>JANUYF010000001.1:3145030-4345030 GCA_026167975.1 Phrynosoma blainvillii | reverse complement strand
GTTACAGCAATACCAGAAATCTGAAGACTGAAGGAAATGTTCATGGTGGGGGGCAGAATTCTTATTTAAGGGGGATGCAGTGCTTTTCATTTTGCACGCTCCAGTTTTTCAACATCCTTTTTGAATTGTGGTGCCCAGAACTGGACACAGTATTCCAAGTGAGGCCTGACCAAAGCAGAAGTCAGTGGTACTATTACTTCCCTTGATCTAGATACCATACTTACACTAATGCAGCCTAAAATTTTATTGCCCTTTTTAGCTGCGGCATCACACTGTTGACTCATGTTCAACTTGTGGTCTACTAGGACTCCTAGATCCCTTTTACACGTATAAGTCTCATTCAGCCAGGTGTCCCCCATCTTATATCTATTCGTTTCATTTTTTTGCCCTAAGTGCAGTACCTTAATAATAATAATAATAATATTTATTTATATCCCGCCCCTCTGCAGAGCAATCGGGGCGGCTTACAACATTAAATTTACATTTCTCTGTGTTGAAATTCATTTTGTTAGCTTTGGTCCAGCTTTATAATCTTATTACAGTCATTTTGAATTTTTATCCTGTCTTCTGGGGTATTAGCTATTCCTCCTAATTTGGTGTCATCTGCAAATTTGAGAAGCAGGCGTCCTATTCCTTCATCCAAGTCCTTGATAAAGATGTTGAATAGCCCTGGGCCCAGGACAGAACCCCACTGGACACCCCACTGGTCACTTCTCTCCCAAATGAAGAAGAGGAGCCAGTGCTGAGCACCCTTTGGGTTCAGCCGGTCAACCAGTTACTAATCCACCTAACAGTTATATTGTCTAGCCCACGTTTTACTCTCTTGTTTGCAAGAATATCATGGAGGACCTTGTCAAAAGCCTTACTGAAATCAAGATATGCTATGTCTACTGCATTACCTTAATCTACCAAGCTGGTAATTTTATCAAAAAAAGAGATCAGATTAGTCTGGCAATTGTTTATTTGAAGCGTGTATCTTGACACCAGAGCCCCCAAGGCAATGTACAACAGATAAAAAACATTTAAGATATTAAATATATTACTAAAAGACTTTTGAAAAAGAGGCTAAAGAACTTAGAGAGAGAGCAGCCAGCCCCTGAGTTTATGGACCCAAGGCTATGTGAAACAATACAGTTTTAGCTGCCTTGGACGGGATGGGTTCTTTGGCTGTTGCAGAGGAGGCCCTGCCTTGTGTATCCACCAACCTTTCCTTGTAGGGTTGTGGGACATTTGAAACAGAAAGTGTCCTGTTTCCCACTTTTGTAAATATTCAAGGGAAAGGGTCGTGGGCCACCCGCCTTTGAGAGACACTCCACTCTGCCCATGGTTGCCACACTGAAGCTGGCAGGAAGCCATTGGTGCTCCCTCATCTACTTTGCTGACATTGCAGCTTAGCAGATGGAATCCGCACCCATCACACCAGTTTTTGTAGTTGCTGTTGTGTGCTTTCAGGTCATTCTGACTTACGGTGACTTTAAGGCAAACCAAACCTACTAGCCAAGCAGTTTTCTTGGCAAGATTTTCCTCAGCGGAGGTTTGCTGTGGGCATCCTCTGAGGCTGAGAGCATGTGACTTGCCCAGGTTCACCCTGTGGCTTCAATGGCCAAGCAGAGATTTGAACCCTGGTCTCTTGGAGTCTTAGGCCAACACTCAAACACATTTTGTTGATTGTCTAAAGATCCTGTTACTTGCTGTGGCAACCTTCTCCTAAGGCTTTTTTGCCAGATTCCTTCAGAGGGGGTGAGCCGTTGCCTTCCTCGGAGACTGAGGGTGACTTGGGCCAAGGTCATTCAGTGGGTTTCCATGGCTGAGCAGGGATTCGAATCCTGGTCTCCAGGGTCCAACACTCAAACCACTATACCACGCTGGATCCCCTTTAGAAAGGAAAAACCTCATGCACTGGAAAAGTGCTCATTTGATTGACAAGTTTTAAGCTCAATCCTACAGGCAAGGATATTCCTTCCAACTCTTAATATTCCTACAGAGCATCTAGCCTTCTTAGCCTGCTGGTTGAGTTTGCTGTTAGCTTAGGGATGCCTGCTGGACTAGGACTACAGATTTCTTTCCCTTGCTAGCTAGGAAAATGGGCATCATACCAGAGCGTGCTCAGGATTACGCAGGATGTAGCCATCCTCTTGCTCAGCTTTTCCTGTGGAGTAATAGGGAAAACGCTTGAGCACTGATGTCACTCTCCAAGCGTGTTCAAAGCATGTGGGGTGCCATCATCTCTTCATCCTGGTACCCTTTCCCACTACACAACACTTATTACGCTGTCGAAGGGGACTCCCCTTCCCTGTAACTCTTGGAGAAGTTGGAAGACCAGGCCTAGTGAATCAACTTTATCTTTAGGGGGGGAAATACATTGCTGTCTCCCTCCCTGACATGCCAGAATCTGGGAGCTATGATTCCACTTTAACGTGGGATTTGCAGTTTGGAAGGGCCTTTGGAATTCTCTGCCTCACCAGACTACAAATCAAAAGATTCCATAGGATGTTGCTGTGGCAATTAAAGAGGAATAATAGTGTTATAATTACAAAGTGTGAAAGGGGCCCAGGAAGAACCAACCTGGTGTTATTGTTTCTCTAGCAGGAAATCCTGTTCCCTTTTTCAGCAAACCTTTTTGTTTATCAGTTTTTCCATCTAGATCCAATGATCTCAAGTCAGCCCACAGTATACTCAGTTTGAACAGTTTCAAAACAGTTTGAAACAGATAGACCAAAAACGTATTAAACCAACCTGTCAAGTTAAGGCAAGACAGTTTACAAACCAGTTAACCATCCCAAAAACCGTCAGAAAGAAACTCTTCTAGAACTTGGCCACACAGCCCGAAAAAACCACCAAAATAAATAAATAAAATAAAATAAAATCCCAAAAACCCTGTGGAAAACAGAAGCTTTTTCACTTGCCATCAGAAGGACTGCAAGGAGGGAGCCATCCAGGCCTCCCAAGGGAAGGAGCTCCAAAGCATGAGAGCAGCCACCAAGAAGGCCCTGGCTCCCATGTTACCTCCAGATGACTGGAGGGTGGTGAGACCGAGAGAAATCTTAGAGTAGGGCAGGCTCATATGGGGAGTCATAATTTTGTATAATCTTCCTTGGAGGAGGAGCCAAACGTGGGACGTGTGCCCAATTTTGCTCCTCTTGGGTGAAGTCTGGCTTTTCTCTGACAAAACTGGCCTCCTCCTTCCTTCCTTCCTTCCTTCCTTGCCACAGTGGTGGTGCCCCCGATGAGACGTCCGGCCGGCTATCCAGCCCCCCATTCCTCACCCCCCTCTTTTTCTCCTCTCTCTGCCTGCAGGGATCTCGCGGACGCCTGCGTGGCGGTCTGGGCTGCGAGTCGAGCCTTCGCCCCCGGCCGATGCCCCGCCTGACCTTCCAGGCCGGGGACCCCTACTACATCAGCAAGCGGAAGCGGGACGAGTGGCTGGCCCGGTGGAAGAGGGAGGTGAGGGGGCCGCCAGGGCAGACATCTTCAGGAGGGGAGCTGGGAGTTGTGGGGAGGGTCCTGGTGTCCCATCCTGGGGATTACTGGGCCTTGGGTTGCCTCTGCATTCTCTCTCAGAGTAACAACAATAATAATAATCATAATATAGTAATAACTGTTTTTATATTATACCGTAAACTGCCATATTTCCTGGAGAGGAAACGTCTGATTCGATAGGGGAAGCCATTTAGGTTCTTCCTCAGTGACAATTTCTCTGATTCCGTGTTGGGGAAACTGCAGTATAATAAGAAGAAGAAGAAAGAGGAGGAGGAGGAGGAGGAGGAGGGCATGGTCTGTCCTTCTCCTCCTCTCTGGGAGACCTAAGTGGGTTGACCATGGTTTGGGAACTCTAGAGAGTTTCTGGGAAAGCACAAATCTGACTGCTGAATGAGTACCAGTTTTGCAAAACTGAGTCATATGTCCACGTTTACTGGCCTAATTCAGGGGAGGTGTTAGTCCCTCTTTTTTTGACGGGGGGAGTTGCAGTGGACACTGACAATTGTAGTCCACTGAGAAGGAGGATGAGAGATCAACACAGAGATCTGGTTGTCGGGATGCTTGGAGAAGGAGCTTCTGGCCTGAGAAGTGAAGTCATTTTTGTCCTTTCCCAGATCACAGTTGCTGCCATTTTGCATGGACCAGGAGAGGTAGAAGGTAGCATGGCTGTGGGTGTGGAAAGGGGTCCATCCTGCGCAGTTAGGTCAGGTCTGGGTAGTGTTGCTCCTGTGTGCTCAGTGATGAAGACATGAATAGGGATGTGGGGTCATCTTCTGGTGGGTGTCTTTTGGAAGGGGCCTGGTGATGCGCATCCCCCCAGAGGGCACAGCTGGTGGGTGAAGGGGGCCAGCTGGTGGATTGGTGAGTGCCACCTAAGTGGGGCAGGGACTGTGCTCCAGGCTTTGGTGTGAACTTTAAAGAAGCTGTCCCATTGAATAAGAGCCGTTACGCCCATTCAGGTTTTTTGTTTTTTAAATATTTTCATTACAAGAACATAAATAACAATAGCACAAATATCTTACATTTCTGTATGTTTATATATTTGTTATCTATATATTTGTTACCACACTAAACTACAGGTCTAGCTTACTAAAATTAGCTACTTAAAACAAGCATATGGAAAGTTTTAACAAACAAAAGAATGGGGAACGATGGTTTCCCATTCAGGGTTAAGGGTGATTAATAAACTTTTATCCTTGCAATAAGGGACAGCCCCTTTAAAGTTCACACTAAAAGTCAGAGTGGATTCACCACCTTCCACTGACATGGGAGCTACCAGCGGCCACTGCCCCAGCCCTTGTCTAGTCTCTAGCCATGGTGAAGTGGATGATGGGAATCTAGGTTCCACTACTATCTGGTTTTGGTAAAATGCAAGCAGAGTCCTGCATTTCCAGCTGGACCCTTCAGGGTGTGCGAATGCAGGAAGAATTTGGGAGGAAGAAATGTGGGGTACAGGCATTCTTTCAACCCCCACCCCAATTTTTGCACATTTTGGCCACGTAGACCATGGAAGGAACAACACAGATCTCTCCACCCACCACCCCTCCTCAAAACTAAGATCTTTTCCTGGCCAGGCTGGCAGAATCTGGGATGGGGGCTCATTATGTCCTCTGAATGGAAAATGGTGGGTGTTTTTGAGAAAGCCAGAGCCCTTGCTCCCCTTTCGATATTGTGAGAGAACCGTAGGCTTGGAAGATGGAGGGAGAAGCCAAGATGGAGGGAGCCTGAGCGGGAGATGGGGGCAAGATATTTCCAGGGCTACAGCCTGGTGGAGTGTGTAAGCAAAAAGAAGGCATTGCCTTCCCAAATAAGAATTCTGCCCCCCTAAAGAAATTTTCCTTCATTCCCCAAATTTTTAGCATAGTAACTGAAAACTTCAGTCGAGCATCCAGAAATTCAGTTTAAGCATCCAAAGAAGGGAATCCCGACATAACAAATATATATAATAAGAGTTCTTGGTATAAGTGATTTTCAGTGTCTTGCTCTCTTCAGTGCTAGAAATTTGGCAACTCAAGGAAAAATTCACCTGGGGAGGCAGAATCCTATTTGGAGGGTGGTGCCTTCATTTTGAACCCCCCTCCCACTAACTACAATCCTGTCAGTTTCTCTCATCTCTGCACTACCCCCAAAAATTACCAGAGGAGATGATGGAACAGAACCAGATGCCTACAGATTTTGACAAATTGTGTAAATCTGCTTCAGTTTTTCCTGACGAAGGACCTGAGTTATTGTAAAATGCACACCGGGTTGACTTCTTCTGCACACCTGTCTGGTTCCTCTGATAGCAGCTAAACTCAGCCCTTGGCTATAAGGAATTCCCCAACCTGGTTGACAGTGGAATGATTTTTTTACCTTGATCTCCTTACCCCACAACAGTTTTGCAGATTGAAAGCTTCATTTTGATCTCTGCCAGATTGCTGGGGAGAAACCCATCTGAGCAACAGCAGGACTTCCGGTTCTCAGGCAGGGTGACCAGACGTCCTCCTTTTCCAGGACATGTCCCTACACTTCAGCCTTCTGTTCAGCAGGAATTCCAAAACGTCCTTCTATTTGAACATGGATTTGTATTTATATGAGTGTTTTTAGCTTTTATTTGGTTATGTCCTATATTTTTCTTGACTTGCCATACATTTTGTGGCGCCTTTTCCTCCTTTGTGGTTAGGACATCTGGTCACCCTGTTCTCAAGAGACCCTAAGGCTGGTTTCAGCTTTGGTACTCTACCTTGGGTCCTATATTTGGAGAAGTGGGGTGGTGGTGGTGGTTTACAAATGAAATAAACAAAGGAAAGGAAATGGAACAGGGAGGCTCTGTGGCAGTCGGGTTCCCAGGTCTCAGGGCTTTGTCCTTCTTTAGTTCCCAAGGTGAGGAGGAAGAATCTCACAGCAAGAGTGCTGCCTTTAATTGAGTGTGTGTGTGTTCATTTCTTATTTGTCTGACTTTATTTTTTTTAAAAAATTTGAATGGCATACTCTATGCATCTGTAGTGGATGTTTAATGAATCACGCATAAGGACGTCACAAAGGCCCGCCACTGTGACATCGCCAGGATCAGCTCCCAGGTCTCAGGTCTTAGCTTTGAAATCTCAGGGCCTACAATAGTCCTGACTTGGCAACCCTAGCCAATGCCAGGTCCTGCCTTGCTTGCTGGCCAGAGGAGGGACACCTCTTCTCTTCACTGCTCCATTGTATGCCTATGCACACACATAAAACCTGTCTCTATTGATCTGTGGCCCTGAGCCAGTGCCCAGGTGCCATGCGCATGCCCAAAGCTCAGCACCCACCATCTGGCAGAGCAGGCTCAGCCTAGACCCCCCCCCATTCCCAACTGGGGAAACCAGTTAGCATGATCTCCCCATCCCACCCCAAAATGCCAGGAAGTGAAGAATGCAAAGGCCTCACCTCCTAGTGGCATTAGAGTTGTTGTTGCTGGGTGCCTTCTAATTGTTACAGCAACCCTAAAGTGAACTTAGCACAGGTGTTTCTAGGTAAGATTTATTCAGAGAGGGTTTGCCCTTGCCTTCCTCTGAGACTGAGAGACTGTGACTTGCCCAAGGTCACCCAGTGACTAGGACTGGAGACCTGGGTTCAAATCCCCACTCAGCCATGGAAACCCACTAGCAAAGGCAAACTCCCTCTGAACAAATCTTGCCAAGAAAGTCATTAGGGTCTTCATAAGTTGGAAATGCCTTGAAGGCACACAACAAGAAGAAGCAGAGATTGGATGGCTGATTGTTAGGGATGCTTTAGAGGTGGATTGCCTCCACTGGCAGAAGGAGGGGACTAGATGGCCCCTGGGAACTCCCCCTAGCTCTGATTAATTTCATTTGTCCCCTCTTCTTGTTTTTAAAAGTCTCTCCTTTGTATTTTACAGATTTAGAAAATGGAAAATGCACCAAAGTGCTCCGAAAAGACCAGGAAGCTTTCATGGTGCATAATTATAGCTCTTGGATCCCACATTAACTGCCATGGCTTTGTCATCCTATGGAATTCTGGGGTTAGTAGTTTGGGGAAGGACTAATGCTATCTGGCTGAGAATTCAAAGTACCCCACAAAAACCACAAATCCCAGGATTCTATAGGTTGGAGCCATGGCAGTTAAAGTGCTATAAAGGTGTTGTACGAAAGGGCCTCTGAACTCTTCATGAACATTTGCTATTAAACAGTTTAAAATAGAGGATTCTGCAAGGTGTGGGGTGAGAAGGGGAGGCTTTTGGGCACTCAGCAGTGGACTTAAGTCTTCTCTTGGTGCACCCATACATGCAACCCGTCAGTTCCTTTCCTGTAGTAGTAGTAGTAGTTGTTGTTGTTGTTGTTAATATTATTTTTTATTTACTTATATCCCACCTTTCTCCCAGTATAGGGACTCAAGGCAGCTACCAACAAATTTAAAACAGTACATTTTAAAAATTTCCACTTCTTCCTCTACAATTTCCAGTTCTCCCTCTCTGCTGTTGTAGAGCTGGTATGTTTCCTCCTCCCAACTTTCCCAATTGCATCAAAATTCTAAGACAAAAAAGGAAAGGGGGGGGGGGAATTCAAAATTCTAAAGTCCAGAAGTCTGCGGTGTGATTTAAAGTATGAAGGTGTGCACAATAAATTTAGTTTATGTTTGGTGTGGGTTATGTCTTTTCTAATTTGGGGTCTGGCAGTTTGAGTTGGTCAGACCTCTTGAGTGTGGTTTGTGAGAGATCTCTTCATTGGGCGGGGGGGGGGGGTATGTTCCCAGCTTCTGGCAAGTCCCAGCTTTTTCTGACTCCTTTCCTGCAACCCATAAATCTTAGCGTGAAGCTGTCTTCTTCTGTCAGAAGACCTGCCTGCACCAGTTCCACAAAACAGTTAATCTTTCTGAGAAGGGCTTTGCAGATTTCTCAGGGGGGAAGAGGAGGAAACAGAGTCATTTCCCAGGTGGGAACATGCAAACCAGCTCCCCTGTGACTTAGGCAACCAGGCAAGGGTAGAAGAGAGCATGGCTGCCTTCTTTACTTAGCTTCTTTTTCCTGGAGAGTGCCACGGGGCTTGGACTGGGTGACTCTTGAGATCCCTTTTCTGGGATTCTGTGACTTCTAGTTGCAATAGAGGTCTGGCAAGGCCCTTGATGCACAACCTGGGGCAAGGTTTTCACAACCCTAGCTCAGGGTTGTCTCTTTGTCTGATTGGCCCACAGTGCTGTCAGTCTCCAGTGGAGGTGTTAGGGTCTTCCTATCACTTGCTACCTGAGGATGGGCAGAGATACTGTACCAGATCTGGGCTTGGCCACGTTTGGCCCTGGGTTGCATGGGATGTCCATTTCAGGGCCTGGACATTTGTTTTTACCCTTGGTGACACTGGGATAGGCAGTACCAGGGGTATGACTTGTGCAGATGTGCCTTTTGACTCATCACACTCTTTTTCCTGCCCACCTGAACCCAAGAAATGGGCAAGGGGTGCTATGCTGGTACATTATGGAGAGGAGATTACCTGCAGGTTCATAATATGCCCAGGAGGAAGATCTGCATGCTTGGCCCAAGGATGCTGGTGTGTGCTCACTTGGAAATCTGTGGCTTTTCCCATGTATGTATGTATGTATATTTGTGCATGCGCATGCCCATACATTTTCCAACAGAGGTAGACATACAGACAGTAGGAAACCTTTCCCCAGTGTCTCTCTCCTTGAACCTGGAAGCAGTTGAGGGGAACCTTAGCTAACCCCATTAACAGGAGGACTCGCACCCAGTCCACAGACGTGCATTGATGTGCCCAGTGATGTATTACTGTAGGACACCAACGCTACTGCCCAACCTTTAAAAGTTGGTAAAGACTCCAGAACAAGCCCTCTGACGGACATTTTAGGGCATTAGGTTCCTTTAACATGGAGAAGAGAAGACCGGGCTCTTGACTGTTGCAAGCTATGCCTTCTTAGGAGGAGATGCAAGAGCAATGCAAGCAAATGTGTGCAGGAGGGAGGCTGTTCTTAGAAAGGCAGTGCTTCCCAGACCTTCTGGTAGTGAGGGAAAACTGGCATTTCCCCCCAATGCTCCCAGGACTGGTATCAGATTTATTTATTTATTATTATTATTATTATCAGATTTGTGCCCATTGGCTACAATTATTTCTTTTTTTGCTGGGAAGTCTCCAGGGACTGGCAGGTGGTGGCTTGTAAGCCAGTGCCCAGTTCATTGACCATCACTTTATATAGCACTGGCATTAAACCCAAGTGTCTTAGGAAACCTTGGTGGATCGCATCTGGGAGCCTTTTCAGGGGTGACCTGGTATAAATGTAAACCAGTATAGCTACCTTGGAGTTTTGCTGTGCTCATGTTAAGTGTTAACGCTTGGCATTATGGTCTGACAACAACATACTGTGTCAGTGTTACCCTATGTTGGCAAGTTACACTTTGCTGATGTTGTATAGGATTGCACCATTGCACAGTTGCTCACATTGCAGGTGTTGCACGATGGGTCTGTGGCATGCACAGCCCTGGCTAGGAGCCCGTTCTTCTTCAGGGTCTCAGGAGCCCACCTCTTGAGTAACAGTGTTCACACCAGTAGGATTCCAGCAAGCGTGTGTCCCTGCATCCTCCCTTAAAATGTGTGTGGCTGTTTTGAAACAATATTTGCAGGAGGCTGCTGCAAACCACCCAGCACACAGACACTTCCCTCCTCCATCTCTCCATCCTCAGCCAAGCAGTGACTGTGCCGCTTGGCGTTAATGGTTGCTGTTTATGCCCAGCGTTCACCTAATTCCAGCTCCTGGGGTTTTGTCCTCAGGCAGAGCTAAAATTGGATCTCTGCAGGAGAGGCACCAGCGCACTGCAGCTCCCCTCCGGCCTTTGGGAGAAGTCGCTTGCAAGGCCTGGCGCTTGTCTCCCGTCCTCCTGCTACCGGCGCTTCACATCTCTGATTATTCATCAGGCTCCATAAAAGAAATCCCTCTTTTGGCTTTACCTCCTCAGAGGTGGTTGTTGTTTTTTAAACCTCATATGTTTATCTTACAGCTTACAACATCTTTTGAGAGAATGCCTCCACAAGGATTTTTTTGGGCAGTTTTTAAAACAATAAAACAATGCAACTGAAATAGCAGTCGAAGACATTTAAAACAACAACAACAATGAATTCCAATGTAAATCTGTCTTTTAAATCTGGTGGGCAAAATATCGCACTACAGATGCTGCTGGAGTGTAGCTCCCAGCATTCTTTGCTATGCTATCTAGGGCTGATGGGAACTGTAGTACACTTAATAACAAGAGGGCTGCATTTTACCCATCCCTGGTTTAAAAGTAGACTGGAATGTCCAGGGCCATCTTAAAACTCAGAAGGGAGCCATGTGCACATCCTCAAAAAAGGGAACTCCAGAAGGAAGGAATTGTCGTGGAAAAGGCCCTGCATGCCTTATGGGGCAACACAAGAATAAGACTTCTGTGCCTGATTTTCGAATCAGGGTGGTGAGGTGGTGCAAGAAATCCTTCAAATAATTTAGTCCTGAGCCCACACTGTTGTGTGCATTTCTGTGTCTGTAGACCCATGTGTGACTGCCCACCTTTGACTTCTGCAGGGTTTGGAAGGGAAAAACCATTAGAGGGGATGCATCCCGAGAGATTATTATGGGAGTGAAAGGCCTTCAGTCACAGTGGAGGTGCTGATCTTAGGATAGTGTGTTTGGAAAAAACAAATTGCAGGCAGTAAAATAAATTTAGAATTCTCAGCAAGAGCAACATTTATTGAAGAAGTACATTCTTGGATAGCAATTTCTAGGCTGCATCCATAGAAGTACAGTGTCCAGATCGAGGGAAGTCATAGTGCCACTCTATTCTGCTTTGGTCAGGCCTCACCTGGAATAACACTGTCTCCATTTCTGGGCACCAGAATTCAAAAAGGATGTGCAGAAACTGGAGTGTGTCCAGAGGAGGGCGACTAAATGGTGAAGGGTCTGGAAACCATGAAGCCCTATGAGGATTGACTTAGGAAACTGGGTATGTCTAGCCTGGAGAAGAGAAGGCTGAGAGGTGATATGATAGCTGTGTTTAAGTATTTGAAGGGATGTCACATTGAAGATGGAGCAAGCTTGTTTTCGGCTGTTCCAGAGAATAGGTCCCGGAGCAATGGGTGCAAGCTCCAGGAAAAGAGATTCCACCTGAACATTAGGAGGAACTTCCTGACAGTAAAAGCTGCTTAACAGTGGAAAACACTCCCTCAAAGAGTAGTGGAGTCTCCTCCTTTAAAGGTCTTTAAACATAGGCTGGATGTGCTTTGATTGTGTATTCCTGCATGGCAGAATTGGGTTGGATGGCCCTTGTATCATCCAAGTCTACGATTCTATGATTTTATGCCTCTTCTTGGGTGTACCTTCTAACTCTGGGATTCAATGAAAGGTGCCAGCTGACACTGATATGGTACCGCAGTTCATGTTCACAGCCATCCCTAAAATGTCATGTGATGATCTTTCTTTTTCCATCCCAAAATTGCCTTCTGTTTCTCTTAATTTTACTGATTTGAATTGATTTCTATCCCCAAAGTGGTTTAAGGACCTTGGAAGATCCCCAATATTGGATCAGAACCAGTGCCTCTCTCCAGTCCAGTGTTCCCCCAGTGGGCCAACCAGTTGCAGGATGTGATACAGACAACAGTCACTGTCCATTTCATGATCTCTGGAGGATTCTGGTGGTCCCCATCCACTCTCCCAACTAGCATCCCCTCTTGAGGGCCACTTCGATGTCTTTTTTCTTCTTATACATACGCCTGGCTTTGCATCCTGGCATTTGTTCAAGAGAATGGGATTGATGGGAGAAACCTGTTGTTACCGACAAATTTGGCCTGAAATGAGGCGGCAGCTAAGGTGACCTCCCCTCTCTTGGCTTGCATTGCTGCCCCTTGGCACGCTGTGTCCTGGGCAGAGGGCATGCAGGCCTGCTTGGGGCAAGGCGAGCGGCATTTGCATCTCATAGCAGTGGCTGGGGCGGCATGGAGGGAGTTTGCCATGGCTTCTTGCCAAATCAGCAGTCCCTGAACAAGATGGTGGGGTGAATTCAGGCCGACTGTCTGGCTTACAATTGGTGTGGCTTTGTCCTCTGTGCTCATCTCAGCAAGGGCTCTGGGCCAAAAAACGGGTGGCTGCTCCTGATGTGAAACCAGTGGCCAGGATTACCATATATACTTATGTATAGGTCGAGTTTGTGTATAAGTCCAGGGTAGGTTTGGGGGCCAAAATTCTGGATTTTTATATGTCCTGTGGATAAGTAAAACTTAAGGGTATGTAAGGACCTTTGTAGACTGCCAGAAATAGTGCAAATTGAGTCCACTTTCAGGGTTAGGGAATCATGGGAACTGTATTTTATTGTGGCACCAGAGCTCTCTGATAGAGAAGGCTCAATGTCTCAGAAAAACAACAACAATTCCCATGATTCCCTAGCACTAACCCTAACCCTAAAGTGGACTCAATTTGCACTATTTCTGGCAGTCTGCAAAGG
The DNA here is from genome assembly GCA_026167975.1 of Phrynosoma blainvillii. Taxonomy (NCBI): domain Eukaryota; kingdom Metazoa; phylum Chordata; class Lepidosauria; order Squamata; family Phrynosomatidae; genus Phrynosoma; species Phrynosoma blainvillii. The sequence goes on along the minus strand of JANUYF010000001.1, from coordinate 4,332,108 downwards.
CCCTAACTAAGGATGTAAAGGATATCCTGCTGGCTCTTCTTGCATCTTCCAGCCCAGCTGCCCTCTCTGGAGGCAACCAGGGTACGAAGAAGCCTAGGGAGCAAACAGGCGCTCTCCCTGCCATCTTACTACTGTATTGACTCATCTAGAAGTCAGCCCAGGTTTTTGGGTCAACTTTGTAGTATACATTTTTTGACTTGTACTTGAGTATATATGGTAAACATCCAGGTTGAGGTTCTACATTGTAGATGTTCCTTCAAGTTGCCTGTTGAATTTCACAGGGTTTCCTTAGGCAAGGATTGTTCAGAAGTGATTTGCCATTGCCTTCTTCTGAAGTATAGACCATAGCACTGCTTCTCTGGCTATCTGATGTCGGGGAATGGTATTTTTTTCTTCTTCTTATGACAGGGACTGGCACATTATTTCTGCCCCTTGACTACAGTTGCTTCTTTCTTTCATGGATAATAATAATAATAATAATAATAATAATAATAATAATATAATTTTATTTATATACCACCCATTGGTGACCCAATTACCAGGAACTGGGAACCAGCCACCATTTTTTAAATGTATTTTGCTGTCTATTTGTTATTTTAATCTTGCATTAGTTTAATTTAGTTTTAAGAGGGGGAGAGTTAGGGATTGGGTTGAAGGAGTGTTTTAACTGTTATCTGTTTTAATCTTGTGTACGCCGCCCCGGTTGCCGAGCAGAGGGGCGGGTTAAAAATAAAAGATATTATTATATTATTACCATTTTGAGCAGCGCTGGCCTACAGCACCTGGTATTTGTTGGTGGTCCCTCATCCAGGTACTAACCAGGCTGAACCTGCTTGACGTCCAAGATTAGGTGGGATCCTGGACCTTCAGGTTTTGGGAGGCGTAAAACCACTCACGGAGCTACACAGAGCCCTCACTACATCACCCTTCTGCTAACTATCAACATTGTGCATCCAGTGGCATACCTGTTCAGGTGCCTGGTGCGACTGTCCCCTTGTGCCACGGGGAGTAATGCGCAGGGGCTGTTTCTGCAATCCTTGGCGTCACCGAGAAAGAGTTACCCACCATCCAGGAGCGCCCCAACTGCATGGCTGGAATCTTGTTGCTTAATCCCAAGTGGAGTAGACCTTTTCAGTCAGCCGTTGAGTCAAGATGTAGGTAAATCCCATTGATCCAGTGGACCTAGCCAAGGCTGCGTCTGCACACTGTAGAAACAATGCATTTTGACACCACTTTAACTCTCATGACTCCATCCTACAGTATCCTGTGATTTGTAGCTTTGTGAGGCAACAACACTCTTTGGCAGAGAAGGTTAAAAGACTTTGTACAACTACAAATCCCAGGACTCCATTGGATAGAACTACAGCACTTAAAGCGGTGTCAAACTGCATTGTTTCTACAGGTAGATGCACCCCATTGGGACTAGCAATAGGGTTTAGGCATAGATTGGTTACTTCAGATCAGAGTAGACCCATTCAGCCAGTTGTTGAATGGTCTTTCAAGCCATGAATAAATCTGCACTCTACACTGAATTGCTTTGCAGTCTGCAGCTCCAAATAGTAGGGAGTAAGCCACTTGAAGTCTTTTTGGGAGAAAAGTGGGGTGAATAAATAACAGGAAGATTGAAGCTCTATTAGAAGCAGTTACACCTGTGCACCTTCCCCTTATGCAGCCATGCATATGAATGCTTCCATTTTACAAGGTCCAAAAAGGTACAGCTGCAGGTGTAAGAGAGCGTAGACAAGCGTAGGACACCAGTGTTGGACTTTGTCCTTGGGAGCTGCTAAGTGGGTTTTACGGCATGTACTTTGTTGGTCTCAAGATGACACAGTTGTTTAGTCCTTGCTACCTAGTACTTTGCATCTTCCTTCTTCTCTCGGGCTGCTTCTGCACTGCAGAGTTAATGCAGTTTGACACTGCTTTAACTGCCACGGCTCAATGCTATGGAATTTTGGGATCTGTACTTTTGTGAGATATTTAGCCTTCTCTGTCAGAGAGCTCTGGTGCACAACAAACTAGAAATCCCAGAATTCAAAATAGGACAAAGCCATGATAGTTAAAGCGGGGTCAAACTGCAATAATTCTGCAGTCCAGATTCAACCTCTTATGAAGGTCAGGCTTTACTTTTCATTTTTAAAAATGGAAGGAGAGCAAACTCCAGAATTGTTGGTGTCTTTTTTTAATTTCTTTTCATTTTTTCCATTTATTAAGGGTAGAATTTTAGTGCGGTATCAGAAATAGGAGCTTACAACAATTTAGCTTGGGAAGGGTACCATTTTATGACCTCTGGTTTTTTGTTTCCTGGACCTGTTTATTGTCACTAAAACATTTTCTGGCTGGATTCTGGAGTGTTACAGCACTATTTAGAGATAGAATACATTTACCTTACAATGCAAGAATGGAATTTAAAATATATATATATATATATATCCAACCCCACTTTCCTAATAAGAGTCAAACTGGCTTTGGCAAGAAAGTTTTTCAAAATTCTTCAAACTGAGCATTTTTGTACTATTGTGTAATAATATTTTATTTTCATATATATCTTAAATCCTATTAAAATCCCACAGTGGAGAAATTAACATTGCAGTATAATGGTGTTCTTGTCTTTTAAGGCTGTTAAGCCTGAGCGCAGGGAACTATCAAATGAATGATCTGTAAGTTGCTTTGAGAACCTTTGTGGTTTAAGAGTGGGGTATAAATACTATAAATAAATAATTTTTGTTGGGGGGGGGGGGAATGGAAGTTACTGTGACCTAACACCATAATGTTGTAATATTAATTTTTTGCTTTTTGATGTTACAGTGTTGTGACACAATAGCAGAATATTGCTAATTTTTTAAACAAATATTTTAGTCACCACCATTTTGTGGTGTCAGGTGGATATGTAGGGTTTTAATAGTGTTTTGGCTCTCATTTTGAAGAAAGTGTGACTGGTAAAAGATTTTATTGGTAATTCAGAGATTAGCTTTAAAATCCCTACGAATGGGGGCATGCAATGGCATTCATGTCTGTGACAATGTTGAATGTGTGCTGAGCTTGAGTAACGCACCTCTGTCTGTCTGTCTGAGTATCCTGAATGAAACGCAGCCACACTGGGATAAAGCATAGCACAGCGGATGGTGGGCAAACTCGGTTGCGGTGGAAAAGTTTGATGCCTAGGCTTCCTTCGTGACAGAATGCCTCCAAGGAGACTCCAGAAAGGCAGGCAGCTGTGTGGACCTGTATTTCTAGGAGTTTTTAATTTCCTGCCAGGAACAGGCCTTTTGTATAGCTAAGGGCCCTTGCTCACTCAAATCCCAAACCACCCCCCAATACTTCAGATCACAATGGAAGTTGTGGGTAATGATGGATTATTGTTGGGAAAATCTATTTCCCCTTTAGCTACTGTGAAAATTGCCGTCCAGTTCAGCGGGAGGGAGCAAGGGAATTCTGAAGAAGGGTGTGCAGTCCCTGTTCAGCAAAACCCCGCAAGCCCTGCTCCTTTACACTGCTGGCCAGTGGCAACTCTCTTGGTACCTCATGATGGAAGAGCCAAGATGGAGTAGTGCTAAGAGCCCACTCCCTGCCTGGAAGCAAGCCCTTGGCCGGAGGAGAAGAGCCAACAGCTGCTGGAAGCTGTTCACATATGCGTGTGCCCCCCCACCCCAACCCCATTTTCCTTCGGAGTCCCCCCTTCCGTGCGTATTTGGCGGAGGGCGTCTGAGGTGCCGGGTGCTCTGGCTCTGTGTGTTCTAACTCCCTCCTCTCCTTTACCTTTCTCCCACAGACTGATAACCCAGCGGCAGCTCAGCTTGACAAGGTTCGTGGCCCACCTTTGGGGTTTTGGGGGACGAGGAGGAGGGTGGCGGAGGAGGAGGAGGAGGAGGTGGAGGCGGCGGTGGCTTGTCTCTCATGTGGCCTTCATGCTGGGCTTGTGTGCTGGGGCGTGTGGATGCTGGGACAACACATGCAGACACGCATTCATGTGCTCCTCTCTCCTTCCTTCCCCGTGCGTGTTTCCTGCTACCATAAGAGTCGTACTCGCTCAAGCACACCTCCAGGCATCCAAGCACAACCATACATGTGCTTTGCTTCTGTATGATGTGATTTTTTTTCAAAACCATTTTGGGGCTGGCGGTTTTTGGGGACCTCAGTTCATTAACTGGGGGTGCATGACCCTTTCTCTAGGTGAGCCTCTGTGTCTCTCTCTCTCTCTCTCTTTCTTCTTCATCTTCCTTCTCCTCTTCCTCCTCCCACTTTTTCTCTCACTCCATCTTTCTCCCTTCCTCTTCTTCTGTCTCTTTCTCCTTCTCTCTCCCTCTTCCCAAAGACATCCAAACTCACACATCTTTTCTCTTTAAGGCTGTATTTCAAGTAGTACAAATGTCCAGCCTCATTGGTCTTGGCATCTTTGAGGACTCACAGCGAGAGGTGCAGATGTCCTGCATCTGCCAGAGAAACCAAACTGGGAAGGATGTGGTGGGGCAGGCGTGGGACACATAGCCAGTGGGCCAAAAGCAGCACCTTTCTTATTGCAGCAATCCAGTCTGTTCCTCATGAAACAGAGATTAGGTAGAGAGTACTTTTATTTCTTAATGAATTTTAACAGCCTTTCTGGATAAAATTTCCTCCCTGGCCATAGGCGCTTTAAGCAGAGGTTGGATGGCCATCTTTCAGGAGTGTTTTCGGTTGGGAATTCCTGCATGGCAGGGGTTGGACTAGGTGGCCCTTGAATCGCCTATTGCCAGCTCTAAGATTCTGTGATTCTGAAAAAAGAAAAGGAATAAAAATTCTGCCCTAGACAGGGGCAGCCGGTGGAACAGCTCTGGCTTTTAGGGGCCCTGCTTCAGGTTGGTTTGGGACTCTCCTGGCGCAGATTCCCTCTTGGGAATTATAGGATCCAGAACCTGGATGGTTCCTGTACAACTGGCACTGCTTGGGAGGAGCAGTGATAAAACTGACAGGGGATTCTCCAGTGGCAGTGGATCCATTGGCTTTCTCTAAGCCCAAAGAAACTCTGCTACGAATGGAAAGGGACAAACTTGATTCCAGTATTAGGAGAAAGTTGGAATATTCAAGCCAGCCAGCCATCTGTCTTCCTGACTGGCCCTTTGACAGCAGGCTTGAGGGCTTCCATCATGTGGCGAGGCCAGGCTCACTTGCTTCCAGGACTGCTCTGCTGGCTTTGATCCTGACCTACAACCTTGCATGATTTCTTTCTTATGGAAAAATTCAGCTTTGTCATCAGAAGCTGAGTTCTGCGACCAGTGTGCCGCTTTCATTGCAGCTTAATATAACCCTGGTCTCCTCTGTTTTGAACTGATGCCTTCATGGCAGACTAGAATTACTCCCTTCTTCACTCTAGTTACTCACTGGGCCAGCTGGCAGGACTTTGGGATTCCTGAAAGGGTGCTCAGGCTGGGCTGGAGGATCCCTCCTTCCTGTGCCGCTCTGGCTGAAAGAGGGTCTGGAGGTTGACTTTTACTCTTGTTGGCATCCAGAGCGAGGAAAGGAAAGGAAAGGAAAGGAAAGGTATCTTCTGCTTTCCCCCTAGAAATGGGACTCAAAGGCTGCTGACAAGACCAGAAAGAGGTACAGGTTAAAAAAACATGTAGTCGAAAAAATGCCAAGAGGATACTGGTCATTAAACTATCTGTAGAATTTAGAAATTATTTAAAGCCTATCTACGGAAAGGCAAGAAACAAAAACTGCATAGCCCAGCTGAGAATAGTAAGACCTGTTGGGCGCTGAACCTAAAAGCTGGCTTAGTTGTGGCCAAAGAGTGACCTGTCCCCTTGGCCCAGGGGTCTGGTGGGCACAGAAGACCCCCCCCCCAGACTTTGATGAAATAAGTAGCAGAGGGAATGGGGGAGCTTTGCTTGCTTGCTTGCTTGCAGGGGTCTCCAGCCCCTCCGGCAGAAGTGGGTCTCAGGAGATGGCATGGCTGCTGGGAAGGAGCTATCTGCCTGGTGATCCCACCTCTGTCTAATCTGCACTGCAGAACAATGCAGTTTGACACCACTTTAACTGTTGTGGCTACATACTATGGAATCCTGGAATTTGTAGCACCAGAACTCTCTGACAGAGAAAGCTAAATACCTTGGAAAACTACAAACCCCAGAATTCTATAGCATTGAGCCACCAAGGTGTCCCCCCTGCATCAGGCCACTCTATGACAGATATAAAGAACCCTTGTGAAAAGAGGAAGAGATACTGAAATGGTGGTCCATGTCAGAGACTGATGGATCCGGATGAGAGAACTCTTGCGGTGGTGGTTCCTGGCACCAGGACTTTGCCATCCTATGGAAGATACAGATGACATATCGGAAGGGATTTCATGGAGAAGATGAAGCCAGCTTGATTTCTGTGATTAGATTACAAACCAATACATTTAGAGTGCAGAAAAGGAGATTCCATCTGAACATTGGGAAGACCTTTTTATCTGTAAGAGCTGTTCAGCCTCCGTCTTGGAGGTCCTCAAAGAGAGAGAGAGCCTATTCCTGCATGGCCAAATGGGGCTGGAGTAGATCGCCTTTGCAGTTCCTTCCAGCTCTGTGAGTCTATGGCTTTTGCAGGAGCAGATCCTTTATTGTCTTGACTTAGAAACATAAAACAACATATCCATTTAAAACAGTCACTGACATACTTGTGAGATACCACCTTAATAGAAACATTTCAGCATTTGAAGCCCTACACCTCTATTTAGATTTCATCGATCGCAAAAAAGCTGCCTGAATATAAAAGATCTGCCTGATGGCAGAAAGACGACAGCGAGGGAAGCGCAAGCCTAATCCCCCTGGCAAGGGGATCCCATAGTCTTCTTGGCTTTCCATAGCCCTTAGTTGTTGTTCTGAAGCTGGTGGGACTAAGGAAGGGGCCTCTCCTGCAGATCTTCAGATGCTCCTCCTTGCTATTATTATTATTATTATTATTATTATTATTATTATTATTATTATTAGAGCCAGCCTGGTTGATGCTTTTCTGGGGAGCAAGTGACACAGGCAATGGGGAGAACAGACCCAGGGCTGGGTTAGGGTTATCCAGAGAGATTGTGGCAAGTCTAAACCAGTGGCTTCCAAACTTTGACCCTCCAGGTGTTTTGGACTACAGTTCCCAAAAGTCTCAGCTAGCTTGGCCAACAGTAAGGACTTCTGGGAGCCGAAGTCCAAAACAACTGGAGGACTAAAGTTTGGGAGCCACTGGTCTAAACCCAACATGAGTCAGTCAGGACACCACGGTTCCCATCCCCACTCCGGCATGGAAACTCATGGCTAGCCTTGGGCAAGTCACCCTCAGCCTCAGGACAATACATCTGGCCATGAAGGACCCTAGGAGAGCGATGCCATACGTTGGCTTTGACATGAAGACGCATGGCAATCATGACCACCGGCGTGGGAGAATAGGGCCCATTTCTTTGTAGGGGAACCCTCCTTTTCTCCCTCCTTGCGGTCTTCTCACTGTAGACTAGCCAAGTTCACAGACATTGGGGTGTGCGTGTGCGTGTGCGAAAAAGAGAGAATTGCCCCCAGCCCCGGAAATGGGGAGAGGAGAAATTGGTAGCACACTGGAGCCAGCTGGCATCCCACTTTGGAAATAAAAACGTGTTTATTCCAGTTTGGATTCAAGTTGAGTTGCTGCATCTGGAGATGCTCCTCGCAGGTGGGCAGGGACACCATTTTTAGGTCCCCAAGCGCCCCCCCGCCCCCCCCCCCCAGTCCTGCAGCAGACCTCCCATTTATTTCTAGAATGGCTCCCGTATCCTCCATGCACCTTCATAAACGTTAAGGCCTTTTTTAAAACCATGAAGTAAACAGGAAATTAACTACCAGTCTACTTCCTGGTTTAAATTTACATTCCTGTTTAAATATTTGAAGGGATGTCATATTGAGGATGGAGCAAGCTTGTTTTCTGCTGCTCCAGAGATTAGGACCCAATGGAGCAATGGATGCAAGATAAGGGAAAAGAGATGTTCCACCTCAACATTAGGAGGAACCTGAGAACTCTTTGACAATGGGAGATGCTGCCTCAATGGAGATTGTGGTGGAGTCTCCTTCTTTGGAGGTCTTTAAAGTGAGGCTGGATGGCCATCTGTCCCAGGGAGGGCTTTGATTGTGAGTTCCTGCATGGCAGAAGAGGGTTGGACTGGATGGCCCTCGGGGGCTCTTCCGACTCTATGATTCAGTGATTCAAAAAGGCATATGTTGGGCCTAAATTGGCCTGGGAGGGAATGGACAAAAAACTGACAAAATTGTCCCACTCCCAATTTGAGGGAAAGCATTCAAAAAAAAAAAGGTTTTTAATGTAGGGGTGATGCTCCATCAACACTCCACAATGTAGGACAGTGTAGCCCCCAGCCATTGCCAGGTGTGCAGCCCTAATGTAATAATCATTAATAATAATATTTATTTATACCTCGCTTAAATGAAAACAATCTAAGCGACTAATACTTGCAGAGTTGCTGGCTTGCCCAGTTTCCAGCAGCAGGTGTGGTTCTGTGGCACCTTCAAGCCTGGCATGATTATGACAGCAGACGTTTTTGCGGATTCTTGTCAACTTCATGAACTTGGAAGTCTTGGCAGTGCCTTCAGGGATCCTTTGGCAATGGTGGTGCTTTGGGGGGAAAGGGCCATGGCCATTGACCCTTTTGTGGCTGACCGCTCCTGCCCTCCAGCCTTGCACACCCTTCACTTGTGGATGCAGAGAGCCAAACTGAGCTGCCCTCTCAGTGACTGAATGCAGATCTGGATGGAGTCATAGAATCATAGAGTTGGAAGAGACCCTAAGGGCCATCCAGTCCAACCCCCTGCCATGCAGGAACTCCCAATTAAAGCATCTCCGACAGATGGCCATCCAGCCTCTGTTGCCAGCCTAGTGTGGTGGGAAAGCAGGAGAAGAAGAAGACATGGCCTTCCTGCCTTAGGACAGAGTTGGCTCAAGTGCGAGGCCTTGAGATGTTGCCGGACTGCAACTCCCATCAGCCCTAAGCCAGCCTAGAGGAATGCTGGGTGGGGCTTGTAGTTCAACCACATCTGGAAGAGGGCTGCAGAACTCCTAGGGGCATGTAGGCTCCCCCAAAAGAACCTGGGTGGCCGTTGTTGGTGTAAAGGTGTGGAGAGGCAGGAGGGAACCCAGGAGTCACCTAGTCCACCCCCACCTCTTTGCCAGTAGGTACCCCTGAAGGACAGAACCATGGAATCATAGCACTGGAAGAGACCCCAGGTCCAGCCCCCTTCTGCCATGCAGGAATACTCTGTCAAAACAGCCATCCAGTCTCTGTTTAAAAACCTCCAAAGAAAGAGAGTCCACCATTTCCGGAGGTAATCTGTTTTGCTGCTCCATCAGCTCTTATCATTCAGAAGGTTCTTCCTGATATTTCAGTGAATCTCTTTTCTTGTAATTTGAATTCTTTGGTTCATATTCTAGTTTCTGGAGCAGCAGAAAACAAGCTCAGGTAATTAATGGTGGCCACCATGTCACCTCTCTGTATTTTCTTCTCCAAACTAAACATGCCCAGCCCCCTAAGCCATTCCTGATAGGGTTTGGGGTTTCAGGACTTTCAGGTCCATGATGCTGGGAAGGACATCAACTCCATCACCCAGATGCCAGTGCGGGAAACCCACATCGAAAGAAAGCATCCAAGAGTGATGGGGTATTATTGTTTATTATTGGGGTTTGTATCTGTTTTAGCTGTAAGCCGCCTTGATTGCTATGGCAAAAGGCAGGGTAGAAATAAAAATTATCATTATTATTATTAAAAACCTCCAGTGAAGAGGAGGATCCACTGCTTTCTGAGGTGGTCTCTTCCATCATGAAGTTCTTTCTAACCTTTCCAATGAATCTCCTTACACCTAATTTGAATCCATCAGTTTAGGTCCTAAATCAGCGACAAATAAGCTTGCTCCCTCTTCCCTATTTAAAGATGGCTCTTGCAAGTAGAGTTGGTGGGAACGCATGGGGGTCTTCTTTCTCTATGGCCGCCCCAAAACTCAGGGACTCCCTTCCTTCCGTCGGCGGGCAGAGACCTTCTTATTCTGACAGGCTTTTCAAACATAAAAGTTTTTAAAGAACGAGACTAGGAGGTGTTGTATTGTTTAATCAGTACAGTCATCCCTCCGGATTCGCTGACTTACCTTTCGCAGTTTCGAATTTCTACGGAAGGGAAGCCAGGAGGGACAAAATGGTTTGCGCGCCCGTGCGCGGGAATTTGCCACCATTAGTTTCAGTGGGGCTCAAATATTTGCGGTTTTCCATTTTCGCGGAGTGGGGTGGTCTGGAACATCCCCTGCGAATTGAGAGGGGTGACTGTACTATTTTTAATAGCATTTAATATTTTTGTAATTGTATTTTATTCTTTTAACTTGAAGTTTGAATAATTTTTAATTGTATCCTTTTAAATAGTGAGCTGCTTTGAGTCCCAGTTTGGGGGAAAGTGGGATACAAATAAATATAAATAATAATAACAACAACTGCAACTACTACTATTGCGTTTACTACTGTTGTTGTTGTTCTTGTGTATCTTCAAGTCGTTTCTGACTTAGCGCAACCCTACGGTGAACCTATCACAGGGTTTTCCTGGCAAGTTTCTTCAGAGAGGGTTTGCCATTGCCATCCTCTGAGGCTGAGAGACTGTGACTTGCCCAAAGTCACCCAGTGTGTTTCCATGACCAAGCCGGGTTTTGCACCCTGGTTTCCAGAGTCATAGCCCAACCACTACACCACGCTGGCTGCTACTATTACTCTGCTAATACCTTTTGAGGTTGTTTAGGTTGTTAGAGACCATGCTGCCCCATAACAAATGACTAAGACTGGGGCCTGCATTTTGGCTCTGGTGTGTTTTTGTATCAGTGAATGTCCTGCATTTGGAAATATGGTTCAAAACTGTCCCTTTTGCTGAGGTTTTGTCATTTCTAAACACGTTTGAACAGGATGGACATATTGATTTGTTAAAAGCCAGATAATTGATCCTAAAAACACACAAACATAAAGGGATCCTTTTTTTCAGTGGTTGGCAGGCAGGCTTCCTATTTATCATTTTAACTTGGCCAGAGTTTCTGCAAATCCCTGACGAAGAATAGGTTGGATTGCCGCAGTAGGAAAAGGGAGGATTGGCCACAGTGGTGTTTGACCTTGCACTATTGTGTGGCTTTGTTTTGGCCGCAGTGGCTCTCCTGCATCCTTTGTGGCCGATGCTGGTTTTGGCAACTGGAACACATCCCTTGGCCAGTGCAGACGCTAGTGCAAGATGGGAACACTTACTAGGATGGGGGCTCTTGTGGTGGTGTCACTAGTGCAAGCATCAACAGTGCAAGCAAGGAGTGTGAATGTCTGCCCTGCTGCCTAAGGCACCTAGGGACGGTTCTTCACTCGTGGCTCCTAGATTTGTCCCTTCGAAGGCCAGGAGGCCAGAGGCCAGGGCATGGTGGAGGCCAGTACATTGGAAAAGTCCAGAAGTAATCCTAGGGCCTGAACGACGTGGAGCCCCGCTGGAAAAAAACAGTTTGCTCAGGCTGTATCTGCACTGCAGGATTAGGGCACTTTGACACCGCTTTAACTGCCATGGTGCAATGCTATGGGATTTTGAGATTTATAGTTTTGTGCGCTATTTTGCCTTCTCTGCCAGAGATCTCCAGTGTCAAACAAACTGCAAATGCCAGGCTTCCAGGACTTTGACATGTTCCGCTGATAAGATGAAGGTTGAAAAACTCCCCTTTACCAGCTAGAGCAAAGAGACACACTTTGAGGAGAAGTGTGTTTAGAGGGGAGGGGGGGTAGTATGTTTGCACATAAGTGTGACTTTATGTGCTTATGTCCATGTGTGTCCATACTTGAGAGATAGTGTGGTGTAGTGGTTTGTGTGTTGCACTGTGACCCTGGCAACTAAGGTTTGAATCCCTGCTTGGCTGTGGTAACCCATTGGGCGACTCTGGGCAAGTCCCACTCTCTCAGCCTCAGAGAAAGGCAAAGATCATCCCCTTCTGCATGGACCTTGCCATCAAAACCCCGTGATAGGTTTGCCTTAGGGTGGCCATGAGTTGGAAACAACTCGAAGGCACACAGCAACAACAGTGTTCCCATATTTGGAGGGGGCGCAAAGGGCTATTCTCTTGCCCTGGTGCTCTGTCCAAAACCTTGCCCTCGGAGGGGCTGCTGATGCTTTGGGCCATTGAGGAGGGAAGGGAAGGGGAGGAGAAGGCAGATCTGTCCCTGAAAATCTGGCTCCTCTGGGTTCCTGGGGGAAGGAAAGAGGCTGGAGGACTGGACTGTGGGCTCATTCCCACTTACATTTAAACCGGTTTGCAATTCGCCTTTGCTCTGTGTCGGTGAATCAGTTTCAGAAGGTCCGTCATTCCCACTAGGAAAGTGGATCTTTTCATTATTCCCTTGTAATCGCTTCTTTTTTGGCACGATTGTCGTTCCCAATAGTTTGCACCACTTCAAAATGCATGTCAATCTGTGTGTCATCGGTGACCATAAGCGCCAACACGGTGAGGATGGGCCATTCCAGGCGCCGAATGGGGTGACTTTAGCAACTGAGCCCTCCTCTGTCCCCCAGCCACCCAGGATGCTCAAGCACACCATTTCCCCTTTGAGCAGCCTGGCTTGGGATCTATATATATATAAAATTGACAGGATATGCGATCCATTGGTTTTGCAACCACTTGCCTCGCTGAGCTGCAGTCCGCTCATAATTGCAAGTAGTGGCAAATACAACGGATTACATATTCTGTCTATATATATATATATATATATATATATATATATATAAATCATGTGCCCATAGGTCACACCACAAGCACAAAAGCAGTGCTGGTGTGTGTGTGTGTGTGGCTGATTTCCCAAAAACTGAGGAGGAATGGCAAACACCCCTCTGCCATTAGTGCTTCCCCTCCAGAATGATTCAATTCAGATCCATTGTTCCCACTTGTTGAATACACTTCAGAATCGATTCTTTCCTAAAGAACTGCCAAAAAACTAGTGCCTGAAAACAGCAGTTTTTTTGCGTTTGCTTCGCTTCATTGCGATTGAAACTGAGCACAGTAAGATTGGAACCAGTTTGATCAGCAATTTGCTTGAAATCATAGTGGGAACGAGGCCTGTGTCTTCCTGCATGGCACAAGGGGGTTGGATTGGGTGACCCTTGGGGGGGGAGTCCTCTTCCAACTCCATGATTCTATGAAAACAGGGGAGGAGTGCACTCCACCTGTGATCCCAACCTCATTTCTCCCCCCCCCCCCCCCGCCCAGGTGAGTCCAGCCATTGCTTTGTGGTGGTATGATTTGCCTTCCTTCACCCCATTGAGAAGGAGCAGCCCTCCCAGGGCATGAGAGGGGCTAACTGGGTAGGTGATGCTACGGATTGATGCCTGACCTGTTGAGCTTTGGGCTGTTGCTGATGCCTGCACCTCTTGGGTACAGGTTGGTGTTAGGGCCAAGAGGGAGCTTGTGGCTGCTTGTCTGTGTGTGGACAGACAAGGCAAAATGTGTAGCAGGAGTGATAACCGTGAACCCTTCCAGATCTTACTGGACCACATTTCCCGTCAGCATCCTAAGTGGTGGGGGATACTGGGAATAGGAATCTAGCAACACCTGGAGCAGCCCACCATTCTCACCCCTAAACGACTCTGCAAGCAATCTGGTTTTGTTTTGTTTTTTGGAAGGAGAGAAGGGGGAGGGTGTTGGGACTGAGTGGGATTGAACTGCTGATGGTTGTTGTTATTGCACCTTGTGTGAAGAGGTAAGGGGACCATCAGGGGAGGCTGCTAAGCCCTGCAGCCCGGGAGGCGGGGGGGGGGGGCTTGCATTCATCCAAGAGGGAAGGCTTGTGCCGTGGGTGAGGAAGGGGAAGGGGAGATGTTGTGCTTTGAGCTGTTGGACAGGGGAACGGACTGCCTGGGCTCTCCTTCTGCAGAGGTCTTTCAACAGAGTTTGGATGGACATCTCTCAAGAGTGCTTTAGCTGTGTATTCCTGTATGGCAGGGGGTTGGACTAGGTAGTCTTTTGGGGTGCCTTGTACGTCTAGGGTTCTCTGATTCTGGGGGGCTGTCCCAGTGTGGCTATGCTGTGCCCTGACCATGTCAGCCCTGGAAAGGGTTTCCTCTGCAGTGCATGTGATGCCCGTTGCCTCTGTATCTTGCCCTTCTCTCCCCCTCCCAAGTCCTCCCTCCAAGATGGACAAAGAGAGGGACCGGGGTCTCTCTTCCCCATGCCCACCTTGCCTCCTTCGCTGCAGTGAATCGCATCTGCCGGGAGGCTGGTGATGCTTCTGGTGCTGGAAAAGGCAGCCTGGCACCTGGGGCATGGCATGGCATGGCATGGCATGGCATGGCACGGGGGAATGAGGGGCTGCCAGCATAGCCAGAGAGATGGGGCCAAAACAGGCTGCAAGGATGGAGGGAAGTGCTGCCGCAGGGGAAACAAGAGAGGGGCCTGGAGGGCAGCCTTTGCCCCATTGAGGGAGATTCCTGGTGGGCTTCTTTCCTGGGGGTAGGATGAGGAATGGAGAGGAACCGGCTCCCACTTCTCCAGGTCTGCAAAGGATTGGCTGAGTCTCTTTGCAGAGTCTCTGTGTTTTCCTTCTGTGTTGTGTGCCAGCACGTATGCATGCAGAAACGAGAGCGGGAGGGATGCCAACCCACCAAAGGGTTGCCCTTCACCCTCTCAAGGACTGCATTTTAGACCTTTGTCCCACCCCTTGCACCCCCTTGTTTTCTTCCTCTCTTTCCAACCTCCTCTTCCTCCCTTCCTTCCCCTTGCTCTCCTTCCTCTCTGCTGTGTATCCCTAGCAACAGGTCCCCTCTCCCTCGGCCTGGCGGGCTATTTATAGCTCTGCCTGTCAGCCTTTGGCCACTGGCACGGTGGGCAGGCGGGCGGGCGGGCGGGCGGGCGCGCGCTGAGGAAGCGCCAAGCAAGCCAGAAGATGCGCCAGATTGAGGCAGACAGGGACACACCTGGCTGAGGAAGGCACCTGGTGGGGCGAAGGTGCCCAGGCAGACCAACAGGCAAGTCAGGGACTCAAGGGGGGTCCAGGAGGGCGCCTTGCACCTGATGAACAGTGCCAGCGTCCTCTTCTCCGACTGGCAGCGGCGGCTCTCTGGGGCTCAGAATTGGGTCCCAGGGTGGCTTACCACTTAAAAGGAGTCAGACATAGCTCAGAAGTATACATAGGTCAACATTAAAAGAGAAATCAACTCTCTACAATACTTTAAAAATATTAAGACATAGTGTAGGTGATCAAGGGTACTGAAAGGCACAAAGGAAGTCCCTCATATCTTCTGCTACTTGTGCCTTTGAACCGGGGGGGCAGGAATCATATCTCCCTTGTTGGACTGCATCTCCCAGCATTGCATTTCACCACTGGCATTGCTGCTGGCTACGGCTGCTGGGACTTGCAGTCCCAACAATACCTGGAAGGCTGCATGATTCCCACGGCTGAAAAATGTGGACCAAGGAAACACGGGGACCAAGTGGATTATTTCTTCTGGACTGGAATATTATGCTCCCCTTCATGAAAGGCATTAAGCAAAACTTTGATTTATTTGTTAAAAGCTTGAGTGGTGATTCCAGGAAGGTCTGAACCCAGGGCCTTCCATGGGTAAACTGAGGCACTCTTGCATTTGGAGCGAGTGACCCATCTGAACCCAACTGGACTGATCTCCCAGTGTGCCTTTTTCCTTCAAAGGGAAATGCAGTGTCACACCTGGAAAACCCTGTTCAATTTGGAGGTCCCTGTGTTTAAAAGGAAAGCTGCTGTTTAAAGTGGAGCAGGGACAGACTACGCAGCTGCAGGATTTAAAAAGAACCAGTATTGACAACTGGAAGGACGTACCTGGGATGGAGGACCCAGGTGTCCCTGTGGATCTTGAATGCCATGGTGGCTTACCTTGGACTGGTTTGCTCCAAACAGTGGGTGGAGGAGCACAGTTTAATGGGTTGTTGTTGTTGTTAACTGCCCTCAAGTTGATCTCCACCCATGGCGACCCTTTGGATGAGAGATCTCCAAGAAGACCCTCTGTCCTCCCCTGCTCTGCTTAATTCCTGCAACCCCTTCAGAAATCCCCATAGGGACCTCCTTCATAATAGAGTCCCTCCATCTGGCAGCATGTGGCCTTCCTCTCTTCTTTCTTCCCTCCACTTTCCCCAGCATTATTATTGTCTTTTCCAAAGAGTCCTCCCTTCTCATAATGTGTCCAAAGTACGACAGCCTCAGTTTGGTCATTTTGGCTTCTTCCAGGGAGGTTTCCGGCTTGATCTGCTCTAGGATCCCTTTGTTTGTCCTTTTGGCTGTCCATGGGATCCTCTTCTCCAGAAACACATTCTCTCAAATGCTGCATTGGTTTTCCTCCTATCTTCTTTCTTAACTGTCCAGCTCTCACATCCATCCATAGAAATAGGGAATACAATGGCTTGTATGATCCTGACTTTTGTGCTCAGTTGTCTATCTTTGCATTTTAGGATCTTTTTTAGTTCTTTCATAGCCATCCTCCCCATTCTTAGTCTTCTCCTGATTTCCTGACTGCAGTCTCCATTTCTATCAGTGTTTGATCCCAGGTATGGGAATTCTTTGACTATTTCTATTTCTTCATGGTCTAGGTTGAACTTGTGAAGGTCTTCCTTGGTGGTCATTATTTTTGTTTGTTTTCTTTATGTCCAACAATAAGCCTGCCTTTGCACTTTCTTCTTTAATGTTCCTTAGTTGGTGCTCCAGTCTGAGATTTTCTGCTAGTAATATGGTGTCATGTGCATATCTTAGATTGTTGATATTCCTTCCTCCTATTTTCACTCCTCCTTCTTCTGTGTCCAAGCCTGCTTTCCTTACAATATGTTCTGCACACAATTTGAACAGATCAGGTGAAAGGATGCAGCCTTGTCTGATCCCTTTTCCAATTGGGAACCATTCTCTATTTCTCCGTCTTCTGTCCTGAGAGTAGCCTCTTGTCCTGAGTACAGATTCCTCATCATGACTATCAGATGTATTGGCACTCCCATGTCTTTAAGGGTGTTAGATAGCCTTTCGTGGTCTATGCAGTCAAAGGCTTTGCTATAGTCTATAAAGTATATGCTGATTTTCTTTTGGAACTCCCTGCTACACTCCATTAGCCATTGTATGTTTGCAATGTGGTCCCTCATGCCTCTTCCTTTCCTGAACCCTGCTTGGACCTCTGGCATTTCTCTCTCCATGTATAGTTGGAGTCTATATTGAGGTATTTTAAGCATAATTTTGCTTGCATGGGAGATTAGTGCTATGGTCCTATAGTTGCTGCAGTGTCTTTTGTCTCCCTTTTTGTGGATGGGGATGTATATTGATCGCTTCCAATCTGTTGGCCATTGTTTTGTTTTTACATATCCGTTGACATATGTTGGTTAGCACTAGAGTTAACTCTGTCAGTGTAGATTGCAGCAGTTCAATTGGAAATCATCTGTTCCTGGTGGTTTTTTTTTTGTTTTGTTTTTTTTGGTTTTTTTTTTGCTATTTCTCTTTTCCACCTCGTTTTTTAGAATTTGGGGTTCATCTTCATATGGCTCTTCATTCCATCTGTCCTTCACTTTGTCATCTCTTTTGTATAATTCTTCTGTGTATTGCATCTAACGTCTTTTTATTCCTTCCTGGTCTTGAATTATGTTATTTTTATTGTCATATAGCATCTTGGTCCTTGGTTTGAATTTTCCTTTGATTTCCCGGATCTTGTGAAATAGACCTCTTGTTCTTCCCTTTTTGTTGTTGTCTTCTGTTTCTCTGCATTGGTCGTTGTAGTAATTTTCTTTATCTTTCCGCACAAGCCATTGTACTGTTGCATTCATGATTCTTAGTTTATTCCTATCTCCTTTTGTTTTTCTTCTCTTCTTTATTGCTTGTAATGTTTTTTCTGTCATCTATGGTTCCTCCCCCCCCCCCCGAAAAAAACCCCTCCTTGGATGTAGAAAGCTAGCATGCCCAGTCTTCTGTGTGCGAGGAAGGAGGAGAAGGAGGAGCATTTGGATATATGCATTTTGAACTGACCAAAAGGCTTAGGAAGGCTGGAGCATGAGCTTGAGCTGGTTCTCAGGTGGCACTGAATGCAGGTAAGATAAGGCTGGATTTGGAGCGTTAATGGATTGAAAAAGAGAAACTGGGAGAACAACTGGGCCTATTCAGAAGAAGGTTCTGCCTCGGTCTTTCTGGAGCTGGGCCTTGGTCACAATGGGTGACACTTGCACAAGGTTTGGTTGCTCCCTGGCTCTCTGGGACACATACACAGACACACCTGCCTGTGGAAGTTTGGGAAATGTTTGTGCGATGCCCCAGGTGCCCCTTAAGGGCAGGAAACGTGGGGCAAGTGTTGTGAAGACGGGGGCTTGGGGTGGAGGTGGATTCTGCTCAGGGACTGACCGACAGATTCCCCTCCTTTCAATATCTGGGATGAGGAAAGGAACCACTACCACTGGTCTTGAGGAAGAGTGCTGGTGGCCTGTGGTGTATTGTGTCGCTTTCTGGAGCACGTGGCTTGACTCACTTGCATGAGCCATCTGAAGCTTGTTCTGTTGCTTCTGCCTCTTTGAGCCTGTTTACCTGTGGCCCATTTGGTGGTCTGGCTTAACATGGTTTGGTCAAGCGGAGTTGGAGGGAGAGGACCAGATGACCGGAGGTCTCAGCAAGCGAATAGGAATGCAAAGCTTCACTTCCTGAAGTTTCGGCAAGGATGAGGACTTTCAAGTTTTCTCCCTGTTGAGCAAGCTGCAGAACATTTTCAACTTTGGGGTTTTTTTTTTTTTTTTTTGCACTTTGGGACTTTCCCCACAAAATGCACTATTTTCTGCCCAAAGGGTTGTGAGCTTTTTTCTGCAAACCCCCCCCCCCCTCAAGCTTTTTCACAGTTTTTGTGAGGCAGGACAGAAAGAAAACTCACAAATTGCAAAATAATAATAATTGTGCGGTGGTTCCCTGGTAATTTCTTGTTTCTCCTTGAATTTTATTTAAACTTTTGTTTGTATAAATAGTGCCTAAGCAGATATCCAAGTACAGCCAGGCAACAAAAGCTTCCACTATTAACATGAGTAGTTTGTTGTATGGGTCCTTTCTCAAGATCTCACATTCAAAAAGGAGGTTGAGAAGCTGGAGCGTGTCCAGAGGAGGGAGACCAAAATGGTGAGAGTTTTGGAAACCATGAATCCCTATGAGGAGAGACTTAGGGAACTGGGTGTGTTTAGCCTGGAGAAGAGATGGTTAAGAGGGGATATGAGAGCCATATTTAAATATCTGAAGGAATGTCATATTGAGGAGGGAGGAAGCTTGATTTCTGCTGCTCCAGAGAATAGGACCCAATGGAGCAATGGATGCAAGCTACAGGAAAAGGATTTCCAGTTTAGGATTAGGAGGAACCTCCTGACAGTAAAAACCTTTTGATGGTAGAATGATGATGAAGTCTCCTTCTTTGGAGGTCTTTAAACAGAGGCTGGATGGCCATCTGTTGGGGATGCTTTGATTGTGAGTTCCTGCATGGCAGAAGGGGGGTTGGACTGGATGGCCCTTGGGTTCCCTTCCAACTCTATGATTCTGTGACAGTGCTAAAACTCTCTTCCCCTCCGAAGTTGGGGAAGCCAACACTTTCTGTGAGGTGCAGCAGTCTCTCTGTTAAGGCCCTGAGAGAGAGAGAGAGAGAGGACATCTTGCATTTTATTTATTGGATGCAACTTAGAAGGACCTTTACAGACTGCCAGAATTATTGCAACTTGAGGCCACTTTAACAGACTCAGCGCTAGGTTAGTGCTAGGGAATTGTGGGAATTGTAGTTTTTTTTCTGAGACATTGAGCCTTCTCTGTCAAAGAGCTCTGGTGCCACAATAAACTACAGTTCCCATGATTCCCTAGCACTGAGCCAGGGCAGTTAAAGTGGACTCCAGTTGTACTATTTCTGGCAGTCTGCAAAGGCCCTGAGTCTGGGCAGAAGGGTCAGGTGGGGATGCTTGGCCGGCACCAAAGTCTGTTCTGCCAAAGGGACTCTGGGGCAGGCTTTGAGTTGTTGCAAGACATGAGTGTTGTCCTCTGGCTCCTGTCCTCCAGGACTTCCCCAGCAAGCCATCTCTGGATTAGGCAAGTCACCCCCATTGCAAGCCCCTTGGGATAAATGTGTCGTTGTGTCCCCGCACACACACGGCATGCGCGGCATCTGGCTTGGCACACCCGTGTGTGGCTCCAGGGCCTGGTGTCAGGGATTGCCCCCTTCCAATGGAATGAGCCAGGCAAGTCGTAACCAGTTCCCCCCACCCTTAAGCCATTCTGCTTGCACACTTCCCCTGATGTGTGTGGTGTGTGTGTGTGTGTTTGTGTTGGGGGAGCGGGGGCAGAATGTGTGCATGTGTATAAGGCTATGTGTGAAAGGGATCTAGGAGTCCTAGTAGACCACAAGTTGAACATAAGTCAACAGTGCGATGCAGCAGCTAAAAAGGCCAATGCGATTTTAGGCTGCATCAGTAGAAGTATAATGTTTATATCAAGAGTAGTAATAGTGCCACTCTGTTCTGCTTTGGTTAGGCCTCATCTGGAATAATACTGTGTCCAGTTCTGGGCACCACAATTCAAAAAGGATGTGGAGAAACTGGAGCGTGTCCAGAGGAGGAAGACTAAAATGGTGAAGGGTCTGGAAACCAAGAATCCCTATGAGGAACGACTTAGGGAGCTGGGGATGTTTAGCCTGGAGAAGAGAAGGCTGAGAGGTGATATGATAGCCCTCTTTAAATATTTGAAGGGAGGTCATATTGAGGAGGGAACAAGCTTGTTTTCTGCTGCTCTAGAGAATAGGACACAATGGAGCAGGGGTAGGCAACCTTTCCCCTTTAAGGGCTGAGGGACTTCAGCTCCCAGAATCCCAGGATCTATTGGCCAACATGGCTGAGGCTTCTGGGAGCTGAAGTCCCTCGGCCCTTCAAGGGGAAAGGTTGCCTACCCCTGCAATGGAGCCTCAATGGATGTAAGCTCCAGGAAAAGAGATTCCAGCTCAACATTAGGAGGAACTTCCTGACAGTGATTGCTGTTCGACAGTGGAACACACTCCCTTGGAATCTCCTTCTTTGGAGGCTGTCTTTAAACAGAGGCTAGATGGCCATCGGTTGAGGATGCTTTGATTGTGAGTTCCTGCATGGCAGAATGGGGGTTGGACTGGATGACCCTTGGGGGTCTCTTCCAACTCTTGGATTCTATGTGTGTTTGCACACAACTTAGTGTTAGGGAGCTGTCTACTTGACAGACGGATAAAACGATTCTGGTATGTGCCTTCCTGCCTCCTTTTGCAGGAACCGTGCCTGGCGGCCATACACATCTGTGCAAATGAGCTCACTATTGGTGCAAGGGCTGGGCTGGCTGGCTGCTGGGAGTTGGGGGCACAGGGTGGGGAGGGGGATCAAGGGGTCTTGGCATAAGTCCCTGTATTGGGAGAAAGGTGGGATATAAGATGAGGATGATGATTGATGATAGGTATGAGGAAGGTCCCCTTGGCTTCAGCCCCACACCTTGGACCCCGTGATCCATAGGAATCCCTCAGGCCCCAAAGAAAAAGGCTCTCCTTCACACTGGATTCCTTCTTTGCTTGGTGTATTCTCCACCATTTTCCCTATTGGGGTTGATAATGTGAGGATGGATGGATGGATAGAGAGATAAATCGATCGATCAATCAATCGATCGATTGATCGATAGCCAAAGGGACAGTCAGCTGTTTTATTAAAATACTTCTGCCTTGCTCTGTACCAAAAGATCTCATCAGGGCAACTTAGTAGTAAATAATAATAATAATAATAATAATAATAATTGTAATTATTGTTGTTGTTGTTATTATTGTAAAGTTAATACACACAAACCAATAAGACACACAGTGTTTAAAACACAGTATTAAGTGTGTTAAAACTCTTAGAACAGGATCGAAAGAATGTGAGGCTGTATATAATTTATTGTAACTCCTTATAAATAATAATAATAATAATAATAATGGGAGTTAAAAACCAAATAAGAGATGGCCAGCAATGATAGAGGAAACGTTGTTATTTAGGTTTAGGGTAAAAGGTATGGAATAAATATTATGTTAACCAATTTTGTGATTTGCCAACTGAAAATGAAACGAAACGAAATAAATAAAAGACAGTAAGAGGAGTTAAAGTAATTTATAGCAGGATCCAGTTAAGGTTTAGAGAGCATAGAAAGAAAGGCAAGGGAGAGCGTGAGAAACTGACCGGAAGGTGGCCCTTGAAGTCCTAGAGGTCATCTAGGAGGATGCACTGGATTCAGGCCCATTGACCAAGGCCCTCCAGATGTTGCTGGACTGCAGCTCCCATCATCCCCAGAGCTGGTATGGACTTATGGAGGAGCCTCTGAGGCCCACCTGTCCTGGGGCTTTCTTGGCAAGATTTCCTGAGAGGAGGTTTTCCCCATTGCCTTCCCCTGAGGCTGAGAGAGTGTGACTTGCCCCAGGTCACCCACTGGAGCTCCTCCAGCCCACCACAAACTCCAATTCCCAGAATTCCATAGCCTTGAGCCAGGAAGAGTTAAAGCGGGGCCAAACCTGGTTATGTCTCCAGTGTAGATGCAGCCTAGAATTGGAATGACAATGGGTTCCCAAAGGGGCAGAGACCTTTTGCAAGGGAGGGGGTCCCAGAATGCATCCCCCCCCCATAAAATGTTGTCTGACTGAGTCCCTGGCCTCTCCCCCCAAAAGGCCACTCTTCTTTTCTGGGAAGGGGCTGCAATGGCCCCAGGGGCCAAAGGGGGGCATTTAAGCTTACTTGGGGGGGGGTCCATTGCAAGGCTGGGGCCTGGGGGGGCTTTTTCCTGGAGAGAGAAGGGCAGCATGATCAGGACCCCCCTTTTTTTTCCCCTGTGGCATCACCCTCCCCCCATCTCTTCCTCCTTGGGGTTTCCAAGGGGAGCCCCAATAATCCCCCCAAATAACCCTAATGGAGGAGGAGGAGGAGGAGGAAGGGGTGCTTGCCCTTCCTCTCCCCCCCCCGCATTTTCCCATCTCCTTTCCAAAGACCCCCCCTGTTTTGCAAATTTGCTCCCCCTCTTTGGGGTGTGCACCCCTAACTTGTCCCCCCAAAAGCCTTTCCAAGGACCCCCCATTTCCATTTCCATTTTCCTCTTCCTCCAATTTTCTTCCTCATCGCTTTTCCAAAGAGCCCCCCCTTTTGCAGATTTGCTCCCCCCTCCCCCTCTTCCTCCTCGGGGCACCCCCAATTTTGCTCCCATTTCCTTTCCAAAGGGAGCCCCCCCCATTTTGCAAGGTGCTCTCCCTCTTCTCGATGCACCCCAATGCCACCCCCTCTTTCCCAAGGAACCCCCCTTCCTCCTCCTCCTCCTGGGTGCACCCCCAAATCAGCCCCCCTTTTCCAAGGGACCCCCCCTTGCCTTTTTGCTCTCTCTCTCTTCTCCTCCCCCCCGCACCTCTTCCTCTTCCTCTTCCTCTCTCCCCTCCATTCCCCCATTGATCTCCCCCCATTTTGCAGATTTGCACCCCAAATTTGCCCCTCTCTGCACCCCCCCCCCCAATTTTGCAGAGTGTTTGCCAAGGCTTCTTCCTTGGGGGGTCTCTCTTTCCTTTCTGAAGGGCTCTTTTGGCGCGCGACTGGACCCCCCCCTTTTCCCTTCCTCTCTCTCTCTCTCTCTTTTTGGGGTCCTTTGCCCCCTCCCCTCCCCTCCCCTCCCTCCTGGTCCTGATCAGCCAATGGGGAGCGCCTCCCGGCGTCACGTGGCCTGGAGTTTCCCAGACAAAGAAGGTTGGCGGCGCCCCCTCCCCTCCCCTCCCCTCCCCCCAAAAGGGAGCCCCCCCCGAAAGAAGGACGGAGGGAGGGAGCCAGCCATGAGGGAAGAAGAAGGAGGTACAGCCCAGGGAGGGGAGGGGAGGGGAGGGGAGGGGGGCACAGGGGGTCTTGGGGGGGCATCGAGGGGGTGCCCTGGGGTTTGGGGCTCGGGGGGGGGCTCGGTTTGGGTGCTGCGGAAAGAAGGGTCCCTTTTTGGGGGGGGAGAGATGGCTGGCTTTGGAAAAGTCAGGGAAACCCCCCCTTTGCAGTCCTGGGCCAGCCATGGATTTGGGGGCAGAGAGAGAGAGAGAGAGGAAAGTCCATGCCAAAAATAGAAAGGGAAATCTGCAGAGAACACCCCCCCCCAAAAAGAAAAGAAAAAGTTTGCATGTTTGTATTTGTCTTGGTTTCTTTTGGGGAGGGAAATGGCCCCCCAGCCCTAAATCCCCCCAAAACCCTGACTTTGCTCCCCTCCCCCTAGAAGTTTGCAGGCCACGGAGCAAAGGGGGGGGGTCTTTTTGGCAGCCCATACATTTTTTGGGGGGGAGAATGGGACTGGGGGGCTCACCTGGGAGACTGTGACCCCCCTCCCCTCCCCAGCTGCCAGGGCCCCCTCCCTTTTGGGGTGCAGAAAGGGGGAGGGGAGCAGCCCCTTCCAGCATTTTGGGGAGGGGGAGGGGGAGGCCCACCTTTCATTGTCCTTTCTGGGGGGGGCACCAAGACTTGCTTTGTATTTGTAGAAAGAATGGGGGCCACTCCTCTTTATTGGGGGGCGCCTCTGACACTCTCCTTGGGCTGCTCTTTGCTGAAGGTGTACCAGGTATATTTGAGGGGGGGGGACTTGGATGAAGCCCTGAAAGCAGTTTCCCCCCCCCAAAAAATGGTGGCCCTCCCTGTGGGGGGAGCACAAGATGGGGGGCCAGGCTGAGCTGAAAGGCCTTGGGCCCTGGGGAGGGTTGGGGTGGGGGCCCAAGAACAAAGCCCCCCCCTCTCTCCTTATACAGGCGCAAGAGGGAGGGAGCAGAGTTGGGGGGCTTTATTCTGGGGGGGCACCCCAACATCACCCCATAACTTGGGGAGGGGAGGGGCTCAGCCCGTGAAAAGGTCCAGCTGAGAGAGAAAGAGAGAGAGAGACCCTGGCTGGCCGTGAGAGTGTAGCTGGGCCCCTCACTACAGGTGGAGTGGGGTGGATTTGAATCCAAACCTCCGTTTGGCTTTCCCTTGATTTCTGCGGTGGACTCGGCAGAAGGAAGAAGGACCTGGTTGGCAGAAAGGTGTCCTCTCCCCTCCAGGCAGAGAGTCCAGGAGTTCTTGGGGTTGGCTCCAGAATCGGCCAGATGTGGTCAGTGGTCATCCTCCATGCCCTCCATGCCCTCGGCCCGGCTGCAGGCACAGAGGTGGGCAAGGGCTGGCATTGGCACAGGCTGGAGATCCTCGAGGCAGCCGGAAGAGGCTGGAGGTCCTCATCATCCAGGGAGGACACCTGCAGCCCTCCTGGAGATGTGGTTGTGGTTGTGGTTGTGGTTGTGGTTGTTGCGTACCTTCATTTCCAGCTTACGTCAACCTTTAGACAAACCTATCACAGGGTTTTCTTGGCAGGATTTGTTCAGAGGGAGGGGGTTTGCCTTTGCCTTCCTTTGGGCTGAGAGAGTGTGACTTGCCCTAGGTCACCCAGTGGGTTTCCTTGGCCATGTAGGATTTTGAACCTTGGTCTCCAGCACCCCAGTCCAATGCTCAAGCCACTACACCACCCTGGTGGCCGTTGTTGGATTCCAATTCCCATCAGTCCTAGCATGCATTGCTAGTAGCAAGGAATGCTGGGAGTTACAGTCTAGTCATCTCTGGAGGACCACGAGTCCCCATCCCTGCGACCTGTCCTTCCCAGCTCCCTTTCCCAGGGCTTGCTTCCTCCCTTCCTGCCCTCAGCTTTGGCCTGAGCTGAGCTGAGCTGACCGGCCAGGAATGACCCCTCCGCCGCCTGCCTCTCGCCCTGGACTCCACCGCTTTCCAGTCTTTTAGGGCAGTGGTCCCCAACCTTTTTATTGCCGTGGACCGGTCAACGTTTGATAATTTTTCCGCGGCCCACTGGGGGGGTGTCCCTCAGAAAGTGGTGGAGTATCCTTCTTTGGAGGCTGTCTTTAAAGAGAGGCTGGATGGCCATCTGTCGGGGATGCTTTGATTGGGAGTTACTGCATGGCAGAAAGGGGTTGGACTGGATGGCCCTTAGGGTCTCTTCCAACTCTAGGATTCTATGATTCTATGAAATACAAAAATGCAAACTTTTTTGGGGGGGGAGGTTCTTTGCAGACTTTCCTTTCTATTTTTTGGCGTGGACTTTCCTCTCTTTCTCTCTCTCTCTCTCTCCTTTCCCAACATCCCCAACTTCCCCATTTATTGTCTTCCAATTTTGTCTGAAAAATTGACCCCATTTTGTAGGAGATGGGTTGGCCACCAAGTGGGATTGGAGGACCACAGACTCTGTGCTTTTAAAGAAAAGCTGCTGATAGTTCCAAGACCCGTAAAGAAAAAGGATAGGAAGCTTGGAAGGCAAAGCTCTCCTCAGCCTTGGGTTTGTCGAGGAAAAAGGAAGCCTTTTTTTCCTGCAGACCTCAGAGCCCCTCTTTGCAAGAAAAGATCATCCAGAAGGAGCCCTCCATGCTGTGCCAAAGCCCCCTTGGCTTCTTCCTGTGGGTCAGTCGGGGCAGTAGGCTGTGGGTACTCTCCCTCGGAGAGTAGTGGAGTCTCCTTCCTCGGAGGCCTTTAAGCAGAGGCTGGATGGCTATCTGTCAATGGGGATGCTTGGATTGGGAGTTCCTGCATGGCAGAAGAAGGGGGTTGGACTGGATGGCCCTTGGGGTCTCTTCCAACTCTATGATCCTAGGCGCCCTCCCAATGGGAACAGACATGCCAGCTGGGAATGCTTCAGTCTGCAAGTTGAGTCAAAGGATCCAGGCAGCTTCAGCAAGGGAGCCCAGCCCCATGCATGCTGGCGGAGGAGGCTTTTGGGAGGACACCCCATGCATTGTTGTAATGCGGGGGGGGGGGATAGAGGGGAGAATGGGGCTCCTCCCTGACCCCCAACAGCCCCAACTGCAATCACTTATGCTTCTTCTTTGGGCGAGTAAGGTGTCCTTAGGGCCCCGTCTGGATTGTCCCTTTTGTCTTTTATTGTATTTGCATTGTATTTACCATATATACTCGGCTAGAAGTCATGTATAAGTCAAGGGCGGTTTGGGGGCCAAAATTATGGATTTTGGTGTGTCCTCTGGATAAGTTGAGGGTAAAACTTAGGGGCATGTAACAAAGGATGCGAAGGACGAAGCAAAGGAAAACAATGCCAAAGAACTTGGACAGTTCCGGCCGGCACTGACCGACAGCGTTCGGACTAAAGGCGGAGGGATGGGAGAGCAAAGGGGAGTCAGTGCTTCCAGGAGAGATTGCAGTCTGGCCTTTCACCAGGGAATGGTTCCTTTCTAAAAATAAGTTAAAGTACAGTGCTTACAATGACTTGTGGATAAGTCGGCTTCAGGTTTTGGGGGTCAGTTTTTTTGACTAAAATCTCTAGACTTTATACAAGACACTCCCTCAATGGAGATTTTGGTGGAGTTTCCTTCTTTGGAGGTCTTCAAACAAAGGCTGGATGGCCATCTGTCAGGGATGCTTTGATTTTGAGTTGCTGCATGGCAGAAGAGGGTTGGACTAGATGGCCCTTGGGGTCTCTTCCAATTCTAGGATTCCATGAGTATGCACAGTATATTCCTCCCAGTATATTTTCCCAGCACAAAGCCCAGCTAAAACAAAGTACAACTAGAAGAAGAGGAAGAAGAAATAGTGTAGTACAAAAGTTGAAAAACAAAATAGTTCTGTTAAACTTACAAAGTTAAAACAGGTTAAAACACATTTAAAATATAATAATAAAAAGAGAAAGAGAAGAGTTCAGCACTTTAAAAGTTTCTGACATTTCTTTGCAGGAGGAGAAGGCTGCAAAGCCCCCCACCCCACCCCAAGGATTGTTTAGCACACAATGTTGTGAGTGTGTCCTGGGTAGAAAAGACCAGTGCGCATAAGTTGAGCATTAGTTGAGCGCTTGGAGCAGATGTGGAAGGAAGGAGGCAGCCGGAGGTTGGGACTTCAAGGCCCTTCTTCTGGGCTATTCTTCGAATCTATGCTTGAGATGCAGCTATGCAATCCTCTTTTTCCCCCGAGCGATGCAGGTAATGACACGAAAGAACGGCGGTGGCTGCTGCTCACCTGAGTTCATTTAGCTCACTTTCACCTTTCCCCAAAGGAGCAGTGCGTGCTTTTTTAGTCTTTTCATAAGATCCACTTGACCAGGGAGAGATGATCAGTGGATCAGTTGGTACAGTTTCTTAGGATACAGGCATGGTCCCTAAAATACAAATTCTGCCCTCAGTGACATTTTCTGCCAGTCCCTAAATATCCAGCGTTGTAGGAACTTAGGTAACCACATTCGATGCAGTCATACTGAGCTCATGACCACAGAGTCGTCTTGGACAGCACCGGCTCTTTGGCTTAGTAATGGAGATGACCGCTGTCTCTTACAGTCGGACACGACTTGACAACCTTGTCAAACGGGGATTTTGTTGTTAACTGCCCTCGAGTCGATGTCGACTGATGGCAGCCCTGTAGGTGAGACATCTCCAAGATTCCCTGTCCTCCACTGCTCTGCTCAGGTCCTGCAAAGTCATCCCTGTGCCCTCCTTGATAGAGTCCATCCACCTGGCATGTGGCCTTCCTCGCTTTCTGCTTCCCTCCTCCTTTCCTAGCATTAGTGTTTTTTCCAATGAGTTGTGCTTTCTCATGATGTGTCCAAAGTACGGCAACTTTTGTCTAGCCATCTTGGCTTCTAGGGAGATCTCTGGCCTGATCTTCTCTAGGACCCCTTTGGTTGTCCTTTTGGCTCTCCGTGGGATCCTCTGCACTCTTTTCCAGAAACACATTCTCTCAAATGCTGCATTGGTTTTCTTCCTGTCTTCTTTCTTGACTGTCCAGCTCTCGTATCTGTACATGGTTATAGGGAATACAATGGCTTGTATGATTCTAACTTTTGTTCTGAGTGGTGTATCTTTGCATTTTAGGATCTTTCCTAGTTCTTTATCTTTACCTATTTGGAAATGGAGTTTAAATATCCAAAGAAAAGGAAGGCATAGGCGGAAGGGAAGGCCCACAGCGAATAGAAAAGGAGAGCTGGGGGTGAAGGATTTTCAGTGTTTCAGTCTCCAGAATGCTTGAAATTTGGAGACTGGATTAAAATCTCATTTGGAGACCAGAGTTCTTCTGGCTTTGCATGTGTCCAGAGGCAACAGCACACAAAGGAAACAGGTCTCTCTGTTGTTTGTGTCTGTGCTAGGAAGTGATGCGTCTCCCACACAAAGTTGTGACTTGCCTCCAACCGCCTCAGATTGGCAATTGGTCAGTGTGTCTGTCTTGTTCATGCTCCAGAGCCAGGGAGGCAGCATAGGTGCAAAGGCACACTTGGGTTCCTTGCTTCTTTTGGTCTTTCTCCATTGCCTGTGAGCTTCTTAATTCCACGGTAGAGGCTGGTGCTACTCAAAAGTGGGGGTCCAGAGACTTTTGCCAGTCTGCCAGCCATCATTTGCCAGAACAGGCCCTCAGTTGCCAGTCTGTGTTGTTGTTGTTGTGTGCCTTCAAGTTGTTTCCCGACAACAGCAATAGCACTTACATTTCTATACTGCTTTATAGTGCTGAGCATTCTCTAAGTCAGTGGTTCCCAAACTTTGGTCCTTCAGATGTTTTGGACTTCAGCTCCCAGAATTCCCAAGTGTTGGCCCCTCTTGGTGGGGCAACTGGGAGTTAAAGTCTAAAACACCTGGAGGACCACTGCTCTGAGTGGTTTACAATGTGTTAGCCAGTTGCCCCCAACAAGCTGGCTACTCATTGCTCTTGCGACCCTACGGCAAAAACCTATCTGGGGTTTTCTTGACAAGTTTCTTCAGAGGAGGGTTGCCATTGCCAACCTCTGAGGCTGAGAAATCATGGCTTGCCCAAGGTCCCGCAGTGGGTTTCCCTGGCCAAACTGGGATTTGAACCCTGGTTTCCAGAGTCCTAGTCCAACACTCAACTGCTACACCATGGTGGAGAGTTCCCAGGAAAGACAGAAGCGATTGCATCAATGAGCACAAATCTGTGCCGATGCCTGGCGTTTGGGGGGAAGGACCCTGCCACATCAGAGCGCGCGTATGAAGGATGCCTCTGGAGCACTTCTGTCCTCTCTCAGCTGCCCTCCGGCCCCTTGGCTCATTCAGGGTCAGTTTACAACCAGAGCTGTTTGGTGTCCCTTTGGTTCCAGGAGAGAAAAGAGGCATCTACAAAGGACACCTCCTCCGCCCAGTCCTTTGTAGACAGCCCTTGAGGCCCCCAGTTCCTAAAGGAGACCCCATAGATCCACCTCCTCTTGTCCTGCTAGGAATTTGGGGGGCAATTTCAGAGGGGTGTTCCAGTTTGGAATGGGAGGCCCTACTGGAAAAGCTACGGGAGGCACGGGGCTGCCCCCTTTCATAAGCCAAAACAGTTTTCTTCCCCTGCCCTGGGACCTTGAATAAAACCCTGCTCCGTCAGTGGCACAAATCGTCCGTCCACCCAGCGGGCAGCCGGACCCTTCCGACTTGGGACAGAGAAGCCTTCTGCCCAGTTTGCAAAGAGTGGCTTAGGGCAGGAATGTTCCTCAATAGGATTTCCTAGGAGGCATTTGTTCCCCAGCCTTTTCTCCAAGGAGCTTGGAGGGGATCGTGCCCATTCTCCTTGTCAAAGCAACTGGATTTCGTGGCATTTGCACCCAGGTTTCCTTGCTCCGAGGCCAGTACTCTAACCACTGTTTCAGATAAATAAATCTTCACTTGTGTTCTATACTTCACCTCTGCCTCCCAAAACAAAAGCTACTGCAGATTCCTTGAAGTATTTTCTCTTCAAAACAGGAACATCCCGCTTGGGTCATTCATTCATTAGCCCAGAAGCAAGTTTAAATGAAAAATGTTAAAAGTTGATGGAGAGGAACTGATTCCTAGGATGCCTTCCCGATGGCCACGGCTGCATCTGCACTGCAGAAATAATGCACTTTGGCACCACTTTTACCTGCCATGGCTCGATGCTATGGAACTGTGGGATTTGTAGTATGGTGTGGCACCAGGGCTCTCTGACAGAAGGATAAATATCTCATGAATCCAAATTAGCATTGAGCTATGGCAGTTAAAGTGGTGTCAGGCTGCATTATTTCCCAGTCTGTGCAGTTTAATTCCCCAAGAGACTCTTGACCCACGGAGGCTGCCCTTTATTTTAAGGATTTACAATTTCTTGAGTAGGTTGCAAAGAATCAGAACTAAAAATAAAAGCAATTTTAAAACATAAATAAATAAATAGAAGTAACACTGTTCAGGAAACATATCCATGGGTAGCATGTTGACCATGTAGCAAAGTAGAATAACATCCAAAATCCACAAAAGAGTGATGCCTTTATTGGGCCAACCAAAATGCATAAAATATATGTCGCAAGCTTTCAAACCTCCACTGGCTTCTTCATCAGCCATAATGCCTGATGAAGAAACCAGTGGAGCTTTGAAAGCTTGCGACATGTATTTTATGTACTTTGGCTGGTCCAATAAAGTTAGTACTGTTTTGTGGATTTTGGATGTTATAGATACTGTTCAGAAAGAGGATCGTGTGCAGGAAGGGGGGCTAGGGAGGCTAAAGTGTTTTAAAACGGCGTCAGTATTGAATCCAAGTGAAGCGTTTCAGGTGAGCTTTCTACTTTTCTTGGTTGTGAACTATGGTCCCTTGGAGTCCGAGGGAAGGGCCTCAGCCAAAGATCTCAAGGCGGCAGGAAGACCCAAATGGAGGCGGCGAAAGTGGAGACATGGTTCAAGGTGCTCAAAAGACGGCGGTTTTATTGGCTAAAAAACAAAAAAAAGCCTGACGCATTTTGGCCTGTGTGGCCATACTCTTTAAGGCCTTCTTCTGGGGATTCTCTAAAATCCTGAAAGGACAACATGACAACACATCATGTAACATTATTTGATATCACGGTACATCAAATCATTATTACGTTCCATGGATTCAAACATCCACAGTTTGAAAATATTCAACAATTAAATAAATTCCAATTGGCAAACTTTTTTTAACTTTTTTTTTTTTTTTTTTTTTTTTTTTTTTTTTTTTTTTGCCATTTTATATAAGGGACACCACCACTTTTCTGAGTCAGGAAATCTCAAACCATTTATTGGGCAAAGAAAAAAAATGCTAATAAAACAACCCTGTTTTGAGCATGAAAGTGTCTCTCCAGTTCTATCAGTAGATTTCATTTGGTGCGTCTCAGTTTCTTCTTCCAGGTGGAGGTGTGCAGTCCTTCAGGTAGAATCCTAGAGTTGGAAGAGACCCCAAGGGTCATCCAGTCCAACCCCATTTTGCCATGCAGGAACTCAATATCAAAGCATTCCTGACAGATGGCCATCCAGCCTCTCTTTAAAGACCTCCAAAGAAGGAGACTCCATTGCACTCCCAAGGCAGAAGTGTCTTCCTCTGTCCAACAGCTCTTAGCATCTAGAAGTTCTTCCTGATGTTTAAGTGGAATTTATTTTCCTCTAATTCGCATCCATTGCTCTGGGTCCCATTCTCTAGAGCAGCAGAAAACAAGTTTGCTCCCTCTTCAATATGACATCCCTTCAAATATTTAAAGAGGGCTATCATATTACCTCTTAGCCGCCTCTTCTCCAGGCTAAACATACCCAGCTCCCTAAGTATCTCTTCATAAGGATTCATGGTTTCCAGACCCTTCACCATTTTAGTCGGCCTCTTCTGGACATGCTCGTTTTTCAACATCATCATCATCATAATAATAATAATAATAATAAATAAATAAATAAATAAATTTTTATTTATAACCCGCCCCTCTGCACAGCAATCGGGGCGGCTTACAACAAGTTAAAAATAAAATAGTTAAAACAATCCAACATCCCATACCCTCTACCCACTTCCCATCTCACACCCCTTAAAACAGAATTAAACTTGAGGAATTTAAAATCACAATGCAGCTAATATAAAAATAAACAGATGACAATAATAACAAGATACCACAATCAGTAGAGAGATTAGGGCAGAGTGAATCTAATATATTCAACCCTATAAGGAGGTTATTCTGGGAAGGCCTGCGGAAGAGATCCGTCTTGACTGCTTTCTTAAAGGCAGTAAGTGTCGTATTAAGACGGATCTCGTCTGGCAGGCCGTTCCACAGTTTAAGGGCAATAACAGAGAATGCCCTCTGAGAAGTCTGTATAAGCTTCGTCTTCGGCTGTTGGAGTAGATTCTTCCCAGCTGACCGAAGGGCGCGGGGGGGGGCTCATACGGGAGGAGGCGGTCCCTAAGATAAGATGGACCCAAGCCACGTAGGGCAGGGGTAGGCAACCTGTCCCCTTTAAGGGCCGAGGGACTTCAGCTCCCAGAAGCCTCAGCTATGTTGGCCAGTAGTCCCATGTTGGCCAATAGCTTCTGGGATTCTGGGAGCTGAAGTCCCTCGGCCCTTAAAAGGGACAGGTTGCCTACCCCTGATGTAGGGCTTTAAAGGTCAAAAGCAACACCTTGTACTGCGCCCGGAAACTAATTGGCAGCCAGTGGAGGGATTTCAGCACAGGTGTTATGTGCTCCCTCCGTGATGTTCCAGTGATTAATCTGGCTGCCATGTTTTGCACCAACTGAAGTTTCCGGGTTAGGCACAGGGATAGCCCCATGTAGAGTGCGTTGCAGTAATCTAGATGTGAGGTTACCAGTGCATGCACCACAGTTTCCAGGTCTTTCCTATCCAGGTATGGGCGCAGCTGGCGTATCAGCCGAAGCTGATAGCAGGCGCTCCTGACCGTCGCACTCACCTGATTAGTCATGTGAAGCGAGGAGTCAAGGAGTACCCCCAAGCTGCGAACACAGTCCTTAGAGGAGAGTGTGACCCCATCCAGGACTGGGGGCTGTAATCCTGAACCCGGATTTGGACCTGTAACCGTGAGCACCTCCGTTTTGTCTGGATTCAGCTTCAATCTGTTTTTCCTCATCCAATCCATTACCGCCCTAAGACAGTGATTGAAAGGAGAGATGCCATCAGAAGTCTGAGACAATGATCTGGTCATGGAGAGATATATCTGGGTGTCATCAGCATTCTGAAGATCCTTTTTGAATTCTGGTGCCCAGAACTGGACACAGTGTTATTCCAGTTGGGGCTTGACCAAAGCAAAATACAGTGGCACTAATACTTCCCTTGGTTTAGAATACTATACTTCTATTGATTCAGCCTAAAATCGTGTGCTGGTCCTGAAAGGAACAAACCAAGGTTTGGCCTGAGCCCCGCAATGCAGCGGCCGGTCAGTCTGGGAGGATGAAATGGGGCTCCTGCGACTGAGGCAGACAGAGAGCTGGGAAACTGCGGTTCATAGGTAGTTTGGGGGGTAACAGCTGTTTATCCAGAGAACACCTTTTCTTTCACTGGTAGATCCAGCACAGACTGTCTTTCCCAGCATTCTCTGGGCCAGGGGTAGCCTTGAATTGATCCAAAGCAAATTGATTGAGACCGTGATATAGGTAGTATAAACAACCATAAGTGAATCTGTCCTACAGAGTTTGCCAAAGATGAAAACCTCTGTGCTTCTGTTATGCTGATAACTTGTCAAGATACCTTAAAGAGATCATAGTAATTCTGTAGAGTTATATTAAATTTCTTTTATCAATATAGTGCAGCAGAAGCAGTGAGCAGACTTTTAAACATTGCAGAAATGCCCTACATCCGTCACCGGAGAGAGAGAGGCATAAAGGCAACAACTCAAAATATTTCTGCCAGAATTAAGTGGAATCAAAGTGTCTGATAAACTCAGCCAGTGAGAGGCTGTGTAGAAAGTATAAATTTGGCACCTAATAAAAAGATACTAAATGTGAGATATTTAGGCTCTCTGAGAGCTCTAGTACTCCACCAAAGTCCAATCCCAGATGGAGCCATGGCATTTAAATTGGTGTCATTTTATTCTCTGCATTATTTCTGCAATGCAGGTGCAGCCTTAGCTGGGCAGTCTTGCCTGGCGTGCGGTGGGTTTGGATCCAAAAAGGGCATGCATAGGGCTGCACTTGTAATTGCACTAACCATGGTTGTGTGCGCACGCGCACGTCTGTGAGTGTAAGTATCAGCCTCCTTGAAAACAGCTGGGCTGACAACTGTGGCATTGCATTTCTCTGAAACTTCAGGTGTTTGCAAATCTTGTGAAGGACTGCAAGGACGTCCGGTCTGGCCACCTGCCGTGCTTTAGCACTTTCGCCGATCTGTCGCTGGGGTCAAATTTGGATGCTTGGCGGCACCGAGATTGTCAGGCACCGTATTAGCCTGGGAGGCCATTTTGTGTCTGTTGCTAGGCAGGCGAGCAAGGAAGCCCTGTGACGAAGGAGGACTGCCTGCCTGCCTTTAAAAAACCAAATTCACCTTCTCTCCTGCTGCTTTCTCTAGCCGCGAAACACGCCTAAAGTGTGCCTTGTGGCCAGAGGCATGGGAGAGGCAGTGATGCTTGTGATAGGTACATTTCATGAAATATCATTCAAGTCACATTGGTGGTCACACCACAGATTGTCAGGGTTGTGTTGTCGTTGTGGTTGTTGTTTCCTGATTGGGAGTGCAGACCTGCCCATGAAAAAGTCTGTGCGCCTTCTCCCTTCCACTCACTTGTGCACTCACTCACTTGTGCACTTGTGCAAAGAAGTAGAGAGCTTGGAGGTGGAGGTATGGGGGAAGAGAGAGAGAGAGAGAAAGCCTTGGGGGGCTTGCAATGGTTTGTGGTTGCCATCTGGGGCTTTGCTTGCCCTGGAGGCTACCAGCTTTAACCCTAAGTTTGGCAGTGCTTTTCGGCTTTGTTCTGGCATGCTTCAAGAGAATGCCTTTCTTTCTGGACAGAAAAGCATCGGGTTTGGGTTTTAGGGAGCACAGAGGTACTCTGATCCGAGATGCACACACCAAGCATAGGACCCTAGAGGTGGAAGAGACCTTAAGGGCCATCCAGTCCAACCCCATTCTGCCATGCAGGAACTCACAATCTGAGCACCCTGACAGATGGCCATCCAGCCTCTGTTTAAAGACCTCCAAAGGAGACTCTACCACACTCCGAGGCAGCAGCGTCTTCTATTATTTAACAGCTCTTACCTTCAGGAAGTTCTTCCTAATGAATCATAGAATCATAGAGTTGGAAGAGACCCCAAGGGCCATCCAATCCAACCCCATTCTGCCATGCAGGAACTCCCAATTAAAGCACCCCCTTTGACAGATGGCCATCCAGCCTCTGCTTCAAGACCTCCAGGGAAGGAGACTCCACTGCACTCTGTTGTTGAGGTGGAATCCCTTTTCTTCTGATGAGAATACACTGATTCATAGAACTTAGTGCTGGAAGAGACCTCAAGGGCCATCATGTCCAATCCCCTTCTGCCATGCAGGAATACACAATCCAAGCCTCCCTGTGACAGATGGCCATCCAGCCTCTGCTTAGAAATATCCAAAGAAGGAAACTTTATCATTCTCCAAGGCAGCGTCTTCCACCGTCGAACACCCCTTGCTGTTAAGAAGTTCTTCTGAATGTTGAGGTGGAATCTCTTTTTCTGAAGCTTGCATCCACTGTTCTCTGGAGCAGCAGAAAACAAGCTTGCTCCATCCTCAATGTGACACCCCTTCAAATATTTATACAGGGCTACCATATCACCTCTCAACCGTCTCTTCTCCAGGCTAAATATACCCAGCTCCCTTTAAGCCTTTCATGAAATGAAGATCTCCAGGAGTTTATCATGGAATCCTAGAGTTGGAAGAGACCCCAAAAAGGGCCGTCCAGTCCAACCTCCTTCTGCCATGCAGGAACTCACAATCATAGCATACCCGACAGATGGCCATCCAGTTCTTGGAGACCTTTCTGGCTCAGGTAATGGGAAGGTCTCCCAGTCTCTGGAGATTCATCTTCCTCTGGTGCACCATTTCACGGGATTTCTTTCTCTTCAGTGTCATCATCATCATCATCATCATCATCATCATCTTTTATTTGTAGCCCGCTTTTCTACTATAATAGCAATCAAAGCGGCTTACATATGAAAACAAACCAATACAGAACATAACAATACATGATAATATATCTTTAAGAAAGAATTAAACTTAGCATTGTTAAAAAATATAATCTGTTAACATCTATTAATAGCACATGGTCTATTGGGCAGAGAGGCAGCATAATACAAATGTGAGGGGTTAATTAATCATAATAATCATCATCATAATAATAAAATTTATTTATATACCGCCCAATGGTTGCCCAATCCGGGCGGTTTACAGCATAAAACAGTTTACAGCACAACGCCAGCGTAAAAAGAAAAATAAGATGATTGCACAAATTATAAAGTGTATAATAAAGCTTTAGCACGATCATATGATTATCTACTGTCAAGCATCTCCAAGGCAAAATTATATATAACACTTAGAATAAAATAGTTGTAACCCAATATATAAAAATAATAAAATGGCTTGCCTAAGAAAACCCTATGAAATGGATGGGTTTTCTTCGCTATTAGTCAGCGGGTGACTTGAAGGCACAGACACACAACTCCTAAAGAAAGCTATGTCTTACGTATTTTATATCAATTTTTAAACTTGCTTTTGCAGAGGTATAACTGTATTATTATTACCTTCAGCTTCACTCTGGCCTCCTTTCCAGCTCCATTTCAAGTTGAAATCAAGAAAATCTAAATCAGGACAATTAGCAGAACTTCCTGTTTCAGGAAACAATGGATTGCGACACAACAAACAGCTGGGAAACTAGGAATAAAAATGTAGGAGAGAAGTGATTAACAAACAGAACTTAATACATGAACTAGAACTAGGGTTTGGCTTCTGCTTTCTTTAAACTTTTACTGTGGACGCAGTTCATTTTTTCCTTTGAGCCACTTAAAGTTCTATTTGTTAATTGATATATATTTTAGTAATTGACATCATGCTTCTGGGATCCAGAACAAATGGGTCAGAAGTGCTGTTTCTTTGTCTTTAAACCACCAAAAGATGTGATGTGGGAAATTTTGCATAAAAAATGCACATTGATTTATATAATAAAACAACATACAGGGCTAACCAGGGCTGAGGAGTAGGAAGAAGGAGTAAAGGAGTAAGAGGTTTTTACATTAAGAAAAAATACCTTACTCCAGAGTAGGACAAGGAGTAGCCTCAAAATGACCACTGCTCCCCAGCCTTGGGGTTAACAAACCTAATACTACAACTAATTAACCTAACTACGTTCCTACTAAATACAACAAATGACCACAAACACACACATACGGGGAACTGCAGCTTCCAACTTGCCATCCAATAATTTAAATTCCATCTGTTTCCCTGACACTGTCCAGATCAGGGGTAGGCCAACATGGGACTATTGGCCAATGTGGCTGAGGCTTCTGGGAGCTGAAGTCCCTCGGCCCTTAAAGGGGAAAAAAGGTTGCCTACCCCTGGTCCAGATAATAGTCATTTATCTTAAAAAAAAAATAAACCCTTTGTAACCTTCTACAAAATTAAACAATTCAACAATAAAACATTTCTCATTCTCGGAAACCTAAAACTGTTGCAGAACCCTGCTTGTAAGCCATTAACAATTTCCGTTCTTACAGTTTTATTAAATCTGTAAGCACATCCATTTTGACAAAATCCTACAATTTCCACATCCAGTCTCCTTGAGATGGAATCATCTCTTTCCATCTCCGTGCTTATATCAGTCTTGCAGTTATCATATATTGTATAACTTTTCCATGTTTTTTTCCCCTCCAAATGATCATCTAAAATTTCTTAAAAGGACAATTCTGGTTTCAGTTGAAATTTAGTTTTTAAAATATCTTCCATTATATGTATCTGAACCCAAAACGTTTCAGCTCTTATCACAGGTTCCCCTCATATGATAAAAAGTTCCCTCTTTTGTCTTACATTTCCCACATAAATTAGAAGAGCCCTTTTACATGTTAGAAACTCTTTTGGAGGTTAGGTACCAATAATACATCATCTTATAAAACTTTTCTTTAAGGTCATAACTTAAAAAGAAAATTTTAGTCCTTTTTTCCTTATCTTCTCCCATTGTTCCATTTGTATATCACAACCTGTATTGTGTGCCCATATATTCTTTCACTTGTTCGTCTTCCATTTTCAATAGTAACTTGTACATTTTTGCTATCTATCAGCTTGTCTTCATTGGAGAAATGTTGTTTTTCATATTCTGACTCTGACACTTCAGAGCCCAATAGTCTCTTGTCCATTTTAAATCTCTCCATTAGTTGTGAAGTCGTAGGCTTTCATGGCCCGCATCCATAGGTTTTTGTGGGTTTTTCGGGCTGTGTGGCCATGTTCTAGAAGAGTTTCTTTCTGATGTTTCGCCAGCATCTGTGGCTGGCATCTTCAGAGAATATAGACCCACTCTCTTCCATTCCAGCATTCTCTGAAGATGCCAGCCACAGATGCTGGCGAAACGTCAGAAAGAAACTCTTCCAGAACATGGCCACACAGCCCGAAAAACCCACAAAAACTCTCCATCAGTTGTTTGTACAAAATACCAGTGAATGTTGATACCTTTTGCTTCTAATTCTTCTGTAGTTTTCAGGCGAATGTGATCCGTATCGCATTTCGAAAGATCGCCCTATGTCAGCCTTCCCCCCCCCCCCCCCGAAATGTACTTTCTCTTACAAACAGTGCTTCGTGTGGTGAAACTCATAATGGTAATTGAGGACAAATTCTAACTCTATATTTAGTCCCTATTAATAATTATTTTCCAACATAATGATTATTAAAATCAGCGTTACCTTTATTATACCCTAGAAAGGCATGCCATCCAAATCTTAAGTCAGATCCTTCTAACTGCAACAGTATTTTTCCTCCCCACAAAGAGCTATCCAGACTTTCATCCACACCAGACCACAAGCATTAAAATATAATTTCAGAACCCACGTTTATTAAGGTTAGTAGGATTTGGGGGAAAGGATGACAGTGATTCAACTGTGGGAGCCTTCATTTTGGGTCAAGAGGCTGGGATGGGACACTTTGGTTGTCTGGGGGATGTAGAAGCTTGTGTATACACCTGGCGTAAAGCTGGTGCCCGTATGCATATTTTGGATGGCTTTGGTGTGGGAGAATCACCTTTGGGTCCTCTGGGACCGGCTCAAGAGTGGGCTGTGTGACCCTCCTCTGGGAATTGTGGCCAGGAGCCGCGGAGAGAGGCCACTTCACCTTTGCAGCCCAGGTAGGTAGTTGTTACTCTGAGTCTTCGGTTCAGACAGGACAGAATGTGGATTTGCTGCTATGGGGGCGGTGTATCAGGTCAGTTTCTACCAGCAGGACTTGGGCAGGAGTAATCATCATCATCATCCTCATCAGCATCAGCATCATCAGTGGCATCACTAAGGTTGGTCTCACCTGGTGCAGGGACTCATGATGTCACCCTCCCATTTCACACCGTGCAGAATCCTTAGTCGTGCTTTTTTGCACTAAAGTTGCAGTATTTTCTGGCCTATAAGACTACTTTTTAACCCAGGAAAATCTTCTCCAAGGTTGGGGGTCGTCTTATACGCTGGGAGGAGGAGGAGGAGGAGGAGGAAGGGGTCGGGAGGCAGGAGGAGGAAGAGAGGAAGTCCAGGTCAGAGGAGGAGGAGGGGGGGAGGAAGGGGTGGCGTGAGGCAGGAGGAGGAAGCAGCAGCGGATAAGAGATAAACCTTTATCCTGGGGTTTTCTTGGCAAGACTGGTTCAGAGGAGGTTTGCCATTGCCTTCCTCTGAGGCTGAGAGTGTGTGACTTGTCCAAGTTCATCCAGTGGGTTTCATGGCAGAGTGGGGAATCAAACCCAGGTCTCCAGAGAGGTAGTCCAACACTCAAACCACTAAACCATGCTGGGTCCTATTCCCATGTACTACCTATGAAACAACTGCAGACTTTTTTGTTGTTCTTGTCCTTTCCGACTTATGGCGGCCCTAAGGCAACCTCATCATGGGGTTTTCTTGGCATGTTTCTTAAAATGGGGGTTGCCATTACCATCCTCCGAGGCCACAAATTGTACATACCCCAGAATGCATCACCTAGTACATTGGCAGTCCTTCCCCCCAACATTTTATCATTTTCTCCCGTTGGAAGAGGGGTCGTCTTATACAGCGAGTATATCCCAAACTCTATATTTTGACTGGAAAAGTTGGGGGTCGTCTTATACGCCCAGTCGTCTTATACGCCAGAAAATACGGGTACTTGAAAATCATAATTCCCATATACCACTGAATGTAATGCTAATAGTTGTGACACAAACAACGAGCAACGGAGTAAATGTCCAGTACAGCCCACGGTGGGTCCCCTGCGGCCACAGTGGCAAGGGATCCACCACCAAGCGCCACGGACAGGAGTCAGGATGCTGGGCCTGATGGTTGCTCCAGCTGCATTGGCTTGGCAATCCCAGAGACTCTCCCTCTCCATCCGAGTTCATGGGAACTCTGAGACACTGTCTTTGCCGGTGCAGCGTGGGAATATAGTGCCTGGTGTAGATGTGGTTATTTCTTCACTTTTGTCTTGCTTTTCCCCCAAGCAAGGCTGGATCCTTGAGTGCTTCTTGGGGGGAACATGGGTGAGCGTGTCACTCTTGGGGTGAATTTCACCCATGGGTTTTGTGTTTTAGGGCTACAGATAGGACAGTGTGGTCTGTGGGTGGAGCAGTGTTGTTGCAAGATTGGGACACATTTTAAACTATCATAGAATCCTAGAGTTGGAAGAGACCCCAAGGGCCATCCAGTCCAACCCCATTCTGCCATGCAGGAACTCCCAATCAAAGCATCCCCGACAGATGGCCATCCAGCCTCTCTTTAAAGACCTCCAAGGAAGGAGACTCCACCACTCTCCAAGAGAACATCTTCCACTGTCAAACACCTCTTACTGTCAGGACGTTCTTCCTAATATTTAGGTGGAATCTCTTTTCCTGGAGCTTGCATCCATTGCTGCACTGTGTCCTATTCTCTGGAGCATCAGAAAACAAGTTTGCTCCCTCCT
Organism: Phrynosoma blainvillii; assembly: GCA_026167975.1. NCBI lineage: Eukaryota > Metazoa > Chordata > Lepidosauria > Squamata > Phrynosomatidae > Phrynosoma > Phrynosoma blainvillii. Next base: position 4,290,297 of record JANUYF010000001.1, on the reverse strand, counting down.
CAATATGGCATCCCTTCAAATATTTAAACAGGGCTCTCATATCACCTCTTAACCGTCTCTTCTCCAGGCTAAATATACCCAGCTCCCTAAGTCTCTCCTCATAGGGATTCATGGTTTCCAGACCCTTCATCATTTTGGTCACCCTCCTTTGGACATGCTCCAGTTTTTCAACATCCTTTTTGAATTGTGGTACCCAGAACTATATTTGGTCAGAAGTGTCCATCTTTCTTTTCTCTTCATCTTTGCCTCTTCTTTTTTAAAAAATTGGTTTTTTGACCTCCATTCCTTCATGTCTTTATTGCCTGTTATCTCTATCTCAGCCTGGGCAGGTAGTAATCAAGTGAAAAGCTGATAAAGGGAATAGCTAATCATAGAATCATAGAGTTGGAAGAGACCACAAGGGTCATCCAGTCCAACCCCATTCTGCCATGCAGGAACTCCCAATCAAAGCATCCCCGACAGATGGCCATCCAGCCTCTGCTTAAAGACCTCCAAGGAAGGAGACTCATAAAACCCATAAAACAAGGATCATGCATACAGCAATTAAGCCCTGATAAATAAATGCCCAGGTCCACAGATGGGGCTTAGCCTGGCACCAAAATGTCGGTCAGATTAGTGCCAAATGTACCCTTTGGATTTGGCTCCTTCGCTCAAGAGCAGGATGTTGAGCGCAGCCTGGGAACAGGTGGGCAACTCTGCAGCTCTTTCATACTTTGGCACCAATGGGACAGAATCAGTTAGATCTAGCTGAGAGTCGCGAGTTTGAATTCTGTCTCTCATGCTGTGGTGGACAACGCAACGTGGGAGAATTTGGGCAGGTCATTGCACCAGTTTTCCTCACGTGGCATTTGTGAAGGCAATACCCATCATTATATGCATATATACGCCGCACTATTCTATGTATTTTAATATATTATTGTCTGTAATCTAGTTTCATTATATGTTTATTTAATTAAGATGTTTTAATCGTTGTTGGTTTAATACTTTTTTAAGGGGAGGGTGGGTGGGTCTCAGGTTTCTTTGTATTTATATTGTACAAATTTTAATTGTTGTTAGCCGCCTTGATTGTGCTCAGAGGGGCGGGGTATAAATACAAATTTATTATCAATTTATTATTATTATTATTATTATTTATTATTATTATTATTATTATTATTATTATTATTATTACCGTGTTTCCCCGAAAAATAAGACAAACTCATAAAATAAGCCATAGCAAGATTTGTAGGCATTTGCGCAATATAAGCCATACCCCGAAAATAAGACATAGGGCCGATGCAGACGGCGGGGGGGGGGCAAAATAAATATAAGACAGTGTCTTATTTTTGGGGAAACATGGTACTATACCATTTATTTCATTTCATTTCACTTCTGTGCCACCTTTCTCCCAGAAAGGGAACAAGGCAGCTCTCAAAATAAAAACCATTTTAAAATTTTACAATAAAAAATTAAAAACAATTAAAACCAACTAACTAAAAACAGTATAAAATTCCATAAATGTACAAAAGTTGACATAGGGCCTGTACAGAAATAATGCAGCTTGAGTCCACTTTAACTGCCCTGGCTCAGTGCTAGGGAATCATGGGAAGTGTAGTTTTTTCTGAGGCATTGAGCCTTCTCTGTTGGCGAGATCTGGTGCCACAATAAACTACATCTCCCATGATTCCCTAGCACTGAGCCAGGACAGTTAAAGTGGTCTCAAGCTGCATTATTTCTGGCAGTCTGTACAGGCCCTAAATCACCCACTCTGTATAAAAGCCTCCCTGACAAATTTAATCCACAAAACAGTGATACCTTTATGGGGCCAACCAAAATGCACAAAATGCATGTCGCTGGCTTTTTCATCAGACAAAGGTGTTAAAAACCATACAGGAGGAATTGACCATGTTAGTGACAGGCCTGCATTTTGTCAAGATGATGCTGATGTTGTTCTGGCATGGAGGAATATCTATGTAGGCAGGCCATTCCCTGCCATGTGGTGCTGGGAAGCATTTTAAAGTCCTTGAAATAAAATTTAAATTCCATTAGCAACACAAAAAAGCACTTCTTTCAGATCCAGGATGCCTCTGTTAGTATTTCTCCAGCAAATTTTGTATTTCCTTTACTATGGTTCGCACTCAAGGCTCTGCTTGTTTTTAGACTGTTTTATCTTTTTTTAAATTACTCAGCTTTTACATTATTCAGTTTAATAGGTTTTTAGATGGTTTAAATTATTTTATTGTTTTACATTTTAATTTGCTTAAACTGATTTTATTCCAGAGGTCTTACAATATAGAGTGGTATATAAAAAATTTAATACAGGTTGAGTCTCCCTTATTGGGAATTCTGAAATGCTCCAAAAACATAAGCTTTTTTCATAGATGGCTGAGATAGTACCGTAATATCTTTGCTTTCTGATGGTTCAAACAAGCTTTGTTTCATGCACAAAATTATTAAAAATTTGGTTTATAAAATTACCTTCAGCTATGTGTATAAGTTAGAATCATGCAAGCCATTGTATTCCCTATTATTCCCATGGATGGATGTGAGAGCTGGACAGTCAAGAAAGATCATAGGAAGAAAAACAATGCATTTGAGAGAATGTGTTTCTGGAGAAGAGTGCGGAGGATCCCATGGAGGACAGCCAAAAGGACAAATAAGGGGGTCCTAGAGCAGATCAAGGCAGAAACCTCCCTGGAAGAAGCCAAGATGGCCAAACTGAGGCTGTCGCGCTTTGGACACATCAGGAGAAGAGAGGACTCTTTGGAAAAGACAATAATAATGCTGGGGAAGATGGAGGGAAGGAAGGAGGAAGAGAGGAAGGCCACATGCTGACAGATGGAGGGACTCTATGAAGGAGGTCCCTTTGGGTATTAATTGAGGGCTTGCAGGAATTAAGGAGAGCACCGGAGGACAGAGGGTCTTGGAGACGTCTCATCCATAGCGTCACCATGAGTTGACATCGACTCGAGGGCAGTTAACAACAACAAATGTGTAAAAGGTGTATATGAAATACAAATGAATTTAGTGTGTAGACTTGGGTCCCATCTCGAAGATATCTTATTATGTACTTATATGCAAGTGCAGGTATTGCAAAATCCAAAATAATTCTGGTCCCAAGCAGACTCAAGTTGTAAAATAAGTAAACAAAGATACAGAGCAAGCATCCTATGTCAGAAGTTAGGACACTATTACTTGTGAACTTGCAGTGCACACATACATATGTTTACTTAGAAGTAAGTCTCGCTGAGTTTGAGGGGTCCTAGATCCTCGCTTTGAAGATGCAGTTCTCAGGACATCTTTTTGTCTTCTTTCCCACCCCATCGTCCATTCCTGCAGGCTGAAAAGAAAGCTAAGGTCATTGCTGGGATGAACGCAGTGGAGGAGTCGCCCCGGAGTGAGCCCCAGAAGGAGGAGGAGGCCAGCCCTCCGGCCTCCCAGCAACCCACCGACCCAGCCTCCCCAAATGTGGCCACAACGCCGGAACCCGTGGGACCCGATGCTGCCGACAAGGGCATGTCCAAATCGGTTGATGATGAGCCAGAATACGAGGTGAGTGAGGAAGGAACTCCCCATTTTCTGCTTCCAGGTCTGGGAGGTTTGTTTGACCACGTTCATCTCCTGACATTCTGCAAAACAGGAGTTGTTTCCTGGGGCTGTCTTGCATTCTGCCCGTGTGTGAGTTGTGTTGATGGGAGGATTTGAGCAATCGCACTCCTCCCATTGGCGAGGCACAGTGATGGAAGGAGGTGCCCTTACTTCCACTGCGGCTTTATGGTTATACAGCAGCTGCTGTGTGTTTAAGGGGCTGCAAGGAGACGGCATGGTCTCCCCATCTAAGGATGGATGGATGGCCACAGAAGATTGTCCCAGGTGAATGGTACAGGTGGGCAAGAGGAGAAGGGGAAAGGGAGAGGTTTAAGTTAAGAAGGTGCAGAGCAGCAGATGGAAAGCAAAAGCCAGGCATAGTCAGACACATATTCTAGACCAGGGGTTGGCAACCTTTCCCCTTTAAGGGCCAAGGGACTTCAGCTCCCAGAATCCCAGGAGCTATTGGCCAATATGGGACTATTATAGGCCAACATGGCTGAGTCTTCTGGGAGCTGAAGTCCCTCGGCCCTTAAAGGGGAAAGGTTGCCTACCCCTGTTCTAGACTTTAGGAAAACTGATTTCAGTAAACTTAGGAAAATACTGGGAGTGATCCTCTGGTGAGGAATACTAAAAGAGAAGGGAGTTCCGGAGGGGTGGGAATTTCTCAAAAGGAAGATACTGAAGGCACAATTTGAAACAGTTCCAATAAGGAGGAACGGAGAGTGGTGGAGCCTCCTTCTTTGAAGGCCTTTAAACAGGCTGGATGGCCATCTGTCACAGGGGGTGCTTTGATTCAGTACTCCTGCATGGCAGGAGGTTGGACTGAATGGCTCTTGTGGTCTCCTCCAACTCTATGTTTCTAAGAAGCTTAAGATGTCCAGCAAAGGCATCCTACTTACCTGAATTCTCTCTCCTAGGCCGCTTTCTCAGGGGGCATCTCAGTAGCCTGTCCCATTACCTTCCAATACACTCTCTCTGTCTCCTGTGCAGTCATCCTCCAGAGCCCTCTGCTTCACTTGGGTCTGGCTCTCAGCCTCCCTCTAACTCCGCTTCTCTTCTGATCGCAGGACGGCCGGGGCTTTGGCATCGGAGAGCTGGTCTGGGGGAAGCTGCGTGGATTCTCCTGGTGGCCGGGCCGCATTGTTTCCTGGTGGATGACTGGCAGGAGCCGGGCTGCCGAGGGCACCCGCTGGGTCATGTGGTTCGGGGACGGCAAGTTCTCTGTGGTGAGTGGCTGTAGTGGACGTGGGCTACACAGTGGCTGGCCTGGGAACCAAGTAGGGCTGCATCTACACGATGCTGACACATGAGTTTCATGCCACTTCAGCTGCAATGGTACCATCCTGTAGAATGATGGAGGTTTGGGAAGGGGCTTGGAATCTGCTAGATTGTCGGAAAATTCCAAGTCCCTCACCAACTACAAATCCCATTATTGTATGGGATGGAGCTATGGCAGTTGAAGTGGTATGAAACTGATTTAATCAGCATATAGTTGCAGGTACACCTCGCGAAGAGGGACAGGTTGGAAAGGAGGGGAAGCATTTCTTCTAGCTGGCTCTTTGCCAGCAGGGGTTTTGGTGCAAAGACAGCAAGAACTTCATAATGCTTTGCTTTATTGTTTAATAATGTTGCCAAGGTCTATTTTAAGATATTAAAATACTAAAGTTGGTAACAATTAAGGCAGCTCATCCATAGCAGCCAGTTGCTCTTTCCTCTCCCATCACCACCACAAAAAACAGCAAAATAAATTAGCATTTTAAAATCATTTATACAAGAGCAAGGGTTTCAGTCTTGGGTTGCTTTATGGGAGAAAGGCTGCATAGAAATGAATTGAAATGAATAAATAAATAAATACATATATCCCATTTGAAAAGGCAGCTGCCAGAACTGACTGGTGGAAAGGCAAGGCCTTAAGAGGAAGATGTCCCGTGGGGATAGAGGCAACTCTTAAAACACAGCCTGGACCCAGCAGAGATCCAGGAGTCAGTCAGTGCCTTGAACTGAGCTGGTAACAACCCATGGCAATGATTGGCGTCATCGCAGCTGCGGGGTTCATTTCCTCTTTTGGAGCCACATCATTCAGCTGTGGGCAGTTAATGCCTTTATGCACAGAGTGATTCTGCCAGGGTGTCCCATTGCAGGAAGTAAAACAAATTTAAAACCGAACAAAACTAAAAGACGTTTATACTCCACTCTAGTAGCTTTGTGCATATCACAAGGGTTGGCAAAACACAGCCTTACACATGTTGTTGAACTCCCAGCAAGCCTTGCCACTGGCTATGCTAGGTAGAGGAGTGATGAGAGGTGCAGTCCAGCAACATCTAATGTTGTTGCTGCTGCTGCTGTGTGCCTTCAAGTCTTTTCTGACTTAAGGCAACCTGAAGGTGAACCTATCTCAGGCTTTTATTAGCAAGCTTCTTCAGAGGGGTTTTGCCATTGCCATCATTTGAGGCTGAGAGAGTGTGGCTTGCCCAGGGTCACCCAGTGGGTTTCACAGCTGAGCCGGCATTTGAACCCTGGTTTCCAGAGTCACCGTCCCACACTCAAGCCACTATGCCTCACTAGCTCTCTCCCTAACAATGGCCTGTAAAAGTTTATGTGGGACAAAAGTAGTATACTGTATTGTATTATGTTTTCTTAGATTATATTACACTATAAATACGTTATATTCTACAAAGTGGAGCGAGGAGGAAGTGAGGTGCAATGACAATGCAAGACGATATGCCACTTTTGGCCTTCCTAGAGAGCTTTATAAGGAGAACTAGAAGCTTGGGAAGCTCAACAGAGGCATCCTTATCCCCTTGATTGTATTTGTTGAAGTTCACCCACATTTATTTATTTATTTGAGACATTTATTTATTGCCTTTCGACCCACCAGGGCCCCAAAACAATGCTTAATTGATAAAAACACTTAAAAACCATATGACTAAAACCCAATTTAAAATAATCCAAATCCCTCTATAAAATTAGTTTAAAAATGGGATAAGCAGTTTAATCGGCAGTCAGAACAGACACTCCTCTAATTATAAGAGCCAAAGGCCATGAAGGTAATAGCATCATCATCATCTTCCAACAGTAATATGTGAATGATATTGTCAGAGAAGGAGATCCAGCCCTTTCCTCAAAAGTATGGAGCCTGGAGGAGAGGAAAAACCAATGAGAGGAAGAAGAGGACGATGGGTCCTGATGCTGCAGCAGCGCCTCTGCCCTGGGGACTTGGGGCTGGGCCTGCATCTAATCCGCCCAGTTCTCCTTTGTCTCTCCCTCCTTCTCTGTGGCTCCAGGGAAATGCCTTGGGGAAACTGACTGCCCCGGGTTGCACCTGTGGCAACCTGAGGAAAGTCCAGGGTCAAGAGGCACGGGGAGAGGAGTTGGAGAGCCAGCCAGCCTCTTCCCAATTGCTGATCTCATGCCTTGGTTTTCTTTTCCCCCGCTTTCTTTCTTCCATTTAGTGTTCACTAGCACAACACACAACAGTTGTTATTTCGGGGACTCTGACTCTCTCTCTCTCTCTCTCTCTGGTAGGTCTGTGTGGAGAAGCTGCTCCCGCTCAGCTCCTTCTCTAGCGCCTTCCACCAGGCTACCTACAACAAGCAGCCCATGTATCGGAAAGCCATCTATGAGGTGCTGCAGGTAAGTGGGACCTTTGTGGCTCTCACCTGGCCGGCTGTCCTGGCCACACTCCCCCCCCCCCCCCCCCCCCCCCCCGCATGGCAAGATGGTCAGCAGAAGACTGGTCTGTTAGGAAGGGAGGTGAGAAGGCCACCCTACACCCCATTTCTTTGAGCTCAGGGACAGCCCAGCCTCAAGCCTTCTTTGCCTCACCATCAGTCTGGAACAAGCTTGCTAGAAACTCAGAGTAGAGGGGTGCTGTCAGAGTACATAATTTGGATTGTTCAAACCAATGAGCCAAGCTGCATGCTAAAATGGGAAGCAAATGTAAAAACCCCTCTCATCCCAGGATTAATGGCCACCTTGACCTGGGGAGTGGGATTCCTACCTACTAGACTGGTAGGAATGCTGTTCACCCTCTCTCTGCTGCCCTAGAAAAAGGAAGGATGATCCAGAATTGAGTGGGAGGGGTGCTCTTTTCCTGATCTTCATGGACCCCAAGGGAGCGCTTTTCCCATCCCAAATAGCAGCTCCCTTCCCATTTTCTGTTTCTTTCCCTTGCTTCAGGTGGCTAGCAGCAGGTCAGGCAAGATCTTCCCCTCCTGTCCAGAGAACGATGAAACAGACACATCCAAAGTGGTGGAGATCCAGAACAAGCAGATGATTGAATGGGCCCTGGGGGGCTTCCAGCCATCCGGCCCAAAGGGCCTGGAGCCTCCAGAAGGTAATGAAAGGGAGAAGCAGTCTGAGAGAGGCTGGAACTGACATGGGCCACTTTGTTGGGGGGGTCTCATGCCTGTGCCCGGTTGGGACCTTCCCTTGGGTTGGGGGTGGGAAGGAGACCATTCCCAGGCCCTGCAGGGAAGGGACCGGTCGGGGAACAGAGCCCCAGATGAGATAAGAAGAAGAGCGTCCCAGTTGAAGGATCTACAGATTGATGGGTGCCTGCGCGTACGCGCCTTGCTCCCATGCTGACCCTCTCTTCTCTGCCATCATCCCAGAGGAACGCAATCCCTACAAAGAAGTTTACACTGAGATGTGGGTGGAGCCTGAAGCCGCGGCCTACGCCCCTCCCCCGCCAGCCAAAAAACCAAGGAAAAGCACAGCGGAGAAACCCAAGGTCAAGGAGATCATAGACGAGCGCACCAGAGGTAGGCCTTGGGTGGAAGTGGAGGGGTGCCCTTCTCTTCCTCCTTCCAAGCCACGTCCAGAGACAGAGAAGTCGGGGCTCATGGAGGAGATGGGCCAGGGCAGCAGCCGACCTGTTTCCCCCTCGTGGTGCCAGCTGCAAGCCCCTTCATGGCCTGCTCCAAACTGGCTACTGACCCCTTGTCCTCCGATTCCTGGAAGTATGTTGTCATGCTTAGTCCGGCTGTAAAGAGACAGACAGAGAGAGATCAGAGCAAAACGGAGGTGTTTAAGGCATGTTAATTTGAACTGTCAGGACATGGGGTGGGGAAGGGTGGCCCACAGCTTAAATCTGGCCCCTGCAATTTTAAAGCCCCCAGAGACTGCCTCAACCCTCCTTTCTTTAAAAAGAATGACACAATTTCCCAATGATTTTTGGCCTGCAAACCCGCCAGTAGTTAAGGCAGTCTGCCTTGCCTGCCCACTTGCAAAAGCACCCTAACCTCTCCCCCAAAACACGTGGAAATAGGCTGAAAATCGTGACCACAAAAAATATGGCATTACTTCCAGAGCCCCTAGACGTGCTGGTGTGGCCCACCGGGGGGGTCAAAGGTGACTCAGTCTTTCTGTAAAGGAAGATAAGGGGCTTTCTTCTGCCTCTGGTGCCAGCCATCCTTGGCTGTCTTGGTGGCCTTGTCTTGGTGGCTGGTCGCATCACTGTAGCTCAGGATACCACTGCACCCTTCTGCTCCCTGTCCCACCCCACACATGGGGGTTTCTCTTCTGAGTTAAGCATGGCCTCCTGCACTGGCTTCAGTCTCTGAGCCCTCATTTAACAATGCTTTGCCGGCCAGGACTCTGGTTCTTTGTCCGGCTGCCTCCCACCACGTGTGACTGGCTGTCAGGGCCTGTGGGTGGCTGAGGTCAGGCCGGGAATGGCCTCCCTCCACTCTGCCTGTGTCTGCAGGCTGTAATGCAAAGCTCTCCAGGAGGGAACAGGAGAAAAGAGTTCCTAACACTTAAAAGAGATGGGCAGCAAGGGGTCCTGTAAGCATCCTTCACTGAGCAAAACGTGAGAGCAAGGGACAGTGTAGGTCTCAGATGAGCAGCTGCCACTCAGATTTAAAGGTTTACTAGCAGGATGTTCACTCCAATCGAAGCCTGGGAGGAAAATTGAGGGCATTGCCCCTTTCAAATAAAAATTCTGTGCCCACAGAGTAATTTTTCTTCACTCCCCAAATTTGTAGAATTGCAGCAACTTAAAGCTTCAGCTAAGCTTTTAGAAACACTGTTTAAGCATCCAGACAAAAGGGGCTGCAGAGTGACCCAGAGGATGCGAACTCGGCAGAGAGGAGAGTTCTGGGTGGGAATGATTCCCAGTGTCTCACTCTCTGCAAGGTGAGAAATTTGAGGCATGAAGGAAAATTTCAGGGGGAAGGCAGAATCCTAATTTGAAGAAGCAGTGGCCTCATTTTGTTCGCCAGCAACTCCACCCCTGCTCTGGGCCATTCCCAAAGAGGGCTGCCCTCTCTCTGCCAGTCTTTTCTCAGATCACAAGATCACTGGTCTGATCTTTTCACCTGCTCCCTCTCAGCCCCAGCTGCTCTCATAGACTCATGGAAAGACAGGAAAGAGACCACAAGGGCCATCCAGTCCAACTCCCCTGCCATGCAGGAGCTCAAAATCAAAGCATCCCCGACAGATGGCTCTTGGGTCCTCCGCCTACTCAGAGGAGCCTGCCTGGTTTTACAGGTTCCTTTGGATCCTATACAAGGAGAAAAGTAGGGTATTAATTAAATAAATAATGTGGGGGTCTCCAGCCTGCTCCATCCTATTATGCTCCTCTAACACATTCTCTTCCCTTCCCAGAGCGCCTTGTTTATGAGGTTCGACAGAAGTGCAGGAACATCGAAGGTGAGTGTGGACAAGTGTATTTGCTGCTCCTCTGCCCCATTGCCACCCCCAGTGGAGAAATATACATACTGAATGACAGTTAGGAGGGACCCCACTCAACATCTGTTTCAGGCCCTTGCCTCCAACATCACAAGGCACCCGTCTTCAGTCCATCCCCTTCAGCAGCAAGTGAGTGGGACCTTCTGCCACTTGAGAGTGGCCAAGTGTGTGAGAGATCACCGTAGAGGTGACAAGGCACACATTCCCCCCCTTCCCTACCCACACCCTTCAGTTAATCATACAATCACATCATTGCTCCCACCGCTGCCCACTATGGAAGGTCTCTTGTGCCACCCTATGCAGCTGCCAGTTCTGAGTGATCCAACAGAAAGGTCTAGAATGACTGACATCCCTCCAAACTTGCTGCTGTTGTGCTGGTTTGGAAGAGGGGGACATTGCTGATAGGTACAGGGAGGAGAGGAGGTATGGGAGGGCAGTGCCCATGGCTCTGCCCTCTCACTCTGGTCAATGCTGCTCTTTTCTCTCCGCCCTTGTCCTCCACACTGATCCCAGATATCTGCATCTCCTGTGGAAGCCTCAACGTCACCCTGGAACACCCCCTCTTCATTGGAGGAATGTGCCAAAACTGCAAGGTAGGAGGGAAGGTCGGGGAGGTGGAAGCAACTGGGGTGGGAGGGGGGTGCTGGAAGTGGACAGGAGGCATGAGGCTCTGAGGGGGAGGTTGGGCGCTGGCCTTCAGAGCAGCACTCTGGCATAGTGGCCAAAATGACCAGTGAATGGGTCCAGGAGCAAGTCAAGCCTGAAATCTGACCAGCGGTTTCAATTTTTGGCATCCCTCTAAACTGAGAAGTCACCATGAGACCCAATCATCCACAGCCCTGCTCAGGTCTTGCAAGCTTAGGGCTGCACTGTGGCTTCCTTGGTGGAGTCCATCCACTTTTCATGTATTTTACTGCTGCTTTCCACTTTCCATAGCATTATCATTTTTATTTATAAGTTTTCATATGATGCATCCAAAATACAATAGTCTCAGTTTAGTCATCCTGGTTTCTAGGGAGTGTTGGATGACAGGTTTGATTTGCTCTTAGACCTGGTTATTTGTCTTTTGGGCAAATAACCAGGTCTTTCAAATGAGTTGATTCTGTTCCTGCCAGCTTTCACATTCAAACACAGAAATTAGAAATGTTGTGGCCTAGATGATTCAGACTTCAGTATTCAATAATATTCCTTGATAGCTGCCTTTCCAAGTCCTACAGTTATTCAAGTAGATAGAATCCAAAGATATAGCCACAATAGTCTGGAGAATCAGCATGCAAATGGATCTTGTAGCATCTGTGAGATTAACTGAGATAAAGAAGCTGGTAGCATAAGCTTTCATAGACATGGGCAGTATCCGCACTGCAGAAATAATGCAGTTTGACACCACATTAACTACCATGGCTCAGTGCTATGGAATTCTTGGAAGTGTAGCTTGTTGCAGCACCAGAAGCCAGCACTTGAAATAACCTGCCTTGTGCTCTAGGTGTGTTGCTGCAGCCTATGGGTCAGGAGCAGGCTTTGGCTCATCCCTCTTTTGGCAGAAGTGGCAAGGCCTCTTTCATGGGCCTATGGAAGGGACTCATCTCTAGGAAAGAAAGACTGAGACTTGAAAAATAGAAGTTCTGTGCAGATCTTCCCACTTTCCTATTAGCTGATTTTCCTGGGTGACTCTTACAGCAGAATCCAAGCTGGTTGCTCAAAACAAAACAAAGCAAAAAACACCCTGAGTTTTCCATGGTTTTCCCTTATCATGGCTTGTACAATGCTCCGTCAACACAAAGCATGTTCAGGTGGAGGGCTCATTGTGCAGCATGGCCCATGCTTTCAGCAGTGGGCATGGCCATTAGAAGGTAGGGGGAGCTTGCATGTCTCAATGGGTTATTCTTGTCCAGAACCTGAAGGAGCTCCATGTGGTGGACCTGGGGGACCTGGATTCAAGGTCTGCCATTGCACTAGAGACACGCCATGGTCGCTGGCTCCCCATTCCACGTCTGTAGAGTGGGAATTTCTGTCTTTGCTGTTGATGTCACATAAGGCGCTTTCTCATGAATGGGTGTTGGGTGGGAAGGGAGGTTCATCTCTTCTCATAGCTGGAGTGGCTAAAATGTCTTTCACAAATTGCTTGTTTCTCCTCCTCTGCCACTGCTTCTTAGAACTGCTTTTTGGAGTGCGCTTACCAGTATGATGACGATGGCTACCAGTCCTACTGCACCATCTGCTGTGGCGGCCGTGAAGTCCTCATGTGTGGGAACAACAACTGTTGCCGGTGAGCTGGTTGAGGGCAGAGAAAGCAGTTGAGCTAAGAGAACTCGCTTCTCTTCCCCACACCGATGGCCCCCTTTAGGTTACAGGCATCACCAGTAAGATGCACACATACACACACCTGTTGCTCTTACATGCTTACAAGAGAGGAGTGATCATAGAATCATAGAGTTGGAAGAGACCACAAGCTTGTTTATATGATGAGCTTGTTTATATAAACAGAGCATATTTCCCTTCCTTTTTGGGGATCAGACCTACAATGAGAGACCAGCTCTGTCATTTCTGCCTGTACTCAGGAGGACTGTCGTTGGGGAAAGTCTGGGCCCAGGGAGGCAGTGGAAAGCTCATTCTGCAGCTGGCAGACCTGCCCTGAGCGCCAGGGGCAGCCGCCTTTCTGCTCAGTCTTGGCAGCCAAGACCAAAAGCCCCTTCCAGCTCTCAGTCTGACCTGCTTTGCTTTGCCGGCCCAGGTGCTTCTGCGTGGAGTGTGTAGACTTACTGGTGGGACCTGGCGCTGCTCAGGCGGCCATCAAGGAAGATCCCTGGAACTGCTACATGTGTGGCCACAAGGGCATCTATGGCCTGCTCCGGCGGCGGGAAGATTGGCCCTCACGCCTTCAGATGTTTTTCGCCAACAACCACGACCAAGAGTTTGTGAGTTTAGGGGGAACAGTGGTAGTGGGTGGATGGGACCCAGGCGGGTGGGCATAAGGAAGGATGCCTGCATGTCTGGCCATTTGGATGGCCCAGGAGGCAGGAGTGACCTGTGCACCCAGCCTCAGGCAGTCCCTGCTGTTTACAATCCCTAACCCTAACCCTAAACCCTTCTCTGCTGTGTGTGGTCTTCCTGGGCTGCTTCTGCCTCAACCAAACGGTCACTCCCCATCATCAGACCTACAGCTGCAGCTGCTGGTCCCCTTCCCATTAGCTTCCCGAGACCATGGCTTCATCCCATAGACATATCTTGGCCAATTGCCTTCACTTTGGCCACTTCATGCTGCTGCTGCTGCTGCTGCTAATCCTGTGTGTGTTTCCCCAGGACCCACCAAAGGTTTACCCACCAGTCCCAGCTGAAAAGAGGAAGCCCATCCGGGTGCTCTCCCTGTTTGATGGCATCGCCACAGGTGAGCCCTGTCCTTCCCCTTGCCATAGAGCCCAGCTGTGGCCTGCAAGGAGTAACCAGTGGCGGGGATCCCCTCTCTTTTTCTCATTTACTAGGCCTGCTGGTGCTAAAGGACCTGGGTATCCAGGTGGATCGGTACATTGCCTCTGAGGTGTGCGAAGACTCCATCACTGTTGGAATGGTCCGGCACCAGGGCAAGATCATGTATGTTGGGGACGTCCGCAACGTCACCCAGAAACATGTACGTGGAGTACTGGGGGGTGGGGCGGGGAGCAGTGGGGCGTCATCCTCCCTTTGCATCACTGGGGATGGTCCAGCCCCACAACCCTGGCCCCTCTGACTGTTCCTTCTCCCTGTTACAGATACAAGAGTGGGGGCCTTTTGACCTGGTGATTGGAGGCAGCCCCTGCAATGACCTCTCCATTGTCAATCCTGCCAGGAAGGGCCTTTACGGTAGGTGCCACCCTCCAACTCTGCTGGGGTCTGCAAGGTCATGTCCTTTTAAAACTGTTCAACACAACTGGATCACTTCATAGTGATCCACTGCTGCTGCCATCATAGGGGGGAGGGAAGGTCTCTGTCCTCCACCCCATCATCCACACTTTGTCAAGGAATCTCCCCTGGGATTAGGAGAAGACACACCTTTTTGTCATGCCTTTTGCCCTTGTCAAGAGCAGACCAAATGTTAATGGATAAAGCAGTGGGGTTACACAAGGAAAACTTTAGACTCAGAATTGAAAAGGACAATCCTCATCTGTGAAGGACCAGTCATGTAGAAATCATGGGAGTAGGCTCTGTTTGGTGGGGTTAGGGGCACAGGACTCCCATGAAAGTGGAAAAACCACAAATACAAAATCACTATCTTTTTTACCTGAGAGAACACCTCTGTAGCAATCTCCAGCGCAACTCTGTGGTCAACATTGACGTTGATCATAGAAACATGCTGGAGTACCTACAAGTGCCTAGTGAAATGTTTTCTCTAGTAATCTCTGGTTCCTCCAGCTCATCCTTATGGTCAGCTTCCAGCAGAATTTCTCTGGAGGATCTAGAAATTCCTAGAAATAACATATTAATCAAATCCACAAATAATCAAAGCCACAAAAGTCAAAGCCACAAATATGGAGGGGCTGACTGTAGTTTTATGCTCCAGAAAGCAGAGTGGTAGAGTAAAGGAAGTCTGGAGCAGTGTTTCTCAGACTGATCTTCCAGAGATTTGGGAATTCCAACTACCAGAATCCCTGACCATTGGCTGTGTTGGCTGGGACATCTGGAAGTTGAAGTCCAAAACATCTGGAGGACCAGAGTTTGAGAAGTACTGGTATAGAGCAAAGAGAAGGAAAATTTGCAAAGACTCCTGGAGGGCCCTTGAGCACAGCTAGGACTAGAGACCTGATACACGCATCCCTCAGTTAAGAACGTGGGGTGCTTAAGGTCAGGGTTGAAAGAGCTTCATTGCCTTTACCAGTCTCAAAAATTAGCAGCTAAATAAATTACCCTAACAAGGTCAGGGTACGTATTTCTTCACAAATACGTTGGACATAGATATTTTTTCCAGTGTTACCGTTGCTGTTATTATTATTACCATATATACTTAGCTATAAGTCGACCTTATGTATAAGTCAAGGGCAGATTTGGGGGTCAAAATTATGGATTTTGATAAGTCAAGGGTAAAATGTGGATAAGTCGAGGGTAAAATTTAGGGGCATGTGACAAAGGATCTAAAGGAAAGGAAAACAGTACCCAAGAACTTCCAGCAGGCATAACTGTTGGTGCTCTCACTAAAGGCTGGATGGATGAGAGAGTAGAGGGGGGTCATTGCTTCAAGAACAGATAATACTCTTGCCTTTCGCTAGGGGATGGTTCTTTTTTAAAATAAGAGTTAAAGTACAGTACTTACATTGATCCATGGATAAGTCGACTCAGGTTTTTTTGGTGTATTTTTGGACTAAAATTTCTGGACTTACACATGAGTACATACAGTATTCACTCTCATATATATGTATGTATATAAGGAAGGAAACTGTATTGGGCACCCTCCAATAAAACTCCTTTATGAACTATTTTGTAATCTGGAAACTCTTTGGTGGGATGTCAAGGCAGCCTGCCTCCAAGGTGAGCGCTGACCTCTCCCTCCCTTTGCTTTTCCCACCCAGAGGGCACCGGACGGCTCTTCTTTGAGTTCTATCGCCTCCTGCACGAGGCCCGGCCCAAGGAGGGGGACGACCGGCCCTTCTTCTGGCTCTTTGAGAACGTGGTGGCCATGGGCGTCAGTGACAAAAGGGACATCTCTCGCTTCCTAGAGGTGAGGTGAGGTGAGGTGAGGTGAGGGGCTTCTCCCCAGGCAGTCCTCAGAATCTTTCTGGGCAGAAGGGTCTGTCTTGCATGCCGAGGGTGGGTGGTGGGCAGAAGGACTGGGCCTGCCGTAAGCATGGACTGGGTTTGAAGCGAAGCCCCAGGGAGTGGGAAGAAAAGCAGCATCTTTCCCCAGTAGGGTAGCCAGGTCAGGACTATCCCAGGACCTCAAACTTTCGGGCCAAAACTTGGAACCAAGGGACAGTGAACTTTCCTCATGACATGAAAGGGTGTGGGTTCTAATGATGCCATTAAACATGATGCATCAAGCACCCGCCACTGTTCCATAGAGTATTTCCAAAGACCAAGTTGGGTAAACATAAATACACATGCTTTTCAAGGCAGTGCCCTCACCCTGAGATTCATAGAATCATAGAGTTGGGAGAGACCCCAAGGGCCATCCAATCCAACCCCATTCTGCCATACAGGAATTCTCAATCAAAGCACCCCCAAGAGATGGCCATCCAGCCTCTGTTTAAAGACAGCCTCCAAAGAAGGATACTCCACCACTTTCTGAGGGAATGTCTTCCATGGTCCAACAGTTCTTACAGTCAGGAACTCCTAATGTTGAGCTGGAATCTCTTTTCCTGGAGCTTGCATCCATTGTTCCGAGTCCTATTCTCTGGAGCAGCAGAAAACAATCCCTTGACTAAAGAGGGGCTAGGCCCTGAACTATAGTAACTTTTAATCTTACGGGCTACTCTCCCTGTCAGAAGGTAGAACCTCCCTTGCTGCCTCTGTTGATCCAGAACAGACCTGGGACAGTCCCTTGCGCCACCAGAGGGCGCTGGAACTTCAGCAGGGCTAGTGCCTAGATTTCCACCCAATACAGAGTGTTACATCCCTTTGCCCAATGTAAGGGCCAGTTCGGAAGGGAGGTAAGATTCAGTGGCAGAATCTCTGAGCTGTTCATTGTCCAGTCTCATGACCTTCACAGGATTTGTGGTGGGTGAGTGTGATCAACTAAGTGTAAATGTTATAGGACTGCGATTACACCCTAAAATGGAGGAGGAGGAAGAATTTGGCATTGTCACCAATGCCCCTTCTGGCTTCAAAATGCGCTGGGGTAGACGAGGCAGAGAGGGGCATTTTTGAGAGGCCTTAGAAAGGTTTCTGGGGGATTGGAAAGAAAGGCCAGCAGATGGAGGTGAAGGGATGGGGCAGCAAGCATTACTATCATCATCCCCATCTTCACCACCACGGTTGTAATCTCTATTTATATCACATCTTTCTCCCTCAAGACTGTGAATTTGTATGTCTTCATTAAGACATATAAAAGGTTGACATTAAAAACGTGATTAAACTGTCAGCAACATTTAAAAAATATCTTAAAACGTACAATAAAAATCATTGAAAACAGTTACTCCATTTTCCTGTCCTGCCATGTGACTTTTCTCCTTCCTTCCTTCCTTCCTTCCTTCTTGCAGTCCAACCCCGTGATGATCGATGCCAAAGAGGTCTCCGCAGCACACAGAGCCCGATATTTCTGGGGAAACCTGCCCGGCATGAACAGGTGGGTCAGAGGTGTAGTCCGGCCATACAGGTGTTGGTTGCCAGCAGACCAGTTGCCAACAGAACCACTTCCCTACCCTCCGCCAGTAAGCTGTGTGTGTGCGTGTGTGTATTTTGAAGTTGCTTTGAATTTTATCCCATTTCTTTGATGTTATTGTTTCGTTTGGTTTTTATGTCTGTTTCAGTGAATGTTTTATTGACTAATTGCTTTTGATTTTAGCTTTTCAGTTGATGTTTGTAAGCTGTTCTTTGGGGCTCTGTGTAGCAGAAGTTGGGATACAGATATTTTAAAAAGGGAGCTGGCTGATTCCTACACAAAATCTTCACATCAGCTTGTGGAGAGCTGGGTTCTAGTCTTGTTCACCATGTAGCGGATTATGAAAAGCCAGTGCAGAGCAGTGGTTAGACCAGGAGTAGGCAACCTTTCCCCTTTAAGGGCCGAAGGACTTCAGCTCCCAGAAGCCTCGGCCATGTTGGCCAATAGTCCCATGTTGGCCAGTAGCTCCTGGGATTCTGGGAGCTGAAGTCCCTCGGCCCTTAAAGGGGAAAGGTTGCCTACCCCTGGGTTAGACACTACACAGTGACCGCACTACGTTTCCCCTTTAGCTCCTTTGTGTAGTGTGGTTTCACACTACACAGTGACCACACTACGTTTCCCCTTTACCTCCTTTAGCTGTATCCTATGGAATCCTGCTCTCTGTTCTTGACTGAGACTTCTAGATCCCCCTCCCTAAATTGCAGATCTCAGGATCTGGTAGGGTGGCGATACAACAGTTCAAGTGGAATCATAATGTTATAATTATGTCATGTGAATGGTGCTGGACAGATCCAGGTTGTAGTCCTCACTGAGCCAATGGATCTCATGGGGGAGAGGGACCTTGAGCTACACAATATACTTCAGCATGTCTTACCTCACAGAAGTATTGTGTGGATAAAGCAGGGAAGGAGGAAGGGTACCATGTTCTCTGCCTTGAGCTTACTGGCGGGAAGGCGTGATGAAAATGTAACACATAATGAGAGCTTCAGTTTGCACTGGGCATTGCCGCCCATACTCTCCATGATATATGAAATAATAATACACAGACCCCCAGTAATTAAAATCAAACTTTTGAACATCTCTATGTAAAGAAGAAATATTGCAAAGAGAGTAATTTTGAATGCAGGGACTTTATAGTGGGAGCTTTCTGGAGGGAGAAGGTTTGGATTTGCTGGGATCCCAATCCATGGCTTTCTTGTTCTCCCTCCAGGCCACTGGCTTCAACTGTGAATGATAAGTTGGAACTGCAAGAGTGTCTGGAACATGGCAGGATAGCCAAGGTGAGTGTGCCATGGAAGCCATGCCAAGGTTGTGGGCTTTGGGGACAAGAAGGATTCTGCCGGGGTCTTGGGAAAGTGCTTGGGAAGAGGGTCGCAAAGCAGGCCCAGTGTGTGCCCTTGCCTACTTCTCATACCACCACCAGCCCTAGGCCTCCTCACAGGGAAGCCAAGCGCTGTTGGGAGGTTGGCTTCCTGTCACATAGCCAGCTGGGCACGGTGGCTGGGGAAAGAAGGGTCCTCCCTCTGGGCAGCCCCAAAGAGAGTGGAGACCTCTCGAATGAAGTAAGGCCTCCTCCCGTATGATCCCCCCCGTGCCCTTCATTCAGCGGGGAAAAATCTGCTTTTACAACCAAAAGCGAGGCTCATGCAGACTTCCCAAAGGGCATTTTCAGTTACTGCCCCTAAACTGTGGAATGGCCTGCCGGATCAGACACGTCTTATTACATCACTTACTACTTTTAAGAAAGCAGTCAAGACGGAGCTTTTCCGGCAGGCCTTCCCAGAATAACTTTCTATAGGGATATGTATATTGGAGCCACTTATCCCTGGTCTCTCTACCGAGGGAGACATCTTGTTGTTGTTCCTTTAATATTTTATATTTGTTATACGTAGATTTTAATCTTATCAGGTTTAATACTGTTTTAAGGGGGAGGGTAGTGGGTAGAGGGAATAAGAATTTGGATTTTAATTGTTGTATTTTATCTTGCTGTACGCCGCCCCAATTGCTCTGCAGAGGGGCGGGTTACAAATAAAATTTATTATTATTATTATTATTATTATTATTATTATTATTTATTACAACTGAGAGCCTAAAGTAGAGAGTGAGGTGGGAGCCAGGAGAAAGAGCCACCATCTTGACAGGGTGGGAGAGCGAGGCACCTCTGACATTGGCCTTTTATGGTTTGTGTGTTTGCTCCAGTTCAGCAAAGTCCGCACCATCACCACTCGCTCCAACTCCATCAAGCAAGGCAAGGATCAGCACTTCCCCGTCTTCATGAACGAGAAGGAAGATATCCTGTGGTGCACCGAGATGGAGAGGTGGGGCCTGCATTGGGGCTGAGGAAGGGGCTGAACCCCACTTCCTTTTTCGGGGCCTCTGCCCCCTCTCTCAGGGCCTCCCCCTCACCAGCTTCTCCCAGACCAGCATCTCTTTCCATACAGTGCCCAAGGACCTGTAATATGTGGGCTTTTTCTTTCCCCAGGATCCCCTGATCGCCCTTCTTCTCCTCACAGGTCCAGGGCCAGTCCATGCACCCCAACCCAGGTCCCAGCCTTCCCCTGGGCACCACAGTGACAGTTCCCATGCTGTTTCCATTCTCCCCGCCTCCTGGTTTTGTCCAGAATGACTTTCTCTATCCATGGGTCCCTTTCCAGGGAAGAAATTGTGCCCCTCTTCTCCCTGGTCTCCTTTTGTTCTGTTTCGACCGGACCTTCCCTGCAGTGTCCCCAATACCCAGCAAACTGCCATACCCTTTTGCCCAGTTTGCTGGTCCTGTTTCTCAAAGTCTGCCTGGTATGCTGGCAGGCATGTTAGACTGAGGCATCCCGCACCTGCCACCTTGGTTGCTTCTTTCAGCTTAGTCCCCAAAACCTTTGCTATTTTGGGGGGAACCCACCAGGCCTGAGTAGTGGGTCGGGGTGTGGTCCAGCCACACAGGCGCTGGTTATCAGTGGGCAGGTTGTTAACAGAGCCGCCAACCCATCCTCCCCTCATAGCATTTTGGCAAAGGTTGCAGAGTTTTTACCTTTGCTGTGTTTTGCTGTTGTGCTTGAATTTTATCCCATGTCTTTGATTTTATTATTTTGGTTGGTGGTTGTGAGTTTTTATATCTGTTTATTCCTCCCAAACACAAGTTCTGGAAGGAGCAAGTGTGTGGCCTTTAGGTCTCCAGGTGACACCTGTCAGGCCCTGCATCCAGTCGCTTGTCCCCGAAGACCACCAGAGTGCCCCTGCAGTTAACTGGTGCTAACCTGTGCCCACCCGGCCCTTCCTTTCCTGTGCCCACAGGGTCTTTGGCTTCCCAGTCCACTACACAGACGTGTCCAATATGAGCCGCCTGGCAAGGCAGAGACTGCTCGGTCGCTCTTGGAGCGTCCCCGTGATCCGCCACCTCTTCGCCCCGCTGAAGGAGTACTTTGCCTGCGTTTAAAGAGGCGCACTCATAGAACTGGCAAAGCGGAGGAGGAGGAGGAGGAAGAAGAAGAAGAGTCTCAAACACAACCACCCCCAGGAACCGAAGTGAAGTGGCCCCAGAACGGAGGAGGTGGCTGGTGGGCGAGAGGGAGGGAGGGAGGGAGGGAGAGGACGCCCTGCGGGTGGGTGCCGGCTCCCGCTGCCCAGGTCTTTACCCATCCACTCCCCGGTTCGAACCACCCTAAATCAAACCGACCGGTCCCACTCTTGTTGGTAACGACCCTTTAATTTCCTGCTCTTTCTGGATGGGTTTGTCTGTTAGTTTGGTTTCCGCCTCTCCTCGGCCGGGTCCCAGCAGATCGCGGGCACGACCATGGGCACCACCAACTGCAACAGAAAATTCCAGCCCAGCCCAAAGCTGAGCGGGCCTTGGGTCGACATTGCCCCAGCTCAGTTTAGGAGCACAAAGAGGGGTGCGCCGGGGCCCCTTTGCATCTACCAGCGCCGTTCTGGGGGTGAGTGCAAGCTGGGAAAGCCGCAAGCCCCGCCAAGCCCCTTTCCCGGTCCCCCTAACACCCCCACCACCAGACACACACACACAATTTTCTATAGTATTTGGGTGCCTACCACACAGGAGACCTTGATAAAAGCCCAGCTCCTATAGCCGCTCTTACCTCTTGTTTACAGTTTATATATATGTGAGAGTTATGCTAAAGAAATGTCTATATATAAAAGGTACTGTTACTACTGTACAACTGACTTTCAAAATGGTGCTTCTACAACAGCAGGGGTGGGGCTGATTGGCAGCTTCTGTGGTGCTTTGGGTGCCAGCCTGCCAGAGGGGGGCCCTGCTTCTTGGAGAGATCGTGCCCCCTTCCCACAAAGGAAGGTGGGTGGCGGAGGGAGGGAGGGCAGGCGGCAGAGACAGGCACCTTCTCCGCCCGGGGTGTCATGCAATAATTGCTTTTATTTCCTAAAAGGCAACCCTCCCTCAGGCCAGGGGCTGGGCCTTGCGAGGCAGGGCCCGCCCGCAGAGCTCCCAAAGGCGGTGGCCCTAAACATGATTAAGTGGTGCTTTCCCTCAGTCGGCGCTCTGGGTGTCCCCCCTGGGCTCCTGCCGCCCCCTCCCTGGCTTGCAGACAGGGAGGCTGGCAGCACCAGCCGGGCCCAGCAGCGCCCATTTCGTCATCTCCGAACTCACAGGCTGCAGCGTCCCTCACGAGGTCTATGGTTCTGCCCCCCTTTTTCTCCATTTTTGCCCCTTCGATTTCAAGGCTCAGCTACAAGATATCCTGGGAGGGGGGTGTGTGGTAGAGAGAAAAGAAGGAAGGAAGGAAGGAGAGCCCCACACCCTGGAGTAGCACCCCAATGCCATTCCTCTGTGATCTCACGTGGATTTTGGAGGCTCTCCACCTGCTGCCTCCATTCTCCCTCCCCTTCCTCCTGTTTGTGGCTAATGTGAATTGTAGACTTCCTGTTTTGCTTGATCAGACTGTGGCTGTGCTGCCCCCCCAACACCAAACGCACGCACACATGTAAGAGAGGATAGTAAAAGGTGGCTGGGTGGGTGGGGGTCCAGAAAAAGGGGTGAGCAGTTCTCGTGTGCGGAGTCCCTCCCTGGGACTTTGTTGGCTCCTTCCCGTGTGCTGGGTCTGAGGAGATCTTGGCAATTGTGTGCACTTTACTCCTTTGGGCAACGGGACAAATGAACCTTTGCCTGTGAGTTTCTGAGGCATGAAGCGTAAGGGGTGGCCCTTGGGCTCTGGTCACTCCTCGGCATGCGGACGCGGGTCTGCTCTTCCCTTCCATTTTTGAGGACTGCTCCCAGCAGGGTCCTAAGCCCTTGGTGCTAATGGGGAGTTGGGCAGGGGATCCCCCGAAACAAGCTCTCTCTGCCTCAGCAGCTCTCCCACCTCTGCCTCCTCAGGGGGTCAGTATCTCCCCTCTGCTCCCGTCTTCCCTGCGTCCATGGTGCTCTCGGAGGGGAGGACTGGGCCAGATGCTGAGGCAAATCTCGGGGGGGGGGCTGTCTGTCTGTCTGTGCAGGACAGCGGATCTCCCACCCACCCTCTCTCCCGGCCAACACCCCCCCAGGACAGCTCCTCCGGGGGCAAAGCAGCTGCAGTGGGCAGGGAGGGTCCCAGTGGAAGGCCGCTGGTCCCGGTGCTAATCTTTCAGGGATTGGGGTGGCAGGCAGGCGCCTCCCCTCACTTCCCTTCAAACTGTGAAGGGTGCTGGGGTCTCACTCAGGGTCAGGTGGGAAGGGAGAGGGGCAGCACTCTGGACGGGGCAGTCGGGCAAGACATCCACGCGTGTGCCCCCCCCCCCAGCGTGTGGCTGTGGCAGGCAGCCTCCTTTGTGCTCCATTTTGCATCTGACCTCTGCCCCCCAAAACACACACACACAGCCCTGGTAGTTGGGCCAGTGATTGTCTCTCAGTCTGAGTAAAACCTTCCCCTTACATTTTGCAAGATTTCCAGCCCACCCTCCCACCCCCTTTGCCACTTGCTCCAGAGGTGGTGGTTGTAGGGGGGCAACGTTCCCTCTTCCCTCCGGGCTCTTTTAACCTGGTTTCCCTGGTGCTAAACGGGAAACCTGAGATTCCCTCTTGCAATCCTGATAGGTCCTTGTTGCCTTTCCACCCAGGGCAGTCTGAGCCACGGGGCTGGCTGGAGCCTCCCAGGCCCCTTGCCAAAGCCCTGCTATGGGGAGGTGGGGGGGGGGGCAGGGAGCCAGCTGCTCAAAGGAGCACCAGTGCCCCCCCCCCCTTAAAAAAGAGACCTATGCTTTGGAGAAGCGTATGTGGTGGAGTGAGTCCCCTCAGTGGGAACACCTCTATCTTCTCCAGAGCCCCCTTTTCAGAGAGTTTTGGTTTAGCCATGTGGCTTGGCCCCTTCATTCCCCAGTTAGGGCCTGGATTTGCCCTCCAGCTTTCTCAACGCAGACAGACTTCTTAGGATCCCATAGAGCAGGGCCCTCTCCCTCCCCCGTTGCCCCCCTGCCCAAACTGGAAGTGGTGTCTTGGGAAAGACTCGTGTCTGTTTTGTCTTGTAGTTGTCTTGGGCCTGTTTTGCTGTCTGCCACAGAATCCACCTGTTTCCCTCCAGGAAAGGGGAGATGGACTCTCCAAACAGACTGGACTCAGACCCCTTCGTTGTGCAAAGAGCCCTCTGTCCGGTTGCACAGCCCTAGACCGAAAAAGCAAAGCAACCAGGGCCCCCCAAACCCCCTTCCCACAGACCCCCCCAAATTGCCTGAATTCCTTTGGCATCTGCAGAGGGACGAGGTGACAACCAAGGTGCTAAACCGTTTTATTACAGATCTCTATTGTTAACTTAAGTCTGCTGTCTGGACAATGACTGTTTTTGTTTTCTTGTAGTGGAGTTTAAAAGAGCTCTATTATTTTACTCTTATATATTATTATTAAAAAAAAAAGGCATTTTAACTTTGTACTTGAAACCTAAAGAAAAGATTTCATGTGTTTTAGCTTAGTCATTGAAGTAGCTGAGACGCTTTACTGTTTGTGGGAAATCATGTATTCATGCTGAAGAGTAATCTGTCGAGATCCTGGGAAGAGCTCCATCCTGTTTCCCTGCCCTCCAGCCGCCTGCCGCCTGACATTCCACGCAGCTCGACCCAGAACATCCTTCCTTCCCTCCCTTTTCCTTCCTTCCTTCCTTCCTTCCTTCCTCCCTTCCCTTTTCCTTCCTTCCTTCCTTCTTCCCCAGGTCCATCCGCCCCACTCGCCTTGCTTTTCTTTTCTTTTCTAGGATGATTTTGGGATGCCCCCATCCTTTCTGCCGCTTTTATTATTTTTTATTTTATTTTTTAGGGTTGCTTCTATATTTATTGACAAATAAATAATGTACATTTCAGAGTATGGTTCTGCTCTGCCAGGGGTGGGGAAGGGGGAAAAGGCCCATCTCCCCATTCCCGTGGGCAGGCTGTTGTATCTCTGTGTAAGTATTGCTCGTGACATAGCTGTTTTATAAACTAATTAAAAGGTCAATGGTGCAGCAGATGTTAGAAAGTCTGTCCGTTCCGCCTCCATCCCATCCTTTGCATCTTTCTTTTGTGCCCAGAACACTCAAATAAGGAAGGCTCCTTGCTGATGTACTTTGTGCTGGAGAACACTTGAATAAATGTTCTGTTTTGTGCAAAAAGAAAAGGAAAAGGAGACTTTCAGCCGTCATGTGCTTTTTGTACCCTTCTTTGCGCTGGGCGGTTTTGTGAGGTTGTGCTGGCCAGTGCAGTCACTTGGGCTGGGGAATGGGAAGCAAGATAGAGGAGAAGCTCCTTGCTTTTTCGGTACAGGGGAAATTGGGATTAAACACTGGGGAATAAACTCTGCCACGGTTTCGTCCTAGCAGAGAAGTTCACGCTCTCCAAGAAGAGAAAAGGGACACTCCAACATCTTGTTTCACACTCTGTTTTAAGTAGAAATCAGTTCTTTTCCATTTGTTGCTGTTTTGAATACTATTTTCAGAGAACACCAGTAAGCGGCCTACTATGAGACACTAGACACTAGAATTCAAAGATATAGCTGTGTTAGTCTGTAGAATCTGTATGTAGAGGGATCTTGTTTCACCTTTGAGACTAACTGAAAGAAAGAAGGAAAGAAAAATTGGCACCATGAGCTTTCGTAGACTTAAGTCTCCTTCCTCAGATGCATTTGGTTTGTCTACTTCCTCAAATGCATTTCTCCGATGGTGCAGATCCACTCCACCAAATGCACCTGAGGAAGTCTACGAAAGCTCATGCTGCCAACTTCTTTATTTCAGTTAGTCACAAAGGTGATACGACATCTGTCTAGAAGACACTAGAAGTCACTTTGGATTTAAAACTTCACTCCAAAAAGCATCCACTTGGTAAAACGTGCACTGTTCCAGGATTGCAGTTAAAGCAATACAATTTTTCCCATTTTTCAGTGGAGCACAAAAGAGGTAAAAATTACAATTCAGTACAGCAGGACCTCAATATCTGTGGGCTTGCCATCTGTGGGTTTATCTGCGGGGCGGTGGGGGTGTAAATATAGGTATTCCAAAATAGGGGGAGGGGGGGAAACAGGACCCAAACACCTCTGTTCCCAAGCATTTTGGATAAGAGAGACAGACCCAGCCTATACCTACGACTTGAGTACTCAGGATATCCTTCAATCCAAAACAGAGCTAACCCCACCTGACCACCTAAAAGCAACCCTCTGAAACAAAACCCAGTACTACCATTAGTGTTACATGTTAGAAAATCCTGGATTCGGTGGAACCCAGTGTGGATGGTGATGCGATGGATGGTCCATGTGAAAGAGAGTGAAGCAAGTGGCACAAGGGTGCCAGCATTCCCTGACAAAAGGTATACACAAAACATTGTGCTTTTTTGAACTTTTCTGCCCCTGTGTGCAGGGAGTAACTTCATGGTAACCTTCCATCTTGTAATTTGCATCTGCTAGTTTAAGGGGTGGAATTTGAACCATTGGGTTCAAATTAAGAGAAAGGAAGGTTTTGATGAACAGGTTGGAGGTGAGTGCTGCTCAGTCATGGAACCCACTCCTTATTTGTTTATTTGTTTAAGGGATTTATATCCTGCCTTTCTGCCAAAATGGGGTGCAAGGCAACTTCAGAAGGTGGTGGATATACATATACATTTAAATAACTATACATATACA
Source organism: Phrynosoma blainvillii (assembly GCA_026167975.1). Taxonomy (NCBI): domain Eukaryota; kingdom Metazoa; phylum Chordata; class Lepidosauria; order Squamata; family Phrynosomatidae; genus Phrynosoma; species Phrynosoma blainvillii. The sequence continues at coordinate 4,263,673 of JANUYF010000001.1, read as the reverse complement.
TGTGTATGATTCTCTTTGAATTTGATGTTGGAGCTTGCACACCACACAATAAACTAATAATGTATGAAAATGTGATTCTACGCTGCATCGATAGACGTATAGAGTGTCTAGAACAAGGGAAATAATAGTGCCACTCTATTCTGCTTTGGTCAGGCCTCACCTGGAATTATCCTGTGTCCAGCTTTGGACAATACAATTGAAAAAGGATGTTGAGAAGCTGGAGCATGTCCAAGGAGGCAGACTAAAAAGGTGAAGAGCCTGGAAACTGTGTGAGGAGAGATTTAGGGAGCTGGGCAGGCTTAACCTGGAGAAGAGGAAGTTAAGAGGTGATAGGATGTTGAGATTGAGGCTGAGGCTGCAGCAACTATAGGACCATAGCACTGATCTCCCATGCAAGCAAAATTATGCAACATAGGCTCCAACCACACATGGAGAGAGAAAATCCCAGAGATCCAAGCAGGGTTCAGGAAAGGAAGAGGCACTAGGACCACATTGCAAACATATGATGGCTCATGGAGGGCACCAGTGAATTCCAAAAGAAAATCAGCATGTGCTTTATAGACTATAGCTACGCCTCTAACTGCGTAGATCATGAAAGGCTATGGAATGCCCTTAAAGACATGATGGGAGTGCCAACACATCTGATACTCCTGATGAGAAATCTGTACTCAGGACAAGAGGCTACTGTCAGAAAATGGAGAAACAGAATAGTTCCCAATTGGCAAAGAGGTCAGATAAGGCTGCATCCTTTCACCCAGTATCTGATCAACTTGTATGCAGAACAGCCAGAAGGACAAAGGGTCCTAGAGCAGATCAAGTGGGAAACCTCCCTGGAAGAAGCCAAGATGACCAAACAGACTGTCACGCTTTGGACACATCATGAGGACTCTTTGGAAAAGACAATAATGCTGGGGAAGGTGGAGGGAAGTAGGAAGAAAGGAAGGCCACATGCTGCCAGATGGAGGGACTCTATGAAGGAGGTCAGTTTGGGTATTAATGAAGGAGTTGCAGGAATTAAGCAGAACAGTGGAGGACAGAGGGTCTTGGAGAGGTCTCATCCATAGGGCCGCCATGAGTTGAGATCGATTTGAGGGCAGTTAACAACAACAACATCATTGAGGCTGGAGCAAGCTTGTTTTCTGCTGCTCCAGAGAATAGGACATAGAGCAATGGATGCAAACTACAGGAAAAGAGATTCCACCTAAACATCAGGAGGAACTTCCTGACAGCTGTTCGACAGTGGAACGCACTCCCTCAGAGATTTTGGTGGAGACTCTTTCTTTGGAGGCTGTTTTTAAACAGGCTGGATGACCATCTGTTGGAAATACTTTGATTGTGAGTCCCTGCAGGGCAGAAGGGGGCTGGACTGGATGGCCCTTGGGGTCTCTTCCAACACTATGGATCAATTAGTGGCATTGGCCACGTTTGGGGCATTGGTGATAGCATCTGTTGGCTCCATGTTGGAGCCAAGAGTTCCAGAATCAGCTCCTTGTTCATCCTAGGACCTTTGAACTGAGGCAAACATGAGGGGCCAAATGAGTCCTCAGCCTTTTCTGATCCATTTTGGCTTTTTCTCTTTTAATTGATCCAGACTGCATTCCCTGGATATGTTATTGTTGTTGTTGTTTCTTACCCACCTCTCCCCAAAGACTGAGGCAGGAGACAACAACAATTAACAAACATCAATTTTGAGAAATGGGGGTGGGTGGGAGATTAAATGCCAAGATATGTATAAATAGCAGGTTTATAAGAACTATGACTTCTTGTGTGAATATTGGAAGTCTCAAATATGTAAATTTTATCCTCTCCCAAGACTATCATGAAGACCTGAATACACAGAGATTATATATATCATGATTATAATATCATATATAATGAAGACCTGAAATATATAAGTCTTTAGTTTTTTTGTGGGTTTTTCGGACTGTGTGGCCATGTTCTAGAACCGGCCATGAAAGCCTACGACTTCACATATATTAATTACATATATTTCAGGTCTGCAAGTCCTTTGAAAAAAACAAATTTGCAGCGTCCCATAGTTTTCTTGGCAAGTTTCTTCAGTTTAGTTTAGTTCAGTTCATTATTAAAACTAATAAAACACATCTGTTTTCATAGCCTACATAGCCTATACATATTAAAAGAGAAAGGGAGTGTTTTTGGAATGGAGGGAGGCTTTTTATTAACAAAAATTCAGAAATCCCGCAATGGGCTTCTGCGCCACATTTTGCCTCCACTTCAAACAACATAAAATTGTGCCCAAAGCTCAACAATTAAGAAGAAATCCTGTGACTATCTTCCCTCACAACCGCCTACTAGTAGAATAACTAAATTTCCCCTCAGCCTAGCCATCTCCCCTTACAAACACCTCTTAGAGCACGGAGACCGGGACTTAGGAAGCCCTCTTCCTGATTGGCTCCCTCCTCTCAGCGGCTCTGCCCATTGGCTGACTAGGAGCTTGTCTTGATTAACCTGTCAGGTCTTCTTGCCTTAATCTCCTTCACCTCAACGACTTACCTGTTCCTTTTCTATCCCTCCATTTTCCACAAACGGAGCCCAAAGTGGCTGACTGTAGATGAAAACAGAACACAGCCTTTAAAAATAAATGATGAAAAGTCATTTGAAAAGGTTTAAACAACTCATGCCAAAAACACCACTAAATTAAGAACTGTTTGGAAGTGAGGGCCAGCGTCGTTTGAGTGTTGGGCTAAGACTGGAGACTGGACTGGCCATGTAAAACCACTGGGTGATCCTGGGCAAGTCACACTCTCTCAGCCTCAGGGGACAGCATTCCTGCATAGCAGGCAGCTTTGACTTGATGGCTTTTGAGGTCTCTTCCAGCTCTGTGATTCTATGATGGCCATGCCAAACCCCCTCTGAAGAAACTTGCCAATAAAACCCCATGATAGGGTCGCCATAAGTCGGAAAAGAGTTGAAAGCACACAACAACAGCAAATTATGGCGTAGTGGTTTGTGTTGGACTCAACTTTGGGCAAGACACACTCAGCTTCAGGGAAAGGCCATGGGAAACCTCCTCTGAACAAATCTTGCCAAGAAGACCCCATAATAAGTTCACCTTAGGTTGGAAAGTCACCATAAGTTGGAAAGGACTTGAAAGCACACAACAACAAATTATGGTGGTGTGGTTTGAATATTGGACTAAACTTTGGGAGAGCCACATGCTCTCAGCTTCAGAGGATAACAATGGTAAACCACCTCTGAATCTTGCCAAGAAAAGCCCATCCTTAGGGTTGCCATAAGTCGGAAAGGACTTGAGGACACAACAACAATAACAAAGATGTCAAAAAGCAGAAAAGGGACAGAAAGCCTCTCGAAATATAAAGGTCTTCATCCTGGGAGGAGCGGACACCAAGAAAGCCCTGCCTCATGTCCACCAGACTCCATGTCCGTACAAGGCCCAGAGAAAGCCTTTCGCATTATGTGGAGGCATCAACACTTCCTAATACACAGTTCTGAAAGAACTAGACAAGATCCTAAACTGTAAAGATACACAACTGAACACCAAAGTTGGAATCATCCAAGCCATTGCATTCTCCATCACTATGTATGGATGTCAGAGCTGGACGGTGAAGAAAGCAGATAAAAAGCAAACCAACTCTTTTGAGAAAATGTGGTGCTGGAGAAGAAGAGGGCTGAAGATACTGCGGATGGCCAAAAAGAAAAGACAAACAAATTGGTCCTTGAACAGATCAAGTCCGAAATCTCCCTGGAAGCCAAGATGCTGAGTACACCTGAGGCTGGCTGTCGTACTTTGGCCACATCACAAGAAGGTTGATATATAGTTTAATTTGTTTTTAAGGGGGGGGAGGGAGTTATCTTATTTTAGCTTGTATGTAATCCTTTTTACTGTAAACCGCCTAGATTGGTCCGCCACTGGGCGGTATATAAATCAATTTTATTATTATTATTATTAGGCAAGAGACAATGGAAAAGACAAGAATGCTAGGAAAGGTAGAAGAAAGAGAGGGAGAGACAGCATGCCAGATGGACAGACTCATTTATCAAGGCCATGGGCCTGAGTTTGCAGCACCTGAGCAGAGAGGAAGAGGACAGGGGGCCATAGAGTCATAGGGTTGGAAGAGACCCCAAAGGGACATCCAATCCAACCCCATTCTGCCAAGCAGGAACTCACAATCAATGCACCCCAACAGATAGCCATCCAGCCTCTGTTTAAAGACTTCCAAAGAAGGAGATTCCACCAAAATTTCGGAGGGAATATGTTCCACTGTTGAACAGCTCTTACTGTCAGGAAATTCCTCCTAATGTTGAGGTGGAATCTGTCTTCCTATAGCTTGCATTGTGTTCTAGTCTCTGGAGCAACAGAAAACAAGCTTGCTCCAGCGTCAATGTGACATCCCTTCAAATACTTAAACAGGGATATCATATCTTAGCCATCTCTTCTCTAGGCTAAACCTACCTAGCTCCCTAAGCCTTTCCTCATAATGATTTCCAGACCTTTCACCATTTTGGTCTTCCTCCTCTGGACATGCTCCAGCTTCTCCACATCCTTTTTGAATTGTGGTGCTCAGAACTGGACACAGGGTTATTCCAGGTGAGGCCTGACCAAAGCAGAATACAGCAGTACTATTATTACTTCCCTCTAGACATTATATTTCTATTGATGCAGCCTGGAATCACATTGGCCTTTTTAGCTGCCGCATCTCACTGTTGACTCATGTTCAACTTATGGTCTGCTAGGACTCCTAGATCCCTTTCACATGGAGGAGTCCTGTTAAGCCAGGTGACCTGAGAAGAGAGGCAGAGGACGGGGGTCTTGGAGACATCTCACATTCACAGAATGACATGAGTAGAGGTTGACACGAAAGCAACTAACAACAACAATATGCAGTTTTCCATCGCTAATGTCGTTCAAGAGTTCCTCTTAACTCTTGTGAATGGTTTGCAAAATGGCGTTGCGGCTGTGGGAGAAGCCACAATGGGAATGGATCCAGCATTGCTTGGCTGCCATTTTTGTGCTGATTGCTGGACTGTGGAGACATGTCTGCATTTTCTGGCGCAAGCGTATGTCTGGCGGTAAGGAAATAATTGTTTGTTTCTTTTATAGAGAGAGAAAGAAAAAGATCTGCACATACACACGCATGTCTGAAAACACATGTCTGAAAGCTTTTCCCCAACATGTATTTATTTTATATTTGGTGCTATTATAGCTTCCTTATCTGGAATTCCAAATTCTGAAATACCCCAAAAACCAAAAACATTTTTTCATGGTTTGCTGAGACAATGACACCTTTGTTTTCTGATGGTTCAATGGACACAAACTTTGTTTAATGCACAAAATTAAAATATTCTACAGTGAGTCCTTGGTATCTGTTTGGTGGGTTTGGTTACAGGACTCCCTGTGGATGCCAAAATCTATGGATGCTCAAGTCCCATTATATAGAGTGGTATGTGATAGTAATAAAATGAGGTCCCTTATATAAAATGGCAAGATCAAGGTTTGCTTTTTGGATTTTTAAAAAATATATTTTCAAGCCGTGGATGGTTGAATCCATGGATCTGGAGGGCTGTCTGCATAAAATTACCTTCAGGCTATGGGTAAAAGGTGTATATGAAAGGTCAATTAATTTTGTGTTTAGATTTGGGTGGGTCTCATCTCCAAGATACCTCATGATGGGCCTATATGCAAATACATGTATTCCAAAACCCAGCACACTTCTGGTCCCAAGCATTTTGGATAAGGGATACTCAACCTGTTTTGAAACACGCATTTGTGTGCGCCTGTCTGTGTGCAATAGAAAAAGCAGCTAACACCACTGTTTTCAGATACATTCTGACAGAACCTGGATTCCAGAAGGATACTATAAAATGTGAGCTGAATAACATTAAAAATCCACCAAACAGGGATACCTTTATTGGACCAACCAAAAGGCACAATATACATGTTGCATGCTTTTGAAGCTCACAGTTTTCAAAGCTTTTGAAAGCTTGTAATACGTATATTTTGCATTTGGTTGGTCCAATAAAAGTATCACTGCTTGGTGGATTTTTGATGTTATTGGACTCTCTATATGGCCAACATGGCTACCCCTGGATATTTTATGAAATATGAGGTTGAATTAATAAAACTTAATAGATGTATATTTTTTAAATCAGACCTTTGGGTGTCTGCCTTCATGGCTGATTTTGGTTCCCTCTTGACATAATATGCTGATTTTCTGCTTTGAAAAGGCACATAGCCACTAAGGGTAAAAACTCCAAACACACACACACACAAAACCCAAAATAGGAGCTGTGTATTTAGGAGGATGATTTTGGGGTAGCAGACACGTTGCAGGGATTCTGATACATCCTATGGGACAGGCTGCTGTCGCACTGCAAAGTTAATGCAGCTCCATAGCTTCAGGCTATGGAATCCTGGGATGTGTAGTTTGTTGTGGAACCAGAGCTCTCTGACAGAGAAGGCTAAACTGCGTTAATTCTGCAGTGTAGATGCAGCCACAGTCTCCATGGGAGGCAATTTGTGGGAAAGGAGGGAGGAGATTTTAGTGGTTCAGTAGGAGGGGGAAACGGGACAGGGTTCAATGGACACTAAGGGGAGATTTAACATCTGTTAAGAATAGCTGCTGCACAAGAGGACAGCACCTGGAACAAAAAACCCTGCAGGATTCGACCACAGACTCCCCATCCAGACCTGCTTCCCATTTCCATCAGTGACCAGCCACGGGTTCCTGTGAAGCCTACAAGCATAGCATGATAACAGCAGGTATGATGATGATGATGATGATGATGGTTTTGACCTCTGTGAACAGACATCAGAGTTCTGTTGCTTATGTACCTGCATTTATTTAGCAGTCACATTTAAAACTAAAGCCGTTATTTGAATCAGTCAATTGGTCTGTTTATATCGCTCCCTTTCCCCAAGAGGAGAGACTGGCGGAGGCCGTCTATAGTTGGGGGCTGAGGCATCATCAGGACAGAGGTGAGACCCAGGCCTGCTTCTCCCTTTCATCTGGGCTCTCTTGGCCAGTTCATCTCATCCTCAGTTGGCCTCAGCCCCCAACTACCTCCATCATCTGGAGGGAGAGAAGGCAGGCCATCTCCATCAGGCCTAGCCCAAAGAAGAAGAAGAAGGGCCTTCCCTCCAGTCCAGGGGTAGGCAACCTTTTTGAGCCGGGGGCCGGGTTGCTGTCCCTCAGATAATTGGGGGGGCCAAAACACAATAAATAAATTAAAAAAATTTAAAAAATTAAAAATTTAAAAAATATGCATGCACACTCTCTCAGCCCCAGAAAAGCCATGGCAAAACCCCTGTGGAGATTTTGCCAAGAAAACCCCAAGAACAAGTAATAACAACAATAATCAATATCATCATGGCGGGCGGTGGCAGCGGCAGGACCGGCCTGGGACCGGTCCAAAGGCCTCAGGGGGCCGCATTCAGCTCCCGGGCCTTAGGTTGCCTGCCCCTGCTCCAGTCCATCTGCTTTGGTCCAGGCTTTCGAGGGAGAGAAGATCTGCTGGACTTATTCCCCTTCCCCAACACCATTCCCTTCTCCTTTTGTATCCTGTCTTTTTTGATTGTAAGCCTGAGGGCAGGGAGCCGTCATTAATCCACTTGTAAGTCGCTCTGATAGCCTTTGGCTGAAGAGCGGGGTATAAATACTTCATAACAACAACAACAACAGCAACAACTATGGATGGCCTCTGTCACACTACACCCCAGCACTCATTCCTATGGTTATCTACTAATGTAAAGCCATGTTATCTAACATGGCCTGAGGCAACGTCCTTGCCTTGTCCCCAACGAACATTGTTAAAACTGAACTTGCCACCCCATCTCTACACCCACAAAAGTTTTGCATTCCTGTGGACATTCCCCCACAACCGATCCCTGGGCTTTCCACTCCACCAAATGCATCTGAGGAAGTAGACTCAAGTCTATGGAAGCTCCTGCTCTCCCTTCAGTCAGTCTCAAAGGTGCTGCAAGGCCCTTTTGCATACTGATTTTCCAGAGTAATATCACTGAATTCTATTTTCATCTGGCAGTTCATGTTCTCTTCCTTTGCCTGATTTAAGTGCCTCCAGCTTCCTCCCAATGAGGATGCACTTCCCCTAAAGAAGGCATACAAATAGCAATAGCAATAACAGTTTCATTGATATCCCACTTCATACCACACTAAGCAGTCTCTAAGCCATTTACAACTGTAAGCGAATTGCCCCCATCAAGCTGGATCAGGTGCATAGTTTGGGGATGCTTAGATCAGTGCAGCCCATGGTCCACGCTTAGTCCACACCTCTTGTTTTATGCCTTCAAGCCCCCAGACACAAAATGTTGATTTTTTTTTACCCCTAAATGACCCCAGAGCACTCAAACTGCTCCAAAACACATCAGTTCTCTTCTCCCTGACCCCAACGAAAGCAAAATAAATAAGCAAAAGAATGCTGAGAACTAAACCAAAAGTGACATTATGTGTCGCTTCCAGTTTTGTTTTTGGACTCGTAGTGTGGCGATCCGAGGTCTGTGGGTGGGAAATGGCCTCTCCCCGCAACACGCAGACCGTTGCCAGCCCCCGTCTTAGATCGGTCAGATGGCCTGAATGGCTTGGAGCGTCTTTTATCAGCTTCGGATGTCATACTAATCATGACGGAGATAGCCTCTCCACAGTTCTTCATGCTCTGGTAACCTCTTTTTGGGATTACTGCAACAAATGCGATTGGAGGCTGCTTAGAAATCATTTTCACAAGCAACCAAAGCAAAAACAGGCTAGCTAGACCGCTAAGCAGGACGGGACGATTTGCGCCTATTAGGCCAGTCCTTTGCCAGGACCAACTCAAGGGGCTGGTTTTAACCTTCAAGGCCCTTGCTATTTGGGGCCACGTTACCTGAGGGAACGTCTTTGCCTGCTTGAAGTGGCTGTGGCCCCCCTGCTACCAGGCAGATGGGTTCTAGAATCCTTATCAACATCATGACCGAACATTAACAGTTGTCCAGTAGTTATTTTGTGTGCAGTAGGCTCTCCTAAATGATTTATACACCAGCCTAGCAGCTGCAGAGATGACTGGGAATACACCCGGGGATAAAATGCCCTATTAGCAATTTGTTTGTACTGCTCCCATAGCAATTATGGGTCACACTTTCACAGTTTCTTCTCCTTACGTGCTATTGCTCTGCGTAACCCATCTTCCAGCTGCCATTCCTGCTTTGGGGCCAGGGAGGAGTCCAGGGGACTCATGGGGCTCTGCCATCTTGGGCCTGGGAAGTTCTGGATAGGATTAATTATACAGAGATCCAGTTGCTGCCAAGGGATGCCGGATGCTCATCAGCTTAAGGGCCATTGTAGTGCTTTCCTCTGGTTTACCACCAGAAAAGCTCCCTTGATAGCAGTGATGGGGATCAAACAGCACCTTGGAGTGGCAGACAGTGCCAGCACAGATCCCTGTCCACTGTCTTCATTGTCCATGTCTCTCCTCCTGGTATGGGCTTCCACTAAATCGGGGAAGGAAGGCACCTGGCTACAGGAGACAACAGATCCTTTTCGCTGCTGGCATCTTGTCTGTGGAATGCCCCTCAGCACAGAGGTCAACTGGCTCCTATGTTATTGACCTCCTGTAAAAAAAGAAAGGGGGGGGCACCATTTCCATCTCCTAGTAATCCCTTCTGGGATCCAGGTTCTGTCAGAATGTATCTGAAAACAGTGGTGTTAGCTGCTTTTTATATTGCACACAGACAGGTGCACACAAATGCGTGTTTCAAAAAGCAATTACAGGTTGAGTATCCCTTATCCAAAATGCTTGGGACCAGAAGTGTTCTGGGTTTTGGAATACATGTATTTGCATATAGGCCCATCATGAGGTATCTTGGAGATGAGACCCACCCAAATCTAAACACAAAATTAATGGACCTTTCATATACACCTTTTACCCATAGCCTGAAGGTAATTTTATGCAGACAGCCCTCCAGATCCATGGATTCAACCATCCACGGCTTGAAAATATATATATTTTTTAAATCAAAAAAGCAAACCTTGCTCTTGCCATTTTATAGAAGGGACATCATTTTACTACTGTCATATACCACTCTGTATAATGGGACTTGAGCATCCAATTATTATTATTATTATTCCCACACAAATTTTTAAATAATTCCCAAATAATCCCAAATTCCAAAATAATTTCCATCCCTAAACTATGAACCTGACCCTGTTGAGCAGAGGTAGAAATAATGTGGTCCTCTAGATGTTGTTATTATGATTATCATCCTTATTTGCATCCCACATTTCCCCCCAAAATTGGGACTCGGAGCAGCTAAAGAATTGTTCTCTTAGGGATGGTAAATCTTAGTGCTGTTTCATTTTGCTGCTAGCTTGCCATTGCACTTTTATTATGTTCTGATTGCTTACCGTTTTGACTATAATCTTACATTGCCCAGAGACCTGTGTGTTTACCGGTCGGCCTGCCCTAAAAGTCCAAGAGCTCAGCCAAGGAGCCACGGCCACCAGCCGTGAAAGCAGGCCCTCCTTCCTTCCTTCCTGCGCCAGGGACAGAGCTGAATGATCCCCGAGGCAAACTGGGGCCCAGGAAGGTCTGTCCCAGCTGAAAGGTGAGCCCAATGGGTAGATTTAACCAGGCGGGAAGGGGAATGCTGGCTTGCTTTTTGCAGCTGGGAAAGCGAGCTCCACTGCTTGCTTGCTTGCTTGCTTGCTCTTCACAAAGCGGGTGCTGCGCCCTTCGCTGTCCAAGGTAGCAGCCTCCTTCAGCCTCTGCATCGGAGAGTCTCTCCTGGTGGCAGAAAGTGCTTAGGGCAGTGCCGTGACTTGCGTAGGCCAGAGGAAGCTCTCATCCCTTGGGATGGGGAGAAATGCCTCTTGCCTGCACTCTAACAGAGAAGATACCCAATACTCCCTGAGCCAGAGAAGACAAGGAGGGAAGCCACACCTGTGGGCAGCGCAGCTTGGCTCCTGGACCCCTGGCGCAAGCACCCAGACTGCCTCTGCCTCTGCCTCTGCGGCCACAAAAAGCCCGTCCATGGAGAAGACAGCGGAGCATGTGGGGATTGCCCTGCTGGAAGAGCACCCATGGAGCATGGCGGCTGCCTTCCGGGACACAGGTGTCTGTTGCTCTCGCTGAAGGATCCGGATCCTCTGCCTTCCTCGTCCGCCCCAAAGTTGCTGCATGGGATCCTGCCCAGGAGAAGGTGCCCAGGTGTCAGATTGGGCTCCAATGGCCTCGGATGCGTTCCCTCTCCCAGCGCCTTCCTACCTTCCAGGGGGGGAAGGGGAATGTTGTTGTTTTACATTGTATTATTGTATATTTTATTTATCATGTTCACCGCCCGGATTGGTCCGCCATAGGGCGGTATATAAATAAAAATTATTATTATTATTATTTATTATTCCATTCCCAAAGCCCAGTTCCCTCCCTGTTCAACAGCCTGGTAGGGACTGCCCTCTGCTCAGTACTGTCAAGGCAATGGCAAGTTATTTTCCAAAAGGGCTTGTGCCTTTATTCTTCCTCGTCTTTTAAACTCTGCATCATGCAAAGAGCCAGTGCGATATTGTGGCTTGAGAGATCAGGGTTCAAATCCCCGCTCAACCATGGAAACCCACTGGATGACCACACTCCCCCAGCCGAAGAGGAAAGCAACGGCAAACCTCCTCTGAAGAAATCTGGCCAAGAAAACCCAAGGAGAGGGTCACCTTAAGTTGGAATCAACTGAAAGAGGACTAGCACTTTGGGAATGCAGGGTTCGAATCTCCGCTTGGACATGGAAACCCTCTGAGTGGCCCTGGGCAAGTCACACTTTCTCAGCCTCAGCAAGCCTCATCTGAACAAAGCTTGCCAAGAAAACCCTAGGATAAAGTCACCCTAAGTCAAGGCATCAGTGAGTCAGCATAGGTTAGTCAGTGCTTCGGAAGGTGGACTAAGACTCCAGGAGACCAGGGTTCAAATCCTCACCCAGCCATGGCAACCCACCGTGAGCTCTTGGGAGGAAGGCAATGGCAAGCCTCCTCTGACAAAGAGCCACTGCCAAGATGGAGTCACCATGAACCACAGTCCGCAGGAAAGGAAGGCATTGTTATTTGTTTGCTCAGATTGCTTTAAAGTTTTGTACTGGGCCTTTCTTAAAACAAAACAACCCCCCGGGGGGGGGCGGGGGAAACTTCAAAATAAAATTGTTTTAAAAATGGATCATAATACATAATATGTGAAAATGGCTGGATTCAAAGGCATCGCTCAGGCTGCATCCACACTGGAGAAATAACCCGGTTTGGCATGGCTTTAACTCTTCCTGGCTCAAGGCTATGGAATTCTGGGTACTGGAGTTTGTTGTGGGCCCAGAGCAGAGCAGAGCTTTAACCCTCCCTGGCTCAAGGCTATGGAATTCTGGGAATTGGAGTTTGTTGTGGGCCCAGAGCGGAGCGCTGCTCGGTTCTGTGCCCACAACAAACTCCAGTTCCCAGAGTTCCACAGCCCTGAGCCGGGGAGGGTTCAAGCGTTGCCAAACCGGGTTATTTCTCCAGTGTGGATGCAGCCTGAGCGATGCCTTTGAACCCAATTGGCTTGCGTGCCTCCTTCGTGCCCACGGCATTGTCCTTGGTGGCTCCTTGGGCCAAAGCCAGGCCAACCCGAGGCTGGGTCTCAAGGGGCCAGGCTCCGTTTTGGCGTGAGGAGGCTCCAACATGGCGGTGAGGGTTGCCATCTTCTGAGCACCGCCTCGGTGGGTCGGTCGGTGTTCTCTGCCCTCCTTTCCTGTCCCTTCAGACCCACGGAGGGGCTCCTTTCCTCCGCCAAGGCCTTCGGCAAGGGCCATAAAGACGGCAGGAGTAGCAGCGGCGAGGCCCCACCGCGGTCGCCATGGCAACCCTCAGCCCCCTCGAGGCCCCGGCCGCGCCCTGCCCGCCAAGCCACGCCCCTTCTTCGCCCGCCGGCGCCGGGCCTGTCGGGAATGGTAGTTCCCGCCCTTGGAGGCCACGCCCACCGGGGCCCAGGGAGAGCGGTGATTGGTCAGCGGAGGACCAGGGCGCCCCGCCCCCAAAGCGCTCGGAGGGAAGCAGGTGAGCGCGGGCGGCGGCACCAGCAGCGGCGAGGCGAGGCGAGGCGCGGCGCGGAGCGGAGCGGAGGGGCCCCAGCGAGAACGGGTGAGCGGCGGGAGAGGGAGCACGGGGCGGGGACCGCCAGGCCCTGGAGCGGGCTGTGGCTCTCCTTGGCGGGGCAGGTGCGGGGCTGGAGGGGGCCTCTGGGCGTGACTCCCTCTTTGTCTCGGTCTCGGGGTCCTGGAGGGGAAACGTCCCCGTCCCCGCCGCCCCTTTTCCTTCCCGATGGCGGTGGGCAGAGTCGGGGCGGGGGCTCTTTCCGCCTGGCGCCCCCTCCCTCCCTCCCTCCCTGGGCTGAGTGGCCCCGTCCCCGTCCCCGCTCGGCCGCCGCCCCTCGTCCTCTTCCTTGCAGGGCCGAGGAGGGATGCTCTCTGGCGCGCCTCCTTTGTCTGCGCCGCCGCCGCCGCCCGGCTCCCTAGAAGAGAGGCGTGGCGGTGCCCAGGGAGGGAGGGTGCGGCGGGGGGGGGGCTCCGGCCACCGGGGGGGGTCTTCCCTCTCTCTCTCTCTCTCTCCCTCCGCCTCTGGTGCCGGTGGTGACAATGGGGACTGGCGCAGGCGGGGAGGGCAGGTCCGGGCCTTGGGGAGGCTTGGCCGGTGTGGCCTCGAGGCAGGAAGAGCAGGTGACGGGGATAGAGAGAGGGAGAGGGGGAGGGAGAGGGAGAGGAGCCCCCCGGGGCAGGGCAGGGCCGCCCTCCTGACCCCAGCCTCCCTCCCTCCTCTCTCTCTCTCTCTCACACACACACACACACACAGAGAGAGCCATTCCAGTCTCAAGAGAACGAATGACCCAGTTGCCCCGGCTGGAGAGAGAGAGAGAGAGAGGGGGGGGGAGGCCCCTCTCTCTCATCCATCGATCCAGGAGAGCCATGATGAAGCGAGCCTCCGTCCTCTGGCAACAAGGATTATTATTGGCCTGGCAGAGAGAGAGAGAGAGAGAGAGAGAGAAGGCACTCCAGTTCACCCCACCAGCCCACTCCCCCCCCCCCGAGGCTCGATCTGCCCAGCCTTACCATACCCCCCCCCCCCAGGAAAGGGGGATGCATTTGATCAGTGGGCGCAGCTGCGCTCCTCTTCTGTGGGCCTCCTCTGCCTTTTCAAAGGGCCAGAGCCATCTCCCATCTGGGAGGCAGAGCTGTGCCTAGTCTCTTGGTGTTGGCTAAAGATCTCCCTGTCGGAGGAAGAGACCCCTGCGCCCTCATCTTTTTCACACCTTCCCCTTGCCTGCCTCAAATGAAGCTCAGCAGGTTTCCTTTGCCATGACTTGGGAGGCTCCATGAGTGGGTGCCGCTTCTTGTGGGTCGGGTTTGTTTTTGGGCCGGGAAGGTACCCAGAGTGTCCAGCCCAGTATCTGGACCCCAGCGAGGAGAGACTCTGCCATCCTTTCAATAGACGTCGCATCTCTAGATCAAGGGAAGTAATAGCACCACTCCATTCTGCTTTGGTCAGGCTTCACCTGGAATAACACTGTGTCCAGTTCTGGGCACCACAGTTCAAAAAGGATGTGGACAAGATGGAGCATGTCCAGAGGAGGACAACTAAAATGGTGAAGGGTCTGGAAACCATGAAGTCCTATGAGGAGAGACTTAGGGAACTAGGTATGTTTAGCTTGGAGAAAAGAAGGTTGAGAGGTGATATTGATAGCCCTGTTTAAGTATTTGGAGGGATGTCACATTGAGGAGGGAGCTAGCTTATTTTCTGCTGCTCCAGAGAATAGAGGCCAATACCAACGGCCCAAAAGGGGCTTTACAGAGCTGCCTCTGGGAGTGGCGGATCAGGGCCACAGCAACTGCACGCTGCAGGCCCGATCCTTCTTTTTGCCACACCCAAAAGAGTGGCAAAATGTCACTCCTTTTAGGAGCGGCAAAATGCCGCCGTTTCAGCTGTGGCGGTGGCTTTTTTGCACCCTTTTGGCACAGCATGTGCACACGCTGTGCCAAGAGGGCGTCAGGACGGGGTCTGAGTGGAGTCAGGGCGGCTGGCATACGGCTGCACCGCTCCAACTCCATCCCCAGACCGACGCTTTGTGCTGGTCTGCAAAGCCCCTAGGACCTGGAACAATGGGTGCAAGCTCCAGGAAAAGAGATTCCACCTCAACATCAGGAGGAACTTCCTGACAGTAAGGGCTGTTCGACAGTGGAAGACACTCCTTCCTCGGAGAGTAATGGAGTCTCCTTCCTTGGAGGTCTTTAAGCAGAGGCTGGATGGCCATCTGTCTCAGGGGATGCTTTGATTGTGAGTTCCTGCATGGCAGAATGGGGTTGGACTGGATGGACCTTGGGGTCTCTTCCAACTCTATGAGTCTATGATCCATCCCAGGCTGGAATCCTTTTGGAGTCTTAACCTCTGTATAAGTTCAGTTACATCTACAGTTGTACTTCTTTGGCCATTGTTCAAATTATCCAGTTTGTGCATTGTTCAGTTATATTTACTTGTATTTAACTTGTGGTTGCATAAATAGATCTCCATCAGTGTATTCATTTCATACGGGCTTAAGACTTATGGGTAGTCCCCACTCGAGCAGAGTCGTTGAATCAGTTACATTTACCTGTGTGTTGGCTCACCATTCGACAACTGGCTGAGTGGGTCTACTCCAGATGAGACTGACCCACCGGATTCCAGCCAGACATTCCTGGACCCTGGGTTAACATGTGCCTTCAGTGTGTCCCTTGATGCCCTGGGATGCCAGAAAGATCCCCTAAGACTTTATCCCCATTGCCAGATGGATAGACTCAATCAGGGAAACTAGGGCCTGAGCAGAAAGGGTCTGAGCACAGAGGTGGAGGATAGCGGGGCTTGGAGATGTCTCATTCACAGGGTCGCTATGAGTCGGGATGGACTCAAAAGAAGCCAACAACAACAACAACAACCAACAGATGTGGACGGTCAGTAGGCACAGGGGCTGACGCTCCATCAAATGAACAGCGTTGGTGCTTCAGCAGAAAGAGTGGGCTAGTACTGCTGTCATCATGTAACTGTGGATGTAGATTTAATATCAGGCAAGATCTTGACCCTGTTGTGTTGACTGAGAGAATTTCCTGTTGATGGATATGGGTTTGGGACTTGCCTCTTTCTTGTCTGAGGAGAACCTTGCATGTTTCCTCGGGAGTACGACCCACTAAGATGGGTGGGATTGGACTTCTGAGTAACGATGCTTTAGATCAGGGGTAGGCAACCTTTCCCCTTTAAGGGCCTAGGGACTTCAGCCCCCAGAATCCCAGGAGCCATTGGCCAGCATGGGACTATTATAGGCCAACATGGCTGAGGCTTCTGGGAGCTGAAGTCCCTTGACCCTTAAAGGGGAAAGGTCGCCTACCCCTGCTTTAGATGCTGCCTGGGTGGCTGGAGATGTTGCTTCTCTGCTTGATTCTGGGGGTGAAAATCCAAGGTCCGTTTAAAAAAAACCTGCATATAAACAAGGGTTTTATTCAGAGTAAGCACTAGGGGAAAAAACCCTTCTTGCCAATTCGTCCTCCATCCCCAGGGCCTAGACTGAGGCTTTGCAATTAATGCTCAGGAACTGAAAACACATTTCCAGCCAGGTTGTAATCCATCCAGGTCTTGAGATGACAGTGCTTCAGGCTGGATAAAGTGATAGTTCTTGGAGAAAGTCTGCGAGACGGTCCTTCTGCCACGTGCCAAAGCGCGGATGCTCAGCAGTGTCCAGCTGTGCTCCTTCCTCCCTTGGCTGCCATATTCTGTGGCTGATATGAGCCAAAGTCAAGCCTGGGGGAGGCCAGGAGCATTTCTCCCTCCAATTCTGCAGTTGGGCCCTGATCCAAATCAGCTGCACTGATGTGTAGCTGCCTTCTCTGAGTCCTTATCCATCTTTGCACAGAAAGACACTTTTCTTAGCATGTGCTCTGCCAGTTCTTAGAACCACAGAATTTTAGAGTTTAAAAGGTGACCTGGTCCAACCCATTGCCAGTGGAGGAGATCCACAGCAATTGCATCCCTGAGAGGTGAACCATCCAGCCTCTGTTGAACGACCTCTGGGGAAGGAGAGTCCACTGTTCCCCAAGGGAGTCCCTTCTACCTCTGGACAGTTCTTACCATTAGGAAGTTACTCCTATTTTGGAAGAGCTTCTCTTCTGTTAGGAAACAGAGAGTGTGGCCTCTGGGCAGGGAGGGGAGGAGGAGGAGTTGGTGTCATGTCCCAAGCAGCTGGTCCTGGCAGGGAAGGTGCCCATTTCTCCTGCCTCTGCCGTACTGCTTGGTGCTGGGAAAGGACACTTGCAACCTGTTGGAGGCAAACAGATCCTTGAGTCAGGTTGCCCTGGGCTGGAGCGGCAGCCACACCAACACCGGACAATGGCTGCTTAGCTGCAGCGTTGTCACTCTACAATTAAAGCACAATGCTCCTCTCTGTGCGGAAGGCCCCCTGGAAAATAAAGGCAGCCCTTCCCCACAAGCACTTCTGGACAATGGCAGTGGAGGGGCAGGGATCTCCCCTCTTTCAGGCAAAAGGAATAGCAGCACAAAGGGCTACTCTGGGAACTGAGCCCGAGCCAACGGAGCAGGCGGGAAACCCAAGCCCTTGCAGGACGTTGCATTTGTAGCACTGGAGCATGTTTGCTTATGATGACCTATCCCTAAGTCATATGGCAGTTCTGGGACGTTAGCCACTCACTGTCACTGTTCCCATTTTGCAGATGAGGGCTGAGAAAAGCTTGCTTCAGGAGTCACTGAAGAGAATTCATGACTGGCCTGGAGGCTTGAGCCCTCACCCCCAAACCTCCTGTTACTCTTAGCTTCATGCAACATTTAAGCTTTCGTTCATATTATTTTATTAAAATATTTTTGTCCTGCCCTGTGTCCAAAGACACCAAAGCAAGTTGCAAGCAATGTAAAACAAAACTAAACAAAAACAGTCCAAAGAAATAAAACTAATTCAACATAACCTGGTCTGGAATAATACAAGTTGTGCACAAAGGGTTGCAACTCGGCCTTTCAATGGTGATTGCATGCAGCAGCAGGAACAAGCCATCTTGGGCTGGCCCAGTGCCCAGAGCTGCAAAGAAAGCATTTTTCATGGCAAGGTTGAGGGGTCCCAGGGAGTCCTGAGGAAGGAGGAAGAGAGCTCCTTCTGCAGCAAATTATGGTTGTTATAGAACTATAGTGTTGCTCCCTTTCCCTAAGAAAAAGAGAGCTGAGAACAGCCCTTCTTAAGATCGTTGCCGTTTGGAAGAGAAGTGAGAGAAAACCTACAGGCCCAGAAAGTCAAAATGTACCTACAAGGGAAGGGTGAAAATGCTTTCCTGGTAGAGGCCAGAATCCAGCAAACGTCCGGCATGTGGGAAGGTCTGCTACTCCCAGACCTTCTTGTCCTCCTCTTGTTGGCCATGATGGAGTCTGAGTTCCCCAGGACAGTAGAGTTCAGTGTTCTTGTTCTGTACCTTCAAGTCAGCTTCAAGTGATGGTGACTTGCTGAATGCAAGACCTCAAAGGGCCCTGGTCACCCATAGCAAACTCAGACAGGAGCTGTGGCTTCCTTGTGGCAGTCTGTCCAGCTGTAGGCTCATCTTTTTATTGTCTTTCTGCCTCCTGCTTGATTGAGCATTGTCTTTCCAATGAGTCAAGTCTTGTTATGATGTGTCCAAAGTATGACCATCTCAGTTTAATCATCTTGGCTTCTAGGAAGAGTTTGCGCTTGATTTGTTGTCAGACCCATTTATTTGCCTTTTTGACAGTCGACTGTAATGAAGACTTTGAATCTGGGGAATTACTAAGGTCCAAGTCTTCTGTGGGATCTTTTATCCTGTGTTTATGGATGTGGCTAGGGAATAGACTGATATAGAGGCAAAGCTTTCCAATGAACTGTAATTTATTTGGGGATCCAGACATACAAAGACACCCTAACATACACACACATACACAAGAACTCAGGAGTAAAGTAGTAAGCTTTGATAGAAAACCAAGGTGATAATTACCTGAAGGAGGCTGCTCTGACGATGAATGAAGATGGATAGACTCAACCATTATGAAAAGGGAAAGGACAATGGATAGAGCTGGGAGTCTAGTCAGAAATCACAGTGGCGCAGTGTCACCATGAAATCTAGCCAAACCCCAATGTGCCTGAGATTTTGGGAAGCATTTATACCCTTAATCCTAGCCTGAGGTGAACAGTTGCTATTATATATCAAAGGATTCCGATTGCTATGCTTTGAAGTAGACAATTTCCAAGAGGAGGAGATGGGATGTTAATGTTATCTCACCTTCAGCTGGACGCATCCTGGCTGGCACTCATAAATCTCCTAGGTGTGAATGTCCTGCTTTGCAGCTCCTAAGCCTGGCCTTTTTGATCTGCAAATGGTTGTAAATGCAGATGTGACTCTTTTTGGAGTGCCTACGTGATCTGCATGCTTTGAGTTCATGGCGGTAAAGGCTCCTCCCAGCCCAGAGCTATGACAGGGACCCAAAGGGGGTCTTGATATCAAATCAACCATCGTAACGTGACGGTATTTGTAGACTTCTCCTCCAGCACCACATTTCTAATAAGATGATTTTCTTCCAGTCAGCTTTCTTTATTATTCAGCTTTCACAACCATAATATAGAAATCTGAAATACCATGATATGGATGATTCTGGCAGTTCACTATCAGTCCCTGATCACACCATGCACAAACCCTGTGGGAAGGAGGAAACGTGCCCTTTCCCTTGACAGCCATCTGCTCTTCCCACAAGGTGAGCTTGGTGGGTAGATGTGGCAGGACCTTCACTGCAATGTCCCCTGGACTCTGGATCTCCCTCCCAAGGAAAGTCAGGTTGGCTCTATCTGTCTGTCTTTTGAGCTTCCAGTCGGCAGCTAAGACTGTATTATTTTGCATGGCCTTTGGTCCTTCTTAAATTCTGGGTGGCTACTCTGGCTGTTTTAACGGTGGTTTTTAACCTGTGTTTAAGGAGTGGTTTGGTCCTGTTTTCGAACAGTTTTTAGCATGTTTTCAATGTTTGTATCCATTGTACATCACCTCGGGGGCCCTGCTAGGCTGAGAGGTAGGGATGGAAACAATTTTTGAAAATATTCAAAAAAATTGAACAACAGATATCTTGAGCACCAGGAACTGCTGGTGTGGATAATTTAGATAAGTGAGAATCTTTGCATTTTGGGTCTTATGCTGCATGAAAAGGTTCACTTTTTTGCACAGAAAGCAGCATATTCGGCGCAGAAAAGTTGTTTCCTGTGTAGGAAATGCTGTTTTATGCGCAAAATGAACAATGTACAACACACACAGATGCACCAGAATACACTCCAATTTACGAGTATTCTTGGAAAATTCTAGTGTTCAGTGACTTTCTCACAGTGGGGTGAAAAATGGTCACATTACTTCTTCCTGCCTGTGAATGAGAATGAAATTTATAAAAATTTATCTTTCTTCTGAGAGGAGGTTGTTGTTGTTGTTGTTGTTGTTGTTGTGAACCTTCCTTATGATGATGCTGAGGCACCTTAGATAAATAAACCTTTCTTCTCCCCACCCAGACATTCATGCAGCATCTAAGGCTGTGTTCCCCTCCAAAGCCTGGGGGGTCTGGGTGCGAATTGGCTGAGAGCCCTTGGTTTTGCTTTCCTGCAAGAGATTCCTGCAAAGTTGCATCTCTGGTGGTTGTTTGCTGATTCTAGATGGGATACCTTTTGGTCCAAAGGCAGAGAGAGTGCTGCTGTCAGGTGCTCCTGGAGGTGGTCCGTGTCCCATTCGCCTGCTTTTACTGGACAATTGAGCACATGATTTTTAAAAGCCATACTTGTTGATTGGACCTCTTTTTCCCCCCTAAACCTAAATTGAAGATGAGCCAAGTGCAGCCTTGGACTCTGCTTTTGTGCCCCATGAAGCCCTCCACCGGTCCCTCAAATTGGGCATGATTTTCAGGCACTTTCTGCCCCCAAAATGAAAACAAGCAAAAATACCCCTGCAAACACTCCAGAGCATCATACTACCCCTAAATACTGAAACCCCTCTCAAAATGGAGCATCCTGTCACCATTTTGAGAGGGTTTGCCAGCGAAAGCAGAGGTATTTGGGCTTGGTGTTTGGGGGAGCAGCCTGGGGAGTGGATGGGTGGCTTTCACATAGTTTCCCACTCTTGTCCTAAAATGCTGGGGGCAGCTCAGAGATTATTAGGGTAGGGGCTGAAGCTGGTGAATTGAAGGAATGTCTGCTGAATTGCTGTGAAAGATTGACATGAAAAGTGGGGAAGGAAGAGTAAAAAGAAAGATAGAGGATGAGTGTATCTCTTTATTTTATGTATGTATGGGGAAAAGTGTGCATATGCACCCATGGCTGAATGAGGGAGAAAGAGAGAAAGAAGTGTGTTCAAAAGGTGCTCCTAGCTTTGAAGACTCTTAGCACAAAACCTGGGAGTGAATTCCCTTGCCCTCTTCCGATTTAATTCCCATTCAGTCATTACAAGAGAAAATCTTGTTGCAAGTTGTGCTTACACACATGAAGGATGGACATGAAGGAGTTAGTGAAGAAATTGGTGTGTTGTGTTTTTTTTTTTAAAAAAAATAACAACTAAAATTGATTTTTAATGCAACATTTAGATCGTATTTTTTTAAAAAAATTAAATCAGATTTCAAAATGTTCCCAAAACAAATAATAAAAAGAAGAGCCTTCAGTCAGAGATAGCATCATGAATTTTAATTATACAAGTTTCAATTATGCCGTGTGACTATGTTAGCAGCTGTTAATGGAGATGGCAGAAAATTTGATCCGTTCTATTTTTCAGCTATTCTTCTACTTGAAATGCACATATGCATTCTTTCTCTCGTTCTCTCTCTCTCCCTCCCAGCCTTGCCTCTCTCTAAATACAAAGATGGAGATCAACAGACAGAGAATTTCAGGATGTGGATTAGAGCTGGACCAGGAGGAGCAGTCTGGCTATATAAGCGAGATATCTGTTTTTTTATTAACTTAATGTGAAACCCATCCTTGAATAATTGATTAGTGAATTTGTTGTTGTTGTGTTCCTTCAAGTCAGTTCCAACTTATGATTCTTCCCAGCGTTTTGGGATTTTTTTGGGGGGGGGGCAAGATTTGTTTCCAAGGAGGCTTGCCATTGCTGAGTGAGGATGGTCTCCCAGAATCCTAGTCCCACACTCAAACCATCACACCATTGTGGCTCAGTTTTGCGACAAGATTTATTCAGAAGTTTGCCTTTGCCTTCCTCTGAGGCTGAGAGAGTGTGACTTGCCCAAGGCCACCCATTGTGTCTCCATGACTGAGTAGGGATTCAAACCCTAGTCTGCCAGAGTCTTAGACCAACACTGAAACTGCAGCATCCTTTTATACCTATCCTCTGATGAAATCTGCATCTCTATGGATATGTATTAGGTGTATGTTAAACGATACACATTAACATACGTCTTCTTAAAAGTGATGATTAAATAGATTTTTCCTCACTTTTTAATTACAAGCCTAAATAGTCACACATACTCAGCCACAGGGGAAGGCAATGGCAAACCTCCTCTGAACTAATCTTGCCCAGAAAACCCTACAACAGGGTCGCCATAAGTTGGAAATGACTTGGAAGGCACGCAACAACAACAACAGCAGTGTCTTTCAGAGGAGTAATCTAAGGCACAATCCAGGTGAATTTAATTTAAAGCAAGTAGTAGTACCACTCTATTCTGCTTTAGTCAGGAATCCTGAGTCCAGTTCTGGGCACCACAATTCAAGACGGATGTTGAGAAGCTGGAGCGTGTCCAGAGAGGGGCAACCAAAATGACTGGAAGTCTGAAAACCACAAAATCCTTGAGGAGTTGGGTATGTTTAGCTTGGATAAGAAGAGAAGGTTAACCTTCTTCCCCCTCAAACACGGGTCATTACTTCTTGGTCCACTTTTAAATCCGAGTTAAAGACCACCTTGTTCAGGGAGGCATTTCCAGGCACTGTCTGATATACATTTACTTTTTCTGTCATTTGGGTAGACAATGGATGTTGCTAATTAATTGCTGTAATTGTTTTTTGCTTTAATTGACTTTTATTATTTTACCTATTGTTTTGTATTTTAGATTGTATGCCTTATGGCAGGTTTTTATTCAATTTTATGCTTGATTGTCTCTTTGTACAGCGCTGTGTACATTGACAGCGCTTTAGAAATACACGTTAATAATAATAATAATTAAGAGGTGGCATGATAGCCATGTTTAAATATTTGAAGGAATGTCATATTGAGGAGGGAGCAAGCTTGTTTTCTGATGCTCCAGAGAATAAGACTTGGAACAACGGATGCAAGCTACAGGAAAAGAGATTCAACCTCAACATCAGGAGGAAATTCTGGACAGTAAGAGCTGTTTGACAGTGGAACGCACTCCCTTGAAGAGCAATGGAGTCTCCCTCCTTGGAGGTCTTTAAACAGAGGCTGGATGGCCATCTGTCAGGGATGCTTTGATTGTGAGTTCCTGCATGGCAGAATGGGGGGGTTGGACTGGGGTCCCTTCCAACTCTATGATTCTAAACCAACATAAACTCTGGAATAAATGTTAGTATAGCTCCCACCTTCCTGCCTTAAGATTTGAAATGCACAGGAACGTCAGGGATCTGCAATAGGCTAGAAGTCATCAGTCCTTCCTAAGTAGATTTTACTGTTTTTAAAGCAGAGTTTTAAAGAGAAGTAATAGTGCCACTCTATTCTGCTTTGGTCAGGCCTCACCTGGAATAATAATCCTGTGTCCAGTTCTGGGCACCGCAATTCAAAAAGGATGTTGAGAAGCTGGAGCGTGTCCAAAGGAGGGCAACTAAATGGTGAAGGGTCTGGAAACCACGAAGCCCTATGAAGAAGGACTTAGGGAGCTGGGTCTGTTTAGCATGGAGAAGAGAAGGTTGAGAGGGGATATGATAGCCTTGTTTAAATATTTGAAGGGATGTCATATTGAGGAGGGAACAAGCTTGTTTTCTGCTGCTCCAGAGACTAGGACCCGAAACAATGGATGCAAGCTGCAAGAAAAGAGATTCCACCTCAACATTAGGAGGAACTTCCTGACAGTAAGGGCGGTTCGACAGTGGAACACACTCCCTCGGAGAGTAGTGGAGTCTCCTTCCCTGGAGGTCTTTAAGCAGAGGCTGGATGGTCATCTGTCGGGGATGCTTTGATTGTGAGTTCCTGCATGGCAGAATCAGGGGGGTTGGACTGGGGTCCCTTCCAACTCTATGATTCTAAACCAACATAAACTCTGGAATAAATGCTAGTATAGCTCCCACCTTCCTGCCTTAAGATTTGAAATGCACAGGAACGTCGGGGATCTGCAATAGGCTAGAAGTCATCAGTCCTTCCTAAGTAGATTTTACTGTTTTTAAAGCAGAGCTGGCTTTGAAAGAGTTCAGCCTGGGATTGTCCTTGACTCTGGACATCTGCAGAATACTGTGGTGGGGCCTGACTTTTGCTCAGTCTGGTTTGATGGTGTATCATGGAAAACCTTTTTTTGTGTGACATCTAGAGCTTTGAGTCTCAGCTGTGCATGCTTAACCTCTGAGTTGTGCATCCAGATCCTTGCCAGTAGCTTCCATTTCCACAGGACATGATGGCGAGGGCTACTGCTGCCAAGATGATTTGTGAAATTGGGCAAGTGGTCTGTGCTGCTTGGAAGGCATGAGATGTTCTCCATAGCCCCCAGACGGTTGGTCCGGTATGTGCTGATACTTCTGGTATACAAACTGGGAGCTAATAATGATGAAATAAGAGAGCAGAAAAGGCTTTTGGGAGGCTGCTCCCAGATTGTGGAATTCTCTGTCGTGAGAAGCCAGGTTGACCCCACTCTCTGTTCTCTTTCTACAGGCCTTTGACTGTTAATTCCTCCTTTCGTTGGGGTGTGTTGTATTTTTAACATTATAATGGCTTTAAAAAAGTGTTTTAAATTAATATTTCTAATATGATTAATTGTCTCTTAACTTTTGCATTATCTATTATTTTAACTACATTCTGCTTTCACTCGTAATGTGAGCCACCTTATATTGGGAGAAAGGCAGGATATAAATTAATTAATTAAATGATAAAATGGACTTGGATAAAAGGTTGATTTTAGACTGTTTGCACGCGTGTCATTGAAACATGATCTCTAGATCACCCCAGTGGTGGCGGAGGGTTCCCTCATCAACGGCTCTGGTCCAGATTTCAAGGAGCTCTCCAAGGTGTGAAACACAGTTTGAGGATACGGTCCAGCAGCTCAGATACTTCTTTTAAAGACTGGATTGTATCCTGGAGTGGAATCACCGCCCCACTGGCATGGAGCCACCAGCTGCTGCTTGATCAGCCTGGTTCTCCTTGGCTCCCTTTTCCTCCCGCAATTCATCTCAAGGCTTTGTTTCTTCCCAAAATCACATCAATTTATGGCTGCAACACAACAACATATCATCAGTTGAAGAAGATTTTGACAGGTGCAGAATCCATGAAAGCTGAAGAGTACCGACAGTATTCATTCGCCTCCGCTGAAAAGTGAGTTAGGCTGAGTGGGTGGCGGCGGTGGTGGTTTTCACAGTTGGAGACACAGAGCTCTATGGTTTGGTTTCTGCAGAAATGCCCTGGAGACACAGGAGAAACTGGGAGCCCTAGAAAATAATATTTTTGTCTTTATTTGCATTCTGTTCCCTGGACTGAGAGCTCTTCGTGTTAAGGAGGTTGTGTGATTTCTCACCACCACCCTTTTTTTTAGGGCAGGTATGAGAATTGTTTGGCCCTTGGGTATTGCTGAACTAGGATTCCCAGCATCCCTTACCATTGGCTAAGCTGACTAGAGCTGCTGGGAGTTGCAGTCCAACAACCTCTGGAAGGCCCTTGTCATTCCCATCCCTCTTCCAGAGCCATGGTTGGGTGGCATGTGTGTCTCTTTGTTAGCTACGGCAAGCGTTTGGAGGGTATGTGTAGCATGGTCATATTAGTCTGTTGAATTACTATTCGTTAAACTAAATAGTAGTAATTGCCTGCCCTGTTTCCAAGGATCTCAGTGTGGCATACAGTTAAACCAATCTGAATAGTTTAAAACAATTTAAAAGAGCAGGAATAATGTAAGCAGACAAAAAACATGTTAAGTAGGTAAGACAGTTGGAAACTCCGTAAAACCATTTAAGGCAATTTTAAAGCATTCATGTGAGCAGACTTGGATGAAATCATCCAGGTTCCCAAAGCCTTTCTGGCAGAAATAATGGTAACTTGTGGCACTTTAAAGACTAAGAAAATTTGCTTTTGCATCCAGTGAAGTGGACTGAATCCCACTAATGCTTATGCCAGGTAAAATTTGTTCGTCTTTGCTAGGTCTTGAATAGATGCCAGAGGGAATTGGGGTGGGCTAATGTTAAAGGGCGGGGGGCTACTTTGCCCCCCAGGAAAGCTTGGAAGGTCTTACCCCCCCCCAAAAAAAACACCCACATCTTTCCACCACTTGTCTTCTAGGGTGTGTGAGGTCATGTTCACCATGTTTTGGGGGCCTCCCTGAGCCATTTCAGCTCAGGATGAGTCTTTTTTATAACTGGAAGTGACTGTTTTAAGAATGGACCCTTCTTGGGCTTAATGTGGCCGGGGGGGTTAGAAGTGTGGGGAAAATGGCCCCATGCTCCCTTGAGTGGCATTTGGGGGGTGGCGTTTATACCTTTGGGGGCCACAAACACAGATCTGAGGGCCACATTTAAACCACTTTGGTCTAGAGGAGGATGATTCTGCAGGCCTTTTTCTAGGAAGCACCAAGAGTTAGGAATCACTCCACATTGTGTGTTACAGAGAAGTTTCACAAAAAAGCTGAATTGGCCAGTGAGGATGGGATGAACAGGTGGGCATCCATCCTGGCAGGTGTCCTTATGAAATGTTGCAGGGAGTTGTCTTCCATAGAGAGATCCAGCATGGTGCAGGGGCTTAAGTGTTGACTAGACCCCTGGCAGACCAAGGTTTGAACCCTGCTCATCCCTGGAAACCCCCTGGGTTGGACTTGGACATGTTCCACTCTCTCAGCCTCAGAGGAAGGCAATAGGGGCAAACCTCCTCTGAATAAGAAATCTGGCCAAAAAACTCATGGAAAGGGTTGCCATATCAGAGCCAGCATGGTGCAAGTGGGTTGAGTGTTGGACTAGGACTGGCTGCACAGGGATTCGAACCCTGGTCTCCTGGAGTCCTAGTCCAACTTTCAAACCATTTTTGCTATGCTAGTTTTTAAAAATCTTGTTATTGCGGTTGTTGTTTTGTGCCTTCAAGATGATCCTGACTCGTGTCAATCCTGTCCTAAGGTTTTCCTGGAAAGGTTTGCCTCAGAGGCTGAGAGAATGTGACATGCCAAGGTCTCTGGAGGGTTTCCATCCAGGAGCTGCTGCTGAACACTGACATACTGCCATAAGAAAATCTTTATTGAGGCTAAATGAAGCAGCAGATCTGGTACGTAGCAGAGAAGCTTTCCAGACCTTTTGCTGATGGACTCCAGCATTTCCTCACAGCCAGAGGCTTAGTAATAGACATGAGCTACGCCCCCGTGGCCGGACACGACTTGACAGCCTTGTCAACGGGGAATACCTTTACCTTTACCTGTACCTTTACCTTTGCAGGATCTCAGCCAGGCTGTGCTGTCGTTCCATATGCCGTGTTCTCAGGCTGGAGGAAACAGTCCTATCCGTTATCCTTCATAGGCTGTAGATGCATAATCCGAATTGCTTTGTCACACATCTGGGACTGAAGTTCTAGCATGAGACTGAGTCTGGCGCCGCAGTGGTTAAATGCCAGTCCTGCAGCCACAAGGTTGTGAGTTCGATCCCAGGCAGGGTTCCAAGGTCAACTCAGCTTTCCATCCTTTCAGAGATCGGTAAAATGAGTCTCCAGCTTGTTGGGGGCAATTGACTCACACCTTGTAAACTGCTTAGGGAGTGCTGAGTTCACGGATAAGCGGTATAGAAATGTACTTGCTATTGCTATTGCTATATATTTCAGTGACTGAGCTGATTCTCTTCTGGCCATCGGTCCGTCTGTTGCTCTGCTCTCTCCGCTGCTCCAGATGCTGGCAGGAGCTCGGTTCCCTTCCCTCCCCAGATCACAGGGACCATAAATGAGAGCAAGCAATTCCCAGTGACCCAGATGCTCTTAATAATAATAATAATAATAATAATTTTTATTTATAACCCGCCTCTCTGCATGGCAATCGGGGCGGGGAACAACAGAAGATCAGGACCTGTTTTGTCTGACCCAGAACAGACAGCAGGGACCTACAATAAGATGCTGCCCTTGCTACAGGCATGGGGGTATTCTTTGAATAATTGGTGGCATCACCTTTGCATGCAGTTGTTTCTTAGGGATGTGTGTGTCTGTATTACGGCATAGAATTATTTCTAGCCCTGACGCTGCCTTCTTGGCTCAGATGGACAGTCCCTTGGCCTTCTTAGCAATAAGAGAAAGCACCTGGAGAGGTCTGAGCATTTTGCATGCAGCAGCTGGAATTTGGAGTGAAGCGAGATTGGTCAGGGAGAAAGGCGGCCATCTGCCTGTCATTGGCAGTTGGAAATAGGGCACTGGACATTGGCAGTTGGAAAGCAGCAGCTGGTTTTGTGGCAGCAGTGTCCTTGGTGGGGAGTTGGTTGTCCCCACATTGAAGAATGCCATTTACGGCAATACTTTGAAAGCCTCAGATCTTTCAGCCTGGTGGTGTGGCTATTTAAAAGCCCTTTTCGGGACAGTTAAGCAAAAGTTTGCAAAAATTTGTGATCTGAGGTTTGATTGTTGAATTAGGACACTGGGAGACCAGAGTTCAAATCCCCATTTGACCATGAAAACCCACTGGGTGATCTTGGGCAAGTCACACTCTCTCAGCCTCAGGGGAAGGCAAAAGCAAACTCCCTCTGAACTATTCTTGCCAAGAAAACCCTGTGATTGGTTCACCTTGGGGTTGCCATTAGTCGGAAGCAACTTGAAGGCACACAACAACAACAACAACAACAAATAGTCAAATGCCCTTTGTTGCTGACCACATAGTTTC
The DNA here is from genome assembly GCA_026167975.1 of Phrynosoma blainvillii. Taxonomy (NCBI): domain Eukaryota; kingdom Metazoa; phylum Chordata; class Lepidosauria; order Squamata; family Phrynosomatidae; genus Phrynosoma; species Phrynosoma blainvillii. Next base: position 4,234,670 of record JANUYF010000001.1, on the reverse strand, counting down.
ATTTCCAGGAAACGATAATTGGGAGTTTTCCAGATCAAAAATTTCTGCAGGCTTTTCTTTAGCTGCACTGGAAGAGGACTAAAATAGCTACTTGCAGAAATAGGTTGGGCTTTTAAATGATTAAAAGTCATTCTGAGATGAGTTTCTATTTGCTAGTTTTTCCTGGTTTTATTGGAACCTCTCTGGGTCTGTTCTTTCTGCCTTATGCTGAAAATCATTATATCCCTTTGCTGAGATGAAGGCCCACGCAGCCGGTCTCCCCAATTCCCCCGCGAAGGAGGGCCGCCAGTGTGAGCGGAAAGGCCAGTTAAACTGAGACCTCGAAAGACATTTCTAAATAATAAGGTCCAAGGTGGAAAGGATCTGGAATGGGAGGGTACAGCATGGAGGCCAGAGAGTGGTCTCTGTGTGTGCGGTTGCATCCCCTCTTTTCCTCTCTTACTAGGATGGGCTTGTTGGCTTTATATTTCTCTTTATTTAAATATTTACACCCTGTCTGAGGATCTCAGGGTGGCTTGCAGTCAAATCGGTTTGAACAGTTTAAATAATCTAAAAGAGCAGGAATAATGTAAAGGCTAAAAACATATCAAATGCCATGCAATTTAAAACAGGACGGTTAAGAAAAAGTTCAGCTTAAATCCACTCCTATGTAAATCTGGACAAAATCGATCACTGGTTAGTATATTCCATCTTTTTGCTTGGTGTCAGAATGACAGCCGTGTTGCTGCCAATGGCTCATAGAATCATAGAGTTGGAAGAGACCACAAGGGCCATCTAGTCCAACCCTCTTCTGCCATGCAGGAAGATACAATCAAAGCACCCCTGACAGATAGAGTGGGCTATTGCTTCCCTTGGTGTAGACATTCTAGTTCTATTGATACAGCCTAGAATCACATTGGCCTTTTTAACTGCTGCATCACACTGGTGACTCGGGTTCAATTAGTGATTAACTAGGACTTATAGATCTCTTTCTCATGTGGTTTTGTTAAGCCAGGTGTCCCCCATCATATATCTAGGCATTTCATTTTTTCTGTCTAAGTGCAGTACCTTACAGTTCTCCGTGTTGAAATCCATTTTGTTAGTTTTGGCCCAGCTTTCTAATCTATTCAGGTCATTTTGAATGTTGATCCTGTCCTCTGGGGTATTAGCTGTTCCTCCTAATTTGGTGTCATCTGCAAATTTGAGAAGCATGCCCCCTATTCTTTTATCCGAAATTGATAAAGATGTTGAATAGTACTGGGCCCTGGACAGAACCCCACTGGACACCCCACTGGTCACTCCTCTCCAGGATGAAGAAGAAGAGGAGCCATTGCTGAACACCCTTTGGGTTCGGCCGGTCAACCAGTTACTAATCCTCCTAACAGTTGTATTGTCTAGCCCACATTTTACTCTCTTGTTTGCAAGAATATCGTGGGGGACCTTGTCAAAAGCCTTACTGAAATCAAGATATGATATGTCTACAACATTCCCTTCGTCTACCAAGCTGGTAATTTTATTTTAAAAAAGTGATTAGATTAGTCTGGCATGACTTGTTTTTGAGAAACCCATGTTGACTTTTAGTGATTATGGCATTCCTTCTAAATGTTTGCAGACTTCTGTTTAATTCTCTGCTGTAGATCTTCCAAAGATATTCCATAACTGGGGTCCCATGGCAGAGAAGGCCCTCTCCCACAAAGTATGACCCTGACTAAGAGGGGTTGCAGACTGCCAGAAATAGTGCAAATTGAGTCCACTTTTAGGGTTAGGGTTAGTGCTAGGGAATCATGGGAATTGTTTTTTTTCTGAGACATTGAGTCTTCTCTGTCAGAGAGCTCTGGTGCCACAATAAAATACAGTTCCCATGATTCCCTAGCACTAACCCTAACCCTAAAAGTGGACTCAATTTGCATTATTTCTGGCAGTCTGCAACCCCCCTAAAAGACACAAAGGCAGGCCCTTTCAGCAGACTGTTCAAACCTTGGGCTCCTCCAAGTGTTGAGCTCCCAAACGGTTTAAGGCCAGCTGAAATCCTGCTTTATTCCCACCATTGAGCCCAAGGTGCCTCTCAGCAAAGTTTATAACAGCTAAAAAATAATGATTACAATATTTTTTAAAAATAATAATTGCAATAACTTTTAAAAAAGAATAATTAACATTAGTATTATTTATAATAAAAACAATAAGAATAAATACTTTATTTATTTATATTCTGCCTTTCCCCCAGAATTGGGACTCATAACAGATTAAATGCAGAAGTATGCTGCACAGACACAAAGACACACACACACACAGAGGCCTATTGAAAGACCCTTTCATTGTTGGAGTATTGGCATCAATGCTTGTTTTGTAAATGGCACATGGAGATCAGCTGTCTAGGAATCTCTGTACCAAAGTATAGTTTTCTCTACTGATTTTATTTTTGTAGAACCTAGATGTAGCACTAAAGTAAATTTCTTTTTACCTACCAGTGGATCCTGTTTATTTACCAGAAGCTCAGATCTAGTTGTTTTTACCAAATACCTGTGGAGTACAGGCTTGTTGCTGCTGCTAAACTGATTTAACCACAAATAACCAAACCCATAATTTTAGCATTCATAACCAGTTAATTGCCAAAAGCCTTTTAAAATACAATGGTCTTTGCCTGCTGTTGAAAAGAGAACAGAAACAAAGAATAGCAAAAGAACTGCACTAAACAAAAGAACCCCAAAACTGGCAACACAAAGTGACCTGCTGTGGCTCTAAACAATGCACTGTGGATCAAGGTTCTGCATTTTGGGATATACAGTCAGCCCTCCTTGTCTGTGGATCTATGTATCCAAGGCTTAATTTTTTTAAAAAATATATATATAAATTCCAAATAGCAAGGCTTGATTTTGTTATTTTATATAAAGGACACCCTTTGACTTTCCATTGTAATTAATGGGACTTGAACATCCACGCATTTTGGGATCCGTGGAGGGTCCTGGAACAAAGCTCCGGCAGACACCAAGGGTCCAGTGTATGTGTAGATATTCTTTTTCTAGCAGTTAAGATGTGTAAAGAATTATTATGAACTACAGGGGCCCTTGGTATCCGCCGCGGTTTGGTTCCAGGACTCCCAGTGGATAGCAAAATCCGTGGATGCTCAAGTCCCATTAAAGACAATGGCATAGTAGAATGGTGTCTTCTTATATAAAATGGCAAAATCAAGGTTTGCTTTTTGGAATTTATATTTTAAAAATATATATTTTTGAGAGCATGGATGCTTGAATCCATGGATAAAAAAATCCGTGGATGTGGAGGGCTGACTGTAGTAAATAGCCAACTGCTTGTCTAAGTGAAAACTGCAGAAGGACAGCATAGGATCATAGAGTTGGAAGAGACCACAAGGGCCCTCCAGTCCAACCCCATTCTGCCATGCAGGAACTCCCAATCAAAGCATCCCTGACAGATGGCCATCCAGCCTCTGCTTAAAGACCTCCAAGGAAGGAGACTCCACCAAAATCTCCATTGAGGGAGGAAGGAAGGGGCAGGCTAGCCTCCAGTGGAGGAGAGTTCCACAGCTTGAGGTCACCGACTGAGGAGGCCCTCACCAAACCCAGCGGTGATGGTGGTAAAACAGAAAAAGCCCCCCTCCACGTACATGGTTCATGGGGAAGACGTGGTCTTTCAGGTAGTCTGGACCCAAGCTGCATGGGTAGAAGATTTGGCAGAGCAACAGTCAGCCCAAAGGGGCTTTCTGGCAGTGACCTCCGAGAGTGGAATCACCTTGAATCCCATTTTGGGAGAAAGGCAGGATATAAATCCCCTAAATTAATAATCAAATGAATTATGGGAATTGTAATCCAAATCCAGAGGGCACAATACAGAGTATTCCTAAAGTTGGCTGCTGTTGAAGGAAAAGGAACTGCTTGCTGATGATGCCAGTGGAAGTGAAGGGAACCCTGGATGTTTAGCTGGGGCCCTTTCACACTGCAAAGCTGTAGTGGTATGGTTCCAGTTTAACTGCCATGGCAGCATCCTGTGGAATATGGGAATTGTAGTTCAGGCAGGCACCTTTGGAATTCCCAGCCAGAGAGCGCAACAGCCTCCCCAAACTAGAAACCCCAGGATTATATAGAAGGATGGAGCCCTGGCAGTTGAACTCAAATGAAATGATAGGCACTTGCCACTGGCAAATTTATTGCTCTCATAGTAGTAAGAATATTAGGATTAGTAGTCGTGTTTCTACTATTAGTAGTAGTGTTTCTACTACTACATTGATCAGAATGGAGACTGCAATCAAGAAATCAGAAGAAGACTGGGAACTGTATGAAGACTGGGAATGGAACATGGTGCTCCATTAGCCATTGTATGTTTGCAATGTGGTCCCTGATGCCTCTTCCTTTCCTGAACCCTGCTTGGACCTCTGGCATTTCTCTTTCCATGTATGGTTGGAGTCTGTGTTGCAGAATTTTGAGCATAATGGGAAAAGCAGCAATGAAAGAACTAAACAAGATCCTAAAGTCCAAAGACATAATGCTGAATACTAAAGTAAGGATCATCCAAGCCATTGTATTCCCCATCACCATGTATGGATGTGAAAGCTGGACTATAAAGAAAGCAGATATGAAGAAAATCGATTCCTTTGAAATGTCATGTTGGAGGAGAGTGCTGAGGATACCATGGATGGAAAAAAAAAAAGGGGGGGGGTCCTTGAACAAATAGCCCAAACTCTCCCTGGAAGCCAGGATGACTAAATTGAGTTTGTTGTACTTTGGACATACCAGGAGAAGGAAGGACTCATTAGAAAAGGCAATGAAGCTAGGAAGAGTGGAAGGCAGCAGAAAGAGAGGAAGTTTTGTTATTGTTGTTAACTGCCCTCGAATCGATGTCAACTGATGGCAACCCTGTAGGTGAGATATCTCCAAGATTCCCTGTCCTCCACTGCTCTGCTCAGGTCCTGCAAAGCCCATCCACCTTGATAGAGTCCATCCACCTGGCATGCGGCCTTCCTCTCTTTCTGCTTCCCTCCATCTTTCCTAGCATTATTGTCTTTTCTAATGAATCATGCCTTCTCATGATGTGGCCAAAGTATAACAGTCTCAGTTTGGTCATCTTGGCTTCCAGGGGGAATTCAGGCTTGATCTGTTCACCTATTTGTTTGGCTTTTTTTGTTTGTTTGTTTGTTTGTTTTTTGTTTGTTTGTTTTTTGGCTGTCCATGGGATCCTCCACACTCTTCTCCAGCCCCACATTCTCTCAAATGCATTGATTTTCCTCCTATCTTCTTTCTTAACTGTCCAGCTCTCGTATCTGTACATGGTTATAGGGAATACAATAGCTTGTATGATTCTAACTTTTGTGCTGAGTTGTATATCTTTGTATTTTAGGATCTTTTCTAGTTCTTTCATAGCTGCCTTCCCCATTCTTAGTCTTCTTACAATCTCCTGACTGTAGTCCCTGCTCTGTTCAGTGTTTGATCCCAAATTTGAGACCTCTTTTACTATTTCTATTTCCTCCTTGTCAAGGCTGAATTTGTGTAGATTCTCTGTGGTCATCATTTTTGTTTTCTTTATGTTCAGTAATAGGCTTGCCTTTGCACTTTCTTCCTTGATCTTCCTTAAGAGTTGTTCCAGGTCTTTGAGCTTCTCTGCTAGTAGTATGGCAGGGGTAGGCAACCTTTCCCCTTTAAGGGCCGAGGGACTTCAGCTCCCAGAATCCCAGGAGCTATTGGCCAACATGGGACTGTTGGCCAACATGGCTGAGGCTTCTGGGAGCTGAAGTCCCTTGGCCCTTAAAGGGGAAAGGTTGCCTACCCATGTAGTATGGTGTCATCTGCGTACCTTAATGTTGATATTCCTTCCTCCTATTTTCACTCCTCCTTCTTCTGTGTCCAAGCTTGCTCTTCGTATAATATCTTCTGCATAGAAGTTAAACAAATGAGGTGAAAGGAGGCAGCCTTGTCTGGCCCCTTTGCCAATTGAGAACCATTCTGTTTCTCCATGTTTTTTGTGACAATAGCCTCTTGTCCTGAGTACAGATTCCTCATCAAGACTATCAGATATTTTGGCACTCCCATGTCTTTAAAGGTGTTTCACAACCTTTCATGATCTATGCAGTCAAAGGCTTTGCTGTAGTCTATAAAGCACATGCTGATTTTCTTTTGGCATTCCCTGGTGCGCTCCATTAGCCATTGTATGTTTGCAATGTGGTCCCTGATGCCTCTTCCTTTTCTAAATCCTGCTTGGACCTCTGGGATTTCTCTCTCCATGTATGTTTGGAGTCTGTGTTGCAGACTTTTGAGCATAATTTTGCTTGCATGGGAGATTAGTACTATGGGCCTATAGTTGCTGCAGTCCTTTGTGTCTCCTATTTTATTGATGGGGATGTATATTGATCCTTTCCAATCTGTTGGCCATCGTTTTGTTTTCAGTTTCTGTTGACCTATGTTGGTTAGCACTAGAGTTGACTGTCAATGTGGATTGCAGCAGTTCGGTTGGAATATTATCTATACCTGGAGATTTGTATTTTGCCATTTCTTATTGCAGCTTCCACCTCGTTTTTTAGAATTTGGGGTTCATCTTCATATGGCTCTTTATTCCATGTGTCCTTCATTTTGTCATCTCTTTTCTATAACTCTTCTGTGTATTGCATCCAATGTCTTTTAATTCCTTCCTGCTCTTGAATTATGTTATTTTCATTGTCTGCAAGCCAAATGGCTAGACTCCAGGGAGGACACGGACTGAGTCTACAGGATCTGAGCTGAGAGGCAGAGGACGGGGGCTTGGAGGCGTCTCATTCAAGGGGTTGTCATGAGCCGAAGTCAACAAGAGGGGAGCTAGCAACAGCAACAAGTAGTGTTTCACAGAATGGCGGAACTGTAGAGTTGGAAGGAGATCCCAAGGACCACGTAGTCCAACTCCTGCCCATAATTTAGAAAACCCTCAGGCTAAAATCCATCCCTGAGAGATAGCTTCCAACTTCCATTTAAGCACCTCTGTCAAAGGAGCGTTCACCACTTTCCTGGGCTTAATTGCTTTTTGTCTTGTTCTCTTCATGGGCCAGCATCGTGTAGTGGGTTGTGTGTTGGACCTGGACTCTGGGACACCAGGGTTTGAATTCCCTCTGCTCTCCTTAGAGAGGATTTTGGTGACCTCGGGCAAGTCACACATTCTCTCTCATCCTCAGAGGAAGGCAACAGAAAACCATCACCTAAGAATTCTTGCCAAGAAAACCCAGTGGCAGTGTTGCCATAAGTCGGAGTCGACTTGGAGACACAGAAGAAACGCTTGCTCTTTGGGGGTAACACTTCAGGAGCCTGTGGTCCTGACTGTGATCCCAGAGGCTCCAAGGTTGACTCAGCCTTCCATCCTTTAGTAGGTTGGTAAAATGAGTTCCCAGCTTATTGGGGGCAATTGGCTTACATGTTGTAAACCACATACAGAGTGCTGAGTTCACTGATAAGCAGTGTAGAAATGTACTTGCTCTTGCTCTGCTTTCCAGATGTGGCTCCCTCGGGGGGCTGGAAGGTGATCCTGCACATCCAACTCTTTATCATGCTACAAGCGTACAGCTCTCTAAATGAGGCCACGGCGGCTCAATCGGCGTGTGCTGTCTGCCTCTCCCTCCGATGCCTCTGATGACGCTTGTCTTGGTGGCAGGCTGTCAGTGCTCTGCCTGCCAGGACTTCAAAACAAAGGAGCTGTGTTTTAAGGAGGAAAAAGAACAGCTACTCCACCGAGATGTCATTGCTTGGAACCCGCACCCGCCTCCCTTTGGCTCATTAAGCTTTCCCCAGGAAAAGGTGGCTTTCATCTCCGTGCTGCACTGCACCAGCCGCTTGACTGAACGGAGCTGGCTGGCACTTGGGCGAGAAGGGGAAGACTTTCTCCTCCTCCTCCTCCCTGGCTCTGCAGGGAAGGAAAATGGCTGTGCGTTGAATCCCCAGGGCTTGAAGGCTGCCATGTCTAAAACCAAAAGGGTTGGAATGCTCCTCCTTTCCTTCGTGGTACCTGCCCGGCTCATCTATGGCAACCGGTACCAGGCTGGGATACCCATCAGCTCCCTCTTCAAAGCCAAATGCTGTTGAGTTCAAGAGAGGGAGTTCTTTTTCTAGGATTGGGGAGAAGGCAGGATATAAATAAGGTAATACCTCTACCCACCAGCACCAGCCCAGTCCTCAATTGGATCCAGGGCTGGGGCACTGAGATTTGACTGAAATGTTCATGAAAGCCTTGATGGGATCCTGTCCTTGCGTGCCACTGCTCCCCACATACGTTCCACCGTGGGGGCAAGAGGGGGCTGCCTTTGTTCCCCTGCGCATGGAAGGCTTGCATGTCATGGAGAAAGGCTTGCCCACCCAATGTGCCCAGAACATGCAGGAACCCCTCAAATGTTGATGGGTGGGGAAAGGGGTAAGGAAAATCCATGCCTCGGGGAGCTGGCCTGACTCCAGAGCTGGAATGGATGTTGACCAGGCCCAATGGGTGCTGCCAGGCAGGGGTGGAAAAAGTGTGGCCCTGGACCCCTTTTGTGGCTCCTAAAGTCTCTCAATTTTTTTAAAAAATCATTTTTAGTGTGATTTTTCTTTTGAAAAATGCCTGGAAATCATATCCAAAGCCCTCCAAATGCAGAAAAACATCCTTCTTCAGCCCAAGAACACCTCCCCCTTTTCCTTCCATATTTTGGCTACTGGAATGAAAGGACTTCTCTTCCAGTTTCCATTTGGACTGAGATATAGAGAAGGATAGAGCCAGTGGAGTGGTTTGAGTGTTGGGTAGGACTTTGGAGAATAGGGTTCAAATCCCCTCTCGGCCATGGAAACCCACTGGATGACCATGAGCAAGTCAACTCTTTCAGCCTTCGAGGAAGACAAAAGTAAACCCCCTCTGAACAAATCTTGCCAAGAAACCCCAGTGATAGTTGAATGACTTAGGGTTGCCATAAGTCCAAAGTGACTCGAAGGTGCACAACAACAATAACGGAAGGAAGGTCCAGTGGGCCCTTGTTATCTGCTGGAGTTCAGTTCCATGACCTCCTCCCTGCATGGATACCAACATCCATGGATGCTCAAGTCTCATTATAGACAATGGTATAGTAATACGGTGTCCCTTGTATAAAAGTGCAAGATCAGGGTTTGCTTTTTGGAATCATCATCACCATCAAGAACAGGGGTAGGCAACCTAAGGCCCGGGGTCTGGATGCGGCCCCCCGAGGCCTTTGGACCAGCCCCAGCCCAGTCCTGCTGCCGCCCCCCGCCATGATGATATTGATTATTGTTGTTATTACTTGTGCTTGGGGTTTTCTTGGCAAAATCTCCACAGGGGTTTTGCCATGGCTTTTCTGGGGCTGAGAGAGTGTGCATGCATATTTTTTAATTTTTTTAAATTTTATTTTCATTTATTTATTTATTTATTTATTTATTTTTGGTGCTTCGGCCCCCCAATTGTCTGAAGGACAGCAACCCGGCCCCCGGTTAAAAAAGGTTGCCTTCCCCTGATCAGCAACATCTATTCAAGCCACGGATGGTGGAATCTGTGGATATGGAGGGACAACTGTGTTTTGGTCTGTGTGAGGGGTCTGGCTGCAAGAAAGGGTCAGTGGCCATTGGAACTTGGCCCCATGCCATTGCCCATCCCTGTCCTGACCACTCTGCTGTCATGCCCAGCTGTGATTCTTTGAATTTAGAGGATATTTGGGGGGGGGGCAGTGAGGATGGGCAGAGGTTTGCAAGGCCCATTTGGAGAAGAAGGTGGCCAATGGGAAGGTGCAAAGGGTGGTTACTGAGCTACCTTTCCAAAGAGCCTCATCCAGCCTCCCAAAAGCACAGAGGCCTTTGGGGGAGGAATTTTGGCCCAGGAATGAGCCAGATGGGCCAGTGCTGATCTGCCTCCACCCCTGGGACCTTTCTACGCTCAAGACACCATTCCACACTGTCCTAGAGAGCCAAGGGCTTGCGAATGAATAAAGGGCCAGTGTTGAAAGAAAAATTAGGCATTCCACTAAGAGATCTTTGCTTGGAATCAGCACAACCCCTTCCCCCTGGATCCGCCCGCCTTTTCCCCCAGTCCGAGGATTGGGCTGGCATCTTCCATGGTTGTGCAAAATACCTCGGGGCATCCTTCTCTGCCTCAGTGGAGCCCCTGAAGATACTGTTTGTTTGCTTGAGCCGGGCTGGTGAGGATGTGAGAGAATTAAAAATGTCCTGGGGGTGGGGGGAAGGTGGTGGTGGTGGTAGGAGAAGTGGGCATGGGGGAAGGAGGGAGGACTGGAACAATGGAGATAGGACTGAGAGGCGTGCAGTCCTGCTTCCCAAGATGCGTGCGTGCATACACACACACGCATGTACCAGAAGCTTTTGTGTTTTGCAGTAGGGGACCCTTGTCTGCCTCCTTATGTCCCTTCCCAGACAGAACAATGACTGGGCTTTGCAAATCCCAGACATTCAACACGGCAGCCCAGGCTGCCTGGACTGAAGGGATCCTTGGGCAACAGCTTGCCTTTTCAGGCAAGGATTGAGCAAAGGAGTGGTGAGGGGGAACAGGCAAGCCGAGTTGAGTTGTTGTTTTGGGGAAGGGGAAAAGGGGGAGCAAAGAAAGGGGTCTGGAGTTAAGAAGTGATTCTTGGTGGGTTGGAGGAGACGGTAGTGTGTCTGCTCCTCAGGGCTCAGGCAGGACATCTTGGGAGATGTAGCTACACCACTCAAGCCTTTTACAAGGGACAGGCAAACATTGAACCTGGTATTTAAAACAACAGCAACACACATAAAGAGGCACCTGCGGTAGAGTTTTGAGTGCTAGCCATGGAGGGAGGCTTTGTGGACTCTTGCAACGTTGGCAAGCATTTGGAGAACTGCATCTATTTTTCTGGGTTGTGGAAACCATATTAAGGGAGACCAACTCATCTAGGGCTCTGGCAGTCAAACCAGGGACCAGGGTTCGAATCTCTGCTCAGCCATGGAATCCCACATGTTCACTTGGGCAACTCACACTCTCAGCTCCTTAGAGGAAGGCAGACCTCTCTGAATAAATCTTGCCAAGAAGACAAGGTGAGGGTTACCAGAAGTTGAAGGGGAGGAAAGCAGGTTGCCTCACAGCAACCTGTCCCCTGCAACTGTGGACTTTTTCTGACCGCTGGGAGAATGGGCATAAGGGTGCAGGAATTGTTTGCTGACATTTTGATGGCAGGAGAATGGAATTGGGCATAGGACTACCCTGGCCAAGATGGGGACAGTCAATGGCTGTGTGGCTCCCTCTTCTGCCTGAAAACAGCGTCTCCTAATTCTTCCTCCTCTTTTTTCATGTACCAGCCAGAAGCAGAATGCGAAAGGGGACAGATTCTGATATCTCGGGTGTTTTGCGATGCTTTTCATGAAACAGCATTGAAAGTAAACCCAGAGGCCATCTAGGTCAGTCCTCTTGCCAGTGAGTGAAATTCCACACTAAAGCATCCCTGAGAGGTGGCTATCCAAGATCTGTTTTAAAACTTCCAACATATGTCAACAGATATGGAAAACAAAACGATGGTCAATAGATGAGAAGTGATCAGTATACATCCCCATCCACAAATAGGGAAACACAAGAGACTGCAGCAACTATAGGACCATAGCACTGATATCCCATGCAAGCAAAATCATGCTCAAAATTCTGCAACATAGACTCCAACCACACGTGAAAAGAGAGATTCTAGAGGTCCAAGCAGGGTTCAGGAAAGGAAGAGGCACTAGGGATCACATTGCAAACATACGATGGCTAATGGAGTGCACCAGGGAATTCCAAAAGACACTCAGCATGTGCTTTATAGACTATAGAATCATAGAGTTGGAAGGGACCACAAGGGCCATCCAGTCCAACCCCATTCTGCCATGCAGGAATTCCCAATTAAAGCATCCCTGACAGATGGCCATCCAGCCTCTGCTTAAAGACCTCCAAGGAAGGAGACTCCACTACTCTCCGAGGGAGAAATGTGTTCCACTGTCGAACAGCCCTTACTGTCAGGAAGTTCCTCCTAATGTTGAGGTGGAATCTCTTTTCCAGGAGCTTGCACCCATTGCTCCGGGACCTATTCTCTGGAGCAGCAGAAAACAAGCTTGCTCCATCCTCAATATGACATCCCTTCAAATATTTAAACAAGGCTATCATATCACTTCTTAACCTTCTCTTCTCCAGGCTAAACATCCCCAGCTCCCTAAGTCGTTCCTCATAGGGCTTGGTTTCCAGACCCTTCACTATTTTAGTTGCCCTCCTTTGGACACGCTCCAGTTTCTCCACATCCTTTTTGAATTGTGGTGCCCAGAACTGCACTCAGGATTATTCCAGGTGAGGCCTGACCAAAGCAGAATAGAGTGGCACTATTACTTCTCTTGATCTAGACACTATACTTCTATTGATGCAGCCTAAAATTGCATTGGCCTTTTTAGCTGCTGCATCGCACTGTTGACTCATGTTCAACTTGTGGTCCACCTGGATTCCTAGATCCCTTTCAGACGTAGAAGTCTCGTTCAGCCAGGTGTCCCCCATCGTTTTTCGTTTTTCCGTTTTTCCGCCCTAAGTGCAGTACCTTACATTTCTCTGTGTTGAATTTCATTTTGTTAGCTTTGGCCCAGTTTTCTAGTCTGTTCAAGTCATTTTGAATTTTGATCCTGTCCTCTGGGGTATTAGCTACTCCTCCTAATTTGGTGTCGTCTGCAAATTTGATAACTATGCCCCCAATACCATCATCCAAGTCATTGATAAAGAGATTGAATAGCACTGGGCCCAGGACAGAGCCCTGTGGCACCCCACTGGTCACTTCTTTCCAGGTTGAAAAGGAGCCATTGTTGAGCACCCTTTGTGTTCGACCAGATAACCAATTACAAATCCATGTAACAGTTACTTTGTCTAGTCCACATTTTACCAACTTGCTTGCAAGAATGTCATGGGGAACTTTGTCAAAGGCCTTACTGAAATCAAGATATACTATATCCACAGCATTCCCTTCATCTACCATAGCACGGCCATAGCAAAACCTTTGACTGCATAGACCATGAAAGACTATGGAACACCCTTAAAGACATGAGAGTGCCAACACGTCTGATAGTCCTGATGAGGAATCTGTCCTCAGGACAAGAGGCTACTCTCAGGACAGAAGACGGAGAAACAGAAAGATTCCCAATTGGCAAAGAGGTCAGACAAGGCTGCATCCTATCACCCTAGCTATTCAATTTATATGCAGAACATATTGTAAGGAAAAAAGGCTTGGACATGGAAGGAGGAGGAGTGAAAATAGGAGGAAGGAATATCAATAGTCTGAGATATGCAGAGGAAACCATAATACTAGCAGAAAACCTCACAGACCTCGAACACCTACTAAGGAAGATCCAAGAAGAAAGTGCAAAGGCAGGCTTAATGCTGAACATAAAGAAAACAAGACCACCGAGGACTTTCACAAGTTCAACCTAAACAATGAAGAAATAGAAATAGTAAAAGAATTCCCATACCTGGGATCAAACATGGATAGAAATGGGGACTGCAATCAGGAAATCACGAGTCGAGATTGACTTGAGGGCAGTCAACAACAACAACAACAGCAAAGGGGAGCCTACTAGCTTCCAAAGAAATCCATTCCTATGTTGGGACATTTCTTACCTTCAAGGAATTGGGAACTATTCTATTTCTCCATGTTCTGTTCTGACAATAGCCTCTTGTTCTGAGTATAGATTATGCGTCGGGATAATCCAATGTAATGGTACACCCAGTTCTTTAAAGATTGCCAGAGTGAAAACTGGAGCCTTTAACAGTTTTGGAGAAAAGGGAATTTGGGTAGGTGTGGCTTGTTCCCTTGTTCCCTGATAGCTCTTACCTGCTAAAATTCCCTCATCTACACAACCATTAAAAGGACTGGAGGCATTTCCAGTTTTCACTCTGGCCATCCTGCAGTGCCAGCTCTCCCACTTCTCTGCCTCCCTCTTTGTGGGTGCCTGGCATCTCTGCCTCTTTCTCACAAAGGGAGGCAAGTGGGGACATCTGTGGGTCGGTCACCTGGGAGCTTGGAAGATGGCAGTTGTCCACTGCTTTTGTGGGGAAGGGTTCTTTCTGCTTGTTTGCTGGCTGGGAGTACATTTGGCATTTTAGGCAGTTAGACACCTGGAGTTCCTGCAAAAAGCAGGGAGGGAGGGAAGAGTTGGCCGTGGCACGGAGAACCTCTTCTTCTTTACTGATCTCAGGGTTCTGGATCTCTCTTCCAACTGCCAAAGATGAATGTAAGTTGTTTGCAGGCTGAGAAGAAGAGGCAGCATTTCTTTGTGTGCAAATAATAGAAGGAAATGAGGCAGCTACTGGGAGCAGTTGAGAATGAAGCAGAGGCTTGGAGGATGGACGGCAGAGAAGCCAACAGGGTTGAGCTTTGCTGAGTGGGAGAAGCTCTTTTCCCACCTGATGATAATGACAGAGTAGTGGTGGTAGTAGTAGTAGTAATCTTGCCTTTTCCCCTATAATGGGACTTAATGTGGTTTACAAATTATTAAAACTAGTACAGATTAAAAACCTTATGAAAACCATCAGGGAAAAAATTGGAAAAGTTGTTTTCAGAAAACCCACCTATTTATTATATAATATTAAAATACCAGCAACACAGTGCCACACAGGAAGGTCTTCAGAGGGCCTGAGGGGCAGAACATCCTCCTGGACAGAAAAAGAGATTCTCCCCTGGTATGTGTCCAAAGTCCAGTTGTCCAGGGTCTTGTTCCCCCAGAAGCTTTGGGGCTGGACGCAGAGTCTCCGGGGCTCCCTCAGAGCATCTCTCTTCCTCCGGCAACCGCCTCCCTGAAGTCCAGGGCACAGAAGCCAGAAGATGAGCAGGACCCCAAAGCCTGGCCCTCTCATGCCCATCTTCTAGTGTACAGGTGGGCAAAGAGCAGCCCCTAAGGTTTAGAAAAAGGCTTAGGAGAGGCCTTTTTGTAAAATCGGAAGTGACTTCTCTTCACTTTCTGCTGCTAAAAAGGGCCTCTCCTGCGCTTAAAAAGGCCTGGGGCCCCCAAAAACATGATAAATGTGCCCCCTGTACCCTCTCGAGGGGATTTAGAGATATTTATCATTCTTCATGATGGGCTCCAGCCCTCCTGGAGGCTTATGACCCCCCCCCCCCCGGCTTCCCACAGTTGGCCAGACCTGTCCTAGCAGGATGGCTTCATGGAATAATAATAATATAATAATAATAATAAATTTTATTTATATCCCACCCCTCTGCTGGGCAATTGGAGCGGCGAACAAGATTAAAACAGAACAGAGTTAAAACAATTCCATCTCCCCCCAATCCCTGACCCCCCCCCCATAAAAATCAAATTAAACTGTATAAGGATTGAAATACAAGTTAAACAACAGTAATTTATAACCATTAAAACAAACGATGGAGGACGGGAGCAAAGAAACAATCAAACTCAAATTGGTCGGAAGAGTTATTCCGGTCACTTCTCAGTCTGGGGTGACCCTGCTATGGGGCTTGAAGGGCTACGTCATGCCCCCTTAGCTGCCATTTTAGGAACCAGAAGGGTTGTTAAGTGATGTTATGTCAGCCCTGATCACCTTTCAGGGCTTTTTGAGGGGGTAAGCATAAGCAAATCAGCATTTTAAAAAAAAGACAATAATGCTAGGAAAGGTAGAGGATAGTAGAAAAAGAGGAAGACCACATGCCAGATGGATAGACTCACTCAAGGAGGCCACAGCAATGAGCCTGCAGGACCTGAGCAGAACGGTTGAGGACGGCAGGGTCTTAGAGGTGTTGCATTCACAGGATCGCCATGAGTCAAAATCAGTTTGAAGGCAGTTAACAACAATAACTTACACATACAGAGCAATGCTGCCTCCTCTAGTATGCGCTTCTCTGTTGTTCCTAAAGAACGGAGAGGAGAAAGTGTCCTCCTGGTTCTCTCCTTCCCATCGGGTCAATGTTACGCTCTCAGCATTCCCACTCTCTCATTTTGGCTTGCAGGCTTCAGACTATCCCTGCTTATTGCTGCTGACTTTGTATTTGGGATTTGATATTATCACTTTTTGTTCTTTTTTAGATGATTCTGTTGGGAGGTTTTGAGCCTGGGACTGGAGGATCTGGAGGAAAGTATGGGAGATCCAAACCAAGCCTGTTCTGAATGGGCAGAGAGTAGTTTTCCTGTTGTTGGCAATACCAAGCAGCAAACTCTCAAGGTGGATTTAAAGAGGCTTGTCAGAGAATTTGGCAGTGAGAAGAACAGAGCAGGAGCTTGAGTACACGTGATTCCCTGAACATTGGTTTAAACTTGGAGGATGAAGGAGAATTATTAGCTACAGGGAAAGAGATTCCACCTCAACATTAGGAAGAGCCTCTTGGCAGTAAGAGTTGTTCAGCGGAGGAAGACGCTGCTGCCTTGAAGGGTGATGGAATCTCCTCCTTTGGAGGTTTTTAAACAGAGGCTCTGTTCCAGGGAGTGCATGGCATATTGGGGTTGGATTGGATGGCTCTTGGGCTCTCTTCCAATTCTAGGATTCTGATACATCAGATATAATAATTTTATGCCAAAACAGGTTATACAGGTTGCATTTTATGTCCCTAAAGTAACAAAGTGACTGTCAGTGTTTCAAGAGTGCTAATGTTGCATTTTTCAATTTTTCAAAAAATAATTTCCCTCTATGGCTTTAAAATTTCAGCAAGTTTCTCATCTCTGTTTCTCCTACCCCTCTTGCATGGAAAATGGAGTGCATTCCTGACCCTATGGGGACTACTTTGGGGGGGGGGGACACCAGGGGCTTGTGATTCATTCCTCCATCCAGGGCTCCCCTGACTTCTTTTCTGCTCTGCATCCTTTTTTCAGAACCATGCTTGCCAACGCTGCCACCATGCGGATCCTCATCAAAGGAGGGAAGGTCGTGAATGATGATTGCACCTTGGAGGCCGATGTCTACATCGAGAACGGCATCATCCAGCAGGTGGGCCGGGAGCTGATGATCCCTGGCGGGGCCAAGGTCATTGACGCCACAGGCAAGCTGGTGATCCCGGGGGGCATTGACACCAGCACCCACTTCCACCAGACCTTCATGAATGCCACCTGTATTGATGACTTCTACCATGGCACCAAGGTACCCTTCTCTTCTCTTTGGCTTCCCTTCCCTTTGTATGTGTATGGCTCTAGTTGCCAGGCGAGGGCAGGAGAGACAGACTGGAAGCAAGTTCTGGAAGTGTTAACCTGATTTAAGGCAATAGTGTCATGTCCAACTAACATCTCCAATTGTTTTTCTCGTGTTTGGTTTGTAACATCTTGCCTGATGAAGAAGCACATGGAGCTTCAAAAGCTTGCAACAAGTATATTGTGCATTTTGGTTGGTCAGTAAAGGTATCACTGATGGATTTTTGTTTGAATTTGCTAAACGGCCAACACGGCTACCCCTGAGTGCCATGTCCAGTGGTTCACTATGAGAATCTGAGAAAGAGAGAAGTTATGGAAGGGGATTGGTAGATTGCAGCCTATGAGCCACATGTGGACCTTATCCTCCACTTTTACTTGCCCTATAGCCCCCCAAGCCTCCCTCATTTTCAGATATTTGGCCTAAAAATGGCCCCAAACATTTTTTTAAAAATGCACAAGCATGGCTATTCTGCTCTTCCCAACATGCCTCATTTTCGACAATACTTGGCCACAAAGGGTGACCAGGAGTGACATAAAGTCATTTCTGGCTCACTGCCGCATTCAGTTACCCTCTCCTGGGTTATGGGATGGAAAGAGGTTTAGCAATTTTGGTGGGTGCTCTATACATGGAACTGGACAGAAGGAGTGTGTCTGTGTTGGTTCTGCCTGAACTCTCACTGAACATGTCTAGAGGAGTGTGACCAAATGGTGAAAGGTCTGGAAACCACCAAGCCCTATGAGTAACAGCTTAGGGAGCTGAGTGTGTTTAGTCTGGGGAAGAGAAGGTTAAGGGCTGACATGATTGCCATGCTTAAATATTTCAAGGGATATCATATTGAAGATGGAGCAAGCTTGTTTTCTGCTGCTCCATAGAATAGGACACAGCCAATGGATTCAGGCTACAAGAAAAGGGATCACACCTAAAAAAGGAAGAACCTGCCGATGGTAGGAGCTGTTCAGCAGTGGAAAACAGTGAGAGTAGTGGAGTCTCCTTCTGTGGAGGTTTTAAAACAGAAGCTGGATGGCCTTCTGTCAGGAATGTTTTGATGGTATCTTCCTGCAAGGCAGAAGGGGGTTAGATTGGATGGCCCTGAGGGGATTTTATGGCTGCTGGCTTCTGGGGTCTCTCAAGTTTCTGTCCTGTGCCTCAAGGTTGCCATTGTCATGTGCCACATGAAATTTAACAAATATATTCAAGGTTTGGAAGAGTAATAATAATAATAATAATAATAATAATAATAATAAAATTTATTTGTACCCCGCCCATTGGTAATCCAATCTGGGCGGCATTTACAATTAAAAGATACAGATTACAAAAACATACAATATAAAAAAAAACCCTCCCCCCCTTAAAACTGAATTAAATTTAAGACAATGTAAAAACAATAAATCAAATTAAATCTATTAAAATATATATAGCCCTCCTGCCCAGAGACTCCGTGAGCCTGGTTTGACGATCCTCCCATCACATGATGGGGCCACGTGAGGATCATCGCATGGAGGATTGTTAATCAAGGGCGGAGGATCAGTTCAATATACCTAGTCTGGAAAGGCCTGCCGGAAGAGATCCGTCTTGACAGCCTTTTTAAAGCTGTCTAAAGATGTTAAAAGACGGATCTCGTCCGGCAGGCCGTTCCAGAGCTTAGGCGCAATGACAGAGAACGCCCCCCGGGAGGTAGCTACAAGCCTAGATTTCTGTGGCTGGAGCAAATTCCTCCCGGAGGACCGAAGAACGTGGGGAGGATTGTACGGGAGCAGGCGGTCCCTGAGATAGCTTGGACCCAAGCCATTTAGGGCCTTAAAGGTGATAACCAACACCTTGTACCTGGCCCGGAAGCTAATAGGCAGCCAGTGGAGGGACTTCAAAACTGGAGTAATATGATCCCTCCGAGATGTTCCTGAAACAAGTCTGGCTGCCATGTTCTGTACCAGCTGTAATTTCCGAACCAGGGACGAGGGTAGCCCCATGTAGAGTGCGTTGCAGAAGTCGAGGCGTGAGGTTACCAACGCGTGCACCACAGTTTTGAGATCCCTTACTTCCAGAAACAGGCGCAGCTGGCGTATCAGCCGAAGCTGATAACAGGCGCTCCTGACCGTCGCATTAACCTGATTTATCATCAGGAGTGACGAATCGAGGAGCACCCCCAAGCTGCGAACACAGTCACTGGAGGAGAGCGTGACCCCATCCAGGACTGGAGGTTGCAACCCAATTCCTGGTTTCGGGGCCGCTACCGTGAGCACCTCCGTCTTGTCTGGATTCAGCTTCAATCTATTTTTCCTCATCCAGCCCATTACCACCCCAAGACATTCATTGAGAGAAGAGGTGCCAGTGGAATTCGAGGCCGACGAACAAGATATGGAGAAATAGCTTTGGGTGTCATCAGCGTACTGATAACACCCAGCACCATAACTCCGTATGATCTCACCCAGTGGCTTCATATAGATGTAAATAGCTCCCTGAGGGACCCCACAAGTGAGGTCTCTCTTACTAGAGCTACAGTCCCCGAGCAGCACCCTCTGGGACCGACCCGAGAGGAAGGACCAGAACCACTGCAAAGCAGTGCCCCCGATACCTAACTCCCTCAGGCGGCCCAAGAGGATGCCGTGATCTATTGTGTCAAAAGCCGCTGAGAGGTCTAGGAGCACCAACAGGGTCACACTACCCCTGTCAATGCTCAGGCGCAGATCGTCGGTCAAGGCAACCATGGCAGTCTCAACCCCAAAGCCTGTCCTGAAACCGGTTTGAAATGGGTCTAGATAATCGGTTTCATCCAAGACTGCCTGGAGCTGAAGAGCGACCGCCCTCTCGATCACCTTGCTTAAAAATGGCAGTAATGACACAGGCCTGTAGTTCTTCATGTCCAGGGGGTCCAGGGAAGGCTTTTTCAGAAGCGGCCAGGAGGGTGTACTCTTCAGTATGCCATTATGCTGATGAGGCCTAACTTTATTTCTCAAAATCCAACAAGCTGATTTAGTTTTAGATCAGTGTCTGATCTCAATAATGAACTGGAACAGGCAACCAAATTTAAACTTAATTGAGGTGTTCTTGGTCAGCCAAAAGCTAGAGATGTCTAATCTGGCCACGGTAACACTTGTCTTTAAGCATACCTTACTTGAGTTACTGGCTATGTGTGGTATGCAGGGCTGCCTCTAAAAGGGCTCAGAAACTTCATCTGGTCCAAAATGGTGGCCAGGGCTGGTTATAGGGAGCATGTGACCCCCTTGTTAGCACAGCTTCACTGGCTTCCTCTTTGCTTCTGGGGCCAGTTCAGAGTGCAGTTTAGGACTTGCCTAATCCTGTACAACTTGGATCCAGGCTATCTGAGGGACTATATGAACCTATTTAGGTTTTGAAATCTTAAGGAGCAGCCTTTCTTTCCCTTGGTGTCATCTACCCATAAAGGCACATTTGGTGAGAACACAGGAAAGGCCCTTCTTGGTGTCTGCACCTAAGGAGTAAAACTTTCTGCCCAAAGAGGCTAGCTTGGGTCCCTACCTGTTGTCCTCCTGCTGGCTGGCAGCATCCCTTTCTTTTATTCAGTTGACCTGGATCCCTGTGGAAGGGGTCTTTAAGTCAGCAGGTTCTCTCTTTTTCTTTGATTGGTGGGTGTTTAAATTGCTGTTGTTATGCTTTAATATTACAATTTGTTTTAACACTGTTACTTTCTTTTGTTTTTAATTGATGCCTTTAGTTGATTTTGTTGTTTCTGCCTTGAATTCTAGTTTTAGGAGGAAGGCAGGATGTAAATCAGATAAATAAACTTTACAAATCCTCACCAAGTTTTAGGTTGGAGGTGTGTCTTGCAGGTCAGATTGGGCAGGTTTCCCCCCCCCCCCCCGTGGTCACTGCATTTTTTTCTGTGGTGTGTTTGTGTGGGTGTGCATGAGAGAGAGCGACACAGAGAGAGCATATTGCCATCTTGGCTGCATCTGCATTTTCTTCTTAATTCAAAGGGCAGTTTTAGTGGCACACCACTTGTTGATGTGTCCAGGTTCCTTTCTGGGCTAATCCTTCCAATTGCAGGAACAGAAGCAGCTTGGTCTCCCTGTTTGGTGGCTTCCCTACTGAACCCCCATTCCCCCTAAAGGCACGCATAACCTAAGGAGAATTTCAGGTGCAGTGCAGCAAAAACCCCTGAACCAATCTTCCTAACCCTCCAAGGGTTAACATGTGTCTGGGATACAGATGGCATCAGCTCTTGGAGGTTTCAGGGTCTGCCCTGTGCTCATCCTCCTTCGAAAAAGAAGCTCTTGGCCTCCCAGCTGACCATTTACGCTAGAATGTACTTGGTGGCCATGTGGCTGCTTCTGACAGGCCATCTGGTACAGTGGTTAGAGACTCAAGGACTGGGATTTAGGAGATCCAGATTTTGTCCCACTGAGCCATGACACTCACTGAGTGACTTGGGGCTAGTCTCTTGTCTCTCAATGCTATTGCTAAAGTGTGAGGGTAAGATCCAAAACCAAACTGACCAGAAATCCACTTCTGGTGTTGGGAAAAAAAAAAGGTTATAAAATGTTAAATTGTGTGTGGAAGGCCTGCAAGCTATCTAAAAGTTGAATTGTTGCCTAAGGGACTTTTGAGAAAAGTGATTCACCTTTTCTTTGCTGGAGAGGGTCAAAAATTGGGGAGTGTGGAAGGGGTTAAGGGATGGAAAGACAACTTTTTGGAGTTGGACTTTGTCCACCCCTGAAATAAAGGGCCATATATAACAGGAGTAACAGATCTGGGGGTGTAAAGACTGCTAACAGATGCTTCCCAGTTCACAGTGGAAATTGGTGCTTCGGGAAGGAGGCGGAATGAACGAGCGGGAGTCTCTGCCATCTACATCTCAAAGGTCTAAAATGTGGAGCTGGCTGAGGACAGTTGTGGCCTACTGTGGGCTCAAAGGCACATCTCAAGATCCTGGATTGCCAGTCTCTCTCTGTGTGTGTCTATGTATCCCGGAGCACATCAACCCACTGACCTTCCTTTGAGACCAGGCTCTCCAGGAGGAAGAGGAGGAGGGAAAAAACTGTGTGAAGCAAAGGAGCCAGCATGGTGTACTCAGGCAGGGGTAGGCAACCTTTCCCCTTTAAGGGCCGAGGAGGGACTTCAGCTCCCAGAATCCCAGGAGCTATTGGCCAACATGGGACTATTATAGGCCAACATGGCTGAGGCCTCTGGGAGCTGAAGTCCCTCCTTGGCCCTTAAAGGGGAAAGGTTGCCTACCCCTGGTATTGGTTGGAGACCAGGGTTCAAATCCTCAGTCTGTCAAAGAAACCTCCTGGGTGACCTAGGCAAGTCACACTTTCTTGGCCTCAGAGGAAGGCAATAGTGACAATCCTCCTTGGTATTAATCTTGCCAAGGAAACACTAGAAAAGGGTTCACCATATTTTTAAAGCTTGCATAGTGTCATGGAGGACTCCGGGAGCCCAGGGTTTGAATCCTACCCCCAGCCATAGGAAAAAACAACAACCAGGTGACCGGGAAGTGAGGAGTCACACTCTCCCAGCTCCTTAAGAGGAAGGAAATGGCAAACCTCCTCTAAATAAATCTTGTCAAGAAAACCCTAATTTGAGAGTCAGCTGCATGTAGTGGTTTGAGTGCTGGACTAGGAATCTAGGAGATTCCTATAGTCTGAATCCTACCCCAGCCATAGTAACCCACTGTGTACCAAGAGGGCAAGTCACACTGTCTCAGCTCCAGAGAAGGCCATGGTGAACCTACTTGCAAGAAGTCTGGTCCAGAGAACCCTGTGATAGGGTTGCTATAAGAGTTGACTTGAAGATGCACAATAACAACAAGCAGTTCAGCAATTGAGTAAGCACAGGAGGGCCTTTTCTTTTAGACCATCAACTTGTGCTAGGAGTTTATTACACGGGGGCAAACTGCAAAAATCCCATGCAGAAATGGGATTTAAAAACCTGAAAAAAATTGCAAAAGCGGGTAGTTTTATTAACCCAAACAGAAAGTAAACAAAACCCACCCCCTTTTTATTTTCGAGATTTTCCGAAAGTAAAAAGGAGCAGGTTTTGTCTAGTTTCTGTTTGGGTTAATGTTGCGTTAATTCTCATTACCACTAACATCATCTGAAAAACAACTGGCTTTTGTGGGGGTTTTCTACTTTCTGTTTGGGTTAATCCCAAACGTCTGAAAAACTACCCACTTTTGCGGGTTTTTCCCAGTTTAAATCCAGTTTCTGCACGGGATCCGTCCCAAGTGATAAGCTCCCTAGACTGATTACTTCCCTAATCCTGCCATTAAGGCTGGTATAAATGCACCCCATGTGGCAGCAAAGAGGGGTATCAAAATCGTTGTTGTTGTTGTTGTTGTTATATTTATTTATATCCCGCCCTTTCCCCAAAACTGGGACTCAGGGCAACTCACAACATTAAAAAAACAATAGAATTAAAAGCACACAAAAATTAATTTATTACAACATTAAAACAAATTACATGTTAAAAGAATAAAATACAGCTAAAAAGGTAAGAATGTTAAAAATACTTAAAATATAAAATAATAGGTTAAAAATAATAGATGAAAAGTGACTATTAAAGATCAAGATAATTAAAGCTGTTGTTATAACACACAGTGGATTCAATATCTAAAATTGCATATATATGAAGACAATGAGTGAACATTGAACTAAGGTTGAGTACAAACTGGAGATACTTTGGAAGTCAACTGTAAATATTTGTATTTAATTATTGAAAAAGAAATTGGTGTGTTAACTTTATAGATATGTTTGAATAGTATATGTTAATAAAATATATATATACAACCATAAAAAAAATACTTTAAAACAATACATTAAAGCAATGCAATAGACAATCATTTTTGTTTGTCATCCTACATTATGCTCATTCCATCACTCAGGAGACACACTGCGCACATGCGTTTGCTGTGAGAGAACCAAAGAAACATCTTAACACCTTGCTGGAAATCTCTGTGTTTGCAATTCCCCCCCTTCCCCCCCCCAAAGTCCTTTTTCATTTTGTTAACAAAAGCTCACCTTGCTTGGTTAATTAATTAATTAAAATATTTGTGTTATTGTGGGCCTTCATAGAATCATAGAATCATAGAGTTGGAAGAGACCCCAAAGGCCACCCAGCCCACCCCTTCTGCCATGCAGGAACTCTCAATCAAAGCACCCCCTGTGATAGATGACCATCCAGCCTCTGTTTAAAGACCTCCAAAGAAGGAGACTCTACCACTCTTCGGAGCACTGTCTTCCGCTATCGAACAGCCCTTACTGTCGGGAAGTACCTCCTAATATTAGGTGGAATCTCTTTTTCTGTAGCTTGCATCCATTGCTCTGGATCCTATTCTTTGGAGCAGCAGAAAAGAAGCTCACTCCCTTCTCAATATGACATATCCCTTCAAATATTTAAAAAGGGCTATAATATCCTCTCTTAACCTCCTCTTCTCCAGGCTAAACATCCCAAGTTCCCTAAGTTGTTCCTCATAGGGCAGGGGTAGGCAACCTGTCCCCTTTAAAGGCTGAGGGACTTCAGCTCCCAGAATCCCAGGAGCTATTGGCCAACATGGGACTATTGGCCAACATGGCTGAGGCTTCTGGGAGCTGAAGTCCCTCGGCCCTTAAAGGGGAAAAAAGGTTGCCTACCCCTGTCATAGGGCATAGTTCAAGAAATTTCTGACTTACAGCAAGCCTAAGTTGAACCTATTATGGTTTTCTTGGCAAGATTTGTTCAGAGGAGGCTTGCCACCATGGCCTTTTTCTGAGGCTGAGAGAGTGTGACTTGCTCAGGGTCACCCAGTAGTCTTCTAGGGCTTGAATAGAATAGAGTCCAATACTCAACCATTCCACCTCACTGACTCTCTTCTTAAATGTTTATATCCTGCCCTTTATTGTGGAATTTCAATAACCATTTAAACAATTCCAAATTAAAACAGTAAAACAGCTTAAGCAGAATAAAACCATATTAAATAAGACCGGTTAAAACATCTTGAATGGCTACAACAATTAATGACTGTTTACATGTGCTTTTAAAATAAATTAAGCCCTAAAACACTTTAATACGAAACCATGTTATTGTTGTTATTATTTTTAACATTATGCCTGTAGAGATCAATATTGGTGCCAATGGGACGTCCAAGGGGAGGAGGGCATTTCACAACTGGGGTGCCACAATTGCAACTGGATGGCCATCTGTCGGGGATGCTTTGATTGGGAGTTCCTGCATGGCAGGGGGTTGAACTGGATGGCCCTTGTGGTCTCTTCCAACTCTATGATTCTAACTCAGACCAACCCTTCTGTGTTAGAGAGGTGAGTTGGTGAGCGAGAGGAAGGAGGAAGGCCTTGGTGTCCTGCCTTCCCTTTTTCCACCAGCCAAAGGGATGTGAGGGATTGGCATCAAAGCAGGAGCCACCTTTCCTTGGCCCTTATCTTGCCCTCTTCTGACTTCCTTTTGGCTATGGGGAAAGGTGTGGCTGGGGACCAGGTGCCTGGACCTTTGCCTCCACAGAGGGCAAACCCTCCCTTGCCCTTGGCCAGTAGCCCTCTTAACCCCATCTTGGTCTTCTGGCATTGCCACTGCTCTTCCGGTGGCCTAGGCTGACCGAGAGGCAACTGGTAGAGCAGGGCTGCTTGGGGACTAGACTTTTGGCATTGCAAGCCCCAGAATTGCTAGCCAGCCTGGCCAAGGGTGAGGAATGCTGGGAGCTGCACTCCAACAACATCTGTCTGGCCACAGGTTCCCTCCCCTGTTGCAGCAAGTGTGGAGCACACACAGTGGGAAATATAGCAAGAAGAGTCCTTTCTTTTCCTAGGGACCTAGATCCTCTTGCCTTTGTCCCATTCCCTGTAAGCTGAGCCATTTTGGCTCTAGGGAAAGGGCTGTGCAGCCCAGTGAGGGCCCTTGGGAGCCAAGCAAGGCCTCTGTGCTGTGTCCCCACTCTTTTATCTCCTGCTAAAGCCTCCCTCAACATAGCCCTTTACCTCTGGCTCATAATGTTTTTCCTCTTTAAGGCAGCCGCTGCTACTGATGCCCATCATTCAGACAGCGTGTGGCCAGTAGTTCACCATCTATTCAATGGGTAGCCTGCGATGGAACTTCTAAACTGGCTGAAAATGTAATTTTGCTCATTTTATAAAAGGGACTCGGCATTGTTTTAATTGGTTTTTATTTCTTCGTCGCCTCAGGAGCCCTTGAGGACTGGTAGGTGATACAGAAATAGAATACAATAAAATACAGTAAAGTAGATTAAGAAACAGGTATGATAAATGGCAAAGGGAGAGAAATCCTGCTAATTTGTCCTTGGTTAACTACATAAAATAGCATATTATTTTTGGTGGAATGTGCTGTGAATTTTCTGGGTTAAAGTCTATTTTTAAAAGTAGAATTTAAGACCTAAATCCAACTGTTAATCCCATCTAGAGTAGAACCTTTCATTCATTGGGATTTATCTAAGTATGGATTTACCATTCCTCAGCAGATTCAGTGGGTCTCCTCTAACTAGGACAAATCATTGGGTTTAGGTCTGTGGGTCCCATTATTTACACCTTGTTACCTGGCCAGTTATGCCTACCTCATTTTTCATAGAACCACAGAATCAGAAGGGACATCCAAGGGCCATCGGGTCCAATCCTCTGCCATGAAGGAATCCACAGATCCACACCACTTCTGAAAAGTGCCATCCAACCTCCATTTAATGACCTCCAAAAATCATAGAATCATAGAGTTGGAAGATACCCCCAAGGGCCATCCAGCCCTTCCCCCTTCTGCCATGCAGGAACTCAAAATCAAAGCATCCCTGACAGATGGGCATCCAGCCACTGTTTAAAGACCTCCAAAGAAGGAGACTCTACCAAAATCTCCATTGAGGGAGTGTGTTCCACTGTCGAACCGCTGTTACTGTCAGGAAGTTCCCCCTAATGTTGAGGTGGAATCTCTTTTCCTGGAGCTTGCACCCATTGTTCCGGGTCCTAGTTTCTGGGGCGGCAGAAAACAAGCTTGTTCCCTCCTCAATATGACATCCCTTCAAATATTTAAACAGGGCTATCATATCACCTCTTAATGTTCTCTTCTCCAGGCTAAACATACCCATATCCCCAAGTCTGTCTTCATAGGGCTTCATGGTTTCCAGACCCTTCACCATTTTAGTCACTCTCCTCTGGACATGCTCCAGGTTCTCCACATCCTTTTTGAATTGTAGTGCCCAGAACTGGACACAGGATTATTCCAGGTGAGGCCTGACCCAAAGCAGAATAGTGTGGCACTATTACTTCCCTTGATCTAGACATTATACTTGTGTTGATGCAGCCTAGGATCGTATTGGCTTTCTTAGCTACCGCATCACACTGTTGACTCATGTTCAACTTGTGGCTTACTAGGACTCCTAGATCCCTTTCACTCTTGTCAAGCCAGGTGTTCCCCATCCTATATCTGTGCATTTCATTGTTTTCTGTCTCAGTGTAGTAACTTATGTTTCTCCGTGTTGAAATTCATTTTGTTAGTTTTGGCCCAGCTTTCCAATCTATTAAGGTCATTTTGAATATTAATGCTGTCCTCTGAGGTTTTAGCTGCTCCTCCTAATTTGGTGTCATCTACAAATTTGATAAGTATGCCTTCTAGTCCTTCATCAAAGTCCTTGATAAAGATGTTGAATAGCAAACCGGGCCCAGGACAGAACCCCATTGGACCCCCCACTGGTCACTTCTCTCCCGAATGAAGAAGAGGAGCCAGTGCTGAACACCCTTTGGGTTCGGTCAGTCAACCAGTTCCTAATCCACCTAACAGTTGTATTGTCTAGCCCACATTTTACTATCTTCTTTGCAAGAATATCATGGGGGACCTTGTCAGAGGCCTTACTGAAATCAAGATATGCTATGTCTACAGTATTCCCTTCGTCTACCAAGCTGGTAATTTTACCAGTGTGTGTATGTGTATGTATGTGTATATCTATATCTAGATAGATAGATAGATAGATTAATCTGGCATGACTTGTTTTTGAGAAGCCTACGTTGAGTTTTTGTGATTAAGGTGTTGCCTTCTAAATGTTCACAGACTCCGTGTTTAATGCTCTGCTCTGGCTCAAGGAGGAAGGGCCCTCATCCCCCATCCACTCCTGCCCCAGCCCCCCCCCCCCCGCTGCCATCCCCTGCCCCCTTCCTGCCCTGCGCCAGCCCTCCTTCTCCTCCTCCCATTCATTGGGGCCGGTGGGAGCTGTCCAGCCTCCTGGTGCTGAAGGAGAGATTGGCGGCCTCACTCTTTCCAGGCGAGAAGCACAGCAGTTCCCTCCAGAGCAAAGCTGGACACAATGGGGCAAGGCTGGAATCATGCAGCCCCCTAGAGGTTTGTGAACTGCAGCTCCCAGCACTCCTTCTCATCGACTGTGCAGGCTGGGGCTGATGGGACAGCATCTGGAGTACCTCATCCCTGTAGTAGGAAGGTAAAATGCAAGAGGTCTCCCTGTTGCCTTCTGAAGCACCCAGGGCTCTGTTGAGGGCGAGGTTCAAATCCTGGCTGGCTTTTAAATTTCCAAACCACTGCTTCTGTGTCTCAAGTTATTGGGTGGCTATGGTAGTTTGCTCTGAGTATCTCACATATTCCTAATGAACCTCCTGAACTTCCATATTCATCAAGGATGGGCAACTGCACCGGGGCCAAGGGCCATTTCCAGCCTCCCCCCATTGCACCCACATGCTTGGGCACAATGGAGGTCGCCCATGAATTCCACTTGCCTCCGTTTCCTCACGCCTGGTCTCCAGAATGTAACACATTACAAGTGAGGCTTCTTAAGAGGTGGTCAACTTACATTAAAATATTGTTGTGTTTATTGGAGAAATGAAGGTAAAGTGTGGCTATGTCTGTGATGTAAAGTGTGTGTCAGATGTATAGTGTATGTGATATGCCTGGGGAGGAACACATGGAGTGTGTGTGTGTGTGTGTGTGAGAGAGAGACTGGGGATCGGCTGAGCAGTTGAATGGGATTTTAATTGTTGGGTATGACAGTCGGTCAATGGGAAAAGTGAGTTGGTCAGAGCTAGGAATTGGGCTCCCTTAGGGATAGGCATCGGTTAGAGTTAGCTGGTTAGATGAGAGATCGAAAGGTTAAGGGAGGGATGAGACAGTGCAGGGAAGGAATTTATGTTTGGGATTTGGACATTTAAGAGGGAGAGCTAGGGAAAGGGTTGGCGAGTGCTGTGGAATAAAGTCTCACACAGAAACCACAGGGACTACATAAGGTCCCCACTTTTGGTGCTATAGCAGGGGGACAAGGAGAGCTCCCCCCATTTCTCCCTGGACTTGTGCCAACAGCATCTCCTTTCTTTCGGCCGCCTTCCTTTTTAAAAACAAAACAAAACAAAACATCAAGCCTGAGGAACAGTTCTGTGAAATTTTTCTTTGTGTGATGTACTTGTTTAAAGAAGGCCTCCTCTCTCCTAGAGGGGCTTAACGTGGCTTCGTAAGAGAGGATGTTTGCGTGTCGCTCTCTCTGTGGCGGTCATAACTCCTTTGGGACGTGGTGGTGGATGGGGCAGACTGTTTTCCATTGACAGTGAAGTTGTAGTGTTGGATTTAGAGCTGGAATTCCAAACAGAGCCTTGCTAGAAGCAAAACAATGGGGAAGCCAAAATTCATTGGGCAGTCATGGCAGATTCCCCAGATCTGACCAGTTGTTGTTAACTCTCATCTCAGTGATGGTCCCCTGTTTCAAGCCAAACAGCCAATCTACCAAAGAGGTGGGTTCTTAGAAGCAAAAAAGGTGGGTCTTCCATAAATCTTTGGGAAATTATTTTTAAAGGGCTGAAAAAAATGAGGGGGTTCCCTGAGTCCCAGCTTACAGTAGACCCTTGGTATCTGCTGGGGTTTGGTTCCAGCACCTAGCTATAGATACCAAACCCAGTGGATGCTCAAGCCCCATTAAATACAGTGGCATAGAACTGGTGCCCTTTATAGAAAATGTCAAAATCAAGATTTGTTGTTTTTTTGGAGTGTGTGTGTGTTAATAATTTTCAACCTGTGGATAGTTGAGTCCATGGATAAGGAATCCATGAATACAGAGGGCTGAATATAAGATTCCTGATGAAGGAAAACTGGTGGAGGCTAAAATGTTGAGGTAAAAGGCGGGTAGAGAGCACCTTCTGAACCTGTTTGGGGGTATTGGGGAGGGATGTGGGCAATGTTGACATATTTTAGCTAGAAAATAAAGGAGTGGGCTCTCTGAGGTCCCACTGGTAACATGCCTGAAATTTAAAAAAACTTTTTGTGTGTGGCAATACAGGAAGTCCCACAGACTCCTTTTGGGAGATGGGGTATGGGAGCAGATATTACTGGGTACATTTCCACTAAAAGGAGGTGGAGATAGTTTAGGCAGCGTGGGGCACTTTGAGGCATTGGGTAAACAGGAGAGAGCTACGGTCCTTCTGCTATGAATCCAGAGGTGAAATGAAGGCAGAAAAATGGGGAAGGAGGCCGAAGGTTTGTTGTTCTTTGCATGGGAGTGGGAAGAGAGTGAAACAGGAGGCCTCATGGACCCTTTGAGGTATTAGGTACTGACCCAGGCATCCCTGGGTGTACACTTCAGCTGGAAAACAGGAGAGGTTTTGTTGCACGTTAGAAAATGTGTTGAACATTAAGAAAACCAAAATAATGACTACAGAATATCTACAAGAATTGATTGTAGATAGCAAGGAAATTGAAATAGTTAAAAAGTTCCTATACCTTGGTTCAAATATTGATCAGAATGGAGACTGCAGTTAAGAAATCAGAAGAAGAATAGAACTGGGAAGAGCCGAACATTTGTGCTTGGAAAGAACTGGACTCTGGTTTTTCTTCAGATCGTATAAATCTTTCGCCTTTTATATCTCTGAACATTAAAGCGAGGCCCGTCCAAACCATTGTATTTCCTGTCATTGTGTATGGATGTGAGAGTCGGACTAGTGTATTTTGGCCAGATCATGAGAAGGCATGACTCATTAGGAAAGACCACGATGCTAGGAAAGGTAGAGGGCAATAGAAAGAGAGGAAGACCACAGGTCAAATGGTTAGACTCAATCAAGGAGAACGTGGCTCTGAGCCCATAGGATCTGAGCAGAGGGATTGAGGGCAGGGGTCTTGGAGGTGTCTCATCCACGGGGTCTCCATGAGTCCAAGTCGACTTCAGGGCGGTTAACAACAGCAACAACAACAACAACAACTCTCTCTGAAGCATTGCTGGTGGACGATGGAGGGAAAACAAGAGACAGTGAAGGCCCTCCTGCTAAGATTCTTAAGGTTAAATAGGATGGGGAAATGGGGCAGGGATCTCTGAGGCAATTTTGATAAGATTTCTGTGGTTAAAAAGCAGGTTGGCTAAACAAGAGGCGCATAGACCTCCTTTTAGGGTATTAGGTATGGGTCTGGACAGCACTGGGTACACTTTAGGTAATCACAAAACCAAGACAGCCCTGCCTGCAGGAGCCACAGATGTGAAGGCACTTCATGACTTGGCGATTAGTTAGTTAGTCCTAGTAAGAGTATTGTGACCCAGTTCCTACAACAAGGTAACTGACTGGTTGGCCTTTGTGCCAGTTATAGAACCAGGATCTCCTCTGCTGAGAAGAGCATTTTGTGCCTGGAGTCTTCTTTCTTGGCTTGCAAAACACAAGCAATGAGTAAATGCTCCACTAAGCCAGCCTTTCCCCCCACCCCACCCCTGTCTGCCAGAGCTTGGGGAAAACATTTCTAAACTCTTTATATTTGCAAAGCACACATTGCAGGGAACTCCCAGATGTGTGTGATGGTGAGGTTGCAATCCCTAATGTTTTAAAGAGCCACATCGCATAATCCTCTCCTGGCCCAGCGCCATCAAGCACTTCTGGCGTCTCCACTTTCTCCCATTGCTAAAGCTCCCATTACCTAAAGTATACCTAGTGCTGTCCAGACCCATACCTAATACCCTAAAAGGAGGTCCAAAATGCCAATTCCCCACTATCGGGGGCTTTGGCAGCGTTCCTTCCTTTCCAGGGGGACTTTAAACCCGTGGCTGTGGCTCTAGTGGTGCTCCTGCTTCCCTAAGAGCGGAGGGTCTCTGGCAAGCCCGGAAGCTTCTTCTGTCCTACCTAGCAGGGGTGGGCAAAGGGCTGCTATCGATGGACTGCAGCTCTTAGCAGATCCCTTGTCAGCCTGGCCGGTGGTGAGGAATGCTGGGAGCTGCAGTTCCAACATCTGGAGAGGCCCAGAATTCACACACACACACACACACACACCTTTATTGAAGGAAGATCTTAGGCTGCTGACCTGAAAACACAGCCTCCAAGCCTCCAGAAGTACTCTTGGCCTGATCATGATGTGACCACTGCAACGAGAGTCCTTCCATCTCTTGGGATCCTCCTCTCTGTCCCACTGCCTTCAGTGGCACGTCTGATGGGAAGGCAGGAGACAGGGCCTTCTCCGTGGCTGCCCTCCTGGAGAGATTAGATTAGACTGGCCTCCTCTCTGCTATCCTTTGTTTACATTTGGTGTCCTTCTTTTCAACAATCTTTTTAAACTGCTTTTAATATCATTGATAGCTTAATTATATTTTAATTATTTTATGGTATACGTTTGTAGCTGGATCTGCTTTAACTTTTGCATGCTGCCTTGAGTTCCAGTTTGGAAGAAAGGTGGGAGGATGAGGAGATGGTGATGCATTCTGCACATCCTTGTTCCCATGTTTGTTAGATTTCAGCTCTGGCGTTAGGAGAGCCCTGTGAGCCCTGCTCCGCACGGCCCAAAAATGAAGTTGTGGGTGCATCTGCCCCATCTCCTTTGCCCACATCTGCACAGCATTCTGGGGCCATCTTGCCTCCGTGGTTGCCACTTTTCCTAGCATGCCCAGGGCTCTGAAGATGGGGCACAGCTTGGCAACCCCTGGGTGCAGCCTGTTCAGCATGCATTGCTGCATTTAGTTCAGCATGCATTGCTGCTGCAAAGCCCTGGGTATAAGGGCAAGCCGAGCGCTTGGCTCCTCCTCGCCTCCCCCATGCCTGGCCTACTAAAGCAGCTTTAAGGATTAGTCAGTGGCCAGCAAGTGTGTCAGCCGAGGACACAGCCTTCCCTTTACACACTCGTGGGAGTGAGGAGGCAGCCTGTGGGGTGGGGGCCGGATCGGCAGCTGCTGTTCCAAAACTACTGCGGGGGTCACAGCAAATCAGGGGCTACCCCCATCCACCATACTTATAACTAGCAACCTTCCTAAAGGTATGAGCGTGTGGGGATGACCTGAATAGATTACGAAGCTGGGCCAAAACCAACAAAATGAATTTCATGACAGAGAAATGTGAGGTACTTCACTTAAGCAGGAAAAAAATGAAATGCATAGATATAGGTCAGGGGACACCTGGCTCAAAAAGACGACATGTGAAAAGGATCTAGGAGTCCTAGCAGACCACAAGTTGAACATGAGTCAACAGTGTGATGCGGCAGCCAAAAAGGCCAATGCAATTCTAGGCTGCATCAATAGAAATATTGTGTCTAGAATCAAGGGAAGTAATAGTGCCACTATTACAATTCAAAAAGGATGTTGACAAATTAGAGCGTGTCCAGAGGAAGGTGACCAAAATGGTGAAGGATCTGGAAACCATGCCTTATGAGGAGAAACTTAAGGAGCTGGGTATGTTTAGCCTGGAGAAGAGATGGTTAAGAGGAGATAAGATAGCCCTGTTTAAATATCTGAAGGGAAGTCATATTGAGGATGGAGCAAACTTGTTTTCTGCTGCTCCAGATACTAGAACACGGAACAACGGATGCAAGCTACAGGAAAAGAGATTCCACCTCAACATTAGGAGGAACCTCTTGACAGTAAGAGCTGTTTGACCGTGGAACACACTCCCTTGGAGATTGGTGGAGTCTTCTTCTTTGGAGGTCTTTAAAGAGAGGCTGGATGGCCATCTGACAGGGGTGCTTTGATTGTGAGTTCCTGCATGGCAGAATCGGAGGGGTTGGACTGGATGGCCCTTGGGGTCTCTTCCAACTCTAGGATTCTATGATTCTAAGCTTGTGGCAATGTGGAAGATGATGCAGTGGATCGGGTCCATCATTTGGCTGTCCTGCAACTTCTGCAAATTCTAGAGTTGTGGAAGGAGGAGGGTGAAAATGTGTCTCTCTCTTCCTTTCACCTATTTCATCATTCAGGGCCCATCTTTGGATGAAAAGAGACGCATTATCATATTTCCCCAAGGGTTTTTTTCCTTGCTTAAAAGGAATACACATGAGTGTGTGGGAGATAGAACAAATTAGGGAGAGAAGAGATTTAATCCTTTCTGCTCTGCCTTCCCTGATAGATGCTTCTGCTCCAAAGAAGTCAATACTACACAGCAGCAGAAAACTACAAATATTCCTCCCCCCCCCCCAAAAAAAAAAACCCCAAGAAGCTGTGGCTAGCCCCAGCTGTGGCCTTTTAAAGGTGGTTCCTTCCCATTGGGAACCCTGGTACCCAGGGCTGGGCCTTTTCCTGTGGGCTGGCGCCCCACCTTTCTTGAACCCAGTCCCCGGAGAGATTTGCCTGGCACCAACTCCTGTAACCAAGATGGTCAACGGTCTGGGAACCAAACCCTATGAAGAAGGGGGGAGCTGGGCAAGCCTGGTTGGACCCAGGCTATCACCCCTCAGGGAATGCTGTGAAGGGGGCCTGCGAGGAAGAGTGATAACAACAACAACAACTGTCCTCTCTCTGACAGATGGCGGATAGGGGGATGATGGGATAGGGATAGGAGAAAGGTTGCAGAGAGGCAAGGGAGAGATGGAAAGAACTGACTGTGGTTTGGGCAGGCTGGGAACAACATAGAATCATAGAATCATAGATAGAGTTGGAAGAGACCACAAGGGCATCCAGTCCAACTTCATTCTGCCATGCAGGAACTCAAAATCAAAACATGTTAGGGTTTAATATGTTTAAAAGCTGTCTTAATAAACTTCCCATTAAAAAGGTAAAGGTATTCCCCTTTGACAAGGTTGTCAAGTTGTGTCCGACTGTAGGGGCCAGTGCTCATCTCCGATACTAAGCCAAAGAGCCAGCGTTGTTCAAGAGGACTCTGTGATCGTGTGGCCAACATGACTGCATAGAACGCTGTTACCTTCCTACCAAGTGGTACCTTTTTAGCTACAAGCACTTTTACATGCTTTCGAACTGCTAGGTTGGCAGAAAAAACTTCCCATTATTGAATCCCTTCTCGGATTCTTCCCTCTTAATCCCTTCCTGGATTGGGTACTTGGGCCTCAAGGTGGCCCTGTATGTGGACCAGTGGATTTGTTGGTTTGGTGGGTTCACTGTGGTAAGCATGAACAGATTCTCCATCAACGTAATAGGCAGAGACAGAGAGAGTTGTAAAAGAGAACAAATAATGAAACTTCCCATTATTTATTCTTTTTTACAACTCTCTGACTCTGCCTAGTAATGTCGATGGAGAGTCTGTTTGCTCTTACCACAGCGAACCCACCAAACCAACAGATCCACTGGTCCACATACGGGGCCACTTTGAGGCCCATATACCCAATCCGGGAAGGGATTAAGAGGGGGCAAGGGGCAAGGTGAGTGACAGGAGCCCAAGGGTTGGAACTGGAAGGCCAAACTGGAGAGAGGGTCCATCATGCCTGTGGAGAAGGGCTTATGGAGTCAGGAATGTTTAGCTTGGGGAGGAGAAGATGGAGAGGTGGTATTAAAGGATTGTTAGGAAGATGAAGTGAGCTTGTTTTCAGCTGTTCCAGAATCTAGGACATGAACTTAATGGATTCAAATTGCCATAAAGAAGACTCCACCTAAACATTATGAAGACTTTTTTGACTGTAGGAGCTGTTTGACTGCTTTTGGAGGGTGGCAGACTCTCCTTCTTTGGAGGTCTTTAAACAGAGGTTGGATGGGCGCTTTAGTTGTGTATTCCTGCATGGCAGAATGGGGTTCAATTGGATGGTCCTTGTTGTCCCTTCTGATTCTATAGGACTGACTCTGCTCCCTGTTCGGCATCAGGAGAAAACCTTTGTTTGCCCATTTTAGAAGTCTGGATCCTATTCTATCTCACTGGTATGGATTTTTGAAGCAATTAGACATTACCACTTTTGCTAGTGCTTTGGCATATTCTTTTGTTCCATTGTCTAAATGAGATGACTGCTGGCTTTATCTGTTAGGTACTTTGGAAACAGCAGAGCAGAAATATGTCTAAATGGGTGGAACTAAAACCATTTCCCAAGGCCTATGCTCAATCTCTCCCCCCCCCCCCCCCCCCCCACTTCCATATCTTCCCACTTGCAGGCTGCCCTGGTTGGGGGAACCACCATGGTGATCGGACATGTGCTTCCAGACAAAGAAATTTCCTTGCTCGATGCTTATGAGAAGTGCCGCAGTCTGGCTGATCCAAAAGTGTGCTGTGACTACTCTCTTCATATGGGAATCACTTGGTGGGCGCCAAAGGTAAGAGGAACACTGTGGCTTTGGAGGCCGAGTTACACAGTTCTGAAACATCAGCCCATCTAGTTCAGGAGCACCTGCACCCATAGACTTCAGCTCTTTCTGGACCCTTGACACCACTTTGGTCCAAATCTGCACTTGGAAATCTTGGTTTTTATCCGGATGTTTTCATAATGACCCTGCTGCTGTTGCAACACCCCTATAGTAAGGCTATGGATGGAGGAATGTGGAACATTGCCTGATTCTGAGTCACAGATCCTCTGTCTGTTTCACCCAGTTTTCTCAGCTCCATTTGGTAGCAGTGGCTTTCTGGAGCTTCAGGAAGGATCCTTTTGTACTCCTTTCTGGAAATGGCAGGGATTGAATTTGGGATTTTTCACATAGGAAGATGCCTGCCTGCATACTAACATATGAAATTTCCCATGTACTAACTCAGTCCCTTGGTGGTCTAACTAGACCAGCATTGAAGGCAGCAGTGGCTCAACAGTGTTCTAGGCAGAATCCTTTCCTAACTTTACCTAGAGATCCCTCATGCTGCTGGTCTCCCATCCAAGTATTAACTGGGCCAGTCCTGGCTTACCTTCCCAAATCAGATAGGATTGGGATGTGTCCAGGGTGATTCTAACCCACCAATTAAAAGAACAGTGGTCTGTGGTTTTCACTCACGGCTTGCCAAATGTTGGACAACAGTTGCCATTGCCCTGAGCATATGTTGTTATCATTTATTACATTTATATGCTGCTTTTCTCCCAGTGTGAGATGGGGGAGACAGGTACTGTAGTCCAGCCTATAGGGGATCCAGGTTTCCGTGCCAACAGATAGCAAAGGTCAGTAAAGGTTTCAGACAGGAATGTTTCCCAGTCCTTTCTGGGGATGGCCAGGAGAATTTAGAATGAACATTAGAAGGAGCTTCTTGACAGTGAGAGCAATTTGGCAATGGAACCAATTGCTTAGAAGAGGTGGTGGGGTCTCCTTTTCTAAAGGTTGAGGGGCTGGACAGCTACCTGGTGGGGATGTTCAGGGCCCCTTCCCTGTCTAGCTGAGAACATTTGGAGAGTTTCTAGGAATCTCTAGGATTCTGTGATTAAACCCAGAGGAAATCTCCTGTAGGCCAGCAGGTGCTCCCCGGGGGTGACAGTCTTCTTAGCCTAGAGGTTCCGCCTTCTGTCAGTCCTGCTCCCAGCCTCCATCCATGATGGTCTTCATAAAGGGCTCCCACTTGTGGGGGTTAACCTCAGGCAGGCCACTTGGTTCAACTCTTCCCTTCCACCTCCCAAGGAACAGAGCCATGTGTGTAAATGAGGCACATCTGGGAAAGCACAATTCCCTGTCCCCAAGCTCCAAGGGCCTTGTTCAGAAACAAGCCATAGAGCAGCAGCCGGTTGGTAATTCTGGCTGGATTAGAGACACCTCGCCAGCCACCTTGTCCCCAAATCCCTGGCCCAGGCTGAGTGATGTGATCTCATTAAGCCTCTTGTTTGGAGGCTTTTGTGGAGCTCAGCTCTGTCCTCGCCAGCCCCAGACAAATCATCTGCTTGATCTGCCTTTCCCTTCACTTCTTGCTCCCATCACCAAATCCACCTTTTCTCCAGCTTGGCCTGCTGTGTCTGGGAGCCCCCTTGCCTGTCTCTTAACCATCATTATGCTTCCCAGCGGTGATAAGAGTTCCTACGTACCCTTCCTGCCATCTTATCTTTGCATGGATCAGACAGGCCCCTTCTGCTAAATTCCCACTCAGTCAGGGTTCTTTGGACACCGCAGTGTGCCTCTCCTTTCCTTTCCCACCCTTCACCTTCTCCATGGTCTTCTTTTTCACTGTTTTTTGTAAACACAAACATGTGTCTAGAGCTTGGTCTGTAGGCCTCCCTTGAGTTGTGCTCAGGGAATAATGCAGCCCTTCCTCTCCCATACCCCACCCACCTCATTCCTGTCTCCAGGTGAAGTCAGAGATGGAGACCTTGGTGCGGGAAAAGGGGGTCAACTCCTTCCAGATGTTCATGACCTACAAGGACTTGTACATGCTGCGGGACAGCGAGCTCTACCAGGTCTTCCGTGCTTGCAAGGACATTGGGGCCATTGCCCGTGTCCATGCCGAGAATGGCGAGCTTGTGGCAGAGGTGAGCAGTGGTTGTGGGGCAAGGGGAATGGCCGGGAGCCGGTCGAGGTCTTCAGTGGCACAAGTGGAGAGGTGGGCTTGAGTGGTTGCAGAACAGAGGCTTTGCTGCTGCAGGACCAGGATGTGAGATTTTGGGGAGCAAGGTCTCCTCCTCTCTGCTGCCCCATAGGTTCTTATTTCAATGGGTGCTAGCCCTTGGACTCACCCAGGTTGCCACCTTGGCCCCATGTTGATTCTTGGGTCCACTTCCTGTTTCAGGGACAGCTAGTGGCTTCCATGTTAGTGGGATGATTAATCCTACACCAGGTTTTTCTTTCAAGTTCAAAGGAACTGCAGCCCAAGGTTCTAAACCTTATGCCTGGAAAGAGGTCCAGCCCCAGGGTGGATTCAGAGTTTGCCCACCTCTGGCCTTTCTTTCTAAATTTTCCACATCCTCTGGCCTTTCTTTCTAAAGCAATGGATCAAGGGAAATGAGGCACCCATTTAACATCCCCAGCTAACCCACTCCTTGTTTTTGTTCTTCCTGCAGGGAGCCAGAGAAGCCTTGGATCTGGGCATCACCGGCCCAGAGGGAATCGAAATTAGCCGGCCAGAGGAGGTGTGTACAAGCTCCTGCCAAAAATTGCCCTGTCTCCTCCTTCACTGGGAAGCATTCAACCTTCTCATCCTGCTTCCAGCAGCTGATGAGTCTGTGGTGCTACAGGGATCTAGGAGAAGAGGCTGGCAGGTCACCTGATTGGGGAGGGAAGCGAGGGGTGCCCTTTCTGTGCCTTCCTTAGGAAGGCCCTTAAAGGAGAGCATCCATTGAATAGTGAAAGGAACAGCTGCCTTGCCACCTTGTTAAGAAGGATAGAGAGTTGGGGAAGGTATGGCTGAGGGAGGGATTTCACACATGCCAGGTTGAACAC
This sequence comes from Phrynosoma blainvillii, assembly GCA_026167975.1. Classification (NCBI taxonomy): domain Eukaryota; kingdom Metazoa; phylum Chordata; class Lepidosauria; order Squamata; family Phrynosomatidae; genus Phrynosoma; species Phrynosoma blainvillii. The sequence continues at coordinate 4,195,201 of JANUYF010000001.1, read as the reverse complement.
GGCCTTCTTTGTTGAAGACCTGGAGTACTGGGAGGATCTCAGGTGACACTGGGGAACAGAGAAGGAATTGCAGGTTGGGGATGGGCTGTGGGAATGAGAAGGCTCCGCACACCCCACCTGCTTAGCTCCTAGTCCCACTCGCCAGATTGTGCCAGCCAAGCCCAACGGTAGCCACTGGTTTAACTGGTGCAGATTTATCCTACTTCAAGCACAAAGCCAACTTATGGCTTGCAGGGCTTGGTTAGGGCTCCCTGTCCATGATTAGGCAAACCCTCATGTGGGAATTGGTGGGATTTCATTGCCACATGGTGAGGCTGTATAGAGGAGTGACTCCTGGGCTCCAGTTGGCAGCACCATCATTGCTCTCTCCTCTCTCTCTCTCTCTCTCTCTCTTCGTTTTCTCTCTTTCCTCCTGTTTTTACAGTTGGAGGCTGAAGCTACGCATCGTGTCATTACTATCGCTAACCGGGTGAGCACCTACCCCCTGACCTGCCTGACCAAAGCGCCAGTCCCACTTTATGGCACATTACACCAATGCCACCTACTAGCCTTCTTTTTAGAGGATTAGAGAATGGCTCTGTTCCCTTGTGTGCTTCTCCCTTATCCTCTCTAGTGTTGGACTGTACCAGGAGGCCTCAGTCCCAGATTTCTCCTTGGACTCCTTTGAAGCCCAGACTCCCTGCAAGAGGGTTGGAATGGGACTCCTTTTTTATACGCCACCCCTTTCCCTCCCCCATCTCACAGGGGGAATGGCTAACCCACAGCTTGGACTGATGACTTTTTCCTTTCTTCTTATGGCAGACTCACTGTCCTGTCTATCTGGTGAATGTTTCCAGTATGTCTGCCGGAGATGTCATTGCCACAGCCAAGATGCAAGGTGAGAGCAGCTCCCTGACTGGACAGTGGGTGAATGGCTCTTTCTTCTTGTTCTGAGAGAACATAAACATTTCTGTGCACTTTTTGCCCAGTTTGCACTCATCCCAAAGTACTTTGGGAAGTTGATTCTGGATAGAAATCCACATTGGTTATTTTTGCACACACACACACACAAAAACCCATATAGCTTTCTGGAAATAGTAAGAGGATTGCATGAAAAATGTGGAGAGTTTGGTGCAAAAAATAATGCAAAAAACCTGTACATGTCTTTCTGTGCAAAATAATTTGGCCCCGTGTTGTGGGAGAAAACTTTTTCTTCTTGACCGAGTTTCCTATCTTTCAACTGGAAACAAATATCAATGAATGTTCTTTTCATTTCTAAGCTGAAGATGAGACAAATTTATAAAGGACATTATCTCCACTCCTGGCTTAGTGAGTCTGCAGTTGCTGCTGCAGGACACCCTTTCCCCTCAGTCCTATGGCTCTTGAGTTTCCACATGCTGGACGGCCTCAGCTCCACTTTAAGGCCTTCTCTCCCTGGCAGTTCACAGCCACAAGCTGGGTCTCTGCTGAACAACCTCACCCCCAGCATCACTGGCACCACAGAAACAGATGTGTCTGAAATCATATCCCCCACCCACCCCCGCCGCACTGGCATAGCCAGCCAAGGGGCCTGTGTGTGTGTGAGCAACATTTTTTTAAAACAGAAGAGGAACAAAAGGTTCAGAGATACATATGGGATGGAAGCCTGTGGTTTCGAAATGTGCCCTTTCTTAACTGTTACGGTGATTAAAATATCCACGGACTAACCTACTACACCACACTCATCCCACAATTGAGCATCATATCCACTCCTCACACTACCCACTGGTGTTATTGATCTCCTTCAGTTGTCACATTCCAGATTTCCAAACATACATTTTAAATTTTCAGCCAGTCACAGTTCACACACATCTCCACCTTCAAAGCACCATTCACCTTCACTTATGTCATGTACTGTATGTACGTATATTGGTCTTCAAAGTAGCTGGCAACGCTATGTAGATCACAAGTAGTTGGCTTCCACTTGCATCAGATGTTTCACCTGGAGAGATGGTCCCAGTAGCCCACATAGACATACTCGGATAATTTGGCAGCATCTGATAGAGACAGATGAGATATGCATCACTCAAGTCCAACATCTGCTGTGGACTTGCAGTGTCTTTCCCCTGTAATACTGTGTCCATCTGAAGGGGATTGGGGATGGGATGGAGTCTGCCAGCCTGGGTGTAATCCCTGGGATTTCCACTTCACTCCTGCAGGGAAAGTTGTTTATGCGGAGACCACCACGGCACACTCCACACTGACCGGCTTGCACTACTACCACCAGGACTGGTCCCACGCAGCGGCCTATGTGACGGTGCCTCCCTTGCGGCTGGACACCAACACTTCCGCCTACCTCATGAGCTTGCTTGCCAAGTAAGAGACCTCTGGGGTGTTGGGCTGTGGGGCTGCATCCCAAGCACTGCTTCCAGATGTAACCTGGAAGCCACAGAAAAGGACGGGGGGAGGCAAGAAGTTCAGGTGAGCTTGGGAGGGGCATCACAGCTCTGGGGTGGGAAAAGGGATTGAGCACCCCAGTTCATGAAGGAACCTGGGGAGGGTGAAAAGGCAGCAGAAGATAAGAGTGTGTGGACAAAGAGAAGGTGGTTTTTTACAAAGAGGCAGAGAAGTCACCTTTTGTCAGTTCTGAGGTGAATCACAATGTTCATATATGTGCGTATATAAGATAGGCCTCCTCCCAACCATTGCCCCATAACTCCTTTTATTTCTGCCCCCAGTGACACAATAAATGTCGTCGCCTCTGATCACCGACCTTTTACCACCAAGCAGAAAGCCATGGGCAAGGAGGACTTCACCAAGATTCCCCATGGTGTTAGCGGAGTGCAAGACCGCATGGCTGTCATCTGGGAACGTGGTGTGGTATGTGAATGGGGAGGGGGCCCATACACAACTTTTCATGCTCTAGGCAGAGGAGACAAGAAAACTGGAGACTAGCCTTTGCATCCTGAAGTTGTGCTTCTCAGGCTATCTGATGTGAAAGACCCACAGTTTTCCCCCACCAATATGCCACTGTATTTCTGTCCATTGATCACGAAATGTTTCTTTCTTTCCTGGAATCTCCCCACACACCAGCAGCTGGTGATTTGTGGACTAGCAGTTGTCCACAGGCCACTATGTTGAGGAACACAGTTCTTGTTCCCATTGATGGAAGGGGAAGCCAGATTTACCCTGCCTTGCCTTTTTAGCCTGGCTGGTTTGTTTCCTCAGAAGCTACCACATGTTCTGCCTATGTGCCCAATATAGATATAGGCCCACACTCCATTAAAGAAATTGGCAGATTTGGACTGACACAATGGAATTCCCACATGGGCTATGATGGTTGTGATGCTGAGATCCAGAGGGCTGGTTGGAGAGTCATATGGCTTGCAAGTCATTTAGAGAAGGAGGTAGCCTGCCCACCTGCTTGCTTATAGCATAGTCTCACCTACTTCGCTGTCAACTGGGGCAAATCTAGGGCGTGAATTAGCTATTTCAAATATCCTTTTGACTTCTCTTGTGTTGTCCTTTGAAGGCTAATAAGAAACAGAAAAGGCAGGATTATGAAAGGGAGCTACTGCAGGGTAAGATGAATAATTTGGAGTAGATTTCTTTCACAGAAGGGGAGACTGTCTCCTAGCCATTTAATTTAAGTTTTGCTTGGAGGCAGCATTTAATTTTTAGAAAGAGACCTGTAGGGGAGTTCAGGCTTAGTGGGAAAAATGCAGTGTGCCCTATTAAACCTCCTCCATAAATCTGCAGGAGGGGCAGGGTGAACAAAAGTGAAGAGTGTTCTCCATGTATTCAGAGGAAATATTGTTGCCTGCCAGAAATAACATCTGGCTACTAAGCCCAGATACAATTTGTGGTGCCCTGGTGAAAATTATAGTGCTGCTTTGAGGTTAGTTGTGGGTTTTATTCTTTACTGCTGGTTTCCTGTTCTTGGATTTTGTGGGTATTTTGAAAAATATTGTATGTATTTCTTTTTAAAAAGATTAGACATTACTCTTAAAATGTCTCGTTGGTAAGTGGTATATAAGCCTATAATATCTAAACAGTAATTTTCCGACAGCAGAGTCCACGTGCCGCTGCTTTGCCTTGCCTCCTCAGTACCCTACTCTCTGCCACCTCTGTAGCCATATTCATAGAATCATAGAGTTGGAAGGAACTGCAAGGGTCATCTAGTCCAGCACCCTGCATTACATAACTAAAGCACTCCCCAAAGATGGACACCCAACTTCTGTTTAAAGACCACCAGAGAAGAAAATTCCATCACCCTTTGAAACAGTCTGTTCCACTGTTAAACAGCTCTTACACTCAAGAAATTCTTCCTAAAGACAGAACCACAGAATTGGAAGGGAACAAAAGGGCCATCTTGTCTGGCTCCCTGTCATGCAAAGAGAGAGAGCTAAAACTCTCCTGAGATATGGCAATGCAGCCTCTGCTTAAGGACCTCCAAAGTCTACCAACTTCCAGAGCAGTCCATTCAACTCTCAAACAGCTCTGGCCATCAGGAAGCTCTTTATGCTTAAATGAAATATCTTTTTTTTGTAATTTGAATTCTCTCCAAGAAGGGAAAGTTCTTAAGGCCTGGAGTTTTCCCAGCCTCACGTTCAGTTACTCCACAATCTGGGATGGACTCCAACCTCTGACTCACATTCCTTGTAGGTTGGGGGGAAAATGGATGAGAACCGCTTTGTCGCCATCACCAGCTCCAATGCCGCCAAGATTCACAACCTATACCCTCGCAAGGGGCGCATCATCCCTGGAGCCGATGCAGACGTTGTGGTTTGGGACCCTGAGGCCACAAAGTAGGTGGGCCTGAGCAGGACAGAGGGGTGGGGTACAAGGAAGCAAATGAGGATCCATGCTTAGGAAGATGGTGGGTGTGTGGTACTAGGTAGCCTAACTAGGGTAGAGGGTTACAGCATCAGGTTCCAGGAGGGAGGGAATGGGAAGCTGAAGGAGGGTTTATTTGAAGAAAAGAGTGGGAAGGGAGGGAACCATTCTCTTAGAAGTAGGACTACTAACCAGCATCTCTGAGAGGCAATTTTTAAGAGAATGCAACACCCCATCACAAGAGCTTTCCACTCCTGGGTGAGATGCTGGTGCCACATGAATTTGGTGGTGGTTCTTTTTAGAAATCACGCCTTAGCCCAGACTCTATGGGAGTATCAGGATTTAATGGCTGGTGACTCTTGTGTTCAGGAGGAAGGGCAGTCAATTCATTCTGGATTTTAGTCCCATATTCAAAACAGTTAAGTTCTAAAGTGCTGAACCCTTATTACCCAAAATAAGCTCAGGCCCTTCAGAAAGCTTCTTTAAACTTTGGAGTGAAACCTGGAGTGGACTTGCTGCTCCTTCCCTGCATGGCAGCCTCCAGGCCCTGTCATAGATTATGAGTTTTAAATCAGAGAGCAAGAAAGGAGAAAGGGGAAGCACAGGAGACTGGAAATTCAGGGAAACTAGTGGGTGGGTTGGGGGAAGAGTACTGATTTCGACCTGGGTCTCTTTTGAGCTGCCTTTGTCTTGACGCCTTTGTTGGTGACTGAGGCATCTGGCAGGTTTCTGTTCTTGTGCTTTATGTGTTCCACAAAATTAATGAACACACTTAGCGTTACGTGCCTCTAGAGGAGGGAGGGAGCAGGGATGCCTTGCCTTCACTGCCATGTGCGCCCCATAGACCTCACTGCTCCCTCCCTTCTTCCTTTTCTATCTCTTTTCTTCTGTAGGACCATCTCGGCCAGCACCCAGGTCCAGGGAGGGGATGTGAACCTGTATGAGAACATGCGATGCCACGGAGTGCCACTGGTTACCATCAGCCATGGACGTGTGGTCTACGAGAATGGTGTCTTCATGTGTGCTGAGGGCACTGGCAAGTTCTGCCCACTCCGCTCCTTCCCAGACTCTGTGTATAAGAAACTGGTTCAGCGGGAAAAGGTATGGCAAGGGGTAGGCAAGCAGGGGAGCTGGGTGGGACTACAAAGGGTTGGGAGGGGGGCTTAGTACACCTGCTGTTCTCAAAGACCATGCTGCCCAAGAACAACAAGAACCACAGCATAGGAGGACCCTACCATGGGTGGGGGACCCTACCCTGGACATCCTCTTCAGACTCCTGCCAAAGAGGCTAAGGGAGTCCTTTCTTCAGAGTCTGATCCAAAATGAAATCCCTCAGTAGTCCAAGATGGGTTATGGCCTCTTGGTTAAGATTCTCATGAAACATATGGGTGGTAGGAATACTGGCCTGATTTCCAGGGTTGTGAAGCAAGGATGGGCACCTACATCAGGCGGGAGAGTGCATGAGGGAGGGTGGCATCTCTTTCCATGCCTATATTTAAAAAAGCATTTATTTGAACGGGAAAATCCTACCACCCAGAAGACATGGAGGGGAGTGATTTTGTCATATTGGGGGTGGGAACTTTTTTCAGGCCTAGGTAAAGCCTTTGCCCAAACAGGAAGTGCCCAGAAGTCACTTGTTCCCAAACATGTTCCCAAATGTGTTTAAAAAAAAATCTTCATCATTCCAGAGAGGATATATGGGATGTTTTGTTTTTTTTTAATTCAAAGAAAATTAAAATATTATTTTGGTGGTGCAGGAGAGGGAGCAGCCATATTGGGTACAGATGACCCTTTGCCCACCCCTCTTATAAGGGTTATAGAACAAGGTCCCGAACGTAGAGTTCTTTGGAGATGGATGGAATTATACAAATGCTCAGGACAGTCTCTGATATGATGAGAGCAATGGCACTGGGACAGTGCTGTTTGGATCTGCTGGCCCCACACTGCCGCAGTTTGGGGTCTCCTTGGAGAAAAGAGCTTCCATAGAGTCCAGTTCCTCAGCCAGAGGAAGCACCTGCCTAGAACAAGAGCAGAGCTACTGGGAGCCAGGAGAAGCAAGCAGGGTGCAAAGAACCAGGCATGTGGCGCACCCTGTTTGTGCCTTTGTGATTTTGACACTTGAATGCAGAAACAAACATCAAAATGTTGGTTGCTTTTGGTGGGGGGGGCAGGCTGAGACCATATTCCTGAGGCTTTCTGGGGAGTGGGGAGAGAGCATTGCAATGGCAATTCCAAGGAGAAAGGGGTTTGTGTGGGAGAGAATCTGGAGAGGAACTGGGAGTCAATGGAGCCTTATAAGAGGATGCCTGCATCTGGAGAATGCCAGTTTGCCTATTATAATGGAAAGCAGAAGCTAGAGGTGGTGAAATCTCTGGTGTTACACTGGATGGGGCAGTGCAAGGTCCAGTGCCCTTTAATTTGACCCCTTTGCCCTCTTAGTTGTACCCTCCTCGCAACACCACTCCCATCAACAAGGTGGAGAAAATGCGCCCATGGGCCTTGCACAGGGCCACCAAACTTCCTTTGAAAAATAATTGAATGTTTTGCTTCCTAGTGTCCCTGGGGGTCCAAGGGCAATTTGGCCTCCTTCTCATCTGCCCATTTTTAGCCTCAGGACATCCTTTATTTCAACATGAAGTGAACCAGATCCTGAGTTCCAAATTACTTTATATTGGAAGAAAAGCCTCTCTTGGGTCTACAAAGGCCTTGAGAGGGTAAAAATAAAGAATAGGGGATTTGGAAATGGGGTTGGGGCAGCATTTGGGTGATTGTTTTAAAAAAAATTGGTAGAGTGTATCCCTTCAAGCTCCCCAGGAGTGTGTGTGTGTCGGCTGGACAATTGCCCACCTCAGCTTTAAAGAGGAAGGGAGAGTGAAATGTGGCCCCAAGGTTGTGTTTTCCCCCAGCCCTGCACCCCCCCCCCCAATTCATCAAAAAAGTACTGGGGGTGGGGAATGGGGAAGGATTCCCTCTCATATACTATGTGAATGGCATTGAGATGGGTTTGGAGAACCAAGGGAGTATTTCTGTGGAGGGGGCACTGAACTGAAGAGTTCTCTAGACCTTGTTGCCCAGCAGGAATGGGAAGGATTGACTTCAGAGAACGCAGTGGGGTGGAGGTGGAGAGGCCAGGCTCGCTGGGCCTAGTTTTGCAGCCACAGAGATGCTAGAAGAGGGGTGGAGCCCCCAGGAGAAAACAAAGGGGCCCCCACCTCAAAGCTCTGAGCAAAGTGCAGATCCGGCTCAGCTAGGGGCAGCTTCTCCTCCCCAACCCAGATTCATCTGATGCAGCCACAGGGGTGCATTACTTTCACTCCCCTTAGCTCTTCCACACATTCCCCCGGAGGTTTAGGGGTCCATCCATCCATCCTGTCCTGTCCCCCCATTCACCTCCCCAAAGGGCAGGAGGGAGGGCGAGAGTTCCCACATGGAGCATTTTGCAGGGAGGGGCCTGTGTATTTATTTTTGTGTATTTTTATTTTCCGAATTAGCGTTTAAAGCTTAAGGGCGTGGACCGCACCCCATACCTGGGGGACGTGGCCGTGGTTGTGCACGCCGGGAAAAAAGAGACGGGGACACCACTTGCAGACACCCCCACCCGGCCTGCCACGAGACACGGGGGCATGAGGGACCTCCATGAGTCCAGCTTCAGCCTTTCCGGTAAGAGCAGGGCTGGAGCGGGGATTCTGTGGGGAGGACACCAAGGTTGGGAGGAAGCCCCAGCCCCACACCCGCCACACATACCCATGATACTCTGACTGTCCAGCACACACATCCCCTGCTGCGCTGATGCCCCCGGCTGCAAACCCTATGCTCCAGCCATCCCTGCCTCCCTGCTCCTCATGCTTCTGTGCCCAGCTTTGCAGCTTTCCACCCTTCTCTCTCGTGCATTCTTCCCACACTCCCCTGCTTCCCAGCCTGACGCAACCTCTGCTGATTCCCCTGGCCACCTGCACTATCACTTCCCCTTGTCTCAGATTGGTTTTGGCAGGCGTGAGAATGATACCTGTGTTGTGCACTGGGTGGAGGGTGCTTCTGTCTTGGCTAGAGTTGAGGAAGGGAGACGGGGGGCTGAGTGAGACGTGGGAGAGACCAGAAGCAAGGGAAGGAAAATGGGCAGCTAGAGTTATCTTGGGTGTTGGGGAGTGGACAAAAACGTGGGACATAGGGCCAAGTCAGGGTCTGAGGGTTGTATCAAGATGGCATCTTGTCTTTATTTATTTATACATAGGCATACATGTACATATGTTGTGCATACACACCCTTCCTTGGTTGCAATGCCCAGCATCCTTCATGAGGGGCTATGCTTTCTGGAGCTGATGAGGGCTACAGCCCAGTAGTATCTGCAGGGAAACAATTCATGCCCCTGCCCAAGCTATGAACATGGTCCTCAAGGAGCGTGCAGCCCCTTTCTTACCCATAGAATCCCTCTCTCCTGATCAGATTCCCCTCCGGAAACACTTCCTTCCCTAGGAAGGTCCTAGTTTTGCCAGGTTCTCCCTGCTTTCCTCCTGTTTCCTTCTCATCTCCTCTTTCCCCACCTTTTGAGTCAGCAATGGAGACCAGAGAGGTGGTGTAGTTCATTTTAGAGTGATTGCCGGCAAATGTAACTGCCCTGGTGGTATTTGGGCTTACCAAATGTAAGGAGCCAATCATTATTTGTTGTGTATTCCTGCATGGCAGAAGGGGGTTGAACTGGATGGCCCTTGTGGTCGCTTTCAAATCTAGGATTCTAGGATCCTATGTGTAAAAAGCAGCTTCTGAGGAGAGGAGTAAAGTGATATAAATAGCAGCTTCTGGGTGAAATGAGGAGGGAAGATTTATAACTCTTCCTACTACATTCTTCCCAGACACCCCTTGTATTGGAGCTTCAGCGTTCTCTGTTCTTCCTGTGGTTTGATGAGTTTCGGTGTGTATACATTTCTATGCTACGGAGGTGATGCCCACAGGGTCTCCATGAGGGGACATCTCCTGGATTTAGGAGGACATCTGTCCTGCAGAGCTGAGTGCAGCTTATTGACAAAAACCAGTGGTTTTTCCAGGGGAGGGCAGAGTGTCTGCACCTGCAGCGTGGCTGTGTGTGGTGGGGGACCCTCTCATGGCTCTGTCATGTGTGCAGTCAGGTGGCGCAGGAGAATCTGCTGCTCCATGGAGCTCAAGGGGAAAGGTTCTACACACACGCACACACACACACCATTTGTTCCATCGTTTAAACTTTGTGCTTCTGAATTTTTCACTCAGTCCAGCTGAGTGGCCCGAAATGCGAGAGACGTGAACCTTGCCTTCACAATGTCTTGCTTGAGAAGTGTTGTAGTTATGTGCCTTCGTGGTGACTGTGACTTAATAGCAACCCTCTGGCAAGTTGCCTTCTCTCCTAGGGTTTTCTTGGCAGGATTTCTTCAGAGGTTTGCCAATGCCTTCCTCTGAGGGTGAGAGAGAGTTTAACTGGTCCATGGTCATCCAGTGAGTTTCCATTTGAACCTTGGTTTCCTAGAGTCCTAGTTCCACATTCAGGCTACTGTGCCACATTGGCTCTGCAAACATTCTTAAAAACACAGTTGGATGAAGTCTGTCTCCCAGCTAAGTTTCTGAAAGTAGCCAGACAGATTCCCCCCCCCCCCTTAAATGACTTAGGCATGAGAACAAACACCCTTCCCTGATCATTTCTCCACCACTATCGAGTCCTGAAGTGGAGACAAGTGTGAAGTTCCTAAGGGCTATAAAAAGGCAGCTTCCTCCTCCTCCTTTCCCTTTTTCCTCTTCTTTCCTGCTTCTCCCCATCTCTTGCTTTGCTGCTCTTTATCCAAACTTCCAGAAGATTGCAAACTATTTCTGGGACCTCTTATGGCGGGGGAGAGGGGGGCTCTGTGTCCCACTCAGGAGGGCCTTGGTAGAGCTGTTGAGGGGGTCCCCATAGGGGATGTTCTCCTCTGCGTTCTTTTTGGGGTCTGCCTGTTCAGGGAATGGGAGTTGAACAATGATATGCCACCCTTTGATGGGCTCCAGTCTGATCCTTCCCTTCCCTTTTTCTCTCCTTCCCTCCCTTGTTTTTCTCACTGCAGGTTCTCAAATCGATGACCATGTTCCAAAGCGAGCTTCGGCCCGGATTCTCGCTCCCCCCGGAGGCAGGTCTAGCGGCATTTGGTAGCTGCTCCCCTGACTTGTCCCCCAACTAAGGACACGGTCACCACCACCCCCACTTTGCCCGGCTGCCGCCCACCCACCCACATGCGCCCGCACCCTGTGACATTGAGGTGGCTGCGCCTTCTTTCACTGGAGCCGCCCAGCATCCGGCAAGTGCTTGGCCACCCTGCCACGCCCAACGCCATGCTGACCGCCCCCCAGGAATGAGGCTGAGAGAGTGGGGCCCAAGCCCCCCTCCTCACCCCACCATGGCTGTAACAAACACAGGGCGACGCAACGGCAAGGGAGGCCGGGAGGGCCCACCTGTCTCTTTCTGGTGGAGGGTGGGAGGGACTCCCATGCCCCCAAAATGCTATGGGGGTGAGGGAGGCTGGCGTGGGGGAGGGGGCCGGGCTGAGGGGGCCTGTCTGTGCTGGTTCCTTTCTGTTTTGCACGTTGGGTTTTTTGGATAAGTGACATTTGACTTGTTTGTGCATCACGTGGGGACTTGTTTGTGCATCACGTGGGAAACAAAAAGAATTACAGATATATGGTGGTTTGTGTGACTAGCAGTAGGATAGCAGAGGGGGAGGCCCAGGCCGGGCTGGGGAAGGGTCAGCAAGGTGCAGGTGCAACCCACCCACCCAACCGTGGCACTTGCTGGGCCTGCCGTGTGGGTGGCAGGTGGGTTTCCACTGGATTTTGCCAAAAGAGCTTCCCCTCCATCCCCCTCCTTGCCCATGGGGTTCGCGGTGGGCTTCTTCCATCCCTTTCTTCCAGCCTTCTCCATATTCCCACTTGAATGATGGCAAAGCTGAGAGGGTGGTTCCTCCTCCTGCATCCCCAACTCTTGCATCTCTCACGACGAAGCTGTGAGGTGGTGGAAAGATGGTCTTATAGTGGCTAGAGCAAGATGTGGCAGGGAGGGAGAGCTCTCCTCTTCCTCCCTCCCCAGAATCCTTTCAGGGTAGGGGTCTCCTTCTCTTCCTCCTCTGCCTCTTCCCTTGGATGACCAAGCACTGGGGTACGCTAACCCCCCCCCCCTTAGCAATTTCTGATGCCACAGAGTCCCAGGGGACAAGATGCAGGTGGGTCTGAGCCACTGAGTGTGTGTATGTGTATATGCAGGGGGCAAGAGGGGAAGGCAGGGGTGCCATGACCCTCCTTGCCATGAAAGCTGGGCCTTGCAAAGGAGTGAATAAATGTGGCTCTCAGGAAGCGAGAGGGAAGAGGGCAGAGCACTGAGGACCAGGTTCTCAGCACCACAGTGTGCCATCTTCATCTGTACATGTTGGTTGCTAGTGCAGGGCAGCCTCACTGGCTTGGGGATAAGGCAGCTCCTCTGGCCCACCTCAGATACTGCCATGGGACATAGGACCTCTCCTGCTATGACCAGGGGTTGGATTAGGTGGCCCTTGGGATACCTTTCCTTACCAGTGACTCTGGGATTCCTCTGCAATGGCCAGGTGCTGGGGGGGGGGGGGGGGAGGTGCACCAGGATGCTGGACACCCCCCCCCCCAAAAAAAAAAACAGGCATCCTGAGAGATGCCAGCATGCTCTGACTCTTCCCCAACACCCCCTCCATCTCTTTCCAACATGATGGTGCTAAACCCCCTCACCTGGCCCTGTGCTCTGGCTGAGGCCCCCGCCCCACCCTGGACTCCCTTCTCCCTCTCAAGTAGTGTGACAATGTGAGCTGTTTCTTGTGCACTCCCTCTCCCCAATAGTTGGTACCCATAGGTGTGTGAGGCCGGGTTGCAGAGGAGGACTCGGCTTCGGAGCGCAGCCTCCTTCTCCATCCCTTCTCCATCCCTTCCTCCCCCCCGTTACATGTTGGAATAGTCTTGTAATGGCTGTTTTTAGCACCTGCAGTGCGTTTTCTGTTTCCTCATTAAAGAGCGTTCTCACAGTACCGAGGCTCCCGCTGCGTCTGTGCTTCCTGGCCCCCCTCCTGGCACTGGAAATGATTTGGCCACTGCCATCTTAGGCTACTTTAGAAAGGTGAGAGGTGAGGGGGGGTTCTGAGGTGGGGAGGTACCCCAGGCCCCGGGGGGCCCAGATCACCCCAGTCTCAGGCCCTGATGAGCGCCTTGTATGGATGGACCAGACTCCTGTCGACTCCAGCAGCGGCCTTCCGGATGCCCACAGGAAGCATGGATTCTTCATTCGCTTTCTCCTCCAAGGAAGCAAGGACTGACTAATTTTAGCAATTTTCTTCCTGCTGCAAGTAAGTTTTTAAATCGCAATTCAGGACTTATTCTGTGCAAAAATCATGCATGGTGTGGTTCTTCATAGAAAACAGGATTTTTTTTTGTGTGTGTGTGCAGAGGATTATTTTATTTTTATTTTATTTTGCAGAAAAAATGCTTTTTCCTGCACAAAGCAACCACTTGGGGAATTTTGCACAGAATAGGTCTTCTATTAAAGGATTATTTGTGCAGGAAACAACTTTTTTCTGCACAGTTTCTGAGCAGAAATATTTTCTGGACAGAAGACACTGTCTCCTTTGCAGAGCATAGTACAGTTTTCCTGAACAAAATGTCCAGATGCAAACTTTGTGCAGGCTAAGAGACTGCAACAATTCTCATCAGTCCTGGATTCTTCTCATCAGTTCCTAGACACTCAAAAGAGATGTTTTTCAACCATTTTCCAATTAGTTTCTAATGTTCTTTCTATTGCTAGTGGGAACAGAACACACACACAGTGGAAGTATACTGCTCCTGAATATGGGGGCTCTTTCTAACACCTGAAGCAGAGAGTTTGTAGCAGAGCTCCAGGGCTGGGAATTAGGCACTTCTCCAGCTGTTATGTCAGACTGTAACTCACACCAGTAATAATAACAAAAACAACAACTTTAAAAGTATTGTTTACATGTGAAGTCGTAGGGTTTCATGGCTGGCATCCATAGTTTTTTGTGGGTTTTTCGGGCTGTGTGGCCATGTTCTAGAAGAGTTTCTTTCTGATGTTTCGCCAGCATCTGTGGCTGGCATCTTCAGAGAAAACTGGAATGGAGGAGAATGGGTCTATGTATATATGAAGATGCCAGCCACAGCATTTTGCTGGATTGCTGGCCCACCTGAATGGCGCCACTACTTCAGTATTATTGGAAATCCAGTCTTCAGGTTATATATCTGATTCCCCTGCCCTCCCCCCCCCCCCAAAAAAAAAAGATAACAGTTGGATCCAGAGTGTGGGACTAGGACTCTGGGAGACATGCTTTGGATCCCTGGCCACCTGTGAAAATGCACAAGTCACGCTCCCTTAGCCTCAGAGGAAGGCAATGGAAACCCTCCCCTGAAGAAATCTGGCCAAGAAAACCCTGTGAGAGGGTCAGCGTAAATCAGAGATGACTTTGAAGGCACAAACCAATTCAGAGGGCAATTCTGATTCACCTGCACTGGGCTGCATGGACCATACTGGACCCATCAATAATCTTTCCTGCAAATCTTGGGAGGAAGAAGAGTTCTGGCCACCACAATTCAGGAAGGATATTAACCAGCGGGAATGTGTCCAGAGATGGTGACCAAGAGGGTCAAAGGTCTGGAAACCAAGCCTTATCAGGAACAACTCTGAGAAGAGAAGACTGACAAGAGACACAACAGCTGCCTTTCAATACCTGAAGAGAGGTCATGAAGGTGATGGAGCCTCCTTGTTTTCTGCTGCACCAGAGTCTAGAATACGAATGAATGGATTCAAAGTGCAAGAAAAGAGATCCCATTGACTCTTGGGAAGAACTGCACTGGAAGAGCTGTTCAGGAATTGCATGGTGAACTTTCCTTTGGAGGTCATTAAACAGAGGTTGGATGTGCATCTTTCAGGAGAGATTAGGTTATTGTGCATTTCTCCATAGTACAGAGATGGTCTACTCTAGATGCTTCCTGCGGCCTCTTCCAACTCTGATTCTGTGATGAGCCTTTGGCTCTCCAGATGTTAGTCTCCAACTCTCTCCAGCCCCAGAGAACATAGCCAACGGTTGAATGATAGGACTTGTAGTCTAGCAAGATCCAGAGGGCCACAGCGGCAGGGCATCCTGAACATGTCAAATATCATCTCCTTGGTCTGATGAATAGACTATCAAGATCATCTCTCTCTTACTGGGATGGAGCCTCAGTTTGCTAAGAGCCATCCATTGCCTTCCTGCTCTAACTAAGATGTTGATCCGGCATCCCTGCCACCTCTGGATTGTGATGAGAAGATGGAAGGTGAGCCAGGCTTCATCCCTTTACCCTTTCCTCCACGTCTCTCTTAGCAACTGCATGCAGATGTTGAAAACGGAAGACAGGCAGCGTAGAACCAGCCAGCCAGAAGACCACTTGATTTCTGTTTCTGAGGGTGTGCGTGTGTGCTTTCATTACTAGCGTTCTTCGGTTGTCTTTCTCTTTTTCACTTAGCACAGATCCAAACTGTAATGACTAAGCTTCCCAAGGACCATTGCTGAACAGGACTTGCCATTGTGGAAGAAGGGCTGTGGGAAAGGTACTGTTGGATCACGTGGCGCTAAAGTCAGGCTTGTGTGGAACCTCTTTGAAAGCCACATGTAACTAATCATTAAAAAACTCATTTATTTCAAGCCTAAGCAGGCAAATGCTGCTCTCTCCCCTCCCCTTCTGTCTGTGTCTTCAGCGTATTCGCTTTGCTAGAAATGCCTAGTAATTTCTAAGACCGAAGGCCTCTTAAGGGTGCCTGTTTTATGGGAGGGGGTAGATGAGATTATATTGCCAAATAAGTTGCAAAGCATCCCTCCGTTGCAAATGGCCAGATCCCCAAGGAAGGGAATTTAGGGTTTGGGCTGAGCTGGGTTGCTTTGCTGGACTTTAAAAAATTAAATTTTTTTAAACATGTAGAAAGATGTTGTAATCTAACAAGATCCAGAGGGCCACAGATTGCCTGACTTCGCTTTGAGGGGAAGCGGCAGGGCATCCTGGACATGTCAAGTATCATCTCCTTGGTCTGATGGATAGACTATCAAGACCATTTCTCTCCTACCGGGATGGAGCCTCAAAAAGAATGGGGACACTTCTTCTTCCCCAAATCTCTTCTCTACCCACCCCTTCCAAAAATTCACACTGTAAAGGAAAAGCTAAATGTAAGATTCGAAAACCAGTAGCAGGCAGTAATACTTCTATTAGGACCAGCAAAGATGTTACAAGAGGTTGGAAGGGACCTCAAGGGCCATCTAATCCCACCACTGCCAATGCCAGAATCCACACAAGAGTTGGGCACCCAACCTCTCTTTAAAGACCTTCAAAGAAGCCTGCTAAGCAAGCTTTTGGGTCCTGCAGAGCTCTTCATCAGCTAGATGTTATTACTTCAGAGCGGGAGGGAGAGGTGGGAGCACTGAGCATGATGTTGGAGGCCCAAATGTGATTGTTTCTAAAGCCTTGATGGTTTGCAGAAGGCGTTTAGTCTGCCCAGCACCTTCTGCGCTCTTTAAGGACAAGCCGCAGGCTTTGGGGGCCTAACAATAAGCCACATAAGGCAACTTATGACAAGTTAAAAACAAAGTACCATAAAAAGGAGTTCTCCAAACAAGATGACGAACCTTATTCCCCCAAATACAACAAAATCCACAAAAGAGCCATCCTTTTATTGGCCAACCAAAATGCACAAAATACACCATGCAAGCTTTCATCATTTCACTGGCTTCTTCATCAAGCAAAGATGTTAAAAAGCATACAGGAGGAGGTGAAAAGTGACAATGTTAGAGTCATATTTGGTCTCAAATGGTTACTTCTCTTGTCAATTAAGATGGCCTGAACCTGTTGCTCCGCAGCTTTTCCCCTGAATAGATTCAACCCTTTGGATATCTCCTGAGAAGTTCCTACTGATAGTGGAGTGGATTCACCGTTCCTTTGGCTTACTATTAATACTACTAGCAGTAAGTATCAGACTTGGAATGGCTACTGAAGAAAGTCAAGGCAGAAAACGCAAAGGCAGGGTTAACAGTTGAACACTGAGAAAACAAAAGTGATGACCACAGGTGACTTCCATAATTTTAAAGTAGACAAAATATATGTAAATAAAGATATTCTTCCCCTCCCAAAAAAATAAAATAAAAATACCTTGGGCTCAGTCATTAATCAGAATGGAGACTGCGGTCAAGAAATCAGAAGAAGATGAGAACTTCGAAGGAACTAGACATGATCCTGAGTTGTAGAGATGTATCATTGACTACTAAAGGCAGGATTGTTTCTGCCCCCGTATTTCCCATTTCTCTGTATGGTTGGGAAAGCTAGACAGTGAAGAAAGCAGATAAGAAGAGAACCCATTTGAAATGTGGTGCTGGAGAAGAGAACCGAGGATACCGTGGGCGGCCAAAAAGACCAACAAATGGGTCCTGGAGCAAATCAAACCTAAACGCTCACTAGAAGCCCTGATAAACTAAAGGGGGGCCGTAGCGGAGTCCCCCCAACCATTTCTTGAGGCAACTGGTTCCTGGGTTTGGGGATGGGGAGCGAAGGAGGAAAGACCCCAGGCAGCGTGACAGGAGGGTGCCTAGGGATTGATGCCCCCCTTCCCACCCTTTTGGGGTGGTTTTGGGGCACCCCAAGACACCACTATGGTCCGGTTCTGTCAAAAGGGGGGCTGGGAGGCAGTGAAACTGGGAGGCAACACCCCAATGGGATTATCCACCAGCTGACACCGCTTCCTTCTCCCCCCATTCCTCTATAGCAGCCTTGTGGGCTCCTGCAAAACAGAATGACGCCACAATGCTGCTTTATTGGAATTCTGGCAAAGAACATAAAAGGCGAAGGGGGGGGGAGAGAACAAAACAACACTCCCAAAATGCCCCTTCAGAGCCAACTGGATGGTTAGAGTGTTGGATGATGACTCTGTAGACCAGAGCTTGAAGCTCAGCCCAGCCATGGAAACCCAACTGGGTGACCTTGGGCAAGTCACAGTCTCTCAGCCCCAGAGAATGGCAATGGCAATGGCAAATCCCCTCTGAAGAAACCTGCCAAGAAAACTGCAGGATAGGGTCGCCTTAGGACTGCCATAAGTCAGAAAACGACTTGAAGGCACACAACGACAACAACAACAACACTGTGTATTTCTGGCAAATAATAACTATGATAAGATTAGAAGGAGGAGGAAGAAGAAGAAGAGGCAAAGAAGAGAAAGCAATAGGTTTTCTCTTTCTGAAGGCAGGCAAGGACATTTTTTATTTAGCTGGGCCTTTGACTGCACAAGAGCTTTTTAATGGGGGTGCCAGATTTTTAAAACTCTTTATTATGTTTTAAATACATTCTAAAATATTTAAAATGTTTTGAGAAAAGAATTACTTTATTTGTTTAATTTCTGTATTACTATTTTTTTCTTTGTGTTCTCTATTTTGTTTTAATTTGCAACATAAGCTGCCTTGGATTTCACATTTAGAGAAAGATGGGTTATAAATTAAATAAAGAGGAAGAAAAAGGAGAGGGAAAGGCAGAAAGCAAAACAATGCCACTTTGGTGTAGTTGAGGCAGACAAGTTCTCATCTTCTGGTTTTTTGACTGCAGTCTCCATTCAAGGTACGGAAAATCTTGAACAATTTCAGTGTCTTCATCATCTACTTTAAAGTTATGAAACTCATCTGTGGCCATTGAAACAATTAGTAGTCTTGTTTTGGAGTGTGATCGTTTTCATCCTGAACTCCAGAATATAATCTTTCAATTTCTTCTTCTGCCTCTCTGGTTGGAGCATAAAGTTTTGTGATGGTTGCATTGATGAGTTTCCCCCAAAGTTTTATTGACATGATTTGATCAGACTTTGCATTATATCCTTTGACTGCTTTTGCTACATCTCTCCTTGCTATAAATGCCACCCCATTTCTTCTTAGATTTTCATTTCCTGAGTAAAACCCGGTGTAATCATCTGACTCAAAATGTCCCATTCCTGCCCACTTTAGCTTGCTCACCCCAGGTATTGCAGCATTTGTATACTCCAGTTCTTGTTTTACTACGTCTAGCTTGCCCCGGTTCATGCTTCTTACTTTTCCATGTCTCCATAATATAGCCTGTGCAGCTTTGGCCTTTCCTTTTGCCTCTGAGCATGTCAACAGCTGAACGTCCTTTCGGCTTGAGTCCAGTTGAATCATTAGCTACAGCGCTACTTGTAGTTGTCCTCTGTTCTTCCCCTTTAGCTCACCGAGTGCCATCCAACCTGGGACTTTCTTCTTTTGGCACTATCTCTTTATTTCATTTTTGGATTGTCTTGTCATAAGGTCTTCCTGGTAAAATAATCTTCATAAAGGTTTGGTAAGATATGATACACAGGGATGCATTGGTTTAGTGGTTAAGGCGCCAATTCTGATGATTGAAAGATCGGCAGGTTGGCAGTTTGAGGCCCAGGTGCTGCATGATGATAGAAACATAAATTATAAAATCCTAGAGTTGGAAGAGACCCCAAGGGCCATCCAGTCCAACCCATTCTGCCGTGCAGGAACTCACAACCAAAGCATTCCTGACAGATGGCCATCCAGCCTCTGTTCAAAGACCTCCAAAGAAGGAGACTCCTCCACAGTCTCCAAGGAAGGAGTGTGTTCCACTGTCGAACAGCTCTCACTGTCTAGTGACCCGGAACTGTGTAGGACCTGGAACAATGGGTGCAAACTCCAAGAAAAGAGATTCCACCTCAACATTAGGAGGAACTTCCTGACAGTAAGGGCTGTTCGACAGTGGAACATACTCCCTCTGAGATTTTGGTGGAGTCTCCTTCCTTGGAGGTCTTTAAGCAGAGGCTGGATGGCCATCTGTCAGGGATGCTTTGATTGGGAGTTCCTGCATGGCAGGGGGTTGGACTGGATGGCCCTTGTGGTCTCTTCCAACTCTATGATTTTATGATTCTGTCAGGAAGATCCTCCTAATATTGAGGTGGAATCTCTTCCTCTAGCTTGCATCCATTGCTCTGTGTCCTATTCTCTAGAGCAGCAGAAAACAAGCTTGCTCCTTCCTCAATAGGACACTCCTTCAAATACTTAAACAGGGCTGAGTTCCTGTCACTCGTCCCAGCTTCTGCCAACCTAGCAGTTTGAAGGCATGTAAAAGTGCAAGTAGGTAAATAGGTGCCACTTCGATGGGAAGGTAACAGCATTCGGTGCAGTGATGTTGGCCATATGGCCACCGTCTAACGGACACAGTCTACAGTCAGTTACAACTAGACATCCATGTCAAGGGACTACCTTTACCTTCAAGATATGGTACCCATGGCCTATATGGAGTGGCTTAAGGAGCTGGGTAGGTTTCGCCTGGGGAAGAGAAAGTTAAGGGATGACATGATAGTCCTGTGTAAGTATTTGAAGCGGTGTCATAGTGAGGATGGAGCAAGCTTGTTTTCTGCTGCTCCAGAGAATAGGACACAGAGCAATAGATTCAAGTTATAAGAAAAGAGATTCCACCTGAACATTAGGAAGAACCTCCTGACAGTAAGAGCTGTTCGACAGCGAAATATTCTGCTGCCATGGAGAGTGGTGGAGTCTCCTCCTTTGGAGGCCTGTTTTTAAAAAGAGGCTGGATGGCCATCTGTTGGGGGTACTTTAATTGAGAGTTCCTGCATGGCAGAAGAGAGTTGGACTGGATGGCCTTTGGGGAGAATCTCTTCCAGTTCTAGGATTCTATGTATTCCTGCATGGCAGAACAAAGTTGGACTGTATGGATTGGCCCTTGGGGTCCCTTCCAACTCTAGCTTTCTGTGTATTCCTGCATGGGAGAATCTGGATGGCCCTTGAGGTCTTTTCAGCTCTTTGATTGTATGATTCTACCAGAGAGATTCTCTGCCAGTGTTCATCCCCCCCCCCAAAAAAAAACAACCTGCTTCTGCCCAGTAGCTGTTTGGCACATTTTATCTGGATCCTCAGCAAAAGCCCTTCTGACCTGGGAGACTCCTGCCGTCCGCATAGCCTCTGGCCCCACAGCGACACTCAATCCCACTTCCATGGAAAGGTGTAAGCCCCCCTCCAAACAAAAAAGCACAATCCAAGAAGACTCTGCTTTCAAAAGAAGCAACTGTCTTGAAATCAGACGGAATGACTTCCTTGCTGCAGTGACAATTAAACAGCCTAGCAGACCTTGCAGATGCCAGAATTAAAAATAAAGGCAAGGGGAAAGAACTGAGCAGCACTACTGAGACCGATTGATTTATTTTAGCATGAACTTTTGTGGATTTCAATCCATTCAGAAGCCAGAATATTTATGCTAAACCAGCCCTTTGTTTATGAGTAGCTTTTGAATGGTTATTTTCCCTGTTTATCTCCCCCTGATCCCATGCCTAAGGCCTGAATATTGTGCTCCATCTCTACCGTTGAGGAAGAGGATTCAGTCCATGAAACCTCATGTTGCAATGAATGTGCTACACCCCCCCCCCGTTCTATTTTTTCCCTTCTCCAGTTTCCAGGTATGTCAGATTCCTTCCAGCCACGGCTGCGTCGAGTCTCAGTTCAACGAAATGCGTGAGCAAATGCACACGTCTCTGGGAGCCATGCCTCATGCGCAGTGCTGTGCTTCAGAGCGCTCCACCTGAGCATGAAAAGAGGTAGTGAGTGCTCTCTGCATTGCCAGGAGCAAGATATACCTCCGAACCTTGTCTGCCCAAAGGGATACGCAGCTTGCACAGCAGCTTTGGGAGCCAAATGAATCCGGTTGCAGGACCCAAGGCCAGGGTGAAACATGCAGGTGGCACAAGGTAGCCAAATGCCCTGGCCCAGGCTGGATCCTGGGCATTGCATCATAGAGCTGGAAGAGACCACAAGGGCCATCTAGTCCAACCCAATTCTGCCGTGAAGGACAACACCATCAAAACACCCACGACAGATGGCCATCCAGCCTCTGTTCAAGAAGCTCCAAAGGAGGAGACTCCAGCACCCTCCAAGGCAACATCTTCCACTACCAAACAGCTCTTACTGTCAGGATGTTCTTTGTAATGTTTAGGTGGGATCTCTTGTCCTGTAATTTGAATCCATTTCTTCAGGTCCTATTCTCTGAAGCAGCAGAAAACAAGCTTGCTCCATCCTCAATATAACATCCCTTCAAATACTTAAACAGGGCTATGCTATCACCTCTTAACCTTCTCCCTAAGATGGTTAATTCCAGATCTTTCACCATTTTTGTTGCCCTCTGGAGATGCTCCAGCTTCTTAATATCCTTTTTGAATTGTCCAGAACTGGACACAGGATTCCAGTTGTGGCCTGATCACAGCAGAAGAGTAGGGCACTATGGCTTCCCTCGATCTACTAGACACTATAGTTCCATGTACAGCCTAGAATGGCATCAGCTTTTTAAGCTGCTGCATCACTCTGTTGACTCATGTTCAACTTGTGGTCTACTAGGACTCCTAGATCCCTTTCAGATGGAGTCTTGTTAAGCCAGGCATTTTATATGTATGCATTTCATTTTTTTTTTCTCCCTATGTGTAGTACCTTACATTTCGCCCTGTTGAAATTCATTTTGTTACTTTTGGCCCAGCTTTTTAATCCGTAAAGGTCATTTTGAATTTTGATCCTTTCCTCTGGAGTATTAGCTACCTCTCCTAATGTGCCATGCAAAAGCTGGAAGCTCCTCACAGCCACTGCCATGCCTTCTATTTAAACGTTTTTGGATAACAAGTGCAAGCCATTGAACGGCACCTCTGGGAGCCAACTTCCTTCCTCCCTTGGGTCTTTGTCACACAATTGTTGTTGTTATGTGCCTTCAAGACCAATCCATGGCAATCATAGCCTAGGGTTTTCCTTATGAGATTTCTTCAGAGGAGGTTTGCCATTGCTTTCCTCTTTGGCTGAGAAAGAGTGACTCGTCCAAGTCAGCCAGTGGGTTTCCAAGGTCTCCCAGAGTCTTAGTCCAACACACAAACCACTGCGCCATGCTGCTGGCCCTCTTTTGAGGTGGTTCCCCACTGCTTTCCTCTAAGAAACTCAGAGAGTGGGACTTGGCTAATCTTACCAGCCAAGCTGTTTCCAGGGCTGTGCAGGGATTTGAATCTGGGTCTCTTGGAATCCTTCACCAGCACATAAACCACTATACTATGCTGCCTCTTCAGATGTTTGTTTGTTTATTTATTTATTTATTGCTTTCCTCTGAGGCTAAGGGAGTGTGACTTGCTCCAAGGTCATACAATCATAGAATTATAGAGTTGGAAGAGACCCCAAGGGCCATCCAGTCCAACCCCATTCTGCCATGCAGGAACTCAAAATCAAAGCATCCCTGACGGATGGCCATCCAGCCTCTGTTTAAAGACCTCCAAGGAAGGAGACTCCACCAAAATCTCCATTGTTGTCAATAAGCGGGGTATAAATAAATTTTATTATTATTATTATTATTATTATTATTATTATTATTATTATTATTATTATTATTATTGAGGGAGTGTGTTCCACTGTCGAACAGCCCTTACTGTCAGGAAGTTCCTCCTAATGTTGAGGTGGAATCTCTTTTCTTGCAGCTTGCATCCATTGTTCCGGGTCCTAGTTTCTGGAACAAGGACCTGGAACAATCAGGTCATGCACACGGTCTCCATGGCTGAGTGGGGATTCGAACCCTGGTCTCCAGAGTCCTAGTCCAACACACAAAAGACTGCACTGTGCTGGCTGCCTTTCACACAGCTATTAAAATACATTACCTTGTTTTCACCCCTTCGCATTTCATTTAACCAGTCGAAGTGCCTCCGTTTTCATTGACTGGGTGGATTTTCAGCTGCCTGGTCTCTCCTCTGTGGCTTCATGAGATCCACACCTTTATCTTTAATTAAAAGGAAGGGAAGGGAAGGGATGGGAAGAAGGAAATGAAGAAGAGAGACTGGTCCATGCTGCTCTAGAGTTGCTCTTTTAAGTTTGCATTCAGGAGGGGTTAATATAAAAATGGAGATGCTGCAGTTATGGATCCATCAAAGGACAGGAGGCACTGGATGGATGGACACAGTTTTGGCTGCCCCGGCTGGCTCCTCTGCCATACTTCCTTATGTGCCCCTTCCTTCACCTCTGTAAAAGCCACTTGGAGGGTCATGCCTTTGGAGATCCCAAAGAAAAAGAGCCCTGGAAAGATGGAACAAATGCTGGCAGCGGGGTTCGAGGGAGGAAGATGGCCATGCAAACCTCCCATGTGTGTATGTGGTTTTGGCTGTATATTCCTGCATGGCAGAAGGGATTTGGAGTAGATGGCCCTTGTGGTCCCTCCCAGCTCTGCGATTCTAATAAAATTATTATTATTATTATTATTATTATTATTATTATTATTATTATTATTATTATCTCACCCCTCTGCAGCGCAATCGGTGTTGCTAGGGGTCCCTTGTTAGAAAGGATACCCCCTTTTCCTGTGAAACCTTTTGTATAGACCGAATGAGAAAAATCCCGTATTTTTGGATGTGGGCCTTTCATAAAGACAGAAATGTGTGTGTCATGTAATTTACCAGTATGGACAATATATTGATTTTACAGATAAGCACATGGCTACGTCAACCAAAATCAATTATTTCATCTTTTATTTAGTCAGAGCACCAACTTGTTAATCGCTCCTTCTTGACTGTCAGCCCCACAAGTCATGAATTCTGGCTGCCCCTTATTGCTATTTTGAAAACCTGGCAAAGTTCGCTCCCAAGGATAAAGCTGTGGGAAGATGCAACAAGAAATACGCAACTCCCTTTTCCCGGTCTTAATCTGAAACACACTGAGGCACACTTACTCAAGTGTAAGTGCAAATTCTGCCACTTTGTTCTCTCATTCCCTGACAGCTCTCCCAGAAGATATGGAACAAGGATAAAGCCACCCAGGCCCCACAGGACTGTTGTTGTTGTTGTTGTTGTTGTTGTTGTTGTTGTTGTTGTTGCTGTTAACAGCCCTTGAGTTGATCCTGACTCATGGCAACCCCGTGGATGAGACCTCTCCAAGACCTTCTGTCCTCCATTGCTCTGCTCAGGTCCTGCAAATTCATACCTGTGAACTCCTTAATAGAGTCCATCCATCTGGCATGTGGCCCCCTTCCTCTCTTTCTACTTCCCACCACCTTTCCTAGCGTTATTGTCTTTTCCAGTGATTCATGCCTTCTCATGATGTGTCCAAAGTACATCAGTCTAAGTCTTGTCATCTTGGATTCTAGGGAGATTTCTGGCTTATCTAGGATCTTATCTTATCTAGGTTCCATAGTTTTTTTGTGGGTTTTTCGGGCTGTGTGGCCATGTTCGAGAAGAGTTTCTTTCTGATGTTTCGCCAGCATCTGTGGCTGGCATCTTCAGAGAATGCTGGAATGGAAGAGAGTGGGTCTATATTCTCTGAAGATGCCAGCCTCAGATGCTGGCGAAACGTCAGAAAGAAACTCTTCTCGAACATGGCCACACAGCCCGAAAAACCCACAAAAAACTATGGATGCCGGCCATGAAAGTCTACGGCTTCACATAGGATCCATTTGTTTATCTTCTTGTCTTTCCACAGTATCCTCCGCACTCTTCTCCAGCCCCACATTCTCTCAAATGCATTGGTTTTCCTCTTACCCGCTTTCTTCACTGCCCAGCTCTCACATCCTTACGTAACGATAGGGAATACAAGGACTTGGACCATCCTTAGTGCCCAGTTGTATGTCTTTGCTCTTCCAGTTCTTTCATAGCTGCCCTTCCCATTTCTAATCTTCTTCTGATTTCTTGACTGCGGTCTGTATTCTGATCAATGTTTAATCCAAGGTATGGGAATTCTTTATGTCCATTTCCTTGTTATCTAGGTTAATGTTTTGTAGATCCTCCATGGTCATTATTTTTGTTTTCTTTATATTCATCATTAAGCTTGCCTTTGCACTTTCATCTTTAACTTTGCCTATTAATTGTTCCAAGTCTGTGAGGCTTTCTGCTAGTATTATGGGGTCATCTGCATATCTTAGATTCTTGCTATTCCTTCCTCCTATTTTCACTCCTCCTTCTTCCATGTCATAGCCTGCTTTCCTTACAATAAGTTCTGCATATAGGTTGAATAGGTAGGGTGAAAGGATGCAGTCTTGTCTGACTCCTTTGCCAATTGGGAACCATTCTAATAATAATAATAATAATAAAATTTATTTCTATCCCGCCCTTCTACCGAAGCAATCGGGGCGGTACCAAAGCAATTCTGTTCCCCCGTCTTCTGTTCTGATAGTAGCCTCTTGTCTTAAGTACAGATTCCTCATCAGGACTATCAGATGTGTGTTACTCCTGTGTTACTGGTCTGGCCCAGCGGGTGAGAAAACCCTAAAGAAGGGGCTGCACTTCTTAGGGTAGTTCAGAAAGAGGAAAAGTTGGAGGACAAAGGAGCTGCAGTTGCAAGGAATAAGGATCAGGTCCTTTTAGTTTGAACGAGGGCTTTAGGATTTGCATCAAAATCTTGCAGATTTACTGAGCAGCGCAAGCAGAAGAGTCCTGCAAGGAAGTCCTCCGCTGGCACACACCTCACTGGACGCAGGGAACTTTGGGGTCAGTGCAGATATCCCATATTTAATATACAATTCCTGGCATTGCTGTTAAACACACACACACACACACACACACACACACACACGGGGGTATCGTAAAGTAATAATGATCATCCAGACGTTATTACGATATATTGAAGAAATTTTGTCAGTGTCATCATCGATCCCTAAGTGTGTGATGTTGAGAAAATCAGCTCCATTGTGTCCTTTATTTTTGTGGCAGGTTGTGCCAGAAGTGGCTAAAGTGTAAGATGGAGAAGTACTACGGGGTTTTGTAAAGTAATAATTATCACCCAAAAGTTGTTATGGTATATTGATGAAATTTTGTCAGCGTCATCATCACCAAGTGACTTTTCCTTTTCCCAAAAATGAAAAATCGGTTACGGGGGGTCGGCAATTTTATAACACAGGTGATGCCATTCAAGAAGTGGAAAAGTGGTTTAAGGCGCAGTCTGCAGACTTCGACAATAACGGTATTCGGAAGGTCAAGAAACGCTGGTGAAAATGTGTAAATCTGGATGGTGACTACTTAGAGATAATAATAGTTATTATTATTATTATTTATACCCCGCCTCTCTGAGTGCAATCGGGTCAGCTAACAACATATTAAAATTACAGATACAATCAATGTAGTCAAACCCCAAGCCCTCCCCCCCTTAAGACAGTATTAAACTAGTACATATTAAAATCAAATGATTAAAATAAACAAAATAAAACATCAGTACAATAATATCCAGAACTCATCAGTCGGCAGCATTGCTTTTTTTGTGTGTATAGAACTGATTAAGTTAACAACTAGCAATTAGAACAAACTTTCTGTCAATTTTTTATAAAGGTGATAATAAAACTTTATGATACCCCCCTCGTATATGGAGAGAGAGAGAGATTTAAAATGCAATTGTGTTTGCAATATTCAATTAAAGTTGGCCCCATGGACCCCAGCAAGAGGCACACAGACCCGGTTTGGTTTCCTCTCCCTTTTCTGAGTCTTGTGGGGCAGATCTTCCCTCCTGGATCATCCTCTTCCTGGTGCCCTGCAAAAGAGGAATGGACATTTAATTTTTTAACAGGCTTTGCATCCATACTGGCTGTGGGTAGCCTCTGTGGCAGCTGATTTCATGCAAACATAGCATTCTGGGTCTTCTTGGACATCTGCAAGAGACCCCAATAATTCCATTTCTGGGAGGCAGAAGCCATGCTTTTGCCTTGGGCTGCTAAAATGGGGAAATATTCAGAAATTACCCAGTCTGGAACAAAGGATTGCTCTCAGGAATGCTCAGTAGTCCTCAGCCAGAAATGGAGGGCCTGGGAGATTCAGGTCGAGAAGATAAACCAAACAACATTTCCCCTCCTTCTGAACAGATCCAGTGGGGCCTCTGATAATTTGGTTCTGGAGCAACCCTACTAGTAGAACCACTGAAGATCTGGCCCTACCTTCTCCCCAGTTTGTGTCTGTATGCGCCTTCAAGAGACCTGTCAAGTCTTAGGGCAACCCCATTCATTCCTCCAGAGGCCCCAACTGCAAAGGAGGACAAATCACCTCAGAATGTAGGACAATGGAGGGGGGAAATGTAGGACAAGACCGAATAACAGTAAAAACAAAACAAAACCCTCCCATAAAGACAGAGTCATGGAGTCCTAGGGTTGGAAGAGACCCCCCCAAGAAGGGCCCCAGCCCAGCCCCCTTCTCCTGCCATGCAGAAACTCACCGTCAAAGCACCCTCTGAGACAGAGGCACGTCCATCTTTCTTAGCCTTGCTCAAAATGGAGGCAGTGTCCGGGGAAAGGAGGACACGCCTGTGGGCTGCCCAGGGGCGCTCTGCACAGGCTCAGAGGCACTTCCTTTCCCCTGGAGAGGAGGGGGCCCTTCTGGCGCCGTGGTTGCCAGGAGACCGAAGCCCCGCCCACTTCCCTCATCTTCCCTCCCTCCCTCCCTCCTTCCGCGCGGTCGCCATGGCAGCGGCGAGGGGCGGGGCTTCCGGGAGCTGCCGGTCCCTGCCGAGGGCTGGCGCATGCGCGTTGGAGTCGCCGCCGTCGCCGTCGCCGCTTTGGTCCCTCAGAGCCGGCGGCCTGGTCGGTCGTGAGGGAGAGAGGAAGCAAGGCAGGAAGGAGGACTCGGTCGCCGCCGCCGCCGCCGAGGAAGGAGAGGAAGAGGAGGAGCGGGACAACGGGGACGCCGAGGAGGAGGAGGAGGACGCGGAGGAGGAGGAGGGAGCCGCGGTCCCGCTCCTCCGCCGCCGCCGCCGCCTCCGCGGTGAGTGGCGCTCCGTCCTGAGGGGAAAAGGAGGAGGAGAAGAGGCCTCGTCATCCGGGGACTTTTTTTCAGGGGGGGGGTCCATGACAGGAAGAGAGGAAGAGGATCTTTGGGGGATTTGCACCGGGAGGGAGGGAGCGGGGAGGGGGGTCCTCGTCTCAAGTAGGAAGGGGCCCGGTTCTGAGGGAGGAGGAGGAGGAGGCCCGTCATCCGGGGACCTGTCTGCCTGGCTTTCTCTGAGGATTTTTTGTGTGTGTCAACGTCTGCCCCCCCCCCCCCGTCCCCGGTGTGTCTTTGTGGAGGGGTCCTGCAATGCCTAAGATTTATTATTATTATTATTATTATTATTATTATTATTATTATTATTTCCTGGCGCCCGGGATTTGAGGTGGGGAAGGGGTGTCTGTCGTGCTGAGGCGCATCTGAGGTGACGTTTTTTGAGGGGGGGTTGTGAGGGGGAGACAAAGTGTGTGTGTGTGTGTGTGTGTGTGTGTGGAGGGGGGCTTTTTGGGGATGAGGGTCCCGTCTCCTCGCCCCTTCGCTTCCCTTCCCCGCGGGGGCTCTTCCCCCCCCCCCCCCCCGTATAGAAAGGAGGCTTGGAAAGAGAAGAAGAAGAAGGAGCGACGCTGGGCCTCTTCTGTGGTTTCTGGGGGGCGGAGGGAGGGGGTTTGTTCTGGGTCCCTGCCCCCCCCTTTTTTGGCTGTGTTCCGGAGGGAGGATAAGGCCCCCCCGAGGGGAATTATTGGGGGGGGGAGTGTGAGGGAAGCAGAGGCGAGAAACCCGGATGTGTGGGGGGGGGGTTGGGGGGGAGGGGTGCCCTTCCTGCCCCCCCCCCTCCCAGGCCCAGGGCGACCACTGACGTCCTCCTTTTCTTCACCTTTCTGCCCAGGAAGGGTTTGAAAATGCCCTCCCTTTGGAGCAGGACCAAGAAGCATGGATTTACATTTATATCTATCTATCTATCTATCTATAGAGAGAGAGTTTATCGGGCCATGTCCTCCATTTTTCTTGAATGTCCTACACTGGGGGGGGAATGCCTTGCCCTCTTTGGCGGTTATTAGGAAGAGATCTGTTCGCCCCGGACCAGGCCTTCCTTGCAAAGCGGTGCAGAGTCGGGGGAAAAGGGGGTCAGAAGAAGAAGAAAAAGCCTTGACCCTCTTCTGCCCCCCTGGCAGACTTTTTGGGGGGTGTTTTGGGGGTGGAAGAGGTTTGTTCTGCGTTGCCCCTCCTTCCCTCCCTCCCAACTTCAACCCTTTCTGCTGGACCAGGAGGCCTAAGCTTTGGCCCTTCCTGCGTTGCCCCTGAGGCTGGAGAAGGCAGTGGCATCATCACCACCACCATTACTGTTGTTGTTGTTGTTGTTGTTATTGTATAATGGTAATATTTGACTATTACTTTTGCAGGCAGGGCCACGTATGTATGTGTGTATGTGTGGTGTGCAGGCTCTGGCTGGCCTCCTCACTTGCCTGCCTGCTGTAAAATGGCTCCTCTCCCGCAGGCAGGCGCACAGCAGTGGCCCAGCTGGGAGGATGAGTGGGTGGGTGGCCGGCCACCCCCTTCTCTTTCTTTTTCTGAGTCTTCCCTGGGTGCCGTCCACCCGCAGGGATGTTCTTTCTGCAAGGGAGAGGAGGAGGAGTGATAGGAATATCAGCATCATCATTTCATCATGGGGTGGTTCATAGACTCATAGAGTTGGAAGAGACCACAAGGGGCCATCCACTCCAACCTCTCTGCCATGCAGGAACTCTCAGTCCAAGCACCCCTGAGAGCTGGGCCATCCAGCCTCTGTTTAAAAACCTTCAAAGAAGGGGACTCCATCACTCTCCAAGGGAGTGCCTTCCACTGTCAGGAAGTTTAGGTGGAATCACTTTTCCTGTAGCTTGCATCCATTGTTCTGTGTCCTATTCTCTGGAGCAGCATAAAACAAACGCTCCCTCCACAATATGACATCCCTTCAAATAGTTAAAACAGGACTATCATATCACCTCTTAAACATACCCAGCTCCCTAAGTCTTCTCATAGGGCATGGTGGTTATTGTATGGATTAACCAGAAAGATACTTGGATACCTTTTAAAGTAGTCCTTGGTCCTAGAGAATTTCTTCCACAATCATAGAATGATAAAGTTGAAGGAGATCCCAAGGGCTATCCAGTCCAGTTTCCCACCATGCAGGAACTCACAATCAAAGCACCCCTTTGGCAGATGGCCACCCAGTCTCTGTTTAAAGACCTCCAAAGAAGGGGGCTCCACCACCCTCCATTGTTTGGTCCAGCCAAGGCCTTGGCCCCTCTGTCCAGGGGTTTTGGAGACCCCCTCTTTCCTTTCCTCTCTCAGCCACAGGGCCAGGTGAAGGACCCTGGGGGTTTGTCAGGTGGGGGGCGGGGGGAGATCATCAGTGAGGCTTCTCTGGGGTTCATTCATGCAGGTTCATCAGTGGGACAAGTGATCTCAGTCATTACTTTTTTGATGGTATCTTCCCACATGGCAAAAGGGGGTTGGACTGGGAGGCCCTTGGGGTCTCTTCCAACTCTTTGATTCTGTGATTCTAAGCCATCTAATGCAGGAGACTAGCAGATCCCCCTCCTATGTTACAGGAACTGGCACCATATTTGTGCCCATGGACTACAGCTGTCCCTTTCTTCCCTGGAAACTCACTATAGGCTGCATCCACACTGCAGAAATAATCCAGGTTGGTGTCACTTTGACTGCCATGGCTCAGTGCTCTGGAATTCTGGAAGTTGTAGTTTTAGCCAGAGCTCTGGTGCTGCAATCAACTACAGCTTCCAAAATTCCATAGCATTGAGTCATAGCAGTTAAAGCGGCATCAACCTGGATTATTTCTGCTATGTGGATGCAGCCATAGACTGTAAAAACGACTCTGCAGACCACCGGTTTGAGTAGCACTGATCTTAGATAGATTAGATTAGATTAGATTAGATTGTGCTTCACCATTTCAGAATGACGAGCCAGGACAGGACAGAAAGGCATTTTCTCCCATCCCATCAGGTGGGATTGGTAGGATTGTGTTGTTTAAGGTGAAGAGTCAGTTAACTGTCATCGTAGTCTGGAATCTGGTTTTTAAAGTGAAAACGGGTCCCTTGATCCCCCAGTCAAGTTTGCCAGTGCCTGACCCTTTATCTGCCAGATATGCCATGACCCAAGCCCATGTGTAGACCTTCTCTCCCAGGAGAAAAAGGTGACATGGTTGTCTCAAACTCCAGGGAAGGAGGGTTTGGGAGATCTTGCCCTCATTTGCTAAGAGAAACTAGAACAGAAGAGTCCACCTGGTTGGGGGGCGGGGGCGGCTCGGTTCTGCTCTTACAGAGACTGTGTGACATTTTGACTTGGGCTTTAAGTGAGCCAGGTGACCTCTTGGTGAGTTGAAGGCATTGGTGGGCCACCACTTCCATGAAGCATCCTTGCCCACCTTTGGTTCCTTGGCCCATTAGGTGCTCCCAGAGGTCTGTGTCTGAGCCTTATGTGAGGAGGTGGGATGGAGGGCTATGGCAGTTCCCCTGCTTTAGTTGTTAGGCTTCTGAGGGAGTCCTCATGCCAAATCTCCTGACGGTAAGAGTGAGTGATGGAGTCCCTTTCTTTGAGGTTTTTTAAACAGAGGTAGGATGGCCATCTGTCACAGGAGAGCTTTGGTTCTGTGTTCCTGCATGGCTGAAAGGGGCTGCACTGGATGGCCCTTGAGGTCTCTTCCAACACTATGATTCTAAGTGAGGCTTTTGCTGCTGCCTTATTGCACGCCCTGCCTTGGGGCTCCGTCCTGCTTTTCCTGGACACCCTGTACCTTCCTGCGTAGGGCAAGGGAATGTGTGCCTGTGTTCATCTGCTGGAGGCTAGCCCTGTCGGTGAGGCTCTTGCAAACCCAGCTGATGCTGCCTCCCTTCCCCTCCCTGCTCTGCTGTAGGTAGCGGTTGTGTCTTGACAGTCTCTCTCTCTCTTTCTCTCTCTCTCTCTCTCTCTCTCTCTCTCTCTCAAATGGCATCTCCTCTCACATGGATTTCTGGAGGCACGTGTGCTGCTTTGTGCTGTGTCAGATGAGAGACCTGGTCACTGTTTGCTCGGTTCCCAGGAGCTTGTCTGAAGGACGGTTCTTGTGCCTTCCGCTACCAGGAGGTTAGGAGGACTTGGAAACCGCATTGTGCGCACCTTTAAGCCCCGTCTTCTTTATTTCTTTGAAGGGTTGTTTGTAGAGAGAGATGTGAAAGTACGGGAAGTGTGACTCTCCCCAGCTTTATATCGCTTGATGACTCATGGTGGAATGTGTGGAGAGACCGTGCTGAAAAGCTGTGGTACGGTGCTTCTATCTGAGGGGCTTCATTTGAGCATGCAGCTCTGGGAGCTCTTCTCTCGCCTCCTTCCTGCTGTGTCTTCACTTGGTGCTGTTGGCTGTTCTCAAGGAACGTGGCTGCTCCCTGTGAATTCAGGTCTTGGAAGGGGACTGGCATTGTGCCTTGCCTGCGATGATGATGATGATGCGTTGGCTGTTTTTCTGCATACAACTCAGTCTTGAGTTGCTTTGCATCTCAAAGTGCCTTAAATATTCATGAACAATTGGCACGTATGCATGAGATGCTGTTTTTCCTAAATGAGGCTGATGGGCACAGCTTTCCCCTTTGTGGGCTAGACTTGGGGCAGGTCTTCCTGCATGGCGGAAAGGGGTTGGACTGTATGGCCCTTGTGGTCTCTAGGATTCTGTGTGAAGTGGCTGCTGTTTAAGAACAGTTACCCTCTTCATGCCCAGCATGTGAGAGAAAAAGCCATCTTTGAGCAGTATCTGACACTTCTTAAACTGATGTAGCCAAATTTCTGAAGGGAAGTCATGTAGAAGACAGAGCGAGTTTGTTTTCTGCTGCTCCAGAGAATAGGACACAGAGCAATGGATGCAAACTACAGGAAAAGAGCACCCACCTAAACATTAGGAATATATTTTTTTTTATTACTGTAAGAACTGTTTGACAGAAGAATAGATTGCCTCAGAGGGCGGTGGACTCTCCTTCTTTGGAGGTTTTTAAAAAGAGGTAGGATGGGCATCTTTCATGTAATTTTGTATTTCTGCATGGTGGGGGGTTGACTAGATGGCCCTTGTGACCCAATTCTAAGGCTCTGGGATTCTATGAAATAACAGGGATCTAGAGGAAGTGGAGACACAGGGCAGAAGAAGATGGGCTGCCTTTGCATCTGGAGGTGTGGGTTATTTTATTTAAAAGTAACATTTTCTTTACTTTCCCTGAACTTGCAAATTAAACTAGCACAGTGGAAGTGAGAAAGAGGAGGAGTTATTGCTCTTGTTCTGGTGAGGATAGGAGGAAGGAGTGAGGTTCCAGGTGATCTGGGAAGAACTTGTGGATGCAACTGGCTGGAAGAACACTTTGTGTGTAAAATTTCAGCTTTCTGGGCAGCTGGGGATTTTTCCAGATTGGGGATAAACAGCTGCTGATAGATTCCTGTCTGACCTTCCCTTGAAAATGTTCAAGGGAAGAAATTCCTCAACCTCCCAGGCAGCTGCTTCAGCTAGTGCTCCTCCTCCTTTTCCCACTCTTCTTTTTAAGCCCTCTTAAATGTTTGAAATCATTTTGTATATCTGGATTCAATGAGCAGAATCATGGATGGGCTCTTGCTTTGTAGCAGGAAGAATTTAAAATTGAAAGGCAATGATAATGCAAGTGCATGGGAAGGGAAATGGTTTCAGAGGAGCTGCCCTTCTGGGCTGCTTGTGGCCCTGCCAGTCTGTGCCTTCAGTCAGGATAGATGCTGGACCAGGATCTCCGCCGGGTTTGCTGGCCTTTTGCTCTTCTCTAGACAGTGGTGAAGTCAAAGTCATCTCTTCCATTTGTAGAACTCGTTTTACCAGCAGAAAGAATGAGGCGACTGCCTTGGGCAGCAGGTTTGGGGTGTCACAAAAGGCCGGCCTACTGTTTACAGTTATTGCAAAATATTATTTGTGTATTTTTGTGTTGAGAAAAGGAACTTGTGGAACCTTCTGCCCCAGATGCCACCCAAAAGTACCCCTTTCTCTGGTGGTGGGCACTATGAACCTTGGAAAACAAAACTTTGCTGCTCCATCTCAGGCAGCAAAATATGTCTTAGTCCTGGGCACCTTTTACTTCTTAGCAGCAGCACCAGCCTTCTCTTGACTTCTCTCCTGAAGTAATTCCAAGTCACCTGTAAAATTGGTGTTGGTGCCCCCAAACCATTCCAGTGCTTCCAGGGTGTTTCCCACTTCTGTGCTCTGGGACGGGCTTCCTATCCCCTTCCAACAGCAGCCGTGGGTCTGAATAAAGAAAGGCTGAGAAGACCCAGCGGTTCTGACCGAGGAACTCGATGGAGCACCTGTTGTGAAAGAGGGGGCTCTGGGATCAGGCAAGAGTCATGTGGAGACAGGGAGCTATTTTGGTTCAAGTGGAAAGCTTCAGTCCTAACCCACCCAGCCCCAACCCTCCATCTATAAGTGACTCTTTCTCTTCTGCACAGCTCATGCTCCCTGGCAGCTTTCTTGATGGCCTGCCATGGGTTATCACCAGTTCAGTTCCCTTGCTGGATGCCTTGATTGGAGTCAGCAATAAAGCAAAGTGGCAGCCCAGCACCCCCTTGAAAAAA
The DNA here is from genome assembly GCA_026167975.1 of Phrynosoma blainvillii. Classification (NCBI taxonomy): domain Eukaryota; kingdom Metazoa; phylum Chordata; class Lepidosauria; order Squamata; family Phrynosomatidae; genus Phrynosoma; species Phrynosoma blainvillii. The sequence goes on along the minus strand of JANUYF010000001.1, from coordinate 4,160,019 downwards.
GTTGCTAATGAAGGTTTGTCAAGAGCCTTTACAGTTTGGCTGGGATTGAAAAGTGGCAGCAGCAGCAGTAGTAGCAAGTTTATTTAATTCTGCTTGCCTCTTCTTACCAAACAGGGCTAGTCACACAGTTTGTGCCTCCATCCGTTGTGGTAGCTGTTGGTGGTTCAGGCTGTATTTAAAGAGGGCTGCTCTTTCTCTCTAGCTGCCTGTAGAAGAATCCTTGTCATTGACACTCGTTGTCCCAAATACTAAAATACCACTGTTAGGTTTTGCCAGGGTTATTTTGGAGGGAGAGGTGCATGAGAATACAAACACTGGTCTTTTCTGTGATCTGACAGAAGATCAGCACTGCCACTCCTCCCCACATATGCACATTGCATATGTATTCATGACAGGAAAAACCCACAACAGTTGCTTACCTCTGCAAAGATTTTTTTTGCAGGGCAGCTGCATGCCTGACTTAAATTCCTGCTCTCCACTGTTACTGCTGCAGTTGAGTTATTAATATATTCTGAGTTATTAATATATTCTCTGAATATGCAACATGCTTTGGTCTTTGTCTCTTCCCACCCCACAACCCTGTCTGGTTGCTTTTCTTGACACTTACTGCACAATGGGTGGGGGAAACATTTGAGATCTGAATGTGATAAAAATGTAAAATGTGGACTTGAATTCAAGTCCTGCCACTTCTGTTGGTAAAGCCTTAGGCAACTGTATTATACATATTGTGATGCATAGCAGAAGGAGCAGGAAACTAGCTAGCATATGACTGACAAGATGTGGCAGTGTGACACAGGACTAGTCTACATGTAAGAGTACTGTGCGAATTGTGACACAGGACTAGTCTACACATAAGAGTACTGCAGATTTTTGTACACATGCATTGACGACTAATTGTCTTCACTTTGCTGCACAGGTTCATGTCTGTTCACATCTATTCAGTTTCCCTGTGCCAAAATTGCCATCTGAAAACACGTTAAGCCAGTGGTTTTGTTGGAGGTACTGACCCCCACCAGTTTCATATGCGCATTCACCGAACCCTTCTTATGATTCTTACGCATTCACCGAACCCTTCTACCGCCAATACAGACGGACCATCAGCGCCATCCGGTGAGGGGAGTGGGCCGCCGCGCTGTCAATCGCGGCACACGGCCAATCAGAGGACCACTTCTGTCGGTGGAGGCAGGGCAAGCTGGTTTGGTTGAATGGGGCATATAAATATAAAACGTATACAGGTTATCACCTGCAGCCAATGATGGACGAGCGGGGCGTGTCATCACGAATCATATGAATCGGATGTGTGTCTCGACTTCCGCCGAACCCACGAGACTGACTCACCGAACCCCTGGTGTTCGATCGAACCCAGGTTAAGAACCACTGCGTTAAGCAAACATCCAGGCACATGAATGAGAATGCCCATTGCTGTGGATTCTAATGAATTCTCTGGTAAATGCTTCAAAAAGTCCAAACTCTGTGAATTGCATGTGGCTGGATGGCATTCTGTTTACTGGAATAAGGAGTATTTTGGGGTAGACTAGCCCACAGGCATCCAGCAGAAAAGTAGAATAATATTTTTTCCATCCTTTGCCTCTTTCGGCCATGGAACTGTCTGGATCCTCTCTGGAAAAATGAGTGCACTCAGTGTGACTGCAGCTTATTGCTTCTTTTTAGGGAAATTGCCACTTAGTGACTGAAGTTGGTACTTTAGGCTTCAGGTAGATTTAAATTCAGTAGCATTAATTAATTATTTTTAAAATCAAATAACCTCAAGGTCCACACCCTCATGTTTCCTTTAGGCCTGCTAGGCTTCAAGTGTGCAGGTTCCTCCTGCTTGGAACAATGGAGGCGCATATACGTTCTCGCCCCTTTGTGGGTAAACCATAGGAATTATCTTGAATCAATTAAGCATATGGAGTTGTTGCTCCATTTTTATTCTATATTATTTCATTCATAACTATTGTCCCATCAGGCACCTCCCTGAGATTGAAGTCTCCTGTTCAAATTACTGCTTGCCACTGCTGTTTCAGCAGTGGATACTGGGGAGGGGGACATTGGCAGTGGATACTGGGGAGGGGGACATGGTGGAGTAATTGCCTTTTTCCCATTCTCTGCCATTTCTCCTGCTTTCTCCAGAGGCTCTGAGGGCTGTGTCTCAGGACAGTATTAAAGATAGTTAAAAGATAGGAGCTCCCCCCTTTGCCCCCTGAATTTCCACCCAAATTTTTTTTGCACACAGAGCTTTGTTGTTGTTTTCCCCTTTGCCCTGTTAACATTGCAAGATGTCTAGATGTGTCTGCCTTTGCCAGTACCATGTGGACGTGAGGCTTTATCAGCACAGCCTTGTGACAGCAGGGCTTACTACACAGGCATAACAAACTATGTCCCAGCCATATGCTTTCTCTGGAGAATCTATAGACAACATTGCTGTCAGAAAGAGGCTATGTTGCAAAGGTTCTAGATGGAATATCATTGGAAGTGGGTGATGGGAATGGGGCAGACGTACATCCTGCCAGCATGGGTGCAGCACAGGTCTGGGATTTCTCCTGCTGAGAGTCATTTTCTATGGAATGAGCCAGGACATCTTCGATGGGAGGGGGGTACAGCTGTAGGGTTCTCAGCCACCCTTGGGATGTGTGTATCACTGTCTAGTTGTGGCTGTCGAGTGGGAAGAACGTATTCTTTGGAGACTCTCTTCTTCAGTTCTGGGCACCACAGTTCAAGAGGGAGATTGACCAACTGGGGTGTGTCCAGTGGAAGGCAACCAAAATGGTGAAATGTCTGGAAACCCCCAAGCCCTCTCAGGACCGGCGTAGGAAGCTGAGTAGGTTTAGCTTGGGGAAGAAAAGGTTAAAAAAGATAAATGTTTCCCCTTTGATGGGATTGTCCAGTTATGTCCAATTGTAGTGTCATGTTTAAATATTTGAAGGGATTTCATATTGAGGATGGAGCAGATTTGGAGCCCTGGAGGTGCAGTGGTTAAATGCCAGTCCTGCAGCCACAAGGTTGTGAGTTCGATCCCAGGCAGGGCTTCAAGGTCCACTCAGCCTTCCATCCTTTCATAGGTCGGTAAAATGAGTTCCCAGCTTGTTGGGGGCAATTGGCTTACAGATTGTAAACCACATACAGAGTGCTGAGTTCTCTGATAAGCGGTATAGAAATGTACTTGCTATTGCTATTGTTTTCTGCTGCTTCAGAGAATAGGACATGGAGCAATGGATGTAAACTCCAGGAAAAGAGGCCATCAGGCACCTGGTGGTAAGAGCGTTTTTGACAGAGGAATAGGTTGGAGGATAGTGGAGTCTCCTCCTTTGGAGGCTTTAAATAGAGTCTAGATGGCCATCTGTCATAGGGAGTGCTTTAGTTGTGCATTCCTGCATGTCAGAATGGGGTTGGACTGCAAGGGCCGAGGGGGTGTCTCTTCCAACTCTAGAGTTTTATGATTCATAGCCCCTCTCATGGTCGAGCAGCTACTTACTCTGATATTCTGTGTTCACACAGTTCTGGATTGAAGATGTTGTTTTGCCCTGTGGCTGAGTTTTTCTGGGATTGAACTCAATGGGGGAAGGTGCCCTTGCAGTTGATGGGAGTTCAGAGGTTCTCTCTTGCAGGTAATGAGCTGGGAAGGGAACTGGGCTTGTGGAACAAGCTGTGAGGAATTGGAACTTGACTGTCCCTTGCTTGTAATAGCCAAGGCTTTTGGTTGTGGCTTGTCCTGGCATCAGAACTCCCACAGACAAATCCTAAGGAATGGTGTGCTTTTGCACAGTCAGGTATGAATGGCCTGTTTCCCTTCTTCCTAGCTTGCTGGGCCCATTTGGGGTTTTGTGCTGCCTTCCAGCCTCTCTCCTTTAGTTTGTCATTGCAGTAAGAGAGTGATGCTCTGAGGAGGTTCCCTGGGGGCTGCAAATGTGATGCCAGTGTTAAGAGATGTGAAACCGTTTTCTAGCCCTGCACAAAGCTATTCTTGGTCAGCTTGCAGTCTGTGCTTTCTGAACAAATGTCTGCATCTACCATTAGAGTTGAGGTGTCTCTTCTGGGAGGATTTCTTACTCTGCCCTTCCTGCGCTGGAGGATACGCCTTTTGAGTACACTGACAGGCAGATGTGGCTATCCAGGATTCTGGGCAGGGCTTTCCCCCCGGACCCACTTGGAGATGCTGCAAAAGATGAACCTCGGTACTTGTTCTGGGAAAAGCAGGTGCATTGCCACTTCAGTTGTAGCACCTCCTGAGGCCCAGGGCGCTAGTAGCTCATGTGGGAAAGTATGGTCCTCAATCAGTGTATGGCCCATGGATTCCACTCCTTTGTAGCCCCCAAAGCCCCTTGAAGATCCCCACCCTCTGAACCTCCCAGTTTGTTTTGTTTTGTTTTGCAATTCTTGCCCAGTTTATGGGTGATTTATTTGATCTGAAAACAGCTTGAAACGCGCTGCACCACCTGCCAATGCAGCAATTTAACTCACCCCCCAGACTAATAGAATCGTAGGGTTGGATGGGGGCCACTAGGCCTTTGAGTCCAATCCTTTGCTCAGTGCAGGGACTCCAGCAAGAGCATCCCCAGCAGCAGCCCTCCTCCTTTTTGAAGATGTCTAAGGACCTTATCACATGGGGTCCAAGCAGTCGCATCCCCGTCCCATTGCGCTTCCTTCAGGTCGCGGGAAATGTAATTCCCATTTCGACCAGGAAGCCAAAAGTCGCGGGATGATACGGGGATGCGACAGGGATGCGACAGGGATGGGCGGGGTTTCCCTGCGATGTTGTGTGATCGAATGGGGTAAGGAAGCGCGATGGGACGGGGATGCGACCGGGGTGCGATGGGGATGGGCGGGGTTTCCCTGCGACGTTGTTTGATCGCACGGGTAAGGGAAGCGCGATGGGACGGGGATACCACGGGGATGGGACTGCTTTAGACCCCCGTGTGATAAGGTCCTAAGAAAGAGACCCTGCCGCCTCTCTAGGGAATTGGCTCCATTGTCCAACTGCTCTCACTGTCAAGAAGTTCCTTCTAATATTCAGTCAAAATCTCCTCACCTTCCAACCATTAGACCTGGTCCTCCCCTCTGGGGCAGCAGAGAACAAGCCAGCCCCCTCCTCTCTGGGGCAGCCCTGGAGGTATTGAAAGAGTGCAATTATGCCATCCCTTCATCTTCTCTTGACCAAGCTGAACATCCTCACTCCTTCAGTCCCTCCTTGTATGTTTTGTTCCCTGTTCCTCTTACCATCTTTGTTGCTTTCCTCTGAACTTGCTCCTCCTTAGGATTTAGAATTTGGTGCCCAGAACTGAATACAGGACTCCAGGTGAGGCTTGATCACCAGCACAGAATATAGTGGGACTATTACTTCCCTTGTCTTGGAACTCTCAGCATCCCCAAATGCTTGAAAAATGGCTGGAACTAGCCCAAAACTGTGACCGGAAGTGACATCACTCTATTTCCAGTGCACTTGATCTCCCACATGGGAAAGTTATGGGGAGGAAAGTGTGGGTTTGCCTCCCATTCAGTTGCCTGTTTCTGCTTTAGCAGAGGTATTTTGCTTGCTCTGTCTGCAACCAAACAACAGAGTTTGTGATTTATTTCCCCAGAAATTGTTAGCTAGTTGAGAAATATTCCCGGTGGCAAACAGGAATTGCTACTCCTGGCTGCAAAAGTGTTTTACTGGTCTCTATTATTATTATTATTATTATTATTATTATTATTATTATTATTATTATTAGATCCTAATAAGAAGCAGGTGGCTCTCATGTCAGTGGGCTTGTGAATGAACTCTAAATGTGCTGTTTGTGGCACTGGACCTATTTTTGAAGCATACTTTAAAGTCCAAACGATCACCTGGACTGGTGCCTCCATCTGCCACTGGCTTTCTGGCCTCTTCTTCTGTTGAGTGAAAGAGTGACAGCACTGCATAGCTTGAGCAGATTTGCTGAATTACTCTCTGTTGGTGTCATTCTGCTTCTGTGAGCCACTGACCCTGCATTCTTCTGTGGGGACCCTAGCAGCCCACAGAGGTTGCCTTCCTCTGCCCCAGGACAGTCTCTTCTCGCTGTGTTGCCTTTCAGCAGCAGTGATGGAGAGCTGGGGAGGTGCCTCCATCTTGAAGCCACTCAGCCCCAGGGGACTGTGGAGGTAAACAGAGGGAAAGGGTGGTTGTGCCCTATCTCTCAGACCCACTGTTGTGCCCTTCTTCCCCCCCTCTCTCTGCCCCCTGTTTGTTTGGAAAGCTCTAGATGTGGACCCTGGTCCATCCCCTGAGGTGGCTGGCTGGCTTGCTGGCGCGCTGCTGGTTTCTGCTTGGCTTCCCTTGTTAGAAAGCATTTGCAGCTCACTCTGAATGCCTCTGCCATGGGACTCAAATAAGCAGGACTAGGCAAACAATGGGAGCGGAGGCCAGAGTGCAAAGCCCTGCCTTTGTTGGATGAGGGGGCTCATGGGGAATGGGAATGTCCCAGTGCCCTGGAACATGCTACTGCAGAAGGCTTTCCTGAATGGCACCCAGCGCTCCCCCAGCCTTTTGTGGGCTCCGACTGTGCTGAGTCTGCAGGGTCGGTGGGGCGGGCGGCTCAGCAGACAGATGGGATTCAGCGGTGAGATTACACTGTCTCCCGATGGAGCCAGGGCATCTTTCCTCAGATGCCCCGAGGCTCAGCTGGCATCATGTGTGCACTTGAGCAGAATCTTCCAGAGGGGGAGCAGCCATTTTAGCATTGGAAGCAAAAGCAAGAAGAATCTTGTGGGATTTTAAAGGTGAAGAAATTTATTACGGCAAGAGGTTTTGCAGGATGAGGTCATTGGATGTCTGAAGTGTTAGCCTTAGTTGGCAAGTTATACAAACACTGAAAGAGGAGAAGAATGAAATTTGGGATAGTGTGACCAAATAGCTGGGTGATGCCATCATCCTCCAGAGGTAGAGAAGGGCAGGCCAGCTCCCTCGGGCCTAGCCACAGTAAGAAGAAGGGCCCTCCTCCCTCCAGTCCATCTGCCTTGATCCAGGCTTCAGAGGGAGAGAAGATCTGTTGGACTTATTCCTCTTCCCCACCGCCATTCCCTTCTCCTTTGTAAGCCTGAGGACAGGGAAATGTCTAAGGGCCTTTGCAGACTGCTAGAAATAGTGCAAATTGAGTCCACTTTAAGGGTTAGGGTTAGGGTTAGGGAATCATGGGAACTGTATTTTATTGTGGCACCAGAGCTCTCTGACAGAGAAGGCTCAGTTTCTCAGGAAAAAAAACAATTCCCATGATTCCCTAGCACTAACCCTAACCCTTAAAGTGGACTCAATTTGCACTATTTCTGGCAGTCTACAAAGGCCCTAATTAACCATTTGTACGCTACTCTGAAAGATTTTTGGTAGCGGGGTATAAATACTCCAAATAATAATAATAATAATAATAATACCACCAAATGTACAGTCCAGCAAGTTCAGTGTAAAGCTGAACAATCTGGCATTGTGGGAGGCTTTGGGCCTCTGTGTTTGTGTGTCTGTTATATGGACTAGAAAGTCACAACATTCAGGCCCTGCAACCCACACAGGCCAGGATTTTCTTGTGTTAAACTGCTAGTGCAACTGACTGGAGCACAAACAGTTTAGCTTTTTCACCTCTTACACAAAAATGTATGTGGAATCACATTCCCCAAGCAGAAGTCCCTTTGACAAGTGGCAGCCTCCATGAGCGCAACAGCAGACAACAGTGGTTTGGTGTTGTGCTTGGTGAAGTGTTTTGCTCTGTTGAAATTCAGTTCAATCTTGGCCTCAGATGCAAACTATGTCCCTTTATCAACTTGAGCAATGCCATTCTTGGACTTAGTAATGCCATCTGCAATATGAAGGATTCATTCATCTCCACTCCTCCCTCCCACTAAGTCACCACTGCATGGGACAAAATTGGTCAGTCTCAATGCACAAGAATAAATCTGACATCAGAAATGTTTATTTAGCCTTCAGTTGAGAGAAAAACATCTTATTAAGCACAGCTGTGAATTAACACAACTGAGCTCTGTTGCTGCGGTTACTGTACTGACTGTATATACAATAGGGTTGTGCAACCTAGGCCCAAAACACACTGCAGAAATAATCCAGTTGAGACTGCTTTAACTGCCTTGGCTAAATGCTAGGGAATTCTGGGAACTGTAGTTTTGTGAGACATTGAGCCTTCCCTGTCAGTTCCCAGGATTGCCTAGCACTGAGCCAAGACAGTTAAAGCAGTCTCAAACTGGATTATTTCTGCAGTGTGTTTTGGACGCTCGTGTCTCCAGATGTTTTTGATTACACATCCCTCAGTTATGACACACTGTCTGGGGCTTATGGGATCTCTCTGGTCCAAAAAGTGTGGTACGAAAAATGGTGTGTGTGTGTGTGTGTGTGTGTGTGTGTGTGTGTGTATATATATATATATATATATATATATATATATATATATATATACACTTATATAGAAATGGAATGAAATGAAAAGCAAATCCTGCCAGTGGAGGATAATGCCTTAGGCATCTGGTTAAGTAGACTCCAGTAGTCCATGGAACCTGTCACAATAGATCAATGTTAATAGCTAACCAAGCCCTGTACTTAGAAAAGTGGGGAACAGTGAGAATTTCATAGCTGGAGAAGGAGCAGGGAGAATAATCTGTGCTGGCCTGAACAACTGGGAAAATAATTCAATTAAAAAAACAACAACTTCTACAACTGAAAGCATATAGGGATTGTACCATTGCTTGCACTTTCTCAGAAACTTACACACACACCAGTGTGGGTGTCACTGCACACTTTTGACAGTAGTAAGACTTTGGAGGCCCTCTCCCTCAATATCTGTGCCTGTTGTAGGTCTACTCCATCCCATGTTCAGATCCAACAACCCTGCTTCGCTGTGAGGCTTTTCCCACACTGTCTTAAGGAAAATGGAATCACATTTTCTGTTTGGGGGCATCCCCTGGCACAATGGGCAGCAGATGACAAGGTAAGGACACTCCATTGCCTGGTTGGAAGTAAGCTGTCCCTTGGTGCAGGCCAGGCGCTGGTGGCTTGTGACTTTCCTTATGCTCAGATGGGCATAAACTGACCACCAGCAGAGATAGAGACTAAGGGGGGAAGCAGACTGGCGGCACTAAAATAGCGCTCTTTACAGAAGTCAGCGAAAGTGCGCCACAAAAGCTTGCGGCGCACTTTCGCTGACTTTTCCGCCGCAGCGTGTCCGGACGCTGCGGCGGGAGGTTGTCCCCGGAGCGCCGTCCGTCCAGAGGGCCAGCAGCTCCGAGGACGACCTCGGAAGGAGGAAGGGGCGCCGAGCATGCAGCTGCCCCTCCCCTTCCTTGGCCCGAGGACGGCTTTTTAAGCCGTCTGCCAAGGCCCTAACTAGTTATTATTTGTATTAAAATATTTGCATTTTGCCCTATATCAAAAGATTTCAGGTGTACAATGAATTTACTTTTAATAGTTCAGAAAAATGTAGGTTGTAAAAAGTAAAAGAGAAGTTAGTCTCAAAATGTATTATATAAATATAGCAAATGAAACAGTTTTAAACCACGTATGTGTTTATTGTACACCTAAATAACAAAGAAAATATCCTATAAATGTAGTCAGCCTTTAAAATGTTCGATAGGTTCCCATTGACTCATCTGAAAATACAGTGACTAATCAGTTAAGTTTGACATTTCTAAAAAAAGAACTTGAAGCCGCTTCTTCCGAAGCTGGATTGGGGCCGTGGCAACCAAATGCTGTGGCCCCAATGCCTTGCAGCCGGCTGGAAAAGAAGCAGCAGAGAGCTGCTGCTCCCTTTGGGGCTGGCAAAAAGGTGGCTTTTCCTGCCCTGCGCGGCCCATGGGTGGCTTTAAGATGCTCCAGTGGTGTGCAGCGTATAAATGCTGCACCGCTGGAGCACCTGGAAGCCGGCTCACGTCTGGGCAGCTGGGTGGCTTGAAGCCAGCTGCCGGACAGCTTCAGAGCATGCGTCGTCAAAACACTGCGCTCTGAAGCTGCCCAGATGGCAGCGCAAAAGGGCCGTCTGTTTCGACCCTAAATGTGTTTTTTAAATTAAAGTGATTAAGTGAGGCTGGAATTCCGACATTATCTTTCATTCCAGAATTTAGTTATTGGTTAAGTTATCTGATTAAATGAGAGGGCTAAAGAATGGACATTTCTCAGTTTGTTCTTTACTCAAAACTTTGCTCTCTCAGAATTCTGCAAACCTACTTGTTTTTATGTTAGTCCCTCAGGATTGGGGAATTGCAAGGTTCAATTGATCCAAATCTCTTCCTTGGGTGCTCTCTCTCTCTATTATTATTATTATTATGTATTTATACCCCACTCTTCAGCCAAAAGGCACTCCAGAAGTTTCCCATTTGTCCCAACAAACTGAGTTTTGAAGCTCTTAACCCTGGGACTTATAGTGTTTGGATCCATGTGGAAATTTGTATGCTAAAGAAAGGTGTGTGGCATGGGAGGAGATGTGTTTGTATGGAAGGGAGAAAGAGAAAGCAAGAGAAGGGCTAAATTTTGGTGAAGTGGATGACAGATGTGGTTTTCAAAAGTGAATGCAGCTGTGCCCGGTGCCAAGATCAAAACAGGAACATGATGTGGTGGGTGAATGGGAGTCATGTAGTGTAAGTATTTAACCTAGATTTAAATAGAAGCGCAAGATAAACATAATGGTTAACCCGCTCTTCTAACATACCTGCAATGGAATGAGATTTTTTTAGATGATTAATGATTACATGCATTAGCCCTTTTCTATTAACTTTCCCACCTCTGCCCAGCAGCCTCCCTGGAATGAGATGTTTCCCAACCAAGGGAAAAACTGCCAGCTACTAGCTCAGCGTATTGACTGGTACGTTTCTCCCCTCGCCTTTCTCTTGAGCCCTTGCTGCCCTTGTGTGCCCTGGTTGAGTTTGCCTTCATTCTTCATGCAGACCAGCTGCTTTCTCCTTCCAGGCTGCCTATATAGCCTCATCCCAGCATGAATGTTTGGTTTGTAGATAGGGTGTGTGGAGGTTGCTGTGGACTACAGCACTGTGTCCTAAGAGGACTGCCCTTTGCGATCTATGTTTCCCTCTCTGTGGCCTTTGGGGGCTCTTAATCCCATCTAAAAATGAGATTTGGTCACTGTCTAAACTTTGCTGGGATTTGTGTGCTGTATTTAGACCTGCTTCTAGAGGTGCTGTTGTGAGCTCAGGAGAAGCAAGTGGCAGGGCTTCTTGTAGCTTAGTGGGAAGAAGGTTGTATACAATGCCCGTTTCCATGGCAGACTTGGCAGGGCCGTTGTGCACTGGCCCCAAAGTGGGTGGGGAGTCAGCTACTCTGCACTAGCCAGGTAGGCACTTGAGCAAGATTGGGGCATGTTAGTTTGAGCTAAGGTGAACAGGTCGTTCTTGGAAGGGTAGTCTGCATCTCAAGCATTGCTGCACTGGGTACAGTTCTGCCCCACACCTTATTGGGCAATGAACCCATCTGGGCTGTCCTTTCAGTAGGACACAAGGTCTGCCCTCTTCCAGAAGTTGGGAGTGGGGCTTCTGCTCCCCAAGCGGGGAGCTACTCTCCTGCTTCCTTCTGGCTTGAGCTCTTCTCCCGGAGAAGTTAGGCCCTGTGTGAATGTAGCCTAAGCCCCTTCTTTGCTACCCCTGGGCCAGAGCAGAGGGAGCAGGAGAGTTTGGGCAGAGCACTATCTCTGCGGAGAGCCCACAGCTGTGAATAATAACAAGCAGTATTTAGCCATGGCAAAGGCAAGAACGGTGTATAAGGGCTTGGTTTGAGTGGCAGCAGCTGCCCAGAACGCACAGTGCCAGCCTCACCTGCTGTCCACACGAGAAAGAAGAACAAGCTTGTCTTCTGCTGTTTCAGAGATTAGAAGACGGGACAATGGATGCAAGCTACAGGAAAAGAGATTCCACCTCAACATTAGGAGGAACTTCCTGACAGTAAGAGCTGTTCGACAGTGGAACACACTCCTCAGAGAGTGATGGCATCTCCTTCCTTGGAGGTCTTTAAACAGAGGCTGGATGGCCATTTGTCAGGAATGCTTTGATTGTGATTTCCTGCATGGCAGGGGGTTGGACTGGATGGCCCTTGTGGTCTCTTCCAACTCTATGATTCTATGATTCCTCTTAGCTTCAGTACTGGGCAGGTTGAGTTAAGTCACAGTTTCAGTGGCCATCTCAAAAGGACTCATTTGAACCTAAGGGTTGCATCAAAATTTCCCATTTATGATTAAGAGAGTCTATATGGACTGCTGCAGGTATATGGGCTCTATAGCTGGGATGCTCTTGAATATCCGTATTTGTCTCCTGGTTGAACTGTGTTTTCTGAAGATGGAGATAGGCCTTTTTGCCCAGGGCTGAATTACTGAACAGGCTTAAGGGACACTATTCAAGGCACTGTGATGGTCATAATACTTTATTTGCACTCTTTTTAGACAGGGTAAAGGGCCCTTTTCAGCAGCCTGGCATAGGCCTTATGGCATTCATCATATGGCAGGGGTTTGGGTTTCTGAAGAAGAAATTATTATCAAAATGAGCTGCATAATTACTGTAATTTTTAATTCCATGGTATGTGACAAGTGGAGCCAGCATGGTGTAGTGGTTTAAGCGTTGGGCTATGACTCTGGAAACCAGGTTTTGAATCTCCATTTGGCCATGAAAACTCATTGGGTGACCTTGGGCAAGTCACACGCTCTCAGCCTCAGGGGAAGGCAATGGCAATGGCAAATATCCTCTGAACAAAAGAAATCCCCATGATAGGTTCACCATTGGATAGCCATTAATTGGAAATGACTTGAAGGCACCCAACAAAAACAAAGGGGAGAAGTGGGCAGTGGTAATGTGTGGGAACCACAGAATGATTTTTACCACCATAAAAACAGGTAGCCTTGAAAATGGAAAAGATCCTTTATATAATCCCAAAGGGTGCACAGTAAAAGGCTTTAATAAATTAACATAATATTTTCTCTATATTAGAAAAGTTGTGTATGTTAACTGAATGCTCCTGTCAAGTGAAATTAAAATTATTCATGCCAGATGTCCAGCACAAGAGCTGTAATTCTGTCAGACAATTCTTATGTGATGCCATTGCCACCCCCATCCCAAGTAAGTAAATAATCTCCAGCAGAAGCAAGGGAGATGAGTGGTTGGAGATGGGTAGAACTGGTTCTTTGTGAAAGGGCTAGTGTCCCCGGCGGTATATACATAAAATTTATTATTATTATTATTATTATTATTATTATTATTATTATTATTTAACCATTAAGCAGACCGACCTTGAGCTAATTCCCCAGTGTTAGGCGTAGAGAAGAGGAGAAGGCCACCAAGATGGCTCCGTGAATGAGAGCTGGGGTGACTTGCCAATCCAGACTTCACAACTTATTTTTTGCATGTGCATTAATCCATACTATAATTAATCCATACCATACTTTGTGGGCAGGAGGTGACATATTTGTACTCTTAAGTAAATAAAAAATAAATAATTTAAAACATGTAAAGGGATGTTTTTAGTCATAACTAAGGCAAAGTGTTTCCCAGAGTGCTGTTTGTTAAAAGATGATGATGATGATGATGAAGAAGAAGAAGAAGAGAGGAATCACAGAATCATGGAGTTGGAAGGGATCCCCCAGGGGCCATCCAGTCCAACTCCATTCTACCATGCAGGAACTCAGAATCAAAACACTCCCAACAGATGGCCGTCCAGCCGCTGTTTAAAAACCTCCCAAAAAGGAGACTCCACCAAAATCTCCGAGGGAGGAGTGTGTTCCACTGGCAAATAGCTCTTGCTGTCAAGAAGTTCCTCCTAATGTTTAGGTGGAATCTCTTTTTCTGTACTTTGAATCCATAGCTCTGTGTCTAAGTTTTGGAGCAGCAGAAAACAAGCCTGCTCCATCCTCAATATGACATTCCTTCAGATATTTAAACATGGTCATAATGTCACCCCTTAACCTTCTTTTCTCCAGGCTAAACATACCCAGCTCCCTAAGTCACTCCTCATATGACTTGATGGTTTTCAGACCAGTCACCATTTTGGCCACTCTCCTCTGGACACGCTCCAGGTTGTCAACATCCTTTTTGAACTGTTGTGCCCAGAACTGGACACAGGAGAGGTTTGACACAGTGAGGTGTCAGTGAACCGGACACAGTGAGGTCTGACCAAAGCAGAATAGAATGGTACCACAATCGCATTGGCGTTTCTACCTTCTGCATCACAGTTGGTTCATATTCACTTTGTGGTCTACTAAGACTCTTAGATCCCTTTCGCGTGTACTGTCGTCAAGCTAGGTGTTATATCTGTGCATTTCATTGTTTCTGCTTAATTGTACTACCTTACATTTCTCCCTGTTGAAGTTAATGTCGTTATTATTAGCCCAGCTCTCTAATCTGTTATGATCATTTTGAATTCTGATCCTGTCCTTTATTGCTACTAATTTAGTGCCATCTGCAGATTTGATAAGCATTCCCTCTATTCTTTCATCCAAGTCATTGATAAAGATGTTGAATAGCAATGGCCCCAGGAGAGAACCCTGTGGCACCTTACTGGCCACTTTTCTCCAGGATGAAGAAGAGGAGCCATTGTTGAGTAACCTTTGTGTTTGGTCAGTCAAGCAGTTAGAAAGCCACATAACAGTAGTATTGTCTAGCCCACACTTTTCTAGCTTTTTTGCAAGAATATTATTGTTGTTGTTGTTGTTATTATTATTATTATTATTATTATTTATATCCCGCTTATGACAAAGACAATCCAAGCGGCTTACATAAAAACTCATACAATATAACCCCTGAGACCAATCCACCCCCCCTTAAAACAGTATTAAATATCTCATAATTAAAATAATCAAACAATAATAAAATCATAATAAAAACAGACAAACAAACCAAACAAACAAACCAGCAAAACAAACCCGGCCAACCTCTAAAACATCCCTCATCCATCAGAATGATGGGGCCACGAGAGGAAAAAGGGGGCCGGATAACCTAAGGGGGCTGGAAAACCCGAGGGGACCAGGAAACCCAAGGCTGGGATAATTAATCTGGAAAGGCCTGCCGGAAGAGATCCGTCTTAACAGCCTTTTTGAAGCTGTCTAAGGATGTCAGCTGACGGATCTCGTCCGGCAGGCCGTTCCAGAGTTTGGGGGCGACAGCAGAAAAAGCCCTCTGGGAGGTCGTCGCAAGCCTCAGTTTTTGAGGCTGCAGCAGTAATATCATGCCAAAGCCCTTACTGAAATCAAGATATACTACATCCACGGCATTCGATTAATATATCAAGCTTTTGGTGGGCAATGTATTTTATTAGCAAACATATAGAATGTCTGGACTTAGGTAGCCAAAACACGACTATCAAAGCACAAAAGAAGAGTTTTGTGCAACCCCAAAGTTGACAGAAACACCCCCATCTCCAATGTAAGAGCCCAGGGGACGATAATCCCTAAAGAGCTCACTGAGGACATGCTGTGTTCATTGAGTGCAGAATGCTGACTGACTTTTGGAGCGGTGCAAGGCAATGGAATGAATGGAGTGCCATCTAGAAGGACATGTCTGGCTGGAGCCCAGAACAGAGGTACTGCATGCTGCAGTCTGTTGCATTGTAAGTAGTCTGTTGCATTATTATTATTATTATTTTTAAAAAAGAGTTCAGATTTGAATTAGCAAAATAAGAATTGAGGGTGTGAAGGGTTATTATTGAATATAGCCTTGCCAGCTAATCCAATTAGTTTTTAATCACTTATCATATTGTATTTATATGCATGTTTTCTCAAAAAAATAATAATAATCCCAAACATAGTCCTTGCAATTTTAAATCTTTTATAAAAGGTTCTCTCCCTTGACCCACCCAATTTGTTTTAAACTTTTGCACATCCAGTCACTGTTCACTTACAGGCATATGCACAAGCATGCATTCACAGAGCTGTATATATGCATGCCTGGCAAAGAGAGAATGTTGCTTCTTTTATCCTGAGAGCTTGCACTGTCATCCCAAAGGCCCTCTGCGTATTCATGGTGAGCATTCCAGTGTTTTCTTCCCACGTGAATAGTAATAATAATAACAATATCTATTTATATCCCGCCCCTCTGCAGAGCAATCGGGGCGGCTTACACCATTAAAATTTACATAAAAGATATGTTAATACAGTGTAAGCAGAACCTAAAAATCCCGAAACCCACCTGCCCCTTAAAAGGTAAGTTTAAAAGCCCCTTAAAAGGGCTCTTCTTCTTAGTCTAGGCCCAATGTTGCTGGGCCTGTTGTCTCTCCCCCAGATGACATCAGATGGAGTGCAGGGAGGGCTCTTTGTTCTTTGGCTGATGTTTCTGGAAACACCACCCCTGTCAGAATCAGCTCAGATCAAGCATGCAGCTGTGGCAGTTCTTCCAAAACAGCCCAGACTGGAGAGGAGAAAGGAATTGCACATGCCTCCGCCACTCTTAATGCTCTGAATACTTGTGTAATGATGTGGCTCATTCTTTGTCACTTGTGGTCTCTAAATTACAAGAAAATATGGTTCAGTGGACTTGCATCACTCCCTTCTGTGATTTTGTTTCCACTGTAATGGGACAAGCATAGGGAGGGAGGGAATTTTGAGCACCAGTAAGATTTGCTGCACTGCAAGATAGGTCTCTCTTGACTGGGACATTCTCCTTTGCAAACCCTATGGAAACATTCAGGACTTCCTATGGTTGTAGGTCTGTTGCTTGGATAGCTCCCATTGTTACCTGGGGCAGTGCTTCTCAGACGGTCTGATGTGTTCCCCCCTGCCCGCCCCAATATGCCAGGGACACGTACTGTATTTGTGCCCATGGCTTGCTCTGGAACTGGATGTAGTCCCAGGCCTCTTCAACATTTCTTTGTGTGCCTGACACACCTTACTGCTATGGCATAAGCTTTATTGCCCTGGTGGCGCAGTGGCTAAATACTGCAGCCACTCACTCATAGACCACAAGGTTCAATACTAGCCAGGGCTCAGGCTAGACTCAGGCCTGCATCCTTCTGAGGTTGCTAAAATGAGTACCCAACTGTTGGGGGGCAGTGAGCTTACAGTTGTAAACCGCTTAGACATCCCATAGCGTGATACGAAGCTGCTTTGCTATTGATGGCAACTGATGCAGCAGATGGTGTACAGCAGAGAAACACCCCAGCCCTTTCATTCACAGGGTCCACCACCCCACACAGCCAAAGGTAGAATTGCCCCCTCCCCACAAATTCTGCTCCCAGGCGTCTCCTGTCAGCTGGCAATCAAGTCAAATACCTATTGTGGGACACACAGGTCACTTATGTTGGGGTGCACTCCCTGCTAGGCCAAGGTAGATGGAAGTTGGATTCTCAAGGGTTGTATTGTACAGAAGAAAACAAAGACAAATTAGTGTGCAAGTATGACCCATCTGCCCCCTAATAGCAATGAGAACTCACAGGCAGATTAGCGATAGAGAAAAGTTGAGTCCTACTTCCGTTCTCAGCCCTCATACCTTTTCCCAGCATCAAACTGCAAAGTGAATGCAAAAAGTGTCTAGCAAGGTCACTAATCCAAATGAACCCTTTCATGTCACTGGGCAGCTGATAATGTTTGGCCCTGAGGCTAACAAGGACTCCAAAACCCATCTGCCTGGTGTCAGAGGCCCAGCTCACCAGCCCACCATTTACAACTATTTCTTTCCTGGAAACTCTGCAGACCAGCAGCCAAGGGCTCACAGACTGGTACCAGTTCAGAGGTCACCACTTTGGTTAGCACTGGGCTAGAGCACAGGCCTGTTACATATCTGCCTGTCTCCTCTGGATTTTCATACCATGCCTCGAGGAGGCCTGCACCACAAGGATATCCCCATAGCATTTTGTGAAGGCAAGTTGGTGGCTTTGTGGGTACAGGTGACTCATACAACAAGCCTTCATCAGGCTGGAGGTGGGTGGGGAGAACATACTATTTTTTGCATTCTTGAGAAGACTGGGGGGTGATCTGAAGGGCTGTCAGGTGGAAGTTGGATCTGTTTTTAAACAGATGGCCACCTGTTGGGGATGCTTTAGGAGTCCACCATCATGGGGTTGGGCTACATGGCCCTTGGAGTCCCTTCCACGTGTATAATTTTATGATTCTTAGGAGGTGTGGGGGGGGAAGCATGCTGCAGACTGGAAGTGTCCCATGGAGTAGCTTGTGCTGTTGTCATTGTGCTTGAGCTGCGTCTTCCTAGCTTTGTTCTCCTGTCATGGAAGGCTTTTGGTAGGTCTCTTTGTGTTGTTGTTTTTGCTCCTAGAAGTCTTTGATATCATGCAGACTGGCACCTGCCCTACTTAAATCGCAGTGTGGTACACCTGACGCCATCGTTTAGTCATAGCATTCTTTTAGGAAATGTAGTGCAGCTCCTGTTTCTGTGTTTAGCTTGGCTGTTGTGACCAACCAAATGCTGCAGGGAGCAGGCGGGAGCTAATGACCCATTCTATCAGCAGCATCGTTGTGTAATAGAATGGCAAAACAGGAGCTTTTGGAATCGGGATTGAATGAAAAGCCTTTTGAAGCTTGAATTGTGCTCCGCTCTCCATGAGGACTTGTTGCATGATGACTGCCGGAGATGCAGGGCTGCCTTGACCTTCCTTTTCCAGAGAACAAGGAGTGAGCTGTGGATCCCTCCATGGATAAAAGGAGGACCCAAGTGGAACAAACTTTGGGCTGGGGGCGGCAGACTTCAGTGAAATGCAAGCACTCCTCCTCTGGTCCTCGCTGGCTGTTTCCCTTCCCAGGCTTTTGCCATTATCCCATTGCTGCCCTCATCATCCCTTTATCTCCGCTGGGTGTCTGTTGCATGGAAGCGACACAGGTCTGCCTTCCTCGCCTGGATCTCAGGGATCTCAGCCCCCTTTCCTGATGTTCTGCCTGCTCTGTCACTAACAGCCTGCGCCCTTCTTTCCTGTCCGGTGACTTCTTTTGGAGTCGTCTTCTCCACCTCAAGATAATGGCATGGCTTCTTCAGAGCCTGGAAGCCACCCATTGCAAAGGCAAGTTGGGCTGCACTTTGTAAACATGCTAGTCAAATTCATGTCCCTAAAATCTGCCCTGTAGGTGGGCATGCCCTTGTAAAGTGCCTATAGCTGCATATCTTCCAGTGGTCCTGTTGCTCTGCAGAGAATGGTTTTTCTGATACCTATGGAAAATAGAATTGATAATATTCATTGTCTGATAGAAGGGGAGGGAGCAGGGAAGAGGATATCTGTATTGCAATTAATATAATCCTGCCTAGATTTGGGCCAGCCATAAAACAATTCCAGAAATGTGGACCACACAGACACTTTTTTGCTCATCCCTTGCCCTTAAAATGCTTTCTCTGTCATGGTCCAGTCTACTCAAGATTCTCTGTCCAGCCATTTCCATGTAGGAGGCTTCCAACTCTGTAAGACAATATGCTTGTTTCCCCTTTGTGGCTGCCCCTTGAATCCAAAGTCTGTCTCCATTTAAATTTGAGGGGCAGAGGGAGATGCAGACTAGCAGCACAGTGAATTGAGTAAAGCCCCTTGTTCTGTCCTTCTTTCCATGCCAGATCAGGGAGTTTGTCCCTGGGCAGACTGTGGCCTCCTGAAGAGCCCTCTCCAATACAGTCTTCCTCCAGGAGCAGCACAGGAGAGCAGGACACTGTCCCCTTCCATGGGAAGAGTGTTTCCACAGGTAGGCAGGCCAGAATTGGGACCCCAGGAAGCTCATACCTAGACAGACAGCTGGCCCTTCTAGTCCAGTAACCTCTTGATACTACAGGCAGCCCTGGCTCTGCTGGGTTCCAGTCTTTCCTAGCCCTGTGTGAAGATGCTGCCTAGGATCGAACCCGGCACCTTGTGCATCTCAAGTAAATGCCTGGATGTTTGGCAGTGGCTCCTCCTGGTCCTGAGAGCAGTTTGCAGTGGCTTGGGATGATTTCCCTTTTCCTGGCCTCTCTTCCAGTGGATGTCCTGAGAGATGGTGGATCAAAGGGGTGCCACAAGGTATCTTGGAAAACTTACTTTGGATTGACATTTCAACTGGAGGGTTGGGTGCAAATGTGAAGTCACAAGGGAATTTTCTTCCAGGTCAGATGGGCTACTGTGCCAGACTGGTTAGTTTGGCTACTTTATTCCTTCTCTTCCTTCTCATAGAGGTGACTTGGCTCAGTTGCTGGAGCCACAGGAGCAGCGTGGGCTTGCTTTCACTCTGACCCTTCAGCTAAATGCCTTGAGGTGGTGGAAAAGCCTCCTTGGGGCTGGGAGGCTGAGAGCTAGTGCGACCCAGTTGGGCAGAGTGGGTTCAGAACAGTTACTGCAATGAATCACTCAAACTGTGAAGGACTTTTTGGGAGGACCTGGGCTGTCCTTGTTTAGAAAGATGCTGCTGTTTATGCTCAGGAGTGTCTCACTCGGTTTTGTGAGCATGTTTGTTGTTCCAGGATCAGAAGCAGCTAGCAGTGGGCCTTTAGAAAGTTGTGCCTAGCAGCCTTGGGAACAAGAGATAAGCTGGCTTGGGCACGTGTTCAGGTTCAGGTGTGCTCACTGGACTCCCGGGAGCCCATGCCTGAGCCAAAGTGGTCCTTAGTGTGCCTGCCTCAGTCTGGTTCTGCTAACAAAGTCCAATTAGCTGTGCTTGACTTTGCTTGAAGCAGCCTTCTGAAGGAGCGTAAAACCCAGGTCTGGGATTCCTGAGATCTTTTTGGAGAGGGTACTCCTTGCAGAATGGGTTTGGATAGGAACAAACCACTCTGAGCAGCCCCTTGCCACTTCTGAATTTCTCAGAGATTGTTCCTGTAGTTGGATTTGACTGTTGTATTTAATTTATTTATTTCATTTATTTTCTCCTCTTAAGAGTGGGGCTTTTAGTAGGGAAAGGGGCCACTCCAGAGCAGAAGCATGCCTCCCCCCCCCCCCCCCCCCCGTATCCCCTGAGCAAGAGGAAAGCAACACTCTCCAAAGGTTTGGCCTTGAGCTTCTCTCTCTGCTGAGATTGAGTCACCTTCTCTTAGGCAGGCAGGTGAGGGTTGCTGCTATCTTGGTCCCACTCCAAAGGAATCCTGGGGTGCAAACATTCCTCCTCCCGCCCTCTTCCTGCATAGCAATCTGTCCCCTAATCCCCTCGGAAAAGAGATGGGGCAGGGCAGTAGAGGTGGGGCAGGGTGGCCACACTCCCATCTGGCAAACGGCATCCGAAGACCCACCAGATGCAGCCTGTCATCCTTTGTGCAAGCATGCAGGAGCTGATTGGCTTGTGGCCTACTTTGCTGGCGGGGCAGTCAGGGAGCGTGGCCTGGCTTCCCAGTGGGAATGGGAGGTGGGGGGGCTGCTTCTGGGCAAGGCTCACTCCCCCTTGGGCTCCACAGAGAAAGGGCAGTGGTTCTGGCTTTGGGGCAGAGGCAGCAGGGAAGGCACCCGCTGGATCTGCAAAGGGGGCTGTTCCCCTGGAGCATCCAAGCAAGGAGCAGTGGGGTCTGAAGAGGTTCCTGCCATTCCCCCCCCTCCGCCCCCGGCCAGCCTTTCTGCTAATCCAGCCTCTCATTGTTTCTCTGTGTTAAGCGTGCAATCTCGGCTTTGACAGCAAAAAGTGAAAGGAGGTTTAGCCCCTTAAGCTGCTCTGGCCCAGCCTTTGCCCCAGCTGTCCCCAGTTCCTGACTCTGATGGGTGCAGCGAGGATGGAGATGGCATGGTCTGAGCAGAGGTCAGCCTTCAGGTAGCTGGAGAGGGGGGGGAGGGGGGTGAGTGAGCCTGAAGTGGATCCAGGAGGAGCTGGGGATGCTGGGAGCAGGGATTGAAATCCATTTGGCCAGTTGGTCCTGGGCTGGGTGAATTGCAGGCACTCAGGACTTTCTCAGTGAGCTTGAAGAGCTACACATTTTGAGGAGTGGGGTAGGAGAGGATGGATTTCAGTCCTTCCTACCAAAGATTTAACTGGGAAGCTTAGAAAACTCCAATATCCTTGGCAGTTATAGAGGATGCAAAGCGAGTGGAAATTCATATGAGAGCTGCAGTCTTTGTATGTTGCTTAACTGATACGGAATAATATTCTTCTCCTTTCCTGTTTGGAATATTTGGAAACTGGTTTGTTTGTTGATTTTTGTGTAAGGCCAGAAGCATTGCTTGATTCAGGTTGCTGAGGGAAAGAAATGGAGAATCTGCTTAACTTTTTATTTGGAACATGATTACCTTGCCTTTTAATTCTCTGAAGAACAGCCATTTAAAGAGGGATTGTTATCGAATAATATTTGTAAAGCATGATACTAGCATTTGGTAGGGGGGGTCAAAGATGGGAGGGGATTGAGAGCAAGAGCTGTGGTCCGCTTGGGAAAAGGTTTCTTCTCACGGGTTGCTTTTATTTATTCATAAACCTTGATCTCAAAAGAAAGTTGTTCTTTGTTCTTGGCATTCCATGTTCATTTGGGCAGCGCAAGAAATTAATTGCATGATTGTAAGCAGGCAGTCTCCTTAGGCTGAGGCTTGTCCTCATCCTGAGATCTAGCAAGCCCAACACATTTGCCAAAATATGACACAACTTGCTAGGTTTGTCTGGAAGATTCAAGGATCGTGTGTGGCTCAGCTTCCAGCTATACCTTATCTGGTCAGTAAGAGATTAACCTCATTGTGCACCTTTGGAAACTAAATACCTCCTTTACCCAGAAGTCACTCAAACAGCAAGACTGCTGTTCAAACATATTTACAGCACAGTTTCCTAAAAGGAAACTCCCAAAATTTAATTCATAATATGGCACTGTCTGGTATGGCACTTTCCAAATCTGCAAGTTTGAGGTAGCTCTCTGAAGCTAAAGCTGACAAAAATTTCTCCTGCCTTCACACAACTTTGGTTGCAAATATGGTTTATCTGTTACCTCTGATTTATAGAACAAGAAACAAATAAGTGGCCCACCATGCTTTGCAGCAATTTTCCATTAAATTTCCTTCCCCTAAAATTCTGTAACCAGTTCTGTGAGCAGACAGATTGATGCTTAAGTTCTGCAATTAAGAAGCATATGGGTGATTTAAGGCTGTGTACCTGAACCCTTTAAGATAGAGAGGCATTGCCTGGCCTGTCTAGCATTCCAGGCTGCCATTTTAAGTTGCGACTTTGTCCCCTCCTGAAGTCACTCGTGGTAATCTGCAGTTAGTTTTCACTGTAGGAAGTGGACTGCCAAGTGGTGCCTGGGAAAGATGGGTATCTTCCCCCCCACCCTCAACGTATGAAACTCAACATTGAGCGCATGAGAAGAGCTGCATTTGCGTTCTTGCTTACTGCCTGGCAAACTCCTAACTGGCCTTTTCTCCTTCAAATCTTCCTCTGCTAATAGCCCAAAAATGAGAAGTGGTGTTTGGGGAACTTGAAGGAGAAGCCAAAAGTTGGAAGAGCTTGCAGAAAGAGAGGTGGGAACACAGACTAAGAAGCCATCCCTCCATTCCCTCAGGATCTCTCTTTGTTATTAACTGCTGTCAAGTTGGACTTTGGACTTTGACCTCTGGAGCTCTCCAAGACCCCTATCCTCCACGGCCCTGCTCAGTTCCCAAAGACTTAGGACCTAAGCAGATGACGCAAAGCGCCATCTTCAGGGCAAGGAAGGGGAGGGGAAACCACATGCTGGGCGCCCCAACCCCTTCCTGAAGATGTTGTTGTAGCGCCGGACCCTCCACACCTCCGGCGCTCTGAGGATGTCTATCCGCTGCAGCGTCCACACGCGCTGTGGCGGAAAAGGCGCCAAAGGTGCGCCGGCAGCCTTTTGCGGTGCACCTTTGGCAATTTGTGGAAGGAGCACTATTTTAGCGCTCCTTCCTGGGGCGGCAAAGCTGTGCCGCGGGGCCGAGGAATGCGGATGCCTCAGCCCCGATCCGCAGCTTCCTGGGACGGCCCCGTGCCGCCCATCTGCTCCCCCCCATAGGGCTGTGTCCTCTTTGACTAAGGGCCTTTGCAGACTGCCAGAAATAGTGCAAATTGAGGCCACTTTAACCGCCCTGACTCAGTGCTAGGGAATCATGGGAACTGTAGTTTATTGTGGCACCAGAGCTCTCTGACAGAGAAGGCTCAGTGTCTCAGAAAAAAATACAATTCCCATGATTCCCTAGCACTGAGCCAGGGCAGTTAAAGTGGACTCAATTTGCACTATTTCTGGCAGTCTGCAAAGGCCCTGAGTCTCTCCATTTGATGTGCGGTCTTCCTCTCTCCTACTGCCTTCTGTCTTTCTGAGCATTGTCCCCTTTTCTAATGAGTCATGTCTTCTCATGTACGGCAGCCTTAAAGATGTGCCAAAGTAGGACCACTCTGATTCGGTAATGAAGAGAGAGTTCAGCTCTGATTTGTTCTTGTACCCATTTGTTTGTCTTGTTTGTCGAATTTATTTTAAAAAAATACTTTTTTGTTACAAATAGAGCTACAACATCCTGAAATGTAAGGAGCCTCTGCACTACTACAAGGAACCTCTTTCAATTGGCAGTTTATGAGGAGCTGGCAAAATAAGAAATAAATTAATAAAAGTGGCAAATCATCAAGATTAGTAAAAGAAAGAAAATTGTTTTGTCTCTTCTAGTCCTCCATAGCGTCAACCAGACATAGAGTATTCATTCCAATAAAAAGAACTGGAGAAAGAGAAACCGAGACCAGGAATTACAGCAATGTGGGACACTGTACGTTGTTGTTGTGCGCCTTCAAGTCCTTTCCATCTTATGGCAAACCTAGGGCAACCTTATCATGGTTTTGTTTTGTTTTGTTTTGTTTTGTTTGCACCACTTGTGTGATGTGCCTGTGCCATGCCTGGCATGGGAGGGCAGTAACTGAGCTGGAGCTGTTCCTTCAGCCTGGCATCACAGAAGGGCTCCCTGTGCCCATAGAGGTACCAGCAGGATGCTTGGTAATGGAGCTGTCCTAGAACAAAATAAAATAATTCTTGTTATGTCTCCTGGGATCTTGGGGTAGGGATCCTTCCCTTTGCCACAACTGATTGGAGGGGTTCCACCTGGGAGGAGGCAAGTAGGGGCCGCTTGGGGTTTGAGGTGAGAGGAGAGCCTGCTGGCCATCTCTGTGTGCCTAGTGATGAGGTACCAGTCTTGCCTTCTGATTGGCTGAGCTGCTGCTGCTGGGGCTTTATGACATGCCCAGCAGCTTCCTATTCCTGTTTTCCTGGGGCAGCCTCTCTTGAACTGCATGGCGGGTGCGGGGGGCAGGAATGGTCAGCACCTCTGTCCAGGTGAGTGGATACGTTGGCCCCATTGAGACCTTCTAAATGGGATTCCCACCCCGGGAAAGGAGACCCTTGGTGTCTCCTTGGCAGTCAAGGCTTGGCCACAGCCCGGGCGCTTCCCATTTCTGAGATCTCTTGCCCTCCACCACCACCCTCTCCACCCCTCCTGAGCACTGGCTGGCACAGGATACCTGGGCATCCCATAGTGGCACCATGAATGCTGCAGGCTGGCAGTGGGTGGTACATTTGTGGGGAGGGTTCCAGAATATGGTGCCTACTTGTGGCACCACACTTTAAGAAGGATGTTGATAAGCTGGAACGTGTCCAGAGGAGGGTGGCCACAATGGTCAAAGGTCTGGAAGCTGAAAGGCCTATAAAAAACAGCTTAGGCAGCTGTATATGTTGTTGTTGTGTGTCTTCAAATCGTTTCTGACTTATGGCAACCCTAAGGCGAATTTTGCAGCAAAAATGATTGAGAAGTGACATGAGAGCCATCTTTAGGTATCTGAAGGGTTGTTATCCAGAAGATGGAGTGAGCTCGTCCTCTACAACTCCAGACACTAGACTAGAACATGATTCAAATTACAGGAAAAGAGATTCCACCTAAACTTTAGGGAAAATCCCTTGACTGTGTTTCACAGCAGAATAAACTGCCTCAGAGGGGAGAGGTTGGATGGCCATCTCTTGGGAGTGTTTTCGTTGTGTGTCCTGTGCCATGCCCTTGGCACAGATGGCCCTTGTGGCCCATTCCAGTTTTGTAATTCTGTGTTTCTGTAGTGGTGGCCATTGCTCTCCATAAGTTGCTTTCTGTCTCAGAGTCCCTCTCAGATTGGAGTTGTTGGGTGTGATGGACTGAACATATGCTGACTCCCAAGATTATTTTATTGGTGTTCATAGAATCATAGAGTTGGAAGAGACCCCAGGGACCATACTGTCCAACCCCCAGCCATGCAGGAATTCACAAAGCATCCCCAACAGATGGCCATCCAACCTCTGTTTAAAAACGGCCTCCAAAGAAGGAGACTCCACCACTCCAAGAGGGAATGTGTTCCCCTGTCAAACAGCTCTTACTATCAGGAAGTTCCTCTTAATGTTGAGGTGGAATTTCTTTTTCTGTAGCTTGCATCCGTTGATCCGGGTCCATTTTTCTTGCCTAACTGCAGTGCCTTACATTTCTTTATGTTGAAATGTATTTTGTTAGCTTTGGCCCTGCTTTCTAATCTAAGGTCATTTTGAATTCTGATCCTGTCTTCTGGGGTATTAGCTGTTCCTCCTAATTTGGTGTCATCTGCAAATCTGAGAAGCGTGCCCCCTATTCTTTCATCCAAGTCCTTGATAAAGAGGTTGAATAGCCCTGGGCCCATGACAGAGCCCTGTGGCACCCCAAAGGTCACTTCTCTCTAGGATGAAGAAGAGGAGCCAGTGCTGAGCACCTTTTGGGTTCAGCCGGTCAACCAGTTACTAATCCATTTAACAATTGTATTGTCTAACCTACATTTTACTAACTTTTTTGCAATAATATAATGGGAGACCTTGTTTGAAGACCTTATTGAAAATCAAGATATGCAATATCCACAGCATTCCCTTCATCTCCCAAGCTGGTAATTTTATCAAAAAAAGGAGGTCAGATTAGTCTGGCATGACTTGTTTCTCTGAAACCCATGTTGAATTTTTGTGATTATGGCATTCCCTTCTAAATGTTCACAGACTCTCTGTTTAATGAACAGTTCTAGAATCTTTCCCGGTATTGGTGTCAGACTAACTGGGGGATAATTGTTGGGATTCTCTTTTTTTCCCCTTTTTGAAGATGGGGACAACATTTGCTCCCTTCCAGTCTGCTGGGACTTCTCTTGTTCTCCAGGAGTTCTCAAAGTGGCTCTAAGAGTACTTTTTCCAGTTCTCTTAATACCCTTAAATGTAGTTCATCTGGCCCTGGAAACTCAAATTCTTTTAGAGAAGCCAGGCATTCCTGTACTACCTACTTTCCTCTGCTGCATCAACTGCTTCATTTTCCCTAGGCTGAGCATTTGAGAATTTCTGCCTTTACTCTGTTCCTTGTTAGCATTTTGCTATTTTCTTTATGCAGCGGCCCTGCCGTTTCCTTGCTTTTCCCTTTGCTACAGACATAAGTGAAAAAGCTCTTTTTTATTGTTTTTAATTTCCCTAGCAAGCCTGAGCTCATTCTGTGCTTTAGCTTTTCTGCCTTCCCCTCTACACATGCTGGCTATTTGTTTGAATTCTTCTTTCGTGGTTTACCCCCTTTTTTCCCAACTGTTGGGGGGCAATGAGCTTACAGGTGTAAACCGCTTAGACATCCCATAGTGCAATATGAAGCGGTATATAAATGAAGCTGCTTATATATGTCCCTTTTAAATCTTAGCTCAGTTGAAAGTTCTTCAGTCATCCATCCATCCATCCTAGTTTCTTTGGACACCACCCATTTGTCCTCCACATTGGAACTGTTGAAATTGTATAATCAATATCTCACTTTTAAGAAACTCCCAACCCTCTTGAACCCCCTTCTCTAGTAGTATTCCTGACCAAAGGATCACTCTCAGTATTTCTCTAAGTTTACTGAATTCAGCGTTCTTAAAATCTGTGTGACTATGCTTGGCTTCCTCTTTCTGCTATATAACAGACCTCAGGAGAACATGGTCACTCCCACTTAAGGATCCTGCCACTTCCACCCTTTTAACCAAGTTGTCCCTGTTGGTTAGGATCAGATCTAAAATAGCTGTTCCCCTAGTTGCCTCTTCTACCTTCAGGACAATGAAATTATCTGCCAGACAGGTGGGGAATTTGCTGGACCTTAAATTGTTGGCAGAGTTTGACTTCAAACAGGTATCGGAATAGGTGGGGAGCTTCTGCTGCAGTCTTGAGAATCCTACACTCCCACCAACTTGTTTTGTGATCCTCTAGGATTTCTGGTGTCACATTCTCTGTCTGATGAGTGCCGCAAAGGCTGTGGATGGTGTCCAATTTCCCAACATCTGAATCAGCTCCCTGCTTGTGTTGCTTTTCTGGTTCCCAGTGTGAACTGGGGCCCTCAGTTGCAGGAGAGCTGCTTTGGTCTGCCCTGGAGTGCCAGAGTGGCTAGTGGGGATTCAGTTTCTCTTGGTATCTACAGAGGAATTGTTGTATGTGGGAGGCTCTCTAGGGAAAGTTAGCTCTGGATTCCAGCTTCTGTTACCCCTGTACCATCTAGACCAGGGTGGGTAAACTGCAGCTCTTCAGATGTTGTTGTTGAACTGCAACTCCCAGCAGCCCCTCTCCAGCATAACAGTGAAGAATGCTGGTAGCCACACTCCCAACAACATCTGGGGGACCTCATGTTTCCCAGCCTGATCTAGGCTGATGCTTCTGCTTCTTTCTTGTATCTTCTCCCTCCTGCATTGTTGGGTCTAGGGCCAGGCTGCTGAGGGATATAGAAGTGAGTCCTGTTACCCTGCCCTTGGTGATAGGCTGTGGTCATGCCTTGATCTGGCTTAAACATTTTTGAACACTTCCTTGGGTCCCATGTGAGAAGAAAGAGGGCGATATACATAAAATCAAATTATAACTGAGTGCATGAGGAGTGACTAGATGATGATGATGATGATGATGATGATTTGGAGTATTTATACCCCGCTCTTCAGCCAAAGGCTATCAGAGCAGCTTACAAGTGGATTAATGATGGTTCCCTGCCCTCAGGCTTACAATCTAAAAAGACAAGGAGAAGGGAATGGCGGTAGGGAAGGGGAATAAGTCCAGCAGATCTTCTCTTCTCCTGGATCAAGGCAGATGGACTGGAGGGAGGGCCCTTCTTCTTGTTCAGGCTAGGCCCGATGGATGTACGGAGGCTGGTGGCAGTTTCTCATGGGGCTTTGGTTTGGTGTTGCAAATCACCCTGAGTTGTTTGCTCTGCAGTCTCCTTTTGGTAAAGCAGAGATAGCTAATGTGCAGCTCTCCAGATGATGATGGTGATGATGGACTGCAACTCCCCTCATTCTCTCCTCATTGTAGCTATGCTGGCTGGGTTCGATGGGACAGGTTCTGGAAGGCTGACAGTTGTCTCCCTCCATTGCTGTGGAGCACCTGCTTGGTGTAGAGAGGGAGGTCTTGGGTCCAATCCCAGAGACACCTCGGGTGGCAGGTGCAGGGACAGGCTGGGCCTTCTGGGCAGGATGGCCTTTTACCCCCTGCCAGCTGAGGAATGACTGGTGTCCCTTCTTTCTTCCTCTTTGCAGTTGGGGCATGGCCGTCAATGTGTATTCGACATCTGTGACTAGTGAGAACCTGAGTCGCCATGACATGCTAGCATGGGTCAACGACTCCTTGCAGCTCACCTACACCAAGATCGAGCAGCTATGCTCAGGTACGGTGGCAGGTGGGTCGGAGGGGCTGTGGCATGGCTGTCCTGGCAGTGCCCTTGCAGCTGGCAGAGACTGGCTGGGCCCTGTCCAACGAGGGGTTTGTTTGCTAAGAATGGTGGGGCGGTTGTGGAGGAAAGAAGATGCCCTAAAGCAGCGTTTCTCCATTATTTTCTGTCACGCCCCCCCCCTAGGAAAAAAGAAAACATTTCGTGCGCCCCCCGCGCGATCACATGGGCGAGTTTGGCCAATCAGGATAGAGCTACTGGGGCTGTGCTGGGACAATCTCCCTCTCTCCAGCCTTAACGGGCCCCCCTTTATGGAGCCTCGCGCCCCCCCTGGGGGGCCCGCCCCACTATTTGAGAACCGCTGCCCTAAAGGAATGTCAGAAGATGGGGAAGGAGGAATCTCAGAGGCAGGGTGGAGGCCAGTTCCCTTTGTGTGACTGTCCACATGTGCTTCTGCCCTGACAGGAGCTGCCTATTGTCAATTTATGGACATGCTGTTCCCAGGCTGCATCCACCTGAGAAAAGTGAAGTTCCAGGCCAAGCTGGAGCATGAATTCATCCACAACTTCAAGGTGCTGCAGGCTGCTTTCAAGAAGATGGGCGTGGACAAGGTGGGTCTCTGCTGGGCAGGAGGGCAAGGAAAGGATAGTGCCTGCATTGCGCAGGAAGGCTTGTCTTTTCTCCATCAGCAGCTGGAGTGGCCTTGCCAGTTGCCCTTCTCCTTTTGGGTGGGCTGGCGGAGGAAGTGCTGACAGGGCAGGTCTCTCTCCAGGTCTCCATTCAGTTTCACTCATTAGCTGTGTAAATGCACAGAACCCCCTTTGCAACAGTATGGAGCCAGCTTAGCATCTTTTGGGGGAGGAGTAGTGTGCCCTTGGGGCATGCAGTCTGGGTCTGCTGTAGCTGAGAGAAGGACACAGATTGTTGTGCTGTGCCAGCCTTGTCAGGGTTTCATAAGGCAGGCACTCCAAAATCCCAGGATGCTCTAGTGAGCAAATGCTGTCCAGGGTAGATGCTTGAGGCTGTGCCTGCTTCTGCTCCTTGCCCTGCCCTGCTCCCGTAAGCATCATTGGTAACAGTCAAGGAGCCATCAAGGAGCCCCTCTGGCTTTGCCACCACCCTTTGCAGGGCTTTGCCCATCCTTGGGAGTGCCTTTGGTGCCAGCTGCACCTGCCACTGCTTTGGATTGACTACGTCCGTCCTGTTTCCTAGTGTATCTGCTGCTTTTCTAGCTTCTCCAGGGTTAGTGTTGCTGCAATGACAGAAGTGATTCAAATCCCTTCATCTCTTTCTGATGAGATCCAAGAAAAAGGAAGAATAACTAAGGCACTGTCTCAGTAGTATCATCTTGGCCTGAAGATGTTGCAGTGTTCCATCTCTGTAATGGAACACTGATGTTAATGCCATGCTTGGCACAGTGATTCTTTTCTGTTGTCTTTTAAAATTAATAGGTGTATAAAGTTTTATCTGTTAAAATTAAGAACAGAAGTGGACAAAATGCAGCCTGTAAAGTACATGCAGCTCTTTATCTTTGTGTGCTCCTCTCAGTGCTCCTACTTAAAAAAATATTGATTTTATTTGGCATCAAACTGATAACTGCATTATTGACAGAGGAAAAAGAGATGTTCAGTTGCATGCAAATTTAAATCAAGTTAAGTATATTTAAAGTTCATTTATACCTTCATTCACATTTAATAATAGTCAGTCAAGCATGTGTGGGTGATTTTATTTCTTAATAACATGGTTAAAAGATTTTTAAAAATGGAAATGGAAATTATTCTCTCATGCACTTGCTCTGAGGACCATGGAAGTTGCCCACCCCAAGTCCAGATCGCAGACTTTTTTCTCTGCCATGAGGGTCCCACATAGCAATTTCTTTGCTGGATTTCATCAACTACGCTCTTGCAGGGCCCTGGTGGGACTTGGGCCAGTTTTACAAGGGCCATTTCTTCATCCAGTCCCCAGGGAAGTCCTGATACCAGAATTTTGCTGTGTTCATAGAATCATAGAGTTGGAAGAGACCACAAGGGCCATCTATTCCAACCCCCTGCCATGCAGTAACTCTTAATCAAGCATCCCTGACAGATGGCCATACAGCCTCTGTTTAAAGGCCTCTGAAGTAGGAGACTCCACCACACTCCGAGGCAGTGTGTTCCACTGTTGAACAGCTCTTACTGTCGGGAAGTTCTTCCTAATGTTGAGGTGGAATCTCTTTTCCTGGAGCTTGCATCCATTGTTCTAGGTCCTGTTCTCTTGAGCAGCAGAAAACAAGCTTGCTCCTGACACCCCTTCAAATATTTAAACAGGGCTATCATATCATCTCTTAACTGTCTCTTCTCCAGACTAAATATACCCAGCTCTCTAAGTCATTCTTCATAGGGCATGGTTTCCAGTTGCTTGAGTTGGTCTGTGTTTCACTGGCATACAGCATTTTAGCTTGGGCCAGGACAAATCTTTCCATTGGCAGGACTATGCTGAGCCCCATGGTTTCCTGGGCATCTGCCCCACGTCCCCTGATATGGGAGTGTGCAGGTTAATGACCTATAACTGTTCTCCATGAGGTGATTACTTCCATAGTCATATACCTCCACACACCACCTTGCTAGCTTCTCTGATGTTTGTGTTCATCCTTTCTGCCTCTCTCTCTCTTTCTGTCTCCTTCTGTCTCCTTCCATCAGCTACTGCACATGGATTATTAGAGACTGAGCAGGAAAGCAGGATTCATACCACCCTTAATGTGTGCACTGAGGAAGGAGTTGTGGTGCCTACCCAAATAAATTAATAATAATAATAATAATAATAATAATAATAATAATAATATAATTTTTATTTATATCCCGCCCCTCTGCCAGGCAATCGGAGTGGCGTACAACATTTCAAAACATAAGAACAAATAAAATCAGTTCAAATCCCATCCCTCCTTCCCACTCCCACCCAACCCCTAAAAACAAATCAAAACTAAACAGATTAAGAACAATAATTAAGCAATTAAACAATAAACAACAATTAAACAATAATTTTTAAAACCCGCCGGAGTTCTCCCCGGTTCCGCCCCGTCCACAGCTGCTCCTGGCCCCCAGGTGATGGTAAGGGGCAAGAGAGAAAAATAATAAAATTTATTTATACCCCGCCCCTCTGCATAGCAATCGGGGCGGCTTCCAACATTAAAAAAAAAAAAATACAGTAAAATCAACCCTTAACCCCGACCCTCCCAACCCTTAAAAAATTATTAAACAACATCGAATTTGAAAACAGTTTAAAACAAATTATCCAAAAAGATTTACCAATTGCAATAATCTGGGAGGGCATTGGGTTGGCAATTTGAACTTGCCTCCATGCTTCTCCTACATTACATGGCTGGCCCAGATAATATTGGGGGGGAAAAAGCCAGGGTTATACGGCAGGCTTGGCAGTGACCCCTGGTCTCTCAGTCCTCAGCTTCCTATTTAAAGCTGCTGCCTCTCCCTCAGTCCTGCCCAGGAACCGCACCTCCATCACGTCCCAGGTGGAATTGGGGAAGGTGGAACTTGCCGTCTCCCTGGACACGCCTTCCTCCCTGGTCTTCCAGCCCAGATGGTATTGGGAGAGCTTACTTGCTTGCTTACTTTGGAAAATTCCTGAATGCAGGCCTGAGATGGCGGTATGGAAGATCCACATTGTCTCTGTGTCTCCTTAGGTCTCCTAGTGCAGACTATAGACTCAGAAAGCATGCCAGTGAACAAGAGATTTCATTGGTAGTGAACACAATCATGTCCTTTTGCTTTCAGTTTTGAATGAGAGGCCTTAGCAAAGAGGGGCATGTAGCAGCCTATCTGGCTGCAAGATGATTTCTAATGAGTGCCGTTCTTCCATGAAATGGGCACCAGAACCTGCCAATTGCATTAACTTTGGGGTCAGGGCCTTCAGAAGTGACACTGAGGGTCCTTGAAGAGTGTCTGAAGGCTCACTCACAGCATCCATCTGGTCCCATTTCTTGTTCTCCCTGATGACCAGCCAGGTATCTTCTGGGAGGCCTTTGGCGCCCGTCATAGGCCCGGGCTCAGTTTTCTACCATTCCATTATAGTTTGCCTCTCAGGAGTTCACTTTTAATATGCTACATCCTTTGCGAAACATACATGAATCCATGCAGCCAGAGGGTGCAGAAACAGAGGTTACACCTTTTCAGTGGTCCAGAGCTATGGGTTGGCTTTGTGCCCCTGAGGTCTAAGTGACAGAGAAAAGCTAGAGAGGGAGGAGGGATTTTGCAGAAAGAGAAGCTCAAGTCAGCATTTGTAAAAAGGTTGGTGTTTTGCCATTGAAATCTAACTTATGCCTTCTTACCTGTTAACACATTTCCTTATCCTGAGCTTCTAGTAAATAGCAGCTTTGCTCCTCCTGCAAATGTAGTGCAGGCCTTTAAAACAAAGTTTGAAAAGAAAGGACAGGGGTGTTTTCATCTTTTTTAGCTGCATTTTATTCTTTTAACATGCAATCTGTTTTAATGTAATAATATAATTCTATTTTAATGTATCACTTTTGTATGTTTTTAATTGTACCATTTTTTAATATTGTAAGCACCCTTTTGGGGAAAGGGTGGGTGGTTGTTGTTGTTGTTGTTGTTATTATTATTATTATTATTGTTGTTGTTATTATTATTATTATTATTATTATTAGCCCCTTGATACTTCCTGCACTTTCTGTATATACCCTGATGTACTGTATGAAGGAAGTAGGTGGTGGAGTGTGAGTGTGAGCAAGTGTTTGCACCATCATAGCCTATGGGGCACTGAAGAGCAGCCAGTCATCTCTTCTTCTCTTTCCTTGGACTTGTCCTCCCTGTAGATCATTCCAGTGGAGAGGTTGGTGAAGGGGAAGTTCCAGGACAACTTTGAGTTCATTCAGTGGTTTAAGAAATTCTTTGACGCCAACTATGATGGGAAGGAGTATAACCCGCTGCTGGCAAGGCAAGGCCAGGATGTGGCCCCCTCTCCAAACCCAGGTGATCAGATCTTCAACAAACCCAAGAAACCCATTGGCACTGCAGGTAATGTTGCTAGGGACAGGCGGCCCCCTCCCCAGGATCTGGCCTCTAGCATGAACTCAGCTTCCTAGCATCAAGCTTGGCAACTCCAGGGAGGGAGGGAAAAGGGCCCAGGACTTTAGCCCTGGGGGGGGGGCAGCTGTAGGGCACATGAATTGGGGAGAGGAGCATTGAGACAGGCTGGAGAGGAACAAGAGTTCTCCCACCTGGCAAGGCTTGGCCTGTCCCTTCCC
Source organism: Phrynosoma blainvillii (assembly GCA_026167975.1). NCBI lineage: Eukaryota > Metazoa > Chordata > Lepidosauria > Squamata > Phrynosomatidae > Phrynosoma > Phrynosoma blainvillii. The sequence continues at coordinate 4,125,304 of JANUYF010000001.1, read as the reverse complement.
AGCTAGACAACACATCTAAGTAGGCAGCTGTGCTTAAGGGATGTGGGTTTGGATGGGTATGAGGAGACTGGCTGTCTGTGGAATTGACCTGCTCTTCCCTGGGGCAGGTCAGAACTAGGAGCAGCCAGTCCAGGTGTTGGTAGGTGGGGGAACTCAATCGGAGCAAAGGTGCTACTGACACTGTTTGGCACTCTTTCTCTGCTGAGAAAGGTGAAAGAGGGATGAGGCCTAGAGTGTGGCTTCTGCAAACCTCGTGGAGCTCTGGGCCCAGGACTCCAAAGCCAAACCTTCTGGGTCCTCCTGGGATCTGCCTCCTCTCTCTTCTTGAGGGTTTTGTGCCAGCTGGGTCTGGGCTTCCCTACCTTGAGAGCTTTGTCAGAAAGGGCACATGTGAACCCGAATGTCTGTATCCAGACAATCCTCACCCCCACACCTGTGTATTTTTACTGAAGATGCTCCCGGTGGTGCCTTCTGGGCCCATTGCCTGCCTGGCCTTGACCAAATAAAGGGGTCTGGTGGGGCTCATTGGGGTGCAGGAAGGGGCCCTACTCTGCATGCAGACACTGGGGCCAGTCTGGAGGATCTTCAGTTGCCCCAAAGCTCCTACTAGATCTCATAGTAGCTGTCCTGTGTGCAGAGCTCAGACTATAATCACCCCTGGGGTGTGTGTTGTCAGCAAATGGCCAAGGTCAAGGGGAGTGAAGTTTGGGGCTGACCTTGGCCCATGGGGAGGTTCTCTGTCAAAAGGCCTGATTTCTCTTGCCAGGGGCTCAATGGAGAGAGGAGAGGCCTTCCTCTGGTGTAGAGCCAGCTAGGATTGACTACCCCAGGGGATGGATTTCAGGGCCTGTGGGGAGTGTTGCCATTATCCTCACCCAAGGACTGGCCAGGGAAAGGAGTGCCCTTTGAAATGGGTGGAGTTCCCAGGAGTTTCCAAAAGCTACCCTTGCCGCCTGGCTCTGCATGGCTCTCCTCAGCTGGGCTCGCTTGCTTTCTTGTGAAGTAGCCCCTGGGCAGCCTCTCCCCTCCTCAGGTGAGCTGGCTGTGGGAATTACGGCTCCCTTCCCTGCATGTAGCTTGAGGCTGCCTGCTTGTGGGGTGGAAAGGCCAGTGGGGCAGGAACAGTTAGTTCTCAGTGCCTGCAGAAGAGGGGTGAAGGGCAGAGTCAGGGCCCTGGCTTTTTCTGGTGACATAAAGCATACAGGGACCCTGATCTGGCCTGGTCTCTCTCCTGTGTGGCCACTCTTTCTCTCCTTTCCCCAGCATATGCAGATGTACACTCAGACTCTCACTGGTGGTGCATGCGACTGGTCAGCAAGAGAACCCAGAGTAACTTCTCCCTCTTCCCCCCCCCCCCTCTCTCTTTGGCTTCTTCCTAAAGTTCCACAAAGAACCTCCCCCACAGGTCCCAAGAACTTGCAGAACCAAGCCCGAATGAACATTGCCCCCAGCAATATTGTGCGGAAAAATCCTCCTTTGGCCCGGAACGGTGGCAGTGAAGCGGATGCCCAAATCCTGGAACTAAACCAGCAGGTGCGTCGGCGAGGGTGTGGAGCAGGATCAACTTAGGGAAAGGGAAAGAGCCCTGAAGCTGGACCAGTCCAAAAGGCCCATCTAATTCAGTCCTTCCACTGGGCATCTAGCTCAGGGGATCTCAACATTTGGTCTTCCAGATGCTCTGAACCACAACTCCTGCAGTCTATTGGTCATGCTGGCAGAGGCTCCAGAGGTGCACTGCTCCTAGTGTGTTCTGTGAAGCCTGCCCTGTTCCTGCTGGACAAATCCTCTTTAGTCTTCTCTGGGGGTGGGATGTGGTGGGCATGGCAGCCCTTCTCCTTGGGAAGGCTAGAAGGCCTTTAGTTCCAGCCTGTTTTAAGGAACTGAGATAAAGGCTTTTTAATGGGCTGTTCTTTTATCCTTAGTTTAAAATTAATGGTTTAAGTGGTTTTAACTTTGTTAATAGTTTTGGGAAGTTTTAATCACAGCTTTGAGTATGTTTAACCATAGATGTTTTTATTTGCTTTTATTTTCACCTTCAGTCCCAGTTTGAGGAAAAGGTGGAGTATAAATAATAGGGTGTGTGGCTTGGTGGAAGGAAGCTAGTTGGCAGGAGGGGATGCTGTGCTGAAGCCCTTTTTGGCTTCTTGGCTCTCTGGGTAGTGTTCGGTCAGTCTGGCTGCAACCCTGGCCAGTATAGCCAAGCCTTCCTGATGTTTTGATCAAGGCAGGATGGCTGCAGATAAGGAAAGTCTTTGTACCAGGAGGAGTTTTCCCAGGCTGCTGCATTCAGGCTAAGGAACCCAAGGAAAGCAGTGGGCAAAGGCTTTGCAGCCCTAGCTGGGGTACTGAAGGGGGAAGTGGGGGTGCCTTTCTTAAGGAGCAATCATAAACTTCTTGAAGGATTTTAGAGAGCTTGGTTGTGCCTTCCCCGAGGCCCTGGGACTGAAAGTGCAAACTATGAGAGCAAGCACGTGCTGACCCAGCTCAAGGTGACCTATTTTTCTTTGGCTGCCCAAATATATATATATATATAATGTGATACTTAATTATTGATTGAATTTCTATTCTGCCTTTCTCATGAGATGGGATTCAAGGCAGCTTACAACAATTAAAAAACAATTAAGCTAAAATATTAGTTTACAATAAAAAAGAATTAACAATATTATGAAATGATTAAAAACAGGAAAAACACATTAAAACATAATTACTAGTAAAAGATTCAGAATACTGCACAGCACTTGGCACACGTGCTGCTGCTCCATAATTTAAATCTTGAAGTCCTGTCTGAATAAAGGGTGGCCCAGGGAGGGGAAGCGTTCCACAGAAGGGAGTTCTGCAGCCTGGGCGCAGCCATGGAGAAGGCTGTTTCCTGTGTCCTCACCCAGCATGCCTGCAAAGGTGGTGGGACCGAGAGAAAGCCCTCCTCTTGTATGTCGCCTTTGGTAGGTTGCCTGGAGTCCAGGTCTTGGGTAAAAGGCAGGGTATAAGTAAATAAAGTGCAGTCGGCCCTCCACATTTGTGGCTTTGACTTTTGCAGATTTGATTAATATGCTTTTTCTAGAAATGTCTAGGTCTTCCAGCATGACTCTGTGGCCATTTTTCACAAGAGTTTGTGCTGGAGAACCTAGAGAGAACACTTCTCTAAGCATTTATAGGTCCTCCAGCACAATTCTGTGGTCAAGCTCCAGCAGATGTTGACCATAGAATTACACTGGAGGACCTAGAGATTCCTAGACTGGTGTTCTCTCAGTAAAAAATAAAATAAAATAGTGGCTTTTGATTTGCGGTTTTCCCACTTTCACAGGGGTCCTGCAACCCTAACCATAGCGAATGTGGAGGGCCCACTGTATAAATAGAGAGAAAGAGTTACTGCAGCCCCTCTCAGTTGCATAACCTGCACACATCCTGCTAAATGCTGCCTGTCCGGAGACTTCCTGGGAGAGAGACCTCTCAGCTGCAAGGGGCCAGTCTGATACAGTGTCTGTTGAGAGGGGCTAATCTTTGAAACCATGTTCCGGCTTGTCTTTCCTGGTGGTGCAGTTGATGGACCTGAAGTTGACAGTGGATGGCCTGGAGAAAGAGCGCGACTTCTACTTCAGCAAATTGCGGGACATTGAGCTGATCTGCCAGGAGCACGAGAGCGAGAACAGCCCCATCATTGCAGGCATCATCAGCATCCTGTATGCCACAGAGGTCAGTGCCCAGGGGTCAGGGGCATAGGAGCTCTTGGGGAAAAGGGAGGGAGGGGCTGGATGTAGGGTTTCCAGGTGAAACTAGGGATAGGGCTCCTGTCCCTTTAATAGTTGTGGACTGTGTGGAATTTCAGTATGACGTGGATTGCCATGCAGCTATGGAAGGGACCGAAGCCTTTCCCCTTACTTGACTTGGCTATCTTAATGAGAGGGATGGTTCCTGAGTGCATGTGGCATGGGCTGCAGGCCCATCTGCCTGCCTGCCTGCCCTTTGGTGGGTCCAGAGGAGAAGAGTGGCTTTGCTGGGTCCCCTCTCAATACTCCTTCCCCTCTCCTTACAGGAAGGTTTTGCCCCCCCAGAGGACGATGAACTGGACGAGCCCCACCAAGAAGACCAGGATGAGTACTAGCTGTGTGCGCGCACGTACACTCATTTTGCTCGCTGTCCCGCCATGAGAGACCGCCCCACGCTCCTCACTGACCATGGACGTTTTAAGGTTTCGCATTGTACAGCCTCGTCCTGCACAGTCACACATTATAACAGGTTTCTACCGACACAAGAGGCCCACGGTGATTTCTGTCTGTTTTGCAAATCCCGCGGGGAACCCCCAGCTCCTGTGGTACCTAGGCATCAGTAGAGGGAGGCGATCAGCACTGTAAATAGGCCTGTGGGGGCGGGGGGGGGGACACACGGATGCCTGGTCCGATGCCCCAGGCTCCCTTCTTCCCCTCCTTGCCCTGTCCCATCCCACCCCATCTTCCTTATTTATTGATTTCAGTTGTCTTGGGTGTGAGCGCTCCCAATCGCTTGTATTATATTGAGAGACAAATTCTTTGTATATTTTTCCGTACTGGATTTCACTAGCACTTTGCCTGTCGTGTTCATGCTGAGCCGAGCCAAGAGCCGGCACCCCTTCTTGCTTCAGAGACTCCATGAGCAGGGAAGCCAAGCTCAGCATTGGAAGCTTCCTCAGCAGATGGCTGCAAGGAGGGGGGGCGGTTAGGGAGAAAGGTTAGACTTGGAATATTTATTTATTGCTGGGGGAGGGGGCAGGGAAGGGGAATTTCAATGATGCTGCTGAGAAGGTGACTTTCCCAGCTGCTTTTATCTGACATATCGAGCAGAAGGGAGAGGAATTGAACAAAACAGTGGTTGATTCTGTCTGGGGCAGGGGTAGGCAACCTTTCCCCTTTAAGGGCCAAGGAGGGACTTCAGCTCCCAGAATCCCAGGAGCTATTGGCCAAGATGGGACTATTATAGGCCAACATGGCTGAGGCTTCTGGGAGCTGAAGTCCCTCGGCCCTTAAAGGGGACAGGTTGTCTACCCCTGGTCTGGGGCTTGGCTGGGTTAACCTGGGGATATGTCAGTTTGGGAGAGAAGGGCGGCTGGAGGCTCCCACCCAGGAATGTTCTGTTCTCCATAATCATCTCTTTTGAGTTCTACCTGATGTACTTGGGATGGACCAGAGGAGGAGCTCAGGCCTCACCCCTGGTTCCAGCCCGACCAAGGTTTAGTTTCATGCGGTTTTGACAAAAGGGCCACTCAGGCTCTGCCTTGACCCAGTTCCTCGTTTGCATTGCTTGTTCAATCACAGACACTGGTGTGCAAAGCCTGCATCTGTGTTGCATTTTATTTAAAATAAACTTGTGTGGTTAAAAACAAAGAGATCTGTCCCATGGTGTCTGTGCTGTGAAGTCTTACTTGCCCTCTTAAAAGCAGGGATGGTTGGAAGCCTGCCACAAAAGGTCCACACATAGCATTCAGGGACAGTGGTAGAATAGAGGGGTGTTTTGATCAGGAGAGCAGCCTCCCTTTCCTGCAGGCAACTCCTCCTGTTGGTCTTGGGGTGTCTGTGTGTGCTCAGGATTCTGTCACAGTCTCTGGTCTTCATGGAAGAAGATGGAGGCAACATCATGGATGAAACAGCTTGTTTTCTGCTGCTCTAGAGGATAGGACCCAGAACAACGGATGCAAGCTACAGAAAAAGAGATTCCACCTCAACGTTAGGAGGCAGTTCCTGACAGTGAGAGCTGTTCAACAGTGGAACACCTCCCTCGGAGGGCAATGGAGTCTCCTCCTTTGGAGGTCTTTAAAGAGAGGCTGGATGGCCATCTGTCGGGGATGCTTTGATTTTGAGTTCCTGCATGGCAGAAGGGGGTTGGACTAGATGGGCAACTCTGATTCTGTGGTAAGCCAGAGTCATGGAAAAGAGTTGGCTGTCCCTCCAGCCAGCCTGCCTTTTCCTTTTCCTTTTCCTAGGGTGGAAGGACCTCTTTGCTGCTTTTGTATCCTGCCTGGACCTTCTTTGGCTGCATCACTCCTGCCTCTCTTCTCCAGTCCAGGTTGGGTTCTTCTCCCAAGCAGCCCAATGCCAAGCTCCCTCACTTGCCCTTCTCCACTCTTTTGACTTGGCACTGCCCAGTTACCATCTCTGGTGAAGGTTTCCCAAAAGACACAGCAGGCTAAGGATGTGCCATCCCCTCCCACCCTTCAGTGCCCCAGTTTGACCACGGAGCAGGCTATCAAGGCAATGGTCATCGTTTCAGGCTGGACTAGTTTGATCACAGCAGAAGCAAAGGCTTCCTACAGCAGACTTTCTCAGGCTTTGGTCCTCCAGGAGTGTCAGACTTCAACTCCCCGAACCCGCAGCCAGCTTGGCCAATGGTCAGCTGTTCTGGGAGATGAAGTCCAAAACTGAGGGACCCAAGTTTGAGAACCATGTAGCTGTATGAGGGGAGGCATCCTTGGGAGCTCCTTGGGAGTATGGCATGGAGTTGGACTTGAGACCAGGGTTCAAGTGCCTGCTCGAGCATAAAAACCAAATGGGGGTGATCCTGGGCAAGTCACACTCTCTCAGCCTCAAGGGACAGCATTCCTGCATGGCAGGCGGGTTGGACATGATGGCCCTTGAGGTCTCCTCCAGCTCTGATTCTATGATGGCCATGGCAAACCCTCTCTGAAGAAATTTGCCAAGAAAACCCCATGAGAGGGTCGCCATAAGTCGGAAAGGCCTTGAAGGCACACAACGACAACAACAAATTATAGCCTTGTGGTTTGAGTGTTAGACGAAACTTTGGGAGAGCCACACTCTCTCAGCCTCAGGGGAAGGCCATGGCGAACCTCCTCTGAACAAATCTTGCCAAGAAAACCCCAGGACAGGGTTACTCTTAAAGTCGCCATAAGTCAGAAAGGACTTGAAGGCGCACAACAACGACGTACTTTGGCGCCAGGGCAAACTACAAATCCCAAAAGGACACGGCCACGACGGCAGAGCCTCCCCCTCAGGAACCTCAGTCTACCTCGGCCATCCTCTTCCGCCGGAAGCCAAGGAGCATTTCCGAGGCTCCTTCCGGAAGTCCTTCAGAGCTGAGGGGGCGGGGCCTGGGGACGGTGTCACGTGGTGTCGTGAGGCGAGGGGGCGGGCTCGAGCGGGGACGTGGCGCAAGGACCGTCCGGCGGCGCGTCCCCGCCAATCAGCGCCGCCTGGAGGCCGCGGCGGCCAATGGGAAGCCTCGGTTGGCGTGAGGGGCGAGGGAGGGAGGGCGTGGGCCGCGCATGCGCAGAGGGACTTTGTGGCTCCGTGAGGAGAAGGCGAGTGAGGCGGAGGAAGAGGTGGCGATGTCCGGGTGGGAAGTGGTGCGGAAGCCCAGCCGGAGGAGCGCCTCAGGCGGAGGCCCCGCGGGGCGGAAGGCGTTGGGCGAGGCCAACGGGGGCCTGCGCGGGATCCCCTCGGCCCCGAGTGAGTCTCCGGAGCGAGGCCAGGGCCTCCCCTGAGGGATTCGGGGAGGCGGCGGCTGAGGGAGACGAAGCCCCAAAAGACGCCCTGGGAAGGCCCCAGTGTCGGGGGGGGCTGGGAATGCGGGGGGGGGGGTTCTGTGCCTTCAGGTCGTTTCCGACTCATGGTTCAGAGGGGCTTTGCCACCATAGCCATTCCTCTGAGGCTGAGAGAGTGTGACTTGCACCCTGTGAGTTTCCATGGCTAAGCAGGGATCCGAACCTCGGTTTCCCAAAGCCCTACTACTCCAACATTCAGACCTTTTACATGCTAATTCCCAGCACACAGTAGACCATTAACTAAATAGACACTGATTCTCCTAACATATCCTTCCATCCTGAGGCCTTGCCTCAATAGTACACAGATTTCCATGCGAATCCTCTCAACCAAGGGCTACACAGTATATATACCCCACACACCTCCATGCCAGCATTCTCTGAAGATGCCAGCCACAGATGCAAGCGAAACATCAGTAATACGTTCTTCTAGAACACGGCCTCACAGCCCAAAAAACCCACAAAAACCTATGGATGCCGGCCGTGAAAACTTTCAACTTCACATTCAGACCATTATCGTCATCATCACCATCATCATTTTCTAATATCCCGCCTTTCTCCCAATATAGGGATTCAAGCCGCTACACAGCACTGGCTTCCTGGCTCTCCCTTATTTGTGCCACGTTTATGATTGCACCCACATGTTGTTGTGTGCTTTCCAATCATTAACATCTTATGCCAAGGAGGACTTACCACAGGGTTTTCCTGGCAAGATTTCTTCAGAGGGGGTTTGCCACCATTGCCATTCCTCTGAGGCTGAGAGAGTGTGATATACCCAAGGTATTGTGTGCCTTCAGGTCATTTCCGACTTGTGGCAACCCCTATCCTGCGGGTTTCTTGTCACGTTTCTTCAGAGGAGGCTTGCCATTGCCTTACCCTGAGGTTGAGAGAGTGTGACTCACTCAAGGTCACCCAGTGGGTTTCATGGCTGAGCAGGAATTGAACCCTGTTCTCCAGAGTCATAGTCCACCACTCAAACCACTATGCCACACTGACTCTCTACACTATTGAAATAGTGTAGTTTGACACCACTTTGGCTTGGCTCTGCCCTGGGACTTGTAGTTTCACAGTGCAGCTGCTCTCTTTGACGTTGTTGTTGTTGTTGTTGTGTACCTTCAAGTCATTTTTGACTGATGGCAACCCTAAAGCAGAAACCTGTCATAGGGTTTTCTTGGCAAGATTTGTTCAGAGGAGGTTTGCCATGGCCTTCCCCTGAGGCTGAGAGAGTGTGAGTTGCTCAGGGTCACCCAGTGGGCTTCATGGCTCAGCTGGGAAACAAACCCTAGTCTCCTTCAAGTCTTTTCTGACTTATGGGGACCCTAAGGCAAGATTTATTCAGAGGAAGTTCGCCGTTGCCTTCCTCTGAGGCTGAGAGACTGACTCACCCCAGATCACCCTGTGGGTTTCCATGGCCCAGTGGAGAATCGAACCCTGGCCTCCAGAGTCCTAGTACAACACTCAAACCATTACGCTACACTGTGCTGGCCAAATGGCCGTAATAAACAATTAATTGATTTCCAATGTGAAGTCGTAGGCTTTCATGGCCGGCATCCATAGTTTTTTGTGGTTTTTTCGGGCTGTGTGGCCATGTTCTAGAAGAGTTTCTTTCTGACGTTTCGCCAGCATCTGTGGCTGGCATCTTCAGAGAAAGACTTGTGGCAACCCCTTTCTCTGAAGATGCCAGCCAAAGATGCTGGCGAAACGTCAGAAAGAAACTTCTAGAACATGGCCACACAGCCCGAAAAACCCACAAAAAACAATTAATTGATTGATTACGCCACACTGGCTCATGTTTGGGATTAATGAACATTAAGAAAACAAAGTTAAGAAAACAAAAATAATGACCATGGAAGGTCTACAAGAATTCAACCTGGATAACAAGGAAATTGAGATGCATTAGTTAAAGATTTCCCATACCTTGGATCAAATATTGATCAGAACAGAAACTGCAGTCGATTAAATCAGAAGGAGGCTAGGAAAGGAAAGGGCAGCCATGAAATAACTGGACAAGAACCTAAAGTGTAAAGATATACAAGTGAACACTAAGGCGAGGATTGTCCGATCCATTGTATTCTCTGTCGGAGTTTATGGATGTGAGAGCTGGACAGTGAGGAAAGCTAACAGGAAAAAAAGCGTTCCTGTACCTTGGATCAAACATTGATCAGACATTGAGGGAGGCTGCAGCCAAGAAATCAGAAGAAGGCTAAGAATGGGGAGGACAGCCATGAAAGAACTAGAAAAGGTCCTAAAATGCAAAGCTGTACAATTGAGCACTAAAGTTAGATTTGTCCAAGTCATTGCATTTCCCATCATTTTGTATGGATGTGAGAGTTAGACAGTCAAGAAAGCAAATAGGAAGAAAATCAACTCATTGGAGATACGGTGCTGGAGAAGAGTGCCGAGGATGCCATGGACAGCCAAAAAGACAAGCAAGTGGGTTCTTGAACAGATCAATCCTGAACTCTCCCTGGAAGCCAAGATGACCAAACTGAGACTGTCATACTTTGGCCCCATCATGAGAAGGCAGGACTCATTGGAAAAGATAGTTATGCTGGGAAAGGTAGACGGTAGTAGAAAGAGAAGAAGACCCCGCACCAGTTGGATGGATTCACTCAAGGAGGCCATGGACAAGATCCTGCAGGACCTGAGCAGAGCAGGGGAGGATGAGGGGGCTAGGAGATGTCTCATCTGTATAGGTCAGAAGTCCAAAACACACTGCAGAAGTAATCCAGTTTAACTGCCCTGGGTCATTACTCAAGAATTCTGGACACTAGTTTGGTGAGACATTTAGCCTTCTCGGTCAGTGCCACAATAAACTACAGTTTCCAGGATTCCTTAGCACTGAGCCAGGGCAGTCAAAATGGTCTCAAACTGGATTATTTCTGCAGTGTGGACCAAAGTCAACTGAAGGGCAGTTAACAGCAACAACACAGCAGCAGCTCCCTGGGGTCTGCCTGAGGGGCTCCTCCTGCCAGGACTGGTGGGCAAGGTGTGTGTGGAAGAGCTAAGGGGGGGAGGTGGTCCTGTGGGCGGTGGGTGGCTCACTACAAAAGGTAGCAGGGAGCTGGGAATCCAGATTGGTTTGTGGTAAGACACCATGACTTTCTCTGTGGGAGAAACGCAGGACAGAAGGTAAGTCAGTACAGTCAGCCCTCCATATTCATGGATTTTTTTATCCAAGGATTCAACCATCCACAGTTTGAAAATATTTCTTATAAAAAAATAAATTCCAAAAAGCAGGCTTCGATTTGGCCATTTTACATAAGGGACATCTTTTTACTCTGACACTGTATTTAATGGGACCCGAGCATCCATGGATTTTGGTATCCATCTGGCGTCCTGGAGCCAGACTCCAGTGGATACCAAGGGCCCATTGTATTAATAATAATAATAAGAATGCCAATAATGCCAATAATAATAATAAGAATGCCATCCATTGTATTTAATGGGACCTGAGCATCCATTTATTTATTTATTTCCAGGATTTATATCCTGCCTTTCTCCCACAGTGGGATGATTTTGGTATCCACTTGGGGTCCTGGAGCCAAACCCCAGCAGATACCAAGGACCCATTGTATTGAACCCTGAGCTTTAGCTCAGGTTCCAGATAGCCGTGCCTCTCTGGAGGGTGTTTTAGATTTGCACCGCTTCCTGCCAGGCAGTGTGTCCCCTTTGTTTTTCTGGGACCAACACCCCTTACTTGCCTCTGTTTTGTATCCCCTTCTCCTGCTCTCCCCCACTTTTAGTTCCTCTGGCTACTTCGGAAACCCTCTTTGAGCTGGGCTTTGAGAAGACAGCAAAGAAACAGAACAAGGAGCAAGTGCCACCACCTCCAGGAACTCAGCAGCAGAAGAAGCATAATGCTGGGAAAAATGCCAAGAAAGCGCCAGCTGGAGACTCCAGACACAAGCAAACAACATTCCGGACATTGGAGGAGGCTCTGAAGGCTGTGAGTGCCACCCTGTGCCCTCCCTTGAGGTTGGGTGCACATGTTCATGCATAGGCAGCAAATTAGGGGGAGACCATGCTCTGGGAATATTTGTTTCCTGCTGCTTCCAGCTGAGTGAGCAACATGGAGTTCCTAGTCCAAAATGTCTGTTGTGTTTGGCTTTGTGCTTTTGCACAAAGTGGCTAGAATAGTGCTGGATAGTTTGAAATAGAGGACACCCGCTGAATCAGTTGCTGAATGTAGGCAAATTTAGTTGGTTCAGTGGGTTTATTCTAGTTAGGACTAACAACAGGATTGAGCCAGGAGCCTCTTCAAGAAGGTTTGGGGAGAACTGAGATCACACTTTGACCTGGGAAACTGCAAGTTTCTAATGTTCAGTCCTACTTTTGTGGCCCCAAAGCCCCTCACCAGTCCTCAACCTCCTATTTTTTTAAACCAACAATTGGTGCAGTTATTGGGTGATTTTCACCCAAAAACTATGCCCAAACAATGCAGAGAAACAATCAGAACTGCTGTCTAACCCCAAACCTGAAGATACGTACTTCAGGTGTATATTAAGTGGATATATAGATGTGGATGGTAAAACGAAACTGCATTGTTCCTTTCTTGCCCCCTTCTCCTTTTATCTGTGGAAAGAGAACAGGTGAGAAGCAGAATGCTGTCCAGAGTTACCATTGTCCACCCCAGGGGTGGTAAAACCTGACCTTTTAGTAAACTTATCTCTTGAAGGGGACATTTTAGAAGACATTGAAGTGTTTTCGAATTTATCAGGGTATATAGCAATAGTCTAAAAATCTGACAAAACCAGCACCACATGGTTATTTTTCCTCCCTTAATCTGTGAGCTGGGAATGCATTGGCTCCTCCTCTCCTGGAGTCTGGGGGAAAATGTGTGTCACACATATCTAATCTAAGAGCCAGTTTTGATCTGTGGAAGGAAGGAAAGATGCAGTATTTCTGAGAGGTCTTGTCTTTTTCCTCTCCCAGAGCTCCAGGCTTGCAGCAGGTCCAGACAAATCCCTGCTAGCAAACTCTGGAGACTGGTTCTGTATGTTTATTTGCAGTTCTGTTTTGGTGTGCTAGAGAGGGTGAGAGAACCCTTGGTTGATGTGTTCCCATAGTGATCTTTAAGAGAGGTGCAGGGCCCAAGCCATTCCTTTGTTCCTTCTCTGGTTTCCAAGAAGTCTTCCATTGCCAGCTTCTCTCAGTCATAATGAATTTGCCACAGTGAAAGCAGGATCTTTCAGGAGCCTGTGGCTGAGCGATAGATCACCTGCTTTGCACACAGAAGGGTTCTCCGTTCAGTCCCCAGTGGCATTTTCACTTTGTTGATCAGGCAATAGGTGAGATGCAAGACCTCTGCCCAATTACCTAGAGGATCATGGAGCAGAGTGAGATGGCCAGTGGAATGTGGGTTTCCTGTATCTTGCTTCCAGAGAATAGAGTCACTTATACAGCAGAGTTTCTCTTTCCACCCACGACTGCCACAAAAAACTGTAATGTTCTTGCTTTTCCCTTCTGTTCATCTGAGTCTCCTTTTCTCCCCTCTTGCTAGCTGGATGTATCAGAACTCCAGAAGGAGCTGGATAAAAGCCTGAGCATGTTCCCGGAGAATCCTTCTGTGTGGCTCAAAGACCTGGCTGGCTATCTGAACTACAAACTACAGGCCCCGAAGAGTGATCCCACCCTCAGCCAGCATCCTCATGGTCAGTGACACCAGGACAGTGGCCTTGCCTTCCTTCTGTCATGGTGGGAAAGGCTTTCTTTCTTGCTTTCACATCCATGAAAGGCAGTCTATCCATCCAGCATTCTAGACTCTTCTATATGTTTGGAGATCTTTGCATGGCATTTGCTGTTGGCATTGAGTGGTTGGTCACTCAAAGGGAGAAATGAAGCTTAATAAATGACACACGGATAACCTCTTGCCTAAATGATTTAGAATTCTGCAATTAGAACAGCTTTGCAATTGAATAGAATCTTACTCAAAGGCATATCTTGGCATTGTAGCCAGAGATGTGTAATTTTCCACATACCTGAACATCTTTGGGTCACTTCTTCCACATATGTGAACCACAAGTGGATGGCCTCTCATTCTTCCTTTTTGTGAAAAGCTTTTTTTTTTTTTAAATTTATCAGTGGCATGTCCTGCATTCTGTGTCACACAAAATTGGTAGCCCCTGGGTGAGCTGTTTAGAATATTCTGCCTTGGCAGTAAGAGAGGCTGTAACTTGATAATAGTGGGGAGAGCCCTGGGGACCGATGGGGCCTGCCTGCTCCCAGCTGCTCCATCTGCGATTGTGAAGCCAGAAGCAAGTCTCTTTCTTTGCTACTTGCTTTCTGCCTAGGACTCCTCTCTGTAATAAGGCACTGAATAACTTAGTGAAGCACATTATCAAAGCCTTGCCCTTCCTTCAGCTGCAGAATACAGCCAGCATGGTGGTTCTTGCTAGTTTTCTGTTCCTGCCCTTCTTCTGTGGGATGTTTGCAACACAGTAAGTAAAACTGGGACTTAATGTCTGTGACAGTTGTGCAGCATCATGGACTGGAAATTTGTAAATGCTGCGGCTTTGTTTTTACAGTAGTGTGATGGGAAAAGGCAAGAGGTTCCTGGCTCTTCTGTTATAACAAGGTTGGGCAAAGTACAGCCCACCAATGTGTTTGTGGGCTGCAGCTCCCAGTAGCCTTAACCCTAACCCTGAGGGATGCTGCGAGTTGCCTGAGGGATGCTGCGAGTTGCCGAGTCCTGAGGGATGCTGCGAGTTGCCGTCTAGAGACCTCTGGAAGGCTGTAACTTGACCACCTCTGTGATGTGTATTGCTTTTTCCACTGTGCTGTGCTGGTTTTGTGGCTGATTAACACAGGCCTGAAATGTTGACTTGAAAATACATTTTCCACCCACCTACAGCCCCCTCCCCATGGAGAGGCTCATGGTAAAGGATTAGTTGTTTGTGATGGAACATATAGTCCTCCAGCTCTTGAATCCTGACAGGTCAGACCATCTGATGGAAGTGCAAAAGCAGCATGGTTTGTTTTTTTGCCTCTTCCCATGGCTTGTGGTATGCTTCATAGAATCATAGAGTTGGAAGAGACCACAAGGTCCACCCAGTCTAAACCCCTTTTGCCATGCAGAAACTCTCAATCAAAGCACCCCCAACTGATGGCCACCCAGCCACTGTTTAAATAACCTACAAAGACTTCACCACTCTCTGGGGGAGTGAATTCCACTCTTGAACAGCTCTTACTGTCAGGAAGTTCCTCCTAATGTTTAGGTGGAATCTCTTTTCCTGGAGTTTGCATCCATTGCTCCATGTCCTATTCTCTGGAATAGTAGACAATAAGCTTTCTCCATCCTCAGTATGACACTCCTTCAAATACTTAAACAGGGTAATCATTTCACCTCTTAACTGTCTCTTCTCCAGGCTAAACATACCCAGCTCCCTAAGTCTCTCCTCATAAGGCATGGTTTCCAGCTTGCAGGTGAGGAAGCAAGGAAATCCCTAGTATGCTTCTGCCCATATTATTTTTCTGTTATCAGGGCAGCATTTTAAAATGGGGTGTTGCCAAGAGCCAGGCCAAGTTCCTTCTCTGGGATGTTCTGCCTTTTGCATGTATGACCTCCTCTCCATTCCACCTCTCGTGGAGTTTGTTTACAGGCAGGAGTCTATGAGGAGGCTCTTGCAGCAAATGGCTTCTGGGCATGATGGCTGCTATACTTCCTTCATATGACCCCAGTATTATGTTTTCCTTGCAGACTACCCAATCTGCCTTATCAACAAAGAGCTGAGGAGCGTCATCAAGTCCCTGCTTTCAAAAGCTGCGGGCGTCCTGGAGATTTTCTTTGACCACTGTATTTACACAATGTTGCAAGAGTTGGATAAGACCTCTGGTGAGAGCCTGGCAGAGGAGAATTATTACAGTCCAAAGGGCTGCCACGTGTACTTCCTTAAAAGCAAGGGGGGTGGAGTAGCCAAGTGTGATAGATTGGAAACAGCAAAGGCAGGCCGATCATTCTTCTAGGATGCTGCGTGACCAAAGTGACCTAAGCTACCTAATGGGACTGAGCAAAGCTGATCCTCTCCCATATATGTGATTCCCAGTGCTGTACTGGAGAGGGACGTGTGATCAGGAGTGGGAAAGGCTCCAGAGAAGCCGTCAAACAGTTGCATGAGTATGAGCAGTGGGCAAGTTAAAAGTTAAAACCATTAATGGCAGAAGTTTGCATGCCATGGTAAAGAAAATGGCTTTTGCAGGTGTTAATCTCATCTCACAAGATGCCTTTGTGTTGAGGAAAGTAGGAGGCACCCCAGGTAGGGTTATGTGCCCTCCCCGCTTTCTACCCTTCTAGTGTGGTTGTACAACAGTTGTGTTGCCTTACCAGGGGTTCCTGGTGGCTTGAGGGCATTTGCTCCTCAACATTCTCCCCTACACGGAGGTTCCTAAATAGCCTTGCCACTCTTTTCTTTCAGGGGAATCACTCCATGGCTACAGGATCTGCATACAGGCTGTGCTCTTGGACAAGCCTAAAGTGGCCACAGCAAATTTGAGCAAGGTGAGTAACTCCATCATCCTGTGTCCAACCTGGATGGATGGAATGAGAGAATTAGAAGGGACTGTGAGGGCCATCTTGTCCAACCCCCTGTCATGCAGGAAATCCACAGTTAAAGCACTCTCAAGAGATGAATATCCAACCTCTGTTTATAATCCCCCAAAGGAGAAAAATCCACCATCTTCTGAGGTAGTCTATTCTATTGTTTAAACAGATCTTACCATTAAGAAATTCTTCCTAATGTTCAGCTGGAATCTCTCTTTGGTTGTAGTTTGAATGGATTGATTTGTGCCCTGGTCTTTGGAGCAACAGAAAACAAGGGTCCTCCATTTTCTACATGAAAAATATTTGAAGGTGGCTGTTGTATCATCTCTGAGTCTCTTCTTCTCCAAGCTAAACATACCCAGCTCCCTAAGTTGTTCCTCATAAGGCTTGGTTTCCAGACCTTTAACCATCCTGTTTGACCTCTTCTGGGCATGTTCCAGCTTATCTATATCTTGAACTTTAGTGCTCAGAACTGACCACACTATTCCAGGTGGGGTCTGACCAAAGCAGAAATGATACTATTACATCCCTTGATCTAAATAATATACTCCTATTGATGCAGTCTAGAATTGCATCATACTGTTGACTCATGTTCAGCTCGTGCTCTGCTAAGACTCCCAGATCCTTTTTGCTTGTACTATTGTTAAACCAGGTATCTCCCATCCTATATCTCACGATTTCTTTTTCTTTTTTTCCTTCCTAAGTGCAGTACCTTACATTTCTCCCTGTTGAAATTCATTTTGTTAGTTCTGGCCCAACTCTAATCTGTTAAGGTCCTTTTGAATTCTGTCTTCTGGGCTATTAGCTACCACTCCTAATTTGATAAGCATGCCTTCTATTCATTGAATAGCACTGGGCCTAGGAAAGAACCCTGCGGCATCCCACTGATCACTTTCTTCAGGGTGAGGAGGAGCCATTGCTCAGCACTCTTTGGGTTTGGGCAGTCAGCCAACTACAGATCCACTTGTGGAGCCCAGAATTGCCTTGGCTTTTTTGGCAACTGCATCACATTGTTGACTCATTTTTAGTTTGTGGTCAACCCAAACCCCTAAACCCTTTTTACATATACAAACCAGCCTTATTTGTGCATTTTGTTTTTCCTGTCTGTATCTAGTACCTTACATTCATGCCTGTTATAATTCCAGGAAGGGACTATGTGGGCTGCAAAAATCATCTTTGCAGAGTTGGGTCCTGAAGGACTCTAAGCATGCTTTGCTTCATACAACAAGATCCATTCCTTTGTCAGTCTCCTTGAAAACCAAGTGATTCTGGAAGCTGGTGTGCAGGAGAAGGGAACAGGGCTGTAGAATGGCAGTAAGGGTGTGGTGACCGCTTTCTGTTTTTTGCCAGCACTGAGCTGAGCAGAAATACAGTGTATTCAGTCTCCCTACAACTAACTGCCATCCTCAAGGAGAACAGAATTGCTCTATCACGGTCATGGGCACACGCTAATTATTTAGATAAAAATTACTCTGGGGCCAGCTTTGGCTTTTTATTTTTTATTTTTAACACACACATAAGGCAATTCAGAGCAAGATTTAGTAAAAAAAAATGTAAGGCAGAAGTATAGAAAATATGTTATTATCTTTATGTCCATGAAATTACCTAGCTAGATCTGTATAGTCAGGCTGCATACATTTGGAACACCCCAAATGTTTTTAATTTCCTCTTTTATGTAATTTTGATCATCTTTAAAATGTTCAGCACAATTTACTCATGTGAGTCAACAGTGTGCTGCAGCAGCTAAAAAGGCCAATGCGATTTTAGGCTGCATCAATAGAAGTATAGTATCTAGATCAAGGGAAGTAATCGTGCCGCCACTGTATTCTGCTTTGGTCAGGCCCACCTGGAATAATACTGTGTCCAGTTCTGGGCACCACAAGTCAAAAAGGATGTTGAAAAACTGGAGCGTGTCCAGAGGAGGGTGACTAAAATGGTGAAGGGTCTGGAAACCATGAATCCCTATGAGGAAGACTTTGGAAACTGGGTATGTTTAGCCTAGAGAAGAGATGGTTTAGAGGTGATATAATAGCCTTGTTTTAAGTATTTGAAGGGATGTTATGTTGAGGAGGGAGCAAGCTTGTTTTCTGCTGCTCCAGAGAATGGGATCCAGAACAATGGATGCAAGCTCCAGGAAAAGAGATTCCAGCTCAACATTAGGAGGAACTTCCTGACAGTAAGAGCTGTTTGACAGTGGAAGACATTCCCTCAGAGACTGGTGGAGTCTCCTTCTTTGGAGGCAGTTTTTAAACAGAGGCTGGATGGCCATCTGTCGGGGATGCTTTGATTGGGAGTTTCTACATGGCAGGGGGTTGGACTGGATGGCCCTTGGGGTCTCTTCCAACCAGGATTCTCTAATTCTATGATTTATGCTTTAGCTAATGAATTATAGTGCCCAACTGTCTCCTTCAGCCAGATTCTAAAATTATAGACTACTTGATATCAAAAATCTAATTTATCATATATTCTTTTGACATACAGGATAAGGTTTGTTTGTTTGCAACCCAGGTGGTGTTCTTATCCCCTCATAGTCATGGAATCATAGAGTTGGAAGAGACCACAAAGGATATCTAGTCCAACCCCAATCTGCCATGTAGGAACTCCCAATCAAAGCACCCCCGACAGATGGCCATCCAGCCTCTCTTTAAAGACCTCCAAAGAAGAAGACTCCACCACTCTCCAATGGAGTGTGTTCTTAATTCATGGGTAGGATGTTATCCTAACACCATGCCCTTTTCTTTTATGACTTGAGGTGTTCTTAATTCATAGCCTGTCATTCTGGGATCTACTTATCAGATCAAGATGGCTACTGGCTTTAGTATGGCTGGCATTGTTTTGTGTCCCATCCTGCCATTACAAAGGTAAAACAGTCACAGAGAAAATCTGCCTCATTAAGGTATACAAAAGTTAAACTATAATTAAACTGGAATTAAAAGCAATTTAAAAACTTATCCATTAAAAACAACAACAAAAAATAATGGAGAAAAATGGCACCTTATTAAAAGCCTTTTCTGCACCAGCAGTATTTCCCAGTAATTTCTGCTCTGGCTTCCTCCATGGTGCCTTTCCGATCTATCCTCTCTAGGAAGGGAGTTCCAGAGCTAAGTGAAGGACCATGCTTTTCCCCCCCAAAATTTGTTCATCTTTTACTGTATTCAGCAAATACAATTTAGGATCTAACTGAACTTCCTCAGCTAAAATTTCAAGAACCTAATAATGTATTTTCCCCCCAAACGCTTTCACTTTACTACAGCCTCCTCACATAACCTTCACTTTGAATTGTACCTGGAAACAGACTAGTAGCCAGCAGTTGCCAAAAGGAATTTGTGTGTTCCCTGTGGCTAGCCCCAGTCAGCAGCCTGGCTGGACCGGCTGAGATTTATGAGCACTGTTTGAAGGCAAACTACTGGGCAGCAGCCAAAATGATTAAATTGAGGCTGTCTTACTTTGGTCACAGCATGAGAAGGCATGACTCACTAAAAAGGTAATAGTGCTAGGAAAGGTGGAGGGATGCAGAAAGAGAGGAAAACCTCACACCAGAGGAAAGAATCAATTAGGGAGGCCACAGGCCTGAATCTATAAGACCTAAGAGGAGCAGTGGAGGACAGGAGGGCTTGGAGATGTCTCATCCACAGGGTCACCATGAGTTGAGATCAACTCAAAGGCAGTTAACAACAGCAACAACATTCAAAGGCATCCCACATAACGTGCATAACAGAAATCTGCATGGGAAGTCATTAAAGCCCATGTCACTGTGGCCAGGCCTGACATTTTGCTCCCAAAGAACAGTCCTCAAGAAGCTGGGCAAGGTGACCCTGAAGCAAATCCCTGACTTTGAAATAAGGCTACTAGGCAGGGCTACCCAAAGAGCAAGGGCCTTTGCAGACTGCCAGAAATAATGCAGCTTGAGGCCACTTTAACTGTCCTGGCTCATTGCTAAGGAATCATGAGAATTGTAGTTTATTGTGACACCACAGCTCTCTGACAGAAAAGGCTCAGTGCCTCAGAAAAAAATGCAATTCCCATGATTCATAGAATCATAGAATCATAGAATCATAGAGTTGGAAGAGACCACAAGGGCCATCCAGTCCAACCCCCTGCCATGCAGGAACTCCCAATCAAAGCATCCCCGACAGATGGCCATCCAGCCTCTGTTTAAAGACCTCCAAGGAAGGAGACTCCACTACTCTCCGAGGGAGTGTGTTCCACTGTCGAACCGCCCTTACTGTCAGGAAGTTCCTCCTAATGTTGAGGTGGAATCTCTTTTCTTGCAGCTTGCATCCATTGTTTCGGGTCCTAGTCTCTGGAGCAGCAGAAAACAAGCTTGTTCCCTCCTCGATATGACATCCCTTCAAATATTTAAACACGGCTATCATATCACCTCTCAGCCTTCTCTTCTCCAGGCTAAACATCCCCAGCTCCCTAAGTCGTTCCTCATAGGGCTTGCTTTCCAGACCCTTCACCATCCCTAGCACTGAGCCAGGACAGTTAAAGTGGCCTCAACCTGCATTATTTCTGGCTGTCTGTAAAGGCCCCAAGACCCACTGAATCAAGAGGGACTGACTGCTGTGTCAATCCTGGTGGATGGAGTATACAGTAGAAGCAACATGATCAGTTTGAAACAATGGAAACGGACAAAATTATTTTTAAAGGCTTTTAAAAACCCAATTCAACAAGTTAAGATAGAATAAAACCAGTTAAAATGTTTTAAAACAACTTAAAAGCATGCATGTAATCTCTAGGCTCTGAAGGCCTCAATATGTGGTAAGTGGCTCAGTTCTGTATTGGGTCTGCTTAGAAGTGATACTCCCTGACTTCACTGGGCCTTACACCCATGTCGGTGTGCATGGCTTTGGAAGTGATTGAGTCCTCTCTTTCTATCATGTCCTGGCTCACTTCAATTCAGAGACACAGGCTTCAGTTTTACAAAGAGCTTCATTCAAGAAACTGAAGGAGCCCACAGCATGATATTGTTGTCAGGACTGAGGCACTTTTGGCTAGAGTACATTAAAAGGAATTAGCAATTCTGTGGGCTCACCACTCATTCATCTTTAAACCAAAACATCCCTGTCCCCAGAGCTGCTCCTCCTTTCCTCTTGAGATAGTTCAAAGCACATTCTTCCATCCCTCACATCTTCCATCCCTCATTAGCCAGCTTTAAGAAAGAAACATTCATTTCCATCCCAAAGCATATACCGTATTTTTCGCCCTATAGGGCGCACTTTTTCTTCCCCAAAACGTGCGTGGGGAAGTGAGTGCGCCCTATAGGGCGAAGGGGCCGAGGCCGTGGGGAGAAGGAGCCCTCCTTCCCCCCGCGACCTCAGTCTTTGAATGGACTGGTGCTGGGATCGAAGCGATCCCGGCACCAGCCCATTGAAAGACAGAGGCCACGGGGAGAAGGAGGGCTCCTTCTCCCCGCGGCCTCAGTCTTGGAATCGGCTGGTGCTGGGATCGAAGCGATCCCGGCCCCAGCCGATTGAAGACCGAGGCCGGCGGGGGAAGGAGCCTTCCTTCCCCCCCCCCCCCCCCCGGCCTCGGTTTGGAATCGGCTGGGGCCGGGATCGTTTCGATCCCGGCACAAGCCCATTCCAAGACTGAGGCCGGGGGGGGGGGGGGAGAAGGAGCCCTCCTTCCACCCCGGCCTCAGTCTTTCAATGGGCTTGTGCCGGGATCGTTTCGATCCCGGCACAAGCCCATGGAAAGACTGAGGCCAGGGGGGGGGGAGAAGGAGCCCTCCTTCCACCCCGGCCTCAGTCTTTCAATGGGCTTGTGCCGGGATCGAAACGATCCCGGCACAAGCCCATGGAAAGACTGAGGCCGGGGGGGGGAGAAGGAGCCCTCCTTCCACCCCGGCCTCAGTCTTTCAATGGGCTTGTGCCGGGATCGTTTCGATCCCGGCACAAGCCCATGGAAAGACTGAGGCCGGGGGGGGGGAGAAGGAGCCCTCCTTCCACCCCGGCCTCAGTCTTTCAATGGGCTTGTGCCGGGATCGTTTCGATCCCGGCACAAGCCCATGGAAAGACTGAGGCCAGGGGGGGGGGGGGAGAAGGAGCCCTCCTTCCACCCCGGCTTCAGTCTTTCAATGGGCTTGTGCCGGGATCGAAACGATCCCGGCACAAGCCCATGGAAAGACTGAGGCCGGGGGGGGGGAGAAGGAGCCCTCCTTCCACCCCGGCCTCAGTCTTTCAATGGGCTTGTGCCGGGATCGTTTCGATCCCGGCACAAGCCCATGGAAAGACTGAGGCCGGGGGGGAGAAGGAGCCCTCCTTCCACCCCGGCCTCAGTCTTTCAATGGGCTTGTGCCGGGATCGTTTCGATCCCGGCACAAGCCCATGGAAAGACTGAGGCCGGGGGGGGGAGAAGGAGCCCTCCTTCCACCCCGGCCTCAGTCTTTCAATGGGCTTGTGCCGGGATCGTTTCGATCCCGGCACAAGCCCATGGAAAGACTGAGGCCGGGGGGGGAGAAGGAGCCCTCCTTCCACCCCGGCCTCAGTCTTTCAATGGGCTTGTGCCGGGATCGAAACGATCCCGGCACAAGCCCATGGAAAGACTGAGGCCGGGGGGGGGGGAGAAGGAGCCCTCCTTCCACCCCGGCCTCAGTCTTTCAATGGGCTTGTGCCGGGATCGAAACGATCCCGGCACAAGCCCATGGAAAGACTGAGGCCGGGGGGGGGGGAGAAGGAGCCCTCCTTCCACCCCGGCCTCAGTCTTTCAATGGGCTTGTGCCGGGATCGAAACGATCCCGGCACAAGCCCATGGAAAGACTGAGGCCGGGGGGGGGGAGAAGGAGCCCTCCTTCCACCCCGGCCTCAGTCTTTCAATGGGCTTGTGCCGGGATCGTTTCGATCCCGGCACAAGCCCATGGAAAGACTGAGGCCGGGGGGGGGGGGGAGAAGGAGCCCTCCTTCCACCCCGGCCTCAGTCTTTCAATGGGCTTGTGCCGGGATCGAAACGATCCCGGCACAAGCCCATGGAAAGACTGAGGCCGGGGGGGGGGGGGAGAAGGAGCCCTCCTTCCACCCCGGCCTCAGTCTTTCAATGGGCTTGTGCCGGGATCGTTTCGATCCCGGCACAAGCCCATGGAAAGACTGAGGCCGGGGGGGGGGGGGGAGAAGGAGCCCTCCTTCCACCCCGGCCTCAGTCTTTCAATGGGCTTGTGCCGGGATCGTTTCGATCCCGGCACAAGCCCATGGAAAGACTGAGGCCGGGGGGGGGGAGAAGGAGCCCTCCTTCCACCCCGGCCTCAGTCTTTCAATGGGCTTGTGCCGGGATCGTTTCGATCCCGGCACAAGCCCATGGAAAGACTGAGGCCGGGGGGGGGGGGGGAGAAGGAGCCCTCCTTCCACCCCGGCCTCAGTCTTTCAATGGGCTTGTGCCGGGATCGTTTCGATCCCGGCACAAGCCCATGGAAAGACTGAGGCCGGGGGGGGGGGGGAGAAGGAGCCCTCCTTCTCCCCCCGGCCTCAGTCTTGGAATGGGCTGGTGCCGGGATCGAAACGATCCCGGCACCAGCCCATTCCAAGACCGAGGCGGGGGGGGGGGGGAAGGAAGGCTCCTTCCCTCGCTGGCGGGTCTTCAATCGGCTGGGGCCGGGATCGCTTTGATCCCGGCCCCAGCCCATTCAAAGACTGAGGTCGCGGGGGGGGGGGGGAAGAAGCCCTCCTTCCCCCCCCCCCCCCCCCCCCCGCGACCTCAGTTCAATGGGCTGGTGCTGGGATCGGTCTCCAATCCCAGCACCAGCCCATTGAACAACTCCGGCTAAAGGGAGGAATCCTTTTTTCTTGGATTTTCCCCCTTAAAAATTGGGTGCGCCCAATATGCCGGAGCGCCCTATAGGGCGAAAAATACGGTACACAACATATAGCCAGTAATCATGGGATAAGATAGGAACCATGGTGGGACCTGTGTTCTTCACACTTTCTTACCATTGCATATTTATTGCACATTTGTCCAGTTTCTCAGCCAATCCAGCACTTGTAAAGGCTTAGGTACAATTTGTTAAAAAAAAGGACAAGACTAATAGTCAGAAAATTCATGACACAAAAGGAATAAAGGGATGAGGAATGAAGAGGAAAGCAGCAATGGCAGAATGGCCCTGCTCACGTACCTTAGTGATGCAACTGAACTATTCCTTTCCCGCATAGCTCTCCCTCCCCTTCTAGTCATTCAGTCAACCCATTTTCCTGGCCTTTGAGTGCTCCTGGCAACTAGAAGGGGTTTTATTGACTTTTTTTCTTTTTTGGGAGAGTTAAGTGGACACTTAACTGTATGTGGGACATGTATTGTCTTTCTCTTTTTCTTTCCCTCCATCTGGAAGTGGCTGCTGCTCACATTGAGCCTGACTGAGGGGAGACGCAGACGGCGCAAAGGGCTGTTTTGGGGGCAAGGAAGAGGAGGGGCAGCTGCACGGTGGGCACCCCAACCCCTTCTCGAAGGCATCGTCGGAGCGCCAGCCCCTCCGCACGGCCGGCACTCCGACGATGCCTTCCCGTCGCAGGATCCGCACACGCTGCGGCAGAAGAGTCGTCGAAGGTGCACCGCCAGCCTTTTGCGGCGCACCTTCATCGACTTGTGGAAGGAGCTCTATTTTAGCGCTCCTTCCAGGGGCGGCGAAGCTGAGCTGCAGGGCCGAGGTGTGCGGATACCTCGGCCCCGCAGTGCAGCTTCCCGGGGCAGCCCAGGGCCGCCCGTCTGCTTCCCCCCTGAGTAGGCCAGTTCCCTGCACAGGCTCTCCCAGAATGGTTGCTTATTTATTTAATATGCTGCCTTTTCCTCAAATTGGATCCAATACAGTTCACAAAAGATAGGCCTTGCCACCCTCAGCCCTGATTTCTAGCCACTTCGCTGACAGAAGCGAAGGTGCTGGTGCACCAGCCATGCCTGCAGATAAGCCTGACAGCCTGATGTAGGTGAAGTTAATATGCCAGATGCCCCACCTGCACAGGGCGAATGTCCCTCCTTCCCCCTGCTCTTTCCTGCTGAGCATTTTGCATTAATGCTGCTCTCTGTTTGCTTTGCTTTGCTTTTTTTAATTCTTCAGTATCTGGAGCTGCTGCGGTCCCATCAGAACCGGCCAGCCAAATGCCTCACCATCATGTGGGCCTTGGGACAAGCAGGATTTGCTGATCTTACAGAAGGACTGAAAGGTGAGGATGGTGCTTTTTTTCTTACTTTCTTAAATCAGGGAAGCTGGAAGATTTGTACATGTCTCCTTGTGTTGGTTCCCAAATGCTTTTGCTTCCTGCACAGAGAAATACAGAGTAGCCCTTTGGGTTCTTTCAGTCAGCAGTTTCCTGTAAGCACTCTGCAAACTGCAGGACTCCAGATCTGGATCCTCTGGATGCTGTTGGATTGGAACTCCCATCATTCCTCATTACTCTTGGCTCTGCTAGCTTAGGAGGCTGATGGAAGTTGTAGCCAGGCCCCATGTGTCACCCCTACCCCCCAGGACTGTTCAGATGTTCTCATCCTCTCAGCCACGAGTAAGTTACTGAGAAAAGGCAAGAGTGATCATTGTTCTTTAATCTCTAGAGCAGACCTGCAGAACTTGGAAGTAGGAAGGGGCCAAATTAAAATAGGCTAAACTTCTTTGAGTCATAGAAAGGTTTTAATAAAATATTAATTAATTAATTATTAAATATTATTAATATTAATTCCATCC
Source organism: Phrynosoma blainvillii (assembly GCA_026167975.1). Classification (NCBI taxonomy): domain Eukaryota; kingdom Metazoa; phylum Chordata; class Lepidosauria; order Squamata; family Phrynosomatidae; genus Phrynosoma; species Phrynosoma blainvillii. Next base: position 4,099,579 of record JANUYF010000001.1, on the reverse strand, counting down.
TCCTCTGCCCAACCCTCTCCTCCAGAGAAAGCCAAGCAGTGGAGGAGCTGTGCCTGTCAGTCTCCTCCGTCTGGACTTCTCCTCGGGAGAAGGCCAAGCAACAGAGGAGCCATGTGGGGCGAGCATTTGCCCTTCTTTCTCCACCACTGCCCTCAGGAGAAAGTCAGGCAGAGGAGGAGCCTTGAGGGGTGAGTGTTTGCCCATCCTTCTCCTCCTCCATCTGGACTTCTTTGGAGAAAGCTGAGGAGCACAGGAGCTTTGTAGGGTAAGCATCCACCCTTCTTCCTCCTCCTCCATATGGCCCTCTCCCTCAGGAGTAGGCTGAGCAGCAGAGGAGCCTTGAAGTTGTTCCACAGCTTCGTGGGCCTCCCAAAATCCTTTGGCGGGCCGTGTGCAACCCCCGGGCCATATGTTATGCAGGCCTGCTCTAGAAGAATCTTAAAATGAAGCTTTTCAGAGAGAGATGGAGAAGTTTGTTTAGGAATAAAATGATATATCTTGCTTTATAAATCAAGAGAAAAAATAATAATAATTCTGCACACTATTGGGAGCAGTAGTTTTTCTAGGCTGGCCTTAGAAGGGAAACTGGCAGGGATTCAAACCCCCCACCCCAAGTGTGTCACTTTGAATTCTGTCATGAAAAGAACACCTTAGAGCTAAATGTTGTATTAACACTTCCTTTCACAGTGTGGCTTGGCATTATGCTTCCCGTCCTGGGCATCAAATCTCTTTCTCCGTTCGCCATCACCTTCTTGGATCGGCTACTCATGTGAGTTGTTTTGTAATTGTGCCACAGCTGGATAGGGTGTGTGTGTGTCTGTCTGTATGTGTATGTTCTTGTAGGAGACTCTCCTGAGAGAGCATCTGTTCTTGGCACTGCTGCTCCCTGGTTTGCATGCCCAGTGCCCTGCCCATTTCTCCTCATGACCAGCAGAGGCTCCTCAGAGTTTATGGCTTCAAATCTCTGAGGAGGAGGAAGGGGTGCATTGGGGGTCTCACAGATGTTTGCTTGTTGTAATGGTTTATAGCCTGCCTTTCTCCCATAATTGGGAGGTAATTTTTGAATGTTCCAGTGGGATATGTGGGGGTGTGGAGAAGCCCTTGTTTGGCCCTTTGTGAAGAGCCTTCAAAAGCAAAGATCTGAGGAAAGCAGAGCTCTGTTTTCCCTTTGCATGGAGCACATAAAAAAAGAAGGAGCTGGAGCTTCCCTACAAGCAGTAAGGACAAAGCAAAATGCCTCACATCTTGCTGTAAAATTCTCCCCACAGCTTGGCCATGGGGTTGAGTGCCCTTCAAACCAGTCATTCCTCAGGTCTCTTTCCCTCTCCTTCCATGTTCCTTAGGGATATGATTTAAAGGTTTATGGTTTCCCGCTTAGATGTTATGCTGAAGAGGTGTGGGAGAGGAGAAGGAAAGATCCACCTGGGCAATGACTTCCTGCGGCAGAGAGACCACTTTGCCAGAGGTTGAAATTTCATATCTGGTGCACAGTTCACAGATCGTTCCCAAGGGTTTTGCACACAAGGGTTAGGTTTCTGAGGTATTTTCCTGTGGCTGGAAACCTAGTCCAAATATCCCTGGGCATGGAGGCTCTCTGGAATGACTTGCCCTGTTGGCTTGAGTCAAGAAGGAGCCGGTCTGGGACTGTGCAGTTGGTTGGCATGAGTTCATTTCCTTACCATTAGGACCGTTTATTTGGAACTAACAATTGTGTCCTGTCCCCAGGAGACGCTGGATGGGTGTGTGTGTGTTTCTGTACTGAGTTTGTCCCAGTGGTTTTCTCTCTCTCTCTCTCTCTCTCTCTCTCTCTCTCTCTCTCTCTCTGTGGTGACAGGCATTGTGCTTTCTTTCTGGCAGGATGCATCCCAATTTAACCAAAGGCTTTGGCATGATAGGACCCAAAGATTTCTTCCCCCTTTTGGACTTCGCCTTCGTGCCCAACAACTCCTTATCACCTAGGTAGGATACGTAAAGTAATAAATGTGTGCATGAGGAGTGTTTGTGCTTCAGAGTTGCCTCCTTGCTCCCCAAATGTGGCTGTGAGCTTGTGCAGGTGGTCTAGTGACCCCTCTGTGGCTGCTGCTCTGCCAGGGTGTGGTCAAGGAGTGCAGTCCTGAGCAGAAGGATGACCTTCCTCCTCTGAGGACATCAGTGGGGCTGATGTGGCTTCCCTCCCTCGCTCTCTCTTCAGCTTGCAGGACCAGCTCCAGCAGTTGTATCCCCGCCTGAAAGTGCTGGCCTTTGGAGCGAAGCCTGAGACCACTCTGCACACCTACTTCCCTTCCTTCCTCTCCAGGACCCTGCCCAGCTGCCCTGCCGACATGAGGAAAGAGGTGAGGGAGGATTGGGCATGCACATAGTTTTTCCTCAGGGGGAGGCAAGCTACTGAAATCCTTTCTTGACCTGTTAAAATAGGGCTCCAGTCACCTGGGTCATTTTTTTCCTTCAGGTTTTTTTCCCTCCTCCAGTCCCAACTCTGTAGCTGGCAGGGCTTCTGACTGAACAGGTGTGGCTTCTGTCCTGTATAACCAAGGAGGGGGAGCAAAGATGCCCACTCAGCACTTGTGGGAAGAAGGTGTGCTTAGGGCAGGAGCCAGTCAGACAGGAAGGGAACTGGCAGGCAATGAGAGATTGTCCTCTGGGCTGTGGACAGACTGGTTTGCTTGGTATTCTGTTGGCAGAGCAGCAGCAAATGTTGCAGCTCCACTGCTTCATAACAGGAATAATTTGCTGGTTGATGTCTTAAAAAAGAAAGCAAATGTTCTGTTCTGGGACTGTGTTTAGTTCCAGGCCTCCCCAAGACAATGTTTCCTAATTCACACTGACACACATTGCTGCTATAAGATCAGCTTTATAGATTCAGCAGCCTTCCAGCTCTTTCAGTGGTTGGGTCTAGCATCTCCTCATAGCCAGTGATATAATTAAGCTCTTGAACAACTAATTGCACCCAAAATATCCCAGGCCTACAATCTACCTTCCCGAGGCTGATTAAATGGGGGGCCTGGGCTGGGTTTATGGGGGGTTACCCTATAAGGTGAGGCCAATGGAATATGGATTCCCAAGAGTCATATAGTGCAGAAGGAAATCGGAGGAAGTGGAAGTGCACCAGTGGGACCCATCTCTCTCTTCCATAGTGATGACAGCTATACAAGGAGGTCGCTAAAAGAGAAAGTTCACTCTCCCATCCCTTTCCCCAGCCTTTGCATATTTTCTCCACACCAAACTACCAAGCTAAATCAAAGAGTATTTTAACAAAGCCACCAGCCCCTTCTATACTGCTAAACAGCTTTTAATATTTGACCTTGGTGCTGAGGACTCTAGAGCCCATCTGCTTCACTACAGCAACCATGCTTTAATCTTCAGGAACAGATAGTTTCATTTATGTTCAAATAGCTACAAACATCATTGATTAGAATTCGTCCTGTGAATTTGGTGGAGGAGATTTGGAGCCAGGTTGTAACATGAGTCGAAAAGCTCTGGTAACAATCAAATGGGGGATGTTGAGAAGAAACAAAGTGTCAGGCTGCTGAAAAAGTGGTTTTATTCCTAAAAATAGCTCTGCTGTTTTTTAGAATAAAATTGTCTTTTTCATCACCTTGAGACTTTGTCTTTACCCCATCCCTATAGTTGGAACATGGACAGCTGCCTTCAACCAGGGGATACAAGAGGCTTTCCAGGGTCTCTGTTTGTGGGGAAAGCCAATGTGTTTGTTGAGAGGGAGATGCCTCTGCCAAACCCTGAAAGCACTTTGCTTTCTGCATGCAGAACGTCTGCTCTTGCTTAATTAACAACAACAACATTTTTATTTCTTTGTCACCTCTTTTCAAGGCTTGAGGTAGGGTACAATATGTTAAAATACAAAACACAATTTTAAAAAACACACATAAAGCCATAGTTAAAATACAATAGTATAAAATCATTAAAATACACTCATATAATACATTCTTTAAAATATATCAGTTAAAAGTCATAATATAAAATTGATTGGGTAGGCCTGCCAGAAGAGATGTGTCTCTAATGTTTTAAATGCAGTCAGTGTTTTCAACTGTCGTATCTCTTTCGACAGGTCATTCTACATTCTGGGGGTAGCAGACAAAAAGGTCCTCAGGGAAATCTTTGCCAGTCTACTCGTGGCCGGTGGGAGCAAACATTTTCCAGAAAACTTGAGTGTACTAAGTTCTGGTCCATCCTGTTTGTAGGAAGACCAAGTGACTCCATGTTGCACTTACCCCTCTCTGCTGCAGAGCATCATAGGGTGCCTACATAAGATGCAGGCAAGGGTTGTGCAGTATGCCACCTTCTCCTGCTCTCCCCATTTTGATCTGTAGCCTACCCTGCCATAGAAACTTGGAGCAGGGAATGGCCTGGAATTGTCAGATGTGGAGATTTGTACAGGTCCTGAAAGTGGTTTGAAGCAAGGCTACTAGCTGTCACCTTTGCCTATAGAAGTAGGCTGGGCAGAATGTCAAGATTGGGGTGGGGATAAGCAGTGCTTCCTGAGCCCACAGGGGTTGAATGATGTGGAGCCTTGGGCCCACTTCCTATATGCATGCTGCGTTCTTGAACCCAGGGCCAACCCTTGGTCGCACAAAGGCTGCTGTTTCAGAGTGTTTGATGTCTGCTCACTAGACCTCTATTGCTAATCCTGCTCTTGGTCATGTGCAGTTGCTGAACTGTTTGACTGAGTGCCTCAGCCTTGATCCGCTCAGTTTCAGCGTATGGAAGCAGCTGTATGTCAAACACCTCTCCCAGTCAAGGTAAGAGCAGATTCAACTGCTTCCTCTCTGCCTCCTTGAGTGTATGGTCTGCTCAGAACATTCTAGAAGAGCAGAATTTGGCAGGAGTCCTCTCCCTGTGCACTTTCTCTCAGGGCATGACTCCTATTGTCCTTGGAGTTTTTTTGCCTGCTCTGTTAGTAGCAGCAGCAATGTCCTCTGTGAGGCAGAAATGGCATACTTCCCTAGGTGCTGTGGGTGGAGATTATTTGGGCCTTGTAGCTCAGGGACCAGCAGACTGGGCTCTGCCAAGGGCCTCTGGCTGATGTTTTTCCTTTGCTTTCCCAGCCTGCTCCTGAACCACTTCTTGGAGACCTGGGACAAGACATCCAAAAAGGTGGGTGGCTTCTGCTCTTTGGTCAGGAGACAATTTTTGTTTGGAAGAGTTTTGTTGTTCTGGAGACAGAATGGTGAGGATCAGAGGGATATGTGGATGTCCAGCGGAAAGAACTGCTTGTGTTTGCCCGCAGGCAGTGGGTCTAATGCCTGCTGCTAAATATTGGCTGCATCAAGCCATGTTTTTACTCACACTGGATTTACCCAGTGTTAGTGGCGGTTGGGCCTCTAAGGAGGATGTTGCACGACTGGGGTGCCACAGGAAAGAAGGCCCTCCAACATCCTTCCCCATTAGATTGCCCCCAGAAAGACCACAACTAGCTTTCAGCTGACTCAGGTTGTTAAGTTTGGCACCAACCATGAGATATTTTATCTCTATGTAACCAACTACAGGAAAAGAGATTCCACCTCAACATTAGGAAGAACTTCCTGACAGTAAAAGCTATTTGACAGTGGAATATGCTTTCTCAGGGGGTGGTGCAATCTCCTTCTTTGGAGGCTATTTTTAAACAGAGGCTGGATGCCCATCTGTTGGGGGTGCTTTGATTGTGTGTTCCTGCATGGCAGAAGGGGGTTGGACTGGATGGCCCTTGAGATCTCTTCCTATTCTTATGATTCTGTGTCCTGTAGTTTGCAGCTGTCTAAGAGCTACCTGTCCACCTGGCTTATGGAGGTGCCTCAGGCAGGGAAGCAGAGCACTAGACTAAAACAGGACAGTTTGGTCCCTTGAGGGCTTTATACTGCAGTCTGTGTGTGTGTGTGTGTGTGTGTGTGGTGGGGAGAGTGGGATATCTCTTCTTCCACGAAAGTATTTCAGCATCCCATTCTTCCTGCCTGTTTCTCTCAGGGATGCAGCCACCTCTGTGTGGCCTTTGGTTTCCCCCACCAGTTCTTTATGGTGTTGTTTGTCAATCTTTTCTCTCAAAGGTGCGGAAATCATTACAGGAAACAGTTCATTCATTCAAAGTCACAAATGATGAGCTTGCCCTGAAGGGACCAAACAATGCTGAGGATGTCACCGCTTGCCAAACTGTCTGCAAGGTATTTCCCCTGCTTGGAATGAGCTCCTGGGTCAGAAACGATGTCTCTCGCTTGACAACCCATCTTCCATTTTGTCTGTTTTCCTCCCACTTTAGAGCCTATTGCTCAAGATGAAGACCAGCAGGTTTCCTTGGCCTCGGCTGGCCTTGGTCCTCCTTGTCTTCAGTGCTGGCTTTCTCATGCATGACATGAGGACTCATGGCTCTTTCCAAGGTGAGACCCAGCCCTGCGAGAGGAAGAGGGTGGCTTCCCTGGAGGTGGAGGGCAGACAAGTCTTCCTCAGTTGGCAGATTGGGAGCCCCTTCTTGAGGGAGTATGTTTTATATTTGCCAGCCTCCACCTCTGCCCGGGTCCTCCGCTCCTCTGGCATCCTGTCTGCATCCCAGCAAGCCTGGAACAAAGTTTCCCATTTCTCTGCAGAAGGCTACAGGTCAGTGCCTGGCTTGGCAGCGAGAACCCTACCGTCTATAGGCAGCCAGGGCTTTGCAGGTGGGAAACCCCTGGTTTGATCCTCCCCAAAGCCATTTCTGGGTGGTGCTTCTGCCCAGCTGGAGGAGGCCCTTTTCCTTTCCTCATGTTGCCCTTGCTCCCCATAGCTGGCTAGAAGCCAATGTGCCTCTCTACTACTCTCATGTGGCCACCGTCCTGGGACCAAATTTGGAGCTGGCTTGGGCCAAGACGAATGAAACTGCCGCCTACATCTCTGGGAAGTGCTCTGCTCAGCTGGCCTGGTTCAGGGATCACCTCCCCGCATTCATAGAATGGGTAAGCGTCCGCTGGGAGTGCTTGTCAGCTGGACAGGGAGAATTAACGCGATGGTGGTGGTGAGGAAGGGAGGAGGAGGAGGAGGAGGAGGAGGAGGAGGAGGATATTATTATTATTATTATTATTATTTACTGTATTTACACCTCTCTTTTGAGCCACAAAGGCTCTCAGCTCAGAGTGGCTTACAGAAAGTTAATTAGACATTTCCCTGCCCCTCAGGCTTACATCTAAAAAGACATGACCCAAAGGGAGAAGGGAATGGCAGTGGGGAAGGGGAATAAGTCCAGCGGTTTGTCTCTCTCTCTGAGGCCTGGACCATGGCAGATGGACTGGAGGGAGGGCTTGTATTCTTACTATAGGCTAGGCCTGATGGAGCTGGGCCTGCCTTTCACTCCAAGGCCAGACGATGCATTTGTAATGCATGGGAGGGGGTCATAGAGAGGTAGGAATGCAGATGGAAGACAACAGAGTCAGCCCACTCCAATTGGCAGAGTCTACACCTCTAGCACATTGTTTGCTTCCCGTATGGTTTCACAGACAGGCTGTGATCTATCAGGTAGTGTTGTCCTCTTTAAAAAGTCTAGATCACTGCAGCACAGTGTTGCCTGCCTTGCCCACTAGCAGCTTACTGGTGCCACATTCCTGGTTGTGTGTTTGGGCACAGTAGCTGGGGCACCAGAGATTCAGAAGTGGGGCCCCAGAGCGGAAGGGGCAGAGGCCCAGTGGGGAAGGGAGTCATGTTAGCAGTGCCACTAAGGACAGCAAATAAGAGATCTGTTGCCCAGCCTGCTTGGATCTGTTGCTTCTCCTGCCCCCTCCCCTCATTCAGAGGCATTTGAGATTCCTGTCATGATTGTGCCTCCATGCCTATCTTCTCCCTTTTTTTCTTCTCTGTTTTACACATGGGCAGCCACTAGTTGCATTTGGCCTGTTCTTGTTGGTCATCAGGTCACCTTTATGTTAGGTCAATTCTTTTGAGTGAGAGACCTCCAAAAGCCCTGCTTGTCAATAGCCCCATGAAGCTCTTGCAAACTTAAAGCAGCAGTGGTTTCCATGATGGAGTCAATACATCTTTAATGTACTCCCCCCTCCCTTTTCTTGCTGCATGTCACCTTACTGAGTAGGATCTCTTTAAGCAGAGGCAGTGTGGTATAGTGTTTGAGTGTTGGACTCGGACTCTAGAGATCAGGATTCAATTCCCGGCTCGGCCATGAAACCCACTGGGTGACTCTCAGCCTCAGAAGATGGCAATGGCAAATCTCTTCTGAACAAATCTTGCCAAGAAAACCTCAGGGTCCCCATAAGTTGGAAATTACTTGAAGGCATACAACAACAACTTCTTTAGTGTTTCTTTATTTACTGTATATCCCACCTTTCTCCCTATGTGGCACCAAAGGTAAATTAAAACAAAGTACAGCTGAGAACCAGCATGGCATAGTGGTTTGAATGTTGGACTACAGCTCTGGAAACCAGGGTTTGAATTCCCCTCAGCTGTGGAAAACTTCCCTGTGTGACACACTCTCAGCCTCAGGGGAAGGGAAAGGCAATCCCCCTCTAAACAAATCTTACCAAGAAAACCCCATGATAGATTTGCCTTAGGGTTGCCATAAGTCAGAAATGACCGGAAGGCACATAGCAAAAACAGCTGAAAGCTGGTCACAATAGTAAAAAAACAATAAATAGGCTATCCTATTAAAAATAACAAACACTAATCCACTTAAAAGTGTTTAAAATTTAACCGTGAAGATAAGGGTACAGCACTGCTCCCTCATTAAAAGACCTTGTCAAGGATATCAGTCAAAACTTTGTCTGAATATAAAAATCTTTGCCTGCTGGTGAAAGGAGAGCAGAGCAGGGGCCCAGCATAGCCTCCCGTAAGAGGGAATTCAACAACTTGGGGAGCAGCCACTGAGAAGGCCCTCTGCTGTGTGTTGGGACTGAGACAGAGCCCTCCCCTTGAGGACTCAAGCAGGCCCAGAGGTTTTCACGTAAGAAAGTGGACTTGTAGGCGCAGTCTCTGCCTGCTGTGGGTTGCCTGGGCCCCAGAACAAAGGTCTCCTGACACAGAGTTTGGCTGTGTCCATTCACCCAGCCTGTAGGTGGGCCTGTCTCATGGTTGGTGCTGTCTAGTTCCTGTTACATCCTGAGCCATCCAGGGGCTGTCTCTGGCTACCTGCCTGTGTGGACGTTGCCCAGCTGAGCGGCCTTTTCTTCTCTGCTAGCTCCAGATTCGGATTCCAGATGCAGTGCTGCAGGGAGCTGAGTACCTCAAGGACCTGCTACTCTTCCTCATGCGGAGCTGTTTCCTGCCAGCGGTGGAGTATGTGGCCGCATCCCTGGAAGGACTCTGGCAACGCTGGGTGGCTTCCTGCAAGTGAGCGTCTTTGGCCCCTGTCTAAAGCTGAGCCCTCACATTCCTGGCTTCTTGTCTGCAAGCTTGCAGAAGAACTGTAGGAAGAGAGGAATGTGACAGGCAGTTTGTGTGGCAGGGAGTGGCCTGGAGGGGGGACGTGGGACTTCGTTGGACAGACCCTAGGGTCCAGGAAGGAACCACTGAAAATTTGTGCAGGGGGCAGAGGAGAGGAGTTGTAGCTACAAGAAAATGGGTGGCATTTTCTAGTTCCTGGGGCAGGTTGTGGCCCCCTGAGCTGCTATGATTTCAGAAAGATCAGAAAGGTGGGTGGAAAAGGTCCAAGCAAGCATCGCAGTCCAATTCCCCAGAGTCATGGTTGTTTATCTACACCGGGGTAGGCAACCTTTCCCCTTTAAGGGCCGAGAGACTTCAGCTCCCAGAAGCCTCAGCCATGTTGGCCAATAGTCCCATGTCGGCCATTAGCTCCTGGGATTCTGGGAGCTGAAGTCCCTCGGCCCTTAAAGGGGAAGGGTTACCTACCCCTGCTCTACACCTTCTGTGTTCTCTCTGTCTCTGTATACTCTGTATACTTGTAAAGGAAGAATGCCTGATGCAAAGCAAGCAGAGGGAGGCTGGTTTTGTTCAGTTTTTTGCCTCTGCGTAACCAAGCTGTCTCCAGCCACTTGGACAGTGAATGAGAGGTTTCTGTTGTGCCAGCTGCTCATTCCATATGTGCTTGGCAGCCTAGTTGAAGTGCAGGCATCACAATTGATTGTGGTGAATGTCACCAGCACCAGGGATGGCCATACTGAGCAAAATCTGAAGATCCATTGTGGTCTTTGGAGCTTAAGGCATTTGCAGCCTGGCTTCAGATGGATCCGAGTTGCGACCTGGGCTGAATAGGCTGCCCCATATGCCATGGAATGCTTCTGTGAAGGGTCATGGTAGAAGCAGCGGAGGGGCCTTCAAGGGAAGAACTGTCTTTATGTCCTCACAGGAGCCTCAGCTGCTGTTCTCTGGCTGCCTGGTTCCATTGGCCACTGACTTTTCTCTCTCTTCTCTCTCCTAGCGATGAAGGGTCATGGGACTGCCTGAGGAAACAGCTGACCAGCCTCACCCTTTCCTCTTGGACTTACCTGCAGGACACCACTGTGGCCATCAAGGACTGGGCCTTGGCCATCATCTCTGACCACTAGCAGCGCCCCCCTGGGATGTTTGGGTCTCTCCTCTTGGACACTATTGTCAGCAGGATGCGCCAAGGACTTGTCCTGACCACAGCAAGGAGAGGCAGCGCCCCCTTGGACTCACTGCCAAAGCTCAGGCCTGGCACCTTCCACGTTCTTCACCCGCTGCGTTGGTTGGGCTCCTGTTTAACTCAGGCCACCTTGTTCCACCTATTGCTGCCTATCTTCTTGATGTGATTGTGCCTGGTCCAGCTAAGAGCTGCAGGCTTTGAGACTGCAGCACATGCCCTGGCAGCTGTTCCTCCGCTTGCTGGTAGAAGACACCCCCTTTTCTCTCTCCTGCCTTCAGTGCTGTGGCCCCGCAGTGAATTTGTGGATGCATTTATGACCCTCCTCCTCTTGCGCCTGGAGGTCCTGTTCCTGCTCTCAGTCCTTTCTGTGATCGTTTCAGGAGCATTAAGAAAGGGAGGATGGTTGGTAGGCTTCTGCCAGCAAACTGCCTCAAGCCAGGCTTATGGTCTGGTGCCCCCAGGCCAGTGTTGCCTTGCAGGTCTTTTCTGTCCCCTCTTTGTTGTCCTGCTTGAGGCACAGGTGGTTCCTCTGGAGCCTTTCAGGTTAGTCCCCCTTCTCTCAGGTGGTCAATTGGGGAGGGCAACTGGGAGTGGCAAGGGAGCTCTCTTTCACCCACAGAGCTGCCTTCTCCTTCCTCTGGACCTGGATTCAGCAGTATGTGTGAGTGTGAGGGTGGTATTTAGGCTTCATCAAAGAGAGGAGGGAAAGAGTGCAACTGATTTAGGCTTGTTGGGTTTGCTTTTTTAAAATGGGCTGAGCTATGAGGGAGATGGGGACCAGCACCTGCTGCTCTTGGCTGCTCTTGGGGCAAGTCTGGCAGAAGGAAAACCACCTTGGTGGCCTGGTAGACCAAGGAAGCCTGGCACTAGGGTGGGTACCATTCTCTGCTAACATTCTCTCTTGCCCTGCAAATGAGCCAGCAGCCTTTGTGTGTGTGTTGGGGGGGACATGGGACCTGAGGATGTAGCCTCGCTCGCCCAGAGTATCCAGACGGTGTGCCATTGGAGGGAGGAAGCCCCTTTCTGGCCTGCCCCACTGGCCCGTCCCTGTGAAAAGCAGCTGTTCTGCCATCCAGGGCCTCAGCCAGAATTACAAAGCCCCCCCCCCCCCTTGACATGTGGAATAAAGGACAATATATTTGACTACATTTCCTTCATTCAGAGTGTTGGCTTTGAATTGTGCTGGTTTTGTATCTCAGTTGCTCTTTTCACCAGAGCAGTGGGTGTGGACTTGCCTGGTGGTGAGCATTCCTGTGAAGCATGCCCCTCCATCTTGGCTTAAACTGCCCCCGTGTGTCCCCCCCCCAAAAGAACAGCATTGAGTTCAAATGGGGAGAGACAGCCAGCTCTCTGATTAGCTGGAGTTTGGCTGACCAGTCGCGGCAAAAAGGGTTGGCTGGTGAGTGCTCCCATTTATTCCTTGGCAGAACTTGGGATATCGTGGTGGAGGAGGAGGAAGCACCAGTCCCAGGAGTAAGCTATGAAGATTGGCTGTCAGCCTCCTTTCCCTCTGGGGGTGGCTTCAAGAATGTCTGAGCATAGGCAGAGTGCATTATGTATTCCACTTACTACTGTTATCTACTTTTCAGATTCCACCTAAACATTAAGAAGAACTTCCTGACAGGAAGGTCTGTTGGACAGTGGAACACACTCCCTCGGAGAGTGGTAGAGTCCCCTTTGGAGGATTTTTAAGCAGAGGCTGGATGACCATCTGTCACAGGATTGGGTATTCCTGCATGGCAAAATGGGATTGGACTGGATGGTCCTTGGGGTCTCTTCCAGTTCTAGGATTCTGAGTGGGTTAGAGCCCCTGCACCTGTCAGGTGCTATCCTGAAGCTGGTGGTCTTTCCTGCAAAGTAAAGACCATCCCAGAATATCAGGAGTCCCTCCCAGAGGTCAAATCTTTGGAGTGCAGAGGAATTTGGGGTGGGGGATGCAGGAACAGGAATAGCCCAGGGAAGGCTCAAGATATTTGGGGCCGGAGGAGCAAGGAGGAAGAAAGCTACTCTGGAGGTGCTCCATATGGTAACCTTTACGTTGGGCTGCTGGTGGTGATTTTTGTGTGGATATGTGTGTATCCTGGCTGAAGTGGTGGTGTGCTTCAGTCCCAGTCTTCCATAGGCTTCTGCTGGGGATGCCCCCTATTTCAGGATTTGGAAGGGTTTTTCTTTTAGAAGGGCGGGAGAAGATGCTCTTCTCCAAAAAAAATTTTTTTAAAAAAAATCCTGCCTTTTGTGGTATAGTTCCTTCACTTCACTTGCATCATGTAGTTTATAGTTGTGTGGACAATAATATGTTAACTTTGCAGAGAAAAGCGCGGCTAAGAGAACTGAAGTCAGTTTGGCATTTAGGTGGAGCAACAAAACTTGGGCTACGAAGCATGGACAACCATTTACAGGTTATAGCCATCGAATTACCACCTTACAAAAATGATGAAAACCTTTTAAAACTCTTACAATCACAGTTGGCTCTATATATAACATATAAAACAAATGTTTAAACTAAAATTACAAAAATGTTTCATACTAGGCACATCACAGTGCTACACACCTAATCCATTCAAATTCGTATAAATATGTTTATCACAGATTCCCACACAGGCCATTATACTCCAAATCTAAGGTTAGCTGATTTCTCTGTATTAGATAACAAGTGATTTTCTTCAGGACATTTTGGTTAGCTGCTAGTTCTAAACTTCTTTTCAGAAACTTATCTCTTGGGGTCTTCAATATCCCCACTTCCACAAATGCAAACACGCTGTTTCCTTGGGACTCTTTTTATATTTCCTTTCAAGGAAATTGGTTTGCATTGTCTGGAATCGTAGGGTGATAAAAGCCCTGCGAAGAAGAGATTGACTAATTGAGTAGCTATGTACCTTAATATATATACCTTAATAGATCTATAATCTATTAATCTATATACCTTAATAGAGTAAATAAATGGAGTGAAATGAAATTTTGTTGTTGTGTTCCTCCAAATCATTTTTGACTTATGGAGACCCTAAGGTAAACTTATCACAGGGTTTTCTTGGCATGTCTCTTCAGAGTGGGGTTGCCATTGCCATCCTCTGAGGCTGAGAGAGTGTGACTTGTCCAGGGTCATCCGGGTTGGGTTTTTTTAATGCTTGAGTAGGAATTGGAACTCTGATTTCCAGGGTCGTCATCCAACACTCAAACCACCACGCCAGGCTGGATGTCTGAATTAAAATTACTATTATTTGACACAATGAAAACTTAACACTTTAATGGTTAATGTTATGCAGTATGGAAGTTTCTGGGGTGAGGACTATAAAATATAAGAGGTCCAGAAAATTGTTCTTAGTCTTTAATGCATCAAATAATAACAATAATTTCACTCCACTCCATTAATTTACTGTATTAAGCTCCAGATACTTGTTAGCTCCTCAGCCCTAGTTTTGTTGTTGGTTCCTAGTATTTTTGAGGCAGGATCTGGGGTTTATCCCATTTTTGTGAGACAAGTGGAATGGCCGCCTATGAATAGCCATTTGCTCGTAGTTGACCACCTGAAGACTTGGCAACACCAGCTTCTGCCTAGAATTGTTAATAATAAAATGATGATGATGATGATGATGATGATGATGATGATGATAGGCAGAAGCTGGTGTTGCCAAGTCCTATTATTATTATTATTATTATTTAAATATTAATATTTATTGTTGTTAATATTATTAAGGACAATGCTAGGTAGAAGCTGGTGTTACCAGAGGCCAGTAATAATAACACAAAACAACAATAGAAAAGAACAATACTGGACAGAAGCTGGTGTTGACAAGTGCAATATTTATAATTTATTAAATATTAATAAATAGTATTCATTGTTGATTTTTGTTATTATTATTATTATTGGTGCTTCCACACTTTAGGCTGCGTCCGCACTGTAAAATTAATTCAGTTTGACACCGCTTTCAGTGTCAGGGCTCCATTCTATGTAATCCTGGGACTTGGTGGTTTTGTGAGACATTTAGCCTTCCCTGTCACAAAGCTCTGATGGCACAACAAACTACAACTCCCAGGATTCCCTAGCACTGATCCATGACAGTGAAAGCAGCGTCAAACTGGATCATTTCTGCAGTGCAAATGCAGCCCCAGGACACTCCAGTTCCCCTCAGTGACCAACAGCTTCAAAATGGCCGCCCTTCACGAAATTTATACCCCTTCGGCTCCGCCCACCGGTTACCAGGGCGACCCAACGGCCGCGTCGCCCAACCAATGGCGTCAGGCGTTGCTATGGGAGCGGGCCGGCGGACCAATGGCGGGCGGCGTTGCTGTGGCGGGCGAGGCCCGGCCAATGAGCGGCCTCCTTGCTGTTGCCCGGGCAGCGGGGCCGAGGAAGGGAAGGGGCGGCAGGGCTGGCCAGGGGCCCCGTCGGAGGAGGAGGAGGAGGCGGCCAGGAGGAGCCCAGGTGGGTCGCCCGCTCGCTCGCTCGCCCGCCTCCCTCCCTCAGAGTTATGGCTATGCAAATGAGGGCCCCAAGGGGGAGGGGTTTGTCCCGAGGCCCCGCCCCCTCACCTGTCCCCTGGAGGGCCTCTTCCCTTCCCCTTTTAGGCCCCTGAGCATGTGCAGAGTGCAGAGTCCCTGAGGGTCCTTGGGCTGGCTTAAAGAGGGAGCCCCCGGGAAGAGAAGGGAGGAAGTCCAGGGCGAGAGCCTCACAGCTCACAGAACCACAAGAGATGGAGGAGGGCCCCAAGAAGGGCCACCCAACCCAGACCCCCGTCTTCTGCCCTGCAGGAACTCTCAATCAAAGTATCCCCAACAAATGGCCATCCAGCCTCTGTTTAAAAACAGCCTCCAAAGAAGGAGACTAGAGTTGGAAGGGTCCCTCAAAGGCCATCCATCTCAGCCCCATTCTGCCATGCATGAAGACACAACCAAATCCCTCCCTGGGACAGAGGGCCATCCATCCATCCATCCATCCATCCTCTGCTTAAAAGCAGCCTCCAAAGGAGGCTCCTCCACCCTCCATGGAGGCAGCAGCATCTTCCATCGTGGAACCGCTCTTACCATCAGGAAATGCCTCCTAATGTTGAGGTGGAATCTCTTTTCCTGTAGTTTGAATCCATTGCTCCGGATCCTCTTCTCTGGAGCAGCAGAAAACAAGCTTGCCCCTTCCTCAGTATAACACCCCTTCCAAATATTTAAACGGGGCTATTATAGAATCCTAGAGTAGGAAGAGACCCCCCCCCCGGGCCATCCAGCCAACCCCCTTCTGCCATGCAGGAACTCTCAATCAAAGCACCTCTGACAGATGGCCATCCAGCCTCTGTTTAAAGTCCTCCTCCAAAGAAGGAGACTCCATCACTCTCCGAGGGAGCAATGTGTTCCACTCTCGAACTGCCCTTACTGTCAGGAAGTTCCTCCTAATGTTGAGGTGGAATCTCTTTTCCTGGAGCTTGTATCCATTGTTTCGGGTCCTAGTCTCTGGAGCAGCAGAAAACAAGCTTGCCCCTTCCTCAGTATAACACCCCTTCCAAATATTTAAATGGGGCTATTATAGAATCCTAGAGTAGGAAGAGACCCCCCCCAGGGCCATCCAGTTCAACCCACTTCTGCCATGCAGGAACTCTCAATCAAAGCACCTCTGACAGATGGCCATCCAGCCTCTGTTTAAAGTCCTCCTCCAAAGAAGGAGACTCTACCAAAATCTCCATTGAGGGAGAAATGTGTTCCACAGTCGAACAGCTCTTACTGTCTGGAAGTTCCTCCTAATGTTGAGGTGGAATCTCTTTTCTTGCAGCTTGCATCCATTGTTTCGGGTCCTAGTCTCTGGAGCAGCAGAAAACAAGCTTGTTCCCTCTTCGATATGACATCCCTTCAAATATTTAAACACAGCTATCATATCACCTCTCAGCCTTCTTTTCTCCAGGCTAAACATCCCCAGCTCCCTAAGTCGTTCCTCATAGGGCTTGCTTTCCAGACCCTTCACCATTTTAGTTGCCCTCCTTTGGACACGCTCCAGTTTCTCCACATCCTTTTTGAATTGTGTTGCCCAGAACTGGACACAGGAGAGTTCTGACCAAAACAGGATAGAGCTTCCCTTGGTCTAGAGCCGGCATGCACAACATACGTCCCGCATGCGGCCTGCTAAAGGATTTCTGGCGGCCTGCAAGGATGTGGAATGACTTCAAGGTTCCTTTGCTGCTTGGCCTTCTCCTGAGGAGAGGACCATGAGGAAGAGGAGGAAGAGGAAGAGGAAGGGCAAACACTCACCCTGCAAGGCTCCTCTGCTGCTGCTCAGCTTTCTCCTGAGGAGGAGGACAGGCAAAGACGTGCCCTACAACAGCGATGGCAAACCTTTTAGAGACCGAGTGCCCAAACTACAACCCCAAACCCACTTATTTATTGCAAAGTGCTGCATCCTTCTGGCTTTCTAGTAACAAACTCTGGCAAACTCTGTGCTGGGGTGACGGCATGCGTGTCCACGGAGAGGGCTCCGAGTGCCACTTCTGCTACGCGTGCCATGGGTCCACCACCACTGCCCTACAAGGTTCCTCCTCTGCTTGACTTTCTCCTGAGGAGAAGGCCTGGTGGAGGAGGAGGAGGAGGATGCGTGAATACTTGCAACACTCTCCGCTGCTGCTCCTCCGGAGGAGAAGGCCAGGAAGCAGCGGCAGAGGACAGGCAAATGCTTACCCTGCGAGGCTCCTCCGGATTTCTCCTAAGGAAAGGGCCAGACCAGGGGTCGGCAACCTTTTTTGCCGACAGGCCAGGAGGGGGGGGGGAATGGCTCTGGGGACCGGTGTGTGCGCGCGTGCTGCCATTTTGAGAAAAAAATGGCGGCGGCTGCCCCCCCTCCCCACATGCGCATTACAGCGGGGTCCCCCCAGGAGGGCTCCCTCGGCCGCGCCGGGCCTCCGAGAGAATCCAAAATGGCACCCCGGAGGACCCCCGCAACCACGAAAGGCCATGGCGGCAGGACCGGGCAGGGGCCGTAGGACTGGGCATCCAGCCCGCGGGCCGTAGGTTGCCAACCCCTGGGCCAGACAGAGGAGGAAGAGGATGGATTTAATATTAATAATATTTAATCTATTTAATGTGAATAATAATTAATATTAAATAATATATAATATAAATAATAATTAATATTAATCAATTTATTAACATTTGATTAAAATCTATCTGTGACCCCAAGAAGTTTAGCCTATTTTAATTTTGGCCCCTTCCTACTGCTAAGTTGTGCAGGTCCACTCTAGAAACTAGCCTCTGGTTGATACAGCCTAGAATCATATTGGCCTTTTTAGCTGCTGCATCACACTGTTGACTCATGTTCAACTTATGGTCATCCTATATCTGTGCATTTCATTTTTTTCTGCCTAATTATAGTACCCAATATTTCTCCTTATTGAAACTCATTTTCTTAGTTCTGGCCCAACTTTCTGATCTGTTAAAGTTATTTTGAATTTTGACCTCTGTGGTATGAGTTATGAAGTTATAGCATGAGCTTTGGGAGACTTGGTCTACTTCCTCAGAGGCTTGGAGTGAACTGGTGCCCAGGAAAGACCAAATGTTTTCACTCATATGCCATGTCTATTTCCAGGCTCCTTCTTGATCAGTCATGGGATGTTCAAGACCTCCTTTTCTCCCGTGTGTGAAAAGTTGGGGTGTGTGTTTGTGTATTTTGCCTGAAAGTGCTCTCTCTCTCTCTTTTTTTTTTTTTTTCTCCTTCAGGTTGAACTGTTTTTACCACTGCATGACTTGTTGTCCTATTTTTGGGAGACTCTTTACATCTTGTTCACCCTAGACCACCTGCCAACAAGTTACAAAGCTTTGGGAGCAACAGATCATCAGGAGGAACCCATTCTCTCATCCTAGCCTGGCTGTGATAGTTTCCTCTCTTTGTGGAGGGAGGTCTGCAAAGACCTTTCTTTCTCCCCAAGGGCTGCGTTTCTGAAGGGCTCTGGAGCCTGCCAGCTCTTCGACCAACCCACTTCCCTTGCTTAGAATGGGAGTACTCCTGCTCCTCTCTTTTGTACAAGTGGTGAAGATCTTGGGTTTGATCTAGGATCTCATTTCCCTCCTGGTGCCAGCCGTCAACCACTGGGAATGGTCAGAGGCTCAGCCAGAGCAACAGGATGGCACAAGAGAGTAGGGCCACCTTGTCCAAAATCTTTCTTGGGGTGTGCCATAGCTTTTCCACTCCAAAGCTAAAAGTAGATTGGCGTGGGATGCCCCACTTGGAAGACATTACCTATCACAGCTTTAAGGACTCAGGCCTAAATCCTCTTGTTATTTCTGACTAGAGTAGACACACTCTGTTAACATACTGAGTTCCACTGAGGCTCCTCTATGCTGTGATTGACAGCTCAGTCCGATTCTGGCCACTGATTGACAGCTTGAATGATGCCCCATACGCAGGAGCTCTGAGAAAAGGAGGATCTGGAGCTTGCTTTTCTAAGCTTCCTGCACTCTGTGTTCTAAACTTCCTGTTCCCTTGTGTTCTGGACAGTGGCACTGTGGGGGAGGCACAGGTTCATTTTTTTAAAATAAATGCATTTTATTATTGACAAGTTGGAGCATGTCCAGAGGAGTGCGACCAGAATGGTGAAGGATCTGAAAACCATGCCTTATGAGGAATGAGGAAAGACTTAGAGAGCTGAGTGTGTTTATCCTGGAGGAGAGAAGGTTAAGAGGTGGCATGATGGCCATGCTTAAATATTTGAAGGGGTGTCATTTTGTGGAGGGAGCTAGCTTGTTTTCTGCTGCTCCAGAGACTAGAACACAGAACAATGGATGCAAGCTACAGGAAAAGATATCCCAGTTCAACATTAGGAGCAAACTCCTGACAGTGAGAGCTGTTTGACAGTAGAACACACTCCCTCGAAGATTTTGGTGGAGTCTCCTACTTTGGAGATTTTTAAACAGAGGCTGGATGGCCATCTGTCAAAGGGGGTGCTTTGATTTTGAGTTCCTGCATGGCAGAAGGGGGTTGGACTGGATGGCCCTTGGGGTCTCTTTCAACTCTGTGGTTCTATGATTTTATTGAATAAAAAGAAAAACACATACCAACGTCACATACAACACAACATCATACTATCCATACGATACCTACTATACATACAATACATACAACACAATACAACACATTATTTATCTGTCTTTCCACACATCTTTATCTCCTCCTAACTTTTTCCTTCCCCCTAATGTTGTTCCATTTTCCTAATCATAATTTCATTCGTACTCTTCCTTATCTTCTTAATATGACCATTTATTTCTTAACCACTCGTTTCCTTATCCAACTATATCTCACGGAACTCTTTCTGTTTCTCCCAACATTTCCCCTGACCCCTCTGACTCTTCTTTATCCTACTTTACCCTGGAAAAATGGGAAGGCCGAGGGAAGGCACAGGTTCATTTTAATGCATTCCTTGCTCCAGAGCTTAAAATCCACCATTTGAGTCTCCTTATGTACATGCATAGGCCTTCTGTGGGGCTGCATGTGCTCCAGATAGATAATTCAGAGGAGTGGAGAAAATGGAGGAGGAAAAGAATAATTGTTTCTAACCCACTTCTACCATGGATTGAGGGTGGGGAACAACCACAATAAACAGACACACACATCAGTTAAAAAACGCAACAATTTAAAAGGACAAATAAGCTATATACTTAAATCTTACATATACATATGCATAAATAGAGTACGTATGTATATTCAAACAATCCACATTTAAAATGCATCATTTAAATCTGGATCTGGATAAGCCTGCCAGAAGAGGCTGGTCTTTAAAGCTTTTTTTAAATTCAGACAGCATATTCAGTTGTCAAATTTCTTCCAGCAGGTTATTCCACAATTTAGGGGCGGCTGAAGAAAAGGTCCTTTGGCTGACAGTTGCCAACCTAGTCCTGGCTGACTGGGGCAAACGTCTGCCAGGGGACCTGAGCATATGGGGCAGGGGCAGATTATATGGGAGGAGTTGATCCTGCGGGAGGATACCTGCTGGAAGCTGCCGAGTCAGAGAGAGATGGCAGAGGAGGGCTTTCTCTCAGTCCTAGCCACCTTCACAGGCACAATTGGTGAGGACTTGGAAGAGAGCCTTCTCTGTGGCTGCTCCCAGACTCTGGAACTCCCTGCCACAGGAGGTCAGGTAGCCCCCCTTGTTACTCTCTTCTCGCCAGCAGCTGAAGGCATTTTTCTTTCGGCAGGTGTTTGGTGGGTGAATTTTACTTATGTACAGTGGGGCCTTGGTATCTGCTGGGGCTTTTGTTCCAGGAGCCCCCAGTGGATACCAAAATCTGTGGATGATCAAGTCCTATTAAATATAGTCGCGTAATAAAATGGTCTCCCTTATATAAAATGGCAATATCAAGATTTGTTTTTTTGGAATTTATATATGTTTAAAATATTTTCAATCCAGGGATGCTTGAATGCATGGACAAAGAACCTGTGGAAACAGAGGGCTGACTGGAGTGTGGTTTGCTGTCTTCACGCGTTAATGGTTTTTACTTTTTAAAATGGTTTTAACTATGCTATTTTTGAATTATGTTTTAATATTAGTATTATTTAATTATTTATTTTAACTTTTGTAGTTAATGTTTTAGTTTCATCTTTTTAAATTATTGTAAGCTGCCTTGGATCCCATTTTGGGAGAAAGGTGGGATATAAATCCCATAAATAGGACCCATATGTGTCTGCTGCTGATTTCTCATGTAGCCTTTCTTCTGGCAGAAGCAAGCTTGAGGAACTGGATTCTCTCCTCCGCTGAGATGAGGGGCTGCCAGTACAGACTGTGACCTTTCTATTCTCCTGCTCTGTAGGAGATCCTCCAAGCGACCTGTGGCAAACAGGAGGATGAACCTGCCCTACTGCCAGCAGATTTATGATGGAGATACGCTGTGGTGGCCTCTTGTTCAGCTCCAAGTTTGACTCTGGGAATTTGGCTCACGTGGAGAAGGTGGAACACCAGGAGGCCGATGGTGACCCCACAGGAAATGGCGGCAGCAGCATCAGTGGCGGCACCTCGGCCGCCTCAATGATGTTTGGCACTTCTCTCCCCTTCGCCGACTACGAGTTTAACGTGTGGACAAAGCCAGACTGTGGAGACACAGAATATGAAAATGGGAACAGGTAAGGACAGAGTAGAGGCAGGAGACGGGAGAGAGAGGGGCAGCAGAAAGGCGATGGAGATGAATGTTGAAGTTGCCAAGAAGCAGATTTAGGATGTTGAAGAGGGAAAAGGAGAACCAGGGACTTTGCTCTCCAATGTAGAATGAGAGAAAGCCACGTTGGGGAGAGGAGTGGGTATAGAATTTGTAGATGTGGAAGGGAGTAGAATTGAACACGAGGACCATCAAAGGTGGAGAAGCAGAAGGATGAGGTACTCAGGGAGGAGTCTAAGTGCTCTGGCTGAGGTTTGGGAAAGAGGTATGTGCACATGACGTTTCTCAGTTCAGGTCCATTGGTCTCTCTTCTGGGCAGAGGAGAGGAGTGGTTTTTCTCAGGTCCCGGGGAATAGAGGCTGCCTAGTGCCTGACTCTCTCTTCTCTTCCCACTGCCCCAGGTCCTGGTTCTACTTCAGTGTGCGTGGAGGAGTGCCTGGCAAGCTGATCAAGATCCACATTGTGAACATGAACAAGCAGACCAAGCTCTACTCACAGGGAATGGCTCCCCTGGTCAAGACAGTGCCTGCCAGGCCTCGCTGGGAGCGCATCCGGGAGCGGCCGGCCTTTGAGGTATTCATGTGGCAGGATTGGTGAGCCTGAGGGATTTGTGCCTTCCAAGTTTGGGTGCATTCCCCAAAAGGCTGCATGTGAGAGCTTTCTTAAGGGATATAGACTCCCATAGCCAGGACTGGTGAGGAGATCGTATGGCAGGTAGGGGCTGGAGAAAGGCTTGGTGGCAGGCTCCAGTCGATGGATGAAAAGCACCAAGAGTCCTGACTCTCAGTATGAGTCATCCAGGGATTTTTGTGTTCTGTTTCCTTCCACAGTTCCAAGGGATGTGGTCGGCTTCCCTGAACTGCCTCTCTTCTGGTTTCTGCTTATTTTGTGCTAGCTGGCTGTTATCTGTAGGCTCAGTCTTTTCTGGGCCCATACTCATGTGTGGTACCCAGAAGAGAGACCTAGAAAGCCAACTCAAGGCAGCAGGCTGCTTCTTCCTCTGGTGACTTGTGGAATACCAAGAGGTCAAGTGCCAATGTTTTTTCACAGCAAAGTGGCTGCTTGTGGGCTGTTTCCTTTTCCAAGAGGGGCAAGAATCTGCTGCTAGCATTGAGAACAAAGTCTGCTCCTTTAGTTTGGCTTGCATATGACTTCCGTTTCCCTTCAGAGAGAACCAAAGGAAGGGCCAATGGAGACACAGAAAGTAACTCTAGGTGTGGAGATTGAGTGTGGTGGCTCTCATTTTCTTTCCTGATATCTTGGGGGGGGGGGGGTGGGAGAAGAGAGAGAAATGCTGCTGCTGCTGCAGCTGGCAACTTCACCAGGGTTACCTTTGTAATTTGGCAGGACCCAATCCCTTTCCAATGCTGTTTTCCTGAATGTGCTCAAGTGGAGTGGACACTTGTCAGCAGATTTAAGCCCACACCCATGGGCAGCCTGCTCAAATTTAGCAAGAGGGGGATGTGAGAAGTGTAGCT
This sequence comes from Phrynosoma blainvillii, assembly GCA_026167975.1. Classification (NCBI taxonomy): domain Eukaryota; kingdom Metazoa; phylum Chordata; class Lepidosauria; order Squamata; family Phrynosomatidae; genus Phrynosoma; species Phrynosoma blainvillii. The sequence continues at coordinate 4,076,464 of JANUYF010000001.1, read as the reverse complement.
GTAAAGGCAAAAGATAGTTAAGAGCCAAGTATGGCTCAGTGGTGCCAGGTAAGAATGGCCATTCATTGTTACCTGACAGCAGCCTTGTGCACTGCTTGCACCCATGTCTTCCTGGATGCTGCTTCAGCCAGCCTTGGGCTCCATTTCCCTGGGCAGTGGCCACTCAGCTCTACTCCATCATAGAATCATAGAGTTGGAAGAGACCACAAGGGCCATCCAGTCCAACCCCCTGCTGTCCTTTGCCTCATGCAGATGGTGGAGACCCAGTTTGTCCTCTCCTTTGTGCACCGCTTCCTGGACTGCCGAGGCGCCACCACCTACTTTGCCTTCTGCTACCCCTTCTCGTACACGGAATGCCAGGACATGCTGGCACAGCTGGATGCCCACTTTGCAGAACGCAGATACTTCTCTCCTAGCAGGTGAACACAGTTTCTGGCCGGCTACTACTACACCTTCCCTTGCCTATCCTGGGGAGCTGGCTGGGCACAGAGGCCCCCTTGGCCAGGAATGCCCAGGTATCGGGGGGTGGGGGTTCTCCCACAGGGGATGCTTGGCCATTCTGCAAAGTAAAAGGTTCTAGTTGTCAATAACACCCAGCTCTCAGTCTGGTGCAAGGAGGAACGGTGCCTTGCTGTTTTTCCAGACGAGGAGGAGCAGTTGTGTTTTCCTCCAAGGTTACTGTTGTTGCAGCTGCTGCTGCAATTGTTATCTTGGTTTATATCCAGCCTTTTCCCCAAAACTGTGACTCAAGGTGGCTTACACATAGAACTTATAATATACATAAACACACACAAAATAAAAATAGGATTAAACTACAGTCAGCCCTCCACTTTTGCAACTTCAATATTCACAGATTCAATTGTGTTTGTCTCCGTGTGCATGCACACACTCCTTCTCCTCCTCCCTCCCAGACTTTTCCCCTTGGGGGAAAAAAAGCCCAGGAGGGAGGGAGCAGCTGGGAAGGGCACGCATATGCCTCTCCCAGCTTCCCCCTGTGCTTCAGCTGGCTCAGGCAAGCATGGGCAGGAGGGGCATGCGTGGTCCTCCCTTATTCCCAGTTTTTCCACTTTCGCAGGGCTCTTGTGCCCCTAATCACTGCAAAAGTGGAGAGTTGACTGTATTCACAGTATTAAGACAATGTAAAACATACAATATAAAGATGTGATGGCTTAGTGGTTAAGACACCAGTTCTGATGATTGGAAGATCAGAAGGTTGACAGTTCAAAGCCCGAGTGCTGCATTATGAGGTGAGCTCCTGTCACTAGTCTCAGCTTCTGCCACCCTAGCAGTTCAAAAGCATGCAAATGCAAGTTGATAAATAGGTATCACTTTGGTGGGAAGGTGACAGTGTTTGGTGCAGTCATGCTGGCCACATGACCACCAGAGCAGTCATTGGACAATACTGGCTCTTTGGTTTAGTAATGGAGATGAGCACCACCTACAGTCAATTAAAACTAGACATTCATGTCAAGGGACTACCTTTACCTTTTTAAAACATACAATTTAAAATAATAAACAGCAACAAAAATCCAGTACAGTTTTAAAAAATGTAGCATCCTCTTAAAATCCCCATCTTTAAAAACCTAAAAGTCCTAAAAAGTTTTAAAAGTCTGTTGCAATAAAAAAAGTTTTTCCCTACTGATGGAAGGACAGGAAGGGGGCCATTCTGCCCTCCCTGGAAAAGGTGCTCCAGAGCCTCAGGCAGCCATTGAGAAGGCCCTGTCTTCCCTTTCCACCAGCTGTATCTTGTGCCGAGAGAAGGGTCTCTCCTGAGTATCTCAGGGCCCTAGACAGGCTCATACGGAGTGATATAGTCTGCCCATCAGCCTGGATATTAGCAGTACAGGGCATTATAGGTGATAACCAACACTTTGAATTGTGCCGGGAAACAGACTGGCACCAATGGAACTGTTGCAAGGAGGGACCCCGGGCGCCCTGTAGCCAGCCCTGGTTAGCAATATGACTGCTGTTCTTTGGACCAGTGGATGTTTCCGATCGCTCTTCAGTGGCAGGCATCTCCAGGAGCAGGTGCAGTTGGCACAGTAGCTCACAGAAGGCAAAACTGAAACCAAAGGAGTCTTTCCTCACAGAGGATACCCAGCCCAACATTACTTGAGCAGTCTTGGCTCTGAAAGAATTGGGAAAGGCAAACCACACTGGGATGGCTGCCACTCCTGAATGAGGAGGAGGAACAATCCCTCATCCCTCAACTGGTTTAGGTAGACTAGCCCTTGTATTATAGCAAAACAAGCTGTCCACAAAACCTTGAGCCATTACCAATCTATCAACTTTTAAGATACCATTGGGACATTGTAGGCCTTTGCCTGTGCGTGCTGTTAGCATTCAGTGCCTCATGTAGTTTTTACTTTGTGTTAAGGTATCCAGATCACTCAGAGAACAGCCCCCCTTCACCCAAGGCCAACCCAGGGGATCTTGGTTTCCCAACCCCCCCTCCCCTTCCTCCTTACTGCAGCAGGCCTTTCCTGTGAGCAGCTGTGGGATGGTGCTGCCTGGGTTCTCTGTTGGCTGGCTTACAAGGTGTGAATAGTTTTTCCTTCTTCAGGGGTGGCAGCCCTCCTGATGTGGCTTGTCCTTCCCACTTGCTTCAGGGGCAGGACACATGCATGTGATCTTGGATTTGGTCCCTTTCAGGAGAAGACCATCTTCATTTCCATTCGAAGCAACTGGCCTTTTCTTTGCTGCCTTTTCCTGCTTATTCCGTGGCAGCTCAGAGCCCTCTTGGTGTCTTTCCTGGTGCGTTCTTGAGCTGCTCCTGGAACAGTTTGGCACCTCAGAAGTGAGCCAGCTGCCAGTGAATTGATGTCTTTATCCTCTGCTACTGTGAGGGTGGTCTCCTTGAAAGGGTTAATGTACTGCACCCATACACTGTGTGTTACAGCTCACACAATGCCAATTGTTTTACGCCAGTGAAAGGAATGGTGCATCACCAGTGCTGTGATTTCTCTGGTTCCAGAGAGACTCTGGAGAAAGAGAAGGCCAGGCAACTGTTTCTTGAAGGCAGATTAGAAAACCCACCTCAGTGAGGCATATGTTCTCTTGGAACTGGGAGTAGTTCCAGGCCTCCCCAAGATTTCATTGGCTGCCAAACACTGACACGTGTTCCTGCTGTAAGATAAGCTTTATTGGTTGTCAGTGGATGTAGCAGGGGATACACGGCATAGGAGTCCTTTCCCTGATGGAGTCCAGCATCCCCTCACACCCAATGGCCCTAAACAGCTAATCTACCCAGACCATCTTTGGCCAGCAGTCAAGCCCCCATGGCTGGCTAAATAGGAGGCCCTTGGGCTGGAGTGCTGATGGAAGATGGACTACCAGAGTGTAGAAGCAAATATATAAAAGTAAAATGTGCAAGTGTGACCCATTTTTCTCCCACCCCCCCTCTAGTGATGAGAACTGTGCATGAGGTGGGCAACAAATTTGCCTCTGCTCCCTGGTCTTTTCAGAAATAGGACCCACTCAGGCTTTGTGTGGTAATGGCTTTCTTAATCTAGTTATGTGCTGCTTGAAGGAGGACTTAGGGGGGAAGCAGACGGCTAATTGAGTCGTTTGGGGGGCAGGGAAGGGGAGGGGCAGCCGCACAATCGTCGCCCCAACCCCTTCCTCAGGTCGTCCTCGGAGCAGCCGGCCCTCTGCACAGCCGGCGCTCCGAGGAGGACCTCCCGCCGCAGCATTTGCACACACTGTGGCGGAAGAGTCGCCGAAGGTGCGCCGCAGCCTTTTGCGGCGCACCTTCAGCAACTTGTGAAAGCAGCGCCAATTTAGCGCTCCTTTCAGGGGCAGCGAAGCTGTGCCGCGGGGCCGAGGTGTGGGGATACCTCGGCCCCACAGCGCAGCTTCCCGGGCCGCCCGTGGCCGCCCGTCTGCTTCCCCCCTTAGTGTGCCAGGCTGCCTTTGCTTTTCCATCCTCTTGCCTTGGCTTAGGGGACACCCTGGTATCAGCAGGGATCCTTGGAGGCAAGCCCTGAAGTCAAAGCTGCCACCACACTGCCATTGGCAACAAAGAGAACCCCTTGGCTTTTTTCTGGCTGGGCTTGGACAGCCGGGCTTTGCATGTTGCTCTCTCCGAGGTTGGGCATTGGGGGCCAGCCCTGTGTGCCCATACTTTCCTGCTACAGTACCACCTGGGGAGATTTGTTTTGCTCAAGGACGTGGGGAAGCAGAGACTCAACCAGTGAGGAGGCCTTGGCCAGAGGGTGGGGTCTTAAAAAGAAGTCAAAGAGCAGAATGACAACTGAACCAGACTTTCCTCTGCCCATCTAAATTAGTGTCCAACATTATAGCACAATGATCCAGAAGGCAGCAACAGACTCTAGAAAGGCGGAGGGGAAGCTGCGCCCCACCACCCACCGCGTGAGAAAGTGCCCTCGGAGAGGACGCACAAAGGGGAGGAAGGAGGAGAGCCTCCCACCCAAGGGTACACCGTAAGTGGATTGCCTTTGCTTCCCACGCCAGGCCCTGGCATCCCAAAGGGGAGGAGAAGCCTTTCTCAGGGTGCTTTTTTGGGCCCTTGACGACAGGTGGTCTGGACCCAAGCAGCTCCTTATGCAGCCACCCTTCCTCCCTTTCCGTTCTGGGAAGAGCCTGTTGGGGTCCGAGGCCAGCAGGAAGACCCTCTGTCCTTTGGTCTTGGACCGTCTTCCTTGTTGTTGGGGTAGGGCCACCATGGTGGTTCTGTGTTCCACAAGGATAAGACCAGGTGGGCAGAAACCCTGTGGCCCACAAGCCAGTGAACAAGCTGCAAGAAGGAGAGAGTCTGTCACTGGCCCTGTGCTTTGCACTCTCCCTTCCCAAAAGACCTGAAAAGAAGATCCTTCTTTTTTCTTCTGTTTCCCTCTCTCCTTTATTCACTGCCTTTCTTACATATGGGGACTGATGCTGATGAGACTCGCCCACTCTCTCCGTCCCCAGCTCCCTGGATGCCATCTATTACCATCGAGAGTTGCTGTGCTACTCCCTGGACAGACTCCGGGTGGACCTGCTCACCATCACATCCCACCATGGCATGCAGGAGGAGCGGGAGGCCCGGCTGGAGAAGCTCTTCCCAGACAAGAACACTCCCCGGCCCCACTGCTTTCTGGGAAAGAGGGTGAGTGGGCAGCTGCCTGTTGGCATCCATGGCTGAGGCACAGAATGCCAGGCCAGGGGAGTCTTCTGGTGGATGGATGTGAGTTGACCATCTCTTGAAGTGGCCAGGAGCCTAGAGCCTAAGGGCCTTTACAGACTGCCAGAAATAATGCAGCGTGAGTCCACTTTAACTGCCCTGGCTCAGTCCTAGGGAATCATGGGAACTGTATTTTTTTTTTCTGAGACATTGAGTCTTCTCTGTCAGAGAGCTCTGGTGTCACAATAAACTACAGTTCCCATGATTCCCTAGCACTGAGCCAGGGCAGTTAAAGTGGACTCAAGCTGCATTATTTCTGGCAGTCTGTAAAGGCCCAAAGTGAGGCAGTGCTAAGCTGGTGCTGGTTTCAGAGGGAGAGGGGAGGAGGGCCCACTTGGCACAGAAGGGACCATCCTCTGCCTGGCACCATGCAGGAGGAAATGTTGTCCCAACGGATGGCTTGCCCCTTGGCCCTTTGTTTTCTGCTGCACTTGGTGTGCTTGATCTCTTGCTTGTCTTCTTCCTCTTCCTCTTTCTTTCAGCTGGCTCACTTTTCTCAATGTATTGTATTATAAGATGTATGTTTCTTAGCGGCTGCTTGTTCATGTTTCTTTTCCTTGATTTGCGCTTGTTCTTCTGGCACCTTTAATATGCCTCTCCCCTTTTAAATAGCCCCTGAAAAAAGCAAATTGAGACCCTTTTCTTTGTCCCCATATTTTCCTTCTCCCCTTTTTCCTTCCTTTGTCCACCGTGAGAGTGATCCTGCTGGCAGGACTGGCCTCCTTTTAACTTCTGTTTAGTGCTTTCCAGTTCTGGGGAGCTATAAAATAAATCACAGTATCATAAGTAGTTGCAGAAACAATCCTTTGAGAGACCTTGTAGGGGCCTCTGGAGGAGCAAGAATTCTTTTAGGGAAAATGTTGGGAGTAGGAGCAGGTCATGGCCTCTCTCTCTCTCTCTCTCTTTTTCTCTCTCCGATTCTCTCCCATCCCCCTTTCGCCCCCCCCCCCCAGGTCTTCTTTCTCAGTAGCAGAGTCCACCCCGGGGAGACACCCTCAAGCTTCGTCTTCAATGGGTTCCTGGAGTTCATCCTGCGGGAGGATGACCCTCGGGCCCAGATGCTACGTCGCATGTTTGTCTTCAAGCTCATCCCCATGCTGAACCCAGACGGGGTGGTACGGGGGCACTACCGGTGAGGGCCAGGGTGGGCCCAGAACTCTTGGGCATTTGTGGGCCTTTTCTACTGAAGCCGGGTTGAGGCCAAGTGGTGTGGAGAGGGACCTTCATCCCAGGCCAACTCTAGGCTCAGGAGGGACCTTCCCTGGGCAGCCTGCCTTCTTACCTCTCTTTGTAGTAGGCCACACTCGCAAGGTTGTTCTACATGGCAGCCTTTGAGAGGGAGATATCTTGGCCCTGGCTGGCTCCCAATTCCTGTGGCTTCTTCCCCTCTTCCCCATAGGACAGATGCTCGTGGAGTCAACCTGAATCGCCAGTACTTGAACCCGGATGCCGAGCTGCACCCGGCTGTCTACGGGGCCAAGGCTGTCATGCTCTACCACCACGTCCACAGCCGCGTCCAGCCCGGCTCCCCTGACTGGCGGGCATATGGTGGACCTCTCGGCACGAAGACCTCCAACCAGCACTCCTCCCGCAACGGCCCTGCCAGTGGGGAGGCCCCTCTTTCCCAGCTGGAGAAAGCCAACAACCATCGCAACTGTCCCAGAGAGGCCCACACCTCCTCACCACAGGACTCAGAGGCCTCAGAGAGCCTGGACCAGGACACCTGGATCCTCTCAGATGAGACACCCAGTGAAGACTCAGGGAGCGAAGCCGAGAGCCCTCCTGCCCCAGATGCCATTCCACCTCAGCAGAGTGGTCTGGCTTACTATGTTGACCTTCATGGCCATGCCTCCAAGCGCGGCTGCTTCATGTATGGGAACAACATCTCTGATGAGAACCACCAGGTGAGGAGGAGGAGGAGGAGGGCTGCAGGAGCCTGGCCAAACAGGTGCTCTTCCCAGCTTGTCGGAGGAAGAGGATGTGGGCTGTCAGCAGGATGGGCTGAGTGCTGTCCCAGGAGTCTGGGCAGGAGAGAGTGGGGCCACACAGTTGCCAACTAGGGTGTGAATGGAAATGAAATCCCCAGGACTGAGGCTATGACCATCTGGCCCTGGCCCTTCATAGTGGGTAGGAACCTCCTGCAGCTCCAGGTTTTGTCGACCATTCAGCCCTGGCAGAGTCTTTTGTGAATCCACTTCTATAGCAGGAGACTCTCTTCTCTCCTGACTTAAGGTTCTTTGACTGGATTTTTCCATCCCGGCCAGCTGTACTAACATGAAGTCGAGAGTGCCTCCTTCTCCAGAAGCGCAGAGCTGCTCTATGTGTCTGTCTGTCTGCACGGCTAGTCCCACCTTCTCGGTTTGATTTTTCAGGTTGAGAACATGCTGTTCCCAAAGCTCATCTCGTTGAACTCTGCTCACTTTGATTTCTCGGGCTGCAACTTCTCCGAGAAGAACATGTATGCCAAAGACAAGCGGGACGGGCAGTCCAAGGAGGGCAGTGGGCGGGTGGCCATCTTCAAGGCCTCAGGCATCATTCACAGGTAAGCGCTCTCCATGAGATGCCCACTGAGGCTGTCTCTGGGCATTGACAGGGCCCACACCTTTCTCCCCTTTGTGTTTTCTAGCTATACCCTGGAGTGCAATTACAACACAGGGCGATCCGTCAACACCGTTCCAGCAGCCTGTCATGATAATGGAAGGGCGACCCCTCCTCCTCTCCCAACATTCCCCTCCAAATACACCATGGAGCTGTTTGAGCAGGTATCCGAAGCATCCTCTCCTCTTCCTGAGCTGTTTCTCTCTCTCACTCTGTGTGTGAGAGAGAGAGACTGTTAACAGGCCCAGGCGCCCAGGCGCTTGTCCAGGAGCAGGCTGGCCATTCATAGAGGGCTTCAAGTTTTGGCCATTGCCAAGGAGAGGAGAGAACTTTAGGCTGGAGATTTTATTTACAAGGGGACTCACCAAGGCTGGTTTGGTTTAGTCCAGGGTGGAGAACATGCAGCCCTCCACAATCCTTGGGCTACTGCACAACCCTCAAGTGCTGGCTGTGCTGGCCAGGCCTGATCAATGGGAAACACAGTTCAGTAGACTTGAGGCCCACAGGCTGAGTTAGCAGTGGAATTCACATTGAAAACTGTAGCACTTCTTCCTGCCCATGTCCTCCCTAGAGGACAGCATCTGTGGGGGTTTGGGTCAAGACTTCTTAGGTTACCCCTAGGATGGGGGCAGGGTCATGATCTTTGATGCAGTGGCAGACCTTTTCCCAGTGGCTACTGCTCAGAGACCTTGGGAAAGCCCTTGGAGACAGTGGCATCACCGGGGGGGGGGGTGCGGTGGTGTGGAACGCACCAGGTGACACCTCAGAGGGAGGTGTCACCTGGTGGGGTAGTACACTTCAGGGTGAGCAGGTGGCTGACCTCTGAGTCCCACACAGCCATGGCCACACAGGACTCGGAAGGCTGGAGGGGGGGGGCTGCTGAGAGGGCCGAGCACGCCCCTCACCTCACTGCTGCAGCACCATTCTATGTGCCGCAAGGTGGAGGGAGTGCCCTTTTGGCCCTGCCCTTGGAAGTCCCACCTCCTCACACTGGGTGACACCCTGGGCAGGGACGCCACTGCTGTGGAGGACTTAAAAGTTTTGCCTTCCCTGCTGTGTTTCTCCATGCTCAGAAGGACACTCAGATGCCTTCCTGGGATTCTGCTCTTCCTTGGATGCAAAGGACTTGCATTTCTGCAGAGGCATAAGGACTGCAGCCTCTGCCAGGCAGGATGAGCTCCAGGGTGGCCTTTCCCACATGCAGCTCTTCAGAGATACATTCCTCTGAGAGCAGCTGGTGCTTCATAAACCTCCTCTTTTGTGGGCTCTCTCAGTTCTTGGTGTGCCACATTTATAGGGTACACATCCTACACTTGTAAGAGCAATAAATCAGCTTTAGCCATTTTGCTTCAGCATCTCAGTCTCTCCCAACCATTTCTTCCTGACAGAACATAAGAGAACTGCTCACAGTTCTTCACTTGTGGCTCTCCATCCTCAGAGAGGCAAGCACAGCTGATGGCTCAGGTGGCCTCCTCAAATCTGAGAAGCTCTGACAACCCCTTCTTTAGGCACCCCACCAGTTGTTGGACCCCAGAGCCACTGCTGGCCTGATCTCTTCCCAGCTACTTTGATGGTGTACTTTTGTTAGAAAGGCTGTCACCTCAGTCCTTTACAGTACCCCAGGGACGTGAGATTATTGCTGGGCTGGCCCTTTTTGCACCTTCATAGAAGGGCCCAGGATGAGAACCAGTGTCTCCATTATTCAGAGAACTACTCCTACAGTCCTGGTTGGGTGTCCTGAGAATGTTCCCATCCTTGTGCCTCAAAAGCCTGGCTGCTGCAGTGTGGGTTACACATACCTTATCCCCATTTTGGGAAAAGAAAACTCGCTGGCCAGGCCAAGCTGCTGGTGTATTAAGAAGCTGCCAACCCCTCTTCCCCCCCCTTGCCACAGGTGGGCCGGGCCTTGGCCATTGCAGCACTGGACATGGCAGAGAGCAACCCTTGGCCTCGGATTGTCCTCTCGGAACACAGCTGCCTTAGCAACCTGCGTGCCTGGATGCTGAAGCACGTCCGGAGCATGAGGGGAGTGGTCGGCTGCACTCGGCGGAAGGGCGCCAGAACCCCACCCAAGGGGGCCAAGTATGTGGCTGGGCAGGGGGGCTCATGGGGAGGGTCAAGGTGCCAGGCCATGGGGCTTTCCCTGGGTGGTTTCTGGACAGGTAGAGACTTGTGTGCTTGTCCCACAAGCCATGGGAGAACTCTTCCTCCATGGAGGGAGTGTTGTTTCTACACACTCCGCTTAGCTCCCCTGTCAGCATAACCACAGAAGGCTTTGCAGGAGGGTTAGAATCACCCCCTGGCCTAGCATGCCTCTAGCCAGCTCCCTGCTCCCTCTTCCCATCCCTAGTATGTTCCTGCACAGATTCTTAGCCCAGCCTGTCATCTTCAAGGCCTTGAAAGAACTAGGCAGAAAGGCTAGGACAGGAATTACAAGGCTGGGGGTGGGGGTGGGGGGGCAGAGGTTTGCCAGGCTCAGATGGACCTTCACTGCGTCTCCACACATCCCCAGTCATTCAAATTGGAATTCAGAGAAGGGAGCCCAGGAAGAAGAGTTCTAGCATTTGTAGTGCTCTGGTGTGGGTGGGGTTTTTTGGGGGGAAGGGGCGTGAATTAGGGAAGGCCTGGATGTCAATACCTCACTGCACAATTCCTAGCAAACAGACTGGGAGCATAATGGCAGTGTCAACATATATGACTGTACCCTTCTGTGCCCTGAGAACATAAGGGAGGACTCTGCCCTGAGGGACTTGCAGTCCGAGGAGAAGGAGAATGGGCATTTGGCTCAAGAAACCTTGGCTGAGTTACAACAAGGCTTGTCCATTTTCATGAGGCAAGGTGTTAGGTTACAGGTTAAATACAGAGGGAGGATGCCCACATCCAGGTTTGAGAAGTCCCCCTGCTTCGGGCCCTTCTTGCCAACAGCAAAACCCCTCACTTTCCCTTTGTCGTCTTCTTCCCTCCTTCTCAGCGGCATCTCTGCCTCCACCTCCGAGAACTCACTCTGCCGGGCCAAGAGCTTCAGCAATGGGAGCAGCAGCAGCCAGCAGGCTTCCCCTCAGGTCAAAGCCTCACCCAGCTTCACCTTCAGCTGCTCCCATCCCACTGCCCCACTGGGCAGCATGGGCCAAAACTCCCAGAAAGGGACCTCGAGAGTGCTGGCCCTCGTCCGAGGTAAGCTGACCAGTGGGACATTGCTGGGAGCGGTCCAGTGGATCGTGGAGTGGATTTGGTGCTGGAAGTGGCAGATTTGAACAAACACTGTGCCTTTCTTTCTCTCCTCCTCTCTCCTTCCCACTTTCTCTCTTTTGGTGAAATAAAGAGCTCCACAGTAGAGCCCAAGCGTCTTGTGGAAGCTGTCCCTCTGTCAGCCTGAGCCCCCCACTCTGCTCTCTGAATCAAGGGATACCCTGGGCTCCAGGGGGCCTGTGTGGGCCTTGTGGAAAGTGCTGGGCAGAGGCCTCTGCGGCTCCCACTGCTCAGGAATTGGCAGGTGAGCTGCAGCCGATGCCTCGTGAGAAAACCTACCCTGCAGAGTATAGAGGGGGAGAGGGACTTTCCTAACGGTCCCAGTCGGACCAGCATCACTCTCTTTCTGCCTCTCCCCCCATCCTCCTTCTGGAGAGCTTCTGGGCGGTCTTTCTGTTTGCTTCTATGGTATCTTCACAACAGTCTTCTGAGGTTGGTTCAGCAGTGTATAGCTTGACTTGCTGGACAAAGAGCTGAACCTGAGTCCTAATCCCTCTCCTGTAAGCCCCCTTTCTAGGTACTCTGGGGCCCAGCTTGTGTCTGGGGGCATTGGTTGTTCCTCTTCCTTCAACTCTCCTACTGCAGAGAACAGCTAACAGGCAAGGGCTAACAGGCAAGGGCTTGTAGCCATTTCCTTTTGGAATGATAAGCTCTCTCCTGTTCAAATGGAAACATACCATGGCCCATTTGGGAGCCACCTCCCCATCAGGCCAATGATCTGTGTAACCCAGGACAGACTGGCAGTGGTTCTCAAGGGTCTCAGACCAAGCAGCTGTGTGTTGAGAAAGGCAGGAGGATGGGCAGAGAGCCCTAACAGGTAAGGCAGGGCTAATGCCTCGCCTCAGTTGTGTTCTCTGTTTTGCCACTACACCCTTCTCTCTTGGCTGTTGCTGGAGGATTATGGATACAGAGGGACTGAAAGATTTGAGGCAGGGGCCGAGGAGGAGACAGTGGTGGCATAGAACGCATAAAGGTCTTAAGAGTTCTGCTCATTGTTGTTACTGTGTGCCTTCATTTCTGACTTATTGCCACCCTAAGGTGAACCTATCATGGGGTTTTCTTGGCAGAATTTGTCCAGAGGGGTTTTTCCCTTGCCTTCCTCTGAAACAGAGAGTGTGACTTTCCTAAAGTCACCCAGGAGGTTCCCTCTCTCACTCAAGCCACTACACTGTGCTGGCTGTCATGTATACACACCCACAAATCCACATCAGCCCAGATAGACTGCTATTTTCCCCCTTCTCAGTACTGCAAATTAGCCAGCCCTGGCTGCTAAACTGGCTTTGTATGTGTGTGCGTCAGGGAGAAAGACAAAAGCCAGCATCTTGGGCGAGCAGGCACTGCTCCAGACAGCAGCTTCATTTATATACTGCTTCATACTATGCTATGTAGTCTCTAAGTGGTTTACAACTATAAGCTAATTGCCCCCAACAAGCTGGGTACTCATTTTAGTGACCTCGGAAGCATGCAAGCCTGAGTCAAGCCTGAGCCCTGGCTGGTATTGAGCTTGCAACCTTGTGATTTGTGAGTGAGTGGCTGCAGGACAGGCATTTAACCACTGCGCCACTCAGCAGCACAATCACCATCCCTCCTCAAAATTAAAAAAGCATTGATTTCTGAAGGATTTGTGAGAGCATTTCCTCTAGCACCTACGTCAGTCATGCTTGCTCCATACAGCTAGGTGGGCTCCTTTGCAGGCCAAGTCTGGGAAGGGAGTGGGTAGGGGCCCTGGGGTGGGAAGGGTGATGGCACCACTCCCTCTCAGATTGAGTCTGCTTCTTCCCCCTCCACTCAGAGCCTCGGGTCCAGGAGAAGCGGCGCCATCAGCACCAGACCTTGCTGCGGGCAGCCGTGAATAGCTTCCAGGCCCCGCCAACGCTCTCTTCCTCCACCAGGACGGCCTCTCACCTCCAGCTGCCTCCCGGCCTGGGCACCTGCTCCCTCCATATGACAGGTGTGTACTCTGGTGGCTTTCTTTGTTCTGGCCACAGAGATTTGCGTGCCTCCCTCCTGGTGTGGGTTAATGCCAACAGGGATGTTGGTAGGTGGCTGTTTTCTCTTCTACTAAAAGCAGAAGAAACTGGAAATTCCATTAAAAGCAGGTGTGAAGGAGAGATGAAGTCATAGAATTGGAAGAGATCCCAAGGGCCATCCAGTCCAACCCCATTCTGCCATGCAGGAACTCAAAATCAAAGCATCCAAGACAGATGGCCATCCAGCCTCTGCTTAAAAACCTCCAAAGGAGGAGACTCCACCAATCTCCGAGGGAATGTGTTCCACTTTCGAACAGCTCTCACTGTCAGGAAGTTGCTCCTAATGTTGAGCTGGAATCTCTTTTCCTGTAGCTTCCATCCATTGCTCCGGGTCCTATTGTCTGGAGCAGCAGAAAACAAGCTAGCTCCCTCCTCAATATGACATCCCTTCAAGCATTTAAAGAGGATTATCATATCACCTCTTAACCATCTCCAAGCTAAACATACCCAGCTCCCTAAGTCTCTCCTCATAGGACTTCATGGTTTCCAGACCCTTCACCATTTTGGTCTCCCTCCTCTGGACATGCTGGTTTCTCCAGATCCTTTTTGAATTGTGATGCCCAGAACTGGACACAGTATTCCAGTTGAGGCCTGACCAAAGCAGAATAGCGTGGCACTGTTACTTCCCTTGATCTAGACACTATACTTCTATTGATGCAGCCTAAAATTGCATCTGTGCATTTCATTTTTCCCCCCTAAGTGCAGTACCTTACATTTCTCCAAGTTGAAATTCATTTTGTTAGCTTTGACCCAGCTTTCTCTATTCAGGTCATTCTGAATTTCATCCTGTCTTCTGGGGTATTAGCTATTCCTTCTAATTTGGTATCATCTGCAAATTTGAGAAGCATGCCCCCTATTCTTTCATCCAAGTCATTGTTAAAGATGTTGAATAGCAAACTGGACCCAGGACAGAACCCCACTGGACACACCACTGGTCACTTCTTTCCAGGATGAAGAAGAAGAGCCATTGTTGAGCACCCTTTGGGTTCGGTCAGTCAACCAATTGCTAATCCACCTAAGAGTTTATTGTCTAGCAGTTGTCAGTCTCAGGGCTGGTTTTGCTTTGAGACTCCATCTCTCCTTCGCATCATGTTCTTGGCTGCCAGTGATGCTGCTTGGAAGGCCAAGGCCTCAGCAAGTGGCAGCCGTGGCCCCACAGTCCCACATCTAGCCCCCTCAAGGGTCACCCTCAAACATTCCTCCTTTCCTTGTTAAAAGAACAAGGACAATGTTAAAAATTGCATTGATTTTAGTTTGGATCCTAAATTAGGAGAAAGGCAGCTTATAAAATCAAATAATTAAAATAAGGGTTTAGACGCCTAAAAAGGATTTATTTCAGCATCATTTTTATGGACTACTGCTGGCTTCTTCAGACCACTTCCTTGGACTTGTTCTTCTCCTTGGTCATACTCCTCTTTTTTGCATGATGGGCTGGACTATTCCTACAACGGAAACCAGTGCTCCTGCTTCGGAACTATCAGTTGCTTCTTATGCCTTCTGTACTAAAGTTGAGGCACACACCACCGTTTGCAGCAGCCTTCCTGCCATTTTCCTTCTACCTCAAAAGTTCTCAGCCAGAGCAGGTTTCTGAACTTACCCCACTATCTCTTTTCTTGCAAGCAAATTGGAACTAGCATTTTAGCAAAGATCTACACCAGCTTTCCTTAACCACCCCACTTTGTTAGACTATAGCTTCCATCATCCCCAGCCTTCAGGGTGGCTATCTGTGGCATCTCCAATGTGATCCTGGGAGAGCCAGTGAAAGTCAGTGCTCTTCAGCCAGAAGGTCCTCAAAAGGCCACCAGGTAGTTGCCCAAAGTGTCTGCTCCTGCACTTCAGAATGCCCTGTTCACCTAAAAACTGCCATTGCCACAATAGATGGAGACTCTGTAGTAATGGTAGCAGGGGAAAGAAAGCACTTAACTTGCACAGTGCTATAGATGCTTTCCAGGCTGAAAGCCAAAACCCTTCAGAAGGTTCAGCATCCTGCCTCTGTTGCCTGCCTGCTTCTATCCCAGACTCCCTTTCAAGAAGTGAAACAATTCTTCCACTCAAAACATTAAAATCCTTCCACCATCAAGCCAGTATGTGCCATTAAGAGGCACTAGCTCTTACATCAGGGTGGGGGTGGTGAAGTGTGGCCTTCAGGTCACTGCAGGAATTTAAAAAAGCCCCCCCCCCCCCATGTCCATGGTGTCTCCAAGGAATGTGGGGGCTATTTCAGGCCCAGGAGGGGACTTTTCCTAAAATAGGAAGCGAAGAGGAAGAAATGTTTCCAGGCAGCACTTCCCATAATATGAGGACAGCAAGAGAGAACACACTTTGTTTGCCGAGGCCTGTGAAAGCCTGCTTTGAAAGCCATGTGGATTTTCCTTTTTGTACTCAGGGAAAGACAGCTGCAACACTCGTTCTTTCTTCTCACATGGAAAGCAGAGCAGTTTCAGGGGGGCTCTTCAGAGAACCAAGGAAGTGGCTCTGTCTGCTTTAATGTACACTCACCCCTCGATTTTCGTGGACTTATATAGTCTGCGGTCTTGGTTCTTTGCGGACAGGCGAGCTCCATTGGCTGAAATGATGCATGTGCGCCAGAGCGCACAACCATTCAAACCAATGGGGCTTGAATATTGACGAGTTTCTGTTTTCGTGGGTGGTGGTGGTCCAGAACAGAGCCCCGTGAAAATGGGGGGGTGACTGTCTTTTAATGAGCTTTCTCTGGAAGCCAAGGCGACTGTCGTACTTTGGCCATAACTCATTGGGGGGGGAAAATTCAAAGATATAGCCATGTTAGTCTGTAGAATCAGTCTGTAGAGAGATCTTGTAGCACCTTTGAGACTGAAAGAAAGAAATTGGTAGCATGAGCTTTTGTAGACTTCAGTCTACTTCTTCAGATGCATTTGGGGGAAAAACAATGTTAGGAAAGCTGGAGGGAAGCAGAAAGAAAGGCTGCATGCTAGATGGACTCTATAAAAGAGGTCACAGATATAGGTTTGCAGGCCCTAAGCAGAGCAGTAGAAGACAGGGGGTCTTGGAGACATTTCCTCCATAGGGTTGCCATGGGTCAAGATCGACTCAGGGGTGGGTAACAGCAAAATGAGCTATGTCACAGTGCAATCTTGATCTGTAGGGCTGGACTGTGAAAGAGTTCCTTGGAAGACCCCAGCGGCAGGCAAAGACCATTCATGAAGGGATGGTGGGGATGGGAGGAGCTTTTGTGGACTACCTGTGAGCATCTATACCTCAGTAGGCTGCTTGCCAGACTTCAGTGGAAGCAGTGGCAGTGGCACTGGACTCTGGGTGCCCCCTGTGCCCTGTGGTCCCCTCTAAGGGCACTGATCTCCCCTTTCTCCTTACTCCTGCAGGTCCCGGCTGCAACAGCCTACTTACCAAGGCTAGCACTGCCTGCCATGGACTGCAGGAGGCAGAGCACCCCCACGAGGAGCTCAAGCCCCCTCCACCTTGTGGCCTAGCCCTGCTGCAGGTAAAAGGCAGCCATTAAAACAGGGGGAGGGGAGGGGGGCTGGAAGCTGCAGGAGGCAGGCATTTCTCAGTGCCTGCTGGAACAGGCCTTACCAGATCTTAAGAGGGCCCTTTCTTTGCCTGCCATCTTCTGGCAAAAAGCAACATGGACTTCCTCAGCCCCAGTTGCATGCTCCCCCCACCCCACTCTTGCAGTCTTGCAACTCAGGCAGCCTCGCGCTACGTGTCCCTGGGGGGCTTGTCTGGATCCTCTGTCCTAGCTGGTTTCTCTTCCTCCCTGCAGAACATTTCTAGGAGGCTAAATAGTGAGCAGCTATCAGAGACTCCCAGGTAAAGAGGAGTGTTAACCTTGTTTCCACATGGGGGGGGGGGGGGGGGGCAGAATGGAGAGAACTCTGTACTCTCTCTCTTGTGCCAGGCGCAGACATGCCTTTGCCAGGAGCGGAGGCTCGGTACCTTTCCCAGCTTCCACAAACAGCCTGTGCTCTTTTGCTCTCCTTCCTTTCCCTCCATGCCCCTGGCAGCCTGGAGATACTGATGCCTCGGCCTAGCCGGATCCCCATCCGCAGGAGACCAGCAGGCCAGTCCCAGCACTTGCTGCAGCTTCACAGCTGCAGGGATGACTCTGCCCTCAAGGTGTGGAAATACACCGCCTCGCAGTTGCCAACACAGAGTTCCCTGCCAGGTAGGCTCTGGCTGTGGCGTTCAGCCCTCATCCTCACCCCTGGCCTGAGGCCTGTTGGGCCAGCCATGGTGGTGGACCCAGCTGTGGATGCAGCCCCCTTCGTCTCTCTCTTTCTCTTTCCCTTCTTCTTGCAGAGTTCCCGCTGGATGTGCCTGAGCTGACAGTAACGGGGCAGAGGGAGGAGCCGCTTTTTCTCTGCAACACTCCCAAGGTTTTGCTGGACGAGGTACGGGGCGCGGGGAGCTCTGCTAAGTCAGCTGCTGCTGCTGCTGCCGCCGCCGCCGGCAGCACCCTTTTTTGCCACCGCTGCCCTCCTCCCCTCAAGCCCCTCACATGCAGGCAGAAGAAGAAGTCCCAGCAGCGCCCGCAGCGTGGCATCGGCAGCAGTCACCCTCCCTCTTGAAGCCAGGGGCAGGCCTGCTCCGGCAGCCGCCCACCAGTCGGTCCCCTGAGCCCCCCTCTCTCTGTTGCAGCATCTCCCGGGGCGAGCAGATTCCCCCCAACTCACCTACCACAAGATCCTCTCCTTCTGCACTGAGGCCTGACTGGCCGGGTGGGGCAGAGATGCCGCGGCCAGCCTCCTCCATCGCCACCACCATCGCCCCAGAGCAGGCCAGGAAAGAGCCTGCTCCGACTCTCCCCACAGTGTGGAAGAGACCCCCTGAGACCCCCTGCCTTTCTGCCTCTGTGCGGTGCCCCCCCCAGCCCTCACCCCAATGCTCCCCCTCTTCTGCCTCCTGTCCCTACGTCCGCCCCACTCACCCCTCTCCCCGTCCCCAGCCGTGCCCCTTCAAACCAAAGCTGCTCTTTGGGACACAGCAGCCCATGATTCTGGCTCTGAGCCATCTCCACCAATATAAGTGTCCCAGACCACCTTCGACTTGCAGCCCGCTGCAGAAGACACCAAAGGCCTAAAAGGGGAGCAGGGGCCCCTCCCAGCAGCCCTCATTGGGGTCCACAGCCCTGTTTCTCTCGCTCTCTCTCTCTGCTCTGAGTTCTGCCTCAAGGATCCGACAGCTGCCTTCCTTTCTCCCCTGAAAGGTTCTGCCTGAGATTTGGGAAGGAGGCATCACCTCTCCTTGGCAGCTTGCATCCCAACCAGCAGCCTTGGGAAGTGGGGTTTGTGTGTGTGTGGGGGGGTGTATGGGGTTTCTTGGGAAGGCTGGTTCACCACAAAGCAAGCCTGCCTGGCCCCCAGCACCCCCTTTCCCCCTCCCAGGACTTTTTCTGCAGCTGTACATAGTTGGTTACTGGGCTGGAGACTTATTTTTGAAATGAGATTGTCTTGTAAAACGTTTGTATGAATAAATTTTGTTTGGCAAAAAAAGAAAAGAAAGAGCTTGCTAATCATGTCCGCTAAAGGTTGGCAGCGGGGGGGGGGACACGGGGGGGCTCAGCAGAAACACAACGAGGCTCAGGCAGTGGCTGGGATGGAGGGGGCGACCCTCCATCCGTTTATTGTGATCTAGCCAAACTGTTCCTGCAGGTGGCCGAGGCTTGGCGCATCACGGTGCTGGTAGCGGCGGGTCTTTGCTCTGCCAAAGAAAGGGGTAAAAGAACTGAATTGGGACCCAGTTGGGGAGACCATCTGGCCAGAGCCCTCCCCTGCTCATAACCAGCAGCCCAAGGGGTACCTTTCCGGGCGGCATTGCCTGGGACGGTGAGGCTCAGCGGTTGGTCATTCCTGCTTCTTGGGGTTGTTGACAGCTACATAGTGATAGAGGACGACAAGCAAGAAGAGCGACACTCCCAGCATGTTGGCAAAGATGGCCAGCTGCACGTCTGTCACCATCCTGCAAAGGTGTTCAGAGAGAGAGCTGTGTTAAGGAGAACAAGACCAAAGGGATCCAGCAGCAACCTGGAAGACTAACTGGGAAAATCATAGAATCATAGAGTTGGAAGAGACCACAAGGGTCATCCAGTCCAACCCCCTGCCATGCAGGAACTCCCAATCAAAGAAAAACGGCCAGCATAAGCTTTGGAGAAGTCTTGTTTACTAACTTATTTATGTCCCGCTGGTCTTCCAATATCAGGCCCGAAGCGGCTTAAAATAGAAGTTAAGGCAGCAAGATAATACAGTAAGCCCTCTGTATCAACGGATTATTTTTTTTTTTATCTACAGATTCAAGCATCCTCAACTTGAAAATATTTTTAAAATGTATAAATTCCCAAAAGCAAACATGGATTTTGCCCTTTCATATAAGGACCAACATTTTATTATGCACTGCATTTAATGGGACTTGAGCATCCAGAGATTTTGATATCCATGGGGTGTCTGTGTGTGTCCGTGTCCTGGAACCCGATCCCAGCAGATCCCAAGGGCCCATTGTACATCACTGCTAGACAGAGACCACTCAAGTGCGGCGCCTAGAAGTGTGGTGGAATCTCCTCCTATGGATGGAGGTTTTCAAACAGAGGCTGGAGGGCCATCTGTCACAGGGAGGGCTCTGATGGTGAGTTCCTGCATGGCAGGAGGCGGCTGGACTGGGGAGGGTCCCTGGGGTCTCTTCTGATTCTAGGATTCTATAAGGCAGCTTCTCATCTCTCTGTGTTGAAGGTCCCGGGTTCCTTCCCCACCAGCATCTCCAGCTTCAAATCCCAGAGAGAACGGCTGCTGCCCATCAGGGCTACCACTGCAGGGCAAGATGGAGACCAAAGACTTTGCACTCAGTACAGAAGGGCAGCTTCCCATCCTCTCCTGCACTACGTCTTCCCTTCCTTTTGCCACCCACCCATAAAAGGGCCTCCATTTTACTATCCATTGTATAGGAGGGGACTTGAGCATCCATGGATGTTGGTACCCACAGGGGGTCCTGGAATCAAATCACAGCAGAGACCAAGGATCCACTATAGTACTACTACTAGTAGTAGTAATAATAATAATAATACCCCACTGTATTTAATAGGATTTCAGCATCTATGAATTTTGGTATCCATGGGGGAATCTGGAACCAAAACTCAGTGGATGACAAGGTCCCACTGTAGTAGTAGTAGTAGTAGTAATGCCCCATTGCATTTACTGGGACTGAATCGCCATCTATTGGGGATGCTTTGATTGTGATTTCCTGCATGGCAGAATGGGTTGGACTGGATGGCCCCTGGGGTCTCTTCCAACTCTAGGATTCTACGATGCCTTCCTTGACGGAGTCTATCTGCCTTCAAGGTGGTCTCCATTGTTTCCTCCTGCCTTTGCCTTTACCAAGCATTCTTGTCACAGGCCAGATATATGGCCACGGGAATGACTTTGCAAGACCTGAGCAGAGCAGCAGAGCCCTTTCATCCACAAAAAGCCATGCATTGAGGTCGATTCAAAGGTGGTTAAAAGCAACAAAATCATCATTGCCAGAGAGTCATGCTGTCCAGGGCCGCTGCCTCACAGCAGAATTAATGCAGCCTGACCCCACTTTAACTGTCATGGCTACATCCTATGGAATTCTGGGATTTGCATTTTGTTGTGGCTCCAGAGCTAAATATCTCACTACTCTACAAATCCCAAAAGGATTGCATAGGACGGAGCCACGGCAGCTAAAATGGCATCAGACTGCATTAATTCTGCAGTGCGGATGCAGACTGAGATGCTGGGCCTCCTTCTGCCCTGAAAAGATTGATTCAGCACTTTGGAGGGCTCCTCTAATGTTCAGACTAAAACCCAGAGCAGATGCAATACCTGCTCAGCTGTCACTGAGAGCGGAGCAGAACTTTAACTCTTCCTGGCTCAAGGCTATGGCATTCTGGGAATTGGAGTTTGTGGTGGGGCCCAGAGCGGAGCAGAGCTCCGCTCTGGGCCCCACCACAAACTCCAATTCCCAGAATGCCATAGCCTTGAGCCAGGAAGAGTTAAAACAGTAACAAACTGGGTTATTTCTCCAGTGTGGATGCAGCCTAGGAGTCAAAGGCTGCATCTGCACTGCAGAAACAATGCAGTCTGACACCGTTTTAACTACCACGGTTGCAGCCTATGGGATCCTGGGATTTGTAGTTTGCCAAGGCTCCAAAGGTCTCTGAGAGAGGCGGCTAAATATCTGCTTGGAAGCTCTGGTGCCAGAAGAAACCTCAAATCCCAGAGTTCCCTAGCATGGCGCCATGGCAGTTAAAGCGGTGTCAAATCGCAGTATTTCTACAGTACAGATGCAGACTGAGCTGCAGATTCTACATTTATTATTATTATTATTATTATTATTATTATTGGTGTGATGAAGGGGAAAGGCCTGTTGCAAACTGATGAAGCCTCTTGATACAAACTCCCCATTAAAAGATTCCTTGCGGAGCTCCGGTGCCACAGCAAACTACAATTCCCAGAATTCCCAAGCACAGAGCCATGCCACTTGAAAGGCCGCATGTCCGCACCGCAGAGATAACCCGCTTCGATGGCGCCTTAACTGCCGCGCCTCGATGCTGGGGGATTCTGGGAAGGGCGCCTCTGACAGCGAAGGCTAAACGCCTCAGGAAACTACACACAATTCCCAGAATTCCACTCCACTGAGCCGTGGCAGCTAAAGCGGCGTCAAAGCGGGTTATCTCTGCGGTGCGGAAGCAGCCATAAACAAATATAAGGATGGAATGGCTTTTAGGGGAGCTGAGCCTCCGTTTGTTCTTACTTTCTCGGCGAAAGGTCTCACCTGGCGGCTCTCAGCGGCTCTTCCGCCACGTCCTTCCCAGCCTCCCGCGCAGCGCCTTCTGGGAAAGAGAGAGGCGGGACAGAGGAAGAGTCAGGCGCAGAAGAAACGTCACTTCCGGCCCAGCCGCAGGGGCCGCTCTGTCCCTGACTTCTCTTTGGTCAGGAAGCACGCCTTCTAGCCGGAAGTCGTCTCGGTACTGCCGGAAGTGCGGGGAAAGAGCGTCTCCCGGGCTCTTTCGCTCAGGAGCGAGCGCCCTCTGCAGGAGCAGAGAGGGAGGGCCCTCCACCAGGCGACGTTTCACGTGGGAATGCCACAAACACGCGTGTTTGCGCCCCTCCGCCCCCAGCCCACCCCAAGTACCAACATCCGGGAGACTCGGCTCTGACACCTCCAGGGAGAGAGAGAAAGAGAGAAGAGGGAGGATCTTGAGGGTTATCTGTGGCCTCTGAAGAGAATGGCAGGAAAGATCATAGAGCAGGGCATTAAAGAGAGAGTCTGTGAACATTAGAAGGGAATGCCATAATCACTAAAAGTCAACATGGGTTTCTCAAAAACAAGTCATGCCAGGCTAATCTGATCTCTTTTTTGGATAAAATTACCAGCCTGATAGATGAAGGGAATGTTGTAGACATATCATATCTTGATTTCAGTAAGGCTTTTGACAAGGTCCCCCACAATATTCTTGCAGACAAGATAGTTACATGTGGGCTAGACAATGCAACTATTAGATGGATTAGGAACTGGTTGACTGACCGAACCCAAAGGGTGCTCAGCACTGGCTCCTCTTCTTCATCCTTGAGAGAAGTGACCAGTGGGATGTCCAGTGGGGTTCTGTCCTGGGCCCAGTGCTGTTCAACATCTTTATCAATGATTTGGATGAAGGAATAGGAGGCATGCTTCTCAAATTTGTAGATGGCACCAAATTAGGAGCAATAGCTAATACCCCAAAAGACAGGATTAACATTTAAAATGGCCTTATTAGATTAGAAAGCTGGGCCAAAACTAACAAAATGAAATTCAACCCGGAGAAATATAAGGTACTGCACTTAGGACCAAAAAATGAAATGCATAGATATAAGATGGGGGACACCTGGCTTAACAAAACTTATACATGTGAAAGGGATCTAGGAGTCCAGGTAGACCACAAGTTGAACATGAGTCAACAGTGCGATGCAGCAGCTAAAAAGGCCAATGCAATTTTAGGCTGCATCAGTAGAAGTATAGTGTCTAGATCAAGAGAAGTAATAGTGCCACACTATTCTGCTTTGGTCAGGCCTCATCTGGAATAATACTGTGTCCAGTCCTGGGCCCCACAATTCAAAAAGGATGTGGAGAAACTGGAGCGTGTCCAAAGGAGGGCAACTAAAATGGTGAAGGGTCTGGGAACCATGAATCCCAATGAGGAACAACTTAGGGAGCTGGAGAAGAGAAGATTAAGAGGTGATAAAATAGCTCTATTTAAATATTTGAAGGGGTGCCATAGTGAGGATGGAGCAAGCTTGTTTTCTGCTGCTCCAGAGAATAAGATCCGGAGCAATGGATGGAAGCTACAGGACAAGAGATTCCACCTCAACATTAGGAAAAACTTCCTGACAGTAAGGGCTGTTTGATAGTGGAACACACTCCGTTGGAGAGCAATGGAGTCTCCTTCTTTGGAAATTTTTGAACAGGCTGGATAGCCATTACCAATTATTAGCTGGAACATGTCCAGAGAAGGGCGGCCAAGATAATCCAAGATGATTCGGCTGATACGCCAACTGCGCCCTTATCTTATCTGGGACTTGGAAACTGTGGTACATGCTCTGGTAACCTCACGTCTGGATTACTGTAACACGCTCTACATGGGACTACCCTTGTGCTTAACCTGGAAACTTCAATTGGTGCAAAATATGGCAGCCAGGTTAATCATGGGAACATCTAGGAGGGAGCATATAAACACTGGTGCTTAAATCCGTCCACTGGCTGCCGATTAGTTTCCAGGCTCAGTACAAGGTGTTGGTTTTAACTTTTAAAGCCCTACATGGCTTGGGTCCAACTTATCTCAGGGATCGCCTCTCCCCGTATGATCCCCCACGCGCACTTCGGTCCTCTGGGAG
Source organism: Phrynosoma blainvillii (assembly GCA_026167975.1). Classification (NCBI taxonomy): domain Eukaryota; kingdom Metazoa; phylum Chordata; class Lepidosauria; order Squamata; family Phrynosomatidae; genus Phrynosoma; species Phrynosoma blainvillii. Next base: position 4,052,528 of record JANUYF010000001.1, on the reverse strand, counting down.
GAATCTGCTGCAGCCTATGAAAACTAGGCTGTCCCAGACCTCCCAGAGGGCTTTTTCTGCCACCGCTCCCAGACTATGGAACGGCCTGCCGGACAAGATCCGTCTTATCACTACTCTTGACAGTTTCAAGAGAGCGGTAAAGACGGATCTCTTCCGGCAGGCCTTCCCGAAATAACGCCTGCTTCAGAGGGATGAGTCTTAATGAGTTTTTACTCTGTCCCTATTTTTTTTGCTGAATCTTAGTATTGTTAGTTGTTGTTTTATTATATTGTTGCATTTTAATTCTTTCTAAGTTTAATTCGGTTTAAGGGGGGGGCTTGTGGACTGAGGGAACGTTTTTTAACTTCGCTGTTTTTAAAATGCTGTAACCTGCCCCGATTGCTGCGCAGAGGGGCGGGCTATTTATTATTATTATTATTATTATTATTATTATTATTATTATTCCGCTTTCCAACAACCCTTACTGTCAGGAAGTTCCTCCTAAGGTTGAGGTGGTATCTCTTGTGTTCTGCTGTTCCAGAGACAGAGACTAGGGGCTTGAACAGACTGCCAGAAATAATCCAACTTGAGACCACTTTAACTGCCCTGGCTCAGTGCTAAGGAATCATGGGAACTGTAGTTTATTATGGCACTAGAGTTCGCTGACAGAGAAGGCTCAATGTCTCAGGAAAAAACTAAAATTCCTATGATTCCCTAACATAGAACCAGAGCAGTTAAAGTGGTCTCAAGCTGGATTATTTGTGACAGTTTGTTTAGGCTATAGGACACTCATTTATGTACACATTCTGCTTGTAAAAGGCTATGTCTGCACTGCAGAAATAATGCAGTTTGACACCATTTTAACAGCCATGGATTCCATGCTATGGAATCCTGGGATTTGTAATTTGTTGTAGCACAAGAGCTGACAAAGGATAAATACCTCACAAGACTAAAATCTCAGGATTCCATAGCACTGAGTCATGGCCATTAAAGTGGTGTCAAACTGCATTATTTCTGCAGTGAAGATGCAGTCGGCGTCTACAAATGTAAGGCTGTTTCCATGATGATGAATGGGAAATGTCATTTGGCTTCCCTTGCGATGCCTACAAGTAGGCAAAACCAATAGCAACCTGCCTGCCAATACTGAGCCCCCCACACACACACACACACACATACACACTTTAACAAATTTCTGGGGTTTCTGCTTGGGATCCCTTCCAACTGTGTAATTTTGTGTCTGCACCCTGGAAGAGTTTTGTCCTTCTCAGTGCAGTACAATGCAGTGCAGAGTGTGGGGCAGTTGTGGGTCCATTGGAGGTGTGTGCTTTGTGTTACCATTGAAGCAGTTCAGAAGGACCAAACACTGGCAGAAGGAGACGCGTCCGTCCCTGGCGGTGCCATTCCCATGTGCCTCTGCTGAGAAGGGAAATCTGGCCAAGAAGCCCTAGGATCACCAGAGTCACCGTTGGCTTCCAAGCACAGAATAGCAGCAGCTCATAGCCACTGATCTCCTCCTCCTCCTCCTCCTCCTCCTCCCTGCATTTATCTCATTCCCTTCTGTTGGCTGCCATTGCACCTTGCAGTAATAAATCAGAAGACTAGGACTAGGAAGGGCAGCTATGACAGAACTGGACAAGGTCATAAAAAGCAAAGACATACCACTGAATGCCAAAGTCAGTATCATCCAAACCGTATTTCCAGTCGCCACATGTGGATGTGAGAGATGGACAGTGAAGAAAGCCGACGGAAAGAAAATACACTTATTTGAGATGTAGTGCTGGAGAAGAGTGGCTCCCGTGGATGACCAAGAAGTCAAACCAACGGCTCCTAGAACGGATCAAGCCCAAACTCACCCTGGAAGCCAAGATGACAAATCTGAGGCTGTTGTATCGTGAGAAGAGCTTACTCCCTAGAAAAGGCAATAGTGCTGGGAAAGATGGAAGGAAGGCAGGAGAAACAGGGGAAGACCGCATTACAGGTGGATGGACTCAGTCAAGGAGGCTATGGCTGGGAGCCTCAAGGAACCATAGTATGTGTGAGGACATGGGGTTTGGGAGATGTCTCATCCATAGTGTGGCCATGAGTCAAAGTTGGCTTGAAGGCAGTTAACAAGAACCACAACAACAACAGTTAATCCCCCCATTTAACAATGATGAAGTATGGCATCAAGGTCTCAAACCTGCTGCTGCTGCAGAATTGTCTCTTGGAGTCTGGGTCTGACTCGGTCTTCCTGAAGAAACAGAGGCAGGCTGTGGGGCCAGGTGTGCCGAGGAGACTGCTTTTGTGACAGAGATGGCAAGAGGGACAAAGGCTGCTCTGCATCTGGAGTCCTGAGCTGGTGTGGCATCATGGCTGGTGCTGGACATGGACTGGGAAGACTGGCTTCAACCCCTTTGCTCTGCTATCAAACTCACAGAGAGATCTTGAGCCTGTGACTCTCCATCAGGTTAACCCATGTCCCGGGATGGTTGTGTGAAGCTAAAAGAGGCAATGGGGACAGAGAATACGTAGCTCACTCCTAGCACCGTGGAGGAGGAAAGGCTTAAAGTGCCATACAAGCATTCCCAGTGACAATGCGGAGGGAAGATAGGCCGAGTGCTAAGGGCTCATGGATTATTGTGGGGCCACTTGCGTACCAGAGCAACGCACTGCTTCCTGAACACTCTGGACTCAAGCGTTCAACCAGCGGCACAACAAATTCTCCTAAAGTCCCACCTCCAGATTCTCACACCTTATTCTACACTCCTCTCAGGTAGCTGAGAAACTCCTCACTTTGTGTCCCAGATGCTCTTCGCAACATTCCTTCCTGCTGACCCTTCCTCTACACGGCTGCCAGAGCCCAGGGTTGGGAGGACAATGAGGTTTTGCAGCAGATTCCTGACAAAAGTGCTCAGGAAGTCTGCCAGTCCCCGAGCAAAAGAAACAGCAATGCACAGCGGTGTCATAATGGGGAAAAGGCTGTGCAAAACCACCAGTCCCCTTGAGACGGAGTCGCTGCCCGACCTCACTTCTCCTGCGACCCGAAATCCATCTGCACCCCTCGGACAAACCAACTCCTGCCCTTAATTGCAAGGCTGGGACAAGCCACAAATGCTGGGCTTTTCCATTACATACGGAAACGTTTGCGCTCCGCACCCAATCCCACCCGCCCTTTCGTTGTTTTTGAACAGACCATCTGGCTTGAAAGAGAATCCACCACTTTTTAATTGGCTCTGGTGAGCAGGGCATCCTAGGGTGGTGTAGTGGTTTCAGTTTTGGACTAGGAAGACCAGGGTTCGAATCCCTGCTCAGCTATGGAAATCCTTTGGCCAGTCACACCCTCTCAACCTCAGAGGAAGGCAAAAGCAACCTCCCTCTGAACAAAATTGGCCAAGAAAGCCCTGTGATAGGTCTACCATGAGGCAGAAAGGACTCGAAGGCACACAACAGTAGCAACAACCCCTTCGTCTTTGCTTGCGGGTGTTCACCGCTTTGTTAATTCTGTGCATCAGACTGTAGCCAATGCCTATGTCTTTCCCTCATGCCGCCTGACTAAAGCTGGTGCATCCCACAGGTGTTGGACCACACCTCCCAAATGGCACAGCCAACAATCCCACTGACCCACAGCATGCAAGGTTGGCAAAGACCATACAACCCCCGAGACTAGGACCCGGAACAATGGGTGCAAGCTCCAGGAAAAGATTCCAGCTCAACATTAGGAGGAACTTCCTGACAGTGAGGGCTGTTCGACAGAGGAACACACTCCCTCAATGGAGATTTTGGTGGAGTCTCCTTCTTTGGAGGTCTTTAAGCAAAGGCTGGATGGCCATTTGTCGGGGATGCTTTGATTGGGAGTTCCTGCATGTCAGAATGGGGTTGGACTGGATGGCCCTTGTGGTCTCTTCCAACTCTATGATTCTATGTGAGCAACTGTCTTCTGCCCTGGAGGCTTTGTTGCTTGGGAAGCAGTATGGACCAGAGCAGTCTACCCCCTTTCCACCAGTGATGGGGAAAAAAGGATTCAGTGATCCAAATGAATGAGACAATTCTTCTTTTCGACAATGCTCATTCCTTTATTGTCATGGTTTGGATTTGGTTGTGGCGTTCCCCCCCCCCCCCCCCCCCCCGGTCTGCAAACAGGTCGGAGCAACATGACAAGTGTGTTGAAGAGTAGTTACCCATCCAGAACCAGAGGGTTGTGGGACAACAGCATCTGCCAGTACACTTTGTATAATATAGGTATGCATAACATGTCCTGTATATTCATACGTATAGAGCGACAAGCATGGGCCACCGTACACCAACTTTTGACTGCCTAAGTAAATCAACACAGCAACAGGCACAAAGATTTTGGTCCCAGTCGCCTTGCCAACCCTCCCCCCTCCCCCCCATTTCGGTCTCCCACCCAAAGGCTAGTCTCCCACAAGAGTTTTCCCAGGGCAGGAGGCTTGCACGCACCCACACGACACACGCAGCCACCCACCACATACACTCACACGTAAATACAGACTCACCCACATACAAAGAACGAGGAACATTCGAAATCTACAGCTCAGGTTGTGGCAGCAACGCAGCGGGGCCACGGGAGTCGCACGGCCCATTCTTACGGGGGCAGCTCACTGCGACGGGTTCTGGCCTGAAATAATCAGCATTTCTGTACAATCGTCCTTGGTTTTGTCTTGTGCTAGGACGTTATCTGAGGTTTCTGGCAGCGCAGCGGTGGGCCAAGAGACACGAGTGCAAGAGATCATCAACACAGAAGAGGCGGCAGGCGCAAAAGGGCGTCAAAAGTAGCGTGTTGCTCCCCTCGGCGCAGGTGCCACTTCTGGGGAAAGGCTTGCGGTGGTTCGTTCTTCAAGGATGCCCCTCGCCAGTTCCTGAAGCCAAGACCTGTGACACGGAAGCAGCCGGTCTCAGTCCAGGATGGATGGGAAGGATTCCCTTTGGCTGCGTTGTCCATTGTAACAGCATCATCTCTCAGTCTTGCAGTGGGTTAGAAAACAACTTCTTGGGCAGAGGCCAGGGAGAGAGATAGCAAATGTCCCCAGCCTCTGCTAATGGGAAAGAGGCTTCTCCTTTGCCCTGGGAGATCTCCAGACAGCACGCTTTCATTGCCTTTAGCAAAGTGAGACGAAAGCCAGCCGGTCACAGGCACATCTGAGGAGACGGTGCAGCTGCCTTGGGCCTGCAGATGCGTTTAAAGGCATGGTGGCACCAGACAGCCTGGAAATGTCTCAGTCCCCATCCCACCGCTTGCTGCTGTGCTGTTAAGGTACACCGAGAGGATCCCCTCTGGATGTGTTTGATCCTGGCTCCAGGGCCCTGCACACATCGCGACGCTGGAAATCAAAGGATAGCAAGGAAGCAGTCGGTGAGTTCAAACTACGTGTACGGACAGGTGAAGAATGGAGGGGAAGGAGCCCTTCTTCTAAGAGACGGACTAAAGAAATTCATGTTCTTTGACAAGTGGCCTGAAGGTCCCAGCAGCCTCCCTGCCCTGCTGCTCCTCTTCCACCCAGCTGTTGTTCCCATAGCTTTCCCCGATGCTTGTGGTCCCTGATGGGGCTCCTGTGCCGGACCCTGCGATGGCCTCAGCCACCTGCCAAGACCACAAAAAGCAGGGGCGGCAGGCTTGGAGGGCCAGCAGCTTCCTTCCAGGATAGAAAGTGCAAAGGGGGAGAGGTCCCCAGGGCACTGTGCAAAGGGCAAAATCGGCACACCACACCATACCACAAGCCTATGTGCTCACCTGACCATCTCTCTAGAGAACCTTTCCCACAGCCACCAAATGCATCTGAGGAAACAGACTTTAGCCTACGAAAGCTCATGCTGCCAATTTCGCTCTTTCTGTTAGTCTCAAAGGTGCTACAAGATCTCTCTCCCACATCATGAGAGCTTTCCAGAAAGTTGCCATTGCCTTGAGAGAATCAGCTGCTGGAGTCACTGAACCCCTCCCTAAATCTTTTGATGGCTCCTGGCTTTTGGAGGGAGACCCCACAGACACAAGACACCCCCCCCCCTTAATACACGCTGATGAACAAGGAACAAAGCAAAGGCAGAAAGAAAATCCTCACCATGCCGGCATTTCAGAACTTGCTTCTTCCTTGTCTTTGTTTTGCTTCCAGTGCCTCCCCTCTTGCCTTTTTCTTTCTAAATCAGGAATAACCACTCCATTAGGATCCCTACTGCATTGGTTTGTGGGGAGGGGGGCAGGTTGTTCCATAGGGAAATGATGGGGTGGCAAGAAGTTGTTTGGGTATCAAGTGGTCTTTTGCAAGGAAACAGGTGCTCCAAAGAGCCACAAAGTCAATTTTAGTGGCAGCCACAGTGCAAATGACACAGAGCGATTGATTAAATGTGAGGAACAAGTAGCGTGGGATACTTTGGAGTGAGTGATCTCTCTCTGCTTGACTTTCCTACTGCCCCCCAATTCAGCTTTGTCACAGGAAGTGACCACTTTTGGTGACCACTGGCCTGAATGGCCCACTGAACCTACCTGGCTTCCTCACCTGCCACCTTTCCAAGGGAACTGTGGGTCACCTGCCCAGTACAAATGCCACCATTCCCTCTGCTCTGCCAGGTGATCTGGGTGCCCACCATTATTCCCCTTTTGCCCTGTGTGGCTGTTTTTAACAAAAGCAGAGTACAGGAGATGCTTCCCCAACGAACAGAAGCACAACGCTTGAACGATGTTTCTGTGAAGGGCGGTCAAGGGGTGGGTGAAGGGGGATGCTCCAGCTGTTGTCTGAAGTTGGGAAGAAGGTTTCCCAGGATCATAGAGATAATGCTGTGTCCTGTCCTTGCCATCACCAGCAGCAGACACACAGACACCCCATTTCCATTGCTGGCCCAGGCTGTCTCTGTGCCCACAGGTGGACAATTCTGCGAGTGTGGGGTGAATTGGGTTGGGGGGCTAGCAGGCAGATAGTGAGACAAGGGCTAAGCTCTTGTGGCAAGAATGAGGGAAGTCCCCGGTTGGTGAGATCTCGGTCCTGCCCACGCTAGCCATCCTCACCACAACAGAAGGATGTGGCAAGGCTAGTTATGACCTCTGGCATCTTGGAAAAAAGGGGGGGAATTCACGAACCACCATTGGAGCCAAATGCATAATGTTCAGCGCCCTCTTCCTCCATTCAAGTAGTGGGCTGAGAACATCCACAGGGTGAAGACCAAGCCACAGTCGCCTTCTAGGAACATTGTGCATTTGTGCAGCTGCCTCAACACTGGCCACAGTGCCCTCCACCAGCCAAGGAGGCCACTCCGTCTGAATCCCTTCCCATCATCATCATCATCATCATCATCATCATCATCATCATCATCATCATCATCATCACAAAGATACACCATAAATAAATATGTTAAATAAATAGAGTTGACAGATCCAGAGAGGGTGGTGGAGGAGCCATCCCCTCCTGCAGACAGACAGACAGACACACACACACGAGAAGTAGCTAAAGACAAAGATGAGTTAGTGCAGGGGAAGCCCGTCCCTGGACCACGTGTTCCCAGCGTCAGTCCACGGCAGGAGAAGGAGCATGGCCCTCCAAGTGCAAAGGAAGGACAGAGGGGAAGGAGAGCGGGGACGCTACTGGTGAGCCGGTGCTGTGGAAGGGTTCTGTGAACTGTAGGCGAGGGACGCGTGTGTTGTTGAGGATGGCAAGGAGCGAGGAGTCTGGCACCTGAGAGGGAGGCGAGAAAGAGAAACGGAAGACAGAGATGGGGTCACGCATTCATCTATCCTGCCTCCCTGCCCCATCCTTAAACCTAGTCCACCCGCCTCCAGAGGAACCCCAGAATGACCACTCAGGAGCAGACCATTCAGGCCTGGTCTTCTCAGTGGTGACACCCACCCTCCGGACGAAAACAGTGTCCACCTTCAAGTACCAGCTGGAAATGGATCTATAGTTTTTTGTGGATTTTCCAGGCTGTGTGGCCATGTTCTAGAAGAGTTTCTTTCTGATGTTTCGCCAGCATCTGTGGCTGGCATCGTTTTCTCTGAAGATGCCAGCCACAGATGCTGGTGAAACGTCAGAAAGAAGCTCTTCTAGAACATGGCCACACAGCCCGAAAAACCCACAAAAAACTATGGATGCCAGCCATGAAAGCCTATGACTTCACATTGGAAATGGATCTGTTTCCACAGGCATGCCCTCCCTGGTACTTTACTCGCTGCTCTGTTTCCTGCACTGATCACAGAGTGTTTTAAGCTCTCTTTTAAACATATAATTTATTTATTACTTTAAGTTTTGTTTCCAACTTTATTTTTATAGGCTGTTCTCAATATCTACTTTTAACGTGAACCACTTGGAAATCTCAAAGTATCAAGTGGCAGATGCTATTACAGATCCTTAAAAATAAACTGAATTAAACCATCTTCCCAGACACCAGGGCAAATTCAAAGAGAGGACCCTGAAAGAATGCCCACTCATTGCCCTTAATCCACAGAAACCAGGAGCTGGCAGAAAAGGTCCGAGGTCTGTCCACCCTGTGGGTCCAGCCCCGAAGTGTGAGAACATTAATGCCGTTTACGCAGAACATCATGGGATGTGGCTGGTTTCTGGGCTACGTGGCTGAGCCAAAGCTTTGTAACTCTTATTGATAGCTTAATCCCATTTTAAACTTTTGGACGAGCTGAAATTCTCAGCTACATTAGTCTTTACTGTTGTAAGCCACCCCAAGTCCCAGACTAGGATACAACCACTTCCACCTCCTTCCTCCCACCTCACTCACCAAGAGCGCGACTTCCGCACTCGGGATGCAGTTGGCCGTTCCAGGAGGCTGTCCAAGCACATGAGCCTCTCCAGGTGCCGCGCTCGAGGGTCTTGTTCGTTTTGGTCACAGGTGATCTCGAACTCAAAGATGGCGGGAGGGGAGACGTCTAGTTCCAGGAACATGATGTTCTCAGCCTGGGTGAAGGTGAGAGAGGGAGGCAATGGAGACGCAGCTCAGGCAGAAAAGAAAAGCCACGTTGCCACAGATTTGGAGCAAAGCGTGGAGCATCAGAGCAAAGAGGACAATGAGAGAGGGTGACTGGCCTCTCATTGCTTTTCTAGGAAGAATTCCAACTACCCTCACCCTAGGGAGGCTGTTTGCTGTCTACTTAGTCCCCAGCTCAACAAAGATCTTTGTGTTAAGCATTTCATACAACCATGGAGTTGGAAGAGTCCCCCAAGGGCCATCCAGTCCACCTCTTTCTGCTGTGCAGGAAGACAGCCTCAAAACCTTCCCTGTGATAGATGCCCATCCAGCCTCTGCTTAAAAGCCTCTAAAGAAGGAGACTTCAACACCCTCCAAGGCATATGTATTCCATGTATTCCACTTGTGGTGATGGTGTTTGTTAGGTGTCACCAAGTTGATTTTCACTTTGGGTAACCCTACAGACCAGAGACCCCCCCCCCCCGAGACCCTGTTCTTAACAACCCTCCTCAGGTCTTGCAAACTTAGGACAGCTGTGGCCTCCTTCACGGAGTCCATGCACCTGGAAGGCAGTCTCCCTCCTTTCTTTCCTCCTGCCTTCCTCTTTACTAATCATGATTATCTTTTCCAGTGAGTTCTGTCTTCTCACAATATGCCCAAAATACAACAACCTCAGTTAAAGAGAGTTCAAGCTCCCTGGAGGCGCAGTAGTTAAATGCCTGTCCTGCAGCCACTCGCTCACAAACAGCAAGGCTGTGAGTTCAATTCTAGCCAGGGGCTCCAGGGCTGTCTCAGCCTGGCATCCTTCCGTAGCTGGCTAAAATGAGTCCCCAGTTTGACGGAGGCAATTAGCTTCACATTGCAAACCGCTTAGGGAGTGCTTATGTGCACTGATAATTGGAACAGAAATGTACTTGGGATTGCTACTGCTCTTTGCTCTCAGACCCATTTCTTTTGCCTTTTTGCCAGTCTAAAAAGCGTGAACCCTATTTGCAATAATTTGCCCGCAGTTCTTGCACAGGATGGCCCTTTATAGAATCATAGAATCATAGAGTTGGAAGAGACCACAAGGGCCATCCAGTCCAACCCCCTGCTATGCAGGGACTCCCAATCAAAGCATCCCTGACAGATGGCCATCCAGCCTTTAAGGCCATCCAGCCTTTAAATACATGTGAATGTGCAAAACCTTTTCATTTCCAGTAGCTGGGTCCATGACATCTCACGGATTGTTTTCCTCCATATTAACCTACCTACATTTTAAATTTTTTCTTGAGGCGCCCTTGGACCTCAGGACAAATACCTGCGACATGACATTCTTGGTAGTGACACCAGTGCAAAAGCACAACATTATGGAATCCCTTCCTGGAAAGTTTCAGTTCTCCCAGCCCATGGTGATCTTAATATACTGTGCAAGGGGACATATTATCTCATAGGCCTTCTGGGCCTATGACCAGTTTTTGTGTGTATGTGTTCTGTGTGTATGTGTGTGTTCTCATTGGTTGTTTCTTGCCCCGAATCCAATTAGTTATCAGTTTCCTATTGTGGTCTGGCTGCAATTTATTTTATTGTCTGTATCTGTGTGTTTTCTCTAAGCATTGGATTCTAATATCTTAAGTAGAAATAAAACCAAGATGGGGGCCTGAATCTTGTCGGGATGTTATCTCCTCGTTACATCAGGGATTTTTGTATTTAGACACATGTGTAAGGAGGTATCACATCCCTCCTTTTGCAAGTGAGGTGGATGGAGGCAATGGAGGTGGGCTGACTGGTAGCCTCCCAGCTTTTCTGGGGATGGGGTGGGTTGCCAGTTGTGGGAGAGGTGGGTCAGAGCTGCACTTGCGTACTTTTGCATTGTGGGCAAAGCCCACAATGCAAAAGTATGCAAGTGCAGCTCTGACCCACCTCTCCCACAACTGGCAACCCCACTGGAAAAGCAGGGAGGCTACCAGTCAGCCCACCCCCATTGCCTCCATCCACCTCATGCGCTGCTGTAGGCAAACAAGACTTCAGCCAAGACCAGCCCACTGGTGTGTGTTAGTGTGAGTGTGTGTTTGTGTTTGCTCTCCACCAGGTGCCATATCCCTCTTCCCATGCCCTCTGGCTCACCCGATACCGAGGATGGGAACCCATCGACATGGCCAGCCGAGCGTATTGGCTAATGGGCCGCTTGTAGCCCACGGCAGAAGTCGGCCGCTTCTTCATCTGCGTCCCCGTGTTGGTGCTGCTGATGCTGATGCCACTGCCACTGTTGGTGCCAAGGGATTCGTTTTTAGAATGATGGATGGGCACGGGGGCATCCGTCGGTTGAGCCTGGTCCCAATGCTTGGGCGGATGGGGCAGGCAGCCCTCCTCAGTCCCAACCAACAGAGCAAAGCAAGGGATTAGCACAGGGGTCGGCAACCTTTGTTGCCAGGGGGCCGGAAGGGGGGGGGGAAATGGCGCGGGGGCCCATGCGTGCGGGCGTGGGGGGGACGCCATTTTGGAAGAATTTGCCCGGCGCATGTGCACTGGGGCCTTGCCAGGGCCCAGAGAAGGCCATACGGCAGCTGCGCCGTGCGAATTTGCACAGCGCAGCCACCATGGAGCCTTCAAAAATGGCACCTGTGCTCATGCGCATGTGTGCACAAGCGCAGGCGCCATTTTGGACACCAAAATGGCACCCGCGCTCATGGGCCGCACCCGGCCCATGGGCCGTAGGTTGCCGACCCCTGTATTAGCATGCTTGCCAGGGAGGGAGCTGGATGGCAAATGAGGCTCTGCTTCAATGATCCCTCTTGGCTTCTGGCCATCAAACAATGAGTGTCAGAGGCCACTGTCAGAGGCAGAGGCAGAAGCAGGACACTGGGCTTTGGAGTCTTCCAACTTGTGGAATTCCCTCCCGCAGGAGGCTTGCACCTTCCTCGCAGGGACATCACGCAAAAGACTCACCTTCCCACACCCAGTACCAAGGGCTGGAACTTCCACTGATCTTCCTCACAGTCAAAGTAGAGGCGGTTCATGATTTTGTTCTTCTCCTCGGGTGGGATGAAGTTTTCGATTATCAGGTATCTGGAAAGATGGAAGGACAGAGTCAGGGGAAGAATGATACCCTGTATTATTCCCAAATAAAGTGTCTTTCATGTGTGGCTGGGCAGAGAGAGTACGCACAGCTGGGGGAAGGAATAGAAACAAACAGGGGACACTGCACTTGATTTTACCATTAATCCTTAAAAAAAGAAAGAAAGGATAGGTCACTTTCTGCTCTGTAGTGGATATAAATTTTAGGAGATTAAGTCCATTACTGTTCACAGTTCTCACCTGCATAAATCTAGATGCACTGCTTTTTAGTATTGCTATTAAAATGGTTTTGTTTTGTTTTAAAACCAAGTTGGAGCCTGCCCAAAGGATGGTAATCAAAATGGTGAAAGATCTGCAAGCCATCAAGCCCCATGAGGAATGGCTTAGGGATCTGGGAATGTTTCGCCTGGAGAAGAGAAGGTTAAGGGGTGACATGATAGCCATGTTTAAATATTTGAAGGGATGTCATATTGAGGATGGAGCAAGCTTGTTATCTGCTGCTCCAGAGAATAGGACCTGGAGCAATGGATTCAAGCTATGGGAAAAGAGATTCTACCTAAACATTATAAAGAACATTTTAACTGTCAGAGCTGTTTAATAGTGGAAGATGCTGCTATATTGGAGAGTGCTGGAGGCTGTTTTTAAACAAAGGCTGGTTGGTCATCTGTCACAAGGAGGGCTTTGATTCTGTCTTCCTGCATGGCAAAGAAGGGGGTTGGAATGGATGGCCCTTGGGGTCTCTTCCAACTCTAGGATTCTATATTCTTAGAATAAGGATATTCCACTCAAAGATTTCAGCTCAGATACAACCCCTAGCGTTGCCTTTCACTGAATCATAGAATGTTAGATTTGGAAGGTACCTCCAAGGGTCATCCATTCCACCCCCTGCCAATGAAAGAATACACAAAGAAAATACTCCCAAGAGATCACCATCCAACAGCTGGGAGATTCGGAGGGCTCAGTCTTTACAAAATAACTTTCCTGAGTGCTGCTCTCCAACCCATTGCCCCCCAAAGGCACCTACTTGAGTTTCAGCTCTCGCGTCTGCTCATTCTGTGCTTCCTCCAGGTCTTGCCGCACTCGGATATATTCGTCATGCTGGTCCTGGATCTCCGCCTTCACGGCCTGGAGCTTGGCATAGAGCTGGAATGGGGGTGAGATGAACAAAAAGGCGGCTCATGGACACACGCAAAGAGCAACTTCACCTTGGCACCACACCGAGTTCAGCCCCCAGGAACAGTCTGGGGCAAGAAAGCAGCTAGATCAGGATACCAACCTTTGCTAATTTTGTTCTCTAAACAAAGGGTAGCATTAGCAATTTTCTTCCCGCTGCAGGAAAGTGTTCAAAAATGCAAAATTTGCATGTGGCATTTTTGTGCAGAAAACATCATTTTCTGCAGAAGTAATACAGGTTGAGTCTCCCTTATCCGAAATGCTTGGGACCAGAATTATCTTGGATTTCAGATTTTTGAGGGGGATTTTGGAATATCTGCATTGTGATATATTGGAGATGGGACTCAAGTCTAAATACAAAATTTATTTGTGTTTCACATACTCCTTATATACATAGCCTGAAGGTAATTTTATACAAGTTATTAGTAATTTTGTGCATGAAACTAAGTTTGTGTATCATCAGAAAGCAAAGGTGCCACTATCTCAGCCACCCACCCATGTGTACAATTTTGGATTTTGGAGTATTTTGGATTTCAGAATTCCAGATAAGGGATACTCAACCTGTAGCATTTGTTGCAAGGAAAATAATATTTATGCATAGAAACAATATTTTCTCCACATTAAATGCTTTTTTCTGCACACAAAAACCATGGGTGAACATTGTGCAGAAAACACAACTCTTGGGGATATGAGCATCTTATGGCCTTTGCAGACTGCCAGAAATAGTGCAAATTGAGTCCACTTTAACCGCCCTGACTCAGTGCTAGGGAATCATGGGAACTGTAGTTTATTGTGGCACCAGAGCTCTCTGACAGAGAAGGCTCAATGTCTCAGAAAAAAATACAATTCCCATGATTCCCTAGCACTGAGCCAGGGCAGTTAAAGTGGACTCAATTTGCACTATTTCTAGCAGTCTGCAAAGGCCTTTAGATTTGTTTAGGGGGGGAAATTTTTTTTTGGTACCTGTCAATTTATATTAATTTATAATCCTAACCCTGGTCAATCTCTTATCTACTTTCCCATCCCTTTTTGCCTTTATTTTCTCCCTTTTCCCTTTTTCTTCATAACAAAACATTAAAATGACATTTAAAAGTGCCAACCAATGCAACAGATTCATTGAGTTCATGGTTGCATTGGAGTTCCACCAGTGTATTCACATGGGTCTAGATCCTATTGTTAGTCCTCCCTAGAGTAGAGCCCCTGAACTCATGGGTTTTGCTTCTATGCTGGTCTACTCCAGTTGGGACCAACTCTCAGGATCCCAACGCTGCAATCGCTCATTCCCGGACAATGGGTAGTGATTCTCCTATGCCTTCAACATAGGCATGGCTGGTTTCTTCACGGGAATTGCAGAAACAGCCCCTGTGTCTTATTCCCTTTTGCACAAGTGACCAGTCTGCAGCAGGCACAGGGGAAGAAGATGCAAAGTCTGTTCTACAAGGTCAGCGTTCACCAGAAGGCTGCCATCGCTTAGGGACATGAGCGTACGTTGACCCAACGCAAGGGCGATGTGGGGTCCCAGCGCCCGTGCCCCTACCAGCCTCTTACCTTTTTGAGCTTCTTGGTTTTGACCTCCACCTCCTGCTGCAAAGAGGTGAACGTCTCCCGCAGCTCCATGGTCTCCTCGTCCCGCAGGAGCACCTGTTGCTGCATCTCACGCTCGCGCCGCTTCTGTGAGACAGGATCAAAAAGCAAAATCCTCCATGAGTGGGATGGCACAAGTCTCACATAAGAAACCAACACCAGCGGAGCAACCAGCATTGGCTGCCAGAGCTGAAGGAGTGACCGGTGCAGGACAAGAGCTCTCGAAAAGTTACTCTGTGTGAGCTGGAAGAGAGAGGCAACCATTGCTAGAATCTCCCATCCATCAGACACACAGCAGGCACTGACTGGGTGTCACAGCTGAAAAACTGAGCAGAGCAGCCCAGAACTTGGAAAAGTTACTTTTGGGGACAACCACTCTCAGAATCCCCCAGCCATCAGCCAAGCCACTGGGTCCCATAGTCAAAAGACTAACTCAGGCCAAAGCTTTGGGAAAGCTAATTTTTTGGACAACCATGCCCAGAATCCCCCACCATGCAGCAGGCAGTGGGTCCCATAGGAAAAGAATAACTGATTCTGGCTCAAGTTTTGGAAAATTTAATTTTTTGGACAACCACTGCCAGAATTCCCCAGCCACCCACGGAACCACTGGGTCCTTTGATCAAAAGACTAACTCAGGCCAAAGTTTTGGAAAAGTTACTTTTTGAGGACGACCATTCCCAGAATACCTAGCCATCAGCCAAGCCATTGGATGTCCAATAGACAAAAGACAGGCTCAAGCTAGCTGGGGGGATCCCAGGAATTGCTGTCCAAAAAAAGGAACTTTCCTCAGCTCTGCTGGGAGTCCAGCCTCCCCAGGATGCTTCCCTCCTGCAAAGGCATGATGCCCCTGGACTTATTGATTTATTGATTGGATGTATACCCTGCCCTTCTCCCAAAAAGGGATTCAAGGCGGCTCCCCACCTGCTCTGCTATCTCCTGCCTCTTTAGCTCCAGCATCTTCTGCTGCTCATTCGTGTGGTCCATGATGTTCCTCCCACCGATCAGCAACTTGCTCTCCATCGCCTGCAGAAAGGAAGGACAGCCGGGGGAAAGATGGTTAAGACCCCAAATTTATAGATTTACAGAGAGTAAGACATTGAAAATTCTTGACACTGAGACCTGTGTTTGCTGTGTTTGCATTCCCTCGGTCACTCTGGCTCTATGGCTCCCTAGATTGCAGGTGCATCTACACTGCAGAAATAATGCAGTTTGACACCACTTTAACTCCTATGGCTCCATCCTACAGAATCCTGAGAGATCTGTAGTTTGGCGAGGCCCCAGCACTCTTTGGCAGAGAAGCCTAAAAACCTTGCAAAACTGCAGATCCCAGGATTCCACAGGATGGAGCTATAGCACTTAAAGTGCTGCATCTATCTGCACTGAGGAAATAATGCAGTTTGATAGCACCTGAAGTGGTGTCAAACTGCATTATTCCTACAGTGTAGATGCAGCCTGCCTTTGTGAAGGCTCAACTGACGTTTTAGGTTACTGCAATGGTAGAAGCCTGGGAACTAAAGGGAAATTTCACGGCCTGCCCCCAAATTTTTATTGGGAAGCAATGCCTTCATTATGCCCTTCCTCAAATTTATCGGAAGGTCATTCCCGCTCAATGGGTGCTGTAGCCAATGCTCAAAAGTCAAGCTGAATTCTTCAATCCATTCAGAGATGCAAGAGATGTATATACCTAAGTCCTTCTAATACAGACCACACAAAGCAGCCGGACCCTCGCCTTTGTAGCCCCTGAAGCCCACCACCAGCTTCCTGACTCTCAATTTTGTAAAAAATGGGCATGATTCCAGGGCACTTTTTGCTTAAAGAGCATGCAAAATCTCACTAAAGATGTAGGAACCTCTCCAAAAGTGCATCCACTCCAAAACCACCACTACTGCCAAATATTCCCATATTTTCTTCCCAAAATGGCAATGGGCAGTTAGGCAATGTTGCTTCCTGATACCATTTTGGGAAGGACACAGGTGGGGACTAGAGGTAGTTTGGAGGCATTTAGGTACATACACTTTTGGGAGAGGTATTTTCTTCCAGGTATTTTGGGGTTAGGGACAGAATTGGCCCCTGACCCCTACAGAGTTGCCCACCCCTGCTCTAATACTATTACAGTGATCATCGGTTTAGATTTGACTGTTGGTCTTTTTCTGTATGTATTATCTGCTTGTCCTAAAAAATCAAAAGAGAAGATGCAAGGATCATGTTTACGAACCAGCCACACTGCAGATATAAAGCAGTTTGACACCACTTTAACTGCCATGGCTCCATCCTGTGGAATCCTGGGATTTGTTGATCGGTGAGGTATTCAGCCTGTTCTGCCAGAGAGCTCTGGTGCCCCACCAAACTACAAATCCCAGGATTCCACGGGATAGAATCATGGCAATTAAAGTGGTGTCAAACTGCTTAAATTCTGCAGTGTGGCTACACCCAAGGATCCGATCCCTTGAAATAAATTGGGGCTTCATGTCTGACATGGCTCATGCTCCGTGGATGGCCTTCCTGCTGCGTCCTCAAGCCATCACTTCTAAACTCACGCTAGGTGTGGCTTTCGGGGCAGAACACTCCTGAAGTACTTTTGCAGTTAGCAAAAAGGCTATACTTGTGAAGTCAAAGGCTTTCATAGCCAGCATCTATAGTTTTCTGTGGGCTATGTAGCTGCATTCTGGAAGAGTTTATTCCTGATGTTTCGCCTGCATCTGTGGCTGGCATCTTCAGAGAATGCTGGCATGGAAGTCTGTGCGGTATATATACCTGTGGGACTCTTCTTTGGGAGGAAGTGGTTTACATGTTAAATGGTGGAGTTAGTGTGTTGTACTATGTTGAATGGTGCAGCCAGGAGGTTTGTTGTGCGGAGCATATGCAAGGGGGATTTGTGTCTATTTAATTGGAAATCCATTGACTTGCAGGGAACCCCCTTGAGCCTGGGTGTGTGTGTTCATTTGCTCGTCTTGCCTCCAGCCTGCGCCATTCAACACAGTACAACACACAAACAAACTCCACCATTACCATGTAAAACCACTTCCTCCCAAACCATGGATATATATATACCCCACACACTTCCATGCCACCACTCTCTGAAGATTGCAGATGAAACGTCAGGAATAACTTCTTCCAGAATTTGGCCACATAGCTCAAAAAACCCATAGAAAACTAAGGCTATACTTGCATTGACTTGCAAAGGGCTGATACACATGTGTGTGATTGTGCATATGAGTGTGCCACCTTTGAGAGTCAGTGTGGCATAGTGGTTTGAGTATTGGAGACCTGGGTTCGATTCCTAGTTTGGTCATGAACTCTACTGGGTGACCTTGGGCAAGACACACTCTCTCAGCCATAGGGAAGGCAATAATGGCAAACCTCCTCTAAACTAATCTTGCCAAGAAAACCCCACAACAGCTTTGTATTAGGGTTGCCATAAACAATTTGAAGGCACCCAACACACATACGCAAGACCAAAAGTAAGGGCATACTGAACCTCTTGTCCCAAAGAGGGCTACAGGAGCTGGCTGCTAGTTTTGGGGTGAACTGGACCCTGGCGGAGGGATTCTGGGAGCTGCCATCCAAAAAAGTAACTTTTCCAGCCTTTCTCAACACTAAGAGTGTACCTGCCCTAAACAGAGCAGCTTGGTGCCAGTTCAGGACGCGGGGCTCTGTTCTTTGATACCTTGGGACCTGTAGTTTGGGGAAGGTTCTGCACCCTGACTGTGGAACTCCCTGCCATCTGACGCCAGCCCTTCTGAGGTTCTGATGGGAAGCTGAGACAGTGTTGCTTCACCTGGCCTTTGGCCTTGGAGTTGCTCTGGCCACTTCCCATGTGGGGTTTGTTGTTTCTGATTTATGGCAACCCTAAGATGGGGTTTTCTTGGCAAGTTTCTTCAAAGGGGTTTTTCCATTGCCACCCTCTGAGGCAGAGAGAGTGTGACCTATCACCCAGTGGGGTTTCATGGCCAAGCCGGGATTCAAACTCTGGTCTCCCAGCGTCCGTCCAATGCTCAAACTACTACACCACGCTGTCCCTCCCCACGTCTGGCGTTAAGTCATTTTGAAAGAGTGCCTGTGACCTGTTTTCGAGTCTTGTTTTAAAATGCGTTCCTATTCCTGCATTTTTAGAATTGTTTTTATCAATTGGGCATAACATTTGGCTCCCTGGCGGACCGAGAAGCAACAAGTAAAGGCTATTACAAAATAAAAAGGGACCAGTTATCCCTGGCATGAGAAGGAATGATGCCAGCGATCTGGGATCCTGGACGGTTTCTGAGAGGGAACCTGCCAGAGATTTCCTTCGAATGCCGAGCGAAGCAGACGGGGAGAAGTGGAGAGAATCCCACAGCATCCCTCCCAAAGATGGGGAGGCTGACTTTGGCTGGACTGCAACTTGCCAATATGAACAGCTGAGACATTCTGGGGAGTTATACGCCAAAAGGGTCATTGGGGAGTTATATGCCAAAGGAAGCCCGGGTGGCGCAGTGATTAAATGCCGATCCTGCAGCCTTGTGAGCTGGATCCCGGGGCTCCAAGGGCGACTCAGCCTTCCAGCCTTTCTTTCAGGGGTCGGTAAAATGAGGACCCAGCTTATGGGGGGCAACTGGGTTATAAATTGTAAACCGCTCAGAGAGTGCTGAGTGCACCGATAAGCAGATTTTTGTTGTTAACTGCCCTCAAGTCCATCTCGACTCATGGCAGTGACCCTCTGGAAGAGACATCTCCAAGAAGACCCTCTCTCCTCCCCTGCTCTGCTTAATTCCTGCAAGCCCTTCATTAATCCCCATAGGGACCTCCTTCATAACAGAGTCCATTTATCTAGGATGTGGCCTTCCTCTCTTCCTCCACCTTCCCCAGTATTATTGTCTTTTCTAGCGATTCATGCCTTCTCAGTCTGGTCATCTTGGCTTCTTCTTCCAGGGAGGTTTCTGGCTTGATCTGCTTTAGGACCCCTTTGTTGGTCCTTTTGGCTGTCCTCCATGGGACCCTCAGCATCTTCTCCAGCCCCACATTCTCTCAAATGCATTGATTTTCTTCCTACCTTCTTTCTTGACTGTCCAGCTCTCATATCCATCCATGGGAATAAGGGAATACAATGGCTTGTATGATTCTAACTTTTGTGCTCAGTTGTATGCCTTTTGCATTTTGGGATCTTTTCTAGTTCTTTCATAGCAGCCTTCCCCATTCTTAGTCTTCTTACAATCTCCTGACTGTAGTCCCTGCTCTGTTCAGTGTTTGATCCCAAATTTGAGACCTCTTTTACTATTTCTATTTATTTCAAAACATCCTCCTTGTGCATGCTGGTTTCCCACGCTGTGAGTTGAGACATTGCAAGGAAGCTGGCCTAAGGCCAAGGTGGCTTCCTTCCGGCCAGATGTTGGGCTCCACAGCTGCAGACCAGCCAACGCCACCAACTTCCCATGGAGACAGGGGCCCCATCCTGCACATCCCACCCAGACGGCCACCCAGCCATTGCAACCACCCATGGCTTGCATTTTGCATACACACACACACACACACACTGGCAAAGCCTGGACCCCTTTGTCCAGCCTGGCAACTGTTTTGACTCCAGTTTACACACACAGAGGAACCAGTTCTTGCAGAGATGGGATGCACACACCCCATCCACTTCAGTCTTTGGCCACCAAAAGAGGCCCTGTGGCCACCCCAAAAGACGAGGCAACCGTCACCAGAGCTGTTCTCTTATGTATGGCCCCCAGGTACTTATTTATTTTTTAAAATGCAAGCAATGCACTGCAGTTATTTTACACCGAGCATGCACTTAGGTTTTTAAGTGTGTTGTAAAAAATTCAGTTTGTAAGCTGCCTTGAGTAAAAAATTCAGCTTGTAAGCTGCCTTGAGTGCCGTTGGGTGGTGGTGGTGATGATGATGATGATGATGATGATGGAGGAGGAGGAAGAAAAGAATCAGCTTGATTGGTTTTTGCAATTTTTGCAGGATTACGAAAGAAAGCCACAACAGCCCTGAGTTTGCAGGACCAGAGGCGACCTGTTAATAACAAGGTTTCCTGGCGGTCCCTCATTCAGAAAGACATCAAATGTCAGATGGCAGAGACCGAAAGGAAGAAGGAAAGGTGCAGGGCCAGGGCAGGCAAGAGCTCCCAGAGGGCAATCCGGCCGCACTGTGGGAGGACTGGAGGAAGGAGGGCCGGCGTGTTTCCAGGCTCCCCTTCCATCCTTCCATCCAAGAGGGACAGGAGCATGCCTTTCGCACAAACAAAAGCTGGGCCTGTGAGCCTCGGTGACTCCATAGAGTCTGGGCTGAGCCTGGAGGACTGCGCTGGCCAGTTTTTGGCTCCTCCGGACAGCTGAAGGGCCCCATTGCAGCTGCGCTTTTGGGGTGAAACGGGGGTCTCTGGAGCAGTTCTGCTGATGCTTCTTGGGGCAAGACAAGGGGGGGATGTCAGCTGTTTTTAGGGATAAAATTCAAAGATATGCCCATGTTAGTCTGTAGAATCAGTCTGTAGAGAGATCTTGTAGCACCTTTGAGACTCACTGAAATAAAGAAGTTGGCAGCAGGAGCTTTCCTAGACTTAATTAGTTACTTCCAAATGCACCTGAGGAAGTAGACTGAAGTCTATGAAAGCTCCAAAAGCTTCCAACCTTTTTCTTTCAGTTCATCTCAAAGGAGACATAAGATCTCTCTACAAGCGGTTTTCAGGGTCTGGGATGAAAAATGTGAGGTTCTGGTCGTTTCCCGGGGTCCCAAGGGCAACTCAAACCATTGTTCTTAAAAACAAACCATTTTTAAAGGTTTATTTTCTTTGAACCTAACAGGTGAGCGGCTGAGGGGCCTATGCTAGGAGAAAGGCAGGGGAGAAATAAAATATTTTCTGGCTCATCCAGAGAGCTGCCCTTTGTGTAATAGCAAATGCTATCGTATCACTCTTGGTCGCCTTTTGCGTTGCTGGAAGGGGAGTCAGGGGTTTCCAGGTAGGAGACTATCAGCAGCATCTATTGGAGATGCTTTTATGGTTTGGGAGCTAGAAATGGGTTGGGGTCCTAGGAGTGCAGCGGGGGTCCTGAGGGCCACCCTGACCCTCCAAAGGCCATCCAGGGGACACACCATTCCCACCTTTGCCACAGGGAATGTCGGGCACAGAATGGGGGTGGCGTTCAAATGTGGGGGGCTGTTCCAGATCAAGGGGGGCAAAGGGGGCATAAGGCACCTGGCTTCAGCCACTGCAAGAGGTTTCCCTACTGCTCAGGCCAATCTCTGTGGCCAGACAGTGGGGCGGCACATGAAGAAAGAGGCCCCACATGATCCCAGGGTCCCCAGCCGCCCCACAGGACAAGCCTTGAGGTGCCATCATAGTTGGCCGAAGGGGAGACCCGTCCAGCCCACGGCTTGCAACCCACCAGAACCTTCCTCCCGCACAATCTGTACTGAAATGAAAAGCGCATGCATGGCCCATTTCCACCTTGCGGTGGAGGAGGAGAATGTCCGGCCAAGTTGAGTCCTCTGCCTTCAATAGGCACATCACACAGGGAGCTCACAACTGGAGTTTGGAAATAGTGAGCCCTCCACATTCACTGGGGTTAGGGGCACAAGACCCCCGTGAAAGTGCAAAAACCCCAAATAAAAACCACTGTATTTTTTTACCTGACAAAACACCTCTCTAGGCATCTCTAGGTCCTCCAGCGCAAATCTATGCTCAATATCTGCCGGACGTAGATCACAGAATTGCATTGGAGGACTTACAAATGCCTAGATAAATGTTCTCTCCAGGTCCTCCAGTGCGACCTTTGGCGGAGGCTGACCACAGAAATCATGCTGGAGGACCTAGAGATTCCTAGAGAGAAGATGTTAATAAAACCCATGAATAATCCAAGCCTCAAAAGTCAAAGCTGCAAATGTGGAGGGTTGACTGTATCTTGATCACCCCAGAGATCTCAGTGGATGCCCTGAAAGCGCAGAAGTGGGGCAGGAGCGATGGGTTCCTGGGGGCCTGGATCCCACCCAGGGATCTTCCTCATCATGGGGGAGCTGGAGCATGAAAGACCCTCTCAACCCGGCCGGCTGGTGATGCGGGAGGAGAGGCGCGCATGGCCAGGGACCGCCATGCTCCCCGTGGGGGACTGCGCTTCCCATCTCTCCCTGGAAACAGCCCCCACCTCCTCCATCCCTTCCCTTCCTTCCTAACCCAGCTCCTGTCAGCTCTCATAACATCATCTCCAGAGCCCCAGACGGCAAGGCAAGCGTGCGCTCTCCCATGCGCTCCCTCCGCAGGGGGGGACCCTTGCAAGAAGCCACCCTGACCCTCCTAGGGACCGTGAGAGGCTTGATGGGGAATGGGGGGGGGGAAGACCACCCGTCTCCCTCCCCAGTTTCCCCCCTTCCCTTCCCTTCCCATCCCACTGCCTTTTGTCTCTGGTCCCATTCCCACACTGGTGTGCACTGGGGCTCGGAGGAGGGGGCAGTGCAGGAGAATGGAGGCTCTGTTCAGAGCAAGAGTGGGCAACTGGGGCAGCCCCAGAGACCACTTTCCCGGCTACTGGGACCTCTCCCATTAACACAGACTATCAAACACATATTTTTTGAAAAAAAGTCTAAAGGTGACATCCTTCCAAAAGCTTGCAATGTACTTGAAGGGCAATTTTCTCTTTCCAGCAATTTGTAAGAGAGAGGATCCTCCCCCCCCCCTTTTTTTTGAACAAAAAGGTCAGTCAAGGGAGTGCCCAGGGGCCATATAAGGAGCCATGCAGGGTGCATCAAGCATCACCGCTGCCCACCCCGATTTACAGCAAAAGGACCTATAGCAACCCCCCACCCCACCCCACCCCCAGGAGTGGATTCAAATCCAGGGACACATGCAACCATTCCTCCTGTGGTGGGTGTGCTAAAGAAGTCAACGTTTTGGGACCAAAAATAAGGATGGGGTGGCAACCCAACAAGATGCCCTATGGTGGCCCCCATTCCTTGCCCTGACCAAGAATGAAAGCAGAGGGGAAGGGGATGGGCTGAAAGAAAGAGTGAAAAGAGAGAAAAGAAAGGGAGGGAGGAAAGAAGGAAGGAAGGAAGGAAGGAAGGAAGGAAGGAAGGAAGGGATGCAGAAGCTCAATGAAAGATAGAATCTAGAAAAGAGGATGGATGGATGGATGGATGAGAAGGGGATGCTCAAAGAGAGGAGGAATTAAAGGGCGGGCACCTCCTTGGAGAGATTTTAGGTTCTGAAGATGGCAGGAAAGACCCCTCCAGAGCCAGAAAGAGTCCTATCCGGCAGTGTGGCATAACAGAAGGAAACGTCCTCTGTTCCTCAAATCAGGGATTGGAGCCCTGTGGGCTTCCAGCTGTTCTGGGATTACAATACCCAGCATCCTTATGCTGAGGCCCCTTCCCCCTTTCCTAATGGACCTCTCCCAGTCTCCAGTGCTTTAACTGGGGAGATGAATAAGGAGAAATGTGCTCTCCTCCCTCCCGCAGGCTCAGATTTTCCTACTGAAATTTCTCTCCGAGAGCATAAGATTTTCCTCCCGGTCGGTCGGTCGGTCGGTCGGGAATATCATTTCCCTCAGGCTTGAGAACAAGGTTATGGGAAGGAACACCAGCCATCCAGACGCAGAAAAGAAAAGCAGCCGCAGAATCCCTGGAGCAGAGCATGAGCCCATCGCTCGGCCAGGGCCAGGGCCACGCGCCAAGGTGCAACGTCTTTATGGGTGGCTTGCAACCGGAGAGCCTCTGCTCAGGGGAGGATGTCCTTCCGAGAAATGTCTGCGTATAATGCTGGGACATGTATTTACGGTATTTAAATATATCTCCACTCCCTCCTCCCATATCAAGAGATCTCAAGGCAGGGGCAGCATGCAAGTACAAGGGATGCTTTGATTGGGAGTTCCTGCATGGCAGAATGGGGTTGGACTGGATGGCCCTTGGGGTCTCTTCCAACTCTACGATTCTATGATTCTACAGTTTGCCCTTCAGATCCATGGATTCTGCATCCATGGATTCAACCATCCATGGCTTGGAAATATTCATATTCATACAACAGACAGTGACTAAGAATTTAGCTAGAAATTTTGAAATGTAATACAGTCATGGGTAAATATGGGTATGTATAAAAAGTTATTACAGGATTGAAAATTTATGCAGGGACAGATACAAAGCTGTATGAGACAAAACTAAGGGAGGGAGTCAACATACATTATGGCTTTTCCCCCCCTGTTAGAAGCAAAGTCTAAAAAGCATAAAAAAAACCTAATCAAAGGAAAATAAAATACTGTTTGATTTGCATACAGTAATATCCGCAGAGAACAGCAAAATCTGTGAATCAAATTAATTAATCAAATCTAAGTTGTAAATTTAGAAATCTATGGAAAAACAGATAGGAAATTGTAGAAGAAAAACAGAATCAGAAGTAGTGAGAAAAAGATAAACAAGATTCAACAATAATAATAATAACTCGAGGGTCGTAGTTGAGGAAGTAACGAGTGTTATTGTGTATATCTATGTGGTTATATGTTGTTAGCAGGGAGGGATTTTAAGGGCTGGGGAGAGGAAATGAGATTGTATGATTGTTGTGTATGTTGTTTATGTAACTGAATTATTAAAATCAATAAAAAAATACGGTATTCGTATTCATATACACAGACATACAAAGCAAAGCTTGATTTTTCCATTTTATATAAGGGACACCATTTTTCTGCCCCTTGAGCATCCACAGATTTTGGTCTTGGAACCAAATCCCAGCAGATACCAATAGAATCAGAGAGTTGGAAGGGATCCCAAGGGGTCATCCAGTCCTTCGGCCACAGAGGAAGACCCTGTCCGAGCCCTCCCTCGGACAGATGGCCGTCCAGCCCCTGCTTAAAAACCTCCAAAGAAGACGACTCCACCACTCTCCAAGGCAGTGTGTTTATTGTTCAACGGCTCTAACCTCCAGGAAGTTCTTCCTTAATGAAATCAATGCAAGCAATTAAAAAATAATAATTTAAATGGACTAAAACCATGGTAGATATCATTCGCTAGTCAAACAGGTTTAAAACACTAAAATAGTTGTAAAGCCATATGCATTAGCATTTTGAGATAAAGTGGCGAGTCCCAAAGTCTTCAATGAACAGCCAGTTTTGGTGCCCATCAGGCCTCCAAGGGGAGGGCATTCCATAATTGGGGTTCCCCATCTGAAGAAAGACACCAGATCCCATTTGATCACAGAGGCTAAGCAGAATATAGTGGCACTATTCCTTCCCTTGATCTAGACACTATACTTCTATTGATGCAGCCTAAAATGGCATTGGCCTTTTTAGCTGCCGCATCGCACTGCTGACTCCTGTTCAACTTGTGGTCCACCTGGACTCCTAGATCCCTTTCACATGTAGTCAGCCCTGGTGAGTACTTGGATGGGGGACTGCCAAGGAATCTCACTTGCTGAAGGTTGTCTTTCAGAGGAAGGAACTGGCACAAAAATCCACCTCCGATTATTCTTTGACTAAGAAAGCCCTGTGAAATTCATGGGGTCACCCTAAGTCAGCTGGCCACCTGAGGCACATACACATAGGAACCTAGGGTGCCTAAATACCCCCAAAGGCACGACAATGGAACACTCTTCCTTGTAGACTGTGGAGGAGCCTCCTTCTTTGGAGGTCTTTAAACAAAGGCTGGGTGGCCATCTGTCAGGGATGCTTTGATTGGGAGTTCCTGCATGGCAGAAGAAGGGGGTTGGACTGGATGGCCCTTGGGGGTCTCTTCCAACTCTAGGATTCTATGAGAGACCACCAAGGAATCCCAGGTGCTGCAGGCTCTAAGGAACTTGCAAAACCACCTCTGAGACTTCCTTTTCTTAGAAAACCTGTTAAAATTCATGGGGTCGCCATACATCAACAGGCAACTTAAAGGCACACAGACAGACAGTATATCACAGGGCCTAAATACCCTGAATGCATTCGATCTCTTTTGATATTGGAAGCTAAACAAGGTCAGGGTTTTGGATGGGGGGGACCACTAGTGAGTACTAGGTGCTGGAGGCTCTATTTCAGAGGAAGGGGCTGGCAAAACCACCTCTGAGGATCCCTTGCCCCAGAATAGCCTGTGAAAAATTCATGGGGTTGGCAGAAGTTGGACGGCGACTTAAGGCACACACACACACACACAACAAGCCAAAGGTGGACTACAGATTCCAAAGCCGCTCTTGAAGGTGAAGGAGAGGAGATGGGAGCATCCTTCTTATAGCTCCAGCCTCCCTGATGCTGAAGGCTAGGTTTAGCATCTGGAGCGCTCTGTGGTCATTCTCTTTTTCCTCTGCCCTCCGCAGTCCCCGTGCCGGCATCCATTTTGAGGGCAAAGGAAGGGCACCTTGCTCTCAGGTGAAGCCAAAGGAGGAGGTCCTATTGCACCTCAGCCGGCTTTCCTCACATGGCCCTGGGACGCCTCCTCCTATCTATCCCCTGATGTCTAACCGGGGGGTCTTGGGAAACCGGCAGCACAAGCAAAGAGGGATGATGGAGCATGAGCAGCCGCAGCAGCATCCTTTCCACAGAAGAGACTCACAGAATCCTAGAGTTAGAAGAGACCCCCAAGGGTCATCCAGTCCAAACCCCTTCAGCCGTGCAGGAATACACCATCAAAGCACCCTTGACAGATGGCCATCCCGCCTCTGTTTAAAAGCCTCCAAAGAAGGAGCCTCCACCACACCAGGTCTCCTGAATCCAACTCACCAAGCTTTTGGTATTACTACTGGCTGAGACTGAAATGACCCCCAATATGAGGGCCAGAGAAGCCCCCTGCTATTTGGGACGGGGCAGGAAGGACCAGCAAGGGCCTTCACATGAAGTAACCACTCGCCCGGAAATATCGGGCCAGACTGGTTTACTCAAGGAACTCGTATCCTGACTTTCTCGGCCAGGATGGGACCCAAAGAGTCCAAAGGGTGACCCCGGGAAAAAGAAGCCTCCAAAATCAGCTTTGCAAAGCAAAGGGAGCCCCAAAGGGCAGCCAGCCAGCCCTTCCTTCCTTGCCTGCATGTTGGAGGAGGCTGCAGGAGGCAAGGGGAAGAAACCTTTCCAAGGAAGGAGGACAGGTCCAGCAGAGCTGAAGGAGGACCAGCCTTCCCAGAATTTCTGCCCTTCAGCAGAGACCAGGAGCTGCAGGACTGGGAGGAAGAGTCTGAGGAGGAGGAGGAGGCAAGTCTTCCAGACAGGGAACGGCCTGCAGCTCATCCAGTTGAACAGCAGCCTCAGCCAGCAGGACCAAGGCAAGACTCACCTGGGGCCCCAAGCCCTCCATCAAGAAGGACGGAGAAAGGTCTAGAAGAGCAAAGACGCTCAGCCAGGCTGCAACAGGGAAGCTCTGACCAGAATTACAGAATTAGAAGAGACCCCAAGGGTCATCCAGCCCAACCCCTTCTGCCATGCAGGAACTCTCAATCAAAGCATCCCTGACAGATGGCCATCCAGCCTCTGTTTAAAGGCCTCCAAAGGAGGAGACTCCACCAATGTCCAAGGAAGAGTCTTCCACTGTCCAGCAGCCCTTAGTGCCAGGAGGTTCTTCCTAATGTTGAGCTGGAATCTCTTTTCCTGGAGCTGTCATCCAGCTGGTGTTGTCAAGCCATTTAAGAGCAGAGTCTGCCTAAGGCAGTTGCCAGCATTCCTGTCCCTGATACCTCTTTCCAGATTCCTGGACTTCATACTTCGGACTTCCTGGCTTCTTCAGCCCCTGGACCGTGTTGACCTTGATTCTTCTTGCCTCCCTTGATTCGGACTGCTTTGAGGAACACTTTCCTTCTAACTGATGCTCTCTAGCTGCTGGTCCTTTACTGCCTCTGCCTGCACAGACCAAAAAAGAGTTGGAAGAGACTACAAGGGCCATCCAGTCAATGGTTCCTTCCAAGCCATGCTGCGTAGCTGTTTGGAGGATCAGGACAGGCTGTAAGGCTAGTTTCATCCCTGCAGAGCCTCCGTCAAGCGGCCCAAATTGCACTTTTTTGGGTACATTCTTTAAACCTAAAATAGGTTTTGGGGACTGTTTTAGCCATGGAATCACCAAGCTGCAAGGGATCCCCAAGGGCCATCTAATCCAACCCCCTGCCATGCAGGAAATCCAGGGCTGAGAGGTGGCCATTTCACACCAGTTTATCAACTTCCAACCAGCCTCCGAGGCAGCCGAGTCCAAGAGTCATCCAAAGCTCTCCCAAATGATTACTTGCAACCTTCTCCCTTGGCACTGGGTTCCACAGATGATATGGGAACAGCTGATAGGAGAACTGTTCTTAAACAGGGTTTAGGTCTTTTCCAAAGCAGAGTTGTTGTTGTTGTTTTTAATCTGTTGCATCTCACCTCAGGGGTCCTGGCAGGGCAATAGACACATACCTTTAACAACGAAGGGATCTGTAGCACCTTTGAGACTTACTGAGAGAAAGAAAGAAAGAAGTTGATAGCATTCGTAGACTTGAGCCTATTTCCTCAGATGAACGCAGGGTTTTCTGCAAATCTACAAAAGCTCATGCTACAACTAACTTCTTTCTCTCAGTTAGTTAGTCTCAAAGGTGCTACAGATCCCTTTGCATACTGCTTTTCCAGACTAACACGGCTATACCTTGGAATTTTAACAACAACGTAAGTTAAATAAAAAAGTTAATGTAAGTTAACATCCAACTTAAGTTGTAAGTTGGATGGAGAAGCCTTGCTTTTGGGGAAAGCCCAAGGTGGTGCTGAGGGCAGGGACAGACAGAAGGAGCACGGACGGACGGACAGATAGACGGACGGACGGACACGTTTCAGAATCATCTGGGAAGATGTCTGTCTGCCAGGAACAAATGCCATCTATCTGTCCTGGGAATCCTTGGGCACAGACCAAAAAAGATGTCTTCGAGGGAGAGCTGTGGCACTGTCCATGCGGAAAGGAAGGCTCCTCTCTCTCCAAAACCCTGCCACCAAATTTGCTCTGACCATGCAGCCAACACAGACCTTCCCTGGGATCCCCGCATCTGAGCATCCTTAATATTAAAACTAGCTCACACACCCCTTCTGATAGAATTGACGATCTGGATTCAACACAAATAGATTTAAGTACGTGTATGACTTCCACACATTCAGGATGGACTTTATTAAGGAGACCATGAACCTGAGTTTGCAGGAGCTGGACAGAGACAGAGCAACGGAGGACAGTCGAGGGGCCTGGAGATGGCTATCCACGGGGTCACTGCCATCGGTCAAGACTGACACAAAGGCAGTTAACAACAAATAAAAATGTCTATGCATATGTGTGAAGCTAGTGAAAATAAAGTGAAGAGTTTGGATAAGGCCCCTTAAAGAAAAGAAAAGACAGGGATGGCTTTTGGAATACACCCCACCCTCACATTGCCTGCAAGGAGTTTTAGGCTCCAGGGCCCCTTTTTTGGGGAGAAAAGGAGGCTATCTTTTCAATTCCACACCAACATGGTAGAGCAGGTAGACCACTCCTTAGGTAGACATACATAGTCTTCTTTTGGCAGAGAGGCTTTTTGTGGTTAATGAGGGAGAAGACAGACAATGCAAACAGGAAAGGAAGGATGGAGAGTTGTTAATCCGGAGGCTTCTTGGGCTGAAATCCCAGTTCGCAGTTGGGTTCATTGTCTAAGTTTTGCTTCTGTTGAAAATCACGCCAAAGACAGACCCTAAAAGGAGATCTGTAAATAAGGCTTCTGAATTTGAGCAGAGGGGAGATGGAAACAGGGGCAGAGAGAATGTATTCATTTAGGCATTTGTGATTTCTTATATAGTTTAATGACATCAGCCAATAATGTTGTTATGGGAAAAACACTGCCAGGGAAAGGGAATAAAACCACGCTGTTGTCAAGTTTGGGGGTGTGCCTGTCCACCTAGGGCACCCCTTTCTTCTTGCAAGAATGTTAACTAATAAATTGGAAATTACTGCTTCCCTTGTTTTGCCCTGATTAATTTGGTTTGGTACTTAGAAAACTGTAACTCACACCTCCCTTTTGGGACTTTTGCTTCTTCTAGTGCCCACCTTTAGGACCCAGCCTACGCATAGTTATAAACCATTGTGAAAACTATATAGCTGCCATAGCTGCAAGATTGGTTCTGGCAAGGAAGTGGAAAACCAATATAATTCCAAGGCATAGGGATGGGATCGAAAAAGGAACGGAAATGGCCCAGTTGGATAAATTGACTAATCTGGTGAAGGAAAAGCAAATGAATGTATTTATAGAAAATTGGAATCCATTTATAGAGTATGGTAAACAATTAAAAGGAGATATTAGTGTGATGGGGTTCGATGGTTAGTCAATGGGAATTCCTCGTTTTTCTTTCTACTTCTCTCCATTTATTTTGTATTGGTATAGATTATGGAATGTAGAAAAATACTAATAATAGGGTAAATATCTGGAAAGAAGTTGGTTTTAGAAGATTGAGAGGGAGGAGAACGTTATTATTTAAGAAACCAAAGAGAAAGTAAGCAGGAAAGTAAGCATTGGGATGTTGCTGTTATATGTTGTTATATGGCATGTGTTATATGTCACCTATAGTTTTATATGACTGTATGTCCAGGTGTATTTTAATTTATGGGGTTTTTTGTATGTGCTAAATTTTGAAACCTAAACCATCTTGAAAACTGTTTTAACCATTTCTAAAGTGAATTTAACTTGTCAAAAATTTTAATTTGGGTTTTGAGTTTATCTAAATTACTCTCATTTTTTAAAAAAATGTTTTTAAAATGTATTTGAGCGTATGCTATCCGGAGATCCTTGCATGCAGGGCAGGAGGTAAATAGTTTAAGGAGTAAAAAATACTTAAACCAGACCCAGCCTGATCACAAGGGAGCCAGCCCCATATAAAACTGCCATAGCCATTTGCCAGAGGCAGGTAGCCCTCCCTGTTCTGCAGCCTTTTTATTGTAATAAAAAGGTGGGAGATGAAATAAATAAATAAAACTGCAAAAAGCACATCTTGTGAGCATCCAATCCTACCTGTTAATTATTTGTTGAGTATAGTAGCCCATCATATTATTTGCGCTTGGCATCCTACCAGAAGGGTGATCTCCTGATGTCTATAAGACCCATCATTCCCATCTCTGCTGGCTAGGGATGGTGGGAGTTGCAGTCTACAGATCTGAACAGCACTGAGTGGTGGAAGGGCAGTTGCCCACCTTGAATCTCCCTGCCACTCCATCATCCTGGGTCACCCAAAGTCAACATAAGAAAGAGCCAAGAGGAGCCCCAAGATGGATCAGATCAGATCAAAGGCCCAACAAGTCCCGGATCCTGTTCCCACAGTGGCCCACTGCCTGCCCCACTGGGAAGCCCACCGGTGTGTGGGGTGTGTGGGCAGGAGTGCAACTGTACTCTTTGACTCGCAGCTAATATGCAAAGGGGCTAGGCTCTTGGTCGTATGTTGAACATGAGCCAGCAGCGTAAT
The DNA here is from genome assembly GCA_026167975.1 of Phrynosoma blainvillii. Lineage (NCBI taxonomy): Eukaryota > Metazoa > Chordata > Lepidosauria > Squamata > Phrynosomatidae > Phrynosoma > Phrynosoma blainvillii. The sequence goes on along the minus strand of JANUYF010000001.1, from coordinate 4,020,489 downwards.
GCTGCAGCAAAGCAGACAAACGCTATCGTGGCCTGCATTTTTAGAAGCACTGTTTCCAAATCGAGGGAATTAATGCAGTCAGCCCTCCACATTTGCAGCTTTGACTTTTGTGGATTTGATTAATGCCGTATTTTCTGGCGTATAAGACGACCCGCGTACAAGACGACCCCCCCCCCATTTTTCCAGCCAACATATAGAGTTTTAGCACCTCCATCCTCATTATCCCTATATCCGGCATATAAGACAACCCCCCCCCTCACTTTAGCCACAGATTTTGCAGGTAAAAAAGTAGTCTTATACGCAGGAAAATAAGGTATGTTCTCTCTAGGAATCTCTAGGTCCTCCAGCGCAACTCTGCTGGAAATTGACCATAGAGTTCTACTGGAAGACTTAGAGGTTACTAGAGAAAACACTTCTCTAGGCAACATCTGGCAGATGTTGACCACAGAGTTGTGCTGGAGCATCTGGAGATTCCTAGAGAGGTAACAGTGTTTTTTTATTTGCATTTTTTCCATTTTCACGGGGGTCCTGTGCCCCTAACCCCAGCGAATGTGGAGGGACCGGTGCAGTCCCATTATATTCTGCGCTGGTCAGGCCTCATTGCTCCGTTCTGGGCGCCTCGTTTTAAGAAGGTTATAGACAAGTTCAGAGAAGGGCAAGGAGGATGGAAAGAGGGATGGAGAGGAAAAGGTACGAGGAAAGGGTGAAGGAGCTGGGCATGGTCAACCTGGGGAAGAGAAGGGAAGGGAAGACTGAGGGGTGGCAGGAGTGTCCTCTTTAAACGCCTCAAGAGGAGGGGGCTGGATGTTCTCTGCTGACCCAATGGCTTCAAGGAGAGTCCATTTTGGCTGACCATTAGGAAGGAGGACCTTCTGGCAATGGAACCAATTCCCTACAGAGGTGGCAAGTCTCCTTCCCGGAACGTCTTCCAAAAGAGGTTGGACAGCTACCTACTACTGGAGATGCTTTAGCTGGATCCTCTGCACTGAGCGGGGGGTCAGACCTGATGGCCTCGGGGGACCCTTCCTATTCTATTATTCTACAGGGATAGAAATGGGGACTGCAGTCAGGATATCAGGAGACGACTAAGAATGGGAAGGGTGGCTATGAAAGAACTAGGAAAGATCCTCAAATGCAAAGATAGACAACTCAGAACAAAAGTCAGAATCATACAAGGCATCGTATTCCCTATTATTCCCATGGATGGAAGTGACGGCTGGACAGTTAAGAAAGAAGATAGGAGGAAAACCAATGCAGCATTTGAGAGAATATGGGGCTGGAGAAGGATTTTGAGGATCCCATGGAGAGCCAAAAGGACAAACCAAGGGGTCCTAGAACAGATCAAGCCAGAAACCTCCCTGGAAGAAGAAGCCAAGATGGCCAAACTGAGGCTGTCGTATTTCGGACGCATCATGAGAAGGGAGGACTCTTTGGGAAAAACAATAGTGCTGGAGGGCCCCAGGCCAGATGGATGGACTCTATTATGAAGGAGGTCCCTATGGGGATGAATGAGGGGCTTGCAGGGACTAAGCAGAGCAATGGAGGACCCTCCGGGGGGGGGGGGTCTTCTTGGAGAGGTCTCATCCATAGGGTCACTGCCATGAGTCCAACTTGAGGGCAGTTAACAACAACAACAACAACAACAACGTCATTCTTACAGCCATCCTCCTCCACAAATTGTTCCAATTCCCTTTTTTAAAAACCATGCCCTATGATGAGGAATGACTTAGGGAGCTGGGTCTGTTTAGCCTGGGGAAGAGAAGGTTAAGAGGGGATATGATAGCCCTCTTTAAATATTTGAAAATATGTCATACTAAGGATGGAGCACGCTTGTTTTCTGCTGCTCCAGAGAATAGGACCTCAATGGATGCAAGCTCCAGGAAAAGAGATTTTCAGGAGGAACTTCCTGACAGTAAGAGATACTTCCCAGTGGAAAATGCTGCTGCCTTAGAGGATGGTGGAGTTTCATTCTTTGGAGGTTTTAAAACAGAGGCAGGATGGCCATTTGTTCTAGGGAAGGCTTTGACAGGGAGTTCCTGCATGGCAGAATGGGACTGGACTTGGTGGTCCTTGGGGTCTCTTCCAACTCTATGATTCTGTGAAAGCCATCCAAGCTGGCAGCGTTGCTCCATCCTGTGGCAGTGAGTTGCACACCAATTCTTGCATTAAGAGATGTGGAAAATTCTTCAGAAACAAAGGCAGGAGGATATGGATTGGGCTTGGGGGGGGTGGGGAGAAGAGAATATCCCCACAATTTTCAAATAATAAAATGTGGCATAATGAAGAAGCAAGGGAGCGGGTGGCAGGAGGAAAGACCACCTCTGACCATCCAAGCCAGCAGCCAAGCAATACAAGTTAAATGACAAGGCGGCAGATTTATCTGTTAGGACAAAATGCCCATCGTCCAGCTGCACAATCCAGTTAAACCCAAGCGCTTGGAGGTAAACCAATTGATGCCTCTTGTAATCTATGGGATTATATCTGCTTAAATCCAAGGCAACTCAGCAATGAAATAAACCTCTTTGTGGGTGTATGGAAATTGCCCACCTTAGACAGGAAAACAATGATTCATTGATAGACGGACTGAATTCATACCCAGAATGGGATCCAAGGCTTTGCAAAATCTCAGGAGGAACATTGAAGGTGCGGGAGACCCCACTTATTCATTTATTTATTGGCCAATATTTACTCATTTCAAAATGAGGTCACTTATTTTTTTTAAAAAAATGTTAAAGGCTACTGCCACACTGCAGAAATAAACACAGTTGGATACTACATGGCTCAAGGCTATGGAATTCTGGGATTTGTAGTTTGGTGGGGCACCGGAACTCTCTGACAGGGAAGGCTAAATAATTCACAAAACTGCAAACCCCAGAATTCCATAGCATTTTAGGATGGCCAGCACAACCTAAAAGCCTGCATGGTGGAGTGGTTTGAGTGCTGCACTAGGATTCGTTGGGCAAGGCACACTCTCTCAGCCTAAAGTGGAAGAACAAGACAGCAAAGAACCCTGGCCAAGAAAACCCTAGGAGATGGTCAATGTAAGTCTGAGTTGAAGACCCATAATGTGGAAACCAGTGTGATGCAAGGATTTATGTTTTGGGCTAGGACCCCAAGAGACCAGGATTCAAATCTCTGCTTGGTCATGGAAAGCCCCTGGATGAGTCTGGGCAAGTCACACTCTCTCAGCCTCAGAGGAAGGCAATGGCAACCCCCCCACCTTTGAAGAAATCTTGCCACGAAAACCTCAGGATAGGGTCACTGGCACAGAGCAACCCTGCAACTCTGCCCAAATTCACAAGAATTTCCAAATGCAGTGCAGATTGATTATAAGCTGCAGAAGTCCAGAAACCCTTAGCAAGCTTTAGGAGGCGCAGCAGAGCGGAGGAGGCCCAGTCCAGTGTGTTACATACACAAAAGCCCAGCATCCACCAGCAGCAGCCTTCAAGAGAAACCGGGCGATAAGTCACACTGAATGCTGGAGCATTTGCTGTCGGCGCGTGCCTTCGAGTCGTTGGCCTCCCTAAGGCAAACCTATCATGGGGTTTTCTTGGCAAGAGCACAGCTCCAACCTGGGCCACTTCAGAGTTCAGAAAAGTTCGTTCTGTGGACTACGGTTCCCAGAATCCCCCCCCCCCCCCCCCGTTTGGCCATGACGTTAACCTCGAGAAGACAAGGCTGCTGCCACGGCTTCCTCCCTGGAGGTCCCATTTGCGAAAGTGGACCGCTTTTCCCGTGGGAGAAGTCCGCCTTGTCCTTCTGCCCTGAATGGCCACATCCGGCCCACATCTGCGCATCTCTTGGGGGGTTCGGGAGAGCAAAGTGCCTGCTCCACATACCCTGCATATATTACACTATATAGGTCACTGTAAGCAGGGAATGGGCTTCCTTTGGCGTGGGGAGGTAACTATGCGCCGTCTCTCTGCATGTGAACCTCGCACACAATGCACGTCCTTCCTGTGGATGCCTTCCCTTTCCTCCCCCATTTTGGGGCTTGCTTGGAAGAAGAAGGCTTCCCTGCCTCCATCTTCCCAGAAGGCTGACGTTCTGATTTCCACTCCGTATGGCTCCTCCGTCCGGGAAGGAGAAGGAGAAGGCAGGCAGATAGCAGCCGTCGCAGCCACTAAATGGATTAAGGAGCGAAACTGGAAAGCGATACGCACACAGCCGTAAATGCGCCTCTACCAAGGACTATGAGGGCCGTGCACCGAGTCACGCCACCTTTGCGCTGTGCAGCACAAGAGCCACAAACACACACCACACCTGGCGGGGAAGGGGCCTTCTTTGCCTGAGACAAGGACATCTTGCAGACCGTCCAAATTCACCCCCAGGAACTAAGTAAACCCAGGGGAGCGTGTGCGCCTCCGTCGGATGCCAATTCAGCCCCACAAAGAGGCATTACATTTAAAAAGGCGGGGTGGGCATGCCATCCCATGCATGGACACTCTGCACCAGGGGTAGGCAAAGCAAGGCCTGGGGGCCAGATGCGGCCCCCCAAGGCCTTTGGACCGGCCCCAGGCCGGTCCTGCCGCCGCCCCCACTGCCACCGCTGCCGCCCGCCATGATGATATTAATTATTGTTGTTATTACTTGTTCTTGGGGTTTTATTGGCAAAATCTCCACAGGGGTTTTGCCATGGCTTTTCTGGGGCTGAAAGAGAGTGCATGCATTTTTTTTTAATTTTTTAAAATTTTTATTTATTTATTTATTTATTTTTGGTGCTTCGGACCCCCAATTGTCTGAGGGACAGCAACCCGGCCGCCGGCTCAAAAAGGTTGCCTACCCCTGCTCTGCGCACTTCACTGGCAGACAGCGTGAAAACTGCTGCGGGTGCATGCAGTTTAGAAAAAAAACCCCCAAAAAAGTATAAAACGGGGAACAATGCTTGCTGGGAATGCCAGAAAGTAGGTGGAACATTTTATCATTTCTGGTGGAAATGTAAGGAAGCAGAAAGATTTTGGAGAAAGATACAAAAGTTAATGTCAGAGGTATTACAGATAAAAATTCATTTCTACCTGACACTTTTCCTGTTAAATATGACTAATACAATAGATAAAGAAACAGAAAGAAAATATAGACGAATTATATTATATATGGTTACATCTGCTAGAATTATCTACGCTAAATACTGGAAGCAAGTAAATATACCATCAGAAGAAGAATGGAACTTTACAATGCGAGACGCTATGGAATTAGATATAATAACAGCCTTGATGAATGAAAAAGTAGAAAAGGACATAGAGGAGGAATGGAGATGTCTAAAAAACTACTGGGAAATGAAAAGATATTAAATATATAGAATGTTTGATTGACTTAAATTATTTAAGTATTCCTTAGTTGATGGAAATCTACATTTGGAATTTAGAGAATATACTGGGACAATAGCTATGGAGAGTATGATGTACTTAGAGGGACTAAATAAATAGTAGATAGAAAAAGCAGATAATTATATGTTGGGAAGTCGATTTGATAATTATATGGAAAGTAGACTATAAACACGAGTGTTTGTATGTATGTATGTATATGTCTATGTTTGTAATTATTTTGTATGTTTTGGTTAATAAATATTTTTTTAAAAATACCCCCAAAAAACAAAAACAAAATTCTAATGCCTGTTGTTGATTTCTAAAGCTTAGGAATAAGGTTGTTGTGGCAACCCAGAAAACAGAAAGTCCAAACCCAAATCGATAAATTTAAAAAAAAAAATCCCAAGTTCCCATATATAATATGATTTATGAGTATTTTCTTTCAATCTGTGTTGGAATTTTGTTTAACGTATTTAAAAGATAAATTTCCGGCCTCATCTCATAATTTATACTTAGCATCATTCCAATTGTTGTGTGTATTTGCTTCCAGAATATTTTTAATTTTGAACGTCGCCACCATATTATATTATATATGATAACGGCAGCAAGAATGATATTAGCACGGTACTGGAAAAGACAAAAGACGCCAGAAATAGATATTTGGTTACTTAAACTAGTAGAAATGATTGAAGTGGATAAATGTACTGCTTGTTTAAATCATAAAGATAAAGAGGATATTGAAAAAGAATGGCTCCCGATGACAGACTATTGTAAACTAAAGTGGAAAGAGATTGTAGGAACATGAAGGAGACCAAGTCAGAAAATAGTAAGTACAGTCAAAATTCCCTCTATAACATTTTGACTATTATCTCCAGCCCATGATGTACTCCTTCCTTCCAAGATACTGTCCTCCTCCAGTTCTTTCAAAGCCTGAGAAACAATCTATTTTCAATGCCGGCCTTCTCTCCCATTATCCCTTCAACATACTGCCTGGGGATGATAGGAGTTGCAATCTAACAGTCTACAGTTGGGAAGGTGGTGAGGGCAGTGGCTGCCCCTGTCGCCGACTGTGTTTTGCAAGTGAAATGCTCCTTGCATGGCTGGGTTGCCAGCCTGGGGATTCCCAGGAGGAGCTCCCTTTGGGAAGGCATCTCTTCGCCTTGCCTTCCGTGATGCAAGAGGGCTTTTCCTCCTCCTCCCCAAACGCCAGCCTTCCCTGCCTTCACATTCTCTTCCTTTGACTTCCTTCTTTAAGCAGAGGCTGGATGGCCATCTGTCGGGGATGCTTTGATTGGGAGTTCCTGCATGGCAGAATGGGGTTGGACTGGATGGCCCTTGGGGTCTCTTCCAACTCTATGATTCTATGACTCCCACTTCTTCGGACAAGCTATGCCTCCTTATGGGAAGGCTTCTCTGCTGGTCCATCTTGCTCAGCAAAGCCGGCAGCTCTGAATCAGCTGGAAGCTTCCGGGAATTTTGCAAGCCAGGCATCGGGGAAAGCTGCATCCTCTCCTTGCTGGACCTGGCATTCTGGAGCCAGAAAGCCCAGGTTCCCAGATATCCAGGCCTGGCCCTGAGTCTCATGGCCTGGCCCTGAGTCTCTGGTCCATGGGATGAGGGGAAGAAACCTAGGGCAAGAGTGCTGCCTTGCGAAGTGCATGCAACCTGTGTTAGATGTGATGTTTCTGATTTGAACTGCATCTTCTCTGCAACTGTTCTTGATGCTCAGATATCATGCTCAGACTTCATCTGGAAGGGATCCTGTGTCCAGTTCTGGGCCCCAGAGTTCAAGAAGGATATTGACCAGCTGGCCAGGAGGGTGACCAAGAGTGCAAAACACAATGGATTAACTATAAAATCCTTTCACAAGATTGGAGACATGGATGCCCACCAACTCATTCCAATCCAGCAGCAGCAATTGGGAAAAGAGGTCCAACCTAAACCTTAGGAAGAACTTCCTGATGGTAAGAGCTGTTTGACAATGGAAGAGGCAGCTGCCTCGGATTGTGTTGGCGTCTCCTTCTTTGGAGGTTTTTAGGAGCCAACGTGGTGCAGCGGTTTGAGTGTTGAACTATGACTCTGGAGACCAGGGTATGATTCCCAGTTTGGCCATGAAACCCACTGGGTGACCTTGGGCAAGTCACACGCTCTCAGCCTCAGGGGAAGGCAATGGCAAACCCCCTCTGAACCAATCTTGCCAAGAAAATGTCTTAGGGCCACCATAAGTCAGAACAACGTGAAGGCACCCAACGACAACAACAACAGAACAGAGGCTGGATGACCATCTGTCACAGGGAGGGCTTTGACTCTGCATTGCTGTATTGCAGGGGGTTGGACTGGGTGGCCTTTGGGGGTCTCTTCCAACCCTAGGATTCTGTGATTCTAGGATTACTGAGCATGTTCACCCTGTAAAGCTTGTTTGTCCTTGAAGACTATGAGGAACCAAGCCATACGAGGAGCAATGGAAAGGAGAAGGCTGAGAAGGGATGCAATGGCCATCTTTAAATATCTGAGCAGATGTCATGCACAAAGCGAAAGGAGCTTGTCTCCCGCTGCTCCAGAGACCAGGACACAAATCACAGATTCAGACGGCAAGAAAAGAGATTCCACCTAAACATTAGAAAGAACTCTTTTTGTGCTGTAAGAGGCATTCAACAATAAAACAGACTCCTTGGGAGGATGTGGGCTTCTCCTCCTTTGGAGGTTGGGTGACCATCTTTTGGGAATGACCGAGTGGTGGATCCCTGCACGGCAGACTGGGGATGGACTAGATTGCTCTTGTGGTCCCTTTCCTATTATGGTTCTATGGACCTCTCCCTGCGATGTCACAAGGGACCATTCCTAGGTCTTTTTGGCCCTGACATCTGGGACTGTCCCAACTGGACCCTCTGAAAAAGGAGGCTGTGGCTTTGGGGGCTTCCTTGCATCGACTGCAGAAGGCAAAACCAGTCCCCTGTTCCCCCTTCTCCAGGGCAACCGGATGTCCTCACCACAAAGGAGGATCAGGCACTGCAAAATGTAGGACATGCAAGAAAAATGGATGACCTGACCACATCAAAGCTAAAAACACTCATATAAAGGTAAATGCACACTTCTTAGTCACGTTCAAAACGGAGGGCGTTTTGACATTCCTCCTGGAGAGAAGGTTGGAATGTAGGACCTGTCCTGGAAAAGGAGGGCCCTCTGGTCACCCTGCCTCTCCATGCACCATACAATCCAAGATCCCATCCTCCCCAAAGATGCCTGGAAAAGCTTGGGGCCTTCGCAATCACAAATTCCACCACAACGACGAGTCCCACCAGCTGTGCAAGTGGGTTTCCTCAAGAGGCCAGGATTCCCTTGTAGGAAGAGCCCAGAAACCTCAGTCTTGTCCAGCTGGGACTCAGGAGCGCTTCGCACCCGGGTCCCAATCCTGACCAAATGCAAAAGCACCACAACACGCAGCACCGTTGCAGCAGCAAAGGACTCTCTGTGTGTGTGTGCTTCATTCATTGTATTCAATTTACATCCCATAAAGGTACCAGCCTCCCCTCTGATATCAGAAGCTAAGCAGGGTCAGCCTTGGTTAGGACTTGGATGGGAGTCTGCCAACCAATCCCAGATACTGGAGACTCTATTTCAGAGCAAGGAAAGGGTAAAAACACCTCTAAAAAAACCCTATGAAATGTATGGGGTAGCCATAAGTCAGCAGGAGACTTAAAGGCAGGCACAGGCACAGAGAAATACACACACACGCACACACACACACACACATTTCTCCCAAAAATGGGACCCAAGGCAGCAGCACACACCAAAACAAAATACACCTAAAAACAATCATCATCATAACAAACAAACTTTCACAAGCCAATAGACAAACTATCTTATTCAAAACAGTAGGAATAAAAAATATTAAAAGCATTTGAAACATAAATATGAGAATAAAAGTACAGAACCCAGCCACCCAAAGATTCTTATCGCATTCCCAAAGCCCTGTTTAAAACAGACGGGGGGGGGGGGGGGGGGGTCAGAGGTGTCCCAAGGGTTGGGGTCACCCGGTGCGGTCACTCATGGTGACCCCTTCCACTTATCTCCTCCATTCCCACACCATACAGAACCCCCCTTAGTCATGTTTTAGGTAATCATGTTCCGAAATTCCAATTCCTATATAATAATAATTATTATTATTATTATTATTATTATTATTATTATTATTTATATCCCGCCTCTCTGTAAACACAACCAGGGCAGCTTATACGATCAAACATACAGACCTGTCTCCCAACAGCCCACCCCCCCAAAATACAATTAAACAATCATAATTTAAAACATACTTAAAATAACAGATAAACAACAGATGACAAATAAATCTAAAAAAAACACAACAGTAACAGAAATCAAGGTCAGGCCTATCTTTTTCGGTGGCCACTAGCAAAATGAAAATTATACCTTCAAATTACAGTATCATATGCACAGCCTAAATATATTTGCATATACATATATAGATAGTGTCATGGTTGAAGTGAAAATTTAGTAAAATGTGATTTAAAAAAAAGAAGCTATTAAATTAACATTTTAAATCTGGGGCCTCTCCTTTCTCCTCCCAATAAGGCTCACCCTATCTTTTCAGCAGTTTAATGGGACACAAGCAAAATTGATTGTGAGTTCCTGCATGGCAGAAGAGGGTTGGACTGGACGGCCCTTGTGGTCTCTTCCAACTCTAGGATTCTAGAATTCTATGATCACAACCCATTTCTGCCCAAAGGCAGATGTTTGGGGAGCAATGGTGTCACCCCCATTAGTCCACACCCCCCGCATGACGCCAGTGGGGTAGTCAGCTATCCAGTGGCAGGGAGTTCCACATCCTGGGAGCAGCCACCAAGAAGGCCCTGTCTCTTATGACATTGCCCAACATGGCAGTTCTGGTGGAAACAATAGCCTTCCCTAAACAGTCTCAAAACTGGACCGTAGCCATTGAGATGCCTTGCCTCCCTGAGCCGCACGGCTCTGCAAAAGGGTAATGTCCTACCATCCCTGGTAACAACACGGAGGACACAACTCTCATGGGGAAAAGGGTTCCTAGGGACCTTTTCCGCAGCATCCCAAGGAGGCAGCTGCTGAGGATGATGCTCCGCACAGATGTCTGGACAACTTGCGCACTCAGCAACCTTCACTGCATCCGAGTGGAAGAGCTGGGCATATGCTCCTAACGCAGCGATTCCCAAGCTCTGGCCTTCCAGGTGTTTTGGACTTCAACTCCCAGAATCCCTGACCATCGGCTAAGATGGCTGAGGCTTTTGGGAGCTGGAGTCCAAAACAGCCAGAGGACCAAAGTTTGGGAATCACTGTTCTAATAATGTGCGATCCCACTGAAAAGGAGGCCGTGAACATTTCTACCCTCTGGCCCCAAAACAGACTTTGAGATAATTCTTCATTTTAAAAAAGTGAAGTTTGAAATACCTTTTAAAAGATGGGAAGGGTTTGGTTTCCAGAGTTTCCAGAGCCTGATGGCTCCAGGGCTGGCTCTCGGAGGTCTCTCTCGCCTTCAGTGGCTCTCATAAGTCAAAGTTGGCTTGATAGCAAAGAACAACGACAAGATTAAATCAACCCCGAAATCTCCATAGACTGAGGCTGTTGTACTTTGGGCCCCATCATGAAATGCCATAATGCTCAGAAAAGCAGAAGGCAGGAGGAAAAGAAGGTGACTGCATTGCATGATGGGCTGATTCCATCAAAGAAGCGTTTGCAAGACCTGAGTTGCTGACAGGGGCTTTTGGAGGTCTCTCATCAGAGGGGCAAGCCAGCTCAATGGCACATAACAACAACCACCTCCTCACTGCCTTGCACCCAGCCATCTCCATTGCAGGGAAAGAAAGAAAGAAAGAAAGAAAGAAAGAAAGAAAGAAAGAAAAGTGAAGGAAGGAGAGAGAGAGAAAGAAAGAAAAGGGAAGGAAGGAGAGAGAGAGAGAAAGTGAGAAAGTGAGAAAGAAAGAAAGAAAGAAAGAAAGAAAGAAAGGAAAGTGAAGAAGAGAGAGAGAGAAAGAAAGAAAGAAAAGGGAAGGAAGGAGAGAGAGATAGAAAGTGAGAAAGAAAGGAAGGAAGGAAGGAAGGAGAGAGAGAGAGAAAGAAAGAAAGAAAGAAAGAAAGAAAGAAAAGGGAAGGAATGAGAGAGAGATAGAAAGTGAGAAAGAAAGAAAGAAAGAAAGAAAGAAAGAAAGAAAGAAAAGGGAAGGAATGAGAGAGAGATAGAAAGTGAGAAAGAAAGAAAGAAAGAAAGAAAGAAAAGGGAAGGAAGGAGAGAGAGAGAGAGAGAGAGTGAGAAAGAAAGAAAGGAAGGAAGGAAGGAAGGAAGAAAGAAGGAAAGCACTTCCTGTCTTGCAAAGGGCACTCTCTGCCTTCAGCTGCAAGCGACCCATGGCTTTCACCGCATCCCAAGCTCCTCGGATGCTCCAAAGAGGAAGGCAAAAGCTTGTGCCATTTCCTGGAGGCAAATGGTCTTCAGTACCCCATTTGCCAGGCCCAACGCGGCGGATGATGGTGGGCTGCGAGGCACCATTGCAAGGGACCCTCCTTCTCCTCTTTTCTCCTTCCTTCCTTCCTTCCTTCCTTCCTTCCTTCCTTCCATCCATCCTTTGGCCTCTTGGATGCCTGCCCCATCACTCTCCATCCACACCTGTGGACACCAGACACAGGAGGTCTGGAAAAGGCTCCAGCGATTCCCAAATTCTAGCCCACTTGGCGTTTGGGACTCCAGCTCCCAGAAGTCACAGCCATCTTGACCGACAGTCTGGGATTCTGGGAGCTGAAGCCCAAAACACCTGCAAGGCCTGAGTTTGGGAATCACTGCTATACGTTATTTATATATATATATTTTTTTTGGGGGGGGGGAGATTCTCCATCTTCTATCTAAAGAATGACACTCCCTTAAGAAAAATAATTTTGATATAAATGCACTTATTTATTTATTTTTATTCTTTTATGCAGAGATTTGAAATGTTTTAACATTATGGTTAGTTCAATTCTATTGTTCGCTTTCTGTATGTTTTTTTAAAAAACGGTATTGCTCTTTTAAAATGTTCCCTTTTTGTATGGTTTTTTACTGTATTGTTCTTTTAAAAGGTAAGCTGCCTTGAGTCCCATTTTTGGGAGGAAGGTGGGATGCAAACAACAACAACAATAGATGCAATTGTGCAAATATTGCATGCTTTTAAAAAAGCACTGCTTTTTAAAAGAATGATACAAAGAAAAGAAACAAGGGAACAAGAGAGAGAGAAAGAATAAGAAAATAAGTATACTGTATATAAGTCAATGGACTTTTAGTGGTGTGCTGATGTAATTGTGTGTTTTTAATTATGAATATATATACATATATATATATATATATATATTCATATATATTTTATAATTTTAAAAATGAAGATATATAATAATGAATATATATTTATATATATTTGATAATTTTAATAATGAATATATATTTAATAATGAATATATAAACACACACACATATATATTCACCATTAAAAGCCCACTGACTTGTATATACTTTGCTAAACAACATATAAAATTAAAACCATTGTTGATTGTTATAACCATTGTTATACATTGATTAACTCTTACTATGTTTTTAATATTCTGTAAGCCACCCTGAGTGCCAGTATTGGGGAAAGGGAAAGGTATAAATTAGTAAAATAATACTAATGCAACAAACTACAATTCCCAGGATTCCATAGGATGGAGCCATGGCAGTTTATGGTCCAAACACACACTGCAGAAATAATCCAGTTTGAGACTGCTTTAACTGTCCTGGCTCAGAGAATACCTGTATTTGCATTTACATACATGAGATCTCTTGGAGACAGGACCCAGGTTTAACCACAAAATTCATTTGAGTTTCATATACATCTTATAAACATAGCCTGAAAGTAATTATATGCACAATATTTTTAAAAAATAATTTTGTGCATGAAACAGAGCCTGTGTGCACGAAGCCATCAGAAAGCAAAGGTGTCACTGTCTCAGCCACCATAGAATCATAGAATCCTAGAATTGGAAGAGACCCCAAGGGCCATCCAGTCCAACCCCATTCTGCCATGCAGGAACTCCCAATCAAAGCATCCCTGAAAGACGTTCTGGTTTTTTTGAATATTTCAGATTTTAGATCGGGGGGGGGGGGGGGCTCAATCTGTAAATCTATTCCAAGCCTGGAGCTTCCACAGCAGTCAGACCCATTTGCCCAATTTGGTGGGGTTTATATACATCCTTGCTGTGTACGCGTGGCACAGTGGTTTGAGTGTTGGACTACAACTCTGGAGACCAGGGTTTGATTCCCAGCTCAGCCCTGAAACCCCCTGGGTGACCTTGGGTAGGTCACACTCTCTCGGCCTCAGGGGAAGAAGGCAACGGCAGACCTCCTGAGAACAAATCTCGTCAAGACAACTCCATGACAGGTTTGCCTTAGGGCCACCACCGTAAGTCGGAAAGGACTTGAAGGCACACAGCTCAGGTGCATCTTTGGTACCTGAGGGAGCAGAGAGAGGAGGCTCCAGAGCATCCCTTCCCCAGCAACGCATCTTTGCATCCTCCATCCTCTGGGAAACCAGGGCTGGTCCTTCCCTAGGGCCGGCCTCAGGAGGCTCCTTCCCGGATGCTGTGCTTCTGTGCTCTCTGGACTGACCGGCACCCCAAGGGCAGAGGGGCAGCAGAGCCCAGGGGATGATGGGACACGTCCCCTTCCCTGCCATTGAACCCTCAACCCTTCCCCGCAAGGAAAACACACCATCAATGAGTGACACCCAAGAGACCCCCACCCCATCGGGTCAGCCCCCTCCCCGGCTCAGGTCTTGCAAACTCAGGGCAGCAGCCATGGCTTTCCATCCATCATTCTGTCTTCCCTCTTTTTCTACGAAAAGCATCTCCTTCACCTCACAAAAACCACTCCCTTTTTGGCCATTTTAACACTTCCTGAGAGTAAAGGCTGTTTGACACTGGAAGATGCTCTCTTGGAGATTTTGGTGGAGTCTCCTTCTTTGGAGGACTTTAAACAGAGGCTGGATGGCCATCTATCAGGGATGCTTTGATTTTGAGTTCCTGCATGGCAGAATGGAGTTGGACTGGATGGCCCTTGGGGTCTCTTCCAACTCCATATGATTCCAACTTCCAACTCCATACTCTCAGGGTTAGACAAGCTGCATTTCTACTACTCCCCATTCTTAGGCACATTAAAGGGGGCTTTGACTGCTGACACTCCTCTGATAGAATACATCTTTATTCAATAAGTTTCCAGAACATTTCATACACACACACACACACACACACACTCTCTCTCTCTCTATATGTGTGTGTGTGTATGTATATATATATATATATATATATATATATATACACACACACACACACACACACATATATATATATATTTTACACTCCTCTGAATGAGAGACCTCCAAGACACCCCATTATCAGCAGCCCTCCTCAGGTCTTGCAAATGCAGGGCACTAGCCAGCCCCTATGAGGAAGGACTTAGGGAAGTGGGTATGTTTAGAATCACAGAATCATATGGAGTTGGAAGAGACCCCAAGGGCCATCCAGTCCAACCCCTTCTGTCGGGGATGCTTTGATTGGGAGTTCCTGCATGGCAGGGGGTTGGACTGGATGGCCCTTGTGGTCTCTTCCAACTCTATGATTCTATGATTCTATGATTCTGCCATGCAGGAACTCAAAATCAAAGCATCCCTGATAGATGGCCATCCAGCCTCTGTTTAAAGACTTCCAAAGGAGACTCCACCAAAATCTCCAAGGGAATGTCTTCCAGTGTCAAACAGCCTTTACTCTCAGGAAGTTCCTCCTAATGTTGAGCTGGAATCTGTTTTCCTGTACTTTGCATCCATTGAGGCTCCATTGTGTCCTATTCTGTGGCGCAGCAGAAAACAAGCTTGCTCCATCCTCAATATGACATCCCTTCAAATATATAAAGAGGGCTATCATATCCCCTCTTTAGCTTGGAGAAGAGATGGTTAAGAGGTGATATGAGAGCCCTGTCTAAATATATGAAAATATATCATATTAAGGATGGAGCAAGCTTGTTTTCTGCTGCTCCAGAGAATAGGAAACAACAGAGCAATGGATGCAAGCTACAGGAAAAGAGATTCCACCTCAATATTAGAAGGAACTTCCTGACAGTAGGAGATGTTTGAAGATGGGACACACTCCCTTGGAGTGTCTATAGAGGCTGTTTTTAAACAGAAGCCAGATGGCCATCTGTCAGGGATGCATTGATTGTGAGTTCCTGCATGGCAGAATGGGTTGGACTGAATGGCCCTTGGGGTCTCTTCCAACTCTAGGATTCTATGATGACTTCCTTGACCGAGTCTATCCACCTGCAAGGTGGTTTCCATTGTTTTCTACTGCCTTTGCCTTTACCAAGCATTATTGTCACAGGCCAGTTGGAGGTCACAGGTAAGAATTTGGGGACCTAAGCAGAGCAGTGGAGGATAAGGAGCCTTGGAGAGGTCTCATCAACAGGGTTGCCATGGGCCGAGTTCGACACGAAGGGGGTTAACAACAACCAAACTGCCATTTCCGGTGAGTCCTGCCGCCCAATGATGTGTTGTTCCAAGGAGGCCAGTCTCAGCTTAGTGACCCCAATGGAGCGGTCTGTTGGGTGCCACATGCCCTCTTTCTCATGCATCCTTTGCATGCCAGTCTCTGTCCTCCAAACCATTTCTCCTCCCCACTTCGATGTCTTCCTGGCTGCCCCTTGTTTTTAATTTGATTCAGTCTACTAGTATGCCACCCTGACATCTGATTAACAGAGGACGTGATAAAAAAATACTTTAATGATGCCCCTCGCCCGTTTTCCCTCCCTGCATGAGGATCCTTCCTTCGAGTCTGTCCACTGGGTTTTGAATTCTGAAAAAGACAAATGCCTGCAGGTCCCTGGGCAGGACTCCTTCCAAGGGAAGCAGGCAGAAGAAGATGGGATGAGCACCAGAGACTCCACTGCATGGCGATTCTCTCTCTAGTTTTTTGTGGGGTTTTCGGGCTGTGTGGCCATGTTCTAGAAGAGTTTCTTTCTGACGTTTCGCCAGCATCTGTGGCTGGCATCTTCAGAGAAAGCTGGAATGGAGGAGAATGGGTCTATATATGCTGTGAGACCCTGGGTAGGGAGGAGTGGTTCCCAGGTGAACTGTGTGTTGTTCTGTGTTGAATAGATATCAAAATGCTGTTTGAAAACACTGAAATTCTGGACCATGCCAACAACTATCAGGT
Source organism: Phrynosoma blainvillii (assembly GCA_026167975.1). Classification (NCBI taxonomy): domain Eukaryota; kingdom Metazoa; phylum Chordata; class Lepidosauria; order Squamata; family Phrynosomatidae; genus Phrynosoma; species Phrynosoma blainvillii. Next base: position 4,003,933 of record JANUYF010000001.1, on the reverse strand, counting down.
CAGAATGCACAGGGAAGCCATCGAAATCCACAAACACTTGGAGAACTTCAACAGGAAGGAAGAAACCCTTAAAGTAAACAAGATATGGCTACCAGTCCTGCAAATTAAGAAAATCAGCACTCAGCAAATGCAAATGGGAAACCAACCAGGGTCAGGGGCTTTCCCAGCAGGGAATAGCAGACAATCTCCTTGATTGCATATCCTCCCATCCTGAAGCCATGCCATCAACAACAGAACAACACCTATTCAACACAGAACAATACACAGTTCACCTGGGAACCACTCCTCCTTACCCAGGGTCTCACAGTATATATAGACCCATTCTCTTCCATTCCAGTTTTCTCTGAAGATGCCAGCCACAGATGCTGGCGAAACATCGGAAAGAAACTCTTCTAGAACATGGCCACACAGCCCGAAAAACCCACAAAAAACTATGGATGCCGGCCATGAAAGCCTACAACTTCACATTGGATTCTCTCTCAGCAGATGCACACACCTTGAGGCCATGCTCCTGCTTCACGTTGTTGTTGTTGTTAACTGCCATCAAGGTGATTTTGTCCACTTATAGCAACCTCACGAATGGAAGGGAGACCTCCAAGACACACACTCACCAACTGCCCTGCTCAGGTCTTGCAGACTCAGTGACTGAGTCTGTCCATCTGGCAGGCGGTCTTCCTTCTTTGCCTGCTGCCTCCTCCTTTACCAAGCATTATCACCTTTTCCAGTGAGTCCCATCATCTCATGATATGCCCATAAAGTACAACAGCCTCAGTTGAGTTGCCTTCACTTCTGCAAGTTTAGGTTTGATTTGCTCTGGGCCTTATTTGTCTTTTTAGCAGTCCACAGGATCTGCAGGACTCAAATGGGTTGATTCTCTTCCTCTCCACTTGCTTGACTGTCCAGTTTCCACAGCCACACACGGAAGTGGGAAAGGCAGTGTCCTGAGCCGGCCCCACGTGGAATTGGGGGGCCACCAGCACCCTCACTTTCCCCAGCCCTATTACGGAAGAGTGCCAGACATGAGCGTGCAAAACGGAGAGGACCCGAGTGTTCACAGTGAAGATGGTCACAGCCTCCGAGGCCCACAACTGTAGTAGTAGTAGTTGTCGTAGTAATAATGTTTATTTATGATGCCCTTTTCAGCAAAGAGCAGAACATCAAGCGTGCATAATCAAGAACGAAACAACACTATAACACATAAAATGCTAACATAATATACTAATGTCCTAAAAACGAACGGGTAAGAAACGCTGCCAAATCAATTGTGCAAAACAGGAGGAATTAAAATTGTGATTCCTGGCTCAGAGTTGTGATTGTTTTGTTTGTGTGGCAGGAGTCCCCTCACCCATCCCAACTCTGAGAAAAGAGGGACCTTGGCGTTTCCATCAGAACCACTCCTCCTGGTCTGGTCTGGTCTGGTCTGGTCCGGAGATCCGATTCTCCCGTCTCCTCCTCCTCTGCTGCTGCTGCCCTTGCTTTGTGTTTAGGCCAGGGTTCATTATTTAAGGCCCTGCGTCTTAACTTCACCCAGCATCTGGTAGGTCGGCTGGCAGGGTATGTACCATCTAGAAACCTAAGAACTACAGACAAAGGATTATTGGTGGCTCCTCCAAAGCCTATGAGCCTTTCTGGATCTGGCTCTGTGTTTGTGAAACCGTCTTCCTTTGCACCTCCAGCTGGAGGAGGGTCTGACCCATTTTTGTAAAGGGTTGAAGACCTTCCTCTTTGATTCTCCAGTTAAGCTATTGTGTGGCCTAAGGTGGAAGAGATGGGCAGCAACTGATGATTCCTCCTATTTTGCACAATTGATGCGGCAGCGTTTCTTATCCAAAGGGTGTGTGCATGTGCTTGTCTTGGCCACCACAACTTTCATTCAAGCCCCCTCCTTCCGGCTTAGGAAAGACTTCTGCCCCACGCTTTCATTTTAGCACATTGGGGGCTAGAAACCTGCTCTATGGGTTTGTTTGTTTTTTAAAGGAGCACTGAGATGACCACAAAGTCAAATTCTGTGCCACAAAATCCTTCCTTTGCCATGCAGCCACACAGGAAGGAAGGAAGGAAGGAAGGAAGGAAGGAAGGAAGGAAGGAAGGCCACCCTGTCGCCTGTGAGCTCAGCCTGAAGGCTACCCGACAACAGCCTTCCAGTCGGTGCCAAATGGCCTGCCTGGCTCAGCCCTTCATTCCTCCATCCAGGCCGCCCGCCCGCCCTTCGCTTCAACCCAGCAGCCCGATCAGCGAAATCCGGCTCCTGCCTCCTGTGCCAGACTGCTCTGCCAGGAAGAATCACATCTCCAAAGCCACCCGGCATGTGAGCCCACGCACGGCCATGTTCCCAGAGGAAGCCCAGTCTGGTGCACCAGTTCCTCTCTCGGCCGCCGTCAAAATTAGGTCAGCCTTCCCATGGAACTGGGTTTCCAAAGACGCAGGCTCAGAAAAGATGCTTGTCATCCTCCTCTTTCCCCACTCCAGCCCCACTCTGGCCGATGCCCATGCTGCAATCCTGTAAAGGAAGAAAGCCGGAGGCAAAGATGCCCGGACATAGGGCCACCAAGGAAGAAGGAAAGCGTCTTTAGATCTGGGACATTTCTCAGGTTCCGGCAAGAGATCCACGTCAGGGTCTGTCACTCAATGGCCAAACATGTGCTCTGCACAGACCGGCACATGGGTCTGGTGCATTCTTTCCTTCCCAGTTAATCCAGAGCCCCAGGGAACGACTGCCGAATCTCCCAAGCTAATTGGCCTATTGGCCTCATTTGGCATAAGCCCTGACATCAGGACAGTGTTTCCAGGCCACGGAAAAGCTTCCACCACCCAAGAAACAGCACTGCATGATCCACAGGCTGTGTGTCCCGTCCCCCCCCCACCACCACCACCACCACCACCACATCTTCTTTCTCTTGTTGTCAGGGTTGTGAGGTGCCGGCTTCTTTCTTTTTGCCTCTGAACACCTGAAGCCATTTAACTCATTCAAAGTATTTGTTTATTACCTCTTGATCTAAATATTTGAAGGGATGTCACATTGAGGATGGATCAAGTTTGTTTTCTGCAACTCCAGAGAATAGGACACAATGGAACAATGGATGCAAACTAGAGGAAAAGAGATTCCACCTTAACATTAGGAGGAACTTCCTGATAGTAAGGGCTGTTTGACAGTGGAACACACTCCCTCAATGGAGATTTTGGTGGAGTCTCCTTCTTTGGAGGCTGTTTTTAAACAGGCCATCTCTTGGGGATGCTTTGATTAAGAGTTCCTGCATGGCAGGGGGCTGGACTGGATGACCCTTGGGGTCTCTTCCAACTCTATGATTCTATGATCCACTGCCCCCCCCCAAGGTAATGCACTGTTGCTAAAACCACTTTAAAAGCATTAAATAAACAACTAGAAACCCTATGAAAACACTCCAAAGTCCTTTTTAGAAAGAGTTCTAAAACCAGACAAACAGTTCTTACAAAAACAACCACCCCTGGTTTTGAGAGACAAAGGCCAGAGAAGACAGAATCTCTGCAGAACGCAACAGATTTCAGAGACTCAGGGGGGTTGCAGACTGCCAGAAATAGTGCAAATTGAGTTCACTTTTAGGGTTAGGGAATCTGTAGTTTATTGTGGCACCAGAGCTCTCTGACAGAGAAGGCTCAATGTCTCAGAAAAAATACAATTCCCATCATTCCCTAGCACGAACCCTAACCCTAAAAGTGGACTCAATTTGCACTATTTCTGGCAGTCTGCAACCCCTCCTAATTCGTCCCAAAACAGTGGTGTGTGGCTTGCCAGAGCCTTGGAAGAGTTACTTTTTTGGACCACAGCTCCCAGAATCCTCTGACCAGCAAGGCCACTTGACTGGCAGGTGTTTCATTGTTGTTGTTGTTGTTGTTGTTGTTGCTGCATATCTCCAAGTTGTTGCGTGTCACCCTAAAGGTGGACTTATCATAATGTTTTCTTGGCAAGATTTGTTCAGAGGGGGTTTGCCCTTGCCATCCTCCGAGGGACTTGCCCAAGGTCACTCAGTGGGCTTTTATGCTCAGGCAGGGATTTGAATCCGGGTCCCCAGAGTCATAGTCCAACACTCAAACCACTCCATTCTGGCTCTCTCTGGCAGCTGCAGCCTTAATGGAAAATGAATGCTTTTGGCTTTCAGAGGCATAGCTGTGTTAGCCTGAAATATCATCTGCAAAGGGAACTTGCAGCATCTTTGAGACTCACTGAGGAAAAGACCTAGACTTAGGTCTACTTCTCCCATTGACTGCATGGAGGGAACTGATTCCCAGGAAGGACCTTTATAATCAGACTGTATGAATAGCCATAGAAATACAAAATTTGTGGGTCCAGTGATGAGGCGACAAATTCATTTAGGTCACCATACCCACAAGTTTTGCATTTCTATGGCTATTCATACAGTCTGAATAAAAAGGTCCTTTTGGGGAAACACTTCACTCCCTGTGTCTGAGGAAGTAGACCAAGTCCACAAAAACATATGCCCAGTTCACACCATGCATCTGAGGAAGTGGACCAAGTCTTGGAAATCTCATGCTACAACTTCTTTCTTCTGACTTTGCCAGCCACCAGCTTGCATGGACAGTGCCCCGCTGCAAAGCAAGCCACCGAGGGTCAAGGGCCAGGCCAATCCGGCCTTTATCGCCCTGACCCCACCAGCACCACTTTTGGAGGGTCTGGCTGCAAGGGAGGGGAGGCAGCAGCCATTCTTCCTAGGATGGGGTCTTTCCAAGTCAGGCCCTTCCTCCATCTCACCCCAGCTGTGACCTCCTGAAAGCCCACTCGGCCAAGGACTTTCCTTCTGAACCTGAAGAAAACCAGGACCCCTCCTCACTACAGATTGGGAAGATGGGGGGGGGGGTGCTGCCCACCCTACATCCACACCACCTCCTAACCGGGTCTTGCAAAAGAAGAGGGTGGGCTGCAAACCAAAGATGTCTTCAGCAGCGCCTCTGGCGACTGACTGACCGACTGACCCTCTCCCCCTTTGCCCCACCAATGGCAGGGCCTTTGGGAGCCCCTGGCCCTGGAAGGAAGCAAAGAATTGGGGGGGCGGGGGAGACATCATTTCTGGGTAGAAGGAGGCAGGTGGGGGGGGGGGGGAGAGGAGGAAACCGCTATGGCTGAAGATGCTGGCGGAAAATGGGAGGAAAATGCAGACTTTCCCCAGGGAAAAGCGTTAAGAACAATAGCAGTAAAACATGAAAGGGAGCAGAGAGGAAAATCAGAGGCCAAAGGCAAGAGAAAGACTCTGATAATCCAGTCACACGTTTCATGGCTCAGAGGAAGGATCTAGATTCTAGGAGGAGGGCAGGCCAGTCTTTGCAGTGTGTGTGTGTGAGTGTGAAAGATCTGATATGGAAATATTCGGTGTGTGCTTGGTTGCTGGATTAAATGTTGACTCTACAATTTGGGATTTTTTTTTCTTTTTAAAAAGCAACCCTATATATTTACAACTAGTGCCCAAAATGTTGTTACAGCACCACAAACCCTGCTATGACGTGTGTGTGTGTGTGTGTGTGTGCGCGCATGCATGCACACAAAATGTGTAACACACATTCCCGTGCCCCATATCTCCTGCCATGTAAAGCCCTTATCTTTCACCCCACACTCTGCAAGGACGCAAGGGACCCCCTGCCAAAGACCCCCTGGCACGTTTGCGGGTGGGCTGAGACCTTAACCAGATTGCCCGGCTCACGGCTTATGCTATTAACCATCAAGAGTGCCACGGGTCATTTCACTCCAAAAGAGGACACTAAATACAGCCCTGAATGCGTAACACATGCAGTCCTGTACAAATAATTCCCCTGAAAGGATGCTAAGAAATGCATTAAACCAACAAAGGGACTTCACACACACAGATTTGCTAGTGGATCATGGGCTCTGTGCTCTTTTGTCCGTTTGGAAATGGCAGATCTGAACAATGCCTTTTGCTCCTCCTTGGTTTCTTGGCTTCTGACACAAGCAGACTCCTTTCTTATAGTGCTCTGGTGCTAGAGATAGCTTTAAAGGCAGAGGGGGGACATAGATAGTGAGAGCCCCCCCCACAGTGTTTTCCTCCACTAGACTCAGGGAACGCTCTCCCTCCTTCCCTGCTCACATTGCCTGAGCCAAATCCGGGGGCAAGCTTGCTGCTTGCCTTTCCTGCCATCCAAGAACTGCCGATGGCCACCCGCACCCCCCCCCCCACTGCAAGCCTCTGCCCCAGAGAGAGGAGGAGGAGGAGGAAGAAGAAGGCAGCAGCGGCAACACAGGTCTTGTTCACACCTGATGTACCTGTGACGGTGGTGGGATGGAGAGAAGGGTCCCCCCAGGAGATCTTAAGACTCAGGATGTTATCACATGGGGCTCAATCCAAACAGAATCCAAATGAAATGGCAAACGAATCCGGATTATTTGCCCTTGTTTCCACACGACGTCGCACAGAACCCCGACAGAAAGTGGAAAGAACCGAGATCTTTTGAATTTCGGTTTCTTCAGGAATTGCAATTGCGCAACGGGAATCATTTTGCATTTACCGTAGGTCTGATAACCAAATACGTATTGTGGCGCATTTCCCCGCTGTTGCCATGGTTCCAGCGAGCATTCCTTTCTCTGCGCATGTGCAGGAGGCTCATTTCAGCTACATTTACGGGTTTTTTTCTCGTGTGTGTGGACATTCAATACACTTACTGTAAATGTGCAATGAAGGTAATGATGTATGCGAAAACAAGGGTTATTTCCCGTTTATTTTCGGGATGCCTCATTTCCACTTTTTATTTCCACTTTCTGGCCCACGTGTGATAACGTCCTCAGACAGGTTCATACCAGGAAATACAGGATTTCGCATAACCTGGATCCAAGCCATATAGGGCTTTATTGGTCACAACCAGCCCTTTGAACTTTGCCCAAAATGGATCTGTAGCCGGTGGTGCCTCTTTTTCTTGGCTGGGGGAGATGTGTACAGACTCATGTTCCTTCTTGGCCTGTAGAGCAGTGGTTCCCAAATATTGGTCTTCCAGGTGTTTTGGACCTCAACTCCCAGAACTCTTGGCTTTTGGCTATGGTGACTGAGGCTTCTGGGAGTTGAAGTCCAAAATACCTGGAGGCATCCCAAACCTTCCTCCTCCGCCTGCTCCTGGTTTAGAGAAGAGAGGAGTGAGAGCAACACAACAATAGGGAGGGGGCACATCGTTTTGCTTCTTTCGGTTCCCAGGGCCAAATGGAGGGCGGGGTGGTGGTCAGTGGTGGACGTGGCCAGAGGCAAAGGGTGTGTGGCCAAAAGACCCCCCCCCCCCGTGGCATATTTTCCAGTTTGCACTCTTTTGCTGCTGGGAACTCAGGTCTAGCAGAGGCATTCGACTGTCACAGAGAGGTAGGTGGGGAAGCCATATGCAGAAGCTGTGAGGCCACTAAGAAGGGAGATGGGGAGCATCCCCACTGGGGGAGTCTGGGAGTTGTAGTGCACCAAAAAAAAAAAGCTCTGAGGCTTGGCTGGACCGAGTCCTTTTCTTTTCCCCCATGCTGAAGTCTCTGTGTGTGTTTAAAGAGGGATTCTGTCCCCTGCATCCCTCTCTCTCTAAAACACAATGCCCCCCTTTATTCCCGGGAGGCTGCCAAAGGCAGGGAGGGCCAGGAGACTTAATGGCCTTGTGTTTTGCACGCTGAGAGGGCAACCATGCCGGACAGAGGGGGGCATTCATGTGGACATGGCTGTGGCTGCTGGTGGTGGCCCCACTTGACTCTCCAACTCTCTGCCTTTCCCCAGAGGTCAGACGGATGCTGCTTCCCCCCCGCCCCGCTCCCCCCGCCATCAAATCCTGTTCCTTTGCAAATGAGCAGAGTTTCCTCCGATCCTCAGCTCTGATCTGAGAAGAACAAAAAAGAGAGTTCCTCTGAACATGTGCAAAATGCTAAGCAATCAAATACATGGGGGGGGGGGTCTTAGACTGCCTCCGCTGTGGGAAAAAGGGGCTAGATCCATCAGCTAGTCCTTCCACAGGGGAAGACCCCCTGAATCAAACAGTAAAGCAACATTCGTGTGAGTCCTTATCCACGAAGGGGGGGGGGGTTTGAACAGTAAAGCAACACTTGTGTGAGTCCCATTAATTTAGTGCAAGGGTAGGCAACCTTTCCCCTTTAAGGGCCGAGGGACTTCAGCTCCCAGAATCCCAGGAGCTATTGGCCAGCATGGGACTATTATAGGCCAACATGGCTGAGGCTTCTGGGAGCTGAAGTCCCTCGGCCCTTGAAGGGGAAAGGTTGCCTACCCTTGATTTAGTGGGTCTAGTCGGAGCTACCAACTGGATTTACGCTACATCTGCAGAAAGGCCCCGGAAGAACAACTCTGGGTGAAAATGGTGGTACAGAAAAGGGCCCCCATCTTCTATGCCACTGAACCCTCCTCCTTTTGGCAATGGGGCTGAGGTCCTCCCCATCTGGTAAAGACTCCCACTTGGACTGCCCCTGCCACCCCATCGATAGTCACCTGCAAATGATGGAAATGTATGTGAATGTATTCAATAGGTCTTGCTCCCCCACTTCTAAATTAGAACAGCCATGAGCCCGCAGTGCCAGGTGTGGATTTAGCCTTTCCCAATCCTCCCCCCTCAGGGGCGTCATTACACCTAGAGGGGCCGGGAGTGGGGACCCCCCGGGTGACGCCTCAGGGCAGGGTGAACGCCTGGTGGGGCGGTTGCTCACCCCCTCTGCCATCCATTCATGGCCTGAGCCCACCGGTGGGAGTGGGGTGCTGCTGGCACTTGGCAGCCCCTTCGGGGTCTGGCGGGGCTGCTTGCCTGGCAGGGAAAGGGAGGTGCCGAGGTGACAGCCATGGCAGCCATGGACTCCTCCCTTTGCTGCCCGGCCAGCAGCCCCGCCAGGCCTGGAAGGCAGCTTCCCCAGATGCCCGGAACACCATTGCCAGCCTTGCCCTCCCCTCCAACTCTCCCCCTATGTTGTCTCCCTGGGGGGCTGCCTGCCTGCCTGGGTTTCTACACTGACCCCAATCCTAGTGACGCCACCCCCACCCCCACCAATGCAAACCCTAAATACTCTGCTGCTTTTAACCCAACAAGGGAAGCTCCCATCAGCAACACCACAATCCCCTTCAGCTGCTCTTTGCCCAAAACTGCTGGAGTCTGGAAGTCTAACAGCTCCCCTCCAAGTTCAGACCTGCCTGAGGTGTTGGGACCCAAACTCAGGAATATGTTTACACCAAGCATGTACGGTCCACCCTTTGCATCTGTGGGGGGATCCATTTCGGACCCTCCCCCTCACGGATAAGGAAAAACGTGGACATCGAGTCCCACTGTCGTCAATGGCGGGAGTGATGTGCGCACAGCCACTAATGCAGCTGCATGCACGTATCCCCATTGAAAGCAACAGGGCTTGCCGTCTGGTCTGCGGATGCTTAAATCTGCAGATGGCAAGCCCATGGATATCAAGAGTCCACTGCACTGTCATGCTGGGGTCTTCACCCAAGAATACTTTCTCCCATCCATTCACCGCCACTTTGTCCTCATATTTAGGGAAAAGTCCTCGACTCCCTTGAAATACAGAATGGCTGGAGTGGGGAAAGCCAGGGCAGTGCAGTGGTTGAGAGTTCTGGACTGCAACTTGGGGGATCCAGGTTCAAGTTTCCCACTCAGCGGTGAAACATTCTAGTTGATGACCTATGGCTAGTCTCTCTGAATCTGGCCTACTTCACAAGGTTGTGGTCAGGGGGGAGTAGAGAGCAGAGGCATGTACGTACAGTGCCTTGAGCTCCTTGTAGGAAAAGCAGAATATAAGCATAACTCATGTGGGCATCCATTGCTCTGTCCAGCTCTGGGAGAGGAAGGGTTCGTGGGGGTTGGGGCAAAGTGCTCCAAGACCACAGAAAGTGGGGGGGGGGCCTGGGAGACAGAACCCCAATGGTCTCTCCTGAGAGCTGCGTCATCCAGAGGCAACAAAGGCAAGAGTCCCCTCTGTGTGGCCAACCTGCCCCCCATTTCCCCCCCCCCGAGGGGCAGAGGGGAGCCCAATCCAAGGTAAGCACTAGAGCTTTGGGTATGGCCTGAGCCACACCCTGGTCAGTCCACAGGGGGGCAGGGAGGGTCCTGAAGGAAGCCGAGACTCAACAAAAAGGGGGACAGATGGGGGGGTCCCCTGGGTTAGAAATGAACCCCCCTTCCCTGCAGCTGCCTTGCCTGCTTTCCCCACTCCAGCCGTTCTTTAAAGCGGTCCAGGAGAAAGAAGGGAATAGACAATGCCAGAAGTGGACGGAGAGGCTGTGGGCAGTGTGGCCTAGAGACTGGGGGGGGGGGGGGGAGAAGAGGAAGAGATCCCCTTCCTCTAGCAGAGACAAAAGGAAGCCCCACTGGGACTGTGGGATCCGACTGGCCGGCCAATGCAGATGCCCGAGAGAGAGGTCACCTCCACGCCTGCCATGCCTGTCTCTCTCATGTGGCTTTGTTGTCGTGCCATCCGCACTGCACTGACCGACCGACAAGGGGCTCATCGAGAGAGCCCAGAGAAGCCCCCCACCCTCATCCTGGCCTTTGTTGCCGTCCCCTCCTGTCTGCCTTAGGGCCAGATGGAGCATCGCCCGGCAGCCCTGGGTGCAAAGGAATCTGACAGAGACAGAGACAGATGCAGACGCCGCGATGGATGGGTGGCGCATAAAGGAGGAGGAGGAGGCGGCCACAGATGTTGCCGCTGTGGCCACTGCCAGGCCCTTGTGGCCATGAGGAGGCAGGAGGCTTGCCTTGGCTCCTGAGACACACACACACACAAACAAGGCTTTCCATGCAGACACAGAGACACACCTGCTGAGCATGAGCCCCAAAGGGAGCACCAGCCCCATCCATCCATCCATCCATCCATCATCGGGGCCCTTGGGTTGTGGGGATGGAGGGAGGGAGGCAAATGCAAGCCCTGAGCTGGCCGTGGTCCTGGTCCTCCTGGTCCTCCTGGTCCTCCTGGTGCCTACCTTGTACTTGAGGGCCAGGCGCTGGGTGGCCTGCCTCTCTTGGCGCAGCTCCTGCAGCATCCTCTCCTTCTCCTGGAGGAGCCGGGCCTTCTCCTCGCTGAGCAGGCTGCGGTCATCCTGGATGGCGGCCTTCTCCTCCTCCAGCTGCTCCTTCTGCTCCTCCAGGTAGGCCTCCACGTTCTTGTCCAGGCCGCCGAGCAGCTCCTCCCGGTTCTCGTCCTCCTGGTTGTCCTCCTGGTCCTGCTGGTTGTCCTCCTGGTCCTTGCTCTTGGGGCGGCGGTGGTGGTGCCTGCGCTTGGCGCCCAGCATGCCGCGCTTCTCCAGCTGGGCCTTGAGGCGGGCGATCTCCTGCTGGAAGCGGCGGAGCAGGGCGTCCTTGGGGTCCTCGTTGACGCGGGGCTGGTTGCGGACGTTCTTGGCGCGGGCGGCGAAGCGGAGCGTGGCCAGGCTCTCCTCGTAGCTGTGGGCGGCGGGGCCCAGCGTGGCCAGGAGCACCGTCGTGGCGTTGCCGCCCAGCGAGTCCCGCAGCAGCCGGGTCAGCTTCGAGTCCCGGTAGGGCACGTGCCCGCCGCCGCCGCGCCCGTCCACCAGCGCCGCGATCACGTTGCCCAGCGCCGAGAGGGACAGGTTGATCTTGGCGGCCTGCCGGTGGCGGTGGCGGGAGGCGGCGGCTCCTCCGGCGGGGGGCCCCGGTCCTCCCTTGCCCTGGCGCTCGCTGCCGGCCAGGTCCACCAGGTGCAGCTTCCCGACGCGGACGCGCTCCTCCCGGTCCTGGCTGCACTCGACGGTCACCAGGAAGATGGCGTGGGAGCGGGAGCTGCGGCCGTTGAGCTGCGTGGCCCCGACGGCCCTGGCCCGGTTGCCCCGCCGGCGCAGGTGCTCGATCTCGCGCAGGTCCTTGGTGACGAAGGAGGCCAGGCCCTTCAGGTAGACGCCGCCCTCGGGGCTCTCCTTCAGCTCCACCCGCCGCTGCCGGGGCCCCGGAGGACGTGGAGGACCGTCGGCGTTGCCGTTGCCGTCGGGGGCCAGCAGGTCCCTCACCTCCTCCTGGTAGATCTCCAGGTAAGAGGCGCGGACCAGGTAGCGCTGCTGGGGCCCCGAGCGGGCGATGGCGGTGAAGAGGTGCTCGAAGGCCCGCGGGACCAGGCCCCGGCACTCCTCCTCGCCGCCGTCCGGGCCGTCCTCCTCCTCCTCCCGGGCGCCCTGCATGGTGTAGGTCTTGCCGGTGCCGGTCTGGCCGTAGCAGAGGAGGGTGCCGTTGACGCCCCGCAGCGCCGCCTCCACCACGGGCCTCGCCGCCTCCTCGTAGAGCTCGGCCTCCCGCCCGGGGCCCTCGAAGGCCGCGTCGAAGGTGAACGTCTTGGCCGGGCACTGCCCCTCCGGCGCCCCCCCGCCGCCGCCGCCTCCTCCGGGGACCGAGGCCCGCCTCCCCGGCGCCGACGGCGGAGGAGGAGGAGGAGGAGGCCGGAGCAGGAGGCTCACCTGCCCGAGGCGGCCGTCCACCAGCACCACCCGCTCCGCCCCGGAGGCCTCCTCCCAGCGGCTCAAGGGGCGGCACCGGACCACCACCCGCACCGACTCCCCCGCCGCCGGGGAACGGGAACGGGAAGGGCGGCCCGGGGACGAAGACATGGCTCCGGCTCCTCCTCCGCTTCTTCTTCACCGGCGCCCTCCCAGCCCCAGCCCCAGCCCCGGAGCTCCTCCGCACCCGCCTCTCCTCCTCCTCCTCCGCCGACTGAGGAGCGCCGGCTCTGCGCGCAGCCTCTCCGGCGGAGGGGGAGGAGCCTGTGTGTGGGAGGGGCTGAGAGAGGCCCCGCCCACAACCCCGCCCCCTGGCTTCCCCTGAGGGAGGGAGGGAGGGAGGGAGGGAGGGGCGGAGCAAGCGCGGCCCTTCCGCCATTGTCTCCCATTCATCCTCTGGAGAAGGTTGCTCCTGTCTCTCCAAGACGATCGATCTATCTATCAATCAATCAATCAATCAATCATACTGGCCCCTCTTCACCTTCTTTCTCTTCGTGGACACCTCCCCCCGCAGGGCCCTCCAAAACAAATCTCTTCTGTGCCATGCAGGAATACCCTATCCAAGCCCTCCCTGGGACACACACAAGGACACCCAGCCCCTGCTTAGCCGCCAAAGAAGGAGACTCGGGGGGGGGGCAGACTGCCAGAAATAGTGCAAATGGAGTCCACTTTAAGGGTTAGGGTTAGTGCTAGGGAATCATGGGAATTGTTGTTGTTGTTTTTTTTCTGAGACATTGAGCCTTCTCTGTCAGAGAGCTCTGGTGCCACAATAAACTACAGTTCCCATGATCCCCTAACCCTAAAAGTGGACCCAATGTGCACTATTATTTCTGGCAGTCTGCAAAGGCCCTCACTCCATCACCCTCCCAGAGAATGCCTTCCACCTTCAAACAGCTCTCACTGCCAGGAGCTGTTCCTCCTCCTCATCTTCAGGTGGAATCTTTTCCTATATACCTTGAATCTATTATCATAGAATCATAGAGTTGGAAGAGACCCCAAGGGCCATCCAGTCCAGCCCCATTCTGCCATGCAGGAACTCCCATTGAGGCTCCATTGTCTCCTGCTCTCTGGAGCAGCAGAAAAGAAGATTGCTCCCTCCTCAATATGACAGACACCCTTTCAAATGTTTAAACAGGGCTCTCATATCACCTCTTAGCCGCCGTCTCTTCTCCAGGCTAAACAGACCCAGCTCCCTAAGGGCCTTTCAGAAAAGAAAAAGAAAACAGTTCCCATGATCCCCTAGCACTAACCCTAACCCTTAAAGTGGACTCAATTTGCACTATTTCTGGCAGTCTGCAAAGGCCCTAAGTCTCTCCTCATAGGGCTTCATGGTTTCCAGACCTTTCACCATTTTAGTTGCCCTCCTCTGGACACACTCCATTCTATTATTTAATAATAATAATAATAATAATAATAATAATATTTATTTATACCCCGCTTAAATGAAGACAATCTAATTTTTGAACTGTTTGGCCCAGAACTGGACACAGGATTATTCCAGGTGAGGCCTGACCAAAGCAGAAGAGAGTGGCACCTATGACTTCCTTGATCTAGAAGACACTATACTTCAGGGGTAGGCAACCTTTCCCCTTTAAGGGCCGAGGGACTTCAGCTCCCAGAAGCCTCAGCCATGTTGGCCAATAGTCCCATGTTGGCCAATAGCTCCTGGGATTCTGGGAACTGAAGTCCCTCGGCCCTTAAAGGGGAAAAAAGGTTGCCTACCCCTGCTATACTTCTATTTGATGCCCATTCTATATCTGTGCATTTCATTTTTTCTAAAGGGGAGTGTAGTGTGTGTCTGAGGCTGAGAGTTTGTGACTTGCCCAAGGTCACCCCTTAGAATCACAGACTCCTAGAGTTGGAAGAGACCACAAGGGTCATCCAGTCCAACCCGCTGCCGCCTCCTCCTCCTCTTCCTCTTCTTCCTCCTCCTCGCCCGCCCCCCCCCCCCGTCCCCTCACAAACTCTGCCAGGGAATGGAAGAGTCCAGCCTTCTCCTTGGCTGACCCTTGGGCTCCGGCTCTTTCTCTGAGGCTGGACTGAACCCCGCAGGGAGAAGAAGGGGCACGAGAAGAGATGGGGAGACCTTGGGCAAGTCTCACACTCTGAAACTCAGAGACATAAACACATGACACTCCCCCATAGGGAAAGAAAATGAAATGCACAGATATAGGATGGGGGACACCTGGCTTGACAAGACTCCATGTGAAAGGGATCTAGGAGTCCTAGTAGACCACAGGTTGAACATGAGCCAACAGTGTGATGCGGCAGCTAAAAAGGTCAATGCGATTCTAAGGCTGCATCAATAGGAGTATAATGTCTAGATCAAGGGAAGTCGCAGGGCCACTCTTTTCTTCTTTGATCAGGTCTCACCTGGAATAATCTTGTGTCCAGTTCTGGGCACCAAAGTTCAAAAGGGATGATGGAGCAAGCTTGTTTTCTGCTGCTCCAGAGAATAGGACCCAATGGAGCAATGGATTCAAACTAAGGAAAAGAGATTCCTCCTCAACATTAGGAAGAGCTTCCTGACGGTAAGAGCTATTTGATAGTGGAAGAGGGTGGTGGAGTCTCCTTCTTTGGAGGCTGTTTCTAAACAAAGGCTTGATGGCCATCTGTCACAGGGAGGGCTTGGATCATGTCTTCCTGCATGGCAGAAGGGGTTGGACTGGATGGCCCTTGAGGTCCCTTCCAACTTTAGGATTCTATGTCTTCTTGCATGGCAGAAGGGGTTGGACTGGATGGCCCTTGAGGTCCCTTCCAACTTTAGGATTCTAGGTCTTCTTGCATGGCAGAAGGGGTTGGACTGGATGGCCCTTGAGGTCCCTTCCAACTTTAGGATTCCATGTGTTCCTGCATGGCAGAAGGGGTTGGACTGGATGGCCCTTGAGGTCCCTTCCAACTTTAGGATTCCATGTGTTCCTGCATGGCAGAAGGGGTTGGACTGGATGGCCCTTGAGGTCCCTTCCAACTTTAGGATTCTATGTCTTCTTGCATGGCAGAAGGGGTTGGACTGGATGGCCCTTGAGGTCCCTTCCAACTTTAGGATTCCATGTGTTCCTGCATGGCAGAAGGGGTTGGACTGGATGGCCCTTGAGGTCCCTTCCAACTTTAGGATTCTATGTGTTCCTGCATGGCAGAAGGGGTTGGACTGGATGGCCCTTGAGGTCCCTTCCAACTTTAGGATTCCATGTCTTCTTGCATGGCAGAAGGGGTTGGACTGGATGGCCCTTGAGGTCCCTTCCAACTTTAGGATTCTATGTCTTCCTGCATGGCAGAAGGGGTTGGACTGGATGGCCCTTGAGGTCCCTTCCAACTTTAGGATTCTATGTCTTCTTGCATGGCAGAAGGGGTTGGACTGGATGGCCCTTGAGGTCCCTTCCAACTTTAGGATTCCATGTGTTCCTGCATGGCAGAAGGGGTTGGACTGGATGGCCCTTGAGGTCCCTTCCAACTTTAGGATTCTATGTCTTCTTGCATGGCAGAAGGGGTTGGACTGGATGGCCCTTGAGGTCCCTTCCAACTTTAGGATTCCATGTGTTCCTGCATGGCAGAAGGGGTTGGACTGGATGGCCCTTGAGGTCCCTTCCAACTTTAGGATTCTATGTGTTCCTGCATGGCAGAAGGGGTTGGACTGGATGGCCCTTGAGGTCCCTTCCAACTTTAGGATTCTATGTCTTCTTGCATGGCAGAAGGGGTTGGACTGGATGGCCCTTGAGGTCCCTTCCAACTTTAGGATTCCATGTGTTCCTGCATGGCAGAAGGAGTTGGACTGGATGGTCCTGATGGGATTTCTTCCAACTCTAGAATTTTACGTGGTATTCCTGCATGGCAGGATGGGTTGGACTGGATGGCCTTCTTAGGGCCTCTTCCAGCTGTAGGATTCTTGGACTCCATGATGGCACGCCGCATCTAATGCTCTGAGAAAAGCAATCTTTGGGGCTTCACCAAGGGCCCTTTCCACCTTTGCAGCCGTGAGAGCGGGGCAGCGGTCCAGAGCCACCCCACAACCCCAGAACACGGCTGGACGAACGCAGGGGCTGGAGGCACGGAGGAAGGGGGCCAGACAGTGAGACCCACCCCTCCCCAATGCCCAGCAGCCGTGCCAAGGACAGTTAAGCCAGGCTGGCACAGATGGGGGGGGGGTTGACTCAGCAATTCCTCTTGCCCCCCCCCCAAAAAAAACCCATTGGTCACTGCAAAAGAAGACATTTTGGAAGGCCCAGACTCCCTCAAGGGGTCCAGACAGGGCAGGTTTCGGACCCAGGACCCCTGCCCCCCTCCCCCCAATTCCTGGCCTTCAGCCGCAGTGCCAACAATTGGGATTCTTCTTATCACTTGATGTACACACGAGAGTCCACTGTATAAAGATGGAAATATGTGGCCAGCAATGCTCCCAATTTGGCAGGGATTGATTGTCCGCCGTTCCTCTTTCTCAGCTGCTTTTACAATGTCCCTGTTTTTCTCTCCTCCTCCCCCTTTGTCCTCAGGTGATTCCCACTGCTGCAAACTGGGTTCAAAGGGCAAAAGCTGTTGGTCCTCCATTAACTCCATTAAGGAAGAAGAGGAAAGGAGGGGGCAGAATGTTGTCCTTCGCAATGGGCTACGGCAAAAGCAACCTGCTGCAGAATCTCCTGGCTTGCCTCTTCTTCCTCATTTGTAACTTACGCTTTCTTGGCCACGCTCTGGTGTTGCTTGGACACATAAGTCTTTAGCTCAGAATCCTAGAGTTGGAAGAGACCCCAAGGGCCATCCAGTCCAACCCCATTCTGCCATGCAGGAACTCACAATCAGAGAATCATAGAGTTGGAAGAGACCCCAAGGGCCATCCAGTCCAACCCCATTCTGCCATGCAGGAACTCACAATCAGAGAATCATAGAGTTGGAAGAGACCCCAAGGGCCATCCAGTCCAACCCCATTCTGCCATGCAGGAACTCACAATCAGAGAATCATAGAGTTGGAAGAGACCCCAAGGGCCATCCAGTCCAACCCCATTCTGCCATGCAGGAACTCACAATCATAGAATCATAGAGTTGGAAGAGACCCCAAGGGCCATCCAGTCCAACCCCATTCTGCCATGCAGGAACTCACAATCAGAGAATCATAGAGTTGGAAGAGACCCCAAGGGCCATCCAGTCCAACCCCATTCTGCCATGCAGGAACTCACAATCAGAGAATCATAGAGTTGGAAGAGACCCCAAGGGCCATCCAGTCCAACCCCATTCTGCCATGCAGGAACTCACAATCAGAGAATCATAGAGTTGGAAGAGACCCCAAGGGCCATCCAGTCCAACCCCATTCTGCCATGCAGGAATTCAAAATCAAAGCTTGAAAATATTTTTAAAGTTTGGTCAATAGATATAAACACAGTGAAGAGCTTTGCTTACCAGAGCCCTGAGATTTCTTTCTTGATGGATGACTTTTATAGCGTTCCCTCTCTCACGGCGTGGGGGCGGGGGGCGGACTGCCCCAGATGACACCCCAGTGAGGTAGTACACCCCGGGGGGAGTGGGGGGCTGCCTCAGAAGGGGGGCTGCTGAGAGGGCTGAGCATGCCCCCCCACCTCTCCGACATGCTGCCATCCTACGCACGGCGGCAGTGAGGTGGGGGGAGCACCCTTTTGTGCCCACCCCCCAGAAACCCATTTCTCCACGCTGGGTGACACCCCAAGTAGGGATGCAACTGCTCACCATCCCCTTCTGGGGGGTGTCACTTGATGGAGGCCACCCCACCCTGCCTTCCCCCGTGAGGTCAGTGTCCCCCTCCCCAGAGCATGATAATGCAGCCAACTGACCCACAGGCGGTTCCTCCTGAAGGACGGAGCAAGGGGCAGCGGTGAGGAACGGTCCCAATAACCCTCCGTGCCATGGAAGGAGGAAGAGGAGGAGGAGGAGGAGGAACATGGCATTGGGAGCCCTGATGGCACAGTGGCCAAATGCCGGTCCTCCAGCCACAAGGTTGTGAGTTCGATCCCAGGCAGGGCTCTAAGGTCCACTCAGCCTTCCATCCTTTCGTAGGTCAGTAAAATGAGTTCCCCGCTTGTTGGGGAGAATTAGCTTGCAGCACATTGTAAACCGCTTAGTTCAGGGAGGGCTAGTTCACTGATAAGCCATATAGAAATGTTCTTGCCATTGCTATTGTGCTTGCCATTGCTATTATCTTCAGCAACAAACAGCCTTGGCAAAGCCCAGGTACCAGGCCTTAGTTCAAATCATGCACTTTGTACACACTGCATCTCCTATGGGGCAGAGAAGAGCCACATGCATGTGTTTGAAGGTGTTGCTCATGCATCATCTGAGTGCGAAACAAACCGTTGGATCTGCCTGACGAAACCTTTGTGCGGGGCTGTTCGCCCTTCCTCAGAGATGTGCATCTTTTAGGATCAGGGACTGGATAAAATTGCAAACCGGGGGGTGGGAGGAAATTGCTAGTTCTCCTGGTGTATGTGTATGTGCATGGGTGTACAAAGCAGAGTCCCCCCAATAATCTTGGGGCAAGCGGGTTAAATGCTGCAGGAGATGGCCCACGGCAAAGAAGCATCCCAGCCCTTTGTCGGACAAAGACCAGCATCGCATCCCAGCCCTCGGGAGAACCGGAGCCCTCAATCCCCAACTCCGTCCAGTCTATCTCTGGGCAGCAATCCAGTTCCCACCAGCAGAAGACGGACTCCCAAGGTCTATAGCAGGGGTAGGCAACCTTTCCCCTTTAAGGGCCGAGGGACTTTAGCTCCCAGAAGCCTCAGCCATGTTGGCCAATAGCTCCTGGGATTCTGGGAGCTGAAGTCCCTCCTTGGCCCTTAAAGGGGAAAGGTTGCCTACCCCTGGTCTATAGAGTGCAGAAGCAAACAAGGAAAACCAAAGTGCACACGTGTGACCCCTCTCCCCTGCCCATAGCTATGACAACTAGGTATGCAGGTTAACAACCGAGGAGCATTCTTTCCCCAAGTCCATTCTCAGGCTTGCTAGAGGTTGGAAGGGTTCACCAGAGGCCATCTACTCCAACCCCTCGCCTATTCAATGTGGAATTTACAGTTAAAGCCTCCCCAGCAGATAGCTGCCCAGCCTCTTTTTGCAGGCCTCCAGAGAAGGAGGACCCACCACCTCATCACTAGGCGCTTGGTCCCATTGTTGAGTCCTCTTACCATCAAGAAGTTCCTTCTAATGTTCAACCAAAACCTACAGTCTTGTAACTTAAGACTGTTGCTCCTAGTGTCTCCCTTGGGGTGCCTCAGGCTGACCATGCCCAGCTCCTGCAACCTCTCCTTGTATGTTTTGTTCTCCATATCTCTTCTCATCCTCTTTGCCCCTCTCTAAACCCACTCCCACTTCTCTGGTTTTTAAGACAAGGTGCCTAGAAGTGAACTCGGTACCTATTTGCAGCCTCACAGAATCCTAGAATTGGAAGAGACCCCAAGGGCCATCCAGTCCAACCCCTTTCTTCTGCCATGCAGGAACTCACAATCCAAGCCCTCCCTGTGAAAGATGGCCATCCAGCCTCTGTTTAAAGACAGCCTCCAAAGAAGGAGGCTACCCTTCAAGGGAGAGTGTTCCACTATTGAACAGCTCTGACCATCAGAACGTTCTTCCTAATGTTGAGGTGGAATCTCTTTTCCTGTAGCTTGCATCCATTGTTCCGGGTCCTATTCTCTGGAGCAGCAGAAAACAAGCTCATGCAAAAAGTGTCTGGCAAAGTCGCTAGTCCAAATGGACCCTCTCTCCATCAGTGGTCAGCCCTGGACATTTGGCCATGATGCTCAAAGGCCTCCCAAAGCCAGGGGCTCAGCCTCTTGCCCCATAGCCCCCTGAGCGTTGCGGCAGGGAGAGGCCCCTGCTAAGACCGCTTGGCCAAGGCAGATTAAGGGCCTGGCGGTTATCTACATCTCAGTGCCCTGGCCTGCTCTCTCAGAAGAGGAGATTATCCCTCGGTTAGTTAGTTAGTTAGTTAGTTAACTAATTAATTAATGTGGCGCATGAAGGAGGAGGATCTAGCTCTCCATTTTGCTCTCTGCCTTTATGTCCTCTGATCCTGAGAGCCAGCTCAGCCATGGAGCTCCAGGGACAGCCAGGATCCTGCGGTGTGTGTGTGTGTAAGTGTGTAAGTGTGTGTGTGTAAATGTGTGTGTGTGTGTGTGTGTGTGTGTGTGAAGCCCCTCTGATGGAAGCCCCCTCACCCATCATTGGAAGAAGTGGGGCTTTGGGGCTGCAGAGGGAGAGAAGGGTGTCCCAAGCTGACCCCTTTCCATCTGGATCAGGGCCAAAGGGGGGACCTGGAACCAGAAAGGTCTCTATGGGGAGCTAAGCCCCACTTCTTCCCATAGCCGCGCATCACCGTCACGCTCCTAGCATGCTCCTGCTCTTGGTGGTTACGGCTGCCGTGTTGGATTTTTAAGGAAAGATTTAAATCATGGCACTAAATGGTAATAACAAATCAATATAACCAGTGCAGGAATAATACAGTTTGACACTGCTTTAACTGCAATGGCTCAATGCGATCAAATCCTACAAGCTACTTGTAGTTTTGTCAGAGATTTAGCCTTCTCTGGCTGCATCTGTACTGCAGAAATAATGCATTTTGACACTGTTTTGACAGGCATGGCTCAATGCTATAGAATCCTGGGATTTGTAGTCTGTTGTGGACCAGAGCTCTGACAGGGAAGGCTAAATAGCTCACAAAAACTATAAATCCCAGAATTCCACAGCATTGAGCCATGGCAATTAAAGCAATGTCAAACTGCATTAAGTCTGCAGTGCAGATTAGACCAAAGGCAAAAGGAAAAATAAAGTAACACTGACAGCTAAGGAACACCAACGTTGTTTTTAAGTTTTACTCTGACCCGGCCAGTAGACCTTCCATTTAATGCAAAGAGCAGACCCCCAAATCTTTGCTGGTGGGATGGTGGGACCCACAAATGACGACTCCGGCTCATTTCCAGCCGAAATGAAAGGAGGCATTTTTAGGTGTGCCATAAATCAAAGGTGTGTGTGGGCTTCCCAAATTGGCTTGAAATGATAAACTATGCCAATCCCACCCTTTTGCACAAGGTCTCAGGGTGGCATACAGATAAAATAAATTTAAAACAATTGGCCAGTCTAATTTCAAAATTAAGCCACCGGACAATTTAAAACAACTTAAAACAATCTAAAGCTATAGCCATGTATGATCTGGAACATTTCATCACATTTTAACAATACCTTTCATATGTTTTTAATTTGTGTCTTTTTATATGTTGTTAATCTGCGTTTCTTTTAATTTTTGTAAGTATTCTTGACTGCCAAGTTTTGGGGAAAGGCAGGATGTAGGTGAATTCCTTTTCCTTTTCCTCTTCCTCTTCTTCATCAATTCCTTTTCCTCTTTCTTTTCCTCTTCTTCTTCATCATCATCATCCTCCTCCTCCTCCTCCTATCATTACAGCCTGAAGGTGTCATTAAAGAGCCATGCTTTTACTTGGTGCAGAAGTGATGCTAACATTGAGACCCACTGAGCCTCCAGGGAGAGGATTTTCCACAACTGGGGTGCCATACCCTCCTGTGAATCCTAATCTTCATTTGAGGCATGGCGGATAAAATCCAGCCCTTGCCGGGGGTCTCCATCCAAAGGCAGCTGGTTTCGGAGCTCCAGATGAGCCCAGATGTGGGCCTGAGTCGGTCCTCCTCTGGGGAACTCCCTTCCACAAGTCCTCCTCCTTCTTTCTCTTTTCCTTCATAGCTGGAGGATGCACCAAAGTGGAAAGTCCCCAGGACAGAGAGTTCTGGACACGTCTGACCCTAAGGTTTTGTCTTTTGTCTTACGCGCCCAAGTTAACTGTCTACATTTTGAATTATTTAAATTTTGGTAGTAGCTGCTGATTCTTTTTAATCTTGGGTTGTGTTTGAAGTTCCTGATTTTTAAGCCACTTTGCAAATAGGTTACAAAGCAGCCTACAAGTGCAAGCAAGAATAAGAAATTCATTAAGTCAGTTATGTTGAATGTTGTAAAGTAAATATTGGATTTTATATTGGATGATGTATTGGATTTTAACTCTGTAAGCTGCCCCGATTGACCTCAAAGGGGCAGGGTATAAATAATAATAATAATAATAATAATTATTATTATTAATAAAATGAAATCAGAATGCTGTTTTCCAAAAAAATATATCTGAGTAGCAAAAGATAAAGAGTCTGGCCAGCAAAAAAAAAAAAAAAAAAAAGGGGGGGGGAGCAATGATAATTTCCTCCAGAAGGAAGTCAGTCTCCTTCCAGTTTGTTTCAGTCTCCTTGGAGGGCCAGAGGTGGATGGCCAGGGTCACTCTCCCCTTCCTTCTCCTGGAAATAGATCTGCCCTGAAATGTCGTTGCTAAATAGGATATCCTGGACCGGCTCGGGATGGGAAATCGGCCCAAAGAGAGGCCCTGGCTTTGCAACTGCAATGAAGGGGAAGAGGCACGGCTGCAGAAGAGAAGGCTGGACATCCCTCCCTCCTCCTCCTTTCTTCCCCAGGATTCATGCAGAAGGCCCCCTTTAAACACACTGCAAATCCTCACATACGGGCATCTATTTATCCACGCTGTAGTTATTTATTTTAGAGCTACCGGTTTGAAAAACACACCCACGGATGATGGAACGTGCTTTCCTGCTGCTAAGAGTGTAGGATGCAAATGACAAGAAAAGAGAGTCCACTGAAGCATTAAGAAGATATATATATTTTTAACTCTAAAATGTCTGTAAAATTTAAGTAAGGAGAAATGAAAGATGTTGCACTTAGACAGAAAAAAAAATGAAACGCATAGATATAGGATGTGGGATACCTGGGTTAACAACAGTACATGTGAAAGGGATCTAGTAGACCACAAGTTGAACATGAGTCAACAGTGTGATGTGGCAGCTAAAAAGGCCAATGCAATTTTAGGCTGCATGAAATAGAAGTACGGTGCCTAGATCGAGGGAAGTCATAGTGCCACTCTATTCTGCTTTGGTCAGGCCTCACCTGGAATAATCCTGTGTCCATTTCTGGGCACCACAATTCAAAAAGGATGTGGAGAAACTGGAGCGTGTCCAGAAGAAGGTGACTAAAATGGTGAAAGGTCTGGAAACCATCAAGCTCTGTGAGGAGAGACTTTGGGAGCTGGGTATGTTCAGCCTGGAGAAGAGAAGGTTAAGAGGGGATATGATAACCGTGTTTAAATGTTTGAAGGGAAGTCATATTGAGGATGGAGCAAGCTTGATTTCATCACAGACGTGGAACAATTGTTGGTGTGTGGATGATGAGTGTTGTAGTGATGCCCTTTGGCACCGAGCAGAGTCTGCAGGACAAGCTGGCTGCTGTGATCCACAGCCACTGTGTAGATTTGCCATCAACTGGCTCAGCTTCTCTTCTCCAGCATCCTGTCTTCCTCAGTCAAGAAGACACATTGTAAAGTCCAAAAGCATAGCTTTATTAATGCATATAAAAAGTAAAACAAGATAACTAAGTAAAATCCATTGTGATGAACTTGTCCAGTTCAGCCATGAAAGATTACATCTTTAACAATCCCAAAAACATTAGATCCAACTTGTTGCAGTTAAAATCACTGCATTCAGCCACACATGTTCACACGTTCACATCTTGAACAATAAAAACAATTCTTAGACAAAGGACTCTCTAGGCCCATCCCATACTCCACCTTTTAGGTGTTAACTTTATGTTAATTGGATAATGTCTGTATGATGTATGTTAACCCAGCCTCTTGCTGTCCATCATCCACCACGTGAGTAACTTTCCCAAGCTAACAATTATTTACGTATTTGATATCTCTTTGTTATCCATAACAAAGTCTGGTTCCATTAGTTTTACCTCTGGGAAAGTACATTGTTGATGTCTCTGTTATCACCTGGCGTTGATTCACCCTGTTTCTCTAAATATTGTTTGTGCCTTGTCTAGAAAACTGTTCTCAAGTGGAAAATTACAGACACACACACATCTTTACATTTCACCTTTGACTATATATCCCATTCATATCCTAACAACAATCACTACAGAAAATCAAACAAGAAAGTGCAAAGGTAAGCCTAATGTGAAATATAAAGAAAATAAAAATAATGACACAGAGGATCTACATAAATTCAGCCTAGATAGCGCGGACATCAAAATAATTAAAGATTTCCAATACCTTGGATCAAACATTGATTAGAATGGAGACCGCAGTCAAGAAACCAGAAGAAGATTAGGAATGGGAAGGGCAGCTATGAAAGAACTAGACAAGATCCTAAACTGTAAAGATGTACAACTGAACACCAAAGTTGGAATCATCCAAGCCATTGCATTCTCCATCACCATCTACGGATGTCAGAGCTGGACAGTGAAGAAAGCAGATAAAAAGCAAACCAACTCTTTTGAGAAAATGTGGTGCTGGAGAAGAAGAGGGCTGAAAGTACTGTGGATGGCCAAAAAGACAAACAAATTGGTCCTTGAACAGATCAAGTCCGAAATCTCCCTGGAAGCCAAGATGCTGAGTACACCTGAGGCTGGCTGTCGTACTTTGGCCACATCACAAGAAGGCAAGAGACAATGGAAAAGACAAGAATGCTAGGAAAGGTAGAAGAAAGAGAGGGAGGACAGACTCATTTAGGGAGGCCATGGGCCTGAGTTTGCAGCACCTGAGCAGAAAGGTGGAGGATAGAGGGGCTTGGAGACCTCTCATTCACAGGGTTGTCATGAGTCAAGGTCGACTGGAAGGCAGCTAACAACAACAACGACAATAACAATAACAGCAACAACAAACTTGCCAGGGGTGTTGTTCACCTGAGGCTTTGACCCAGCCAGGACGGGTCCTCCGGCATCCTCTGCTGTTTGACTTGCAGCTCGGTCACTCGCTGGACTTTATCACACCGGGGCCAGTTCTGTCTTTAAAGAGATAATAAAGCACAAATAAACCATCCCGAAAATAAAGCAAAAATAGCGTTTAATTGCATAAATTAAACACTATTTTTCCGTATATGAAGTAGAAATGGTATACTCGCACATGCGCAGAGGGATGCATAGCACCATTAAATATTACTGGACATGAAATTTTAGAAAAAGAAAGCGGAGAGGCTCCTGGCTGCCTGGCATGTTTGTTGCCCAAGCAAAACAGGAAATAAAAGTGACCCCACAGAACCATGGGAAAACCAGAAAAACGAGTGAAAGGAGGATTATTGCGGGAATAAACCAAATTTGACTGTCACACTAGAGTAAATGCGCAATTACAGCAATATCGCAAATGCATTTTTGCTAAAATCCCAAAAGTAAAAAGGTCTGGGATAACATCACTTTCTGACCACCTTAATGACCACCTTTGTGCGACGTCGTGTGAAATCGTTGCGCGTAACTACGCATTTTAGGGGGGCTTTGTACAGGATAAACGATAGATTCTCCCCATCCATGTGATAAAGTCCACTGCGTTGCTGGGTCTGGACTGTCCCATGAACAGAGATTTCAGGGCCCAAACCTAAGCCCCCTCCGGTCAATGCCACCGGGAAGAAAGAGGCCCTGGAGAAGCCACTGAGACACATCAACGCTGCAACTAAGAGCGTTTCGTTCAAATAATAAGTACCGTAACAACAAGGGAGACGTTCTTTTCCAAGCTCTGCTGTGAACAAAAACATCACACTGTTTTATTTAATTGGATGACTTAATGAACAACCTTCAGGCCCCCCTTAGAAATGCTGCTTCTAAGGACACAGGGGAGTTGTAGCATAACCAGGGAACGTTTCCCAGGCTTTACTTTGAATAGAAAACGGCATACCATAATCACTCCACTTGAATCCACAGAACTCACAAAGGTAGGTAGCAGATCTATGTAATAATAATATAATTATTATTATTATTATTATTATTATTTATATCCCACCCCTCTGCAGAGCAATCGGGGCGGCTTACAACATTAAAATTTCCATACAGATCTATGTCATTTGCTGGGTGGTGGTTTTGCTGTGAGTTTTGCCCTGCGGACTGGAGAAGAGGGCTTTGGCCCCGAAAGGCTGGCTGGCCCTGAGAGCAGAGAAGCCCCTCCTTGGGCATTTGGGGGGCCAGGGAAGGGCCATTCAGCCCCAAGGGAATCGAGGGGGGCCTGAAGGTGGTTCATTAAGTCATCCCATTAACCCTCTGCCATCCCACTCTTTCACTTGCTTTTAAAGAGTCCTGGTTTCTCTCGCCTTCTCCTCCTTCCACTTTCCCTCTTTGTCCTTGTGATGGAGGAGCTTATCGCACCGCTAAATAAAATGTCTTACCTTTCCCAAATTCAATTTTAATTTGGGCAGCATCCGGATACTATCGCAGGGATTTTGCCGCTGAATCCGCCTCCTGTCTTCAGCCTGGCTCCAGCCCTGGTCCCAGGAGTGCTCCAGCGGCCATTTTTTAAAGTCGGAAAACTCCCAGTTTCGAAAAGAGGTGTGCTGAGCGCCCCTGGGACCCAGGTGACAGATTCGGCGGCAAAATCCCTGCAATAGTACCTGGATGCATCCTGAATTAAAACTGAATTTGGGGACCAGTAAGACTTTTTCTTTTAGCGGTGCGATAAGCTCCAGAGTCACTGGTCAGACTGGGTTCCTGACAGCCGGTCCCAGTTCAGGCTGAGTGATGGCAAGTCAGTTGAGCTAAGTTCAGTCCAGTTGAATTCAGTTCAAGAGATGTCTGTTCAGGGGAGTTAAGGGCAGAGCAGTCGAGTTTGAGGTGAGGAAAGCGGAAAGGAGTTGAGAGAAGGATCCTGAATGGGAAAGAAAGTGCATCGGAGGCTGGGAAGAGGAAACGGTGAAAGGCCTGCAACTGTAATACTGACCGCCTTGGAACTATTCTGCCTAAGTTACATTCTTGTTAAATCCTGTTCAATAAAGCCAATGTTTATTTGTTACAACAGAAGCCTCTGTCTGTGTGAACTCGGTTAAACCATATGGGCACATAAAAATGCGCTGCCGAAGAAAATATGAAGCTTATAAGAGGAAGACACTTGGGACCCCAGCCCTTAAACATTTAGGGAAAGTGTGTAAGGGGTGAAATCAGGGCAGTGTCAATGGCCAGGGGTCTTCTAACCAATAAGAGGCCAAAGGTAACCTTGAGGCATATAAGGGAGGTCCATCTTAATTCACTTCCTGCAGAAGTCCAAGGGCAATAGGCGTTTGCACTCCCTTTATTCAGCCGCGAGGGCAGGATCTTGCCCTTCCCAGGAAGCTCATGCAAAAGGAAGCTGCTGCAGCGAGCGTCTCCCATCTGGTCTCTTTTTCCTCGTTCGCCACTTTTGCCGTCTTGACCACACTCTGACGTCGCTTGGCCACAGGTCTCCCGGTTTCCTTCTGTGAAAGGTTGGCAGGCATCTGGAAAGTTTCAAAAGGCAAGCCGTCCGTCCCTCTGTGCGCCGTGTGTGAGTTCCCGCATTTGGGGGTGCCGGCTTCACACTGACCACACGTCCTGCCAGGCCAAGGGGGGTCAAGGTGGCCCTTTGGAGGTGCCGGTGAACCCCCCTGGAGCCATGGGGCAAAAGGAGGCAGGAGCCAGACCCACAGCAACCCAGGGGGATCCTAAACAAGGAGACAAAGGGCCCAAGGGGTGGGCTCCCTTCCTCGCTCACGGAGGCCACAGTCAGGGAGTTGCTCTAAAGACCAGAATATACTACAAATATAAGCCTCTAAAGACCAAGAAGCCACCCAAAGACCAGCCCAGGAAACCATGCCCCAGTCTAGCAAGCTTTTGAAAGAGCCTGAATGCGGATCCAATTCCAAAAAGTGCACACACACACACGCACAAACAATGCACTCTCAGCCCCAGGAAACTCTGTGATAGGGTTGCTTCAGGGTCGCCATAAGTTGGAAACAACTTGAAGTCACTCAGCAACAACAAGAACTGCCTGATGGCAGCTGTCCTGCTCTTTGACTCGCTCTCCTTCTTTGCTTGTTTTTATTGCCCTGCTCTTTTGCAAATTTATCCGCCAATGCCTTGGCACACGCACACGCACACACACACACGAACACGCACACACACATCCATCACCCGGAAACCTCAGCGAACGGATCTGGCTGCCATCCCAGAGCCTTCCTGTGCCACTTTGGAGGCTTCTCCCCAGAGCTCTTCCCTTCCAAAAATGCTCTTAGCAGGCTCACTTTGCTGGCTGACCTCTTCCAGATGCTGATGCAGATGCACATTGTCTAAATTTAGCCGCAGCAGCTCCTTGTCCCCAAACAAGCTCATGCCACCTCGCCTGGCTAATGGGGCTACACCTGGGATGCTGGTCACATACCCCAAAACATTTCACACGAGAAAACCGGGAGATGAGTGACTGAGCAATAGCAGAGTGTGGTCAAGATGGCAAGGTTATTCATGAGGGGGAATCCAAAAAGCTAGACCTTTGTTAAGATGATTGGTTTGATATCAAGACCCCTTTTGGGTCCCTGTCATGGCCCTATGCTGGAAGAAGCCTTCACCGCCATGAACTCAAAGCGTGCAGATCACGTAGGCACTCCAAAAAGAGTCACATCTGCATTTACAACCATTTGCAGATCAAAAAGGTCAGGCTTAGGAGCTGCAAAGCAGGACATTCACACCTAGAAGATTTACGAGTGCCAGCCAGGATGCGTCCGGCTGAAGATGAGATAACATTAACATCCCATCTCCTCCTCTTGGAAATTGTCGACTTCAAAGCATAGCAATCGGAATCCATTAATATTAAGGGTATAAATCAGGGGTTGGCAACCTTTCCCCTTTAAGGGCCGAGGGACTTCAGCTCCCAGAAGCCTCAGCCATGTTGGCCAATAGCTCCTGGGATTCTGGGAGCTGAAGTCCCTCAGCCCTTAAAGGGGAAAGGTTGCCTACCCCTGGTATAAATGCTCCTCAAAATCTCAGGCACAGGGGGTTTAGCAGCCTCCTTTCAGGTAATTATCACCATTAGAAAGCCTTGTGTCTCCTATCCAAGCTAATTACTTTACTCCTGAGTTCTTGTGTGTATGTATGTTAGGGTGTCTTTGTATGTTTAGTCCTCTGTGTATGTTTGTGCTTGCTGATTGATTGATTGATTTTTATCCCTTAATAAAAGTACCGTTCTTTTGGAAAATTGCTGTCCTCTGCAGGAACTGTTCCCTCTAGCCCCTTGCGTACAATGGGTTCAGATCCTATTTATTATTTTTTGAGCTAATTATAAATTCCCCAAGGTCAAGTTCTTATTACACCTTTATACCCTGAAAGCAATTGGAAAGAACAAATCACCAGGAACAGATGACATTCCAATAGAACTGACACAATCCACGGAGACAGAATCAAGCTTAGTTTTAACTAGCGTCTGCCAAGAAATAAGGAAAACAAAGCACTGGCCCACAGATTGGAAGAGATCAATGTATATACCAACCCCCTTCTGCCATGCAGGAACTCCCAATCAAAGCATCCCCGACAGATGGCCATCCAGCCTCTGTTTAAAGACCCCCAAAGAAGGAGATCTAATAAAGTCTTCCAAGCTTCCAAGACTGAGTCCATCCCTCTGGCCTTCCACCTTTCCTAGCATTATTGCCTTTTCCAATGATTCATGCCTTCTCATGACAGTCATCTTGGTCATCTTGGCTTCTCGGAAGAGCTGAGGCTTGATTTGTCCTGGCACCCATTTCTTTGCCTTTTTGGCCATCCATGCTATCCTCAGCACTCTGGACTTGCTTCTCTTCCTCTCCGCTCTCTTCTTCTTCGCTGTCCAGCTGTCAGAGCCGGAGGCCATGTTGCTGAGAAATATGACAGTCCAGGGAAGGAGGGATGGAGAGGAGGCCTTGCAAGAGAGGAACGCCGGCCGCGGGGCAGGAAGGGCTCTTCCTCAGGCGGCAAGCAGCCAGCTTTTTAAAGCTTTTGCTGAGTCAGTGGGAAGAGAAGGTCACATCCTAGCCTTTTTGGGGGAAAGAGAGAAGCAGCCGGGTTTTCCTTTCTCTGCTCGAGTGCCATCAGTCATGAGGCAGAGACTGGGAAGAAGAGGAGGTTGCAAGATAATGCCCAAAAGCCCTCCGAGAAGAAAGGAAGGAGGGTGACAAAGAGAGAAAAAGAAAGAAAGAAAGAAAGAAAGAGGAGAAGAGGAAGAAAGTCAAGGTTAACCAAGGCACTGCTGCTCTTGCTGCTGAGGCCCAGCACAAGTTGGAAGGGACCCCCAAGGGCCACCTAGTCCAACCCCCACAGCTAAGGCGTCCGCCATACAGGTGGCCATTGGACCTCCATTTGAAAACCTCCACGGAAGGAAAGCCCGCCCCGTCGGAGGGGTCCCCATTGCCCTCCCCAAGAGCTCTTACCCTCCACCTAAAACTTAGTCAGAGCCACCTTTCTCGTCTCCCTCGTGAAGGAGGCACAGGGCGGGGGGGAGCCCACGGAGGACCAAAACAGCCGTGGAAAAGGGCAGCCCTGGGGCCACTGGCAGCCCCCAAGGATGGTTTTGCTGCTGCCCTCAGATTCCCCTGGACTGCCCCCTTCCTGACCTGCTCCAAAAGGGAGGAAGTTTCTGGAAGAAACTGCCCAGAGCATCAGAGTGGCATTCCAGACATGGCTGGATTTTGGTTTGCTTGGCAGTCCTTGCAGCTCCTGGAGAGAAAAGTGACCCCTGGACCCCTGGAAGCTGCCCACTTTCTGCCAACAGGGAAAGGCTGGTCTGCTGTGAGGAGCCCCATGGAGGCCCTTTGTCAAATAGGGCAGAAGGTGGCTGAACTGGATGGCCCTTGGGGTCTCTTCCAACTCTAGGATGCTGTGATTCTATGAAATATGCTCCAGGAGAAGGGCTGCTTGACAGTGGAACACACTCCCTCAATGGAGATTTTGGTGGAGTCTCCTTCTTTGGAGGTCTTTAAACAGAGGCTGGATGGCCATCTGTCGGGGATGCTTTGACTGGGAGTTACTGCATGGCAGAATGGGGTTGGACTGGATGGCCCTTGGGGTCTCTTCCAACTCTAGGATTCTGTGATTCGATGAAATACGCTCCAGGAGAAGGGCTGTTCGACAGTGGAAGACACTCCCTCAATGGAGATTTTGGTGGAGTCTCCTTCTTTGGAGGTCTTTAAACAGAGGCTGGAGGGCCATCAGTCGAGGATGCTTTGATTGGGAGTTCCTGCATGGCAGAATGGGGTTGGACTGGATGGCCCTTGGGGTCTCTTCCAACTCTAGGATTCTGCGATTCTATGAAATACGCTCCAGGAGAAGGGCTGTTCGACAGTGGAACACACTCCCTCAATGGAGATTTTGGTGGAGTCTCCTTCTTTGGAGGTCTTTAAACAGAGGCTGGAGGGCCATCAGTCGAGGATGCTTTGATTGGGAGTTCCTGCATGGCAGATTGGGGTTGGACTGGATGGCCCTGGGGGTCTCTTCCAATTCTAGGATTCTGTGATTCTATGAAGAACACCTATACATTACACACCCATGGCAGGGTGATACTGCTCTGGCTCCATCCTATGGGATCCTGAGTTTTTTAGTCTAGGAAGTGTTATTGTTGTGGTTGTTACTGTTTGTCTCCAGGTTAACTCCAACTGTGGGGGAGCAAAAGGATATCATATGGGAGAAGGAGGAGGCTTGTTTTCTGCTGCTCCAGAGAATAGGACCTGGAGCAATGGATTAAAGCTCCAGGAAAAGAGTTTCCACCTCAACAGTCAGAGTTGTTCGACAGAGGAATACACTCCCTTCTTTGAATGTCTTTATGCAGAGGCTGGATGGTCATCTGTTAGGGGTGTTTTGATGGTGTATTCCTGCATGGCAGGGGGTTAGAATAGATGGCCTTTGGGGACCCTCCCAATGATAGGATTCTATGATTCTATATGAAGAGGAGACTCACACAGATCTCTTTCGCAAGGCATGGTTTGGGCCTGGCAAGGAGCCACCATGGCCAGCTAAAACCCTATTCAGACTTCCTATCTAAGGAAAAGATGCTGAAACAAATGGCAGGCAGTCTCTTCTCAAGAAAGTGCAAAGTTGGGAGGCCACAAGGTTTAATCAACCAGAATGATGCATTAAGGGGCCTCCAACAACCAGGAGGCAGTTTTCAGTTTGTTTCTACAGGGACCTTTAAGAAAACTGAGAAGCAGCATCCAGGAAGAGGCATTCATTCGGCGGCATTTGAGGAAAGGGAAGGTCTCTTTTAAAACGAAGATCTGCTGCAAGACAGAAATCCAGCTTCTGCAAACAGAGAAAGGCTTGCTCTTGTCGCTCTTGCGGCGGTTGTTGTATCCCACTCTTTGCGCAGAATTGGGACTCAGGGAAGTTACAAGTAAAACCAGATACTTACAACAGGTATTCGTGACTAAAATGTAATTGAACTGTTAACATTTTTTTAAAATAAAATAAAATTACATAATTTAAAGGGCAGTTTTAGCAACAGAAACTACCCAAGGGCTGGTGTTGTGGTTTGAGTGTTGGACTAGGGTCTGATCTGCACTGCGGAATTAATGCAGGTTGACACCGCTTTAACTGCCATGTCTCCATCCTATGGAATCCTGGGATCTGTAGTTTGCTGTGGCACCAGAGCTCTTGGGGGGTATGTGTGTAAATTAACTAATGAAACTACAAATCCCAGAATTCCATACCATTGAGCCAGGGCAGTTAAGGCAGCTTCAAACTTTCGCTGGCAAGCAAAAACATGTTTATTTAGGCAGGCTTTTAAACGTATAGTCAGGACAAGGGGGCTTTTTACATGCTGTGTGCACTTTTAGTTACGTTTTTAACTTTTGTATGTTTTTGTATTAATTTTATGCTATTCTAGCTAGATGTTTTTCATTGCTTCTGAATTTTTATTTTGACGTTTTAATAATATTTTATCTTGTGAGCTGCCTTGGGTCCCTTTTTTGGGAGAAAGGTGGCATAGAAGTGAAATAAATAAATATAAATAAATAAATTCTGCAGTGCAGATTAGACTTAAGACTTGGGAGACCAGGATTCAAATCCTTGTTTGGCCATGGATCCCCACTGGGTGGCCCTGGGGCAAGTTACACTCTCTCAGCTTCAGAGGGAGGCAGTGAACCAATCTCCCCCTCCCAAAAAAACCCCAAACTCATGAGACTTTCAACTCAACACAGAACAATACACAGTTTACATGGGAACCACTCCTCCCTACCCAGGGTCTCACAGTATATATAGACCCACTCTCTTCCATTCCAGTATTCTCTGAAGATGCCAGCCACAGATGCTGGTGAAATGTCAGAAAGAAACTCTTCTAGAACATGGCCACACCGCCCGAAAACCCCACAAAAACTATGGATGCCGGCCATGAAAGCCTACGATTTCACAAACTCATGATAGGTTTGCCTGAGTGTGTCTGTAGGTCGCTCAAGGGCTGTGGCTGCAATGGTCAAGGCCTGGCAGCAGGTGGCACTCCAGGGCAGCAGATGCCCTGCACCTGTCCAGGGAGGGGCCCAGGTGGGCAGAGGAGGAGGACCAGGGAGGGCAGAGGGGGCTTCGGGCCTTTGGCTCCCCACAGCTGACCCTTGGCCTTTGGGACTCCCCCCAGCAAGGAAGAAGAGCCCATAAGCGTCGGTGGCATCACTCCCTCTCGGTTCAGCCAGGAACCCATGCACTGGTTTTAGGGGGGTTTGAGCGTTGGACCACAACTCTGGAGACCAGGGTTTGATTCCCAGTTCAGCCACTGGGTGACCTTGAGCAAGTCACACACTCTCAGCCTCGGGAAAGGCAATGGCAAACTTCCTCTGAACAAATCTTGCCAAGAAAATCTTCCCCATGATAGGATCACCTTAGGGGTTGCCATAAGTTGGAAAAGACACACACACACCAACACCAACACCACCAACAACAACAACAAGAATCCCTCTTCTCTTTGCTGTGTTCACTGGGTCATTTTGCAGCCCCTTCCTTTTGGATCCATAGACTATGTACGAATGATCAACTAAAGTTTTACGTTCCTGCAATGCCAAAAAAATGAGGAGAGAAGGGAAATTCTATGGGGGGGGGGCAGAATTCTTTCTGGAAGGGCCATCCCCTCATTTCCATCCCGCCCTGGAGCTCCATCCTCAGGCTCTTCTGGGGGCGAATCCATACTGCATCGTTACAGCACTTGGAAGCCTCCATATTGATGGAGATTCGGGGCACAGGGCCCCTGCAAAAGGGGGGAAACCGTGAATTTCCACAGTGCCCCCCTTTCCTCTGTGGGACCCTCTCGGCAAAGGGGCAGCAAAGGGCCGGGGAGGGGAGAGGGGACAAGGCCATCACGGGGGTCCCTTGGGGGGCTTGCTTGCTTACCCTCGCTGCCTCTTTCTCTCATGGCCAGGGCACACATGGAGGCACCAGGGGCAGCCGAAGGACGGAGCCCACTTTTCTCCTTCTCTCTTCTGCTTTTGGCCCTTCTTCCCACCCTACTCTGGAAAAAACAACAACGATGAATGATTGAATCCGTGAGTGTTAATCCCACAAATGTTGAAGGCTGACTGTACTTTAACTGCCATGGCTCCGTCTCTGATGGCTCTGTGGGATTTGTAGCCTGCTGGGGGTGCTTTCTGTCAGCCTAGCAGTTCGAAAGCATGTAAAAGCGCAAGTAGAGAAATAGGTGCCACTTCAGTGGGAAGGTAACAGCGTTCTGTGCAGCCATGCTGGCCACTTGACCACTGGACTTGGACAATGCTGGCCTTTGGCTTAGGAACAGAGATGAGCGCCGCTCCCTACAGTCGGTTACGACTAGACAGTTGTGTCAAGGGAAACCTTTGTAGCAATAGCAATAGTATGTACATTGCTATAACACTTATTAGTGAACTAGCACTCCCTCAGTGGTTTACAACGTTTAAGCCAATTGCCCCAACAAGCTGGGGACTCATTTGATTGACCTATGAAAGGATGGAAGGCTGAGTGGGCCTTGAAGCCCTGCCTGGGATCGAACTCACAACTCTTGTGGCTGCAGGACTGGCATTTTAACCACTGCACCCCCAAGGCTCCCTATGGGCAAGTATTCTTCTATGTTTCCCCATAACAGCATAGCATTTAGCATTTACATTTCTATATTGCTTCATGGTGGACTCAGCACTCTAAGCCAGGGGTAGGCAACCTTTTTTCCCCTTTAAGGGCCGAGGGACTTCAGCTCCCAGAATCCCAGGAGCTATTGGCCAACATGGCTGAGGCTTCTGGGAGATGAAGTCCCTCAGCCCTTAAAGGGGAAAGGTTGCCTACCCCTGGTCTAAGCAGTTTACAATCTGTAGGCCAATTGCCCCCAACAACCTGGATACTCATTTTTCCAACCTCTGAAAGGATGGAAGTCTGAGTGGACTTTGGAGCCTTACCTGGGATCGAACTCACAACCTTGCGGCTGCAGGACCGGCATTTCAACCACTGCGCCACCAGGCCTCCCTACAGTTACAGTACTGCAATTTTACCTTTGCCTTTACCTGGGATACTTTGCATACGCTGCAGCCTGCAGGAGTGCTTTGAGAAGGGCATTACAGAAGTGTAGGGACTCCCTCCTCAAACTACAAATTCCAGGATGCTGTAGGATGGAGCTATGGCAGTTAATGCACCGCCTGGCTGCTATAAATGTGCAGAGCGGATACACGCCGGACCGGACCCCCCAGGTGTGGTTGAAGGGATGGGCAACCCCTGTGCATGCTGGAAACAGGGCTGTAGCCTGAAATGCCATCTCTCTCTCTCTCTCTATACCAGGGGTAGGCAACCTTTCCCCTTTAAGGGCCGAGGGACTTCAGCTCCCAGAATCCCAGGAGCTATTGGCCAACATGGGACTACTGGCCAACATAGCTGAGGCTTCTGGGAGCTAAAGTCCCTCGGCCCTTAAAGGGGAAAGGTTGCCTACCCCTGCTCTATACGCAGGGATTTCTTCTGTTTTGGCTTTTTCCTTCCTCTACAAGAAGGTCCAAAGTTTGTAAACATTATTTTTGGACTACAACTCCCAGAACCCTCCAGACAGCATGGCCAGGAGATTCTGAGAGTTGTAGTCCAACTAAGTAACTTTCAAGACTTAGGGAGGGTCAGGTAAATCTTCACCCTGTGCGGGTTTTTTTTTTTTTTGCTTGAATAAACAAGTCTCCAGACAAGCCTTGGACATCCAGCCTTCTTGGCAGGTCTGGCTTATATATAGCCCATCATCCGGAACAATGTATGTTGGCTACCCCACAAATTTGGGGGCCTGATGTCCCTTTCCTTCTATAATGGCAAGACGTCCCTTCTGTAATATGTCCCCAAAGCTTAGCATTGGAAAGATCTGGACTTTATCAGCCAAAATGGCACAAAGTGGTCCTATCCTCTGTAAATAACTATGGGCCTTTGCAGACTGCTAGAAATAGTGCAAATTGAGTCCCCTTTAACTGCCCTGGCTCAGTGCTAGGGAATCATGGGAATTGTATTTTTTTTCTGAGACACTGAGCCTTCTCTGTCAGAGAGCTCTGGTGCCACAATAAACTACAGTTCCCATGATTCCCTAGCACTGAGTCAGGGCGGTTAAAGTGGACTCAATTTGCACTATTTCTGATGGTCTGCAAAGGCCATATGTCAATAAATCAGCAAATCCCAATTTTAAAAAATCCTGGGCAGCTACTATATGTTCTGCAAAATAGTGTCACTGAGAGATATGTCCTTCATTGGCCAAATGATGCAAATGAGATAAAACCCTGTTTCAATGGATATGATAACAAGCTTTTGAGCAGCACAGAACTCTTTTCCATCACAAGAAGAACTTTTTCAGACACAAAAACTTGCTTCTTCCCACACAAATCTGAGGAGGTCCACCAAAAGGATGACAATGTTTTTGCCTCTTGGCATCTCCCCGCCCCCCCGGTCACTCGGTCAGTTGAGGACAAAGATAAAGACTCAGTCTGCACTGCAGAAATACTGCAGTTTGACACCGCTTTAACTACCACAGTTCAATGTTATGTTAGCCCGGGATTTGTAGTTTTTATAAGATCGTTAACGTTCTCTGTCAGAGAGCTCTGGTCACACAACAAACTAGGATCATGCAGCGTTGAGCCATGGCAGTTAAAGTGATGTCAAACTGCATTAATTCTGCAGTGCAAAAGCATCCATGGTCAACTAATTTTACAGCCTGGCAGATCTCTAAGCCCTTTGGCAGCAACAGCATCAAGGGCCGCAGGACATCCTCTCTCTTCTTGGGACCACAGAGGGGTGGGTCAGGGGGGCCAAAGGCCCGGGCATCTGCTTCTGGTGAGCCTTTCCGACCGGCCGGGATTTTCTGGGCTGTCCCTAGAGAAGTTGCTCAAATCTCTTTCTGGGGCTACTGACTGGGATCATTTGCTGAGCCATCGCAGGCCAACTCTGTGAGTCACAGAGAGGCACACCCAGAGTTGCACAACTGGGACCATCCTTGCCTGCTGCAGGAGCAGCTGGGTTTTTTATGGGCAGGACAGGACGGGAGCCAGGAATCAGAGCATCAGAGCACCATAGAGTTTGGAAGAGACCCCAAGGGACCATCCAATCCAACCCCATTCCTGCCATGCAGGAAGACACAATCATACCAGCTTATCACACAGATAATGCTAGGAATCATAGAATCATAGCATTGGAAGAGACCTCAAGGGCCATCCATTCCAACCCCATTCTGCCATGCAGGAACTCCAAATTAAAGCAACCCTGGGACAGATGGCCATCCATCCTCTGTTTAATAAAACCAGCTTACCTGAGCTGGCTTAAAATTTAAAATGGGCAGCATCCTGATGTTATGAGAAGGATTTAGCTGCCGAAATCGCCACCCGGGTCCATCCCCGCTCACAGGGGTGCTCAGCATGCCTCTTTTCAAAGCCAGCAGTTTTCCAGCTTAAGGAAATGGCCGACAGAGCGCCCCTGTGAATGGGGATGGACCCGGGATGGACCCAGGCAGCGATTTTGGTGGCTAAATCCTTCTGATAACATCAGGATGCCTCCTGTTTAAAATTTTAAGCTGGCTCAGGTAAGCCGGTTTTATTATCTGTGCGGTAAAATCCTAAGCCCTCCCTGGGACAGATGGACATCCAGCCTCTGTTTAACAACCTCCAGAGAAGAGGCTCCATCACACTCTGAGGAAGCAGCATCTTCCGCTGTCCAACGGTTCTTACCATCAGGAGCTTCTTTCAATGTTTTGATGGAATCTCTTTTCCTGGAGCTTGAATCCATTGCTCCGTGTCCTATTCCCTGGAGCAGCAGAAAATAAGCTTGCTCCATTCTCAGTATGGCACCCCTTCAAATATTTAAACATGGTTATCATGCCACATTTATCATATCCTAAAGAGCAAGATATACTGTACAACCGAGCACAAAGGTTAGAATCATACAAGCCATTGTATTCCCTGTTACCATGGATGGATGGAAGAGCTGGAGAATGAAGAAAGTGGATAAAAGGAAAAGCAAGGCATTTGAGAGAATGTGGTGTTAGAGAAGAGTGCTGAGGATCCCACGGAGAGCCAAAAAGACAAACAAATAGGTCCTTGAACAGATCAAGCCTGAATTCCCCCTGGAAGAAGCCAAGATGACCAAACTGAGACTGTCGTACTTTGCCCACATCATGAGAAAAGAGGACTCTTTGGAAAAGACAATAATGTTAGGAAAGGTTGAGGAAAGTAGAAAGAGAGGAAGGCCGCATGCCAGGTGGATGGACTCAATCATGGAGGACACAGGGCTGTGTTTGCAGGACCTAAGCAGAGAGATTGAATCAGAGAATCATGGAATTAGAAAAGTCCACAAGGGCTAAGTCAAATCCCCTGCCATGCAGGAAGACACAATGAAGGCACCTCTGACAGATGGCCATCCAGCTTCTTTTTAAAGACCTCCAAGGAAGGAGACTCCACCAAAATCTCTGAGGAAGGAGTGTGTTCCACTATCGAACAGCTCTCACTGTCAGGAAGTTCTTCCTAATGTTGAGGTGGATTCTCTTTTCCTCTTGTTTGCATCCATTGCTCTGTGTCCTATTCTCTGGAGCAGCAGAAAACAAGCTTGATCCATCCTTAAGCTTCACAGGGCTTGGGAATAAGATGAATAAGATGAACTTGAACTCTTAACACAGGAAGATAAATATGATTTAATATTTAATCTCTTTTCCTGGAGCTTGCATCCATTGCTCCATGTCCTGTTCTCCGGAGCAGCAGAAAACAAGCTTGTTCCCTCCTCAATACGACATCCCTTCAAATATTTAAAGAGGGCTCTCATATCCCCTCTTAACTGTCTCTTCTCCAGGCTGAACAGACCCAGTTCCCTCAGCTGCTCCTCATCGCACTTGGTGGCTTCCAGACCTTCCGCCATTTTGGCTGCCCTCCTCTGGACTCCCTCCAGCTTCTCAGCATCCTTCTTGAATTGTGGGGCCCGGGGCAGTTCAAGCGGCCTCAAACTGGACGCAAGATTTCGGGTGAAGTCAGGTGAAGAAGGGAAAGGAGGGTGGCTGGGCAGCAGTAAAAAGACTTCATAAAAAGAAACTTCTCTGTCAGAGGTTTTGTGAGCTGAGGTGCACCTCTATTACATTTCTGTCAAATGTAAAAGGCTACAGCTACTAGCTCCCACATTTGTTGCTGGTATGCGTGAAGGCACCATGAAGCGTCCTGGGGCGCTATGCCACAGTTGGGAAAATTTCTTTTGTTGACTGCAACTCCCAGAATCCCCCAGACAGCCATTCTGGATAGTGGATTCTAGGAGTTGTATTTTACAAAAAAGACAATTTTCCCAAACTGTACTTCTAGCCCAACCCAATACGCCGATAACACCTGTCATGTTAAAGCATCACCTCTGCTCCTTAAGTCTGCTAGGATCCTGACCTGCCATTTGAACTCAGAACTTTAGGCCCAAGGCCCCAAGCCTTCCTGGCCTTGCCCCGAGGGCACCTTTGCCTTCTCTGTGGCCCAGGAGCAATAAGCCCATGGAGCTCGGATGGGCCAGGACCCATCGTCCCAACAGCAGACCTTTCATCCCCTTTGCTGGAGGGGAGGAACAATAGAGAGAGCCATCTTGGCTTTCCTGCCGCTGGACAAAGGGCCCTTTCAGGCCCCTGTTCCCTGCAAGGAAGGAGCAGGAGGAGGGGAGAGCAAAAGGGCACCAGGAGTCATGGGAAGGAGGAAGCGCGTAGGTGCACTGGTCAGCCGGCTGGAGAGAAAGAAAGAAAGAAAGAAAGAAAGAAAGAAAGAAAGAAAGAAAGAGAGGGGGTGGTGGCTAAGACTTGGATGAGACCCCAAGTCCAGTCCCCTGCGGCCAAGGCAGGAATGCACAACCAAAGCGCTCCTCAGAGGTGCCCATCTGACCTCTGTTGCAAGACCTCCAAAGAAGGAGCAGAGTCCACCACCCTCTAAGGCAGTCCTTTCCACCAAATCTGAAGGGATCCCAGGGGCCATCTATTCTGACCCCCGACACAGAGAAATAAAGAACTAAACCATCTCTGAGAGGCAGGAATGCACAACCAAAGCACTCCTCAGAGATGCTCATTTGACCTCTGTTGAAAGGCCTCCAAAGAAGGAGAATCCACTGCCCTCTGAGGCATTCCTTTCCAGCAAATTTGAAGGGACCCCAAGAGCTATCTATTCTGACTCAATCAGGGAGTTGTATGCACTCTCTTCTGCTTTGCTCAGGCCTCACCTGGAATAATGCTCAGGCCTCACCTGGAATAATCCTGTGTCCAGTTTTGGGCAACACAATTCAAAACGGATGTGGAAAAGATGGAGCACGTCCAGAGCAAGGTGGCCAAAATGATCAAGGGTCTGGAAACCATGAATCCCTCTGAGGAGAGACTTAGGAGATAAGATGCTGGGTATGTTTAACTTGAAGAAGCGCCGGTTAAGGGATGACACAATAGCCCTGTTTAACTATTGTTTCCTGCTGCTCCAGAGAATAGGACATAGAGCAATGAATGCAAACTACGGCCAAAGAAATTCCACCTTAACATTAGGAAGATCTTCCTGACAGTAATTGCTGTTAGACAAGGAAATCCTTTGTGGAGTCTCCTTCTTTGGAGGTCTTTAAACAGAGGCTGGATGGCCATCTGTCAGAGAGAGTGCTTCGAGGGTGTCTTCCACCAAGGCAGAATGGAGATGGACTGGATAGCCCTTGGGGGTCTCTTCCACCTCTGTGATTATAGCCCTGCTACTTGTGAGCCCTTGTCATGCGCACATACACACCCCTATACACAACCTCCAGTTGTAGAATCATAGAATTATAGAGTTGGAAGAGACCCCAAGGGCCATCCAGTCCAACCCCCTTCTGCCATGCAGGAACTCACAATCAAAGCATCCCCATTGACAGATGGCTATCCAGCCTCTGCTTAAAGACCTCCAAAGAAGGAGACCACCAAAATCTCCATTGAGGGAGAAATGTGTTCCACTGTCGAACCGCCCTCACTGTCAGGAAGTTCCTCCTAATGTTGAGGTGGAATCTCTTTTCCTGTATCTTACATCCATTGTTTCGGGTCCTAGCCTCTGGAGCAGCAGAAAACAAGCTTGTTCCCTCCTCGATATGACATCCCTTCAAATATTTAAACAAGGCTATCATATCCCCTCTCAACCTTCTCTTCTCCAGGCTAAACATCCCCAGCTCCCTAAGTCATTCCTCATAGGGCTTGCTTTCCAGACCCTTCACCATTTTAGTTGCCCTCCTTTGGACACGCTCCAGTTTCTCCACATCCTTTTTGAATTGTGGTGCCCAGAATTGGACCCAGGATTATTCCAGGTGAGGCTTGACCAAAGCGCAGAAGAGAGGGGCCCTATGACTTCCCTCGATCTAGACCAGGGGTAGGCAACCTAAGGCCCGGGGGCCGGATGCGGTCCCCCGAGGCCTTTGGACCGGCCCCAGGCTGGTCCTGCCGCCGCCCACCATGATATTGATTATTGTTGTTATTACTTGTTCTTGGGGTTTTCTTGGCAAAATCTCCACAGGGGGTTTGCCATGGCTTTTCTGGGGCTGAGAGAGTGTGCATGCATATTTTTTTAATTTTAATATTTATTTATTTATTTATTTATTTTTGGTGCTTTGGCCCCCAATTGTCTGAGGGACAGCAACCCAGCCCCCGGCTCAAAAAGGTTGCCTACCCCTGATCTAGACACTATGCTTCTGTTGGTTCAGCCTAGAATCGCATTGCCTTGTTAAAGCCATTTGGGTCCTGAAGATTGCTGCATATCCCATGCTTCCCTCACAATGCTGCTCAGGATGGATGCCTCCTCCGCCCTGAATCCCTGCAAAAGCAAACACAGGTGTGCATAACTCTGGGGGAAAAGCATGAAGGGTGGGGTGCCTCACTTTTTCAAAAAGGGTGTGTTGCAAAGGAGCTGGTCCACTGCTGTGTTTCCTGGCAGGCGGTGGCTCCTTCTACGATTCTAATGGCTCTTCCTGAGTCAGCACCATCATCCCCAGGTCATAAATCCTATTAGGAAGAGAACCCAGCGTGGCACCCAGCAAGGATCCATCAGAAATCCTCCCCCAAGCTCTCACTCAGGGACAAATGCGAAGAAGCGGACCAGAAGAACCTGCAAAGTTGCTCTTTTTGGACTGCAGCTCCCAGCTGTGCTGGCTGGGGGATGCTGGGAGTTGCACACA
This sequence comes from Phrynosoma blainvillii, assembly GCA_026167975.1. NCBI lineage: Eukaryota > Metazoa > Chordata > Lepidosauria > Squamata > Phrynosomatidae > Phrynosoma > Phrynosoma blainvillii. The sequence continues at coordinate 3,961,048 of JANUYF010000001.1, read as the reverse complement.
CACACACACACACCCCAAGCAATTTTCTAAGCTCTGGATACTACCCACCTTGTCTTGGGTGGGTGCCATTTTCTACTCTGCCTCAGGCAGCAAAGTATCTTGTGCTGTCCCTGAGGGAGGCAAGGAAAACTGCCGATTTGGGTAATCAGTGGTAGAGGAAATGCTGCTGCGCTGGCAAGAAGCATCTCAGGGACAATCAGGAGATGAAAGGAGCGGGAACACTGGCCCCCGGCTTTGCTCTTGGGGTGCATCCATACTGTAGAAATAATGCAGTTTGGCCCCACTTTCACTGCCAGGCCTCCATCCCACAGAACCCTGGGATTCACAGTTTTGTAAGGCACCAGCAATCTTGGGCAGAGGAGGTTAAAAACATGGTAAAACTACAAATCTCAGGATTCCATAGGAAGGAGCGACAGCACTTAAAGCGGTGACATATTGCATTATTTCTGCAGTGTAGACACATCCCTGGCTTGCTCCTAGTTCAAGTGCTCTTCCAAATCTTTGAAGGTTTATTCTGGAGCAAACGTGGCCACTTCCAGTATGTTTGTCAAGAGAGAAAGAAGGCTTTCTCAGTTATCCTTGAGGTGTCTTTCCTCCCCCCAATACCATTGCAAGTTAAGTAGAGGAAGTAAATATTTAAAGGGATGTCGTATTGAGGAGGGAACAAGCTTGTTTTCTGCCGTCCCAGAAACTAGGACCCAATGGAGCAATGGGTGCAAGCTCCAGAAAAAGAGATTCCAGTTCAACATTAGGAGGAACCTCCAGACAGCAAGGGCTGTTCGACTGTGGAACACATTTCTCCCTCAATAGAGATTTTGGTGGAGTCTCCTTCTTTGGAGGTTTTTAAACAGAGGCTGGATGGCCATCTGTTGGGGGTGCTTTGGTTGAGAGTTCCTGCATGGCAGAAGAAGGGGGTTGGACTGGATGGCCCTTGGGGTCTCTTCCAACTCTATGATTCTATGAGCTGAGGTCGGGTTACAAATTAATTGAAGGATTTATTTCAGGTGGTCTGGATGAGAACTTAATTGGCTGCCTTTCTCTTCTTTAAAACGTAAGCCAGCCTGAGTAATTATTCTGGAGTGTCGGCCTTTGTGTGGGCATCATCCAGCGTGCACACATTTGTGACAGTTCTGTGGCCCATAGATCTGGACCCCAAACCTTTTGCATGCTTGCCTGAAAGCCCCCAGGAGTCAGTGTGCATGTGCAAAGGTGTGCCATTTTGACTAGAACCCTGTTGGCGCCTTACACCTGTGCAAATTCCATGCCTTCCAGCTGTCCCAGTTTGGCAATGGGGATCACCATAGCATCCTAGAGTTGGAAGGGTCCCCCAGAGACCATGAAGTCCAACCCTCTGCTCAATGCAGGATCTCCAGCTAGAGCCTCCCAAGCCGCATGGAGCTTTCCAGTCTCTTTCTGAAGACACCCAGAGAAGGAGACGCACCACCTCTTGAGGCAATTGGCTCCATTGCCGAATCACTCTAACCACCAAGGAGTTCAATCGAAACATGAAAGTGAGTCAATAGTGTGATGCAGCAGCTAAAAAGGCTACTGTGATTCTAGGATGCATCAATAGAAATATAGTGTCTAGATCAAAGGAAGTATTAGTACCACTGTATTCTGCTTTGGTTGAGGCCTCATCTGAAATAATCCTGTGTCTAGTTCTGGGCACCACAATTTAAAGAGGATATTAGAAGCTGGAGCACATCCAGAGGAGGGAGACCAAAATGCTGATGGGTCTGGAAACCATGGAGCCCCATGAGGAGCGTCTTAGGGAACTGGGTCTGTTTAGCCTGGAGAAGAGGAGGTTAAGAGAGGATATGATAGCCCTGTTTAAATATTTGAAGGGATGTCATATTGAGAAGGGAACAAGCTTGTTTTCTGCTGCTCCAGAGAATAGGACCCGAAACAATGGATGCAAGCTCCAGGAAAAGAGATTCAACATTAGGAGGAACTTCCTGGCAGTGAGAGCTGTTTGACAGTGAAACAGAATATAGTGAGATTATTATTTCCCTGAAATGAAAACTATGCTTCTATTAATGCAGGCTAAGATAGCATTTGCCTTCTTTGCTGCAGCATCACACTTCTGCCTCAGGTTCACCTTACGTTCAACAATAATCCCTTTTCACATGTAGTACTGCTGAGCCACTTGTCCACCATCCTATTTCTGTGCACTGGATTTCTGTGGACTAAATGTATGTAATCCATGGATATTAACTAAGGTTTCTAGTTCAGTATCATCCCAGGGCCTGAGGTTTCCAGGCCAAAACCTGAGACCGATGGACATTGATCTCTGGTGGCGTCTTTAAGTGTTATACAGTACATTAAGTACCAACCACAATTGATCAGACAGACATGACAGACAGAATATATTTTCCTGTTTGAAAATTAAGGTCCAAAACACACTGCAGGAATAATCCAGTTTGAGATTGCTTTAAGTGCCCTGGCTCAGGGCCAGGGAATCCTGGGAACTGTAGTTTATTGTGACACCAGAATACAGCAATAGCAAGTACATTTCTATACTGCTTATCAGTGTACTTAAGCTCTCCCCAAAGAACTCTCTGACAGAGAAGGCTCAATGCCTCACGCAACTACAGTTCCCAGGATTCCCTAGCACTGAGCCAGGAATCTCTCCATTTCAAACTGGATTATTTATTCAGTGTGTTTTGGACCTGAAACAAAAATCTTAGCTAAAGAAGCCTTTTCCAAAGCAAGATGAAATGAGGGGATTATTTCTTCTTGCTTACTTAAGAGAGACAGGATAAGGAAAATGTAATATTGGCAAATTGCTTCTAGCCAGAAGGTGGGTTCAGAGCAGAACGGAGGGTGAGCCCTGACCCTACAACAACTGAGAGGGAAGGAAGAAGCTAACTAAGTAAATGGAGGGGAAAAGTTTTTGTGAGTAACTGCAAGAAACCAACAAAGCCTTGCAAACTCCTCTCCTAGCTCAGCTTTCCTTTTGCCTGGAAGTAAGCCCAGCAAAATTGGGAGATGACCCCCAAAAACTGGAGACTCAGGTCCAGGCTCTGAGGTTTGGCAACCCTGATATTAACTATTCAGATGCACTGAGGGAGTATACTTGTACTCCAGTCCATATTATCTATATTGTCAGTGCATCTGAAGAAGTGGATTACTATCCATGAAAGCTTATGGTGAAATGAATCAGTCAGCCTGGGAAGGTTTACTAGACTCTTTCTTCCCACTCCACCCTCCTTTTCCTTTTCCTTTTCCTTTTCCTTTTCCTTTTCCTTTTCCTTTTCCTCATCAGTTTTTGGAGGGAGGCAGACCCTGGCCCATAGCCATGACCGCCGGTAACCTCCGGGAGCCCCCCAGGCCCTTGGGGCTCCAGAGCCCCCCTGCAAGGGCCAAGGGCCACAACCTGCGGCCACCACACCACCAGAGAGGGCCACAGCCTCATTGCGGGGGGGGGGGGGGCAGGAGACCCTCCCTCAGCCCCGGGATCCCACCCCCCTTTCTTTCCGCCTGTGCAACCCCTTTGCTCTCTCCTTTGTTCCCAGCAGCAGAGCAGTCCTCCTTCCAGAAGGCTGAAGTCACTCTCCATGAGCAGAAGCTGTGAAAAAGACCCCCCAAGGAAGAAAGGAGAGGCAGGGGAGAGGAGGGCTGCTCAGGCCGGGAAGAAGAAGAACGGCCATTTGCAAAGTGGGAGGAAAAGCTCTCTCTCTGGGGGTCTGTCCACGGGGAGGGGGTAGAGATTAACCAAAGGGAGGCAATGCAGTGAGGAGACCAGCAAGACCATGCTCCCTTGGTTCTCCCATTTAATATCATAAGAGAGTCCTAGAGTTGGAAGAGACCCCAAGGGCCATCCAGTCCACCCCCTTTCTGCCATGCAGGAAGACACCATCAAAGCCCCCCCCCTTTCGAAAGAAGGCCATCCCGAGAAGGAGATTCCACCACCCTTCCACCGCTGAACAGCTCTGACCGTCAGGAACATCCACCTCCTAATGCTGAGGTGGAATCGCTTTTTCCACTAGTTTGCATCCATTGCTTTGTGCCCTATTCTCTGGGGCAGCAGAAAACAAGCTTGCTCCATCCTCAGTATGGCATCCCTTCCAATACTGAATCAAGACTATCACATCCCCCCTTAACCTTCTCTTCTCCAGGCTAAACTCACCCAGCTCTTGAAGCCGCTCCTCAAAGGACTGGGGGGGTTCCAGACCTTCCACCATGCTTTGATTGGGAGTTCCTGCATGGCAGAATGGGGTTGGACTGGATGGCCCTTGTGGTCTCTTCCAACTCTATGATTCTATGGTTTTGGTCATCATCCTCTGGACACGCTCCAGCTTCTCAGCATCCTCCTTGAATTGTGGTGCCCAGATCAGAGTGGGACTATTACTGCCCTCAATCTAGGGAATAATAATAATAATAATAATAATAATAATAATAATACATTTCTTATCTATTTCTCCCCATGGATCTAGGTGGGGAACAACAACAGACCAACAAATGTGCATCAGTTAAGAACACAACATCAGTTAAAGCAGGCATCAATTAAAAGAACAAACAAGACACATACGTATTAAAGCAATCTACATTTAAAATCCATAGTTTAAAATGCATGTCATGGCTACTATACTATAGAATTCTGGGAACTGTACTTTGTTATGGCACCAGAGTTCTCTGACAGAGAAAGCTAAACATCTCACAAATCTACAATTCCCAGAATTGCATGGCAGTTAAAGTAGTGTCAAACTGGATTATTTCTGCAGTTCAGATGCAATCTCAGGGCCTTGACAGACTGCCAGAAATAGTGCAGCTTGAGGTCACTTTAACTGTCCTGGCTCAGTGCTAGGGAATCATGGGAATTGTGGTTTGTTTTTTTCCTGGGACATTGAGCCTTCCCTGTCAGAGAGCTCTGGTGCCACAATAAACTACAGTTCCCATGATTCCTTAGCACTGAGCCAGGACAGTTAAAGTGGCTTCAAGCTGCACTATTTCTGGCAGTCTGTAAAAGCCCACAGTTAGATTTAGGCCTTCTTGCATGGCCTCACTAAGATTCCACTGCCCTGGCTGTAGCCTATGGAATCCTGGGATTTGTAATTTGGTGAGGTACAAGAGGTTTCTACTATTGAATTCTAAGTACCTCCTAATACTCCATCTCCCAAGCTTTTGCTGGAAGCAGCCATGGCCATTTAAGTAGGATCACGGTGCTATCACTGGGCCATGTGAAAAAGTCCCTTAATGGGTGGCGGGTTTTATTCTTTTATAAGCTGTCCAGAGATCTGACGATATCTTTGTGTATGTATAAATCTTTCAGCAAATAAATAAATATTTGCTGCCGTAAAAAATAAAAGTTTCTCCTCTCGCAGATGTAGGTAATGGCCCCCTCCTTGCCAAAGGGCAGCGATTCAGTTCCTACATCCAATGCCTACATGGAAGGAAAAGGACTTTTAATAGAGCTTTCCACTGGACTGTTTTTAAGCCCATGTTTTAAGTTGTTTCTAACATTATTGGTGTTTTAATGTTTTGTACGTTTTAGCTGGACGCTATCTGTTCCAATTGTTCTGACAGGTAAGCCACCTTGAGTCCTGGTTCTGACAAAGAGGCAGGATATATGTCAGCCACAATCCTTAGGTTTTCGTTAAGTGGACTGACGTCTGCGGGAATCGCACATGGGCAGCTCCGTCACATCCGTATCCAGTAAAGGCCTGCTGTTAGGGGAGCTGGTGGAAGGACTGAAGTGCCTTGGCTCCATTCTGCATCTGGACACTGGCTAGGGATGGCCAATCTCCACTGGGATACTTTTAGAATCATAGAGCTGGAAGAGACCTTGAGGGACATCCAGTCCAACCCCATTCTGCCATGCAGGAACTCACAATCAAAGCACCCTTGTGAGAGATGGCCATCCAGCCTCTGTTTAAAGACAGCCTCCAAAGAAGGAGACTCCATCATTCTCCAAAGAAGTGTGTTCCACCATTGAACAGCTCTTACTGTCAGGAAGTTCCTCCTAAAGTTAGGTGGAATCTCTTTTCCTCTAGTTTGAACCCATTGCTTAAGCCTTAATGTCTTATTCTCTGGAGCAGCAGAAACAAGCTTGCTCCATCCTCACTATGGCACCCCTTCAGATACTTAAACACAGCTATCATATCACCTCTCAGCCTTCTCTTCTCCAGGCCAAACATCCCCAGCTCCCTAAGTCGTTCCTCATAGGGCTTCATGATTTCCAGACCCTTCACCATTTTGGTTGCCCTCCTTGGACACGCTCCAGCTTCTCAACCTCCTTTTTGAATTGCGGTGCCCAGAACTGGACCCAGGATTATTCCAGGTGAGGCCTGACCAAAGTAGAATAGAGTGGCACTATGACTTCCCTTGACCAGGGGTCCCCAAACTACGGCCTGCGGGCTGGACCCGGCCCGTCGAGGCCTTCTTACCAGCCCGCAAGTCCTCCTGCTGCCGCCGCCGCCGCCACCACTCATGCGTGCCGCCGGATGCCATTTTATGTGCCAAAATGGCGTCCGGAGTCGTGCGCAAGTGTGCGCGCACGGCTGGCCCCCTGGAAGATCTGGGGTCCAGCAAACTGGCCCCCGGATGAAAGAGTCCCGGGACCCCAATCTAGACACTATACCTCTATTGATACACCTGAGAATCTCTTGAATTACTCTTGTTGGCTCATGTTTTGACGTGTCTTGCTATTCACTAACAGGTCTTCTTAGCACTTCTGCCAGGTAGAAAAGTATATAACTTACCTAAAGGACTGCATGTAATGTATAAATTTAGAAATTCTAGTCAAACAATTGACCCAAAAAACCTGGGTCATTTGCACAGCCGGCGGAAAAAGTGGGATGGCAGATTATGAGAATGACAGAGTTTGGAAGGGAGCCCCAAGAGGCCATCCAATCCAACCCTCTTCTTCATCTATGCAGGAAAACCTGATCAAAGCCCTCCCTGTTGTGGCAGATGGCCATCAGCCGCTGTTTGAAAACAGCCTCCAAAGAAGGAGACTCCTCCACCTTCCGAGGGCGTCCATATTCAATCCTGAAACAGCTCTTCCCATCAAGAATCTCTCCCTAATGTCTAGGAGGTGGAATCTCTTTTCCTGTAATCTGAACTGCTGCAGAAAAAGAAGCTTGCTCCATCTCTGAGCTAAAAATACTCCGCTTCCTGAGCTCTTAATTCCTTTTGGTTTCCAGGCCTTTCACCATCTTGGCCACCCTTCTCTGGACCCCTTCCAACTTGCAAATATCATCATCATTATTATTACCATCTGTTGGGGATGCTTTGATTGGGAGTTCCTGCATGGCAGAATGGGGTTAGACTGGATGGCCCTTGTGGTCCCTTCCAACTCTATGATTCTATGATTCTACTATATTTATTTCTGTTGCACCTTTTCCTCAGATTGGGTCTCAAAACAGCTTCCTACAATTAAAAAAAACACTGTTAAAAAAATACCAAAACACGTAAAACACACATAAACAATCAGAGAAAATTAAATTAAAACCAGGTTAAACCATGTATCATTAAAACACGCACACAGCGGCATAGCTTGACCTCCTTGACCTGCCGGGCCCAGAAGTGGACACTTCCCTTCATTTGGACACTACATTTGCTCAGTGTACTCTATGGCTGCATCCGCACTGCAGAATTAATGCAGTTTCACACCGCTTTAACTGCCATGATGGCTCCATGCTATGGGATTCTGGGATTTCTATGGTTGTTGTTTTTTTTCTGTATAATTTTTATTGATTTAATACAAAACATTATATAAAAAAAGATACCACTAAATTTACAAATTCTACACATCATTCTATACATCTAAATTGACTTTTTCTTTCCTTATACTTCCCACTTTCAGGAGATCAGTGTATCATAATAATAATAATAATAATATCATCTGCTCTATACTGGCTTCCATTTCTTTCTTTTATGTTTTGTGAGCCGTTTAGCCTCCTCTGTCAGAGAGCTCTGGTATCCCAACCAACTACAAATCCCAGGATTCCATAGCATGGAGCCGTGGCCGTTAAAGCGGTATCAAACTGCATTAACTCCACAGTGCAGATGCAGATGCACCCCATGTTTTACTTTTCTAGCAATGCGGGGCCCAGGGCAGCTGCAGCTCCCAGAATCCTTCAGTTAGCCTGGTGGTTGAGGGATTCTGGGAGTTGTAGTCCAAAGAAAAGGAACTTCCCTTCCCAGTTCTGGATTCCCCAGAATCTGCTGGCAGGACCACTTCTACAGCAGAGATAGAAACTTAAGAAAAATTAAGGATAAATTAATTACAGTACTTCATTATTAACCATTTATTATGATAATGAATCCATCATATATATATTTATTTAATATTAATATTTGATATTAATAATAATAATAATAATAATAATAATAATAAAATTTATTTATATCCCGCCCATTGGTAATCCAATCCGGGCGGCTTACAATTGTCTATTTATATTTTTATACAATGTTTATATCTACTGACCATCTATGTTTAGTATCTATATCTATATTTAATATTCATATATTTATTTAATATTAATATTTAATATACATAATATCTATATTTAATATTTTATATATTTAGATCTGCTGACCATATATATTCAGTAACTATATTTAATATCTATCTAATTATTTAATATAGTTAATATCTATAATATCTATATATTATAGTCTATATATATATATATATATATATATTATATACAGTCGTCTCTCCCCGTTTGCAGACTTCCTGTTCGAGGCTTTGAGTTTCCGCAGATGGCAAGCCAGGAGGGATAAAACGGCGCACGCACGGTGCTCCGCCATTATAGTTAATGGGGCTTGAATATCCGCGTTTTTTTATTTCACGGGGGGGGGTCTGGAACGGGGAGGGACAACTGTAGAGATATTACAGATGTATAATATATAGATATTATAGATATTAACTAATAATTAGATAGATATTAATTATAGTTACTGAATATAGATGGTCAGCAGATCTAAATATTATATAAAATACTAAATAGATATAGATATTATGTATATTAAATATTAATATTAAATAAATATATGAATTTTAAATATAGATATAGATACTAAATATAGATGGTCAGTAGATATAAATATTATATAAAAATATTAAATAAACATAGATCTTATGCATATCAAATATCAATATTAAATAAATATATGGATATTAAATATAGGTATAGCTATTAAATATAGATACTAAATATAGATGGTCAGCAGATCTAAATATTATATAAAATGCTAAATAGATATAGATATTATGTATATTAAATATTAATATTAAATAAATATATGAATTTTAAATATAGATATAGATACTAAATATAGATGGTCAGTAGATATAAATATTATATAAAAATATTAAATAGACATAGATCTTATGCATATCAAATGTTAATATTAAATATAGGTATAGTTATTAAATATAGATACTAAATATAGATGGTCAGTAGATATAAGTATTATATAAAAATATTAAATAGACATAGATCGTATGTATATTAACTATTAATATTAAATAAATATATGGATATTAAATATAGGTAAAGATATTGAATATAGATACGAAATATAGAGGGTCAGCAGATATAAATATTATATAAAATATTAAATAGATATAGATATTATGTATATTAATTATTAATGTTAAATAAATATATGAATATTAAATATATATAGATATTAAATATAAATGGTAAGTAGATATAAATATTATATATAAAATATTAAATATAGATATTGTGTATATTAAATATTAACATTAAATAAATATATGAATATGAAATATAGGTATAGATATTAAATATAGATACTAAATATAGATGGTCAGTAGATATAAATATTATATAAAAATATTAAATAGATATAGATCTTATGTGTATTAAATATTAATATTAAACAAATATATGAATATTAAATATAGATATTAAATAAATATATAGATAGTAAATATAAAGATGTATGTGGATATCATGTATATTAAATATAAATATTAAATAAATATATGTATGAAACATAGATATTAAATATGTGATTTTATGATATAGCTATTAAATAAATATATGAATATTAAATATAAATGTATATTTTAAATATAGATATTGAATAGATATAGGTATTAAACATAGATATTAAACAGACAGATACTAAATATAGATATCCAATTAATTAATATAAAACAGACAATAGGTCATTAGCTCCTCGGTGACCCTGATTGATTAACGCTCTCACTCAATTCCTGAGGAAGCCTTTCTGAGGCCTATTAGCATATTCAAACAGCAGAGATGACGCAAGTGCCACTGGCCCGCCCACTCTTCTCTGCGCATGCCCACCAACGCCGTAGCCACGCCCTCTTGTACAGTCGGCATCGGCCGCCCAACTTCCTCGAAACGTCTCGGCCAATCCGAGGCGAGGAGGGGCGGGAATTCCCCGCCTACTCACCCACCCACTTGGGGCCCCGCCCTCTTTCTCGGGCGCGCGCGTCGGAAAGAAAGAAAGAGAGAGAAAAGGGAGTGGCTGGGGGGAGGAGTCGGGGAAGTTGTCCCCCCTCCGCTTGCTTGCGTCACTTCGCCGCAACGCGATTGGAGACGTCGCCGCGCCCGCGACGTAACGTGCCTGACGCTCCTTCGGCGTATCCCGGCTCAGGGACGCTTTTTAGCGAGGCTTCGGCCTCCCTCCTCCTCCTCCGCGCAGGCGCAGAAGCTTACGTCAGAGAGAGAGAGAGGGAGAAAGAGTGGTGGGGAGGCAAAAGGGAGCGGCTGGCCGGCGTGCGCGTTCTCGGACCGGCCGTGCGTGCGCGCCCCTCCCTCCCTCCCTCCCTCGGCTGCGTGCGTGCGTGCGTGCGTGCGTGCGGCCTGCTCTCCTGTCCGCCGCCTCCGTGCCTGTGAGGGATCCGAGGCTGAGGGGAGCGGAGCCGCCTGAGGAGCCGAGCCGGGGCCATGAGGGCCAGCGCCGCCCAGCCGTGAGGAGGAGCCGCCGCCGTCGTCGTCGTCCCCGCCGCCGCCGCCGCCTCGGCAGCCATTTTGTGCCTCCTCCTCCTCCTCCTCCTGCCGCCCCCTTCGGTCCTCTCCTCGTCCTCCGGCGCGCCTGCCTCGCGGCCTGCTGTGCGTTTGCCGGCGTCGGCGCCTGAGGGGGCAGCAGCGTCGGCGTCGGAGGCTGGCTCGGCGGGGGCCCTGTCCGTCGGCGTCGTCGTCGTCGTCCTCCTCCTCCATCTCCTCGCCCCTCCTCGCTCCCGATGGCGAAGAAAACCTACGACCTGCTCTTCAAGCTCCTCCTGATCGGCGACTCCGGCGTCGGCAAGACCTGCGTCCTCTTCCGCTTCTCCGACGATGCCTTCAACACCACCTTCATCTCCACCATCGGTGAGGAGGGAGGGAGGGAGGGAGGGGGACACCCCCAAAACCCTTGGCCCCCTCCAACCCCCCCCCAAGCCCTTTATGGCATCTGTGGAGGGGCGCTCCCTAAGCCTCCCCCACCTTCCTCCTCCTAGGTCTGTTTCTTCGGGGGGGGGTCCCCCTACTCTTCTTCCTCTTCTCCTCCTCCTCCTCCCTGTCCCCCCCAAACCCCACCGCCGACCCCCCCTTGACATTTCCCTCCAACCTCCCCCCCCAATATTTTATGCCTTATTTTGAAGGGGCGTCCCCCCAAAACATCTCCCCTCCTCCTTTTCCTCTTTGATGTGTTTCTTTGGGGGGGTTTATCTCCCTACTCCTCTTCTTCCTCCTCTTTTCCTTCTTCCTTCTCCCTCCCCTTTTCCTTTTCCTCCTCTTTTCCTTCCTCCTCTTCCCTCCCCTTATCCTCCTTCTTCCTCCTCTTCCTCCTCCTCTTTTCCTCCTCTTCCTCTTCCCCTTCCTCCTTCCTCCTCTTTCCCTTCCTCCTCTTCCCTCCCCTTATCCTCCTTCTTCCTCCTCTTCCCCTTCCTCCTTCCTTCCCTTTTCCTTCCCCCTTCTCCCTCCCCTTTTCCTCCTCCTCCTCCTTCCTCCTCTTCCTCCTCTTCCTCTTCCCCTTCCTCCTCCTTCCTCCTCTTTTCCTTCCTCCTTCTCCCTCCCCTTTTCCTCCTCCTCCTCCTTCCTCCTCCTCTTTTCCTCCTCTTTTCCTTCCTCCTTCTCCCTCCCCTTTTCCTCCTCCTCCTCCTTCCTCCTCCTCTTTTCCTCCTCTTTTCCTTCCTCCTCCTCCTCTTTTCCTTCCTCCTCCTCCTTCCTGCCAACCCCACCCGGTTCCAGGCCGTTCGCTTCCCCGCAGCGCCTTTGTTTGGAGCCATAAACTGACGCTGCTGAGATAGGAGATTTTCCTTTCTTTTTCCCCTTCTTTCTTTTCTTCCTTCCTACCTTCCTTCCTTCCTCTCCTCCTAATGGGGCGCTGCTGTCAGTCGCACGTGTGTAATTACAGCGCCTCTTGGACTAAAAGTAACACCATGGGAAAAACAGTGTATGTATAATATGTCTGTGTGTCTGCGACCCTAAGGCAAAGCTATCATGGGGTTTTCTTGGCAAGATTCTTGGTTTTTCCATGGTCTTCCCCAGAGGCTGAGAGTGTGACTCACCCAAGGTCACCCAGTGAGGTTCATGGCTGAGCAAAGAATCAAACCCTGGCCTCCAAAGGTGAACCTATTATGGGGTTTTCTCAGCAAGTTTCTTCAGAGGGGATTTTGCCATGGCCTTCCCCTGAAGCTGAGAGAGAGTGACTTGCCCAAGAGTAGTTTCATGGCTGAGGTGGGAATCCAGCTTGGTCTCCAGAGCTGTAGTCCAGCACTCTAACCACTATATAGATCAGGGGTAGGCAACCTTTCCCCTTGAAGGGCCGAGGGACTTCAGCTCCCAGAAGCCTCAGCCATGTTGGTCAATAGTCCCATGTTGGCCAATAGATCCTGGGATTCTGGGAGCTGAAGTCCCTCGGCCCTTAAAGGGGAAAGGTTGCCTACCCCTGATATAGATACACACTCACAAAAATATATACACAGATACACACATGAGAGCCAGCGTGGGGTAATGGTTTGAGTGTTGACCTATGATTCTGAGACCAAGGTCTGAATCCCAGCTCGGCCTTGAAAGCCCCGTAGTTGACCTTGGGCAAGTCACACACTCTCAGCCTCAGAGGATGGCAATGGCAAACCCTCTTTGAAGAAACTTACTAAGAAAATCCTGTGATAGGTTCACCTTAGAGTTGCCATAAGTTGGAAATGATTGAAGGTACACCACCACCACAACAAATACAGACCCATACCCCACACACTGCTGCCAAACCTTCCATTTTCCTATTTTGTGGCTCTTCTGTGGTCCCTGCCCTGCCCCCCCCCATCTTCTCCCCTCTTTCACCTCCAAACTATATCTGCCTCAATGTAGGGCCTTTACAGACTGCCAGAAATAATGCAGCTTGAGACCACTTTAACTTCCCTGGCTCAGTGCTAGGGAATCATGGGAATTGCAGTTTTTTCTGAGACATTGAGCCTTCTCTGTCAGAGAGCTCTGGTGCCACAATAAACTACAGTTCCCATGATTCCCTAGCATTGAGCCAGAACAGTTAAAGTGGTCTCAAGCTGCATTGTTTCTGGCAGTCTGTAAAGGCCCTTAGTTTGCCTTCTGAACACCTAGAGGCCTTGAAGGTGCCAAATCTTCTCATGCCCTTCCCACCCGCACTGACTGTTAATTCCCATCCGTGGAAGGAGTCTCCTTCTGCAAACTGGTAATTTCCCTTAGGGCAATACTTCACTTTTTTTGTTCACGCTGTTCCTTTTTCATGCTGCCAGTGTGCCGGGGAATCCTTGGACTGACCTCTCTCAGCATCACCACCACCATCATCCCTGACTCGCCACACCTCCTACTCTTAGCTTCTGCTCTCCTCTCTTTTTCACCCGCTCACCCCTTCCTATTCCGGCTTCTCTGGGTTTTCTGTGTCCAGAGGGTACTGTCAGCCACCTTGACTCAAATAGAGGAGGGACAATTCCACGGCACAAGATCTGTGGCTGTTAACTGAGTTGCCAGTTTCTGGCCTCTCCGGAGGTGTGTGAAATTTAGCTCCAAAAGAGGTTGTGTTGACTTTGGGGCTGAGGTAGTAGAAATGTGAGGAACGGTGGTATGGTTCAGTTGGGGAAGGTTGGACTCACACAGGAGGCTGGGTTTCCTTGTTCTTGGAGGTGTTGCAGGCTGTCAGGGCTGGAAACAGGAGGACGGTGGGTGTGGTGGGCCAAGGAAAGATTATCTGGAAGACAATTGCAGCCTGGGCTTTGCTTTCTTTGTAACTGCACTGAGTTAGAAAGGTGTGGCTTGGGCTAACATTTGTCTGGCTGTCTTCTCTGGGGCTCTTTCCTGGCTTTGGATACTCTCAGTGCTACACAAAACTAGAAGGCCCTTTATTGGAATTAAAAAAAAAAACAAAAACAAAAACTAGAAGGCCCTTTATTGGAAATGCTGAATACTGTGGACTGCCTAAACGAGGCAGACATCTCTTTTGTAAGGCATATGGTTGCGTCTTTAGTGGAAATTGGAGCTTACACCCAGTTCTTAACCCTTATCTAGAGTAGATCAATTGAAGCAATGAGATTTATAAAGGGGTTGATCTACATTTCATCATTTAATTCAGTGAGTCTGCTCCAGTTGGCTTCATTTTGGATTGTTTCTTCAAAGCAAGACTGAATTAAATGCCAAACCTGTAGATCAACACTTATATTCATCTCATTGTTTCAGCAGATTACAGTACTCTAGTTTGCAAGACTGGGCAGGGCAGTTAATAACAGGATTTCTTGGATTTCTCTTGTCTGAAGGGGCTCCATAAGTGAAAGCTCACTTGGCTGCACTTAACAACTGTAGTTAGTTGAGACTAGCATTTGGATTTAGGTCTGAGATCATCCGTTCGCTAAACGTTTGGCACTGCGCAGTTTCTGCAATGGCATGTGGTTATGCAGACACCTCTGGTCTTAAGGGAACACGCATGCAAAGCATTTCTCATGGATGAGGCATTCTTGATGGGTGAAAGGGGTACCTCTGTTTCTGTTTATACCCAGTTCTAGTCTTTGTAAAGAAATCAAATTAAGCCAGTCTCCTCTCTGTGTTCCTTACCATTCAAGCAAGTTTCCTCCAAGATCTTAAGTTACAAGCTGAGGTTTGGTATTACTTCTTGGCCAGCACAGCAAGTTTTTTTGCATGTTGCTAACATGCTGGGAACTCTCCTCTGCATCTGCTGGTTGTAGAGTTAGGTGACAGAGATTGCGGTGCTTCAGTCTTCATATTGTAGGGCACTTGACAGGCATTTAGATTAAATTAAGTGCGGGTTGGGGATGCTTTGTACTAAAAGCAGTTGCTATGGAGTGCAGTCAAGCACACCTCAAGTGTTCTCATGACCTGAATTGTGGGAAGAAGGAGTGCTTCCTGCTTCTCTCTGTGACCTTGCCCAGGTGATAGCTCCAAGATGCAAAGGTAAGGATTTACAGAAGAGAGTGTGGCATGGGGAACACCCTGGGAAATTTGTGACCACCAGGTCATTCCTAAAGTGGATGTTTTTCCTTTCATACTTAGCAGCTGATTTTTATTAAATTCAGTTATTCTATAAACATCTGTTTTATAGTGGTGGGATAACTTATCAAAGTTTTGAAGGGCAGCCATTTTAGAGCTGTTCTCATTTCACTGAGCAGTCAGCCAGCACAGAGCTGTAGTTGGTGGTATCTCAGTTCAGGGACTATTAGTCAGACAAATATCTGATTCATGATACTCATATCCTGGAGGCTTGTGGCAGTAACTGCTATTGCTAGCACTTAAAAAACCAACAAATCTATTTAAAATTATTAAAAAAAAAACAAAAACCAACAAATCTCATTTTCTGTGAAAACATAGAAGAACTTCCCCCAAAGGTGTGCAGTTGGAAGCATTATTCACTAAAAGTTCCAGTGTAGCCTTCTTCTGTTAGTCTGCCACTGGGTGAAGTCAGGACACTTTACTCCTCTTGTATTTCAGGTTTTCTCAGTGTGGTAGTCTTTAAACAAGTCTTAACATATCATCTTACTTCCAAGTTGGGCAGGATATCCGAAGGGCCTCCCTGCCTCATGTGGCAGCCGGTGAGTTCATCAGCTTTCTGGCCTATTGATCTGGTGCACTTTACCTCAGAGGTTTATTGGATCTTCAAAATTAAGAGCATTGTGCTTTGGGCAGTGTTCTGACACACCTTGAGCTTGTAGGTGATTTAGGGCCCTTTGCTTATTTTTAGTTGTGGTCCAACTCCATCTTGGAACGTAAATTACAGAAGTTAGGGCAGATGACTCCAGGAGCCTGGCTCGGGTGGCTATAAATAACACCCTGTGCTGAAATCCCCAAGTCATCGTAAGTTCCCTGAATAGAGCAGAGGGGTTGTCTTCAAAGGCAAGATATGACATTTAAAGTACTCTAGGAAAAGCTCTGTGTGGCATACTGCATGTGGGAAAACACAGTTGATGGCTGCTTTGCAGAGTTAGGGTTTGCCAAACGTTAGGGTGGGCTTCTCAGAATCTTCTCTCTCCTGCAGATTATTCACATGATGAAAATAATGCAGGATGAATCTTTGTTGTTCACACACATCCCAAATGCACCCAATTAAGGTTTTGGAGGGCATTGCCAAAAACTCCACTTAACCCGGGATGATATCAGGCTTTTCCCCGAGTGTTTACAAAAGATTTGCATCAAAGGCTGTGTGAACAATGATACTAATAGACCCAGGATAAAACTCTTAATGGGTTTTGAAAGCATTTGCATCACCAACAGCCCACACGGTTGAGAAAGTGCCAGTCTTTCCCCAGCAGAACAGCCACCTCTGGGGGAAAAAGAGGAAAAGAGGGGACAGAAAAAAGGATGCAGACCCCTTTCTGTCTGGCTGAGGGGTGCCGATGGGTGCAGGGACAAGGGAAGGGTGCCTGCATGTGTGAGCAACCAAGCTTGCAGAGATGCGGAGCAATGCAGTTGCCAGAAAGATGCGGTTCCATGGTGTGAATAATAAAGCCGGAATGAGAGGGTGAGATTATTTTCATTGTTCCAATAAAAAACAATCTAGACCCATTTCAGACTGGCTTCAGGGCAGGCTTTGGGGTAGAGACTGCCATGGTTGCCTTGGCCGACGATCTGCGTCTGAGCATCGACAGGGGTAGTGTGATCCTGTTGGTGCTCTTAGACCTCTCAGCGGCTTTTAATATGATAGATCATAGATAGCATCCTCTTAGACCGCCTGAGGGGGTTAGGCATCGGGGGCACTGCATTGCAGTGGTTCCGGTCCTTCCTCTCGGGTCGGTCCCAGAGGGTGCTGCTCGGGGACAGTTGCTCCAGTAAAAGGGAGCTCACCTGTGGGGTTCAACAGGGTGCTATACTGTCCCCGATGTTATTTAACATCTATATGAAGCCGCTGGGTGAGATCATACGGAGTTATGGTGTTGGGTGTTATCAGTACGCTGATGACACCCAGATCTATTTTTCCGTGTCTCGTTCGTCGGCCTCAAATTCCAATGGCATCTCCTCTCTCAATGAATGTCTTCGAGCGGTAATGGGCTGGATGAGGAAAAACAGATTGAAACTGAATCCAGACAAGACGGAGGTGCTCACGGTAGCGGCCCCGAAACCAAGAATTGGGCTGCAGCCTCCAGTCCTGGATGGGGTCACATTCTCCTCCAGTGACTGTGTTCGCAGTCTGGGGGTGCTTCTTGACTCGTCGCTCCTGATGATAAATCAGGTTAATGAGACGGTCAGGAGCGCCTGTTATCAGCTTCGGCTGATACGCCAGCTGCGCCCTTTTCGGGAAGTAAGGGATCTTGAGACTGTTGTGCACGCGCTGGTAACCTCACGTCTTGATTTCTGTAATGCGCTCTACATGGGGCTACCCTTGTGCTTGGTTCGGAAACTACAGCTGGTGCAGAATATGGCAGCCAGATTAGTGTCTGGAACATCTGGGAGAGACCACATAACTCCGGTATTAAAATCTCTCCACTGGCTGCCCATAAGTTTCCGGGCCCAGTACAAGGTGTTGGTTATTACCTTTAAAGCCCTAAATGGCTTGGGTCCAAGCTATCTCAGGGACCGCCTCCTCCCATATAATCCTCCCCGCGCTCTCCGGTCCTCTGGGAGGAATTTGCTGCAGCCACAAAAAGCTAGGCTTGTGGCTACCTCCCAGAGGGCTTTTTCGGTTGTCGCCTCCAGATTATGGAACGGCCTGCCGGATGAGATCCGTCAACTGACATCCTTAGACAGCTTTAAAAAGGCTGTCAAGACGGATCTCTTCCGGCAGGCCTTACTGAGATAGATAACCCCGGCCTTAGGAACCCCTTTCTTAAGAGGGCTTCTAGGTTTTTAGTCTTAGGAACTGCAGCCACACTGTGATCGTTTTTAAATTATTGTTGTATTTTATTGTATGTTTTAATTTATAGTTGATTTAATAATTTTTTATGGGGGGGAATTAGATTTTACAGTTGTATGTATATTTTATTCTTGTTAGCTGCCCCGATAGATCTCAAAGGGGCGGGATATAAATAAACTTTATTTTTTATTATTATTATTATTATTATTATTATTATTATAATAAAACAATGTGTGAATGAGGCCATGGTCTTGGGTAGATCTGTAACTCCTCAGAGGTATAGGCAGCACTTGCATAGAGAGCTGCTAGTTTTCACATACCATGGGAAGCGCATGTGCTTTTGGGAGATTTGGATAGAGACCTAATTTCTGATGCACCAGGGAATGACTTGCTTTACATGGCACACTTTTTATTGACCATATAACATGCTAGACCTGTCTCTTGACTAGCTCACCATGCAGAATTATCTTAGCAGGTATATGATAAGAACGTTTGGGGCTGCCTGGGACTACTTGTAACTCCTGCCCTCCGCTCTTAACATCCAGGTATCCCACTGCTTCTGTCAGTCCGCATGTCACACAGAGCTGTGTCTTTGGTTTCATACCTTGATAATGCTTTGCAAGCTTCAGAATGGATACTGAGCCTATTAAGTGCTAGTTTTGAGAGAGACTGCTTGTCTGTGCCTGTAAGAGACTGGGCTGAGAGATAACATAATGAAATAGGATAGTAGCACATCCATGAATGAGCCAAGCGTACGTCCTGATTTCCAGAACACGTGGCTGCAAAGGAGACGGTTCAGTAGTTGTCCAAGCTGACCACCTGTTACTCTGAGGCTTTGGATATCTGTGAGAGTAATATATCTTGCTTTGGAATGATGGTGGCTCACACTCATTCAGGATACAGCAGCTGGCCCCTTATTTTGAGGGACTTGGGGCTTTCAGCTTTATTTATTTATTTATTTATGGGATTTATATCCTGCCTTCCTCCCAAAATGGGATTCAAAGTGGCTATGCTGCCTGTATGACAAGGCAGTGACATTTCAAAGCTGCAAAATCTAGATGTGTTCTTGACTTAGTAGTGAGGTGCAGAGGATACCATAAGTTGTAGTTTACACCAACTCCTTGGGGTCGGAGGGGAGGAACCTTGATCCCACTTTCAGTCTGAATGTGTGTCACTTAGAAATGTGGAGGCCCAGAAATTTTTTTTGAAAAACTCATTTTTTCCTTTTTCCCCCCCTGAATCATGCTCAAATAAAACATTTCATAATTAATTTTCCTCATTTTTTCAATTTGTTTTCTGTTTTTCCCCGTCTGTCCGTCCCCCCGTTTCCTCCTTGTTTTTTTCTGGTCCTTCACATCTCTAGTGTCACTTCAACAGATGTTGCTGCTGCTGAAATGACACTAAGACGAAAGTACAGTTTTCCCTTTGAATTGAGGTGCGCGTCTTACTTAAAAGGGTGGAGTGAGGAACAGTTTTGCTGCCACTGCAATGCTGAATCCAGCTGTGATAAAGATGATGCAGAGGTTCTCAGCCTTCTGTGTGTCACATTTTTTGGACTTCAGCTCCCATGCTTCCTGACCATAGTCCCTGCTGGCTGGGGCTTCTGGGAGCTGTAGTCCAAAGCATCTGAAGGACTGAATGTTGAAAACCACTGATCCAGAGGGACGATGAGAAAGAAGAGTGGGGAGCTGTCTGTGACCATGTGTGGCCCACCTCTGGTTTAGCTTGACCATGGTTTGATCTGCCTCCTTTAGGTTATTTGGTTGGACCTGGAATAAACTGCAGTTCTCTGAGTTTGATTTCAGTACAGAATTTATAGAAGAGTTGGAAGAGGCTTGAATGGCCATCAAGTCCACAGCCCTGCCATGCATGCCAACATCCCATGCATGTTCTAAAATGGTAGCTTTTGGGTCCAGGTTACTTACAGGACCTCCTTTACCTGTATAATCTGTGCCATATACTCAGGTCCTCTGGGAGACACTTAGGGGGGTTGCAGACTGCCAGAAATAGTGTGAATTCAGTCCACTTTTAGGGTTAGGGTTAGAGTTAGGGAACCATGGGAACTGTATTTTATTGTGGCATCAGAGTTGTCTGACAGAGAAGGCTCAATGTCTCAGAAAAATAACAGTTCCCATGATTCCCTAGCACTAGCACTAACCCTAACCCTAAAAGTGGACTGAATTCACACTATTTCTGGCAGTCTGCAACCCCCCTTACTTCACTAAACAAAAACTTAGGGCCTTTGCAGACTAACAGAAATAGTGCACATTAAATTGAGGCACAGCCCTGGCTCAGTGCTAGGGAGTCATGGGAATTTTATTTTTTTCTGAGACATTGAGCCTTCTCTGTCAGAGAGCTCTGGTGCCACAATAAAATACAGTTCCCATGATTCCCTAGCACTGAGCCAGGGCAGTGCCTCAATTTAATGTGCACTATTTCAGGCAGTCTGCAAAGGCCCAAAGGTTGACTGTTACCCAAAAGACAGTTTCTTCAGTCACCCTCAGACTGTGGAATGGCCTGCCAGAAGAGTTTCATCATCTTGAAATGTTGTCAGTATTGAAATCAGCAGCAAAGACCAGTCTCTTCCAGCAGGCCTATCCAGATTAATTTTAAATTATTTGTTTAATGTATTTATTGATGGGTTTTGATATGTATTGGTTTTATATGCCCTTTTAACTGATGTTATATATTGGTGTTATTTCTTGTTGTTCCCTGCCTCAGTCCGCAAGGAGAGGTGGGTAAGAAATAAATATTATTAGCATTTAGCAATAGCATTTCATTTCTATACCACTTATCAGTGAATTCAGCACTGTCTAAATGGATTACATTCTGTATACCAATTATAATAATAATAATAAATAAATTTTATTTATATCCTGCCCCTCTGTCAAGCAATTGAGGTGGCTCAAAGCAATTTAAAAAACTTCATACAATATTAAAATACAATCCCAACAAGATGGGTACTCATTTTACTGACCTACGAAAGGATGGAAGGGTGAGTCAAACTTGGAGCCCTGGGATCAAACTTTATGGCTGCAGGACTGGCATTTAACCACTGCGCCACCAGGGCTCCTGTATTATTATTATTATTATTATTATTATTATTATTATTATTATTATTTATTAGTGGGGGTGGGGGTTCACTTTTTTCCTTGTACAATAAAAGGGTGGGAGGAGGAGGAGAGAATGTCCCGCTCTAGGAGTGGTTGTAGCTCAGTCTTGATCACCTAGCCGGAGATTTAATGCTGGCTTTCTGATTTCATCAGGCAGCCTGCTCACTGTGTGACAGTTTGGCCCTTTAACGCCATCTTAGCACAATAGCCAAACCCCTAATTGCAAAAACAGAAATCCAGAATCATTTTTCTGAGCATACTGTCAGCAGAGCGACAACCCTCTGGCTTCATCCGTGGTTCAGGAGACTGTCAAACTGAACCAGGTTTTTTACTTCTGTTTCTGATGGATACTATTCCGTTGTGTATCAATACACTGTTTTCCTTTTCTACCTTTAGACCCGGCTGACCTGAGGAACTTGTGTGCTTTTGGGTGTACTTTTTACAGCAAAGCATTCCAGCTGTTGCATTGTGTTTTCCTCCCCCCCCCCCCCCCCAATGTGAAGCAACACTTTACTTTTGATGTCGCAGCCCAGGAGGGGGAAATGGCCTTGGACCCCAAAGCCCTTCATTCTCCTTGCAAGTGGCAAAACCTTTGTTCAAACCCTGCCCTTGTCTCTAATCTTGCTCTGCATAACGAATTGTCTGGACATTCTTTTTCTCTGACCTCCTGAAATAGCTATTCAGTGCCTTCACAGGCAAAGAAATGATAATAGGCAGAGAATGCTAGCCTAGCCCCCTTTGCAAGGGGAGTAAAACTTCTCAAAGTTAGTCAGAGTCCCTTGGCAATTCAGTGGCTCTGTCAAGGAGTCCATCTTTACTGGTGAGAGACTGCCTTCTGACAAACAAGAGTAGTTGAGTTCCCTTAGTCTTGCTTTCAATCAGCATAACATAAATAGCTAAAAAGTCTTAAAACTTGGCAGCATGAGTTTTGGGAAATGTAAAAGGAAACTAGAATTCCTTTGTGACATTTTTTGGGGTCATAATAAAAGTCTTGCCCAACTGTGGATATGTTCCTCCCTTTTCCAGACTGGCTGGCTGCCAAGCTATCTAGCCAGCTTGCTAGCTTTAATGGTTTTCTAAGATGATGTTTGTACTTATGAATTGGAAGGATGTAGTTGTTGAAGGATCCTAGAGATCTCAGTGAACAAATAAAACTTTGGCTTCAGACCTTCTGCTGCCATCTGTTATGTACGACGTACAAGTAGCCACTGGATCATGAGCTAAAGTAGTTTCTTGACTTTGGAACTTAGAATGGAAAATGAAAATAAAAGGTTAGGGTGACTATTTGAAGAGGTAGTTTATTGGGTTGTCAGTAACCAATTGAACTTGGATTCAAAGACATAAGTGGGTCGGTCTGCAAAATCAGGATGCAAAGGGCTCTTGTAGCACTTTTGTGATTGACTGAAAGAAAGAAGTAGGCAGCATGAGCTTTGCAGAGTTGGTTCTGGTTCCTCAGAGGCACTCTACCAGCTTCTTTCAGTTAGTATCCAAGGTGCTTCAAGAGCCCTTTGCGTCTGGACTGGAGGTCTTCAGTTGGTGCCTTGAGAAAAGGCAGATGGAGTTGGCAGAGGTCTGTCTGGTTTTATGGTCTTCCTGATGAGACCAAATGTGACCAAATGTTGACCTAGTCCTCGTTCATCAACTCTTGGCTAGTCAATGTCAAGAAGCTTGCCTGCTAGATAGCAGTAACCATTCCTGTTTGCTCTTGTGGTGTGGTCATGGCAGACAGATATCTTAATAATAATAATAATAATAATAATAATAATAATAATAATAATAATAAATGAATGCAGAGAGACTCCTGTAACAGAAGACTGAGAAGTTACCAGAGCAACCCGTATTTTTGCGTTATTAAAGGTAAAATTATCAAGTGTAGAAAAAGGAAGGTCTGACATCATCATCATCATCATCATCATCATCATCATCGTAATAGTAATAGGAATAAGGGTGGCTGGGAACCAGGGATGGGCAACTTCATGATTGGGGTGAGCATGCAGGAGGATGCCAGGGTCCCATGCTGCACCACAGAGTTCAGCAAGATCGGGGGAATAGAAAAGTTGCAAGGGGGGAGAAGCAATGGAAATCCAGGAGCGGGGAGAAGGCAGGTTACAGCTTGATCACCCAGTCTGGTGGTGTAAATTGTGGTAGCAGCTAATGTGGCATCAATAGGATGCCACGCCACTGGGTTTCAGGGGCTCCTTTTCTGTAAAGCAGAAATCAGTGGGAAATTCCTGCGCTTGTGCAGGAATGTCAACAGTGGAAATCCTCCAAGGGTGTGTGCGCTGGGTTTGGGGCATCTTAATGACCTGGAGTTAGGGATGGTTGGGTTTGGTGGTGACAGGTTTCTTAACAGTAAGAGCTGTTCGACAGTGGAAGATGCTCCCTCGGAGAGTAGTGGAGTCTCCTTCTTTGGAGGTCTTTAAACAGAAGCTGGATGGCCATCTATCAAAGGGGGTGCTTTGATTGTGTGTTCCTGCATGGCAGAAGAGGGTTTGGACTAGATGGCCCTGGGGGGTCTCTTCCAACTCTATGATTCTATTGCAGTGATGGCAAACCTTTTAGAGACTGAGTGCCCAAACTCAGTGGCATCCCTGCATTGGGTGCTGGGGACGGGACTTTCATGGGCAGGACTTCTAGGGGGAAAACCCAAAGCACACTCTCTCAGCCTCAGGCTAGCAATAGCAAACCCTCCTCTGATGAAACTTGCCAAGAAAACTCCATGATAATTTCACCTTAGCGTCACAATAACTTGGAAACAACTTGAAGGCACCACACACACACAAGTCACGCTCTCTCAGCCTCAGAGGATGGCAGTGTAAATCCCCCTCTGAAGAAGCTTGCCCCATGATAGTTTCACCTTAGGGTTGCCAGGAACCGGCGCTTTGAAGGAAGGGAGGGTGCTCTGGGCCCATAAGTTGGAAATGACTAGGAGGACACAACAACAACAATAACAACAAGCATAATAAAGCACAGAAGGCACAGAACAAGAACAAAGAGAGCCAGTGGTTTGAGAGTGCGATTCTGGAGACCAGGGCTCGAATCCCAGCTCAGCCATGAAACCAACTGGGAAAGTCACACTCTCTCAGCCTCAGAGGAAGACAATGGCAAACCACCTCTGAAGAAATCTTGCCAAGAAACCCCCATGGATGACCTCGTTACACCTCAAAAACGACAGTTCCCAGAATCCCATAGCAAGGTGTGGGCTTTCTGGCCAGAAAGGGTGGGACTTTTGCCCGGAAGGGGTGGGACTTTTGCCCAGAAGGCTTGTACACAACCCCTCCTTGTTGCAGTTCAGTTTTCTGTGGGAGAACTGGGCCACAGCAAGGAGCAGGGCTGGCCGCATGTGCCTCCCTGGCCCTCCTTACTGCGGTCTGGTTCTCCCAAGGCAAACTGAGCTGCAAGGAGGAGACAGGCCAAGTGCTCACACCCCGTCCCTACTTGCTGTGGCCGCCACATGCCCTCAGAGACAGCTTCGCCTGCCAGAGAGGCATGCGTGCCACAGGTTCACCAACATGGTTCTATTCTATGATTCTAAGCTACCCATTTATTTATTTATTTCATTGATATGCCGCCTTTCTCCCAGTGTGGAACCCAAGGGGGGTTACATCAGTCCTACTGGAAAGGGTAGCCTGACATTTCCCAGTGAGCATCATATCTAAGTGAGGATCTGAGCCTGGATCTTCCTGGTCCTAGTCCAGTTCTCGGTCCCCTGCCCAGGGACCTTTGCCACTGACTGCTTCTGTTCAGGCTTGGAGATGTCTGTGGTTTATAGTAGGGAGCCAGTGGGGTGAGGTTTCAGAGCAGTGATAGGGCCCAGTGGGCAGGCTGGTTTCACTGTGGTCAAGGTATGCTGTGTCACTGGCTAACTGACCGCTTTGCCAACTATGTCTGTGAACTGAGCCATGCAAACACTGCCAGGATGGGTTGCTCACATTTCTCATTGTTCCTGATCTGTGAGGACCCCAAGAGGGAGGTCTCTAAGGTTCCAGCTGAGGACCACCAGAGTTTCCATCGCTTCTTTACTGTTTTAGCGTTTTGCCCACTGTCTGGAGAAACAAAAGCTCTCTGCCTCTCTAACTCGAAGCCCCCCAAGAGAGTTGTGTCATCTCATGGACCAGTTCGGCCCGTCAGGCTCCATCATAGGGATTTCCCACTCACCCCTGTGCGCTGGAGGAGAGTCTCCCGGTAGGGGTTATTCCTCCCAGTCCCTCCAGTAGTCCCCGTCGGGGTGTCATCTCTGAGAGGGAGTCCTACCCTGTTCTCAGTCTCTCCTGGAGATGGGAAGTAAGATGTCAACAAGAGTTCCTCCTATTGCCCCAGGTGTCCCTGTTTCTTATCTGAAGCAGCTCCAGAATTTTCCTAGACCTTTCTCCTAATTTCTGTAGCTTCGTTCAGCTTGCCATGAGAGTTGTGGTGCCTCTTAAAGCAGGAGGCTGTGAACACCACTATTAGGAGGTCTCCCTCATGGAGTCTACTCTTTCTCTAGTGATGCCTTTCTTAGCTTCTTCATTTCATCAACGCTGAGCATGCCAGAGAAGCAGAACCTGAACTTGTAGTTGACTTGTCTGACAGTCCTAAAAGTCATCATTCCCCCATGGCGTGTCCTGCCGGATTCTCAGACACATTTGTCCTGTGAAGGCACAGCGACTGCACCCTTTCTGCTTGTAGCATTTGTTCACTTTACCTGGGTAGGGTGTGGTGCAAGCAAGTGTGGCACCTGAGACTCATTTTTTCCCTTGCTCACCTCTAGATGAGTATAAAAACTTGCAAGAATTCACTGCTTCCACGTAGCTGTAGCCATTCTGCTCCGCTTGGCGGTTCAGAAAAGTATTGCAGCGCTGAATCAGATCCAGGGCCCAACTGGTTCAGCGGGCCGTTCCCTCATTAACAGCTCAGATGTTCAGCAGCCCAAGCACTTGTTAAGCCAGTAAGGAGCTTCCTCTCATTTATTTTAAAGTGATCTGTATCGAACAACATCTAGTGATGATAGGGGGAAAGCAGTCCTCTTTTGTGAACCTGTTCAATGGCCGTAGCAGTCGGTTTTAATAGCTGAAGCATGGCTAAGTGATGTCAACTTGGATTGATACACATTTTAAATTAAGGCATTTGACAAGAAATTGACAAGAGAAAAGGCCAAACTAAATCCCATATATATATATATATATATAAAGTTTGCCACTGATAGCTTGTATTTCCTGACCAAAGGTGTGGCTATGATCTCCTAATACAATCTTAAAGCACAGGTCCAAAGCACATTGCAGAAGTAATCCAGTTTGAGACTGCTTTAACTGCCCTGGCTCAATGGTAGGGAATCCTGGGAACTGTTGCTTTGTGCAGCATTTAGCCTTCTGGGTCAGAGAGCTCTGGGGCCACAATAAACTACAATTCCCAGAATTCCCTAGCACTGAGCCAATTAAAGCAGTCTCAAACTGGATTATTTCTGCAGTGTGTTTTGGACCTCTGTTAGATAAGAATGTTGCTTAAGCCCAAAATTGCCTAATGCGGACTGAGCATTACTAGTGACTGCTGTCTGCTAAGAGGGTGGTTTTTTGCTTCTAAACCATGTTTTTACTTCTTTACACCTTGGGTTTCCCCTCAATCTGTTGATATATTCAGACCTCCATATCCACAGGCATGCCATCTGTGGATCTGCACACAGAAAGCTCCATTGTCCCCAGTGATTGTGTGCGCACGCGGCTGCGCTAGTGTGTGAGCACACGTTGCACCAACATTAGGGAAAATGGGACTTGAGGTTCCACTCTTTTGTATCCGTGGGGTGGTCCCCCACGGATACTCAGAGGTCCAACTGTATTTTCTTTCTGGCGAGTGTGTAGTGCCATTTTCATAGAATCAGAGACTTGGAAGAGACCACAGTAGCCATCCAGTCCAACCCCATTCTGCCATGAAGGAGCTCACAATCCAAGTACCCCCTGACAGATTGCCATCCGGCCTCTGTGTAAAGACCTCCAAAGGAAGAAGCCCTTGAGCTTTGAGGCAGCGTCCTCCATGGCTGAACACACCTTACTGTCAGGAAGTTCCTCTTAATGTTTAGGTGGAATCTCTTTTCCTGTAGTTTGAATCCATTGCTCTGGATCCTGTTCTCTGGAGCAGCAGAAAACAAGTTTCCTCCATCCTCAATATGACATCCGTTCGTGTATTTAAACAGGGCTATCCTATACTCTCTTAACCTGCTCTTTTCCAGGCTAAACATACCCAGCTCTTTCTCCTCATAGGGCATGGTTTCCAGACCCTTCACTTTTGGCTGGGTAAGGGTCAGTGCTTACCCCAGAACCTCAGCAGTGGGGAAGCATGTGGGGCCTGTAGCTTGAATCCATTCTTCTGTGTCCTAGTCTCTGGAACTACAGAAAAGAAGCTTGTTTCATCTCCAATATGACATCCCTTCAAATATTTAAACACGGTTATCATGACACCCCTTAACTTTCTCTTCCCAAACTAAACATATCCAGCTCCCTAAGCCGCTCCTCTTGCTTGCTATTAAAATTTGTATGGAGCTGAAGGGTGTGCGCAAGGTATGTGCACAGCTTTTTCTTTTTTGTAAACCCATGCAACATATTAGAAGGAATACCCTGTGTTTCATTTCATCTTGTTCGTGTTGGCTCTACAGTCTTGAGAGTCCTGCTGCTTAATGCAGTGACATTTAGAAGATGGCAGAGCAAGACACAGATGGTTCTCCAAAACACTGCTCTCAGTTCTTCCCTGATGCTAATTTAAGCCACAAGGTGCTCAAACATTTAATAGGAAACAAATTTAATTATCACTGCAACAGTTTGGAAAAACAGGTTCACTACCATGCCACTCTGGCTTTATCATTTTTCTCCCAACTTACTTATTCATTACTTATTTTTTTATTATAATATTTATATCCCACTCTATAGTTGAAGATCTCAGGGCAGCTTACAATCAGATCAGTTTAAAACAATAACCGTAATTTAAAATGATTAAAATATATTAATCATGAATCAATGAAAAACCAGACAATTTCAAATAGGTTATAACAATTTAAAATAGTGCAACCACAGCACATGCACAGCCTTGATAAAATCAGGTAGGCACTAAGCTTTCCTAAAATGCCCATGTTTTGACTTGGTGTCAAAATATTTGAAGGGATGCCATATTAAGGATGGAGCAAGCTTGTTTTCTGCTGCTCCAGAGCCTAGGACCCGAAACAATGGATGCAAGCTACAAGAAAAGAGATTCCACCCAAACATTAGGAGGAACTTCCTGACAGTAAGAACTGTTCAACAATGTAAGATGCTCCCTCGGAGATTGTGGTGGGCTCTCCTTCTTTGGAGGGCTGGACGGCCATCTGTCCCAGGGAGGGCTTTCATTGTGAATTCCTGCATGGCAGAATGGGGTTGGACTAGATGGCCCTTGAGATAGAATCAGAGTTAGAAGAGACCACAAGGGCCCTCCAGTCTAACCTTCTGCCATGCAGGAACTTAAGATCAAAGCATCCTCGACAGATGGCCATTCATTCTCTGTTTAAAGACCTCCAAAGAAGGAGACTCCACCAAAATCTCCATTGAGGGAGTGTGTTCCACTGTCGAACAGCCCTTACTATCAGGAAGTTCCTTCTAATGTTGAGCTGGAATCTCTTTTCCTGGAGCTTGCATCCATTGTTCCGGATCCTATTCTCTGGAGCAGCAGAAAACAAGCTTTCTCCCTCCTCAATATAACATTCCTTCAAATATTTAAAACAAGGCTATCTTAACCATTTCTTCTCCAGGCTAAACATCCCCAGCTCCCTAAGTCGTTCCTCATAGGGATTGATGGTTTCCAGACACTTTACCATTTTGGCTGTCCTCTTCTGGACACGCTCCAGTTTCTCAACATCCTTTTTGAATTGTATTGTCCAGAACTGGGCACAGGATTATTCCAGGTGGGGCCTGACCAAAGCAGATTACAGTGGCACTATTACTTCCCTCAATCTGACAGTATACTTCTATTGATGCAGTTTAGAATCGCATTGGCCTTTTTAGCTGCGGCATCACACTGTTGACTCATATTCAACTTGTGATCTACTAGGACTCCTAGATCATAGAATCATAGAATCATAGAATCATAGAGTTGGAAGAGACCACAAGGGCCATCCAGTCCAACCCCCTGCCATGCAGGAACTCCCAATCAAAGCATCCCCGACAGATGGCCATCCAGCCTCTGCTTAAAGACCTCCAAGGAAGGAGACTCCACTACTCTCCGAGGGAGTGTGTTCCACTGTCGAACCGCCCTTACTGTCAGGAAGTTCCTCCTAATGTTGAGGTGGAATCTCTTTTCTTGCAGCTTGCATCCATTGTTTCGGGTCCTAGTCTCTGGAGCAGCAGAAAACAAGCTTGTTCCCTCCTCGATATGACATCCCTTCAAATATTTAAACACGGCTATCATATCACCTCTCAGCCTTCTCTTCTCCAGGCTAAACATCCCCAGCTCCCTAAGTCGTTCCTCATAGGGCTTGCTTTCCAGACCCTTCACCATTTTAGTTGCCCTCCTTTGGACACGCTCCAGTTTCTCCACATCCTTTTTGAATTGTGGTGCCCAGAACTGGACACAGTATTCCAGGTGAGGCCGGACCAAAGCAGAATAGAGGGGCACTATTACTTCTCTTGATCTAGACACTATACTTCTACTGATGCAGCCTAAAATTGCATTGGCCTTTTTAGCTGCTGCATCGCACTGTTGACTCATGTTCAACTTGTGGTCCACCTGGATTCCTAGATCCCTTTCACACGTAGTCTCATTCAGCCAAGTGTCCCCCATCGTATATCTGTACTTTTCGTTTTTCCGCCCTAAGTGCAGTACCTTACATTTCTCTGTGTTGAATTTCATTTTGTTAGCTTTGGCCCAACTTTCTAGTCTGCTCAAGTCATTTTGAATTTTGATCCTGTCCTCTGGGGTATTAGCTACTCCTCCTAATTTGGTGTCGTCTGCAAATTTGATAACTATGCCCCCAATACCGTCATCCAAGTCATTAATAAAGATATTGAATAGCACTGGGCCCAGGACAGAGCTCTGTGGCACCCCACTGGTCACTTCTTTCCAGGTTGATCCCACTTCTATGTCTTGATAAGCCAGGTGTCCCCCATCTTATATCTATACATTTCATTTTTTTGCCCTAAGTGCAGTACCTTACATTTCTCTGTGTTGAAATTCATTTTGTTAGCTTTGGCCTAGATTTCTCTGAAAGGGACTGTAGTTCTGTGATATTTTTACCAGGGAAAGGAACGACTGTTGGTTTAGGTTTGGGGGGAAAAACAGCAGCGGCTTCACAGCACCTTGAATAGTAAGATTGCCACGTGACCTCAGTTTTCTTTTCTCTTCAACAGGTAAAGAATAAAAGGATCTGTAATCTCCTGAGGTGGAAACATTTTGAAGAGAGAAACCCCCAGGAAAGTACAGAATCAAATAGCCTGTCTCCATCCCCTGCTTAGTCATAGGCCACTCATGACTACTTTCAGTAACATGTAATTCAGCTTTGACTGTTCTTTCAAGCCTCAGTTACATGCTTTCCAGGTATAGCCATGTTGCTCTAGAATAGATTGAACATAAATATGCAAAGCGATCTTGTAGCACCTTTGTGTGCGAAAGAAGTTGTAGCATAAGCTTTCGTAGATTTGGCTTACTTCCTCCGAAGGTTTATGCTACAACTTCCTTTGTGCAGTTATTCTCAAGGGTCCTACAAGAAACCTTTGCATGCTTTCCAGGGTTTATTACTGTTCTGTTGTCAGCCTTCAGGCCTTGGGCTCGGTCTTAAAACTGACTGATCCCCAGATCTAGGTGTGTGAAGCGGCAGTCGCTTCAGTCCCTGAGTCCTAGTGCTGGCTTAATGCTGGGTGATTTCGTAGCCATGTCAGCCTGGCTCCATCTGTCAGCCAGAGAAAGAGCGCTTGATCCAGCATTTATGTTCATCTTTCCTCCCCATTCCCCACCCACCCTTTGCTTTTTTCTCTACCAGATTGTGAGCCTGTGAGCAGGTCTTAGCGTTCAACAATATGTACAGTGCTTCAGATTTTAGTGCTTTGTACGAGTTAATAAAAATGTCTTAAGATTCAGAAGTGGGCTGCAGGATCACATACTCCCTCTTTTCCTCTGTTTTGAATCCCTGAGGTGCCAGCTGCAAGTGCACTGAGCCTTTTGCCGGCGCAACCAGTCTTCCCACTTCAGTGAGAGTTTTGAGGCTGGTTAGCAAAAGCAAAAGGAGGCAGCCAGAAATGCTTTATGTGCCCACTCCTGGCCTCCCAGTCAGGACTGGTTAAGAGCGTGCCTGCTACGGCATTTGCACACCTCCTGAACGGCAGCCTTGGTACACAGTGAATCATACTTTTGGGGGGGTTTATTGAGTCAATGCAGTGCTGAAGCCCTCTGGTTTCCTGCTTTGAAGTGAAGTTAGCCTTGGTTTGTGGGAACATACTGAGATGACAGTTTGTCTTTTGACTCAGTCCTTCAGATTTCCAGGTACTCCAGGAGTGGTGGGTGTATTGGGTGCAGTAATCTTCAAGATAGGTCTCTCTTGTTTAAAGGAGAAAAATAACGATACAGAAAGGACTAATGTGGTGTTCAGTTGTGTTTCTGTTTGTTTACATTAAATTTGAATAGTTTCCAGGTTCTTTACATGCATAATTGCATATTGATCTCAATTAAAATATATAAAGTTGCACAACTCCTTCTAGAAATTGTTCCTTCTAGAAATTGTTCAGTCGTTCGGTCCAGACCCTTATTTACTTACATAGTATGAAAAAAGTGTTTAATCTCCTGAAGAGGCTCTCCTTTGAACCCAAAGTGACAACCGCACCCAGTTGTGAATGTACCCTCCCTGCACAAGTTGACTGAATTGGAATGACTCCTCGATGAAGCAGGTTGTCTTGACCCGTTGCAGTCCAGCTCCAAGCTTGGATCTGGTCCCAAAAAGCCTTGCTTGCCC
This sequence comes from Phrynosoma blainvillii, assembly GCA_026167975.1. Taxonomy (NCBI): domain Eukaryota; kingdom Metazoa; phylum Chordata; class Lepidosauria; order Squamata; family Phrynosomatidae; genus Phrynosoma; species Phrynosoma blainvillii. Next base: position 3,928,738 of record JANUYF010000001.1, on the reverse strand, counting down.
TGTTCTATGACCTTTAAGAGAGAGAGAGAGTACATGTGCATGCACTCTCTGCCCTGTTGATATATCTCACTTCCTCAGTGGGATTCAGGAGTATTGCCCATGGCTTCTTTCTAGAGTGCTCTGTGAATTGGGAGTGTGTGTGTGTGCCATTTTACATGGCTTCCAGCCTTGTTTACAGAGTTGCTGCCAGGTGTAGGCATTGGGAGGCATTTATGCATTGTTGACCTTTGGGGTTCCATTCAGCCTCCCATGCTGTTTAACATCTTTATGAAACTGCTGGGGGCAGTCACTGGAGTTTGGGGGCAAGGTATCATTAGTATAAAAGCTTCTTTCTGTCCAGTCTTGCTCTCTCTCCTCCTCCATCCTCATCCTGTCTGGATTAGAAGGGGCTTTGATGGAGGGAGGGACCAGCTGGATGAAGGGCAATCAACCAAAACTGAGTCCCAACAGGATGGTCCTCAGATCCAGGAAAAGGGAAGCGGCCTGGATGGAGTGACACTCCTCCCAATGAAGGAGATGTACAGCTTGGACTTCTTCCTAGATTTCCAGCTGCCACTTGGTAGTTGCTCATTTGCTCCCTGTAGCTGCTCCTGGATCACAGCCTGGTTCCAGTGACCCAGGCTCCATTTAAGGGGTGGGCAAACAACCTTCATTTTTTGAATGCAAACACTGCCACCAAAAGCCTCTAGAGAGTATATCCCCAAATAACCATGTTTGCAAAACATTTGGGGCCCTGGGCCATAGAATCTTGGAGTTGGAAAAGACCTCAGGAGCTATCCAGTCCAACCCCCTTCTGCCATGCAGGAAGACACCATCAAAGCCCTTCCTGTGACAAATGGCCATCCAACCTCTGTTTAAAAGCCTCCAAACAAGCAGACTCTTCCACTGTCAAACATGACTTACCATCAGGAATGTTGGTAAGTCCTAATGTTGCGGTGGAATCTCTTTTCCTGTAGTTTGAACCCATTGTTCTGTGTCCTGTTCTCTGGAGCAGCAGAAAACAAGCTTGCTCCCTCCTCAGTAGGACATCCCTTCAAACCATGTTATCTCTTAACCGTCTCTTCTCCAGGCTGAACATACCAAGCTCCCTAAGTCATTCCTCACAGAGATTCATGGTTTCCAGACCCTTCACCATTTTAGTTGCCCTGCTCTGGGCACGATCTAGTTTGTCAACATCCTTTTTCTACAGTAGTGACCAAAACTGGACACAGTGTTATTCCATGTGAGGCCTGACCAAAGCAGAATAAAGTGGCACTATGACTTCCCTTGATCTAGACGCTATATGTCTGTTGATGCAGCCTAGAATTACATTGGCATTTTTAGCTGCGGCATCACACTGTTGACTCACGTTCAACTTGTGGTCTACTAGGACTCCTAGATCCCTTCCACATTTCTTCTTGTTAAGCCAGGTCTGTGCATATCATTTTTTCTGCCTAAGTGCAGTACCTTACATTTCTCTGTTTTGAAATTCATTTTGTTAGATTTGGCCCAGCTTCATTATCTATTAAGGTCATTTTGAATTTTGATCCTCTCTTCTGGGGTATTGGCCACTCCTCCTAATTTGGTGTCATCTGCAAATTTGATAAGCATGCCCTCTATTCTTTCATCCAAGTTTGGTTTCGGTACCTGCAAGTAGGCCTAAACTAATACAGCTTTTGATGATCTTAGCAGTAAATTGCGGGGAAAGTACTGGAGGAAAGTGGAAGTAAGCCAAAGGGGAATACTCCTGACTCAGGCTGGTGAGTCATTCCTTGGCGTGCGAGGTCCTGCCGAGGCCCAGAGGCCCGAAAGAGGACGCCGGCCTGGCTGAGATGGATGTAAGGAGAGAAATCCACTCCCTCTGCAGGCAGAGTGAAACCTCTTGGGTTCTTTAAATGCATTCAAGCACTTGATGGGTGCCTTGCAACTCAGGTCTGGACTGCATTAACAGGGCAGTACACACATGACCTAAATCCCCTAAAGCAGTGGTTCCCAACCTTTTCTGTGCCCCTAGGACATGTTTGATTAATATTTGCGCTTGAAGTCTAATTTCAAAAATTTTAACTAGAAATTGAACCACACACAGTGAACAAATTTTAAAAAAGCCTTCAACTCAGTGCATAAAATGCAAATCTAAATCAAGCCATTAGATTCTGATGTATTCAGAGAAAATTGCGAACAGTAAAATCATACCCAATTGTGAACATAAAATTCAATTACTTCTGTGCTGTTGCTTCTCATACATGATATTATCAAAATGTGGGACTTTTTTGGCTGACTGCAACCTGCAGGCCTCCCTCTGGATTCAGGCGATTGCAATAGTCTTGACTGGCAAAAGAAAACTGAATCTAGATTCACATATGTGCCTTTGTTGCATTCCATCTTGCGCCCCAGGTGGGAACCCTCCCCTAAAGGCACCAGGTCCTGTCTGGTCTTGGAAGCTCTGCAGGATCAGTCCTGGTTAATACTTGGATGGGAGACTATCAAGGAATCCCAAGAGCTGGAGGCTGTATTTCAAAGGAAGGAAATGGCAAAAAATCCACCTCTGAGTAATCCTTGCCTAAGAAAACACCATAAAATTCAGGGGGTAGCCATAAGTCAACTTGAAGGTGTGCGCACAATCAGAATATAAGTCTAGTCAGGTTAAATGATGCTGCAGTTTGAAAGACAGACCAGTTGAAAAGTTCAGTTTTTGGTTACTTTATACTTTTAATTTTTTCCCCCTGAGATGTGGGGATGACACTTGTGGCTGACAAAACCAGAAATCTGTTTTTAAAAGAGAAATAAACAAAGAGAAAAGGACATTCTGCAGCTTATTGAAAGTTGCTCTTGGAAACTGAAATGATGAAAATGGGGCCAAAACCATTTATCTCCCATTCATCCCCACCTCACCTTTTATTCTGAAAAGCCTCCAGCGAAGCTTATACTCAGTTAATATATACATGAGCCTTCAAGTCACCTGTTGTCTTATAGCTACCCCATGAATTTTGTAGGGTTTTCTTGGGCAAGGAACCCTCAGAGGTGGTTTTGCTAGTTCCTTCCTCTGAAATACAATCTTCAGCATCTGGTAGTTGCTGGTTGTCTCCCACCCAGGTATTAACCAGGGCTGACCCTGCTTAGATTCCAAGACCAGATAGCACATAGTAGTAGTCCTTCAGGGAGGATAAACAGCAGGCCAGAATTATTTCTTTTTTTAAAAATCCAGAAAAACTCAGGGCCACTTTGAGTGTGGTCTTTGCCTCATGGGGAAGGTCCTGAACTTGGCAGTGGAGACCCACTCTTTGTGCGTAGAATATCCTGGGTCCAGGGAGGGAAAGAAGATCCAGTGCCAGTCGGTTCAGGCACTACTGATTGAGAGAGGCTGCCTCCTCTGTAGTTGCTGGCCCCTGGCTGTCCACCTAGAACAGGGGGAGGCAACCTAAGGCCGGGGAGGGGGGCCGGATGTGGCCCCCCAAGGCCTTTGGACCGGCCCCAGGCCGGTCCCGCCGCCGCCGCTGCCCGCCCGCCATGATGATATTGATTATTGTTGTTATTACTTGTTCGTGGGGTTTTCTTGGCAAAATCTCCACAGGGGTTTTGCCATGGCTTTTCTGGGGCTGAGAGAGTGTGCATGCATATTTTTTTAATTTTTAATTTTTTAAAATTTTTATCTATTTATTTATTTATTTATTTTTGGTGCTTCGGCCCCCCAATTGTCTGAGGGACAGCAACCCAGCCCTCAGCTCAAAAAGGTTGCCTACCCCTGACTTAGGGGGGTTGCAGACTGCCAGAAATAGTGTGAATTCGGTCCACTTTTAGGGTTAGGGTTAGAGATAGGGAACCATGGGAACTGTATTTTATTGTGGCATCAGAGTTGTCTGACAGAGAAGGCTCAATGTCTCAGAAAAATAACAGTTCCCATGATTCCCTAGCACTAACCCTAACCCTAAAAGTGGACTGAATTCACACTATTTCTGGCAGTCTGCAACCCCCCTTAGAATCATAGAGTTAAAAGAAACCCCAAGGGCCATCCAGTCCAACCCCCTGCCATGCAGGAATACACAATCAAAACACTCCCGACAGATGACAGCCCAGCCTCTGCTTAAAGATCTCCAAAGAAGGAGACTCCATCACTCTCCGAGGCAGCAGCATTTCCCACTGTCAGACAGTTCATACTACCAGGAAGTTCCTCCTAATGTTGAGGTGGAATCTCTTTTCCCATAGCTTGCATCCATTGTTCCAGGTCCTATTCTCTGGAGCAGTAGAAAACAAGCTTGCTCCATCCTCAGTATGAGATCCCATCAAATATTTAAATAGCTCTGATGGGATTACCAGCCCTGACAGAAAGCAGTGGCTCAACAGAGACTGGACCATTGGCCTTCTGTTTGGAGACCTAACAAATGCTTGGTGCCGAGTCTGGCCATTGGTCAGCTTAACTTCTCATTGCCAGCTCCGATTGACAGTAAGCATGCTTTGGTGTTTCCTCCTCATCTTTAGCCAAGAGATACTCTGGAGCTTTTAGGAATATTTTGCGAAGCTGCCTTACACTGAGTCAGACCAGTGCTCCATGTAGCCCAATATTGTCAACTCCCGAGTTTCATTCAGCCTTGGCTCTCCAGGCAGGCTTCACATGGGTTTCCATGCCTAGCTTTTCCCAGAGGTCTCCAGCGTTCCTTCCTAGTAGTCTCCCGTCCAAGGACATATTGGGCCAAAGCCTGTTTAGCTTCTGAAGTCAGTTAAGCTCCGTTGTGTTGAGTGTTAAGATGGAGCGGTGATTTGTTTGCTCTCAAGACAATTTCTTGTGTTCATAGCAAATGAGGATTTTAATAGAACTGTGTACAGTGGGACCTTGGTATCCACTGGGGTTTGGTTCCAGGACCCCCAATACATACCAAAATCCATGAATGCCCAAGTCCTTTTATAGACAGTGGGGTAGTGAAATGGCGTCCTTGATGCCATAAATTTCAATTTTTTGTTCTACATAGTCATCTTCAAGATTTTCCAATCCTATTATTTCCAAGCCTCGAGTTCCTCACACATTACAGGATTCTACACTTCATATTTAGAAGGGAATGCCATAATCACTCAAAGTCAACATGGGTTTCTCAAAAACAAGTCATGCCAGACTAATCTGATCTCTTTTTTTGATAAAATTACCAGCTTGGTAGATGAAGGGAATGCGGTAGACATAGCATATCATGATTTCAGTAAAGCTTTTGACAAGGTCCCCCACGATATTCTTGCAAACAAGATAGTAAAATATGGGCTAGACAATACAACTGTTAAGTGGATTAGTAACTGGTTGACTGACCGAACCCAAAGGGTGCTCAGCAATGGCTTCTCTTCATCCTGGAGGGAAGTGACCAGTGGGGTGTCCAGTGGGCTTCTGTCCTGGGCCCAGTTGGCTATCTTTATCAATGACTTGGATGAAGGAATAGAAGGCATGCTTCTCAAATTTGCAGATGACACCAAATTAGGAGGAATAGCTGATACCCCAGAAGACAGTATGAAAATTCAAAATGATCTTAATAGATTAGAAAGCTGGGCCAAAGCTAACAAAATGAATTTCAACACAGAGAAATGTAAGATACTGCACTTAGGGCAAAAGAATGAAATGCACAGATATAAAATGGGGGACACCTGGCTTAACGAAATTAATAAGTGTAAAAGGGATCTAGGAGTCCTAGTAGACCACAAGTTAAATATGAGTCAACAATGTGATGCGCCAGGTAAAAAGGCCAATGCAATTCTAGGCTGCATCAATAGACGTATAGTGCCTAGATCCAGGGAAGTCATAGTGCCACTGTATTTTGCTCTGGTCAGGCCCCATCTGGAATAATAATGTGTCCAGTTGTGGTGACTACTGTTGAAAAAGGATGTTGACAAACTGGGATGTGTCCAAAGGAGGGTGACTAAAATGGTGAAGGGTCTGGAAACCATGTCCTATGAGGTACAACTTAGGGAACTGGGTATGTTCAGCCTGGAGAAGAGACAGCTAAGAGGTGGCATGATAGCCATGTTTAAATATTTGAAGGAAATGTCATATTGAGAAGGGGGCAAGCTTGTTTTCTGCTGCTCCAGAGAACAGGACCTGGAACAACAGATGCAAGCTACAGAAAATCCAGTAGTTTTGGAGTTGCAATTTGGGAAGAAACAATATAGTTGGAGATTGAATTTAAATATACTTAAGGATGAAAAAGTATTTTTAGATATAAAAAAACCAGATAATTAACTACTTTAAGGAAAATATTCATAAAGGTTCTCCAATGCATATTGTTTGGGATGCCTCAAAGACAGTCATAAGGGGCTATTTAATGCAAAAGACTTTTGAATGGAAAAAGAAAGAGAAGGAGAAGGAGAATAAATTGAATGAAGAATTAGACAAGAGGGAGAAAACTTTGAAAAAAGATCCTAAAAATTTGGAAGCATTGAATGAAATTAAATATATCCAGAAACAGTTATCTATATTAATGATGGAGGAAATGAGGACAAAATGAAATTCGTGAAACAAATATTTTGAAGGGTCTAACAAACTGGGAAAATTATTAGTATATGATTTGAAAGGAGAGAAATCCCAAAGATCAATTGTTAAAATAAGGGACGGGACTAAGATTATGACGAATAAGAATCAAATTTGAAAAATTTTTGTATCGCATTTTACGGAGGTCTGTAATGAGATGGCTGGAATGAAGGTAGGATTTAAGGATTATTTGGAGAAACAGAAAATTGTGATGTTAACAATGGATCAGAAATTAGTGTTAAATAAACCAATTACACGAGAAGTATTAGCTGAGACTATAAAAAAATCTAAATCCAGGAAATCTCCCGGTTCGGATGGTTTTACGAATGAATATTATAAAATTTTTGAACACCAGTTAGGAATCCCATTGGTGGAGACAATGAATGAAATTCTCAAGGATCCAATTCCCCAAACATGGAATCAAGTGAATATATCATTAATTCCCAAAGAAAATAAGGATCAATTAGATCCAAATAACTATAGACCAGTTTTGCTCTTAAATTCGGATTATAAACTTTGCAGCAATATTGGCAGAAAGATTGATGAAATTCTTAGGTAATTGGATACACTCTGATCAGAACGGCTTTCTCCCAAATAGAAAAATAAAAGATAATTTTAGAAATTTGTTGAATTTAATCGAAATGCATGAGGAAAATTTAAATTAAAAAATTGGCTATAATCTTTTTAGATGCGGAGAAAGCATTTGATAATATAAGATGGAATTTCATGTTCGGGGTCTTGGAAAAAATCGATTACTATAATATACGTACTTGTTGGTGTGTGGATGATGAGTGTTGTAGTGATGCCGTTTGGCACCCAGCAGAGTCTTCAGGACAAGCTGGCTGCTGTGATCCACAGCCACTGTGTAGATTTGCCATCAACTGGCTCAGCTTCCCTTCTCCAGCATCCTGTCTTCCTCAGTCAAGAAGACACATTGTAAAGTCCAAAAGCATAGCTTTATTAATACATATAAAAAGTAAAAATAAGATAACTAAGTAAAATCCATTGTGATGAACTTGTCCAGTTCAGCCATACAAGATTACATCTTTAACAATCCCAAAAAACATTAGGATCCAACTTGTTGCTGCATCCAGCCACACACCCTCACATCATAAACAATAAACAATTCTTAGACAAAGGATTTTCTAAGCCCATCCCATACTCCACCTTCTAGGTGTTAACTTTATGTTAATTGGATAATGTCTGTATGATGTATGTTAACCCAGCCTCTTGTTGTCCATCATCCACCACGTGAGTAACTTTCCCAAGCTAACGATGTTTACATATAATTGTTATTACTTGTTAACCATAACAAAGTCTGGTTCTATTAGTTCTATCACTGGGAAAGTACATTGTTGATGTCTCTGTTACCACCTGGCGTTGATTCACCCTGTTTCTCTAAATATTGTTTGTGCCTTGTCCAGAAACTGTTCTCAAGTGGAAAATTACAGACACACACACATCTTTACATTTCACCTTTGACTATATATCCCATTCATATCCTAACAATCCCCTCCTGAAATGTATAGATGTGTGAGAATTATTTTGTTGTTGTTATTAAAACCATCTAATCACAATGTTTGACTCTATATATCTAAAGTAACACCTCAACCTGTTATAATAATTGTTAAATGTTGTTTTATCTCTAAAACCTTTGTTAATATATCTATAGTGTTTTGTTTTGGCTTTTAAACTCTAGGCACACAATTTTATTTTAAACCAGCTCTCCCTAGCATTTTGTTATAAAACTCTAATGTATCTTGACCTATATTTTTAACATTTTTAACACCTTTGCTTTTGTCATAAAAATGTATGTCTGTGAATCTCTACATATCACAACTGACAACTCACAATTTAAATCTTATAACTGTTTAATCTATTTTATCTCATTTAATGTTATATATATTTGTCTTATCAGCACTTAAAACTCTATCAACACTTATAACTATATATCTTTATTTTTAATCTATCAAACTATTAAGCTTGTCTATATTTAAACAACAATCTTTAAACTGACTATCATATAACTTTAAAACAAATAAACTATCTATAAAACACTCTTATTTTAATGTGGTTATTTTAAATCACAAGCCTCTATCTCTTAAAAAAAAACTTATCAAATGTTTTATTGTTGTCTAATCTATTACTTAAAACAATTGTTTTCTTAAACACCTATACCAACACAATTATAATCTATTATTTGTCAACTATAAATATCAAACCTTTCACAAAGCTTTTTTTATGTATTTGGATATTTAAAACCTCTTATAACTTTATTCTAAACAAAACCTATTGACTTTAAACTTGTCACCACCTCTGCACTTTGTAAATCACACTTTTTAAACTCTTTCTATGTTGACTCACTAAACACATTTTATCAGCAGTCCAGTAACTTTAAAAATAAAATCTCAAAAATTAAAACCTTTGATAACAAATCTCTCTGGACAACTTTTTCATTTTTTTTTTAAATCTCTTGAATCTAAACAACCAAAAACTGTCATCTCTTTTTGTGTTAACACACATATCAGCATTTAAACAAGCAATCTCAAAACCAAAATGTTATACTTACTAGCCCCTCCTTATTGTTAAAAGCTTATTTTAGTCACAAGCTCTCAGCCTTAGACTGTTTTATCAATGTTTTCAAACCTTTGTTGAACAAATCCTTTTTGTTATTAACCTAGCTTTGTATTTTCATTTGCCATCAGGCATCTTTTATTTTGTATATCCATTCACCTTGTGATTTTTGTCTTTAGGTCTATCAACCACATTTTAAACATCTCTTTGTCAATTTTAAACACTTAAACTTTTTGCTGCACTGCAGTGTATCATTCTCCCTCTCTCAACAGAAAAAAAAACCTTTTTAAAACTTTTAAAACCTCTGAAACTCTTTAAAACTCTTTAACACTGTCTGAAACTCCTTAAAGCTCTCCGGCTCACCAGCCACTTATGTATAAACTCTTGTCTTTTGTATAATTAACTTGTGTGTTGTTTTTACTCTCTATTAATTTCTTTGACATAACATGTATCATTTTTGGACTTGTGTGTCTTTTGATTTTTGTCATTTTATCTCTTGATGATCTTGTCTGTATTGTCTGATCTAAAGTGTTTTTTTCACTTTTTTAAAAAAATGTCTGTCTTTTGTGTGTTTGTGTGTTTTGTGCCCCTCCATTTTCTGGCACTTGTGTGTTTTAAACTGTCTCATCTTTAGTAAAACCTCTTGTTTGAATGTATCCTTTTTAAACTTAGAATCATAAAGTTGGAAAAGACCACAAGGACCATCTAGTCTAACCCCCTGCCATGCAGGAACTCTCAGTCAAAACTTGAATGTTTTTTACAATTGTTATTTTTTTAGACATTAAACTTTTTCCCACCACCAAGGTGAAATCTCTAACTGTTATTTTTGAATATTTTATAACACCATCTTGACACTTTGGTTTAATTTTTCTTTTAAAACATGTTAGCACATATATCTTTGTATATTATCTAAAACCTGTCAGGTATTTTAAATTTAGTGGATCTCCACATAACATGTGTAATGATGTTAGATTTTTTTTTTAGCCAGTTTCTCAAACTGTGAGACAAGAATTCTCTTTTTCCCCGGTCTGTGAGCAAAGACCCTTTGTAATCAATTTTTTTTTTTATATTTATCCATTGTTAAAAACTTTCAATTGTATCACATCTCTGTCTTAAAACTCTGACATAGGAAAACTTTTGGAAAATCTATCCATAATCACTAAGAAAATAATTGTTGTCATTCAGTAACACACATTTGTCCCTTTTGTTTAACAGCAACCTCAACAGGTTATTTTTGCAATTCACTTGCTCCGGTTTTGTCACAGGAAAAACCTTGACTTTTTACTCTGTGGCAAACCAAACATCTCCCAAATCATTTGTATAATAAAACATTTTTCAAAAAAAATTTAGGATCTATATCTCACCAGCTTAACAAGCTATCAAATCTTATGTTTTTTAGAATTTTATATTGATGTGCATAACCAGAATGCAATGATTCATTTTCCATACCTGTACATTTAGCATTTGTCTCACTTTGTATAAAACACATATTTTTTCTTTTTATAGCTTTTGTACATACCTCCCCAGCCGGGGTGATTTTAAATTTTTCTCCCACAAAACTCAGTGTATATCCCCTGACACACCAACTAAACAGTTTTGTAAAACAGGTATACATAAAACATTTTTAAAGTTTTCTCACTAAAACTTGGTATGTAGACATTTTTACAATTTCTTTTGACATCTCTTACCCCTCCATCAGCTAGATAAACATCTTTAAGATTGGAGGATTTCTTAATTTTTCAGCAAAACTGTAACATATGTCCCAGAATATATAGACTCTTGTCTTCAGGTTTCACCTGTTTGAATCACAGTCTCAGCTCTGTAAAACAGCTTGTAGCTTTTTTGTTTTTCCCAAAGTCTCTGGGTTGTAGATAGATTGTTGATTGTAGCAAACATCCTTGCATTGCCATTTTTAAAACTCTTGTTTTGTTGTAGTAAAAGCATCGATTCGCACTCCGTGCATCAGCTGTCTTTTTTTCAGGACGCATTTTCTTGACCTCAAGATGCTGTCCCAGGCTTTTTCTCAAGCCTGTATTTCTGGCTTTTTCAAGCAAACCGCTTGGCTTATCAGATTTCCATCCTTTTTGGAACTTTAGGCCTCTAGCAACACTGTTGCAGCCCCACACAGCATTGGCCACTGTGTAAAACTTCACCCCCACCAGGGATTTTTGTATTTTCCTCCAAGAACTGTAAAGTCCTTTGACTACAGCATTTATGACAAAGTTGTGTAGAAATCATTCATTCTTTTCTTCAGTTCCCAAAACCTTTGGCTGAAGAAACATCCTCTCCCAAAACATAACTGTAACTCAGAGAGGGTTAACAGAATGAGTTCTCTTCTTGGCTTAGGCAACCGCCTGTGTCCAGCAATCATGCTGCATTTTAAACTGCATACATTGCAACATGTATTCTGTGACTCAAGCCCCAGCTGCTTTCATATCAAACAAAATGGCCCTTAACAAAGTCTTTTGCAGCTTGAACAAAAACAAAAATTTCACTGCATTGAACCCGCAGTATTCTCAGCATTTTTAGCCTTTGATTTTCTTTGTATCTTATAGTTTAAAGAGTGGAGATTCTCAGACACCCGTCTTTAAAGAGTTCTGCACTCTGCCATCAGGCAAAAACAGCTTAGCAGTAAACTTTAACCATTTACTTACATCTGAAGATTTGAAGCCACCTCTGCTTTTCCCAGCAACCGCTGAAGCATGGTTCCCTTGTCCTGGCACAGCTGAAGTCGTGGATAGGCAAATTTGCCTCTTGGCCACATTGCAAACATGTCATCTGGACTCTTGGGCTATTTGTCCTCCTGGACATTTGGCCTCTTTGTCCTCTGGCAGACCAGCCACCTCTGGCAGACAAGCCACTCTTCTGGCAAAAACAGGCTTAACTGGCAGACTAGCCATTTCTGGCAAAAACAAGCCTTTGCAGCCAGACTAGCCACAATTGGCAAAAACAGTCTTAAATTGGCAAAACAGCCATAACTGGCAGAACAGCCATAACTGGGCAAAACAAGCCACAGACTGGCAAACAGGCCATAACTGGCAGAAAAGCCATAACTGGGCCCCATAACCCTTGTTGGTGTGTGGATGATGAGTGTTGTAGTGATGCCGTTTGGCACCCAGCAGAGTCTTCAGGACAAGCTGGCTGCTGTGATCCACAGCCACTGTGTAGATTTGCCATCAACTGGCTCAGCTTCCCTTCTCCAGCATCCTGTCTTCCTCAGTCAAGAAGACACATTGTAAAGTCCAAAAACATAGCTTTATTAATGCATATAAAAAGTAAAAACAAGATAACTAAGTAAAATCCATTGTGATGAACTTGTCCAGTTCAGCCATGTAAGATTACATCTTTAACAATCCCAAAAGCATTAGGATCCAACGTATTGCAGTTAAAACCACTACATCCAACCACACACGCTCACATCTTGAACAATAAACAATTCTTAGACAAAGGATTTTCTAAGCCCATCCCATACTCCACCTTCTAGGTGTTAACTTTATGTTAATTGGATAATGTCTGTATGATGTATGTTAACCCAGCCTCTTGTTGTCCATCATCCACCACGTGAGTAACTTTCCCAAGCTAACGATGTTTACGTATTTGATATATCTTTGTTATCCATAACAAAGTCTGGTTCCATTAGTTTTACCTCTGGGAAAGTACATTGTTGATGTCTCTGTTACCACCTGGCGTTGATTCACCCTGTTTCTCTAAATATTGTTTGTGCCTTGTCCAGAAACTGTTCTCAAGTGGAAAATTACAGACACACACACATCTTTACATTTCACCTTTGACTATATATCCCATTCATATCCTAACAGAAGTCTCTATATTAATCATTGGGGGGAAAAAAGTTACCATTTCATATTTCTAAGGGTGTTCAGCAAGGCTGTCTATTGGCCCCCCTCCTGTTTATTTTAACCCTTGAGATTCTCTTGAATAAGATCAGAAATGATAATTTGATTGAAGGGGTTGAAATAAAAAAGGAAGTGTATAGAATAAGAGCTTATGCAGATGACATGGCCATGACGATATCAAATCCCATCGAATGTAGTGAATAATTAATGCAAATTTTGAAACAATATGGGGATGTAGGAGGGCATTGAATAAATAGAACTAAGACAGCAATGTGATTATTAATTTTTTTCTGAAAAAGACACAGAAACAATTGTAATGGATACGGGATTTCAAAGAGTGAAAACGGTGAAATATTTAGGTATTGCTGTAACATCGAAAAATACTGATTTGTTTCAAAACAATTACAGTAAAATATGGAATGAAATTAGAGGTAATTTAAGAAGGTGGGAAATTTTAAATTTGTCATGGCTAGGTAGAATTGCGGTGATAAAAATGGCAGTGTTACCAAAAATGATGTTTTACTTTCAAAATATCCCAATTATTATGAATAATGCCCCATTTCAGAAATGGAACAAAGATATAGTTGAATTTATATGGGGGGAAAAAGAAACCAAAAGTTAAATTAAAGATATTTGAGGACTCTACTGATAGAGGGGGGGTTAGTGCTTCCTAATTTAAAATGGTATTTTGAAGCCTGTGCCCTAGAATGGATACAGGACTGGATTAAATTTGATAATATAAGAGTATTAACTCTTGAAGGATTTGATTTGTGCTTTGGATTTCATGCCTATATGTTTTATGATAAAACTAAGGCTGATAAATATTTCAATAATCATTTTCTTTGTAAATCGCTTTTGAGAGTATGGAGAAAATATAGGATTAAATGGTGTCCAAAAATCCCTCTATGGGCTTCGCCAGCCGAAGCTCTTTTAAAAAGGGAAGTTTATATTACTGAAAGATGGATTTGCTACGAGGATATTACTAAAAGCTTACATGGTATTATTACACTAAAAACACAAGATGAATTAATAAGGAAAGAGATTAATTGTAATTGGTTCTCATACAGGCAATTAGTTGAACGATTTAAAATGGATAATAAAAGGTCTGCAATTGGTCTGGGAAAAGCGGAAATGGAGAAAGTTGTGAGGGGTGAGGCAAAAAAACCAAATATCTAAATTTTACAAATTGATATTGAAATGGAAGTGTGATGAAGAGACAGTCAAGGAATTTATGGTAAAATGGGCAATTGATTTGAAGCAGAATATTGAGATCGAACAATGGGGAAAAGTCTGGAAGGTAAGAATTAATTACACAATAAGTGGTGATCTAAGGGAGAATGTATATAAATCAATGTATAGGTGGTATTTGACTCCTTATAGATTCTCCAAAATGTATCAAGGATGTAATCCTATCTGCCGGAAATGAGGATTGGAAGTCGGTACATATTTACACGTATGGTGGGAATGTGAAAAGGCCACAAGATTCTGGAAAATAATACACCGGGAAATGAAAAAAATATTTAATTTGAAGGATCGCTCAGAGCCCAGGCTGTATCTTTTGAATATGCTAGACGATAACAACTTAGAAATGTGGAAGGGAAAACAATGTTCTTGGCAATAATTGCTGCCAGAATATTGTATGTCAAATATTGGAAACGAAATGAGATCCCAACTGTAGAAGAATGGAAATTAAAACTTTATGATTTTTATGAAATGGATAAGTTGTCATATTTAATAAAGAATAAGGCTTTATCAGGGTTTCAAAAAGAATGGGGTTCATGGATCTCATATGTACGAGCAGAAGGAAATGAAGAAAATAGATATATAGCGTTAGTGGATTCACAATATGCTCCATAGCTGGTAGTTAGGACATAAAAATAGGTACTTCATTTACTTATGTCTGTGATAGTCTAATGTACTCCTGAAGATGAAGTTGCTGTTATTTTTTGTTTGTTTTTAACAAGTGTGATAATTGACTTTTGTGTGAGATGAAAGCTCTAGGCGTTTACTTTTTAAGGTTACAAAATCCAAATTCTTCATATTCTTCCCTCCCCTTATTTACTTATTTCCAGTTTTATGATGGTTTAAAAAGTCCAGGGCATAAATCTACTGAATTTAGATGAGTAGGATAGGATATATAAGATTCTGTAGATTGAGAACTAACAAGTATAACTACTACAAGAATGTTTAAGAGTTATCTAGAATTTATGAAGTTAACATTGATCTTTACATGCTCAGTACAGGAGGTCATTGTTTGTTCATTTGTGATATATGTGTTTGTCTGTTTTAATGTCATTATTAATAAAATTTAAAAAAAACACATTAGGAGGCATTTCCTGACAGTAAGAGCTGTTCAAAAGTGGAAGACAGTCCCTCAATGGAGATTTTGGTGGACTCTCCTTTGGAGGTCTTCAAACAGAGGCTGGATGGCCATTTGTCGGGGATACTTTGATTGGGAGTTCCTGCATGGCAGAATGAGATTGGACTGGATGACCCATGGGGGTCTCTTCCAACTCTATGATTCTGTGTGTGTGTGTGTGTGTGTGTGTGTGTTTTGGAATTTTAAAAAATTCTTTAAAGCCATGGATGGTGGAATCTGTTCATGCGAAATCTGTGGTTCTGGAGGGGAGACCTATAAAGTTTAATCTTGTATACCCTTTATGTTCAGGGGCCAGGGGTCATCTCATGTGGCATGAGCAGTAATGCAGAAATGCGCTTGGTTGTGAGGTGGGCTGTAGTCCAAACACCTTCATTCAGTGGCTTCAGCAGGACCAAATAGAGCCCCGAGACAGTAATAATAAAGCTGGCTTTGAGTAAAGGAAGAGACTCCCGGAAATACTTTCTGGAAATGCCCCATCCAGCCAGGAACTGCACTGGTGGGGTATGATACCCCGGTTCCCATCCCAGGAAGGCTGACATGGGAGATGGTGTCGAAAGCTTTAAGGGGGCACACAACCATCGGCAGAGTTACGGTATCTCCTCCCTGGCCTCCTCTTGGCAACGGTTGTCCATTGGGGTGAAAAACAAAGCAAGAGTGTTAGTGTCATACATATAGTCCCATGTCCTTGCTCCCTCCTTTTCCTCCCATGTGCGTGCATGTACACACACCCATTCCTGCACACTCACACTCCCTCTCTATTATTGCTTCATAGCTCTTGAAACCTTGAACTGGGATCGGGGTGATGTCCTTGTGGCTTTTGATACTCTAGAATCAAAGTTGCAGACAGTTGTTTGCTGATATAAAGTTGTGGTGGTTTGGTACTTGAGCCTTAAGAATCAGCTTTGGAGGTATCAATTGGTGCTTTCTGGAGTGTTTGTAGACAGAGTGTCAGTCTTTGCCATTGTGTGTGTGTGTGTTTGGGGGGGGGCTCTGGGTTTGTCTGAAAACTGCTTCTCATTCTTAAGATGGCTGATTTTGGGTCTCATTCTGTTTGATTTCACAGGCATAGACTTCAAGATCAAAACTGTTGAGTTGCAAGGAAAGAAGATAAAGCTACAGATATGGTAAGTGATAGCTTTGTAATGTGATGCATGGCTCAAATAAGCGGTGTGCACTTTTCCTAACACTTTGCAGGAGTGGCTTTCTACTGTTTGTATCAAAAGCAGGTGAAAATGTCTGTGTGGGTCAACATTGGACATTTTTGTATACTAACAGCAACACTGCAGAAGAAGGAAAAAGAACCAAGAACTAAGTATGCGGAAGAAAGAGGACAAGAAGTCCAGTGTCGGATGTGATAAATGTATTTGCTAAAACATATACACACACTGACGTGTTTTGGATACCCATCTTCCTCCTTCGCAGGCTATAATAATAATAAAAATAAAGCTCAACACAATTAAGTTGCTCCATGCAAGCATGCAGCTGATAAAACCAATAGTTTGAACAGCTGTCACCTACTGAAAATATGTCAGTAAATCATCAACTGAAAAATAGGAATGAAAATAAAAGAACTCATAGGTAGTCTGTCATAATAATTAAACCTCAAGGAAAAGCAGCGAAGCCAAATTAGTCAGTAAGTGAAATTCAGAATAAAGCCAAAAGATACCTGTATATGCTTAGGAAAATATACCTCTGTCTTCATGCCAAGTAAACCTTTTGTGTTTGTGCTGGCCTAGGCCTATGTGTTTAGTCTTCAGTAAAGTAACAGATCAGTGACATCTGTCTTCTAGTCTTCAATAAAGTAACAAATCAGTAACATCTGTCTTCTTTCCGCAAAGAAAGTAGCTCTGTGCTCCTTGTCGTTTTTGCTTGCATCCTGTTTTCTACGTACCTGATCCTCAGTTGGTGCAGCTTGCCATGCGGTTAAGCATTAGAAGAAAATGGAAGGGGGGCATGGTGAAGGGAGATGCAATGAGAAAAGGATAAATATGCCTGCAGTTATGATTTTAAATACTTCTGCCTCCTTTAGACCTGAGCAAAACACGAGCAAATGTTTGGTAGTATTCTTCTTCACTTATTTTTCATAAGTGAATCTAAACAAATTGGGTCTATTTTATTTATTTATTTATTTATTTATTTTGCATATTTATACCCTGCTCTTCAAAAAGACCTCCCAGAGTGGCTCAGAAATAGTTAATTTGACATTGCTTATGACCTAAAAAGACATGCAACTCAAGGGAAAGGGGTAGCAGTGGAGGAGTGCGGGGATTAAGTCTAGAAGATAAGGCCTCTTCTTCTCTCGCTTAGAGGCCAGGGCAGTGGCAGATGGAATATGAAGGCAAGGAGACCTTTGCTGGACCTAGGCATGGTGGAGCTTCACCTGCCGCCTCTTTTCTCCCTCTGGGAGCCAGAGCAATGGCAGCTGAGATGGAGGGGAGGGCCTTTCATCTTCTGTTGGGTCTAGGCCAGGGGTCAGCAATGTTTTTTTACCTGGGGCCGGTCGCTGGTCCCCAGGTCTTCCGCTGGGCCGGGGGGAGGGGGAATGGCTGTGCGAGTGCTCACGCGTGCGCACGCACAGCCCCGCCGACCCCCGGCCGCCACCGCACGCACTGCCGCGTGCGCGAGTCACAGCCGCCATTTTGTTTTGCCAAAATGGCGGCTGTGGCTCATTTGCGCATGTGTAGGAGTACTGTGCGTGTGCAAATGAGTCGTGGCTGCCATTTTGGCAAACAAAATGGTGGCCGTGACGCATGCGGCAGGGGCCGGTTGGCGGGGGTCCGTGGGCTGGGTGCGATCCGCGGGCCATAGGTTGCCAACGCCTGGTCTAGGCTATCAGATGGACACTGGGCCTCCTCCGTACAAGCCTGCCTGGGCTTTGAGATTTTGGAGGAAGGCCCTTCTCTCAGTCTGGCCACCCTCATAGGCACGTCTGGTGGGAATGCCGGAGAGGGCTTTCTTGGTGGCTGCTCCCAGGCTCTGGAACTCCCTTCCTGGGAAGCCTAGCCTGGAGAGTGAAGAGTTTCTTATTCCAACAGGCTTTTGGGAACTGGCATTTTCTTCTTTGTGTCTCTGTAACTCTCATTGTTTGGCCTTGTGCCTGCACTGAGCTTTCAAATTGTTCTTAATTCTCTTCTTAATTTTCTACATAGTTTGACTACCTTCGCTTTTGATATATTCATATCTTTTTGTAAGCTGACTTGAGACCTAGTTTTCAGCAAAGGGCAGGTGATTGTTTATTTATTTAAAAGAAACTCTGTAGGTCTGAAGTAATTAAAATGGCTTTGGGTGTGCATATCTAGATCATTTTTATTTTTGGGTGTATGTGCTTGTATGAACGGGGATTGTAGTTCAGAGAGCCAGCCTGCAATCTCAGTGTTTGCGTTCTAGGAAAGTGACACTGCTGTAGAATAGATTTAATAGCCTGCAGTGGTAAGAGCATGGTGTTAAATTAAGAACGTGTGACAGTTGTGACATATCTGTGTCTATGCTCGAAAGGAAAGAGGGTTTGAAGTTCATGCTAGCTCGATTTATATTTCAGTCAGACGAATGCCATGATTTTCACTTTCCAGGCTGCTAACAAAACAATTCAATGCAATATAGAAGGTTTGCTAAATGGCATGCCCTATGAATCTCACACAGATTTTTAGCAGGTCAATCTGACCTACCTCCCATGGTTGTTCTGATGATAAAAGTAGGCAGGAGGAGGGCTATCTATGCTGCCTCGGGCTCCTTATTAATAGTTAGACATGGCTGAAGTCATTTTGGTCCAAAGGGACAGAGTTTGTCTCCTGCACCAAAGCCTCGCTTTTGTACATGTAGGACCAACGCCCACAGCTGCCGGTGTCTGCCTTGTCATTTTGGTGGAGTAGTGTATTTGTAAATCCAGCAGAATCAGGAAGTAAAAATCCAAGCTTCTTCTTGTAGAAAGAATAACATGCAAAGTAAAAACACAGTCCATTAAAGCATC
Organism: Phrynosoma blainvillii; assembly: GCA_026167975.1. Taxonomy (NCBI): domain Eukaryota; kingdom Metazoa; phylum Chordata; class Lepidosauria; order Squamata; family Phrynosomatidae; genus Phrynosoma; species Phrynosoma blainvillii. The sequence continues at coordinate 3,909,485 of JANUYF010000001.1, read as the reverse complement.
ACATCTTGCAGATGTGTCTCAACAAGAACAAAACTACAGATCCATGTTTGCAGATCTTAAGGCTACATTGTGAAGCAGTATAAACATGTTATAGATCCATTGAGAAGTAAAGAAAAGAAGAAAAGTGTGATCCAATGGAAACAAATAATAATAATGTCAATGCCTCACACACAGTTTCTCAGCCCAGCCCCTCTCCACCTTTTGGGTGTTAACCTTCAGGTTGATTGGATGATCTGTATGTGACGTATGCTAACCCAACCTCTTGTTGTTCATCTTCCACCATGTGATCTACTTTCCCATAACAACTTTTATTATTGTTTCCTTATGTAAACAAGGTTGCTTTCCCATCTAGTGGTTCCCTATTGTTATGTCTTTCTAGCCACCTGGACTGAGTTGTTGTGTTAGGCCTAGAAGCATGTTCTCAAGTGGAAAAATACAGACACACAGATCTTTACATTTCACCTTTGACTGCATAGCCCATCTATTCTCTTATAGTCTCCATGCTATGTTGTTCTTTTATTCTGCAGGCCCGGAAGGAAAGTTTTAACTAGTGTTCTGTGCCCCAGATAACGTTCCTTCCTGTAACTGGGAGGTTTCTGCAGGTAGTGACTTAGCAGTCATGCCCCATGAAGCTCAGTTATGGTGGCCCCCTTGAACGTCATTCTCTCTCACATTGCTGCCAGGAACTGGGAGAATGTCCCTGAACCCAATCCCTCTCCAGCCTGAGTCCTCAAATCTCAAAGTGAGGGCTGGCAGTTTCTCTGCCGTTGGTGACATATGATGGTGCAGGCAAAGGAATTCCTGTTCTGGTGGTCCTGGGATGGTGCCTGGTCAAATTCTCCTTGTGTCCTTGTCATAATCCTGTTAATTATTACCCCCCCCCTCCATGTTGTTTGTTAATGGTTGCATTTTGTTTAGCTCTGAGCTGGTAAATAGGACAAAGCAGGATAGCTAGATCAACATGTCTGAGCAATTTGCTTTCTTTTTTAAAGGAAACAAACCCAGTTTTTAGAGTCCTGAGGCCGATTCACACTACACGGTTACAGTGCTAAGGTTCCACATAAACTCCTGTTGTCACATACGGTAGAATCCTGGGGATTTTGCTTGACAGAGGCACTAGAGGAATTCTTTGGCTGCAAATTCTAAACACCCCCAAACCCTGAAAATTCCAGGATCCTATAAGATGGGCCTCACTCCTGGAACCTTCTTCCCGCTCAAACACGGGTCATTACTTCTCTGTCTACTTTTAAATCTGAGTTAAAGACCACCTTGTTCAGGAAGGCATTCCCAGACACTGTTTGATTTACATTTACATATACTTTTCTGTCATTTGGGTAGACAGTGGATGTTGCTAATTAATTGTTGTATTGTTTTTTGTTTTAATTGACTTGTATTATTTTACCTATTGTTTGTATTAGATTGTATGCCTCTGGCAGGTTTTTATTCTATTTTATGTTGATTTTCTCTTTGTACAGCGCTGTGTATATTGACAGCGCTTTAGAAATAAACTATAATAATAATAATACAACAGCAACAAAGTGGAATCATAATGCTATAATTGTGTAGCGTGAATAAGTAAGTAAGTAAGTAAACTTTATTCTTGAATCCCGCCTTTTGCCTGTCAGGCAATCAAGTAGTTCCTCAAACAAGCATAAAGGTACATTATAACATAATAAACAATTACCCCCCTTTAAAATGGACCTGTCCTTTGAATAAAACATTATTTGTGGCTGCATTTCATTGAATGGAGTTGTGCCTGCTTTGACTTAGGTGGTGCTTTCTCATTGTTTCCAGCATCAGGGTCTGAGTTTCAAAATGAACAAGTCTTTGGGGGGTGGCGGACACAGATTCTCAGTTCTGTGCAAACCGGGTCAGAGGAATCAAGGAGCTGCTTTATCCAAGGTGTTCCCAAAGTCTTTTGACCACAGAGGCAAGAGAGCAGCCTGTTCATTCAAGGAGCCAGGCTGAAGGGCTCCCTGTCTTTACCAGGGATTCTTTAAATGGAGGCTGCCAGGAGGATGGCTTGGGGAGGCCTTCTGTGTGTCAAGACTAGTGTGGGCCAACGTAGAGCTGTGCCTTCACCCGCTGTAAGGCCTGACTTAGTCCCGTTTGTTTGATGAATGGACGGCTGCAACGCCTCTCCTGTCAAGAGAAGGATATTAATTGAATCTTCAAGGGAATCTGAGTGTTGTGAAATTTCAGCTCTGGAGAAGGTCAGAGCGGATGCGGAAAGCTTCCTCTGCGCTGCGTGGAGAGAGAAAAGAGAATTCACGCAGAGCCAAGGGCCAGTCGGGACAAGTGACAGGATGGAAATCCAGAAAGGAAAGTGGGGCTATAGCTCTTTCTAGGGAAAGAGGAGCACTCTGGGGTTGGCAGCAATAATTTTCTCCAGACTCTTAAGAATCTGCTTGGGTTCTTTATCCTAGGTGGAAGGAAGACAAAGAGCCACTCAGCTGAGCCTGGTTCCCACTTTCCTCCCATTGAAGTTGCCCCTCTTTCTTTGTGTGTAGTTATTATTTGAATGCACACCTGTGCTTCCTTTCAGCTGTCTCCCCCATTTCACTAGACAGTGTCTCCCTTCTCTGCTTTCTCCCTCTTGAACTTTCTTTCTCAGTGCCTTTTGCTCCTCACTGACTTTGTGGTTTTCTGCCATTCTCACACTGCTCTTTTCCCCCTTCTACCTTGCTTGTATTACAGCCTCAGTTCTAACTTGGGCATTGCCTCTTTATCCAGACTGCTTTCCCTAACTCTTCGTCTCGTCTCCTGACCTACCGGTTCCCTTTTTGCACTCAGTTTGCTTGGACTCCCATCAAGTTGTGTTGGCCTTTCTGGGGGATGATGGGTGTAAGAACTCTTGCAGCTGAACTGGCAGTCACAGAAACAAAAGCTTGGCCGTGTCGAGTTACCAGCTCTGCTGCCACTGAGCCTTCTGCCTTTGGAGGAACTTAGCGAAGCATCCTCCTGCAGCAGAACCCAGATACCTTCTGCCAGCCCACAGACTAAAGGGAAGGGCCCTGACAAGCCTGATTTTCCCCCTCCCATGTCCAGTTAAATACTGGCCATAGGTATGAATGTATATTTGCTAAGGACTGCAATTAAATATGCAATATATTTATTTATTAGTGCCTGACTCTCTCTATGGATCAAGGCAGGGGAGAACAACAACATCTGTTAAAACACACATCAATTTAAAAGGACAAATAAAATGTACACATATCAACAATCCACATCTAAAATTCAGCATTCCAAATTAGCAGTTTTAAAAATCATCAAGATAAGCCTGCTGGAGCAATGCTGTTTTGAATTCAGACAACGTGTTCAGCTGTCGAATCTGGCAGGTCATTCCACAGTCTAGGGGCGGCTGAAGCAAAAGTCCTCTGTGCAATTGCCTGTGCAAATGGGATTGTTTCTATTCCCTCTATTTAGTAACCCTGTGGGCGCTTTACACACATGTAAGTCCCCTGTGGAAGTGGTTGGGCATTTTCCTCCCTTACAGAGCGTCCATGTTTGGTTTTCATTGTGGAAGTGGAGTGCCTTGTGCAGTGCCATGCCACGAGGGTGTGGACTGCTTATTGCATGTGAAGGTGTGCATGTATGGAAGAATGTGCATTTTTCATTGTGCATTCAGCTGCACAATTGGTGTCTTGGTTCATCAGAAGAGTTGCATAGAACAATTAACATGCAATTCTGCATGTAGAGATTGACACTGTGCTGTTGTGAAGTTAGGATCGCAGGCCTTGTTTTAAGAGGCAAAACTAGGTGGCCTGGTTGGTTCCACTGATCGCTGTGAGCTCTTGGATGCAATGTACGGACACTTGCAGTACCAGGACTTGCTTCCCAAAATTTTGGAAGTCCTACAGAAGGAAACTTTCCTTCCTTAGCCCACTGTGCGCACTGAAGAAAGCAAAAAAGCAAATTAGTGAGCAGTGAAATCAGGGCTGAGATGCTTAATTGGCTGGAGAGACCAAGCTTATGGGAATGTCACCACACTGCAGAGGAGTATGATAAAGACTCGGGTGAAATTGTGTTAGTGAAAACCAAGAGAGCTTGCATAGCTGGAGACAATTCCCTTCCATACCACACGGACTACTTAGCATTTCAGAGCATGGCGATGCATTTTAGCTGTTACATGATTCCCTTGTTATTAATACTAAAGCATTAAGATTGCAGAATTGCTTCCCTTCTAAAAGCATTATTCTCCAGGGTAGACAGAACGTTCATCAAATTTCCAACTTAAACCGCTCAGTATTTCAATATTAATGCCTATTTCCCCATCTTTATCATGTGCCGCCTTTGTGTACCAGCTGCCTTTCCCCTTTTTTGCTGCCCTGCCAGATGCCAGTTGTCCTGGTAGAGAATGACTCCCCAGGTATCTGCTGGGCAATTGGAAAACGCTGCTTTAGCGGCAAAGAAAACAACAACAGCAGAGACTGTTGTGGCACCTGAAAGACTTCAAGATGTATTAAAGCTTCCATTGACCACTGGCACATTTATTTATTTATTTATTCTTTTCATTTATATGCTGCCTTTCTCCCAGAAGGGACCCAAGGTGGCTCATGACATGCCCTTGCTAGACTGTGTTTCTGGTGGTGCTGGGCAGGGAATGAAATACAGGTTAAGGATCAGGATCTTGGAAGCTAAGCCAGGTAAGCCCTGGTTAGTCCTTGGATAAGAAACCACCAATGAATACCAGGTGCTGCTGTAGGCTCTATTTCAGATGAAGGAACTGGGGAAAAGCTCTGAAGATTTCTTGCCTACGAAAACCCTGTGAAATCTATGGGATTGCCATAAGTCAATAGACAACTTAAAGGCACACATAGGCACCAGATCCCCACCTGATCTTGGAAGCTAAGGAGGGTCAGCCCTGGTTGGTAGTTGGATGGGAGACCGCCAGTGAATACCAGGTGCTGCTGTAGGCTCTATTTCAGATGAAGGAACTGGGGAAAAACTGAAGATTTCTTGCTTGAGAAAACCTTGTGAAATCTATGGGATTGCCATAAGTCAACAGACAACTTAAAGGCACATTAGACACACATAGGCACCAGATCTCCACCTGATCTTGGAAGCTAAGGAGAGTCAGCCCTGGTTGATACTTTGATGGGAGACCGCCAATGAATCCCAGATGCCATAGGCTCTGTTTCAGAGGAAGGAACTGGCAAAACCACCTCTGGGGATCCCTTGCCTAAGAAAAACCTATGAAATTCATGGGATTGCTGCTAGTCAACAGGTGATTTGAAGGCACAGATGCATATGAGGGCTGGGGCAAGGTATAGTTTGACAGCTCTGTTCAATTACTGCAGACTGTGGGTTTTGCACTTAGCTGTCATTCAGTGTATACCTTCTCCCTTCCACAAACACATCTAGATATATGTCTGCTGAGAATAGCCAGATGCCATACATCTGAGGAAGTTGGACAGTCTGGTCCACAAAAGCCTTTGGCAAAAATTATCGGTTACTATATAAAGTGGTATGGGACTTGCACTCCCTTCTGCGAGAGGCTAGGCTGCCCTCCTCCCTGCTTGCCTTTCACCAGCCAGCAAATACATTTTTATTTAAGCAAGCTTTTAATGGGTAAGCAAGGAAGGCTCTCATTTAGATGTATGTTTTACCTGTTTTTAACTTTAGTATGTTTTAAAAACAGTTTTATACTGTTGTAATGTGGGGTTTTTACATTGGTTTTAAAACTTTTTGTAAACGTTTTTAACTTGCTGTTCTGGAAGCCGCCTTGGGTCCTTTCGTGGGAGAAAGGTGGCATATAAATAAATAAATAAGTAAATTGTAATCTGCTGCTGCTGCTGCAGCAAAACCACCAAGCCCAGCCATTCCTCTTCAGAGTGGACTGAGGCTGAGGAGAGAGAGAGGGGTGCAAAGCCATTCTTGAGGGGTGTGGATTGAAGGATGGGAAGAAAAAATGGAACCTGGGCCTTTGTCCCCCGGTGCTTCACAGCCGAATTTAGCACGATCTCCTCCTCTGTTATCAGTGGCAAGGGGGGGGGTGCAGGATGAAGGTGTTCGAAGTTGGCAGCCTGAGCTGCCAGGGACAGACCTATATATATATGCGCCATTGGTGTGTGAGAATGTCAATTCAGATTCAAAATCATTTTTTAAAAAAACAAACTGGCAGGTTTCTTGAAGAGGATGATGGATTTCCACTCCATTTGGCTAAATTTGAATTCTACCACTATGGAAAGCACCAAATTTAGCCAAAATGGAATGGAAATCCATCAACCTCTTCAAGAAACCTGCCCAGTTACAGACAGACATCTTCTTTCTCAACAAGTGTAAGCAACAGGATGTCATTCCGAAAGGCCTACATGTGAAGAACCCACTACAGATTGCTTGTCACTTCATTTCCATACACAAAGGATTGTGAATTTGAATCAACATTCTCAGACATCAATGGCATATATACGGTAGGTCTGTCCCTGGCTTTCCACTCCACCAAATGCATCTGAGAAAGTAGACTTTGGTGTACGAAAGCCCCTCATGCTGCCAACTTCTTTCTTTCAGTCACTTTGAAAGATGCTACAAGATCTCTCTACAGATTGATTCTACAGACTAACATGGCTGCATCTTTGACTTCTACCACTAAATGTTCTGTTTTTCTTTTTGAGGCCATTCGGTATCTCTGGTTGGCATTCCCTAGCAAGAGCAACACATAGAGGCAGCTTGGTACTGCTGCTGAAGTAAGCAATTCAAACACTTAGTCAGAGGCTTTGATGGATCCACTTTCGATGATGAGTGTGGTCTTACTTTCGTGTGAAGCGGGATGAGAAGCCAGTGAACAACTATGGGCCCTGCTTGTTCATTTGGGGAGGCTTCTGCCACAATGGTTCAGCATAATTAGAGCTAAAGGATCTGTACTGGGGCTGAGAATCCCAGTTTCATGTATATGTTTATTAGGATCTGAGCTGGTAGCTGCTGACCAGAAGAAGAGGCAGTCTTGGACCTGAGGTGGACTAGAGCCCAGTTGCTGTGAAAAGGGAAAATTCCACCTTTGGAGTCTTTTAAAAAGGAAGATAAAACTGACACCACCATATTGCTCTTTTCATTGCACTTGAAATGCTGTGTGTCCTTCAGAAAGGATATTTTAGAGCCCGAAGAAGTGCAGAAGCAGGAAGAGCTCCTGCTGCTGTCTTGCTTGCCTGGGCTGCAGCAGAAAGTGTCCATCAGCTGCTGCTAAGTCTTAACTAATGTTCATGAGGGGAGTTTCATGAAAGACCCTTCCCTAGGGAGGCTGCCTCACCTGGATGCAGCTGCCTCGGCTCAGTCGAGATGAGAGACCAGCAAGGAGAGTTTGCCCTTTTCCTGAGCCCAGAAGAGGGTGGTGGGGCTGGTGGCCTCCCTGGGCCGTGGATGGAGGAAGAGATCCACAAGGTTTAGATGCTGCTTTGCTCACCAGGGTGTTCACAGCCCACCATTGTCTTAAGCATCTAGCTCAAGGGGAAGGCAGGGGCTTATCCTAGAATCGTAAGAGTTGGAAGAGGCCACAAAGGCCATCCAGTCCAACCCCTGCCATGTGCAGTTACACCATGGCGGGTGTGTGAGAGACCCTTCCTATCCTTCTGGTGGGATGGGGCAAAGCCCTGGTGGGCAAATGCTGATGGGCAACAAGGCCAACTTCATCACGTTCTGCTGTTAAGTCACAAAGGAAGCCAAACTCAGGGCTACAAAGATGGAGGGGGTGTATCATAGTTCTCTGTGAACACAGTTTTAGTGCTGTAGACAATTTATGAGTGTTTAACTAACCTACACACACACACATACACACACCTCTAACATTCTTGTGTGTTTATAATTAATTTGTAAGCTGAGTCCCATTATTGGGGGAAAAGGTGGGATATAAACAGGTAAAATAACAACAGCCGCCTTGTGTCCCTTGTTCCACTGATCAAGCCTAAAATCACCAGGACAGGTTCAGTGGAAAGAGGCATTTGGGAGAGGGCTCAGTAGCTTACCTTGAACCCCAGGTTGTTCTTACAGACCTTCCTCCAAACACACTCTTTGTTAGAATGGCTGGCATTAGCGAGGATGGCAATAGCATCCAGGTAGTAACACCAGCCTGTCATCCACACTTAAGAGGGCCTGATTGTGGTATACTACTTAGTGCATAACTTCCTTTGGCTGTTTGTTTTGGAAGTGTCCCCTTGTGTGTGTGCCTGTTACCCTTGAGTATTTAGTAGTCCGCTGTGTTACACAGCCAGCCATTTGCTTCTGGCTCCCTCTCATCCACAGTGTGATGGGCAAGAGGATAAGTGCACCCATCAGAGTGTCATGATTAGTAGTTAGAGACTTGAAGAACCAGGACAGCATTTTAGTGAAAATTAACTATTGCGATTATTCTGGATTCTAAGACACACAAACTACTCTGAATTTTCCCAGGTTAAACAACACTTTAAAATTCCTTTGTCCAGCCCCCCTTCCCACACTTGCAAGCAGCCCCGGTCTCCCATATCAAAAGAGCTTTGAAGTTCGCCCCTTCCATCCTTATCTTCCCCATCTCCCAAGGAGGGAAGGAAGGCATCCTCAATAAAGGCCACAAACAACTCCAGGTTTCCTGCTCCAGACATCTGTTCCCCCCAATTCACATTTGCTTTAATTTCCTCCTCCCTTACATCAATCACATTTTCATTTCTCCCTTACATTCATCACATTTTGTTGTCAGATCCCTATGAGAACCATTGGTTCATGACACAGAGAACATATGTCTGGTGTTTCCTTCAAGTGAAATAAATGCTTTTAGTGTAATTTCTCATGATGATACCTGCTTTTTTCCTCACCTAATGCTTCCTTTGGCACATAAAATTGCACCAGAACCAAACAAAGAGCCTTTTTCTTGCAAAGAGGTCTCAAGTGCCCCCTTCTGCTGTCCCCCCTGCCCCCCCAGACAGTGTGACTGAACCTCTTAATGTGGCAGAAGCCCCACAGATTGTGGCAATGATGAAGATGAGCAGACCTCACAGGTGTTTCATGTGGAGGTGTTGAAGTCCTTTTGTGTGTAACATTAGAGCAGGGGCTCTTCACAACCAATGTTAGTAAAGGCACTGAAACTCTCATAATCCCAGACCGTTGGCTATGCTGGCTGTGGCTTATGGGCATTGTCATTTTGAATATGTGGAGGATACCATATTGCCTTCCCCTTTGCTAAGCAAACAAATGTTAGGGATGATTTGTGTATATGACTTGTGTAAGGTGTATATGAAACATAAATTAATTTTGTGTCCATCTCATTATGTATGTATATGCAAATACAGGTATTCTCCCCCCTCCCCCCCAAAAAAAATTACCAAACCCTTCCCAACACTTCTGGTCCCAAGCATTCTGAATAAAGGAGACTCAACCTGTATCTCTTCTTCATTGGCACATCGGCAACAAGTTATTACCCCACTGGTTTCCGTGTAGCTTCAATCACTGTCTATTATTATTATTATTATTATTACTCCGCTCCTTCATGCTCGGTCTACGCTCCCTGTTTTGTCACAGCAGCCTTTATTATCAACACATGGAATTCAGTACCAAGTGTGATACTGATAACATTGTACATGCTATTCTGATACCATTGAATATTCACCTGGTAAAAAGATAGTGCTTTGACAGGTAAGGATTCATCTGAGGACAAAGGGCGTTGGTCTCAGACATGTGTTCATCACAGTTCTGACGCTTACAGCTCTTTGTGTCTCCAGGCAAGCTGACATCTTCACCTAGTGTATTGGCTGCTGGTAATTCTCCATTGGGTGATGATGTGGCGTTCTTTGCAGACTGACTAAAGGGAATTACAGGCTGTGGCACTGGAATTAGAGACACAGAAGCCTAAAGGGGTCACAGACTCAGTCTTCGTTTCCCTCTTGTCACAAAAGTACTTCAAAAATTGACAAGATGACACCTGGTGCAATGCCTTTGTTGGCCTTGTAGCTGTGGCTGGTCCATCTCATGTTGGTATCAGGAATGTGTTTGATGATGCAGAATTGATGCAGGCCAAATGGGGAAACAAGGCACTTGGACCTAAAGTCCCTAAGGCTGGCTGTGTGAAAAATAAATCCACCTCACACCATCTACCAGAAATACTGACCATACTGGAACCAGCCTAGGACATCTAATCTTATGACGACAAGTGGAAAATATTCCATAAATTTCTGGAATCAGCTTTCATTTCAGCGGCTGACTTCACCATTAGTCACGTCTTTAGTTTCTTGCTACATCTTGTGGAAAGGTTTTTCTCGTGGCTCCCTTTGAGTATATTTATTGGCACTCTCTCCCTGCCTTGTCTGTAGCAATGCTTCCTCTTGGTTTGTTCATCCCCAGGTGTTTTAAAGGAACCTCTGCCCTCATATTCATTCTCTAGCTTCTTCTTGGAGTGTAGGCACAGTGCTCAACCAGGGTGAGTGTTGTACCATTTCCGTTGAGAGTTTTATTTGTTGTTGCTATCGCATCAGTGAGGCGAGCTCTTAAGCTCAGCACACTAACGTCTGGTTCTCTGTTCCATTGTTTTCATAAAGGTAAAGCAATGGATTTCTCTCTAAAATAGTGTCAGCACTTCACCTGTTGCAAAATATATTGCCCAACATTCTTTTCTCAAATGTCCCCTTTCCTGGGCAACACTCTGCCCATAGTTGCTGTATGTAGAGCTAAGGCGTATTACGTAGACCAGGGGTAGGCAACCTTTCCCCTTTAAGGGCCGAGGGACTTCAGCTCCCAGAATCCCAGGAGCTATTGGCCAACATGGGACTATTGGCCAACATGGCTGAGGCTTCTGGGAGCTGAAGTCCCTCGGCCCTTAAAGGGGAAAGATTGCCTACCCCTGACGTAGACCATAGAGCAGTACTGTATTGTGGAAAACTCAGCACCACTTCTTATGTTATTGGGTCAGTTCTGTTTTTCTTCAGCAGTTGGCAAAGGGGCTTGTTGTGACAATTCCTTTTGCAGGTGCAGGATTTGTGTGGCCTTCCGGTGCTGTTGAATTGCAGCTCCCAGTATCACCCATCATTGGTTCTGTTGGCTAGGACTACTTGGTGTTGCGATCCAGCAACATCTGGAGGCCCACAGAACTTGCACCCTTGCACTAGAGATGCTGCAACATGTCTGACTTTTCTTGGTGGCATCAAGATTCCGGAAATTTGGAAGGTGCCTCTGTGGTTTCAGCCATCTATGTTTATTTGTCAGAATTGCTTGGATGTGGAATCTGGACATGACCCACCTTAAGGAGAAACACTGCTATTCTCTCTTATCTGGCACCCTCCTGGTTTCTGTGAAGGTGTTTTCCTCTTCTGCCTCCTGTACGTGTGAGTCACAGAGGCCATGAAGAAGAAAAAGAGGCTCCTTGCCTGTAATTGTTGCTCCATGAAGGGTTGAGAGCTCACACAGTTTCTCTCCCCCCCTCCCCCCCGCAAATGGTTGTGTATGTTTGTGCTACTATAATCTTTGTTTGGCGATGGGTATTAAAGGAGGTGGGGCAGCTGCCTAAAGACACTTGCTCAGCTCTAGAACATCCCTGCATTCTGGGCAAGTGCAGGAAGGGATCCATGTGTGTGAGTTCACCAGTGGCTACTCAGAGAAACAGAGTGACCAGTGAGCAATGTGCTTTTGTTTGCCAGGTTATCTAAGCAGGCTCCTGAAGGAACCTTACTACTAGGAGGTGTGCATCTGCCAGAATAGGAGAGGACATGTTTCACTGGGTGTTGTACGCTCAGGACATACCCTGTAGTAGATTAAGAGCTTGAGTAGCAGATGGCAAATGATGCTTCTGTGGAGGGACCCCCAGTGGGGCTGGGCAGTAGAGCTTTTGTGGAGGACAGGTTTTCAGGGCTCGTTTTGCTGTGTCCTCTCCCCCTACCTGGCAGCACTTTTACCTGGAGCTTTGCTGGGCCTCTGACTGTTTCTCTCTTTTCTTCACAGGGACACGGCCGGGCAGGAACGGTTTCACACCATCACCACCTCCTACTACCGAGGCGCCATGGGGATCATGCTAGTGTATGACATCACCAATGCCAAAAGCTTTGAAAACATCAGCAAGTGGCTCAGAAACATAGATGAGGTGAGCCATGGGGAGGTGCAGGGTCAGGAGGGGAAGGGAGGACCCTGATGCCCTGCTCTGCATTTCAAGAGCCCCATGGGTGAAAAATGACCTTTTGGAAGAGGGCAGCATGAGTTTGCCTTAGTGGAAAGTACTGTGGCATCTAAGCTCTGTATACTTTGGCAGGGACCTCCTTATGTCTGAAATCCTAATGGCTTTAAGAGCTGCCTGACCAGTTTAGGTTCCTCAGAAAATGTTTCTGTGATCTCTCTAGGTAGCCAGTTCCATGGTTCAGCTTCTAAAATGCTTGAGCATTTCTTGGTCGGTATTTCTGTCAACCTAAACTGTGTTATATAGCAGAGAGGGTCTCTGTGGCAGATCCCCTCTTCATGATGGTTCTGCACTTCCAAACCCTTGGGCTCCTGTTACTCACCTTGTCCCTTTCCCCATCTTACAATCCCTCCCTGGATGGGGTATGTGGGTCTTATGGTGATTCCTATGTGGACCAGTGGATGTGGTGTTCAGTGGGTTCACTGTGGTAAGAGTGACCAGACTTTGGGCCTTTGCAGACTGCCAGAAATAGTGCATAGAATCATAGAATCATAGAATCATAGAATCATAGAATCATAGAGTTGGAAGAGACCACAAGGGCCATCCAGTCCAACCCCCTGCCATGCAGGAACTCCCAATCAAAGCATCCCCGACAGATGGCCATCCAGCCTCTGCTTAAAGACCTCCAAGGAAGGAGACTCCACTACTCTCCGAGGGAGTGTGTTCCACTGTCGAACCGCCCTTACTGTCAGGAAGTTCCTCCTAATGTTGAGGTGGAATCTCTTTTCTTGCAGCTTGCATCCATTGTTTCGGGTCCTAGCCTCTGGAGCAGCAGAAAACAAGCTTGTTCCCTCCTCGATATGACATCCCTTCAAATATTTAAACACAGCTATCATATCACCTCTCAGCCTTCTCTTCTCCAGGCTAAACATCCCCAGCTCCCTAAGTCGTTCCTCATAGGGCTTGCTTTCCAGACCCTTCACCATTTTAGTTGCCCTCCTTTGGACACGCTCCAGTTTCTCCACATCCTTTTTGAATTGTGGTCCCCAGAACTGGACACAGTATTCCAGGTGAGGCCTGACCAAAGCAGAATAGAGTGGAGCTATTACTTCTCTTGATCTAGACGCTATACTTCTACTGATGCAGCCTAAAATTGCATTGGCCTTTTTAGCTGCTGCATCGCACTGTTGACTCATGTTCAACTTGTGGTCCACCTGGATTCCTAGATCCCTTTCACACGTAGTCTCATTCAGCCAGGTGTCTCCCATCGTATATCTGTACTTTTCGTTTTTCCGCCCTAAGTGCAGTACCTTACATTTCTCTGTGTTGAATTTCATTTTGTTAGCTTTGGCCCAACTTTCTAGTCTGTTCAAGTCATTTTGAATTTTGATCCTGTCCTCCGGGGTATTAGCTACTCCTCCTAATTTGGTGTCGTCTGCAAATTTGATAACTATGCCCCCAATACCATCATCCAAGTCATTAATAAAGATATTGAATAGCACTGGGCCCAGGACAGAGCCCTGTGGCACCCCACTGGTCACTTCTTTCCAAGTTGAAAAGGAGCCATTGTTGAGCACCCTTTGGGTTCGACCAGTCAACCAATTACAAATCCATGTAACAGTTACTTTGTCTAGCCCACATTTTACCAACTTGCTTGCAAGAATGTCATGGGGAACCTTGTCAAAGGCCTTACTGAAATCAAGATATACTATATCCACAGCATTCCCTTCATCTACCAAGCTGGTAATTTTATCAAAAAAAGAGATCAGATTTGTCTGGCATGACCTATTTCTCTGAAACCCATGTTGACTTTTTGTGATTATGAAATTATCTTCCAGATGTTCACAGACTCTCTGTTTAATGATCTGCTCCAGAATCTTTCCGGGTATTGATGTCAGTCTAACTGGACGATAATTGTTGGGATCCTCTTTTTTCCCCTTTTTGAAGATGGGGACAACATTTGCCCTCCTCCAGTCTGCTGGGACCTCTCCTGTTTTCCAGGAATTCTCAAAGATTATTGCCAATGGTTCCGATATTACATTTGCCAGTTCTTTTAATACCCTTGGATGTAATTCATCTGGTCCTGGAGACTTATATTCATCTAGATTAACCAGATGTTTCTGTACTATCTCTTTACTTATTCTGTGATGAAATTCTCCTATTCTGTCCTCTGCTCCATTATCCTCAAGTTGAGCACCCTTTGCCTTTTCTGAGAAGACTGAAGCAAAGAAGGTGTTGAGTAATTCTGCCTTTTCTCTGTCCCCTGTTAACTTTTTGCCATCTTCTCCACACAGTGGCCCTACCATTTCCTTCTTTTTCCTTTTGCTACTGACATACCCCCAAAAGCCCTTTTTATTGTTCTTAACCTCTCCAGCAAGCCTGATTTCATTCTGCGCTTTAGCTTTTCTGACTTTACCCCTACACGTGCTAGCTATTTGTTTGAATTCCTCTTTGGCGATTTCCCCATTTTTCCATTTCTTATACATGTTCCGTTTAAAACATAGTTCAGTTGCAAGTTCCTTAGTCATCCATCCTGGTTTCTTGAGACACCTCCCATTTTTCCTCCTCGTTGGCACGGTTTGAAATTGTGCCTTCAGTATCTCCCTTTTGAGAAACTCCCATCCGTCTTGAACTCCCTTCTCTTTTAGTATTCCTGTCCATGGGATCACCCTCAGTATTTCTCTAAGTTTAGTAAAATCAGCTTTCCTAAAGTCTAGAATGCGTGTCTGACTATGCCTGGCTTCTCCTTTCCACTGTATAATAAACTCCAGGAGGACATGATCACTCCCGCCTAAGGATCCAACCACTTGCACCCCATTAACTGTAGTTTATTGTGTCACCAGAGCTCTCTGACAGAGAAGGCTCAGTGTCTCAGAAAAAAATACAGTTCCCATGATTCCCTAGCACTGAGCCAGGGCAGTTAAAGTGGACTCAATTTGCACTATTTCTAGCAGTCTGCAAATGCCCTTTCTATCAAAACCTAACAGGAACAGTTGGACACGGTTGCAAGGAAGAGTAAATGAGTAGAAGTTTATTAGTGCACAATTAGATCAAACGTTAACCCCTGAAGTATGTGATCATTCACAGCTTCCCAAAATCATACTCAGTTCTTCCTCCTGGCTGACTTTTACAGCTTTCCCCTAACCATGTGTCATCTTTCCCATATCTCTCTGCATTCTTTTCCCTATCTCTGTGTCATCTTTTCCCTATTACTAGGCCATTTTTCCTGTATCTCTCGTCAGAAACTAGCCTCACTATTTTATTCCACCCACCCCTGCTGCCACCATAGGTGTCCCAAGCATTCCCTGAGCTGCACAGGTCTGCCACTAACCAGGCTTGTCCAGCTTCTCTCTTTACAGTCTCATTCTCTCAGTGCCTTAATGCATCATGGCACCAGTATTCCCCCTTCCCCTTGAGTCGCTTGTTCACCCTGAGAGGGAAGAGGGGAGTTGGGAAGGGATCTAGCAGTGTGTCCTAAGAGAAACATCTTACGGAGCTAGATATATTTAGCCTGGGGAAGAGAGGGTTAAGAGGTGACATGATAGCCATGCTTGATATCTGAAGGCTTGTCATATTGAGGCTAGAGCAAGCTTGTTTTCTGTTGCTTCAGAGACTAAGACATGGAGCAATGGATTCAAATGAATGGAAAAAGATTCCACCTAAACAGTAGGAAGAACTTCTTGAGGGTAAGAGCTGTTAGGCAATGGAAGATGCTGCCTCGGAGTATGGTGGAGTCTCCTTTTTTGGAGGTTTTTAAACAGAAGCTGGATAGCTAACTGTCGCAGGGGATTGTGTCTTTCTGCATGGCAGAATGGGTTGGACTGGATAGCCCCTGGGTGGTCTTTCCCAACTTTGGGATTCTAATTCTATCCTCAAGGCTAGCTGATAGATTTCACTATACAGCCCTCCCTCCTGATTTGCAGGGGATCTGTTCTGGACCCACCCACTCCCGCAAATTAGGAAAATCACAAATATCCAAGCACCATTGAATTGAATAACAGCACGTGCCATTTTGTCCCTCCCTGCTTGCCGTCTGCGAAGGCCAAGACCGCAGACTCCAAGTCCTCAAACGGGGAGGGATGAGTGTAAGCTTTCCATGGTCTCCAGTTCACTCTCTCAGACGCATAAAATGGACTGGAGTCCAGTAAAGCGTGTGCTGAGACACATCAGCCTCAGAGATGTTGCTTCGTCCCCTCCCCTGCCCTTTTCCCTCTTGGGCCAAAAGACTGACCTGGCTGTGAAGTCATTTGACCCGATAGCTCCTCTATCTTTCTCTTGCAGTTTGCCAGCAACCTTCCTGAGCTTGAGGTCGCATTGGTTATTCCAAAGAGTGATATCATCACAGCGTACAGCCTGCAGTGTTAGCAGTCCCATGACCCTTTCTGGAGGTGGCAGCGTACTTTATCTGTTGCCTGTGGGCATTTCTGAGAATGATCAGAGGTGGCACAGAGGTGTGTGTGAAGATCCCAGGGCAATGAAGCAGAAGAGGCTGACCCACAGTTACTGAAAATGACTTGCCCTAATTAATGCAGCCCTGCTTTCTTGACTGGGAGTTCAGATAACACACTGGCCATTCAGTCTTGGTTCTTTCCTTCTTTTGATGGTACTTTTAAAATCCTAGATGTGTGGTCCCTCTTTGCTAAGGGAGTGTTGTTGGGAAAGGTTTGACATCACATTTTGCTCCAAGAGGGATCCCAATGACTTGTCCCCCAGAAACTTGCCACAATGAAGAACGTCTCAGCAATTGAGTTTCTGCAGAATCCACACAGAGAAGAGCAATGATACACAGTTATTGTATCTGTCTCCTGCTTTTTGTGTGAGAGTTGTTGAAAGAAATGGCAAGCTAGCATGGTAGCCCACTGAAGAGAGGCGGGGAGGAGGCTCTTGCAGAGTCACTGGCTGAGGAAGCCTCTGAAGAAGGAGCGCAGAGCCTTTAGCAGCTGCTCCTGAGGATGCTGTCAGTTCATGATCCTGCAATAGCACTTCCGGTCCATCCAGTGGATGGGCAGTAGAGCAGTTCAATTAGGGCAGTAATCTACGTGCGGCCCTTTTAGCTAGCCTTGCCCTCAGTGCCCCTTACTCACATCCAGCCTTGAAATGGCAGAATCCCCTTTTGCAGATGCAGGGTCATAAGCAGATACGGCGGCCAAGGCTTGAGCAAGCAGCATACTGGGACCATGCGTGGGATGAAGAGGGAAGGGTGAGTGGGCAGGCATGGCTTAGGCCTGGTGTTCACTGGGAGTTCTCTGTTGAGGAACGAGGGACAGGTGAAGACAGGCTGGTGAGCTTGGATCAGGGGACTGCACCTTCACTCTTCCTATGACAGACCTTTTCAGCATTGTAGAGATGTGGCGTAAAGGGTAGATAGTGCAGGGGAGGGGAACAGGTGGCCCACAATCTGCATGCACACACACACACCCCATTTTAAAATCAAAAGTATCCCCTCGCATCCTTGCTGGCATCTCTAGATGCACCATGGTGGCAGTAGCCACTCATCTTCCTTCTGTATGTAGCAAACCTCTGGGAGCTGTGCTGTGGTAGGTACACACCTCACCTGTAGTAGATTATTTACATGGGACTGGTTTTGCAAGATGGGGCAGGGAGCTGAAGTGTAGCTTCTCTGCTAATGTATTCATGGTAGCTCAGCTGAGGGGTTGAGTCAGTGTTTGAGCCACAACCATGTTGATGCCAAAGAGCCTCCAGCTGGGGGCTGAAGAAAATGGTTTGCAAAGTTCCAGTTTGCAAAGATGGCTTCTGAAGAAGGTTATCTATCAGTGACTTAATCCCACTTTTTTTTCTTTGTAAGTTGAAATAGCCCGAAAATGTGTGTGTATTGAGATAGGAATTGGATCCCTAGGTGACTCACTTCTACTGAAACAAATTAAAATAATTTTTCAGCAGTATTCCTAGTCCACTTGGGCCAGAATCAGGAAGTACAGTCGGCCCTCTGTATGCACAGGTTCTTTATGCACGGATTGAACCATCCATTGCTTGAAAATGTTTCTTAAAAAGTATAAATTCCAAAAACCAGGCCTTGATTTTGCCATTTTATATAAGGGATAACATTTACTACCCCTTTGTATTTAATGGGACTTGAGCATTCATTGATTTTAGTATCCATGGGTGGCCCTGGAACCAAACCCTAGCAGATACCAAGGGTCCACTGTACTTGTCTTCTGGTAGGGTCACCTAAATTGGAAAATGGCTTGAAGGCACACAACAACAACAACAACAACAGCACTACTTTGGTCAGACCTCACCTGGAATCCTGTGTCCAGTTCTGGGCACCACAATTCAGGAGGGATGTAGACAAGCTGTAGCATGTCCAGAGGAGGGCAACCAAAATGGTGAAAGGTCTGGAAACCACCAAGCCCTCTGAGGACCATCTTAGGGAGCTGGGTATGTGTTTAGCCTGGAGAAGAAAAAGTTAAGGGGTGACATGGTAGCCATGTTTAAATATTTGAAGGGATGTCAGATTGATGATGGAGCAAGCTTGTTTTCTACTGCTCCAGAGTCAGGGATCCAGAGCAATGAATTCAAGCTACAGGAAAAGAGATTCAACCCAAACCTTAGGAAGAACCTCCTAATGGTAAAAGCTGTTAAGCAGTGGAATAGGTTGCCTTGGAAGGTGGAAGAGCCTCATTCCATGGAGATTTTTAAACAGATACTAGATGGCCAGCTCTCGCAGGGAAGGCTTGGATTGTGTTTTCCTGCATGGCAGAAGAGAGTTGGACTTGGAGTCTCTTCCAGCTCTTATGATTCTGTATATCCATAAGATGGCTTGCTCTCACTGCTGTAAATGAGCCTTTCATTACAGTGCTAAACAGAAACCTAAAGCACTGTTGTTTGGTCTCCCTTCAGCATGCCAATGAAGATGTAGAGAGGATGCTTCTAGGAAACAAGTGTGACATGGATGACAAGAGGGTCGTACCCAAAGCTAAAGGCGAGCAGGTGAGTAGTATTTCTATGAGAGATGTGCTAGTGGTGGAACTGGCAGCGAGGGAGTCTGCAAAGGAGGCCTCCATCTTCCCTGGGGGTGGGGTGTCTTGGGCTTGGCTTTAGTCACCTGGAGGAATGCTTGAGGGCAGCTTTCCCCTCAAGTGATCTCCCTTGGGTGAGTGGGAGCCTTCAGCTGGAAAGTTTCAGTTACTGTCCAGCGTACCTGTTGCATTTGCTTCACAGAACTATCCTTTTTCTATCCACCAGTCTGGGGAAAAGACAGCCTGTCATAGAAATATCTTGATGTAGCACTTGTATTCAGAACCAGTGGAAATTAGTTGATCCTACCACTTTCTAGTATCAACCTACTTGGGCATCAGTGAAGGCTGGAGACTCTGCCTGCACCCTGGGTTGGCCGCTCTGCCTTTCAAGATGAAGTCATGGGTGCCACAAGCCATCTCTCAGGCTGATGCTGAGAATCATCTCAGTAGTCAGAGATGACTTGATTGACTGTAATTTAAGTGTCTGCTGAGAAAATGCTGCTCTTGGTATCCATTGTTTGCATCTGGTTCCAGTCAGTATTGTTCTAGTAAAACAACAACCAAAGGCAAATAAATCTAGCATCCTTCAAGTCTGCATGATCCAGGCTAACAGATTCCTTGACTGCGCTCACAGAAGTGGGGGCCCGTATATTTGAAATCCCCAGATTTTTCACCTCAAGTGTGACTTGGGCTCTTGTGGCCCCCACACATGGGCAGGTGTGGTGACCCTTGGCTGCGGAGGCCTGTGCTCACTTTCTTAACCTTGGACAGAGCATCACCAGGTGAGCTCTAGAGTCATGGTGAGACTCTCTAACCTCTGCAAGTGTGAAGAGGTTAGAGAGTCTCACCATGGAGGGGCCCTTGGCAGACCCCTCCCCAAGAGCCCTTCACCATCCCTGGCATACTGCAGTGGGTTCCACTCACACCTTCCTGGAAGCTGCTCCCAGATTGCCATGCATTGCCCTTGCTTCTGCCTTCGTTCTCCCTCAGTGTGAAGCCCTTGAACCAAGGAGAGGGGTGGGCACCAAGCTCCTTCCCTGTCCCCTA
This sequence comes from Phrynosoma blainvillii, assembly GCA_026167975.1. Classification (NCBI taxonomy): domain Eukaryota; kingdom Metazoa; phylum Chordata; class Lepidosauria; order Squamata; family Phrynosomatidae; genus Phrynosoma; species Phrynosoma blainvillii. Next base: position 3,889,397 of record JANUYF010000001.1, on the reverse strand, counting down.
GTGCCCCCCATCACCCTCCTTTGGCCCCTGCCCAGGTGGGAGGCAGAAACAAGAGTAAAATCCCCCTTTCCTCTTCTCTCCCCCTGAAGAGGAGGAGAGGAACCTGTGTGTGCTGAGGAGCCAAAAGCACTCTGAGGCTTAACAAGAGATTTTTTTTATTCCAAGTAAGAAGGATTAAATCAGGTTTCTGGGCATCCTGTCATGGTGTATCCTTCTCTAGGGAACAGCTTGAGAGCTGCAAAGTGACAAGAAAGAAATTTAAAGGCACCTTGGAACCTGCAGCAAGCAAGGGAAATAGGGCAAAAGTCCCTGATGCCCCCTGTCTAAAAGGGTCCCTCCCCACTTTCACCGAAGCAGACCTTCTGTGCTCAGGTTTCCCTCTGGAAAGTGGAGCATGAGGCAGATCCTTCAGGAACCAGCCTCTGCCAGCCTGCCTCATGCCAACAGCCAGCGCCCCAACAGGGGCAGGAGGAAACCCGAAAGAACAGACAGAGAGAGAGAGAGCCCCATGGGAACAAAAGCAATAAAACTGTTAGCCCCTTGACCCTGAAGGTTCCTGATGTTTTAGCACCTCTGTAGCCCACAGAAAGCTTGTTTGGCAAAGAGTCGCTCCCCTAGTCTTAAGGAATGTTCTGCCACCCTGAATGATGAATCAACTGGAAGTAGCTTGGTTTTCAGCTGTCAAATATTGCACAAGGGGCATTATCACAGCTTACTTGACCGCTATTTGGGCATCAGTTGCCCAAGGAGGCAGATGAGGCAGCAAAACACCACACTGGGCAGAGAGTGTGGCTTGAAAAGCAGCACAAAGATGCTAAACTGACCCTGGTTGCCACTTTGCTTATGAAGAGGTAGAAATTCCAGGATTCTAAGTTGGCCAGTCTGCTTTGGCCTGGAGGGGTGCCCCCATGTTCATGGCTGTTGTGCCTTCACAGTACAGTCCACCATGAGCGTTTTGCTCTCCATGGCTCTGCCTTGGCTTTTCCCCAATTGAGTGGCCTCCCAGTGTGTTGGCATTATAGCTCCCATGGTCATGTTGGCAGGGGATGATGGCCGGGAAAGCTGTTCTCTATGGCCTGGGCCTCAACTCTCTTTCTAGAGCTCATCCTTCCTCAAGGGCCCCCTCCCACCTTCGAAGGGCCGAGATTCACTTCCACCATACCAGCAGAACCCTTTGTGGTTCCAGTGCATGAAATGCAGGCCCAGATCCTTCAGGGCAATTTGGGAGGTGCAGGAGAAACTTTATACCAGGTATTTGGGCTTTATCTGGAAGTGTTATTTTTATCATTTGTGTTTTCAGCAGTGCTCTGCAGTTGTGTATGTATTAAAATTATTTAAAACTTCATCTGAATTAAATCAGTAAAATAGTTTTCTTATATGTCACTCCTTCCACAGCATGACTTCTGTGGCTGCCTTGTAACTCTGGTTTTATTCCTGGGGCAAAAGGAACTTTTTTATGGCTATGGATTGTGTCTGGGTTCAACCTATGTGATCCAGTTGCCCCTTGCTGATTTTTAGCCACTGCAGAAGTGTTTTCTAGCCTAACCGACTGACTTTCTCCTTTTGGCCTAGATTGCAAGGGAGCACGGTATTAGGTTTTTCGAAACTAGTGCAAAAGCAAATATAAACATTGAGAAGGCATTCCTCACATTAGCAGAAGACATTCTTCGAAAGGTAATTGGGGAATTGCTTGCTTAACAGATGGGAAAGAGGCAGGGTTGGGAGTTGCATGTGGGGTGGGGTTAATTTTTGACCCAGCAAATCTCTTGGGATGGACTAAGCTTTCCCCTTTCACCGCTCTACTCAGGGAAGGTGATGGTTCCTTTATTTTGATAAGTCTTAAGGTACAGTGACCCGGGAATAAATCGACCCAGGTTTTTTGGATGGATTTTTGACTAAAATTTCTAGACTCGTGAGTAGATACAGTAATTGTTTTTTTATATTATTCCTGACGCTTTTGTACATTATTAATATGTGCTGGTGATTTTTGTAAGCTGCCTTGAATCCCAGCATTGAGGGAAAGGTGAGATGTAAATGGTCATCTTCATCCAAACCCAGCAGCGTCTCTGTCACAAAGACCAGGAGGCAACTCTTGTCATATGTGTTGAGCAGCTGAGCAAGGACTTTGGGGACTTGGCTTAACGTCTCCTGTGTTGCTTTTATTGTCATTGTTATTGTTCTTCTTCTTCTTGCAGACCCCTGTAAAAGAGCCCAACAGTGAAAATGTAGATATCAGCAGTGGAGGCGGCGTGACCGGTTGGAAAAGCAAATGCTGCTGAACAGGCTTCCCTTGCCAAGCGTCCTCCATCGCCCTTCCTCCACCTCCTCTTCCTCCTCTTCTTGCTGCGGAATAAACCACTTTGCCCATTTTTAACCTTAAAAAAAATTTTTTTTTTTTTTTTTGTTCCTCATCTTAACACGGCTCCCCCTTTTCTTTGTTCTTCTGTTAGGGAGAGCTCACTGACTATAATCTTCTCGAAACAAACTGTATCGAAATCATGTCTGACTTTATTTTTAATGTACCAGCTCAACTCGGCACCATGTTCTGGTTGTATTATAGCCCAATCTTAACATTACAATTTAGAGCGATCATTTCAGTTCCAGTCTGCAAATTGTACAAGAATAAAAAAGAAATACGTAGCGTTAACAGTTTTTATTTTGTACAACTGTGGGGTTTTGTTATGGATACTGTGCTTAAGTCACTATATTTGCATCTGCAGAAAAGAAAAGAAAAAACTCGTTCGCCTTGAGTCTGTAAATGGGGTTTATTTTGTCCTGTGCCTTACATGGAAAGGAACTTTGGTTCTCTCCCTCCCCTCGTCCTCCTCTTTCTGTTCTGGCGAAGGCAAGACCAGAGACCTGGGCAACTTCCCTGTCACTGATGTAGTGAATTGAGGACAGCAGGGGTGAGAGCAAGGACTGCCAGGTGCCTCCTTTCTTGGGGGCCCAAAATGCTGGCCCGTCCCCAATGACATTTTTTCTCTCTCTAGTGGTTCCCTCCCCCCCCCCCCCTTTATTTTTGCCTGCATGCGGTTTTAATTTTTTTTTTAAATGGTGTGATGTGTTAAGAGATGGCAATACGCTGTATTTGCCAAATTTAATTCAAAGCACTGATCACAGATCTAGCTTTCTGGGGTAAAACGTGAAGTACCTACTAACCTTTTTTGTCTAGCAAACGTTGGGCCAATTCCTATTACCCCCCTCCCTCCCTCCCTTTCACATAGTTATTGGGGTTTATGAAATGGAAGAGTTAATTGCATGCGCAGTAGTTTTCTATGGAGGGTGATGTGGCTGTTGTCTTATCTTTATGTACGACTATGCCATGGCAGGTCCCGCATCTGCAGCCGTTGACTATGAATTTGGTTTTCTTTGCTGCTCCGAGCAGGTGACTCAGTAGCCTAGTAAATATTTAATATGGGGGACGGGCACGGGGCGAGGGGGAGAAAGAGGGCCGGTGAGTCGAATGGTCATACCCCTAGAGTGCGCTCCTTCCTTCTGTGTTAAGTTCTTCACAATAAAAAAAAATCCCTTGTTTACAACCTTGGGCAATCGTAACTTCTTTCGACAGACAGTTGGCAAGCAAAAAGCAGCAGCGTAAAAAACGCAAATGCGTTTGCAGCCGGGTGCGCACTCTGCTTTTGTGGGGCGGGGAGCGGCCCTTGGGGGACGACTGACTTTTCCAGTTTGCTGCCTTGCCTCTCGTTCTGGCTTGGCTGGACAGCGGTGTCGCAAGAACAGGAGGGTGTGTGTGTGTGTGTGTGTGTGTGTTTGTATATGAAAGAGAGAGTGTGTTTCCCTCTGGGAGAGCAGAGGCCAGAGACCAAAGGCTGGCTTCTTTGCAGGCCCCCTCATGCTGAATTTGGGTGCCTTGCCAGGGCAGCGTCCTTCGTCCCCACTTGGGCAGGAGGATGTTGGCACCAAAGGGGTTCCCTGTGAGCCCCTCTTTTTCCTCTCTCTCTTCCCTTAGTAGTCCCAGAAATGGGCTTTGAGGGTTGTCTTTTCTTTAGGAAATCTCTTCCTCTGATCAAATCAGCACACAATGCTGACCGTAATTCTAACGAATTTGATAAAAGAATTTGGAACTTGAGCCTCATCGCTCGGTCGGTTGTCACCTGCCTAGCAGCGGCCCTGTCCCCTTTCCTTGTGTTTGGCTGTCTGTCTCTTACCTTGTGCTTGTTGACCTTTCCCAGCTGAGCGGCTGTTAAAGCGAGGCAGGAATCCCCGGGGACCGGAAGGGACGAAGCGGCACTCGGTTGGTTCCTCACTTATTTCGATGTACTGGTTAGTGTTGTAAATAGAAATGGCTACCTTTTCAGATCTGCACTTTCTAACATTATCACAGATAAAAAGGGAATATGGAGTATGCATCATCTTTTTTTCTCTCCTCTTTTTTTAATGACCTTTGTTTAAAATGTGCGCTTTTGATTTGCTTCCTGGGCCTTGCCCCTCCTGTATGAGTCTCTCTAAAAATTCTTTGTAAAAGCTGTCTTCATTAAGCACCGAGCAGTTGAAAACAAAAAAGTCCACTCTCTGGTACTACTAGCTAAAAATTCATATTCTACTTAACAAGGTAAATAAACTGAAATATTTCTAGCCTGTCTATTTCTTTTCATATTGAAGATGTGATCTGGGTTTTCTTGATTTTCAGAGTCCCCTCTTCTGCTGCTTTCCCTGGATGTGTCAGTTATCTCACCATCATCAAAGAGTGGAGCTACTGGGGAAAAGCTTCAGAAACAAGCAGGAAAAAATACTTTAACTTGTTCACACACACACAACAACAAAAGACCCACTTAGCTGGAAATGCGTTTCCTCTTTTTGGCTGTACAGGTAGGAACAAAACTTGGAAAAGTTTCTACTTACTTCTAGAATCTCTCAGCCAACCGGGACAGTGGGGGTACAGACAGATGGATGAAAACTTCCAGGAGGAGTTGTCCAAAAACGTAATTTTTCCAAGCTCTGGGTGAGAAGTGGTGTCCCGTTCTCCCTCAGTTTGCCCATATTTCTTCATAAGGTGGCTTTCCCCATCATCAAAACCAAGTAGTGATACCCATCTCTGCTTTGCTAAGTCATTGCCTTCCTCTCTGTTCTTTACCTTGCAGTGCCCTGCCTTTGCTTTAGGGAGCCATCTTGGTGTTGGGCTTGAACTTTGGAAGAGCAGGGGTTGAATCCCTGTTCAGCCACAGAAACTCCCTGGGTGACCCCTGGGCAAGTCTCGCATTCTCGGAGGAAGGCAGCTGTTGCAAACTTCTACTGAAGAATGCTTCTAGGATTGAGTAGCAGTAAGTCAGCTTTGAAGGCTGAAGATAGTCTGGTGCCATGGTTTGCGTGCTCGACTCAATACTTTATAGGAGACCCGGGTTCAAATCCCTGCTAAAGCATAGGGACCCCCTGACGTTGATCTGGGGCAGGGGCACACCTTTAGCCTCAGACACAGGTGGGGGGGAGGAATCTGAGCCAGTCTTGCCAAGAAACCCCTCGAAGAGAGGGTCAGAGTTGAAGACGCGGAACCCCTTTGCCTTAAGGTAGTGCTTTGTGAGGCTCAGATCAAAGGTGGCCAGCCTTCTCTGGGTGAAGCCTTTGACCAAGGATGGGGAGCCACACTTAGAATCGGGGGGGGGGGGAGCTTTTCTCTTCCTTTCATTGCAAGAGCTGACCCCATCCCAAAGGCAGCTATCAGGATCTGGAGCTTGCATAGCGTTACTGGAAGGTGGCTTGTCTGCCCATGGTGGCTTGTGAAGTCTCCGGAGGTGAGCAGGAGGGTAAGAAGCCCTCCTGTGATTTTTGTGTGAGGAACTCCCTTGGACAGAGGCTGCAGGGGGACTCATTGTACCCTCCCCATGACAAATCCTAGTGTTCTCCCAGCATGTGGCACACTGCCACCACTACCACTCCCTTTGGCTCCCAGTTGGCAACTGGTTCTCTTCCCCAGCCAGCCTGCGATGACCTGCATCACCATTATAGCCCTGGACCCAAAACAAATGCCAGACAATGATGGTGAATGGCTGGTCTATCCACCGAGTACAAGTTCCTCAGCATCATGCCATTGTACCCAAGCAGCCCTAGTGCCGTGTCAGTGAGAGCGCCAGTTAGAATGCTTTGCTGTACGATACATTCCTCACTCCTTTTAAAAAGTGGTAGCATTCAAAGATATAGCCGTGTGAGTCTGTAGAATCAGTATGGAGAGAGATCTTGTAGTCTCAAAGTCTCTACAAGATCTCTCCTTTTAAAAAGTTAATGAGAACGATTTTGCAGATTACCCCTTTCCAAAGAGGCAACGAGGGAGTCAGCTATTTTGGATCTGATCCTAACTAACAGGGAAGACCTAGTTAATGGGGTGCAAGTGGTTGGATCCTTAGGCGGAAGTGATCATGTCCTCCTGGAGTTTCTTATACGGTGGAAAGGAGAAGCTAGGCAGTCAGACACGCATTCTAGACTTTAGGAAAGCTGATTTTACTAAACTTAGAGAAATACTGAGGGTGATCCCATGGACAGGAATACTAAAAGAGAAGGGAGTTCAAGACGGATGGGAGTTTCTCAAAAGGGAGATACTGAAGGCACAATTTCAAACCGTGCCAACGAGGAGGAAGAAAAATGGGAGGTGTCTCAAGAAACCAGGATGGATGACTAAGGAACTTGCAACTGAACTATGTTTTAAACGGAACATGTATAAGAAATGGAAAAATGGGGAAATCACCAAAGAGGAATTCAAACAAATAGCTAGCACATGTAGGGGTAAAGTCAGAAAAGCTAAAGCGCAGAATGAAATCAGGCTTGCTAGAGAGGTTAAGAACAATAAAAAGGGCTTTTGGGGGTATGTCAGTAGCAAAAGGAAAAAGAAGGAAATGGTAGGGCCACTGCGCAGAGAAGATGGCAAAAAGTTAACGGGGGACAGAGAAAAGGCAGAATTACTCAACACCTTCTTTGCTTCAGTCTTCTCAGAAAAGGCAAAGGGTGCTCAACCAGAGGATAATGGAGCAGAGGACAGAATAGGAGAATTTCATCACAGAATAAGTAAAGAGATAGTACAGAAACATCTGGTTAATCTAGATGAATATAAGTCTCCAGGACCAGATGATTACATCCAAGGGTATTAAAAGAACTGGCAAATGTAATATCAGAACCATTGGCAATAATCTTTGAGAATTCCTGGAAAACAGGAGAGGTCCCAGCGGACTGGAGGAGGGCAAATGTTGTCCCCATCTTCAAAAAGGGGAAAAAAGAGGATCCCAACAATTATCGTCCAGTTAGTCTGACATCAATACCAGGAAAGATTCTGGAGCAGATCATTAAACAGAGAGTCTGTGAACATCTGGAAAGTAATTTCATAATAACAAAAAGTCAACATGGGTTTCAGAGAAACAGGTCATGCCAGACAAATCTGATCTTTTTTTGATAAAATTACCAGCTTGGTAGATGAAGGGAATGCTGTGGATATAGTATATCTTGATTTCAGTAAGGCCTTTGACAAGGTTCCCCATGACATTCTTGCAAGCAAGTTGGTAAAATGTGGGCTAGACAAAGTAACTGTTACATGGATTTGTAATTGGTTGACTGGTCGAACCCAAAGGGTGCTCAACAATGGCTCCTTTTCAACTTGGAAAGAAGTGACCAGTGGGGTGCCACAGGGCTCTGTCCTGGGCCCAGTGCTATTCAATATCTTTATTAATGACTTGGATGATGGTATTGGGGGCATAGTTATCAAATTTGAAGATGACACCAAATTAGGAGGAGTAGCTAATACCCCAGAGGACAGGATCAAAATTCAAAATGACTTGAACAGACTAGAAAGCTGGGCCAAAGCTAACAAAATGAAATTCAACACGGAGAAATGTAAGGTACTGCACTTAGGGCGGAAAAACGAAAAGTACAGATATACGATGGGGGACACCTGGCTGAATGAGACTACGTGTGAAAGGGATCTAGGAATCCAGGTGGACCACAAGTTGAACATGAGTCAACAGTGCGATGCAGCAGCTAAAAAGGCCAATGCAATTTTAGGCTGCATCAGTAGAAGTATAGTGTCTAGATCAAGAGAAGTAATAGTGCCACTATATTCTGCTTTGGTCCGGCCTCACCTGGAATACTGTGTCCAGTTCTGGGCACCACAATTCAAAAAGGATGTGGAGAAACTGGAGCGTGTCCAAAGGAGGGCAACTAAAATGGTGAAGGGTCTGGAAACCAAGCCCTATGAGGAAGGACTTAAGGAGCTGGGGATGTTTAGCCTGGAGAAGAGAAGACTGAGAGGTGATATGATAGCCGTGTTTAAATATTTGAAGGGATGTCATATCGAGGAGGGAACAAGCTTGTTTTCTGCTGCTCCAGAGACTAGGACCCGAAACAATGGATGCAAGCTGCAAGAAAAGAGATTCCACCTCAACATTAGGAGGAACTTCCTGACAGTAAGGGCTATTTGACAGTGGAACACACTCCTTCCTCAGAGAGTAGTGGAGTCTCCTTCCTTGGAGGTCTTTAAGCAGAGGCTTTGATTGGGAGTTCCTGCATGGCAGGGGGTTGGACTGGATGGCCCTTGTGGTCTCTTCCAACTCTAGAATTCTATGATTCTATGATTCTAAAGGCAAATAGGCAAAGTAAGTTATTACACTGTGCTTCAGTCCCACCTGCCCCCCCAAAAGCAAACTGCAGATCAGGATTGCAAATCAATGTTATTTATTTGTTTGTTTATTGCACTCATATTCCACCTTTCTCCCAAAACTGGAGATTCATAAGGAGATAGGAATCACCTTGTTAATCTAAATGAGTTCAAATCTGCAGAGCCAAATGAATTTCATCCCAGCATATTGAAGGAACTTGCTGATCTACTTTCTGAACCCCTTATCATCAATTTTGAGAAATCCTGGAGAGCAAGTGAGGTACAAGAGGACAAGATGAGCAAACATTGCCTCTCTCTTCCAAAAAAAGACCAAAAACGATCCAGGAAACTACAGAGCAGTCAGCCTGACCTCAATATATAAAGGAAATCTGTATGCAAGTATCTTGATGATAATGCAATGATTAGTAGAAGCCTGAGTTTGTCAAGAACAAATGCTAATAAACTAATCCCGTCTTTTTAAAACAAAACAGGTCACTAGTTTAGTAGGGGATGAGAATGCTGTAGATGTCACTTACCTGGATTTCAGCAAACCATTTGATAAAACACCTTGATATTCTGATTAGCAAAGTGATTAAATGTGGAATATATGGAACGCTTAAGGTGGGTCCATAACTGGTTGAAAAAGCATGTGCAAAGAGTCATCATCAATGGCTAAGCTTCAAACCGGAGGGGAGTCTCGAGTGGAGGGCCACTGGGTTCTGTCCTGGGATTGACACTTCATGACTTTGGATGGCTGGATGGAGGGAATCCTTATCAAATGTCCAGATTATACAAAAGCAAGAGAGGTAGCTAACGCACAAGAAGGTAGGAACAGATTTCAAAAAGACTAGAACTAGAAAATTGGACTGAAATTAATAAAATGACATTCAACAGAGACAAATACAAAAGTCCACAACTGCACAAATACGGGATGGGGGATACATGGCTCAGCAGAACTACAAACAAAAGGACCTTGGGATTGTTGCTGATCATAAGTTGAATGTGAGCTTGCAGTGTGGTGCTGCAGCAGAGAAGGTGAATGCTATCTTTGCCTGCATTAACAGAACCATAGTTTCCAAGTCGAGGGAAGTAATATTCCCCTTATATTCTGCAATGTTCAGGCCTCATCTGAAATACCGTGTTTGGTTCCTGATGCCTCATTTTAAGAAGGATATAGACAAGTTGGGGAGAGTTCAGAGAAGGGCAGTGGTGATGATAAGAGATGAGGAGAACAAAACATACAAGGAGGGGTAGAAGCATTCTTCTCTCCTAGAAACTTAATTTTCATCCCAAAACTGCTCTAGGATATCTTTTGCCCTACAAATATGCCTGCCAAGGCACCCTCAATTTGGTCTCATTTGAGGTCACTATCTCACCTGAATCCTCAGCAACCGCTGGCCACCCCAGATCCACAGGCAGCTTGCTGAGCCACTTTAATCTCGCAGAACCCTCCTAATTGGAACCTCTGCTTCTAGAACCAGCACAGCATCTGCAATCCTGAAAGTCACTATCTGCTACCACCTTATATATTCTTCTTGGATGTGTGTGTGAATGGTGATTTCATAGAATCATGGAGTTGGAAGAGACTAAAGGGCCATCCTGTCCAACTCCTGCCATGCAGGATTTCACAATCTAAGCACCCCTGAAAGATGGCCAACCAGCCTCTATTTAAGAACCTCCAAAGGAGACTCCACCAAAATCCCAAGGCAATATGTTCCACTGTTGAACAGCCCTGTCTGGAAGTTCTTCCTAATATTTAGGTGTAAGCTCTTTTCCTATAGCTTGCATCCGTTGTTCCAGGTCCTATTTTCTGGAGCAGCAGAAAACAGCCTTGCTCCATCCTTAAGCTTCTCAGAGCTTGAGAATAAGATGAACAAGATGAACCTAAACTCTTAACACAGGAAGACAAATATGATTTAATGTTTAATCTCTCTTCCTGTAGGTTGCATTCATTGTTCCAGGTCCTATTCTCTGGAGCAGCAGAAAACAAGCTTGCTCCATCTGCAAGCTTCACAGAGCATGTGAATAAGATGAACTTGAACTCTTAACACAGGAAGATAAATATGATTTAATGTTTAATCTCTTTTCCTGTAGCTTGCATCCATTGCTCCATGTCCTGTTCTCTGGAGCAGCAGAAAACAAGCTTGCCCCATCCTCAACATAACATCCCTTCAAATATTTAAACAGGGCACTCATGTCACCTATTAACCATCTCTTCTCTAGGCTAAACATACCCAAATCCCTAAGTCGCTCCTCAGAGGGCTTAATGGTTTCACCATTTTGGTGACCCTCCTCAGGACACACTCCAGCATTTCCTTCGATGTACAAATAAAACTACATTGAGACCTTGCATTCTGGATTTCTGTTTCTCAGAACTGATATACACTGGATTGGTCCCTGCTTTTAGCTGTCCAAAGCCGCCTCTGCAGCCTTAACTGAGTTAATAAAATTCCCCTGTAAAATATTGATAGTGGGTGCCCTCTTGGGACCCTTGCAAATTGGGGAACACTGTGGAAATTCTGGAAGTTGTAGTTTGGTGAGCTATTTAGCTTTCTCTGTCGGAGAGCTCTGGTAGCAAACAAAGAGGAGACAAGCTCCAAGTGCCAAAAGATGGTCAACTGTTCATGAATGTTTAAAAAGCCCATAGGCCTTCCTCAGGGGCTGAAAACAAATATAAATAGGATATAATATATACAAAAAGGTAGGACAACACTCATCAAATTGTGATACAAAAATATATAGTTTTAAACAAAGTTATACATACCCATCAAAAGAATTCACTGGCGTTTTAAATATTTTTTTGGTCATTTTCTACAATTGGAATGGTGTTAGATACCATCTATATTGTGTTTTATACAAATTTTCTTTTATGTCAAAACTTAAAGTATATTTAATTATTTTTTTCCAATTTCCCCCTATTGTTCTAATTCAATGTTTTGTTTTAAATCCTTTGCTCATTTTAACATAAATTCTTTAGCTGTTTCCTCTTCCATTTCATATTTAATTTATATAGTTTTGATACTTGTTTTGTAGTGCCTTCTTTTATTAATTTAAAAAAAAAACATGTTGAAAATGCGAGAAAAAGGTAGGTACATACCTTCACAGTTGGTAGAACTGTAAAATGGCAGAGAATTATGGGAAATGAAGATTTTTAGCCTCAAAGGTCATGCAGACCCCAAGATATAATTGTTAAATATAATAGAAAATCAAGATTTAGAAAGTAAATTTGGAAAAGTTTTATTTTATACAATTGTAGCTGCAAGAACTCTATATGAAAAATATTGGAAAAGTAGAGCACTACCTAAACTTGAAGAATAGAAAATAAAATTATATGACTATTATTAAAATGGATAAATTAACATGTCTACTCAAAAAGTAATAATTACAGAAATTTAACAAAAAATGGAAACCTTGGATATGTTATATACAAGCAGAAGAAGATGAATCATAGAATCATAGAATTGGAAGAGACCCCAAGGGCCATCCAGTCCAACTCACTTCTGCCATGCAGGAACTCCCAATCAAAGCATCCCCTGGGACAGATGGCCATCCAGCCTCTGCTTAAAGACCTCCAAGGAAGGAGACTCCACTACTCTCCCAGGGAGTGTGTTCCACTGTCGAACTGCCCTTACTGTCAGGAAGTTCCTCCTAATGTTGAGGTGGAATCTCTTTTCTTGCAGCTTGCATCCATTGTTTCGGGTCCTAGCCTCTGGAGCAGCAGAAAACAAGCTTGTTCCCTCCTCGATATGACATCCCTTCAAATATTTAAACACGGCTATCATATCATCTCTTAACCTTCTCTTCTCCAGGCTAAACCTTCCCAGTAGAAGTATATATCAAGAGAAGTAATAGTGCCACTCTCTTCTGCTTTGGTCAGGCCCCACCTGGAATAATCCTGTGTCCAGTTCCAGGCACCAAAATTCAAAAAGGATGTGGAGAAACTGGAGCGTGTCCAAAGGAGGGGAACCAAAATGGTGAAAGGTCTGGAAACCATGAATCCCTATGAGGAAGGCCTTAGGGAGCTGGGGATGTTTAGCCTGGAGAAGAGAAGGCTGAGAGGTGATATGATAGCCATGTTTAAATATTTGAAGGGATGTCATATCGAGGAGGGAACAAGCTTGTTTTCTGCTGCTCCAGAGACTAGGACCCGAAACAATGGATGCAAGCTGCAAGAAAAGAGATTCCACCTCAACATTAGGAGGAACTTCCTGACAGTAAGGGCTATTTGACAGTGGAACACACTCCTTCCTCGGAGAGTAGTGGAGTCTCCTTCCTTGGAGGTCTTTAAACAGAGGCTGAATGGCCATCTGTCGGGGATGCTTTGATTGTGAGTTCCTGCATGGCAGATTGGGGTTGGACTGAATAGCCCTTGTGGTCTCTTCCAATTCTATGATTTTATGAAAGTAGGTAAATGGGTTTGGATGGTATGAAAGAGAAAGAAATGTGTTGATAAAGAATATAAGGGTAATGGGATTGTTAGTAGCATTATGTAATGTGAAATGTGGGGAAGAGATGTTTTAGGTATTGTATGTATGTTTTGCATGTATATTTGTTCATGACTGGAATGTTTTTATGTGCACAATAGAAACTTTTTAAAAACTGCATTAATTCTGTGGCGTAGATGCCAGCCAGCAGAGATCTATCCAAAATGTTCACCTGTGACTCCAACACCATCCCTTTTCATCCCTCTGTATGATTTTTTTAAAACCATCTTTTTGCCTTGTGAAGAACCCAGAAAGCTTGCAAGATGTAAATAAAAAGGTATCCTGGTTTTGGGATTTTATTTGAACCCCAGAATTGTTTTTTCTGGGAGCCAAGGCTGGTCCTGCCAGCAGAGGGCGCTGCCGTCCTACTCCTGAGGCTCAATGGCCCAGGCCCAGGATGATGGAAGAAGAAGAAGCCCCACTGCCAGCCTCTGGCCCCCCAAAATTTGCAGGGGGACTCAGCTGTGAGAGGGACATGGTGCGGCTGTGTGCGTCTTCAGATGCAGCACTTCAGCATTTTGAAAGGAAGAGGAGAAGCCCAGCCTCCTGTATCTCTCCCCTGTTGTGTATCTCAATGCATTAGATTCTGCAAAAATGTGCATGCAAGCTTTCGAACTGCACAGAGCTCCTCTTCAGGTTTAGACCAAAGCAATTGGAGGATGGAGGAATGCATCAATTCCAGCGGTGGGATAAGAGGATGGGTGCTTTGGAGGATGGGCGGCCGGTTGTTCCATCCTATTTCCACTTTCCATAAACGTTGGTGGTGCCCCAAGAACTGGCCTGGGGTCTCAGGTGGGGTCAGAGCGGAGGGGCAGGATGGCTTCCCTCAATCTGGATATTCTGTGGGTGCACCTTATGAATTTCCCCCCATTCCCCAGAAGACCCTAACCCTAACCCTCAGAAGACCCGGTTCAGTTACGAAAACATATTTTCTGAGAGTAAGACAAGGCCCCTCAACCTCCAACGGGAACCCCAAAACAAATGGGGCCCAGCCACAGAGGTCCAAGACACACTGCAGAAATAATCCAGTTCCAGACTGCTTTCACTGCCCTGGCTCAGGGCTAGGGAATCCCGGGAAATGTAGTTTATTGTGGCCCCACCAGAGCTCTCTGGCAGAGAAGGCTAAAGGTCACACAAGACTACCGTTCCCAGAATTCCCCATCACTGAGTCAGGGCAGTTAAAGTGGTCTCAGACTGGAATATTTCTGCAGTGTGTTCTGGACCAGAGTCACACAACGAACGGTGAAGGAGAAAGAGCGTGAGCAAGAAGTTCTGGGGAAATTGTGTGGAAGCTTCTGAATGCCACCGAAGGCTTGCAAGAGGAATCCAGGAGAGAAGGGCAGAGCAAAGGCCTCTCTGGAACGGATAAAGACTGGTCAATGCCGGTCCCTTGAGAGAGCGGAAGCAAATTGGGAAAGTCTGGGGGCCGCGTTCGAGAAACACCGCCAGGGGCTCTGCTCCAGGATCTCCGCACAGGGCAGCTTCTTTGCCTTCTTTTCCTGCTTTACCTGTGACCTGGAGCTGGGAAACCTCTCAGGAGCAGCTCTGGTGGCCATGAAGGAAAAGGAATCCTAAATCCACCCCACGGACATACCTTTACTGGGGCAACCAGTAAAATAAATCCATCTAGCTTTCAGGACTGCGCAGGATTCTTCAGCAGGCAAAGATGGTAAAGTCGCACAGAGTGAATTGCAAAGTGGCCATGCATACTACTACTACTACTACTACTACTAATAATAATAATAATAATAGCAGCAAACAACACTTTGTACCTTTCGTTGTTTCTAACCATCTTTGAATCGACCTCAGCTCATGGCAACCCTGTAGATGAGACATCTCCAAGAGCCCCATCTTCCTCCACCGCTCAGGTCCTGCAAACTCCTTTTCATGGTCTCCTTAATAAAGTCCATCCATCTACTAGCATGTGGTCCCCTTCTTTTCTTTCTACTTCCCTCCACCTTTCCTAACATTATTGTCTTTTCCAGTGATTCATGCCTTCTCATGATGTGTCCAAAATATGACAGTCTAAGTCTTGTCATTCCGGCTTCTAGGGATCTCTCTGGCTTAATCTGCTCTAGGATCCCTTTGTTTGTCCTTTTGGCTCTCCATGGGATCCTCAGCATCTTCTCCAGCCCCATATTCTCTCAAATGCTGCATTGGTTTTCCTCCTATCTTCTTTCTTGACTGTCCAGCTCTCACATCCATCCATGGCAATAATAGGGAATACAATGGCTTGCACGATGCTCACTTTTGTGCTGAGTTGTCTATCTTTGCATTTTAGGATCTTTTCTCCTTCTTTCATCGCCACTCTCCCCATTCTTAATCTTCTTCTGATTTCCTGACTGCAGTCGCTATTGTCTTATATCTTACCTGGAAATGAATGGGCAGCCAGTGGAGTGATTTTAAGATTGGTGTGCTATGATCCCTCCTGGATGTCCCAGCAATCATGTTTTGAAATAACCAAAGTTCCCGAACTCGGTACAGAGGTAGCCCAGCGTCGAGGGCCTTGCAGAAGTCCAGCCTTGAGGTCACACCTTCAGGTAGGTCCTCCAGTTCTAAGTCCGGATAGGGACCCCCAAAGCTGATAGTAAGCACTCCTCCTGGGCGCCTGTCGCATCCCTCTGAGCCGCCATTTGGAGAGACGGATCCAGAAGCCGCAAAGAGGGTCTCTCAGGGAGAGTCCACACCTCCAAAGCCAGGTCAGGACCCTTGGCGGTAAGCGCAGCCATTCAGCTTCTATGGGTTTTTCCTCCTCCTCCTCCAGGGATTTGTTCAGAGGAGGCTGTTTTCGAGAGGTATATTGGGGTGATAGCCCCCTGCCTGCCCCAGGCCTCCGGAGGACGATCTCTTCCGGCCGGTTGATGACCGCAACAAAGATGAAATGGTCAAATCTCTCCCGGCGGTTTCATGTAGATGTTGGATAGCGCTGGGGAGGAAAATGGCACCTTTTGGTACCGTACTCCTTTTTTGCGGAGGACCACCACCTGGAACCTCCTGAGACTGGAGCCACCGAGGCACCAGGCCTCTGGTCCCAAATCCCTCAGTCCTCCCAGAAGGAGACCACGGTCCTCGATGGTATGGAGGACCAAGAGCATCAGCAGGGACACCCTTTCCCTGCCAAGGCTCAGGAGAAGGTCATCCGTCCGTCCGTCCGTCCACTAGCGGGGCATTGGCTCCAGTGGGGCCTCCTCCTCCTCCTCTCTGGATCCTGCTCTGAAGATCTCCAGAAGATCCATCTCCAGAGGATCCCTCCCAGCCCTTTCCCAGCCATAACTACTTCTACACAAAACTCGCACATGGTCCTTATATGCGGGAAATCACACTTTCTGTGGCACAGAATAACATTTCTAGGTAGAGATGACTCCTTGCCCCAGAAAATGGTGGAACTGGAGAGCTTTGGTTTGGTTTTTTTTTTGCAAAATACTGCTGTATTTTGACGCTGGGCTACCTCTGTACCGAGTTCGGGAACGTTGTATTGCAAAATGCTGCAAAATACTGTGAGGGGCTTACTTCTTCTTCCTAAGTTGACTTAGGTCTGTGGGAATTAGCATTGCACAATTGTCCGTATACTCTGTCCTGGGCCCAGTGCTATTCAATATCTTTATTAATGACTTGGATGACGGTATTGGGGGCATAGTTATCAAATTTGCAGACGACACCAAATTAGGAGGAGTAGCTAATACCCCAGAGGACAGGATCAAAATTCAAAATGACTTGAACAGACTAGAAAGTTGGGCCAAAGCTAACAAAATGAAATTCAACACGGAGAAATGTAAGGTACTGCACTTAGGACGGAAAAACGAAAAGTACAGATATACGATGGGGGACACTTGGCTGAATGAGACTACGTGTGAAAGGGATCTAGGAGTCCAGGTGGACCACAAGTTGAACATGAGTCAACAGTGCGATGCAGCAGCTAAAAAGGCCAATGCAATTTTAGGCTGCATCAGTAGAAGTATAGCGTCTAGATCAAGAGAAGTAATAGTGCCACTCTATTCTGCTTTGGTCAGGCCTCACCTGGAATAATTCTGTGTCCAGTTCTGGGCCCCACAATTCAAAAAGGATGTGGAGAAACTGGAGCGTGTCCAAAGGAGGGCAACTAAAATGGTGAAAGGTCTGGAAACCATGAAGCCCTATGAGGAACGACTTAGGGAGCTGGGGATGTTTAGCCTGGAGAAGAGAAGGCTGAGAGGTGATATGATAGCCATGTTTAAATATTTGAAGGGATGTCATATCGAGGAGGGAACAAGCTTGTTTTCTGCTGCTCCAGAGACTAGGACCCGAAACAATGGATGCAAGCTGCAAGAAAAGAGATTCCACCTCAACATTAGGAGGAACGTCTTGACAGTAAGGGCTGTTCGACAGTGGGACACAGTCCCTCAATGGAGATTTGACCCCCATCTCTATGGGCCCCAGACCCCCAGGCCTCAGGAAAAAGGAAGAGGAGCTGCGTTTCGGAAAGCACAGCAGCAACATGTGGAAGGAGTCCTAGTAGATCACAAGTTGGATGTGAGTCAGCAATGTGATGCTGCAGCTAAAAATGCCAATGCAATTCTAGGCTCCATCAATCGAAGTATAGTGTCAAGGGAAGGAATAGTGCCACTCTATTCTGCTTTGGTCAGGCCTCACCTGGAATAATCCTGTGTCCAGTTCTGGGCCCCACAATTCAAAAAGGATGTGGAGAAACTGGAGCGTGTCCAAAGGAGGGCAACTAAAATGGTGAAGGGTCTGGAAACCATGAATCCCTATGAGGAACGACTTTGGAAACTGGGTATGTTTAGCCTAGAGAAGAGATGGTTTAGAGGTGATATAATAGCCTTGTTTTAAGTATTTGAAGGGATGTTATGTTGAGGAGGGAACAAGCTTGTTTTCTGCTGCTCCAGAGACTAGGACCCGAAACAATGGATGCAAGCTGCAAGAAAAGAAATTCCACCTCAACATTAGGAGGAATTTCCTGACAGTAAGGGCGGTTCGACAGTGGAACACATTTCTCCCTCAATGGAGATTGTGGTGGAGTCTCCTTCCTTGGAGGTCTTTAAGCAGAGGCTGGATGGTCATCTGTCAGGGATGCTTTGATTGGGAGTTCCTGCATGGCAGGGGGTTGGACTGGGTGGCCCTTGTGGTCTCTTCCAACTCTAGGATTCTATGATTCTATGATTCTATGATACTTTTTTGTCGTCGTTGTGTGCCTCCAAGTCCATTTTTGACTTATAGCAACCCTAAGGCAAGCCTGTCATAGGACTTTTGGGGCAATTGTTATCAGAGGAGGTAGTGGCGTCATGGGGGGGGGGTGCGGGAGTGCGGACCACCCCAGGGGACACTCTAAGAGGGGGACACCGTTGCTCATAGAATCTTAGAGTTGGAAGAGACCCCAAGAAGGGCCACCCAGTCCAACCCCCTTCTTCTGCCATGCAGGAACTCCCAATCAAAGCACCCCCATTGACAGATGGCCATCCGGCTTTTGTTTACAGACCTCCAAAGAAGGAGACTCCGCCACAAGGGAAGTCATAGTGCCCCTCTCTTCGGCTTTGGTCAGGCCTCAAGTGGAATAACCCTGTGTCCAGCTCTGGGCAATCCAATCCGAAATTTTAATTCTAATTGATTTAATATTCTTCTTATGGGGTTAGGGAGTGGGATAGGATGGGATTGAGATGTAATGTATTTTGAATTTGTTAGCCGCCCCAATTGCTCTTAGAGGGGTGGGGTATAAATAAATTATTATTATTATTATTATTATTATTATTAGGGATGTTGAGAAGCTGGAGTGTGTCCAGAGGATGATGGCCAAAATGGCGAAAGGTCTGGAACCCTAAAGCCCTCTGAGGAGCCTCTTCTCTTAGGGAACTGGAGACGGTTAAGAGGGGATTTGAGAGCCCTGTTTCAGGAGTTGAAGGGCCGCCATGTTGAGGATGGAGGAAGCCTCTTTGCTGCTGCTCCAGAGAATAGGGTTCTAGAGCAAACCAAGGGGTTCTAGAGCAGATCAAGCCAGAGAGATCCCTGGAAGAAGAAGCCAAGAGGACCAAACTGAGGCTGTCGTACTTTGGACACATCATGAGAAGAAAAGGGAGGACTCTTCGGAAAAGGCAATAAATGTTGGGAAAGGTGGAGGGCACATGCTAGTAGATGGAGGGACTTTATTAAGGAGACGGTGATGAACATGACTTTGCTGGACCTGAGCAGAGCAGGAGAGGACAGTGGAGGGGGCCTGGAGATCTCTTGACCCGAGTGAGGGTCACTGCCGTGGGTCAAGACGGACACGAAGGACAAAGCGGATGGACCACGAGCAACGGATGGAAGCTCGGTCAAGGCTGCTGGACAGTGGAAGACCTTCTATCTCCCTTTTTGGGTGTCCTTTCAAGAGAGGCTGGATGGCCATCTGTGGCACAGGGGGTGCTTTGACGGAGAGTTCCTGCACGGCTGAAGGAGGGGCTTGGCCTAGGTGGCCCTCCTTGGTGTGTGTATGTGGGGGGGGGGGGTTGTCTCTCTTCCAGATGTGTGTTTGTATGTCTGCCTTTGGGGCTCCCTTGGCTGCCTGCCTGCCCCCCCCCCGTTTTGAAAGGGCCGGGGAAATTGGGGGGGGCAGGTGAGGCTGAATGGGGGGAGAAAGGAAAGGGGGCCCCGGGGGGGGGAGTGGTTTTGCAAGGAAGAGCCCCAAAAGTCTTTTCGAAAGAAGAATAAGAATACTTTTGAAAAGGAGCCTCTGTGTGTGTCTGTGCTTTTTCTTTGGGGTGGGTTTTTTTTGGGGGGGGGTTGTTTCCCAGGTGGAAGGGCTGAGCCCCGTAGAGGACCCCCCCCGTCCCCTGATGCCCGGGGTGGCCTTCCTTCCTGGGGGGCCCTGCCTCTCCTCCTCCTCCTCCTCCTCCGGGGGGGGGGCCTGGGGGGGCTGGGGGCGTTGTCCGAGGGAGGTTCCCTTCCCTTGCCTTGCCCCCCCCTCCGCCCGCCTTCCCCGCCTCGGATCCCGGAGCATCCCCAGAAGAGGAAGAAGAAGGGAAGGAAGAAGAAGGGAAGGAAGAAGAAGGGAGGGATGCCCTTGTCCGGAGGAGGAGGAGGAGGAGGATGGAGCGGGTCCGGGCGGCGCTGTCCGGCTTGTCCTGGGGCTCCGGCCCTCCGCTCCCGCTGGACCTCATCGTGGCCCAGGGACGCCTCCCGGCCCTCGTCCGACCGGCCCCCGGTGCGAATCCTGCTGGGCCAGGGAAGGAGGGAAGGAAGGAGGGAAAGAAAGAAAGAAAGAAAGAAAGAAAGAAACTGGGGGGAGATGGGGGGCTCCCTTATGGGGGGGCTCTTTGCCGGAGTTGGGGTCCCCTTAAGTTCCTTTGGGGGGGTCTCTCTCTCTCTCCTTAGGGGGGGCTCTTTTGCTGAATTGGGGTCCCTTTTAGCGCTCCCTTGCTGGGAGGGGTCTCTTTGGCTGACTTGGGGTCCCCTTTGGGGGTCCCTCTGTCCCGGGGGCCGTCTGTCTTTCTGTCAGCCCCAAAGCCCTGTTCTGGGGGGGAGGGCTAGAGAGGGACCCCCCCCAGGGACCCCCGGATTGCGCAGCAGGAGACCTTCTCTTTCGGGGGGGGGTCCTGCTTGGCCTTGTCCATCTCTTCCTTGCCTCCCCCCTTTTCCTCTCGGGGGATTTGGGGGTCCCGAGGGGGGCTGGAAGGGGAATAGTGGGGGGCCCTTCCTCCTCTTCCTCTGGACCCCCCTCTATTCTTGGGGGGCAGTGGCTGGAGGGGGCTCAGAGGCCAAGGCGGTGGCTCTTGGGGTCCCTGGGGGGGCTGACCCCCAAATGGCCCAGGAGGGGGAGGAAGGGGGCCTGGGGGGCCAAGGGGGGGACCGACCCCCTTGTCCCCCCCATCCCATCCCATCCCATGGCCCCCCTCCCCCTCCCATCCCAGGGCACTGGCCTTCCCCTTGCCCCCCCTCCCCCCCCCCCCCCCCCGCCAGGGAAAGTTACTTTTTTTGACTGGCTGACAATGGAGTCCCAAAAAGGATGTCGTGTGAATGCTGGTGCCTAAACTGGGAAGATGAGTTCGGTTAGGAAAGGTGGACGGAGGTCCGGGTGCTGAGTGCGAGAGATGCCGGACGAGAAGAGAGAGGCTTTGGCCGGAGGAAGAAGAGACAGGCGCCCAGAGAGGGAGGACATGGCGCTGGAGGACCAGCTTTTGGTGTGGTTTATCTGGGTCCTTTTTAATGTCTGTAAGCCAGGACTAAATGTCCCAGACCCCCCCCTCCGCCGAGATCTGATCTTGGAAGCTAAGCAGGGTCAGCCTTGGTTGGTACTTGGATGGGAGTTGTTGTGTGCCTTCAAGTCATTTCTGATTTACGGCAACCCTACCGTGGGGTTTTCCTGGCAAAATTTGTTCAGGGGAAGTTTGCCATTGCCTTCCCCTGAGGCTGAGAGAGTGTGACTTGCCCAGGGCCACCAATCGAACCCTGGTCTCCAGAGTCATAGTCCAACGCTGAAACCATGCTGGACTGCCAATGAATCCCAGGTGCAAGAGGCAATATTTCATAGGAAAGAACTGGCAAAAGCACCTCTGGGGATTCCTTGCCTAAGAAACCCTACAAAATTAATAGGGGTCTCCATAAGTCAACAGTTGACCTAAAGGCAGGAACACACACACATAAATAGTTAAATGTACTTAATTAAGGGGCCAAAAGGCACCAGATCCTGTTTGCCCTTGGAAGCTAAGTAGAGTCAGCCCTGGTTAGTACTTGGATGGGAGACCACCGACAAAGACCAGGTGCTTTTCAGAGGAAGGAACTGGCAAAACCACTGCTGATAATTCCTTGCCTAAGAAAACTCTGTGAAATTTAGAGTGAGGGGTCATCATAGAGACAACTTTAAGGCACATTCACCAGATCTTGGAAGCTAAGCAGGGTCAGCCCTGGTTAGTACTTGGATGGGAGACCAACAATGCATACCAAGTGCTGTTGGCCATATTTCAGAGGCAGAACCCTAACCCTAACCCTAACCGGCAAACCACCTCTGAGGATTCCTTGCCTAAGAAAATCCTACAAAATTAATGAGGTTGCCATAAGTCCACAGGAGACTTGAAGGCTCATGTACACCTATGGCTACATACTCTAAAGGTGTTTGACCCTGGAAGCTAAGCAGGGCCATCGGTGGTTAGGACTTGGATGGGAGACCACCCACAAATCCCAGGTGCTGTGGGCCATATTTTGGAGGCTGGAACTAGCAGAACCACCTTGCCTAAGAAAACCCTAATGATATTGATGGGGTCCCCTTAAGTCTGCAGGTGACTCCATATTATTATTATTATTATTATTATTATGCAGAACTGTTGTGCCTCTGCGTGCGGACAGGAGAGTTTTCCTAGGCAATTCGTTCCCATTCCTCAGCTGCCAGATTCCCCGTTTCCTTATGACCGACTTGCATCCAAAGCAAAGAGAGAGGCTTCTGGGCCTTTTGTCCGAGGGGCCTCTCTGTCCCCTTCGGCCGGCCGGCCGGACCGCTTTTCGGCTTTTCGGCTTTCCTGCTGGCACTCTCAACTCCTGGTCCCTGAATGCAAAGGAGGGATGAATGCAAAGCCCAGAGGAGAAGAAGGAGGCAAGGACACCCAGAAAGAAAGAAATGGGTCTGAGAGAAAGAGAGAGAGAGAGAGAGAGAGAGAACGTGTTTGGAACACTTTTCGGTTTTTCTGCGCTTGCTTGCTCTTTATCACACCTTTCTGCCCATGTGGCATTAGTGAAAAGAATGGTGCAATGCAAGTGTTGTCAAAGCATCAAATAAGCAATCGGGTTAATAGTGAAGATGAAAGTACTACACATCCCATTGAGAGATGCTTCTCCAAAGGCCCCTTGACCTTTTCGGACCACATGCGACAGAGTGGCATAAGCCAAGTTGCGCATGTGGAAGCACATGCTGTTGTTGTTGTTGTTGTTGCTGCTGCTGCTGTTGTTGTGTGCCTTCGAGTCCTTTCCGATTTACGGAGACCCTATGGTGAACCTATCATGGGGCTTTCTTGGCAAGTTACTCCAGAAGGGGTTTGCCATTGCCGCTCTCTGAGGCTGAGAGTGTGTGACTTGCTCAAAGTCACTCAGTGGGATTCAAACCCTGCTCTCCAGAGTCATAGTCCAGCGCTCAAACCACTACAGCACATTCGTCTACAGAAAAGACAGTTGGCCCTCCACATTTGTGGCTTTGACTTTTGCGGATTTGATTACCGTATTTGCGGTTTTGATTCATATGCTCTCTCTAGGAATTTCTTGGTCCTCCAGCGCAATTCTGCCAGAAATTGACCATAGAGTTGTGCTGGAGAACCTAGATGTTCCTAGAGAGAACACTTCTCTAGGCATTCGTAGGTCCTCCAGCATGATTCTATGATCATCTCCTGGCAGATGTTGACCATAGAGTTGCACTGGAGGACCTGGAAATTCCTAGAGGGGTATTCTCTTAAGTAAAAAGATTAGTGTGTGTGTGTGTTTTATTTGTGGGTTTTTCATATTCACAGGGGTCCTTCATCCCGAACCCCAGCGAACCTCTGCATTGCCTTTGCGCATGGCGCATTGATGGTTTGTGTGATAATGGGGCTTCTCCCATTATCTGGGCAGCAGAAATAGTCCTTTTTCCATGTAACAAAGGGTAAATCCTTGCAGTGTCGGAGACAGAAAGTACCCCAAAGTAGCTTCCTACAGCATTCCTAGAGAAAAAGGGGGGGTCAGTTTAGGTGGTCTCATGGGGTCCCATCCAGGTCAGGCAGAGGACCCCAAGAGCCTTTGCACTTTGGCAGCCACGTGCCGTGACCGTTGACCGTTGAGCCACATGTGTTGTGCCATGTCGGTGTTCGGTCAAAGGGTCGCACTTTTCTGGCCGCAAATATTTATGCGTCGCAGACGTGGCACAGATTTTTAAAAGATTTTGCTCAGGTGCGGTGTCTGCCTGGCACTTCTGAATGGCTTTGCTGGGCAAAGGAGGAATTTGCACACCTCTGCTTTGGAGGGGGGGCACCGAGAGACCCTTGATTCTGCCTCATTGGTGCCATCTCCCCCCCCCCAAAAAATATCTTTCCTTCTGGGCTCTGGCAATGAAAAGGAAGGGTTGCCAAGGGGCTCTGGTGGCATTTCAGGCTGACACAATGGGGCTGCCAGGAAGGAAGGAGGCAGCGAGAGGAGGAGGAGGAGGAGGAGGCTTTTTCAGATGCAAAGCCAAAGAGGGCCATCCTGGTGCGGCATCTGTGTGCGTCCACACTGGAGGTCCAAGACCTTTTCACACGGGGAGAAGAGCTCTCCCCAAAATGCCCTCCTGTGCTCGGGGCATGTGGAGGATGCGCCTGTTTGGACGGCGGCCGGACCAGATTCAGGCTGGTTTCAGGCTGTCTGGGTCCTCTGGGATGATGTGCAGACACACACACACACACAGTTTGGTTCTGTGCAGCCCAAATCCTTTGGTTGGAAACGCAACACAGATCCCCATCTGTACACAAATATTATTTTCTCAATCTTGCGAGAAGGTGGTTTGCTTCAGAGTCCTTTGGAAAGGTTGCCCTTCCAAAAGAAGGCACCCAGGAGATTCAGAGTGGATCTGGAATACAAATGAGAGCCAAATGGAGCAGATCCCCAGGTCAGCTGTTGAATGCCGAGTCCAGCCACTTGATTCAATGGCGCTGTTCTTGTTGTTCTTGTTGTTGTTGTTGTTGTTGTTGTGTGTCTCCAAGTTGTTTCCAACTTCCAGCAACCCTATCATGGGGTTTTCTTGGCAAGTTTCTTCAGATGGCGTTTGCCATTGGAAAGGTTCCCTCTTTGTCTGCCTGGCTTGGAGAAGGTTTTGCGCAGCTTTGGGAACCAAGTTCTTTGGAGGCTTTCCAAGGGAGGCTGGATGGGCATCTCTGGGAGTGCTTTGACTGTATCTTCCTGCATGGCAGGGAGGGATGGCCCTAAGCTGGGCATCTCTTCTAGGATTGCAAGCATTGGCACTAAATGCCTTTCGCCGTTTCCAGGGCAGGTGCAAACCGCTTAGCCATGCCTGTGCCAAGGTGTGTGTTTGTGTGTGTGTTTGCAGAGAGGGCCCTTGCAGAAGCCGGCTTCACCTGGGCAGACAGCCTGCCCTTTCTAGGGTTGCCAGTCCTCCTCTCCCTCGAAGGCTTGGGCAGAAGAGGGCATTTCAACAAGTGCAACCAGGGAAGAAGCATCCTGCAAACCATTCAGAAGGAGGGTCCTCATGGCCCTGGCATCCCTCCTCTTCCCTCAGCCTGGGGATGCTGGGCTCTGTGCCCACCGCCATGCCCTCCTCCCAGCCCAGCAGGCCCAGGTTCGGCCTCAATAGAGCCGCTCTTCCAGGCGGCCCTTTTTGGGCTCGCAGCCCTGGCCACTGAGCACGAACAAAGGGCCGTCTCCAGGGCAACCTGTCTCTCTTGGCAGCCAGGAGGGAGGATGGCTGGCTGGCATGGCTGCTCCATTGGCTTGGCTGGGTTTGCAGAGGGGAGGATGGGCTACGCTGCTTGGAAAGGCCTCTCCGGGGATGGGAAGCGAAGGCAGGCAGGCAGGCAGGCAGGCAAGAGGGGCTTCTCTGCCCCTTCCAGACCCTTGGCCACCATCTTTCTGTCTGTCCTGCTTTGCCAAGTTGCCAAACTAGCCTTCTGCTTTTGATGCCAACAAGGCACGGCGCCAACGTGCTTCCAGGTGGATTGGGGCCGAATGCCTTCATTTGCCAGAAAGGAAAGGATGCTGGGAGGAGGCATAGGAGCATCTTCAAGACGATCAGAAGGAGAAGCATTTCCCTTTATGTTATGGATGTAATTGTTATATTTTAATAATAAAATTAAAAAAAAAGGGAAGCATTTCCCCTGACTCTCCCCTCCCCCCCCCCCCCAAAAAAAAAGAGCTGCAGTAGAGTTAAAATATTGCAAAAGGTCAACATTAAATGTCATCAAGCTACCAGGAATATTTGAACCCACTTAAAACATGCAATTAAAAATACTGAAAAGCAGTTCAGGTCTAGCAGATTTTGGTGTGAGCTTTTGTGGATTGCAATCCAGTTCCTCAGGTGCACCTGAATCAGCCACAGGTGCTTGAGCATCCTTAGGAAATGCAAGGCAACAGGGCCAAAATCATATTCAGGGGAAGCAGAGTTGGCCATATAGCAAAGTACAGTGCAGTTGGCTTTCCTTATCCACGGATATATATTTTTATCCACAGATTCAAGCATCCATGGCTTGAAAATATATATATATTTAAAAAGCATAAAATCCAAATAGCAAACCTTGATTTTTCCATTTTATATAAGGAACACCATTTTACTATGCCTTTATATTTAATGGGACTTGAGCATCTATGCTTGTTGGTATCCACAGGGATCCTGGAACCAAACCACAGCAGATATCAAGGGGCCATTGTAGTAGTAGTAGTAATAATAATAATAATAATAATAATAATAACTATTATTATAATGCCACCCCTTGGTACATAATGGGACTTGAGCATCCACAGATTTTGGTGTCCACAGGGGGTCCTGGAACCAAACCCCAGCCAAGGATACCAAGGGTCCACTGCATCATCCAAAATCCACAAGACAGGAATGCAACTTTATGGAGCCAACCAAAATGCACATTATTCATCTTGCAAGCTTTCGAAGCTCTTCTGGCTTCTTCATCAGGCAAAGGTGTTGTAAATCAAACAGGAGAAAGCAAAATTGACAATGCCAGTCATAGTCCTGCATTTGGTCCTTAATTCAGATGCCTGTCTCCATCAACGCATCTGAAGATGGAGGTTAAAACCTTTGCAAGCTTTTGCTGGATTTCTCCTCTTAGCCCCCCCCCCCTTTTCTTTTTATGCTGAAAAAGACTAACGTGACCAGAAGTCCTCCTTTTCCAGGACATATCCTACATTTCAACCTTCTGTCCAGGAGGAATTGCAAAATGTCCTCCCATTTTGAGCATGACTAAGAAGCATGCATTTGCATTTATATGAATGCGTTCAGCTTTTATTTGGTCAGGCCCTACATTGCTCTCTTGAGTGTCCTACATTTTTGGGTGCCTTGCCACCCTTTGTGGTTAGGACCTCTGGACACCCTGCTCTCACTTTGGACGCTTGGTTTGCCAAACGGCTGGAGGACGTCTTGTATGGTCTTAGCCTCAAGGTTGCTTGTGAAATCCCCTTGCAAGGAAAGGTTGCAAAGCCCCTGGTGTCCGCTGGACTCCATATCCCAGGGGGCTGGTGAGCCTGCTCCGGATTTTAGCCTGAACTGTAGTTATTCAGAGTGCTGTAACCTATTTTGGGGATGGGGTTCACCAGCTTGGCTGCATTTGGACCTGGCACAGAGAAATCATTCCACTGGAAACTGGCACTGGAAATGCTTGGTATACCTGAGGATGCACCTGTGAGTGTGTGTGTGTGTCGATTGTGTGCCTTCAAGTCATATCTGATTCATGGCAACCTTAAGGCAACCCTATCAAAGGGTTTTCTTGGCAGGTTTCTTCAGGGTGTGTGTGTGCTACTGCCATCCTCTGAGGCTGAGAGAATGTGACTTGCACAAGGTCACCCAGTGGGTTTGTATGGATGAGCCAGGATTCAAACCTTGGTCCTCAAAGTCATAGTCTAACATTGAAAAGAACATCTGTCGGGGATGCTCTGATTGAGAGTTCCTGCATGGCAGAAGGGGGTTGGGCTGGATGGCCCGTGGGGTCTCTTCCAACTCTAGGATTCTATATCTCACTGATTTCTAGGGGTGCATCACTGTAGAAATTATGCAGTTTGACACCACTTTGACTGTGATCTAATCTGCACTGCAGATTTAATGCTTTAACTGCCATGGATCCATCCTATGCAATCCTGGGATCTGTAGTTTGTTGTGGCACCAGAGCTCTCTGACAGAGACTGTCTCACAAAACTACAAATCCCAGAATTCCATAGCATTGAGTTAAATTGGTGTCAAAGCTGCATTAATTCTGCAGCGCAAATCAGACCCGCCTTGGCTCCATCCTACAGAAGCCTGGACACCTGCACTCTTGGACAGAGAAGGCTAAAGACCCTGGGAAACTACATATCCCAGGATCCCATATAGGATGGAGCTGTAACACTTAAAGTGGTGTCAAACTGCATTATTTCTACAGTGTAGATGCACCCTCAGATTGGGAAGGAGAAAAACAAAACACAGAATAAGGGCTGCAAAACCAGGGTTCCAGCCAGTATATTTGAGTGTAATGGGAAAGGCCTGTGCCCAGGTGATCCAGGTGCTGCTAGTTGTGGATGATGGGCTTTCCTCTGGGTGTGAGTGAGAAAGAGAGAGACAGAGAGCCTGATAGGTTTCCTCTTTATCCTTATTTTCCCCAGCCACTTAGCTAGCAAAAACCCTCAGGGTAGTTTTCAGAGGAGATTTCCCCTTCATTTGGGGGCTGTGGGGCAGGCGTCTCTTGGGGGGCTCTCTTGGGCTCTTACGGCCTCCTCTCTTTCCGGTCATCCTAGGCGAGTACGTGGAAGGCTTTGGCGACCAGGACGTGCTTCTCATCCACTCTTGCCGCCAGTGGACCACAGTGACCGCTCACAGCCTGGAAGAAGGACACTACGTCATTGGGCCAAAGATTGACATCCCTCTCCAATATCCAGGTAAGAAGGAAAGAAGGAAGGAAGGAAGGATGGGAGGAAGGGAGGAAGGAAGGAAGGAAAGAAGGAAGGAAGGGGTATCCGGGGGCAGCAGGGAGATCACAGCCACAGTGCCATGGCTTATGGTTGGGTTCATGGTTCTAGATCAGTGGCTCCCAAAGTTTCATCCTCCAGATGTTTTGAACTTCAGCTCCCAGAATTCCATGCTGTTGGCCAAGCAGCTGGGGCTTCTGGTATAGAATCATAGAATCATAGGGTAGGAAGGGATCCCAAGGGCCATCCAGTCCAACCCCCTTCTGCCATGCAGGAACTCCCAATCAAAGCATCCCCAACAGATGGCCATCCAGCCTCTGTTTAAAGACCTCCAAAGAAGGAGACTCCTCCACAATCTCTGAGGAAGGAGTGTGTTCCACTGTTGAACAGCTTTTGCTGTCAGGAAGCTCTTCCTAATGTTTAGGTCGAATCTCTTTTTCCATAGATTGAATCCCTTCCTCCATTGTGTCCTATTCTCTGGAGCAGCAGAAAACTAGCTTGCTCCCTCCTCAATATGACATCTCTTCAAATATTTAAAGAGGGCTATCATATCCCCTCTTAACCATCTCTTCCTCAGGCTAAACATACCCAGTTCCCTAAGTCCTTCTTCATAGGGCTTCATTGTTTTAGTGGCCCTCCTCTGGACACACTCCAGTTTCTCCACATCCTTTTTGAATTGTGGTGCCCAGAACTGGACCCAGGATTATTCCAGGTGAGGCCTGACCAAAGCAGAATACAGTGGCGGCACTATTACTTCACTTGATCTAGATACTATACTTCTATTAATGCAGCCTAAAATCGCATTGGCCTTTTTAGCTGCGGCATCACACCGTTGACTCATGTTCAACTCTTGGTCTACTGTGGTAGCTGAAGTCCAAAACACCTGGAGGACCAAAGTTTGGGAATCAATGTTCTAGATCCAGGATTCCTTCTTGGTCGCTCTATGGATTCCTGGTAGTTGTTGGGTGAGGTTTGGGAGATGGCAATAAAAGGGCAGAGAGAAGGAGGTCAGGAAGGAGGCAGGCGGCGGCGGTGGGATCCACAGCCACGGCGCCACGGCATGCAGTTGGGTTTGTGGTTCTGGATCCTGGATTCCTTGTAGATTGCTCCATGGATTCCCTGCTGGCTGCCAGAGATCTTGCTTCCCTCCTGCCTCCTTCCCTTTTGCTTGGATTGCATCCCCAGCAGTGCATTTCCTTTGCAGCCTTTCATTGCAATTAATTAATGTATGCATCGCCTTCACTGTTGAACTTGGGGGGGGGAGAGGTAATTTTAGAGGTCTTTGCCCCAGGGAGCTTCCAGAACAAATTGGGAGTAGCTGGCTGAAGATTGGGAAATGCAACAAGTGGTCAGAGAAGCAGGCAAGTGGCAGCATTGGGATCGCAGCGGCCACAGTGGCACAAACTGCAAGTTGCCCGTGGCACCAACTCATTTAGCCTCATGCTTCTTCCGGTAATCTCGGATTCCTTGCAGATTAATCCATGACTTCCCTGATGGTTGTTTATTGATCTAGGCCTGAGGGGAGCAAGCAGAAGGAAGCAAGGAAGGAACTTGGAAAAGCACATATCCTCCAACTCCACAACTTGCATGGAGGACCTGCTGGCTGGGGGACTCTGGGAGCTGGTAGTCCAGAAAAGTTGACCAATGGGCAGAGAGACCCCAGGAATCGTGGGGTCCACCTGGGCCCATCCAGAGGCTTCAGGTGGCTTGAAAGTTGGAGGGGCGGCAATGATCGTTCGCCCTGAAATGGGGCAAATGGACCATTTGTGATCTTAATGTGCTGCCTTTATAGGATGGTTTGAAGTAAGCTTTCCTGACTGGGCATGAACAACCTCCGACCCGAGGTTTTCCTTAATGGACATCAATGTAGTCAGAACTATTTCTGTGTTTTCTGATCACGATGGACCTTGGGAGGGTTCCTTTTGCAGACAATAACTTCCAGCGCAGGAATAAGTAGGATCAAGTCTACAAAAGCTCATGCTACCAGCTCCTCTCTTTCAGTGAGCCTCAAAGGTGCTGCAAGATCCCTTTGCAATCCTGATTTTCCAGACTAACACAGCTTGGTCTTTGAATTCTACCACCATATTTTCCTTATTACCCTTTGAAATTCCCCCTCTTTTTTTCTCTTTGGGAGGAGGGAAGTATGGATCTGAGATTAGGGTCTCTTCCCTCTCCCCTTTTTGGGCTAGGATCCCAGGTGCCAGTGGGTCTCTCAGTGCCAAAGGTCACTTGATCCTGTAATGTGTTCCCCTGTTGGTTGTAGAGCATCCCCACTCTTGGTTTAAAGTTCCCTTTGATTTCTCAGATCTTATTGAAGAGGTCTCTTGTTCTTCCTTTTTTGTTTGTTTCAACAGTTGCTCCTCTGTTTTTGCGGACTTGAAGTCCGCACTTTACACAGACCAGCAAGAGTGGAGGTTTATAATGATGCATACACTTGTGCGGCATGCATGGGAGTGCACCCCAATTCAACCCTATGGGGCTTGAATATGCACGATACTTCGTTTTTGTGTGTGTGGGGGGGGTCTGGAACAGATCCCCCCCAAAAACAAAGGGGCGACTGTATTTCATTGCATTGATAATTGTAGTAATTCTCCTTATTCTTGTGCACCAGTTGTTACACATTTGCATTCAGGGGCCTGGTCCTATGTCTCTCACCATTCTTTTTTGCTTCTTTTCTGTGCTTGGCTGCTTTAATCCCATTCCATGTCTTGCTGTGGCTTCCCAGCACCAGGATGTTTTGTGTTGCGTATCAGCCATGCTCCCACAATGGCTGTTTTGCTTTTCCAGGGAGTTGCCAGGATCTCTTCTTTTTGCATCCCGCAACCTCGGACCCCCCTCCCAAACCTTGCCCTTGGACAAAAGAGGGGCATTTTGTGTGGATGTTGTTGACCAGGGGAGGGAGTTTTGAGAGGGAGACCCAGAGGTCAGTTTCAGCGCCTGCTTAAAACTATTGCATATGAATGGCGAGGGAGCTGCTGCAACAGCTGTGGTATGTTTGTGTTCCTGCAAAAGAGAAGAGAAGGTCCAGCAAATGGAGGTCCATTTATCCACTTTGCAGCATATTAGGTTTTCTTGGACAGAGCATTTTGCCTCTTTCTTTCCAGTGGCTTATGGGTCTGGGCCAAGATGGACCCAGCCCTTGGTCTCAGGGGTTTAGTTCTCACGTCCAGCTCCTGGAAGCAGCCTCAGGATACGCTGATGTTTCTTCTTCCGGTAGGCACAGAGGTAGCATACCGGTGTCCTTCCTTGCAGGACTGTTGTGACTCAGGGTGAGTGCCAGATCCAGAGCACCTCCGATACCTTTCGGCCACCACTTGCAAGAGGCCGGATGGGGTGGAAGGTCAGCGATGGGTTTGGGGTCTGGGGAAGAGAAAGGGAAGCCATGGCGCCGTGCTGGGAGGCAGTGGGATCTGCTGGGCAGATGGTGGAAGGGGGGCAAGGGAATTAACTGGGAGGGCTGAGCTCATCCGTGGCCTTTAATGAGTCCGCTAAGTGCTTCCCATCTTTGGTTACGAAGTGCAAGGATGAATAAATCATGGGAGGAGGGCAGCCGGGCGGCTAATCGCTGCTCCTGGGGGAAACAGATGGGCAGCAGGAGGGAGGAAGCCTGGTGTTAACCGCCGCCGCCGGATGGCCCAGGCCCAGGCCCAGGCCCTCTTGCCAGGAGAGAAGGGGAACAGCAGCTCTTGCTCTCAGGAAGAGCCTCCTGATGCTGAGCTGGAATCTCTTTTCCTGAAGTTTGAATCCATTGGGTCCTAATCTCTGGAGCAACAGAAAACAAGCTTGCTTGTTTTAAACAGCTTTTATACCACCAGCCATTTAATTATGTTGTATATTGTATAGGTTTTCATAAAATCATATAATCATGGAGTTGGAAAAGACCCCGAGGGCCATCCAGTCCAACCCCCCCCTTCTGCCATGCAGGAACTCACAATCAAAACACCCCCAATAGATGGCCATCCAGCCTCTGTTTAAAGACAGCCTCCAAAGAAGGAGACTCCACCAAAATCGCCATTGAGGCAGTGTCTTCCACTGTCAAACGGCTCTTACTGTCAGGAAGCTCCTCTTAATGTTTAAGTTGAATCTCTTTTCCTGTATCTCACATCCATTGAGGCTCCATTGTGTCCTATTCTCTGGAGCAGCAGAAAACAAGCTCACTCCATCCTCAATATGACACCTTTTCAAATACTTAAACAGGGCTATTATATCACCTCTTAACCGTCTCTTCTCCAGGCTAAACATTCCCAGCAGCTTCCTAAGTCTCTCCTCATAAGGCTTTATGGTTTCCAGACCTTCACTATTTTGGTCATCCTCCTCTGGCCATGCTGGTTTCTCAACATCCTTCTTGAATTATGGTTGAATAGGTATGTGAATAAGAATAGGTTGAATACCTATTCAATACAGAACAATACACAGTTCACCTGGGAACCACTCCTCCCTACCCAGGTCCTCACAGTATATATAGACCCACTCTCTTCCATTCCAGTATTCTCTGAAGATGCCAGCCACAGATGCTGGCGAAACGTCAGAAAGAAACTCTTTTAGAACATGGCCACACAGCCCAAAAACCCACAAAAAACTATAGCCCCCAGCTCTGTCCCTCTTTTGCTGGGCAACATCTTCTTTGCGTCCAGCCCACCAGGAGACCAAGCATAAGAGACTGGGCAGGGAGAGGCAGATGGTGCAGCCAGAAAATGGGAGCAGGAGAGATGACCGGTGTGTGTGTGTGTTGTCCTGAGAAAGCCCTGCCAACAAATCCTTCTGTGGTCCTGGGAGCAGCTGTGGCCCCTCTTTGGCTCTCCCTTGGGAAGAGGAGAGATGGGAACGAAGGGGCTGCAGGAATGGCAGCAGGAATTGTGGGGAGGGGGAGGCGTTGGTGGGCCGGCTGGGGCAGAGGGACAAAGGGGCAGGGGTCACCATGGCACCCCTTCCCTCCTTCCCTCCTTCGGTGGGTGCCAGCTGGACCCTGAATGCCCAGTGTCAGAACAAGCTGCCGCCTTCACAAAGTTTGCATTCCTTGTGCATGCACAGATATGTATGGTTGTGTCCCCCCCCCCCCACAAAAAAAGGGGCTGCTTGGAATCAAACTAGAGGTATGAAGGACCAAGGGAAAAATTTTGGGGGGGGGGACACACCATATGTGTTTTCTTTCTGTGTTCTTCTTAAAAGGCTTTCTTCCCAGAAAAATTACTACTATTAGAATGAGGAATATTTAAGAATGAAGAACATTGAAGACTGGGTCTGCATCCTCACTGCAAAAATAATCCAGTTTGACACCACTTTAACTTATTCTAACTTCATTTTAGAATGAAGAATATTTAAGACTGGGACTGCATCCACACAGAGTTGTCCTAAAGGCACATAATAATATCAACAACCACTGCCTTTGGTACTTGAGATGCCTTTAGGTTGCCATCTTGTCCAATAGGGATCGATGGACCCATCTTCCTCCATGGATCAATCCAGTCTCAATCAGCAGTCATTATTACATCTAGCAATGTACTGCCAAAACTAACAACTAACAAAATGAATTTCAAAACGGAGAAGGTTAGGTACTACACTTAGACAGAAAACAATGAAATGCATTGATATAGAATGGGGAATACTTGGATTGACAACAGTGAAAGGGATCTAGGAGTCCTAGTAGACCACAAGTTGAACATGAGTCAATAGTGTGATGCAGCAGCTCAAAAGGCCAATGCAATTTTAGGCTGCGTCAATAGACGTATAGTGTCTAGAAGGGAAGTAATAGTGCCACTCTATTCTGCTTTGGTCAGGCCTCACCTGGAATAACCCTGTGTCCAGTTCTGGGCACCACAATTCAAAAAGGATGCGGAGAAACTGGAGCGTGTCCAGAGGAGGGCGACTAAAATAGTGAAGGGTCTGGAAACCACGAAGCCCTATGAGGAACGACTTAGGGAGCTGGGGATGTTTAGCCTGGAGAAGAGAAGGCTGAGAGGTGATATGATAGCCGTGTTTAAATATTTGAAGGGATGTCATATCGAGGAGGGAACAAGCTTGTTTTCTGCTGCTCCAGAGAATAGGACCCGAAACAATGGATTTCTCTACTTATTCTGTGCTGAAATTCTCCTATTCTGTCCTCTGCTCCATTATCCTCTGGTTGAGCACCCTTTGCCTTTTCTGAGAAGACTGAAGCAAAGAAGGTGCTGAGTAATTCTGCCTTTTCTCTGTCCCCTGTTAACTTTTTGCCATCTTCTCCACATAGTGGCCCTACCATTTCCTTCCTTTTCCTTTTGCTACTGACATACCCCCAAAAGCCCTTTTTATTGTTCTTAACCTCTCTAGCAAGCCTGATTTCATTCTGCGCTTTAGCTTTTCTGACTTTACCCCGACACGTGCTAGCTATTTGTTTGAATTCCTCTTTGGTGATTTCCCCATTTTTCCATTTCTTATACAGAGCCGTTCGACAATGGATCAAATTTCCTCGGAATCTAGTGGAGTCTCCTTCTTTGGAGGTCTTTAAACAGATTAGTTTACAGTTTAGATTAGCTTACAGTTGTAAATTGCTTAGAGACTGCATAGGGCACTATGCAGTGGTATATAAATGAAGCTGCTATTGCTTTTGCTAAAGAGAGGCTGGATGGCCACCTGTCCCAGGGAGGGCTTTGATTGTGAGTTCCTGCATGGCAGAAGGAGGTTGGATTGGATGGCCTTTGAGGTCTCTTCCAACTCTATGTTTCTATCTATGATTACCAAACAAAAGCTTTAAAACACTACTATAAATATAAATTCATGCATCTTAGTCGTGCTCCAAATGGAGGGCATTCTGGAGAAGGCTGAAATGTAGGACACCTCCTGGAAGAATGAGGATGTGTTTGGTCACTCTGGAGAGACCCAGAATAAGGGAAATATTGATAGAAATTTTCCCTGAATGGCCTCCAGCAGCCTGGAGGGGTGGTGCATCTGCTTTGGGATTTAGTCCAAAGGGTCAGCAGGGATCAGCTGGTTTTGGAGGTTCCTAACAAAAGATTTGACACCTTGGGCCCCTCCTTTGAAGTTTAGAGACTGGACATTCGGACATCCTTCCCCTTCCGGCCCCATTGTGCCCCCAGAGACCCCAGCATGGAGAGACAGCTGATGGGGGGCTTCTGGGGGAGGCCGACTCGAGAAGGCCATTAAGCAGCAGCAGCAGCCACTTCCGTCCATTCACCTGCTGCTCCCTTTCTCTTGACCGGTCAGCAGGAAGGCCTTGGAGCCAGGCCTGATCGATTGGGCAGCCGCTGACCCCTCTGGTCAGCCGCCTTTTGCCCGGGGTGTGTGTGTGTGTCTCCGCTTGTCTCTCTTTGTTGACTAGGGACCCTGATGGGAGGCTGGGCAAGATTTATGGCATCCATGCTGCCAATGTGACATCATCATCATCATCATCGTCATCATCATCATCATCGTCATCATCATCATCATCTATTTTGTTGGGGATGCTTTGATTTTGAGTTCCTGCATGGCAGGGGGTTGGACTGGATGGCCCTTGGGGTCTCTTCCAACTATAGGATTCTATCATCATCATCATCATCATCATCATCATCATCATCATCATCATCATCATCATCATGTCTTACCCATCTCTCCCCTTGGATCCCCTTAGAGGCAGGGGACAGCAACAATTAACAAACAACATCGGTTAAAACGCATCAGTTAAAACACACATCTATTTAAAAGGACAAATAAGATCTACACATATTTTAAAGATCCCACATTTAAAATGCAGTTTTAAAGATCACCCGGATAAGCCATCGCACGGAGGGAGCATCCTTCCATGGCTGCAAGGAAAGAGCTCAGTTTGTGCGTTATATTGGCTTCTCTGGGAAAGAGGTGAAGCATGGAGGCTGCATTCGGTGCAACTTGCCCCAGAACTTTTCTGCAATGCCCAGAGGGCCACGGAGCATGTACAAAGGGACTCTTTCCCCTGGCGTCTGTCTCATGGTCAACAAAAAGACCATGCGTTTGTTTTCGCCTTGCAGCTGCCTTATTCTCAGAGGTGGCATTGTCAGCTGTGCCTCTGAGCATGTGCAAAGTGTGTTTTCTTCTCCATAAGCCAAAGATAGCCAGGCCCTGCTCACCTGAACCGCACCTGAAAGCCTTTTTGGGCGGGAGGCTGGGCTGCCGAAGCGGGTTTGAATTGCCGCACTGTCCCATGGCCCGGGTGGTTTGGGGGATTCTGGGGGCTGCGGTCAAAATAAGTAACTTTTCCAAAACCCTGAAAGAGACAGGTCCTTGGTTAGATTTTTGTACTTGGAAAAAGTGGATTTGACAAAAGCTGTGGAAGACAGAGATCCACATCATTAGGGTTACACTACTTCCAGCCTTTGCTTTTAAACAGAGTTGGTTACCCTTGGTATCCTTTGGGGTTTGGTTCCAGGACCTCCGTGGATGCCAAAATCCTTGGATGCTCAAGTTCCATTATATAGAATGGATTGTTATTGTTACTATTATTATTGCAATGGGCGCTCAGTATCCTTTGGGGTTTGGTTCTAAGAACCTTGGTGCATGGATGCTCAGGTCCTATTAGATACAGGGGCAGAGTAAAATGGTGTCCCTTATAGAAAATGGCAAAATCAAGGTTTGCCTTTTGGAATTTATATATTTTTGAATATTTTCAAGCTGTGGATGCTTCAATCCGTGGATAAAGAATCCATGGTATGGCGGGGGGGGGGGGGACACACACCAACTGTATTTCTTTTTATCTTCTAAGACCCCTTTAGTTCCAGCTTTGGAGAAAAGGTGGCGTATAAACCAATAACAAGACAAAGTAATTAATTAAATACATCAATTGAAAGAAACAGAGAAAGGGGGGTTGCAGACTGCCAGAAATAGTGCAAATTGAGTCCACTTTAAGGGTTAGGGTTAGTGCTAGGGAATCATGGGAATTGTTGTTGTTTTTTCTGAGGCATTGAGCCTTCTCTGTCAGAGAGCTCTGGTGCCACAATAAACTACAGTTCCCATGATTCCCTAGCACTAACCCTAAAAGTAGACTCAATTTGCACTATTTCTGGCAGTCTGCAACCCCCCTAAGTTGCAGCTGAACATAGTAACTTAGACATCGTCAGTTGCCATAATTTAAATCAGAGCTTCCATGTCCAAGAGCAGACTACCTCTCATGATAAGATGCTGGAGACAAATAGAAACAAAACCAGAAAGTTGTGTCCATCCCGCCTGACCGGTGGGCTCCTCCAGGACATCTTGCTGACCAAAGACTGGATCAGATCAGAGCTAGCAGATGGAATGCGCTTCCCTTTTCTGTGATCCTCCGCCAGCCCCCGAAGCCAATTGCCTGCTAGGCTTGGTGTTACCCAGAATGCCAGAGTCCCGGCAGGGCACCCACAATCAATATTCAATAGGGGGATTTTATTAGCTCAATTGAAAGCAGCAAGAGGGCTTGGGCAACTCAAAGCGGGGATCAAGCCTGTGTATAGCGGCTCCAAGAAACAGAACTCCAGAGAGTGACCATTCAAAACAGTTTTATTTATTTTTTATTAACAAAAATAAACATATAAACACAGACATTTGAAAACATTGAAAACCTCATCTTGCATTTACATTCTTCCTTCCTTCTCAACACTCTTTCAAGCACAGGCTTCCTTCCTAGCAGCCTTGGCGATTTCTTTGTATAATTTCACTGTCTCTTATCATATATATATATCTGACTCCATCCTATTTTCTAAAGACATCTACCTTTCAAAGTATATGCATTAGATTTCTTTATCATCTTTAATCCATAAATCGTATAGTTGCTAATAAAATAGTTTTATTTATGAATGAAAGGGAGTCGGAAAAACGAAAAGTATAGATACACGATGGGGGACACCTGGCTGAATGAGACTACGTGTGAAAGGGATCTAGGAATCCAGGTGGACCACAAGTTGAACATGAGCCAACAGTGCGATGCAGCAGCTAAAAAGGCCAATGCAATTTTAGGCTGCATCAGTAGAAGTATAGTGTCTAGATCAAGAGAAGTAATAGCGCCACTCTATTCTCCTTTGGTCAGGCCTCACCTGGAATAATCCTGTGTCCAGTTCTGGGCACCACAATTCAAAAAGGATGTGGAGAAACTGGAGCGTGTCCAAAGGAGGGCAACTAAAATGGTGAAGGGTCTGGAAACCACGAAGCCCTATGAAGAAGGACTTAGGGAGCTGGGGATGTTTAGCCTGGAGAAGAGAAGGTTGAGAGGGGATATGATAGCCTTGTTTAAATACTTAAAGTGATGTCATATTGAGGAGGGAACAAGCTTGTTTTCTGCTGCTCCAGAGACTAGGACCCGAAACAATGGATGCAAGCTGCAAGAAAAGAGATTCCACCTCAACATCAGGAGGAACTTCCTGACAGTAAGGGCGGTTCGAGAGTGGAACACACTCCTTCCTCGGAGAGTAGTGGAGTCTCCTTCCTTGGAGGTCTTTAAGCAGAGGCTGGATGGCCATCTGTCAGGGATGCTTTGATTGGGAGTTCCTGCATGGCAGAATGGGGTTGGACTGGATGGCCCTTGGGGTCTCTTCCAACTCTTCTATGATTCTATGATTCTATGATTCTATGATTCTAGTTCTTTCATAGCTGCTTTTCCGAGTCCCCACTTTGCTCTGATTTCTTGTTTGCAGTCTCCATTCTGATTAATGGTAGAGACACAGTATGGATGTCATTGCCTACCACTTTAAGGGGATGTATATCATCTGTGGTCATTCTTTTTGCTTTCTTGATGTGAATCCGTAAACCTGCCTTTGCACTTCCTTCCTTGACTTTCCCCTATAGTCTTTCCAAGACTTTGCTGAGCGAATCCTTTGAATAAAACCCTCCGCCGGTGTGTTCTGTGTTCTAATCCTGCAGGGAAGTTTAAGCTGCTGGACCAAGACAGGGACCTCCGGGAGCCCGTCCAGTACTTCAACAGCGTGGAGGAGGTGGCCAGCATCTTCCCGGACCGGGTCTTTGTCATGGAGTCCATCACCTTCAGCGTCAAGGTCGGTGGGCCGCTTGCGCTCCGATGGTCCTGGATTGAAAAGTGGGAGAGTGTGTGTGGGTCCGGGTTTGCAAAGGACGGGAAGGACCAGCTGGCCCAATTCTCAACACTTCAAGTGGGAGACTTTCGTTCACTCCTCCTTGTCCAGATGTGGAATCTGACCTCTTGTCTGTCTCCGTTAAGGAAGCCATGGCTGCTGGCCTGAGGTTAAGACCTGAGCAGGGCTGTGGATGACCAGGGGTCTCTTGGAGGTCTCCCATTCAGAGGGGTGATGCCATAAGCACAGAACAGCAACGCCAAGACAGAGATGGTGGGTGAGAGGGTCACTCGTTGCATTGCTAATTAGATTTAACTTTGCCAGAACTGGGCTGCTAAACTATAGTTGGAATGACTCAATGAAGGAAGCCATGGCTGCTGCCCTGGTTTTGCAAGACCTGAGCAGGGCTATGGATGGCCAGGGGGTCTCTTGGAGGTCTCCCATTCAGAGAGGTGATGCCATAAGCACAGAAAAAGAGATAGTAGTTGATAAGGTCACCCTTTGTAGGGCATCACTAGGAGGGTGCGACGGGTGCGGATTGCGCAGGGTGACACCAACCTAAGGTGGGGGACACCACTGCTCCCCAAACGTCTGCCTTTTAGCAGACACAGACCGTGGCATTTGCCTGCCTCCCTTTAAAATCCTGGAGCTCAGCGGAAGAGAGGACATAAGTGGAGTGAGGTCTAGGCTGCATCCGCACTGCAGAAATAATCCCATTTGATACCACTTTAACTGCCATGGCTCAATGCTATGGGATTATGGAAACTGGTTGGTTGTGGCACCGGAGCTCTCAAACAGAGAAGGCTAAACGTCTCACAAAACTACAATTCCCAGACGTCTGTAGCATTGAGTCATGGCAGTTAAAGTGGTGTTGAACTAGATTATTTCTGCAGTGTGGATGCAGCCCTTGTGGGAGGAGGAAGGAGAGACCTCAGGGTTTGTTTGTTTTTAAAATTATTCTTTTAATTTTCACTTTAACAGGTGAAACTATGCAAATGTAAATACAATGGGGGCCTTTGGTATCCTTTGGGGTTTGTTTCCAAGACCCCCCCATGGAAATCCATGGATACCCGAGTCCCATTATGTACACAACGGCATAGTAAAATCCCATTATGTATACAATGGCATATCAAATGGCAAAATTATTTGATATTTTTGGAATTTATATTTATTTTTGGAATATTTTCAATCTGTGGATGGTTGAGTCCATGGATAAAAATCCTGTGGATATGGAGGGACAGCAGTACATTTAGGCTGTGCTTATGATATTGTAATTTAAAGGTATAATTTAAATTTTGCTAGTTGTTTATATCACAACAGTTGCCATTACATTCAGTGATATGTAGAAATGACGATTTATGAGTAACGTTAGTACAGAAAACATCAGTAAGGATTCTGTATGGTGTGGTATAATGTGGTTTGTTCTTCTTGTTGTGTGCCTTCAAGTCCTCTCTGGCTAATGGCAACCCCAAGGCAAATCTATCATGGGGTTTTCTTGGAAAGTTCTTCAGAGGAGCCTTGCCATGGCCATCCTCTGAGGCTGAGAGAGTGTGATTCACCCAAGGTCACCCAGTGGGTTTCCGTGGACAAGCCAGGATTCGAATCCTGTGGGAGGTCAATGGGGGCTGGCACCATGAGTGACCACACCGGGTGACGCCAACCCTACTGACCTTTTGCATTGTTAATTCAAGTAAACCTTGCCAGACCTGAGTTGCTAGACTAAAGCACAGCATCTTCCTAATAAATAAAATCAAATAAAATGAAAAATAAACCCTTGGGTTACAGTGCCATGAACTGCTTGGTTGTTGAAACTGCGGCATTATAAATAGACCAGGAAGAAAAGCATGCTCTTAACTCCGTGCAAAATAAACCTTGTTGAACTGAGCAACTGGACAGCTGTAGTCTAAGTCCTCGGAAGCACCATTTCTTCCCCCGTCTGCTGGGATCTCATCCTGCCCTTAAAGCTGGAAAGGTCCCCTTGCTTTGTTTGGGGTCTTCCCAGAAGATTCTGCCTTAGAGAGAGAGAGAGAGAGAGAGGAGGGATCGGAGCATCCTGCATCCTTGTTCCATCCTGCATTTCGCTGCCTCCAGTCCTTAACGCCTTTGCTCTCCTCCTGGACTGAGCAATCTGCTGAGCACAAATGCAGACATTATTAAGACATCTACCTTGGCTTTATTGATTGCACTTTAAGCCTGGGCTGGAGACAGGACTCAGAAAGCTGCGGGTGGCGGATGCATTTTTCTGCGTGTGAGCATGACTCCTCTTGATTTCCTGGTGGTCCTCACCCCAGTTGGAAGTCAGATTCTGTGAAGAGGGCTGCCAAAATAAATAGGGCCCATTTCCCTATTCCCGGGCGTGTGTCATTTTCCCCATCTCCGCAATAGGAACAGAACATAGAGCTTTGGGAAAATGGCTTTATTGGACTGCAGTACCCAGAATCCCCTAGCTCAGGGGTAGGCAACCTTTTTGAGCCTGGGGCTGGGTTGCTGTCCCTCAGACAGTTGGAGAGCCAAAGCACCAAAAATAAATAAATTAATTAAATAAATTTTTTTTTAAAAAAAAAAAAATAAAAATTAAAAAAATATGCATGGACACTCTCTCAGCCCCAGAAAAGCCATGGCAAAACCCCTGTGGAGATTTTGCCAAGAAAACCCCAAGAACAAGTAATAACAACAATAATCAATATCATCATGGCGGGGGGCGGGGGGGCGGTGGCGGCGGCGGCGGCAGTGGCGGCGGCGGCGGCAGCGGCAGCAGCAGAACCGGCCTGGGGCCGATCCAAAGGCCTCGGGGGTCCGCATCCGGCCCCTGGGCCTTAGGTTGCCTACCCCTGCCCTAGCTGGTCAGCATGGCCACTACCTCACTCCTTCCCTTCCTTTCCCTTCCTTTTCCTTCCCTTCGTTCTCTCCTTCCCTTCCTCCCTCCCTTTGTTCACTCTTTCCTTTCCTTTCCTTTCCTTTCCTTTCCTTTCCTTTCCTTCCTTCCTTCCTTCCTTCCTTCCCTCCCTCCCTTCCATCCATCCCTCTGTTCCCCATCCCTTCCAGGGTCTCTCTCCTCGTTCACCCCCTTTTCCTCTCTGCCCCCCAGGTCGTCTCAGGTGAGTTCAGTGAGGACAGTGAGGTCTACAACTTCACCCTCCATGCTGGGGACGAGCTGACCCTCATGGGCCAGGCGGAGATCCTGTGCGCCAAGACCCCCAAGGAGAAATCCCGCTTCAACACTTTGCTCCGGAAGCTGGGCAAGGCGGGTGTCCCTGGCACCGGCACCGGCATGGGTAGCAGCGGTGGCGGCATCAGCAGCGGCAAAGCCCTGAAGGGCAAGATGCCGTGCCTGATCTGCATGAACCACCGGACAAACGAGAGCCTCAGCTTACCCTTCCAGTGCAAGGGGCGCTTCAGCACCCGTTCCCCGCTGGAGCTTCAGATGCAGGAGGGTGAGCACACCGTCCGCAGCATCATCGAGAAGGTGCGCCTACCCGTCAATGTCACAGTGCCCAGCCGGCCACCCCGCAATCCCTACGACCTGCACGCCATCCGGGAGGGCCACTGCTACAAGCTGGTCAGCATCATCTCCAAGACGGTGGTGCTCGGCTGTGCCTTGCGCAAGGGCGAGGTGGTACCCTTCCACCTGCTCCTCCTCACTGACATGCCCCGATTCCTCCTGCCTGAGGGCATGCTGCGCTCGGGGAGCATTGGGGCTGGGGATCCCCACCTGGAGAAGCTCCTGCGCGAGAGTGCTGCCCTCTGCCAGGAGCGCTTCGACCCTAACGAATACTCCAAGGCCGTGCGGGAGGCCAAGCCGGACTTCTCCGAGGAGTGTGCCAGCCCCCGGCGGGTGCAGCTCTGCCTCCAAGGCTGCTACGGCCGTGACGAACTGGCACACTCCTTCCAGTGCCTCTCTCTCTGCCTCTACAGTGCCAGCACTGCCACCGCCGCATCCTCCTCCTCCTCCTCTTCTGAGAGTGCCGGACAGGACTCAGGAGGCCCTGGAGGAACTGAAAGGGGCCACCAGCGGCTGGTCCTTCCCTCCCGGAGCCAGGAGCACCCAAACTTTTTATCTGAGGACTCTGAGCGGGAGTACGTGACGCCCGACTGGGCTGAGACCACCTTCCGGACACCACTGGAGCTGCCTTATGAAGAGCTGTGGGCCAACCAGAACTATGCAGAGCCCAGTGGGCGGCCACTGTGGCCGGAGAGTGCCCATCCCAAGGTGGGCCCACGGGACCTCATTTCCTTTGCTGGCCTGGGATCCCCCCTGGGGTCCCCACGCCGCCCTGGGCTGATGAGGGAGGAGCCCCCGGGAGATGCACCGCCCCCCATCCCACCCAAGTCAGATGCGGTAGGTGGCCCACCTCGCAGGGCACTAGGTGGGGACGGGAGGACTCTTGCACTCAGCCCTGGTGGTGCAGTGGTTAAATGCCTGTACTGCAGCCACTCACTCATAGACCACAAGGTTGCGAGTTCAATACCAACCAGGGCTGAGGCTCGACTCAGGCCTGCATCCTTCTGAGGTCGCTAAAATGAGTACCCAGCTTGTTGGGGGGCAGTGAGCTTACAGTTGTAAACCGCTTAGACATCCCATAGCGTGATATGAAGCGGTATATAAATAAG
The DNA here is from genome assembly GCA_026167975.1 of Phrynosoma blainvillii. Taxonomy (NCBI): domain Eukaryota; kingdom Metazoa; phylum Chordata; class Lepidosauria; order Squamata; family Phrynosomatidae; genus Phrynosoma; species Phrynosoma blainvillii. Next base: position 3,845,136 of record JANUYF010000001.1, on the reverse strand, counting down.
CTGCTTTGCTTTTTGCTTTGCACACCTGCAGCTTAGAGGTCTTTTTTGGGGGGGGCGGGGAGCCAAGCAGCTGAATTTGCTTAAGAGTGTTACCCAAAATGCAAGAGGGGCACCCACAATCACTATACAAAGGAGGAATTTACTTAGCTCAAATGAAGGATGTGAGAGGGCTTTGGGTAACTAAAGCCGGGGTTAGGCCTGTGTATAATGGTTCCAAAAACCTGAACTTTCAGAATGCAAGGTCCAAATGTAGTTTTATGTGTAACAGCAAAAGGGAAATCCACTTTCACACAAAAACACACACTCTCACACACACATACCAGAACTAGGGATATAAAAGGTGTAGCAGATAGTGACTTTTAGGATTGCAAAGAGTGACACTGTACCAGTTCCAGGGGCAGAGGGTCCAGTTAAGGAGGGTCTGTGAAGTGAAATGGATCCAGCAATGCTGAGGAGTCAAGGGAGATGAAGACAGGGTTTCGGTCTGACCTCAACTGAGACCAAATTGCTGGCATTTTGAGAGGCACTTTTATGGGCCAAAATGTATCCCTGAGTAGTTTTGAGATTAAGGTGAAGTTCCCAGGTGGGAAGAATGGAACTGGAGGTCCGTAAATGGCTGGACAATCGCCATGAGTGTCCCTGGACAAAGGAATCTCACTCCCAGAGGGAGGTCATTTTGGACTTCAGTTCATGTGTAAGCCTCAACCATCACTTCCATCAGTGAATGGGTTCCAATCTTAATTGACCTATCCTAGGCAAGTGCCCTGGATTCCCCCATGCTGAGCCAGCAGGATCTGCAAATATGGACCTTGTAATGCATGGCTAGTTTTCCTTTAATATCAAGTTGATATCAAATGTCTGCTTGGGGTGAAGAAGGGCAGATCTGTAGGGTAATGAGAGAAGAAATTCATTGTCAAGGGCTGCGGTTATTATGTTCAAGCCACAGGCAGTTCCTCTCAGCTGGGAGAGTTGCCTTTTGAGAATACAGCTCCCAGCATCCCCCTGAGACTGGTTGTGCTGAGTGGACGATCCTGGGAGCTGTAGTGAGTATTCCAAATTCTGAGGAACTACCTGGTGTTCACCTGAGATAGCCACACCTCAGAGCCTGGGAATGTCACTTTTTCCTACTGTAACCACCAGAATCTCCCATGGCCGTGCTGGCTTGGGGATGCTGGGAGTTGTTTCCCTCCGAAAGTTACTGCAAGAAATTTGGGAAATGAGGGTAACTGGGAAACCTGGGTCCTGCGGGAAGCTTGTCTCTGGGATCTCCCCAGAAATGAGACAAGTTGGTAGGCTGCTCTCAAAACATCCCTTCCCTCCATTAATCGGTTTAAGGTGTACGTGCGTGTGTGATTGTGTGTCTGTGTGCGTGTGCATTCCCTCTAGAGGAGAATTAATGAGTTTCTTCCTTGCAGGGGCTGTAGAAGTAGCCCAGGTGTGACTCCTGGATGGCTTTTCACAAGCAGAGACCTGTCCTCAATTAATAGGTGAACTTGATTGGTTAATTAATTAACAGTGTGATGCAGCAGCTAAAAAGGCCAATGTGATTCTAGGCTGCATCAATAAATGTTTAGTGTCTAGATCACTTCAAGGGAAGTGATAGTGCCACTCTATTCTGTTTTGGTCAGGCCTCACCTGGAATAATTCTGTGTCAAGTTCTGGGCACCACAATCCAAAAGGGATGTGGAGAAACTGGAGCGTGTCCAGAGGAGGGCCACTAAAACAATGAAACCCTATAAGGAAGGACTTAGGGAACTGGGTATGTTTAGCCTGAGGAAGAGATGGTTAAGAGGGGATATGAGAGCCCTCTTTAAATATTTGAAGGAGTGTCATATTGAGGAAGGAGCAAACTTGTTTTCTGCTGCCCCAGAGAATAAGACACACAGGAGAAATGGATGCAAGCTACAGGAAAAGGGATTCCAGCTCAACATTAAGAAGGACCTCCTGACAGAAAGAGCTGTTTGACAATGGGAAACACTCCCTTTGGAGTCTGGTAGTCTCCTTTTTTGGAGGTCTTTAAACAGAGTCTGGAGTCCCAGGGAGCTCTTTGTCTCTTCCTGCCTGGCCAAAGGCATTTGGACGATGGTCCTTGGGGTCTCTTCCAGCTCTAGGATTCTCTGATTCTGTGAACCTAAGGGGCTTGTTCCCCTTGTTCCAGCCAATTCCCTTCGGCCGTTGGCACTGCCAGTTTGCCTAGCTACTGACCCACGCGCTGGGGACTGCCAAAGCCGGCTTAGTTTTAAGTCTGCTGGAGGAAAACCTTAGACAAGTCCGGAGGAAGGGAGAGGATTTGAGGCCTTTGAAACTGACCCTCTCTGCCTCCACCCTGAATTGCCCTTCCGGCACCTTCTCTGTCTCCTTGGCTTTTTCTAGTTCAGGGCAATCCATCTCCAATTGAGGGGAGAGGGCCAAAGGATGGTTGGAAGATGTCCTTGGTAGGGAAGGGGAGTGGACATGGGGCTCCCATCCTCAGTTCCAGCTCACAAAATGCAAAAGATGGCCACCAGCAGCCCATGAGCTCCCCCTCAGGTATTTTGGGTGTCCTCGGAGGACCCACTGAATTTGGAAATAGAGCTCTGGGTGCATGTTCATCTCTTAAAACCTGCCCAGCACTACTGCAAAATCAGTCTCGCTCTCCCCTTTGGCTGGATATTCTTTTTGAAGCGTGTTTCTCAGAACTGGACGCAGGATTCCAAAGCAGAATAGACTGGAACTATGACTTCACTATACTCCTATTAATTTTGACTCCAAAGCAGCAGAAAACAAGCTCCATCTCCACTCAGCATCCCTTGAAATCAACAGCTGTCGTGTCCTCTCTTCTGTCCAGCGCCCTGAGTCCTACTCATACGGCTTCCAGGCCTTTGACCCTAGAATCATAGAATCATAGAGTTGGAAGAGACCACAAGAGCCATTCAGTCCAACCCCTTGCCATGCAGGAACTCCCAATCAAAGCATCCCCTCTTGGTCACCCTCCTCTAGACACGTCCCAGCTCCTCCTTGTGGCTCTTGAACTCTGCTGGCCAGAACTGGGCACCTCTGGGGGCTCTTCCTTCAGACTCTGGTTGAGTTTACTGTGTGTACCGCACCTGGCAAGGTGACCTCCCGAAGGATGTGGGATTCCAGGTGGATACAATACAGCAGATGACCCTCCTCCCCTTATGCCCCATTCGGTCTCTTCCAGGTGAGAGAGGAATGCCGCCTCCTTGTTGCCCCACCAGTGCCACCTCGGGGTACCCACGGACCCCCGACCTCCAGCCCTCCGGTGCCGGTGCGCTTTCCCAAGCTCCATGCGGCCGCCTCGCCCAGCTCCAGCCTCTCGTACTACTCGTCTGGACTCCACGATGGGTGAGGAAAGGGACGGTCGGACTTGCAGAAGGGTTGGGGAGGGGGCTGAGAAGGAACGGTCCTCTCTGCAGGTCCTTGGGTGGAGTGGAGAGGAGGAATTCTGTCCATGCTCAAGGGCACCCTTGTCCTCCTCTTTGCTTTGTCTATTCTGAAGCAGCACTTCCTTTTTTTAACAGTCAAGTAGCCAAATGCTTGTGTGTGCATATTTAGCTTTTATAATGAACTTTGATGATTGCTGTTTGGGGTCAGACTAGATAGCCACATGGGACTTTAAATTTTTTTTTCTCTGCCTATTTCTTTTCAGCTAGACGTATGTAATGTTCCACATTAAGGACAAGGTTCACACTGATAAAACCTCCTGTTCTGTAAACATTCCCTCTTTTCTGTAAACATTTTCCTATACTGAAAACAATGTCTGCTCAAGTAAGAAGTGCTGAATATTGTGAAACTAGTTACCCAAGGATGGAGGGGAGAGAAATGCTCTTTGTATCTGTGTGATCCTATAAAAGATCTTCAGTAGCTCAGTTCGGGACTCGGCATCTCTGAAAAGTTATTTCCTGCTGAGCCCACTAGTGTTACTTTTTTCAATAACGCAAACTCACTTTATTTGGTTTTTTCTGGTTTTTCAGGCCCATGTTTTAGAAGAGTTTCTCTCTGATGTTTCGCCACCATCTGTGGCTGACATCTTCAGAGAATGCTGGAATAGAAGAGAGTAGGTCTATATATACTGTGAGATTCACAGTATATATAGACCCACTCTCTTCCATTCCAGCATTCTCTGAAGATGCCAGCCACAGTTGGTGGTGAAACATCAGAGAGAAACTCTTCTAGAACATGGCCACTCAGCCTGAAAAAACCACAAAAAACTATGGATGCCGGTCATGAAAGCCTTTGACTTCTCACTTTCTCTACTCCGTGGTCTCTGGTCCCAATTTTCTGCTACAACAGAAATATTTGTATCCCACCCTATAGGCAAAGTTCTTTGGGTGGAATAACCAGCATGGCATAGCGGTTTGAGTATTGAATTACAAGTCTGGAGACCAGGGTTTGAATTCCTGCTCGGTCCTGAAACCCTTGGGTGACCCTGGGCAAGTCACACCCTCTCAGCCTCAGAGGGAGGCAATGGCAAACCCTCTCTGAACAAATCTGGCCATTATAGGGTCCCCTGAGAGTTGCCAGAAGTCAGAAATTACTTGAAGGTCACAACAACAACAACAACAACGTTTCTTTATTTAGAGACCTAAAATCAGTCTGCAAAGGGAGTCTTGTAGCACCTTTGAGAATGAAGGAAAGAAGTTGTAGTAGAAGCTTTTGTAGACTTGGTCTCCGTCCTCAGATGCATGGAGAGAGAATATAAGGTTTCTTTGTATCATGCTGGGATTCAAGGCATTTTACAGTTTAAAAAACAATACAGTATAAATGCAAACAAACAAAAAACAATACAGAAAGTGAACATTCAAATAAAATTAAACTGTTTATAGTATTAAAACAATTCACATCCAGTGAAAGAATAAAATGCCCCATCCATTTATAATCTGACTTGTATATTGCCTAGTTTTGTTTTTTAACAGAGGAAGGGAAATGGGAAGGTAGGTAGGTTGGACCAGTCTTCCTCCTTCCTTCCTTCCTTCCTTTTGGAAACAGGAAGGGAACTTTGGGCCAGTTCTGGTTTGGGTGGAAGATGGATTTGATGCTGGATTTGAGGAGTGGAAATGGACCCTCTGACCCCCCCAAGATGCCCCCCTTGACCCTGAGCCTTGAGCCTTGTTGGGTTGGATGCGGTTGCCCTTCCATGCAGCTCCCCAGAGGAAGCTGGCTTCTAATGGCAACTGGTGGTCCTGTGGCCAGTTAGTGGTCAGGGAAGGTGTGGGCCTGGCAGTGTTTGCAGGTGTAGTGGAGACCAGAGAAGGCAGTGGCTGCTCTTCTCTCCCAGAAGCCCTGTGTCCTCCCCTGGACACTAACTGGCTGAGAGAGTGTGCCCTCAGCCTTTGAGGTGGACTTGCAGAGGGAGGGAAGGAAGGCGTTCTGCAAGGAGGGATTGCATGCCTCCTTCCACAATGTTCTTTAAAAGACATGAAGGTGTGTGTGCCGCCAACAGGATTCTGTGTGATCGGACCTGCAAGGGGTCCCCCCAGACCATGTAAATAGAGTAGACCTACTACAAGGAGCCCTGGCGGCGCAGTGGTTAAAATGCCAGCCCTACAGCCACAAGGTTGTGAGTGCGATCCCAGGCAGGGCTCCAAGGTCCACTCAGCCTTCCATCTTTTCATAGGTCACTAAACTGAGTGTGCAGCTTGCTGGGGAGAATTGGCTTACAGATTGTAAACTGCTTAGGGATGCTAGTTCACTGATAAGCGGTGTAGAAATGTAAGTGCTATTGCTATTGTTATAGGGAAACATGGGAGGATACTTGCTCATAGGGAGCCTTGGTGGCTCAGTGGTTAAATGCAGGTCCTATAGCCACAAGGTTGTGAGTTCGATCCCAGGCAGGGCTCCAAGGTCCACTCAGCCTTCCATCCTTTTGTTGGTTGGTAAAATTGTTGGGGGAAATTGGCTTACAGATTGTAAACCACTTAGTTCACTGATAAGCAGTGTAGAAATGTAAATGCTATTGCTATTGTTATTGCTATTGCTAAATCAAGAGTTGATTAGTGAGTCAACACAGAGGAAAATCCTTTGACACAAGGGCTCTCCTCTAACTCTAAGATCTAGTTCCATGTTAATAATAATAATAATAATAATAATAATAATAATAATAATAATTTATACCCCGCCCCTCTGTTAAAACAATCGGGGCGGCTTACAACAGTTAAAATTATAGCAAATACAGACCTACCCTCCCCCCATTACCATTGTTTTAATTTGTAAGCCATAATGGGGGGGGGGGGGAAGGAGGAAGAAGATGATGATGATTGCATCTTAGAGCTGAAAGGGACCCCAAGGGTCATGTAGTCCAACCCCTCCATCTGTGCAGGAAACATTGCTAGAGGACTCCTGAATGAGGCCCATCCAACCTACATGAGAGACCTCTGAAGGAGAGCCCTCCACTCTCTGAAGCCAAACTATTAAAATATACTCATATAATACAGTTGACCCTCCACATTTGCAGCTTTGACTTTTGTGACTTTGATTAGGGAGGAAAAATGAAAAGCACAGATATACAATGGGGGACACCTGGCTGAATGAGACTACGTGTGAAAGGGATCTAGGAGTCCAGGTGGACCACAAGTTGAACATGAGTCAACAGTGCGATGCAGCAGCAAAAAAGGCCAATGCAATTTTAGGCTGCATCAGTAGAAGTATAGTGTCTAGATCAAGAGAAGTAATAGTGCCACTCTATTCTGCTTTGGTCAGGCCTCACCTGGAATAATCCTGTGTCCAGTTCTGGGCCCCACAATTCAAAAAGGATGTGGAGAAACTGGAGCGTGTCCAAAGGAGGGCAACTAAAATGGTGAAGGGTCTGGAAACCAAGCCCTATGAGGAACGACTTAGGGAGCTGGGGATGTTTAGCCTGGAGAAGAGAAGGCTGAGAGGTGATATGATATCCGTGTTTAAATATTTGAAGGGATGTCATATCGAGGAGGGAACAAACTTGTTTTCTGCTGCTCCAGAAACTAGGACCCGAAACAATGGATGCAAGCTGCAAGAAAAGAGATTCCACCTCAACATTAGGAGGAACTTCCTGACAGTAAGGACTGTTCGACAGTGGAACACATTGCTCCCTCGGAGAGTAGTGGAGTCTCCTTCCTTGGAGGTCTTTAAGCAGAGGCTGGATGGCCATCTATCGGGGATGCTTTGATTGGGAGTTCCTGCATGGCAGGGGGTTGGACTGGATGGCCCTTGGGGTCTCTTCCAACTCTATGATTCTATGATTATTCACAGATTTGATTAATATGTTCTCTCTAGGAATGTCTAGGTCCTCCGGCGCACCTCTATGGTCAACTTTAACCAAAGGTCGCACTGAAGGACCTAGAGATTCCTAGAGAGAACGATCCACTTGGCCTTTGTAGCTCCTCCAGAATGATTCTGCGGTCAGCTCCCAGCAGATGCTGACCTTAGAGTTGAGATTCCTGGAGAGGTGTTCTCTCCCATGTAATTTTTTTTTCCTTATTTGCGGTTTTCCCACTTTCATGGGGGTCCTGTGCCCCTAACCCCAGTGAATGTGGAGGGACCACTGTACTTTCTTTAAAATATACGAATTAATAATAATAATAATTTTTATTTCTAGCCCGACCCTCTGCTCGGCAATCGGGGCTGGTTACAGCATAATTAAAACACAAAGAAGTTAAAACATCTTACATCCCAACCCCTAACCCTCCCACTCCTTAAAACTGAATTAAACCAATGAATAATTAAAATACATGATATAATTAAAATCAAACAGTTGTGGGCAGCATACGTCAGTCATTGGGGGGGCTCAGGGCAGGTAGTTGGACTCCTCTCGCCGGGAGGCTATTCCGGGAAGGCCTGCCGGAAGAGATCCGTCTTTAGTGCTTTCTTAAAAGCAGCAAGTGTAGTGATAAGACGGATCCCGTCCGACAGGCCATTCCATAGGACGTTATCATACGGGGGAAATCTGCTGGTTGATCCACACAAATCCCAAACAGAAACTGGATTTGTGCCTCACGATTTCACACGACGTCGCACAGAAACTGGACAGAAAGTGGACAGAAACTGGTGTGTTTCCGAGATCTTTTGAAATTCGGTTGTTTGGAGGAAATGCAAATGTACAATTAAGGTAATTTCGCATTTACCGTAATGTGAAAAGCAAATGCGCATTTGGGAGCATTTCCCTGCTTTTCCCATGGTTCCACGGCGAGCATTCCTCTATCTGCGCATGTGCAAGACGCTCATTTCTAGTACATTTACGGGCTTTTCTCACTTGTGTGTGAACGTTAAATGCGCTTACTGTAATTTTGCAATTAAGGTAATTACGTGTGAAAGCCATTTGCGGAATCAAGGTTTATTTTTGGTTTATTTTTGGAATGCCTCATTTCCACTTTATTATCGCTTTCTGGCCCACGTGTGATAACGTCCATAGTCTGGGAGCGGTCGCAGAGAAGGCCCTCTGGGAGGTCTGAGACAACCTAGTTTTCATAGGCTGTAGCCGATTCCTCCCAGAGGACCGCAGGGCGCGGGGGGGGGGGGTCATATGGGGAGAGGTGATCCCTAAGATAAGATGGACCCAGGCCATGTAGGGCTTTAAAGGTCAAAACCACCACCGTGTACTGTGCCCAGAAACTAATCAGCAGCCAGTGGAGGGATTTGAGCACCGGTGTTATGTGCTCCCTCCTAGATGTTCCTGAAATTACCCTGGCTGCCATATTTTGTACCAATTGAAGTTTCCGGGTTAGGCACAAGGGTAGCCCCATGTAGAGCGCGTTGCAGAAATCCAGACGTGAGGTTACCAGGGCGTGTACCACAGTTTCCAGATCCCTCATGTCCAGATAAGGGCGCAGTTGGCGTATCAGCCGAAGCTGATAACAGGCACTCCTGACCACCGCATTCACCTGACTAGTCATGTGAAGCGACGAATCTAGAAGAACCCCCAGACTGCGAACACAGTCCTTAGAGGAGAGTGTGACTCAGTCCAGGACTGGAGACTGTATTCCTAGATCTGGTTTCGGGCCCGTGACTGTCAGTACCTCCGTTTTGTCTGGATTTAGTTTCAGTCTGTTTTTCCTCATCCAATCCATTACCGCTCTGAGACAGTCATTGAGAGGAGAGACGCATCTGAAATCTGAGACGATGATCTGGTCATGGAGAGATATATCTGGGTGTCGTCAGCGTACTGAAGACACCGTGCTCTACGCCTCCGAATGATCTCACCCAGCAGCTTCATATAGATATTAAATAGCATTTTTAAACCATAAAAGTTATGATTTAAAACTGACTCGTTAGGCCTGCTAGAAGAGAGGCGTTTTTAATTTGTTTTAAAATCTGTCAGTGTTTTCAGCTGTTGTATCTCCTCCAGCAGGTCATTCCACAGTTTGTGGGTGGCTGAAGGAAAAAGATAACAATGGCCAATGGCCATCTTCTCTGCACCCCTGCATCTGCTACTGACACTGCTGTGTGCCAGAGCACCTGGTTTATTTCACAGTGCTTTGGACCCCCCAGTTTCCTGATGCTGACCCCACTTCTTCTTCTTCCCCCAGGTCAGCCCCACGGAGTGGCAGCTGCTCCCCGTCTCCAGACTCCTACTCGCTCTACTGCTACCCCTGCACTTGGGGCGACTGCAAAGCTGGGGAGACCTCCAGCCGCCAGCTGGTCTCCAGCCCCCCAGCTCGGCCTCAGTCCCCTCCCACAGTGCCCCCACCAGTGACGGCGACAACAACAGCAACTCAAGGGTCTTCGTGGTCAGATCCGTGGTCCTACAGCGACCTGGGCCCGAGCGTGGCGACAGGAAGATCCACCCCACTTTTGGGGGTCAATGAGGCCGTCAAGAGCTACCACAGCTGCCCCCGGCTCAAGGGCCCCCCTCCCCAGAAGCGCTTTGCCCCCTTTGGGGCCCTCAACCCCTTCTCCAACCTGGCCTACTCGTCCAGTCCGGCGTCTTCGGGTTCCTCAGACTGGCTGGAGTCCTTGGAGTGGCCCCAGAGGCCGCCGGGTGCCTCCTCCTCCCCAGAACCCTTTGAGCCCTTTGAGGGGACCCCCTGCACCGAGGGGGACCTGCGTTTCCAGCCCTCTCCTCCGCCTCGTTCCACCAAAGCCTTTGAGCCACCTGAGCCTGCAGCTGTCCGGACCCCAGGGGCCCCGCTGCCTCCAGCGGCCATCATCCATGGGGCCGAGGGGGCAATGGCCCGCCTGTACCTGGCCCAGGGGGTCATCGAGGTGCCCCCAGCCTCCCGGCACAATGGGGATGGCTCCCCCTGGCAGCCCCCCGGGGACTTGTCATCCCTCTCTCTGGAGGAGGTCTCCCGGTGCCTGCGCTTCATTGGCCTCTCTGAGGACGTGGTCAGCTTCTTTGCCCGTGAGCGCATCGACGGCAGCATCTTTGTCCAGTTGACTGAGGAGATCCTCTTGGAGGACTTCCACCTCACCAAGCTCCAGGTCAAAAAGATCATGCAGTTCATCAAGGGCTGGCGGCCCAAGATATAGAGATATGGACCACTCGTGGACCCCTGGAGGGGAGGCCAGGAAGAAGAAAGAGAAGGAGAGACACCGATCCCAGAACTTGCTCCCTGGCAAAAGGATGCTGCTTGGAGGGCAGAACAAGGGAGAGAGACCATGGGAGGACCAGAAGGAGACCCTGCCCAGTGGGGCTCTCTGTGGAATGGGGATGATGGCCAAAGAGCCATGGGGGGCCTCCATCCTAAGAGGAGTTTGCAAAGAAGTTGCAATGGGGTTGCCCTCCTCTTTGGCATTTGGCCAGGGGAGCAAGAACCAGGAAAGAAGGAAAGCTGGCACAGGGCTTCACCGGTCACTCATGGCCAGGCAAAGAGTGGGCATTTGGTGGGGAGCTGGCTGCCTTTGCTCAAGCTATGGGGCAGGGCAGGGTGAGTTTCTGGTGGGCTCTGTGTGAGTATATGTTGTGTTTGTAGAAGGAGGAGGAAACAGAACCATTTGGGGAAGGGGGGAAGGGTTTGGCAGATGAGAACCCCAGAGCTACTTTTGTTGGTTGAGTCCCAGAGGAAAACCTGCAGCCTCAACAAAATGGGTATTGCCAGAGAAGGAGAGGCAAAAGAGGGGCATTGCTTTCCAGTAAGAGTTTTGATACTCCAAAAAGTGCCCTTCAGTCCCCAATTTTCTAGCTTTGCAGAGAAGCAGACGCTGAAAATCGTTCCCACCTGGAACTCGAACACAGGCTGTGCCTCCCTTCCCTCGGTTGCTCTGCTTGCCCTGTTTTTTTGGATGCCTAAACTGCATCTCTAAAGGCTCAGCTGAAGTTTAATGCAATTTAATTCTGTAATGGTAGAAGCTTGGGGACTGAAAGAAAATTTACTGGGGAGGGCAGTTATTGATAGCCAGCATGGAGCTGTGGCTTGTTGGACTAGGACACCGGGAGACTAGGGTTCAAATCCTTGCTTGGCCATGGAAACCCCGAGCAACCTTGGGCAAGTCACACACTCTCTTAGCCTCAGAGGAAGTTAATGATGGCAAACCACCTTTCAACAAACCTTGCTAAGGAAACGTCATGATAGGTTCCCCTTAGGGTTGCCGTAAGTTGGAAATGACTTGAAGATGCACAAGAACAAGAATTTTGATTTGGGATGGATTTCCTCAGTTTGTTTCCCACCCCTGTTATATTTCTGCTTAATGAAACAGGTCCCCATCCATGCTGGCTAAAGAGGGTGGAATTTGGGAATGTCCCTTGAATGGACTTTTAAACCCCTTCCCCAATTCTCCCAGCCAGGTTGGGGATTCTGGGGGTTGTAGTTAAAAAATAAAAGAAGTAATGCACCTCTAAGATCTGGGAGACTAGGCTTGGAGGGATCGATATTGCACATTGCGTGTGTGGTGGGGGGCTGCTTCTCTCCTCCCCACCCCAATAACTGCAGTGGGGGTGCCATTTTGCACAGCGCCTGATAAAGGAAAGAGAAGGGGAAAGTGACACACTCAGGCTGGCCATATTGCCACCCAAAGCCAGACCACAGGACTGGCACCCGCCTCTTGCCCTCCCTCCAACAATTGCTGGGCAGGTTTGGAGATGGGCAAGGAAGTCTGAATATACACAAAGAGGCTTGGAGGGAACCAGTCCTGAAAATCCTGCCCCATAACCCTAATTGTGTGCTGTGGTGTGTGTGCGATGTACACTCACTGCTTTGGTAGAAGTGTGCAAGGCTGGTGCTCCCTTGAACATGCTTTCTGCAGAAGGCAATGTGCTAAAAATAGAAGACAGTGGCCCTTTTAAGGCAGCCCTGAGCTGCTCACTTTTGGTGGGCAGAGGCCCCCACAAATGTAGTCAATGGGGAAATTCCTATAGTTCAATAGGAAGCAGTAAGAAGGCTTCGGTAATATAAAGCCAGGGTCTTGGCCTTTGTATAACAGTTCCAAATCCAGAGAACCCAGAGATGGAGTTCCAAATTAATATAGTTGATTTAAAATGAGCTCACGCATACAAGCACGCTCTTCCAAGCACACACACACATACAAGAATTAATGATGCAAAGGTGGGAGATAATAGTGAGTTACAGGGTGGGTAAGAGGCAATACTGTACCTATCTGAAGCATAGCTCCAATTGCAGGGTTCCCAGGATGAAGATAGCTCAGTAGCCACCTGCAACACACGGGGTGGCCGGCTGCTGAGGTGTCCAGATGAAATCAGAGTTTCTGTCCAGCTCCAGACTAGATGCATTTGCTATTGTCTGGGCACATATATGTATGGCAAGAATCGTGTCTTGACAGCAGTGTTTCAAGAGTTGAAAGGCTTAAGCAAGTTTCCCAGGGGAGAAGAATGAGGTGTGATACGCAAGAACATCCAGACAATCAATGTGAATATCCTCAGAAGGAAACTCCCTTTGTCTGCTGTGTGCAAACAATTCCCAAGTCCAGTTCACTACTATCACCTGCCTTAACGAAGGGATTATGCCTATTCCAATCTTGAGAGATTCCATCAAGGCTAAGTGCCTTGGGCTTCTCCCAGGCTGAGCCATCCAGATAAGATGGTATGGCTGGTTTTCTGCACTGGGGAGCCCCCTAGTGGCTACTACCAGCAACCTCCCTTTTGATATTAATTTGATATCACAAGTCACAGAGGGGTGACTGAGGGTTGGATCCTGGGCTACATGGGTCTTGTACACTGAAAGAGCTAGATTCACCCTACCTTATTCCAGCCATACACATGTGCTTGATAGACAGAGTCTGCGATGTGCCTCTCTAATTCTATAGTATTTCCAGACTTGCCTTCCAAACCCCTCTGCCGTGCCAAGAAGGGCTAGAGCTTTAAACAAGCAAATGGCAAGGTCACCACTACCCCACAGATCCACCTCTGTGCAGTGTGGTAGTAGCAATGTGCATTCCCTTGTTCTCCAGAAGCACCATGCCATGTTGCCCAGGGATGGAGGGACTTGTAGTCAGAACTAGGTGGGAGGAGGGTGCATACAATCAACCACTGCCCTTGTTTGGCCACCAAGAGATCCTGTGGCCATGGCCTGCAACCCCATGGCTAGCCAGAGACCAGGGTGGGTTTGTGGATCTGGCAGTTCCTCTCTTAACTGCACTGTTGCCACAACATTGCTTAGACAATGGGTTGTTTGCTTTTAATGCCCATCTTGTAAGGCTCTCAGCATTTTACTAATTCCCCCCCCCCCTCTGTTGGCCAGTGTGCCTCTGTGGCCACTTGCCAACTGATAGTGACCATCTTCTCACCATCCTCTTTTCAAACTGCCTCCTGATTCCTAGGAGGACCACAAGTTTACTTTCTTAATACCTTTTAGGATTGGGGTGTGTGTGTGTGTGTGTGTGTGTGTGAGAGAGAGAGAGAGAGAGAGAGAGAGAGAGAGAGAGAGAGAGAGAGAGAGTGACTCAGGCCTAGAGGACTGCAAAATGTTTGCCTTTGTTTCCACTTTTAATCACTGCCATAGTCAAATAAACCAGTTAATTTAAAAGAAAATACACCTGTGCCTTGAATGTTGGTGGTGGAGATCTGAAGCTGGACCAGGCCAAAGGCCAGCCTGGGTCAGCATCCTGTGGTTGGCCAGTTGCCCCATTGGGATGGTAACCACCAGCTGGACACAGAATCGTAGCGCTGGAAGGGGCACCTGAAGGCCATCTAATCCAACCCCCACTTGTGCAGAAATACACAAGTGAAGCACTTGTGAGAGACACCCACCCCATTTAACCCCTTGTTAAAGACCTCCAAAAGAGAATCCTTCTTTGTTCCAAAGAGTGTCCATATTCCAACAGCTCCTGCCTTCAACACATACAGTCAACCCTCCACATTTGCAGCTTTGACTTTTGTGGATCTGATTATTTGTGGATTTGATTAATATAGCTGCCCACTCTAGGAATCTCTAGGTGCTCCAACACAATTCTGCTGGAAGTTGACCACAAAGGTGTGCTGAAGACCCTAGAAGAAAAACATTTCTCTAGGCATTTGTAGGTCCTCCCAACATGATTCTATGATCAACCTCTGGCAAATGTTGACCATATAGTAGTTGCACTGGAGGTCCTGGAGATTCCTAGACAGGTTTTCTCTTGGGTAAAAAGAATAGTCTGTATTGGTGTTTTTTCCACATTCACAGGGGTCCTTCACTCCTAATCCCAGCAAATGTGGAGGGACCACTGTACAGTAATTTTTAATACTGAATTCCTTGTCACTTGAATCTTTTTTGCGTTCTGGTCTCTGGAGCAGCAGAAAAACAAGCTGGCTCCATCTTCCGCATGGCATCCCTTCAGGTATTTAAGTGAGCCTTCATGAGATGAGCTGCATCCTCCCTCCGACTCAAAAAGGGGCAGCTTGCCTCCGGTACCAAAGCCATTTTGACCAGTAGCTCTTGGTGGCTTCATTATCCACCATGATTTTCTCCAATTCCTTTCATCTTGTGGTGGTGAGTTCCAGAGTCTGGTTCTGTGCTGGATGAAGACCTTTTTTGTTGTCCTGAATTACCCACCATTCAGCTTCTTTCAGTAACCCTATTTGCCTTCTAGCATACTTTGTACGTATGTATATTGAATCATAGCTGTCATTTTAATAACCATTCCCAGAGTTGGAACAGATTCTTTTGACACCTATCTTTCTTTCTTTTTCTTTTTCTGGCTTTACCCCATGCAAAATAATTCGGTCCTTTCCCCAAAACTGGCCATCTCATCCTCAGTGCCAGGGACCCTTCCATGCTACACAATCACACCATTGTGATGCCATATTAACTGCCATGGCTCCATCTTACACAATGCAGAGATTTGTACAAGTTGTCTCCCTTTATCCAAAATAGTTGGGACCAGAAGCATTTTGGATTTTGGAATACCTGTATTTGCACATACATCCATCTTGGAGATGGGACTCAAATCTAAACACAAAATTGACCGATGTTTTGCATACACCTAGGCTGAAGATTGGTGCCTGGGACAGGAGGTGGCATTGCATGTTGGCTCCAGAATACTTTGCCTCTGTCTCAGCTGGGCCCAATGGCTTCTGCAGGTTGAAGAAGATCCTACTGGGAATACTGTGCATATAACACATCTTGATTTCAGTAAAGACTTTGACAAGGTCCCCCATGAGATTCTGGCAAAAATCTTATAAAAAGCTCAATGCAGCTGTTAGGTGGATTTGTAATTGGTAGACCAGCCAAAGCCAAAAGGTGCTCTCAGCAATGGCTCCTCTTCTTCTTCATCCTGGAGAGAAGTGAGAAGTAGGGTGTCCAGTGGGGTTCTGTCCTAGACCCAGTTTGCTATTCAACATCTTTATCCATGACTTGGGTGAAAGAATAGGGGGCATGCTAATAAATATGCAGATGACAACAAATGACAGGTGATATGATAGCCATGTTTAAATATTTGAAGGGATGTCATATCGAGGAGGGAACAAGCTTGTTTTCTGCTGCTCCAGAGACTAGGACCCGAAACAATGGATGCAAGCTGCAAGAAAAGAGACTCCACCTCAACATTAGGAGGAACTTCCTGACAGTAAGGGCTATTTGACAGTGGAACACACTCCCTCAATGGAGATTGTGGTGGAGTCTCCTTCCTTGGAGGTCTTTAAGCAGAGGCTGGATGGCCATCTGTCAGGGATGCTTTGATTGGGAGTCCCTGCATGGCAGGGGGTTGGACTGGATGGCCCTTGTGGTCTCTTCCAACTCTATGATTCTATGATTCTATGACAGCAGGTCCCTCCTCTTCTTAGGAGAATCCCCCACTTTGTGCTTTTGAAGCAGAATCACAACAAGCTGCTCTCTCGACTTGCTTCTGAACTGCTGCAAGGCAAGTCACCTGCTCTGGCAAAGGAAGCATCCCATCCCACTAGAAGAGAATGACAACAACAACACCTGGGTGCGCTGGAAGGATAGCAACTCACTGGAATCCAGCAAAGTGATCTTCAAGGCTGTGTGTTTGTGTGTGTGCATGTGCGTTTTTAACCTCACACTTGCTCTCCAGAGATGTCCTTGAGATAAACACTCCAGTTTTGTTAGGGACAACTGGGGATGCGTCTACACTATAGAAATAATGCAGTTTGACACCACTTTATCTGCCACAATTCCCTCCTACAGAATCCTGGGATTTGTATCTTTGTGAGGCACCCCAGCACATCGGCAGAGAAGGCTAAAGATCTTATAAAACTACAAATCCAAGGATTCCATAGGATGGAGCTACAGCACCTAAAACTAGTGTCAATGCATTATGTCTACAGTGTAGATGCACCCTGGGTCAATAATAATAATAATAATAATAATAATAATAATAATAATTTGAACAGATGGGCAATTCTCTCCCAGCAAGGTCTCTTCAGCTGGAGACAATGGGTACAGGAGGGCAGATGAGAGACAGAGGGCTTGGAAAGAGGCAGGCGTGGGAGTGATGGGACAAGCAATGGAGCCTCAGAGGTGGAAACAAGGCACATGGACAACCCTCCTCTGCTCCACCCAGTTCCTCATCTTGGCTGAGGCCCCCTCCCTGCATGCCCCATGTTTGTAGGGGCCCTCACTGACATCTTTAAAAGAGGATATCTCACAAGAAGAGGAATTTCCCTCACTGCCCCCAAATAAAATCCCCCTTCAATTATGCTTCCAGCAAAACTTGAGCAGCAACCCATACCCTGAATAAAGGAGATGAGAGAGGACCCACAGAACAAGACACTGGGGTTTATTGTCAGGAATTCTCTTTGCATGTTAGTGATGGCCAGCCAGACCTGTGCTGGGCCCCAGAAGCAGGGGTTCTCTCAAAGGCACCGCTCCAGCACTAGGTCCGAAAGGGGCCAGGCTGGGACTAAAGAGACCCCTTTGCCCCCAATGCCTCCCCCAGATCGTGGAAGCCAACATTCAACCAGCCGAGGGAAGAGGGGTGCCTGAGCGGCTAAGGCACTTAGAAAGGCAATAACCCATGCCCCCCGCCTTACAGGCAAGAGAATCTCTGGCAAGGCTCCCTCCTTTCTTTGGGGCTGGGTAGGTGTACATCAGTGGATGGCGGGGCTCAGGCAAGTTCACTTGTGGAACTTCTTGCTGGAGTCCTTGGCGTGGTCAAGTAGCAGCTGGCAGGGCGTGAAGGAGCTCCCGTAGACCTCCTCGTACTTCCTCATCCGGTCCACCAGCCGCTGGGCGCTGTAGTAGTCTGCATACCGGAAGGGACCTGTCCCAGCCCCAAGGGAAGAAAATAGGTCAGACCTTCTTCCAATAGGCCTTGAGGCACCTGCTCTGAACACACAGGTACTGCCGGTCTGCATTTGCACACAGGCTGGGAGGAGAGGGAACAGGGACTCCCCATTTCACAGAACTGGCTGCCTTGGCCAATGCTTTCTCCTTTCCAGAACATGGCAGGGGTGGGGGAAAGAACCACCCAGACATTTAGTCTGAACCCTTCATGCCCCTCCAATTCCCTCCTTTTGCCCTCCAGGATGCATGTGGCTCATGAAGCCACTGCCTTTGAGAGCAGAGACGTCGCAAGCACACAAGGGGGAAATTAACTATCCCCTTCCAGCCACCAATCTAAGTGGCTGCTGGCCATTTTCACTTTGGAAAAAATGGCTGCCAGCTGCTTTCAGGTTGTCTGCTTAGGGAGGACAATAGGACATTTAACTCTGGAATTAAAAACCTGAAGGTAACCCACTTACCTCCCAGGCATGGTGGGAAGCCCAGCCCGAAGACAGCTCCGATGTCCCCCTCCACAGGATTGCTGAGGATCCCCTCCTGCAGGGTCAGGACGGCCTCATTCACAAACCGTGAGATGAGGCGCATCTGGATGTCTTCCTCCGTGGAGCTGAAAGAGAGAGAAAGAAAAGCCCACAGTGGCAATGGCTGCAGCTCGAACAAGGACCCACCAGGCCAGCCCCACTGGATGCCCTTAAACCACCAGGAAGGATGCGTCATGGCCCACTGGCCAACCATCTGCTGGGTACACAGAAAGGCATGGCCTCAGCAGCAGTAGCACCCCAGCTCTGCCACAAACAGCAAAGGCTTCCCTCTTTTTTCATAAGCTCTCAAGAGAACCAGCTGCGACTACGGGCTAAAAGAAAAGGGGCAGGCAGATCGTGCCACCCTGGGGCCACTGAACAAGCGGCAGATCTCTGGGGGGCCTGCAGTGTTCTAGCAGCTTCCCTGCTGTCTCCTGTCACTCCAAAGTCCCCTCTCCTCTCTCTCCCTTTGTTGGAGTCCATGCGGGAGCCAGGCAGAAATCCAGAAATGGATTTACATGTGAAAAGGACTGTGTACTCTGTTCTGGTTCTGAAAACTTGCTCCCAGCACCCTGTCCATTAAGGCTGCTCTGTATGCAGACTCCTCTTGATCAGACATGCTGAGAGGAGCCCTCAGTCCAGAGAGAGCAGGACTCTGACCCCACCAGAGATATACGCTCAAGCAGCCAAGAAAGACCAACCTCAGGGGTCTCATGTGAGCAGCCATTATCTCCCTAAGAAACCCATCTTTCCCTTTCCACAATACTTACACCTCTGGCTTGGCCTCCACTTTGAACTTCTCCAAGATTTCATCCATGCCGCTGTTGACGCTCCGCTCCTTCACCCCTTTTTGGTAAATATAGAAGCCCTTCCCAGATTTGCGGCCTGCCAAAGATAGGGTAAGCAATACTAAAGGTAAGGTAAAGGTAAAGGTTTCCCCTTTGACAAGATTGTCAAGTTTTGTCTGACTGTATTTTATTTATTTATTTGTTTGTTTGTTTGTTTCCAGGATTTATATCCTGCCTTTCTCCCACAATGGGATTCAAGGCTGTAGGGGGCAGTGCTCATCTCCATTACTAAGCTGAAGAGCCAGTGTTGTCCAAAGATGACTCCAGTGGTCATGTGGCCAGCCTAACTGCACAGAACGCTGTTACCTTCCCACTGAAGTGGTACCTATTTATCTACTTGCACTTTTACATGCTTTCGAACTGCTAAGTTAGCAGAAGCTGGGACTAGTGATGGGAGCTCAGTTCTTCACGCAGCACTTGGGTCTAAAACTGGCAACCTTCCAATCATCAGAACTGGTTTTAATTCTCCTTTTGCTAGCTACCTCCCTGAGGTAGTACAATGGTACAATTTTCAACCCAAGGACAAATGTTGGCAAAGTCGGCTGCTGCCTATGAAAATGCCAAATGCAGCTCAGAGGCTCCCACCATGCACACATCTCTTCTGCAATCCCACTGTGCAAATATCCCAGTGGCGTGACTGGGACTAACTGTGTTACCTACTGTGGTGACAGGGCAGAAAAAACAAAACCCTGGGCTCACAGAATCCCCCTGTGGCTGGTCAAATCTTCCCAGTCTGAACTTAGCACAGATTTCTTGTTTCCAACCTCAAAATTGTTCTGATCTAGGTTCATACCAGACTGCCAGCCATTTCCACCCTCCACGCACAGAAATTTGTCCCAATTCCATGAGTATTTTTTCAAAATGTAAATATTTTTGCACTCATATTCTTCAAGGCATTATCTCACACAAAAAATGGTCCTGTGCACATTTTTCAAATGTATGCCATTCTTTCCATATGCATTTTTCCATCACATTTTTGTTGGAGAATGAGCTGCAAGTGCAGAAACTGGGTTTCCCATCATAAAAGGCATCTGGGTCCAACAAGTATGAACTGGGTCAGCAGGCACGGAACTGCAAAGCCAATGAACTCCCCACTGACCTGAGTATTATTCCCTCCATGCCATTCACCCCGGGGACATTGTGGAAACCAAAGGAAACTAAAGAGAGAAATGCTGGATTCCTCCACAATGTTGATGTGGGGCATTTCAGGAGGGAGCTGAAACCTAGGCGCTGCCGAGTCCTAGCTTGGTCGCTTACCCAGAAAGCCCTTGTTCACCATGGTTTTCATCATCTCTATGTTCCCTCCTTTGAACCGTTCCCCAAAGGCTTTGCCCAGATCCTCAGCTACATGCGTGGCAACATCGACACCCACTTCATCAATCAGAGTTGCAGCCCCAACAGGGAAGCCAAAGCCGGTGGAGATAGAGTCTACCTTCTTGGGATCACTGCCTTCCTGTGTGAAGAAAAGGTGGGGAGCTGATTATGGAGAGAAGGATGCTTTGGGAGAAATGCACCCTATGTTCTGTTTTCTTAAGCATCTTCACCTTTCAATGCTTAAGTGCTTGTGTGGGACATACGAGGGGGAAACAGTGATTACAGCCAGAGTCATAGAATGCGAAGGGACCACAAGAGCTATCTAATCCAACCCGCTGCCATGCAGAATCCACAGCTGAAAAACATCCCTGACAGGTTGCCATCCAACCTATGCATAACAACCTCCAATGAGAGAGAATCCATGACCTTCTGGGGCTGTTAACACCTACATCAGGAACAACAAGAGCTTGAACTGACTCTGGCTCTCACAGAGAGGCAGTAAAAATCCTCAAAGAAGGCAGACAGAGACACAAGGACAGGCACAGATGCATTTGCCACAGGTTCCTAAATCGGCTGCAGGGATTGGGAGGGTGGGGGAGAGAAAGCCACCTCCCAACAGCAAATTGCTGTATCCCTCATGTACAGTTCACAGACACTGGTATTTTCCACACAGAGGAGCTGCGCACTGACTTTCAGGGAAGTTTTCCTATCAAACCCATAGCCAATCCATGACCTTAAAGCTAGAGGCAAAGTGGCAGAGACCTAAGAAACCTGACGCATTAACTGCAGCATCAGGATAGGCTGTGCTGAACCTAGCCTTGAATCATACAAGTGTTGAGGTGTGGCTCAACCTCTTTGGTCAGGTTCCAACCACTACTCACTACTTCTCCCCACAAACCCACAATGGCATCACTGGCTAAGCACCCCAGAACCCCCTGCCTTCTGCAACCAGCACCAACCTGCAGAACTCGGACTATTTCAGCCAGCATGGGGGCAAGACATCTGGTTGTGTAGAAACCGGGGCCATCCTGCAGAGAAGGAATGAGAAGAAATGTGAAGACAGGTCTGCTGAGGGTTAAGGAGGCCTCTACCAACCCATCACTCATTCACCTTGGTTCCGACTTTTTCAAGAGACACAGAAATGCCTGCTCATGAAATTCCTCATCAAAAATCTCCCCTTTGGCAGATGGGATTTGACTGGAGCCAGCCTGGGAATCCAAGGCCGCTCCAGTGTCTCTGGGGTTGAGCTTTGGGCACTGTACAGCAAGAACAGACTCTGTGAAGCATTGATGGGACTACCTAGTGTGTGTGCGAGAGAGACTGTATGCCAGGGAAAGGTGGACAACAGGTGCCCCTGCAGGGTGGCGCCCCAGCCACATCCCAAGGACCTTGCTTCCCCTTCCTCAGCCTGGCCACACAGCCATTCAGGTCACCTCTTCTTGCTCAAAGGTGGCAGCAATTCCACCACGAAGCTGTTTCTAAAAGCAGTAGAAGAAACAGCAACCACCACAACACACGTTGTTTTTGTTTTTAAGCATCTTTTGTGAGCCGCCTTCGGTCCAATTTGGGAGAAAGGTGGCATATAAAATAAATAAATAAACAAACCATGGTGCATCACCTTAACCACGATGATGACTTTCCCTTGCTTGAGGCCCATGGCAACGGCAGACGCGGCTGTGTCCTGGGAAGTCTTGTCGGTGGTGATGATCTCCAGCAGCTGCATCTTGTCCACGGGAGAGAAGTAGTGCATCCCAACCACCTGGAAGGTAAAGGGGGCAGGGAGGAGAATCAGAGCAGGATCAGGCCCTCTTGCAGAGCAGGTGGTTCTCTCTGAACCATGTGGACTGTGACTTCTGTGTGTCTGTGTATCTGTTCACCTTCAGTTTTCCCCTCACAGTGTCCCCCAAATTTCTCAAGACTACAAAGGCCAGTCAGCACAAACAATAGCTGTACTAGCTGGAGGGATGATGGAAGATGTAGTCCAGCCCACCAAAAGGTAGGGGAAGGCTGGTATTGTGAGCTTCCTCCAAGCTTTGTTCACTACCAGAAACTGACACCCATCTTTGTCGTAAGAGTTTTCCCCCCTCTGTCTACAGCAGAGGAAAGTATTCCAGCCCTTGAGCTGGGGAAGTCCAATACGCTCTTGCAGCAAGTGGTAGAATCAGGGAGCTAAACAACTTGGACCATCCCAGAACCAACATTCCGGACCCTTGTGGATGGACAATGGCTCCCCTGAAGGGGCCAGGGCAATTGCCCCACGGGATGGGGCAAACAGATGATGGATGCCAAGGGGAATTACAAAGTGCAGGACCAAACAAAAGAAACTGGACTATGAAGTAGGACCCACCTCCCCACCTCGTAGCTATGAGAACATTGCAGGTGGGTTGCTAAAAGGAAGTTTACTCCCCCATTCCATTCTCAGCCCTGGGCTGTCAGGCTAAAGCATAAACACAAAACAACCATTCTTAATGCCAGGGGTCAGCTGTTAACATCAAGGACTTTTTTTGAGTTGCCTCTGCCTTGTCACACACCACCTGCCTTGGGGTTTGTCCCATCATCAGCTGTGCAGAACTGAACTGAAAGGCTATTAGGCAAGACCAGCCATAGAGAATATGGCCTCTGCCACCAAGCAGGTGCATGCCAGAGTCCTTGATATTAACAGCACCATATTTCATCAAAGGAGATTCCACCTAAACATTGTGAAGAGCTTTCTGATGGTAAGAGCAGTTTGACAGCGGAAGACGCTCCCTTGGAGGGTGGTAGAGTCTCCTTCTTTGGAACTTTTTAAGCAGAGGTTGGATAGCCATCTGGCACAGGGAGGGCTTGGATTGTGTCTTCCTGCATGGCAGAATGGGGTTTGACTGGATGACTCTTAAGGATCTCTTTTGGGTGTAGGATTCTTTGAACTGGCTCCATCCTCTCAGGGTCCATCCCACACTTTTCCTTCCTAGAGTGGCTAACGGGAGGCAGTGGACTGGCCCCTCGGACTCACCTTATCTGGCCTTTTGCTGACTGCTGCTATCTGGTGGATGGGGAGAGCAGAGGTGTTGCTGGCAAAGATACAATGAGGAGGGACCACCTGGGGAAAGAAAGCAGATGTTAGATGATGGAAGGCATCACCATGGCTACTGCCCTGAGCTTAAAAGGTTTGAGCAGGGCTATTAGTGCCTCACTGAGACGGACGCTGCAAGTCGGAGCCAACGGGGCAGCACATAACAACAATGAATTTTAGTGGGTTTTGCCTCCTTATCAGGCACTCAACAATTAGTTTCAACTAATTTCACCAAGAATCTTCCTCTTTAGACTAGAAATGCTTTTCTACCCACCAAGAGCCTTAACACAGCCATATTGGCCTTTCACTGGGGCAGATGACTTGACATGTAGGAAGCAGGCATTGCCAAGAGTGTTGGGGGGTGTGTGCGCAGTGGGGTTTGCATAACCACTGCAAAGTTTGACAGCTCTCCATGTCTGACATTTACAAGTGTGGCAGTGTGTGTGTATGTGTGTGTCGGGGGAGCAAGAATTGCCATGGGGTGAGCAGTGCAGTTTGCATAACCACTGCAAATCTCACCCCTCCTGTGTAACCTTCACAGCCCACAGTCCCCAGCTGCAGCCACCACTAGCAGGCTGACCAGATGGGGATCCATACAGGATAAGGCCAGGGGTGGCATCACTGGTGAAGATTCTTCATAGAGAATCAGCTAAGCTTTTGCTGGGCAAAGAGTGTTCCCAGAAGCAATCCTTCCCCTTGAAAAGGCAGCAGGGAACTGAGAGGCCTCCCAGAGGCACCACCTTCTTCCCACAGTCCCAATCCCCTACTCACCTCCTCCACCTCCTTCAGCACTTTGTGCTTGATGTTGATGTCCTCAAAGACAGCTTCAATTACCATGTCAGCCTTCCCAAAGTCCTTGTAGTCCAGCTGCCCCGTCAGGTTGTTGAGGAACATGTCCCTCTCGAACGAGGTCAGACTCTTCTTCTTCACTTTGTCGTTCAGGCTGGGAAAGAGCAAACATGTGTGAGTGAGTAGGACTGAGATCAGGCTGTGGGGCTGCTAGCCTAGCACCAAGGAAGCTCCCAACACCTGAAAACTTCTTCACAAGAAAGGAGACCAGCTTGACCCCTATGTTCACTTTTCCCCCCATCAGGCAAAATTCCTTCTGTTTTTACAGGCTGGTTAACTGCTCATCTTTTATGCTGTTTTTTCTCTTTCTTAGTTGTGCAAGGTAATTTGTTGTCTCAGGGTTTTTAACAATATAATTGTTTTAAGGCAATTTTTGAAGCCCACTTGTAAATACTTGTATGCAATACAAGGATGCAATACAAATAGAGACAATCAAGCAAAAGCCACCTGCTTTGGGGGCTTGGGCTTTTCTTTCATGGAGCTCAGCCTTTCTACCTCTATGCCAGAGGAAAATGCTGATCCTAAGGAGCAGCTATAGATGATCCCAAAAAGCTGAGAGAGGATGGGAGAAAAGGGAACCAAGCCAAACCAAAACTGTGCTCAAGGGAGGTACATCCACTGATACCATTTGCCCTGAATGAGGGGAAACATGAAGTCCACAACATTCAAGAGGACTGTCCTCTTCCACCTTCATGGCCTCTCCAAGACAGTGTTGGCAATGGTCAGTGAGGTCCTCTCTGATCTTCAACGTGTCCCAAGCCAGTTGCTGGCAAAGTTGCTCATCCCCCTCTGTGGTGCCAGTAGTTTCTGCCTCTCTTTTGTAGAAAGCAAGGAAGGTCCAAATTTGGAAGGAGGCAAGCGCAAGGAAAGTTCTCAGAAAAGCAAAGTGAGAACTGCATAGGATGCAGCTTGCCCGGCAGCTATTATTTTCTATTCTAAAACCCTCTTTACACATACACACCACTGCCAAAATTGTAAGACCCAACAGGGAGAGAAGTCCATGAGCCCCCGCTTACTGACAAGAGGAATTCTGCACATGCTTAGCTGAGCAACACCACCGCAGACCCTCCCAAGGGCTAAACATGGACATGGCACTGGGAAGATAAAGCTCTGGCTAGGCTTAAATCCCTCCACTACTTATTTTATTTTATTTCATTTAAAGACATTTGAATTTATTGCGCCTCAATCATCAGGGCTCCCAAGGTGATGAATAATGGATAAAAACATTTAAGATGTTAAATAGGATAATTGAAAACCATCTACAACACTTCTTTCAAGATAGTTCTAAAGCCTCAGACAATTAAAACTGTTGAAAATACCCAGAGCAGCCACCCTTCAGTTTAAGATCCAAATGCTTGTGGAGCTGGACTGTAAGTGAACCTACCCTTTGTAGACCTGCTGCTGTCCTCTGCTCAAGCCTTCCAAGGCCGTGTCCTTCAAGATGGTGGTCAGTCCCTTGTCCACAGAGACCTGGGCAATGCCTGCCCCCATCAGCCCTGCCCCCAGGATGGCAAGGTTCCTGCAGAGAGAAAGGTGGATGAGTGGATGGACGGACACACAGACCAATACAACAGAGAAAGAAACAGCCATATTAGTTCTGTTTTTGTAAAGGAGGGAGCAAAAAGAAGAACCTGGTACAGATTGAGACTTCCTTATTAGAAATTCTTGAGACCAGAAGTATTTGGAATTTTGGATTTATTTATTTTTTAAAATGGAATATTCATACATAAATAACAAGGTACCTTGGAGATGGGACCCAAATCTAAACATGAAATTCATATATGTTTCACATACACTTTGTACACATAGCCTGAAGGTAATTTTATATATATTATTTTAAATAATTTTATACATGAAACAGTTTGTGTACACCAGGGGTAGGCAACCTAAGGCCCGGGGGCTGGATGCGGCCCCCCGAGGCCTTTGGACCGGCCCCAGGCCGGTTCTGCCGCCCCCGCCGCCGCCCCCCACCATGATGATATTGATTATTGTTGTTATTACTTGTTCTTGGGGTTTTCTTGGCAAAATCTCCACAGGGGCTTTGCCATGGCTTTTCTGGGGCTGAGAGAGTGTGCATGCATATTTTAATTTTTTTTAATTTTATTTATTTATTTATTTATTTTTGGTGCTTCGGCCCCCCAATTGTCTGAGGGACAGAAACCCAGCCCCCGGCTCAAAAAGGTTGCCTACCCCTGGTGTACACTGAACCATTAGAAAGAAAGCCACTCATGTGGATGGTTTTGGAGTACTGTATTTTGGATTGTGGAATTCTGGGTAAGGGATGCTCAACCTGTAGCACCTTTTAGACCAGGGGTAGGCAACCTTTCCCCTTTAAGGGCCGAGGGACTTCAGCTCCCAGAATCCCAGGAGCTCTTGGCCAACATGGGACTATTGGCCAACATGGCTGAGGCTTCTGGGAGCTGAAGTCCCTCGGCCCTTAAAGGGGAAAGGTTGCCTACCCCTGTTTTAGACCAACCAATGTATTCATTTTAGCATGACCTTTTGTGGATTGCAATGCACTTCTTCAGATACAGTGACGGAGTAAAACATTCAGTCTCAGTTGGAGTAGGGAGGGATGATAGTGAAGCCAAAATGTCACATGGAGGCCTTTTTTAAAAGGCTTTTTAAAAATAAAGTCTTTAAAGCAGGGGTAGGCAACCTTTCCCCTTTAAGGGCCGAAGGACTTCAGCTCCCAGAATCCCAGGAGCTATTGGCCAACATGGGACTATTGGCCAACATGGCTGAGGCTTCTGGGAGCTGAAGTCCCTCGGCCCTTAAAGGGGAAAGGTTGCCTACCCCTGCTTTAAAGAATGGGCTGGGGATTTTGTACTGTTTTAATTGTATTGTTTTTAAGCATTTTAATCTTTTCAACTGCATTTTATTATTTTAATGAATAAAGTATTTTAATACTGTATCAGTTTACTTCTATTTTAATGTCTACTTTTGTATATTTTCAATTGATTTTTTTAAAATTGTAAGATACTTTGAGTCCCCACTTGGAAAAAAAGTGAGATAGATAAATAAATAAAGAATGCCCCTTAGTTTCCTTCCAATAAGATTACTATAATGTGCTCAATGTGGGGCTGCCCTTGAAAAGTGTTCATAAACATACACCACTGTTTTTAAAGGACTGGCACTGGCTGCCAATAAGCTTCTAGTCTCAATTTAAAGTGCTGATGATGACACTCAAGGCTGTAAATGGCTTGGGACCTTGACATTTGAAGGAGCACCTCTCCATACATACATCCACTTGAGGATCTGGGGTCAGTTGGGGTGTGTGTGTGGCTCCTGTATTTGCCATCAGTCAAGGCTATAAACCAAGGGAAGACATGAAAGTAGAGCCTTCTTTGTGGGGGCACCCTAGTTTGGGATGCCCTCCCCTTAGAAGCCTCACTGGCCCCAATGTTGCTGTCATTCCGGCATCAAATAAAAAGATGGCTTTTTATTAAAACCTTTGAGGACTACTTCATTCTACATAAATCTACACAGGTGCTCCATTTTAAATGGCTTTAACTTATTTTAACCTGCTTTCTTTGAACATGATAAATGGTTTAGAATGGTTTAGCCTGCTTAAATTACTTTTTACTGTTTTAAACCAGTTAATTTTATTATTTGCTGCCCTGAAATCTTCAGAAATAGGGTGTGAAGCAGAAAGAATGAGGTTGACTACTCTGTTTGGTGTCTGGACTGGTTTGCCAGTGAGCCTTCATGGACAATCGGAAGCCACAGGATGAGCCAGTCTGCAGCTGGACTTACTTGACTGGTTGCTTTGGCTGCCCGAACTTGTTCTTCTTGCACTGCACCTGGCCATGGTAGAGCCCTATCAGGGCCTTGCATTCAGGGGTCTTCCCAAGTTCCCCAAATTTCTGCAAGAAGACAGGGGAGAGAGGAAATTGAGGAATGCCCCAGTCACAGGTTCTGGTCATGGGAGCAGGATGCAGTGCCCATGACGTGACCCTGAAGGGTGAAAAGCCCAGCATTGGAGACCTGAAGACCAGGGCACATAATAAAACTTATGGGGGAAGTAGGAATGTTACTACCTACAACATGCGTGTCATAGAATCATAGAATCGTAGAGTTGGAAGGGACCTCAAGGGCCATCCACATGATCATAGAGTTGGAAGAGACCACAAGGGTCATCCAGTCCAACCCCATGCCATGCAGGAATACATGATCAAAACACCTCCGAAAGGTGGCATCCATCTGGCCATGTGACAGCTCCAAAGAACATGGACCCCTCTTCTTGCTGCTCAAGTGCAACCTACTGACACTTCTCCCATACACTGGATGCTCTGCTTTTTTTAACTTGGTTTGGTACAGTGGGATGCAGAAGCCAGAGGCACAAATCCTGCCTTCTGGTCCAGGTTTGCTTATGAGCAGAAGGAACAGAGAGCAGAGTGTCTTTGCAGAAGGCCCAGCAGTCCCAGCCTGTCCAACTTGTTTCAAAGGGGAGACAGGACCTCTGGGACAGAGATGCTCTGGGGATACCCTCATCCACAGACAGGGCCTCTGCTCTTTGTCAAATCACATGACCATCTGCAGAACCCAGAATATTTGGAGACAGATGCAATGAAGAAAGAATACAGGATATGCACAATCTACAGGAAAGCAAAATCTATAAAGCAACAGTGGTTTGTGTGCACCGTTGCTATATTCACATCCCTAAGCACCCATTACCCATGAAGGCACAAAGAACTGACAAGACATAAGAGTGAAAAAAAAGACATGTTCTGGATCCAACTCCAGTTCTAAGAAAAGGAAAAGGAAAAAATCAGAGTAGGAAGCCAATGAACACTGGGAAAAGTCTGGGGCTCAGGCCAGTGACACTGTTGTGTGGAAACACAGTGCAGGATGCAACAAGGGCAGAGCGACCTGCAGATGTCAGGATGGGAGGTCACATGTGGGCCACCAGGAAACGTAGGAATTGTGACAAAATGGAGACTGATGAGACACATGGCAAAGGACACTTGGCAGGAAATGGCATGAGAGCAGTTCTCTCCTGTAAAATGATACTTGTCCACAGGTGGCTAGCTGAGCAGGCCCTTCTGTCTGGCACAATGTATGCTCAAAGAAGACCAAGTGAGAAGATGCACAAAGGAAAACATGCACCAAGCTGGAAAAATGCAGCAATGCCAGAGGCAGACTGCTAGATGCAGAGCAGAGGCCAATTTCAGCACTAGAACCCCCTCCCCAAAACTGAAACCAGAAATAACGTCTACTTTCCTTTTTTATAGCCAATTTTTCATTTCTGGAAGACTGGTGGGTTGGACAATATTGCAGTGCCATTTTCCCATCGCTCCAGAAGTTAACATTTTCCAACCAGGTTGCGGGGGGGGGGGGGGGGGGGCAGCAGACAATTTTCATCCCACAAAACAGTAGACTTGGAGTGGCAAAAAAAGTCCATGGAGTCCAGGGTTTGTGCTAGATGAAGGCCGAGCTGTTTGTGACCTGTGGCTAAAAGGATACAGCTAATCCGTCTGCCCGACCCGTCCCACCTTCGCCTTCCCTTTGCTTGGGGCTACCAGACTGTCCATGCCGCAGTTCTCCCACTGGCTTGGCCTTCCCCCTCCTACTGTACAAGCCTCCCAGGAAACATCGATGGCCTTCTCCCTTCCAGGAGGCAGTGCTGGGCTTAACAGGATGCCTGCCTGGAGGCTGACCAGCATACCTGTTTGGCCCAGAGAAGGTGCTGAGGCACACTGGGGCCAACAAAAAGAGTGCTGCGATTTGAAAGGTCCACTTTGTGATGGGAAGCTTTTAGCTTTATGAGGCCTCTCTGGGGAAGGGCAAAGAGCAGCAAGGAGCACTTCCCAGATTCCAGCCCTCAGTGGGAATATCAGGCTGGGCAGGTCAATAATTCAGGGAGTACTGCATTTCCAGCCCCTGTGGTTTAAATGAACCGAGGCTCCTCTTCTTTATTATTCCTGTGGAGTCAGATTCTTAAGGAACAGCCCCCCCCCCGCGCTTTTTCTCCTCACGAGAGGGAAAGATGCAAAGATCCTTTACCTGGGACTCAATGAGGTATCCGGCTTCATTGCCCTGCTCCAGGCCAGTCTTCACAACCTGAACCAGAGAGACACAAAGTCAGTTATTCTTTCCCAAAAGACTTCTGCACCGTTCCTCAGCACAAATTTGCCAATGCATTTTGCAGTAACTGACAAAAACACAAACATAAAAAGCGGTGCCAAAAACAAATGCCATGTTTAAGGAGTTTATCCCATGGGGCTAATGAAGCGCAAATACAGCAGGATATTTATCACACAACTTTGCATCTCTCCTGTTGCTGTTGCTTTTCAATTGTTGGTGGAGCACACCTTTTCATTGACCATTTGAAATCGTGTGACAAGTACTCAAAACACTATTATCCTACTGGAATTGTGCTTTGTTAGCCTCATGCGATAAACTCCTGAGAAACAGTTTAACAACAATTATGTATTACTCATCAACATAGTTATGTTTTAAATGCTTTTGAACTGTTTTAAAGTAGTACTGGTTTTAATAGGACATTTTATTTAATGGACTGTAAACTTTCTTTTAAAGAGAGCTACCATGGTATGGTGGTTTTTGAGTGTTGGCTTAGGACTCTGTGAAACCAGAGTTTGAGACTCAGCCCCAGAAACTCACTGGGTGACCTTGAGAAAGTCACACTCTCTCAGCCTCAGAGGAAGATAATGGTGACAAATCTCTGAAGAAATCTTGACAACCCCATGATAGGGTCACCTTAGGGTGGTCCTAAGTTGTAAATAACTTGAGCCCCTGGGAATAGGGAACTTACTTCAATGATGTTCAAAGGTGCTGGGTAGAGCCCTTTCGTCTGCTTCTGGACCCGTCCCTCCACGGTTTTGTAGACTTGTTGCCGCACAAAGGGAATGGCCATGGCGTAGTCTGTCACCCCTGCAAAGCAACACAATGAGGCCTTCAGGGCAGGACAGCCCTGTGTCACAAGAGGACAGGGAGGGAAGAGAGCAAAGGCTCCTTAATAATAATAACAACAACAACAACAACAACAACAATAATAATAAATGTTATTTCTAACCCGCCCCTCTGCAAGGCAACCGGGGCAGCGTACAACAGATTAAAACAATACAAGAGTAAAACACAGCACCAAATACTCCCCCTAACCCTTAGCCAGGAACTAAAGAGAGGCAAGCAGATCTGCCAGAGTGGACCCACTCACTCTGAACCAGCCCCTTGGCCTTCTTCTGAGAAACCGTCTTGTTGACCAATCCTCTGGCAAAAGTGATGGCCACCTCCTCCAGGTACTCCAGTGTCCGTTCTTCAGGACTCTTGATACCTGGACCTGCAGATGCAGTTATTCAAGAAACCATGTATCAGAATTTGGAATTAATGTGTGTTAGATTTTGACACATCACCACTAATTCACTAATATTTACACTAATAGTGGCCAAACACTGTAGAGATTAATAATAATAATAATAATAATAATAATAATAATAATAATAATAAATGTTATTTATATCCCACCCCTCTGCCAGACAATCGATTTCGATGATAACAATTTTCCATCACTTATAAGTATCTCAATAACAATAATGACACTGATGACAATAATAAAATTATACTATATCCCACCTTTCTCCCAAAACAGGGACTTAAGAAGACTTACAATTTTAAAAGGACAACACAAGTAAAAACTTAAAGAAAGTGAACATTAAAATGAAATTAAACTACAGTAAGCGCTCCATATTTACAGCTTTGACTTTTGCGGCTTTGATGATTCATGGATTTGATTAATATGTTCCCTCTTGGAATTTCTAGTTTCTCCCAATGTGACTCTGTGGTCGCCTTCTGCCAGAAATTGTGCTGGAAGACCTAGAGATTCCTAGAGAGAACACTTCTCTAGGTCCTCTAATGCAATTCTATGGTCAACTTCCAGAAGATAAGCACAGAGTTGCGCCAGAAGACCTACAGATTTTTAGAGAGGTGTTCTCACAGGCAAACAAAAATAAAAATAAAAATAGTGGGGGGGGGGTTATTTGCAATTTTTCCATGTTCATGGGGTCCTGCACCCCTAACCCCAGTGAATGTCCATTGTATTTACAGCATTTAAAAAGCTATTTAAAAGGGTTCATTTTAAAGCATTGCAGCACCCCTTAGACGATTTCTTAGAAACTTTCTAAAGTCTATGTTTTAAAAGCCTACCAGAATAAAAAGGGTTTTGTCTGCTGATGAAAGGAGAACAAGGAGGAGCATCCTGGTCTAGCTGGGAAGGGAGTTGCAGAATCTGGGGGCAGCCACCGAGAAGGCCCTCTCTTGCATCACCACCAAATGTGATTGCAACGGTGGTGGGACTGAAAAAGATCCTTTTGTGAGGGCAGCAGGGATGGGACAGGCTCATAAAGGAAGTTACGGTCAGCCTAATAGCCTGGACCTGAACCATAGAGGGCTTTATAGGTCAGAACCAGCACTTTGAATTGTGTCTCGAAACAAGTTGGCAGCCAGTGGAGCTGTTCCACACGGGCACCGTGTGGTCTTGAGTTGTGCAAGGATGTGTTTTCACATTCCCTGCTTCCCCAGCTAGGAACTGAAAGGACAAGAATGGGGGGAAAGGAGCATCCTCTCTGCTTTTCTCATCTCTCTTTCCCCAAACTAGTGCTCAGTTTGCCAGGAGGGGAAACTGTCAGAAACCCACCCATGAGCTACTCCTATTAGAAGGCACAGTCTATCTGTAGCTCCTTGGGAGTCCACAGGTAAGTCATTTTGGTGCCATTCTGATTTTGGGAGGTGTCTAGCCTTCCAAACAAGGTTAGACTGGTGCCAGCCTCTCTGGGAGAGAGAGTATCACAAATCCTGCCCAAATACAGCCCTGCATACAAGGCAAGAAACCCATATGGGAGCTAAGGGCTGTGTGTGTGTGCGTGCGTGCATGTGAGTCTATGGGGAAGAAGGGTCTCAGTCTAACCTAGGGGATCCACAAGCTGGTCCACCAGTCCCATCTTTTTGGCTCTGTCTGCCCGAATATTGCGTCCAGTCAGCATCATGTCGAAAGCAGCAGGAATCCCCACCTGCAATGCAGAAAGAGGGGCTTCACATCTTAGGAAGGCAGACACCGTCCTCCCTCCCCATCGCCAGACCCAGGCAGAGGTCCATCCAGGGCACCCTCCAATTTGCGCCCACTCACCATCTTGGGCAGCCTCTGAGTGCCTCCAGCCCCTGGCAGCAGCCCCAGCAGGACTTCAGGTACGCCCAGGACTGTCTTTTTGTCTTTGGTGGCTATTCTGTATTGACAGGCAATGGCAACCTGGAGAGAGAGGATTCAGGGAGCTCCATCACAGACCCACTTCCACACATTCTTTACAAATGCTTGTGCTCAGAGAAGCGCCCTCCTCCCGTCTCACCATCTCTTCTGATTCTGGACTCATCCTAGGACCAGCCTGCTTGAGACAGGCCCATGAAGAGCTACCCCCAGGACTCCAGAGGTTGCCCTTAGGAGTTCCCTATCCAGATGGTGAAAAACATCATCACAGTCCAGCCTTTTAGGGCAGAAGGGGGTGAGTCTGCATGGTTGTCCAGAGGTTGCTAGATCAGTACTCCCATCAGCCCCAATCTGCCTAGCCAATGGTGATGCATAATGGGACTTGCAGTTCAGCCACATCCCAAGGGACAGGCATTTTACCACCCTGTGTTAGAGAGAGACAGGTGGGTGCCCTTGCCATGAGCATGGAGGGGGGATAGGCTCACAGATGGGAAGTCCCCAATTTAGGTGGCATAGTTAACTGTTATTTGTGAGACTGTGGGAAAAGTCTACACTGTACCTAAACGTAAATATGGGATGATTACCCGTATTTTCCAGCGTATAAGACGACTGGGAGTATAAGACAACCCCCAACTTTTCCAGTTAAAATATAGAGTTTGGGATATACTTGCCGTATAAGACGACACCTCTTCCAATGGGGGAAAATGAGAAAGTGTTGGGGGGAAGGACTGCCAATATACTAGGTGATGCATTCTGGGGTATGTACAATTTGCAGCCAAATAAGTGACCCTGGGCATGTCACACACTCTCACCCTCAGGGGATGGTAATGGCAACCCCCATTTGAAGAAACATGCCAAGAAAACCCCATGATAAGATTGCCTTAGGGTCGCCATAAGTCGGAAAGGACTTGAAGACAAACAAGAACAACAAAAAAGTCTGCAGTTGTTTCATAGGTAGTGCATGGGAATAGGAGCCAGCATGGTGTAGTGGTTTCAGTGTTGGACTACCACTCTGGAGACCTGGATTTGATTCCCCACTCTGCCATGAAACCCACTGGATGAACTTGGACAAGTCACACACTTTCAGCCTCAGAGGAAGGCAATGGCAAACCTCCTCTGAACCAGTCTTGCCAGGATAGGGGTTCACCTCTTATCCGCTGCTGCTTCCTCCTCCTGCCTCAAGACACCCCTTCCTCCCCCTCCTCTGACCTGGACTTCCTCTCTTCCTCCTCCTCCCGCTGCGCCACCCCTCCCCCCCCGGCGTATAAGACGACCCCCCGACTTTGGAGAAGATTTTCCTGGGTTAAAAAGTAGTCTTATACGCCAGAAAATACTGTGGTATTTTGAGGCAAAGAAAATGGGGTCACATATCAAAAGGAATGTTAACAAGGTGGAATGGCATTATCTGCTGTGGTGCAATGTAGGGGTGGGAACCATATGGCCTTCTGATGTCGCTGGACTGCAAGTCCAAACATCCTTCATGACTGGCTATGCTGGACAGTGGTTGATGGGAACTGCAGTTCAATGGTGAAGGGTCTGGAAACCATGCCCTATCCGGAACGACTTAGGGAACTGGGTATGTTTAGCCTGGAGAAGAGACAGTTAAGAGGTGATATGATAGCTCTGTTTAAATATTTGAAGGGATGTCATATTGAGGATGGAGCGAGGTTGCTTTATGCTGCTCCAGAGAATAGGACCCAGAACAATGGATGCAAGCTACAGGAAAAGAGATTCCACCTCAACATTAGGAGGCACTTCCTGACAGTAAGAGCTGTTCAACAGTGGAACACTCTCCTTTGGAGAGTGGTGGAGTCTCCTTCTTTGGAAGTCTTTAAACAGAGGCTGGATGGTCATCTGTTGTGGGTGCTTTGACTGCAAGTTCCTGCATGGTAGAATGGGGTTGGACTGGATGGCCCTTGGGGTCTCTTTCAAGTCTAGGATTCTATGATTCTAACATATGGAACGGCTGTGTGATTCCCATCCATGATGTAACATAGTTCAGTTGTTTTCTTAAAAGGGCATATGATTTTTTTTTAGCATTGTAACAGGACATTTTATGCCATTTGCCCATAAACAATCCATGGAGGCTGAAGGGTGTGTGAAAAGCACACATCTCAGAGTAGGAAGAAGAAAGATCAGGGGCAAAATGCAGGGTATAAGGTCCCACACTTAAGGACAGCCTTCCTAAACAAGGCACTCACCAGATATGCTATACTACATATCCCATCATCCTCCAGCCAGGATGGTGGGATTGCTACACATTTGGAAAGTGTCAGGAGGGCATCTTAAGACTTCCTCAAAGTGTTCTTTGGAAATAACCATTAACAAAAGGCAACCAAGTCCATCCAGTGTATTACATGCCATTTTCTCCTCCATTTCATGCTTTCTAACATGGGTTTTAATTTGATTAACATAACAGCAAATTTATTAACCTTTCCCTCACCCAGCTTTAACATCAATGGATAAATGAAGCACATTAATGCTTAACAAAAAACACTGAGCTTTTTCAACCAACGAACTTAATCAATTTCTGCTTGTTTTCTGCAGAAATTGCAGCTGCCTTCCGAACTCCACCCCACTCGCCGGGCAAACCTTGGTCTGACCAAGAGCCCCCCGCTTCCCCCAGGAATCCCTCTGCCCTACCTCCAGCCCTCCTCCAAGGCAAGTCCCACTGATGGCAGCCACAATGGGCTTGGGGGACTTCTCAATTTTTGCCAGCATCTTCTGCCCCTCCTGAGAGAGCTCTGTGATCTCTTGGCTGGATTTGCAGGTTTCAATCATGCTACGAGTAGAACGGAGAAGGAACAAAAATGATTTTGTGGTTGCACAACAAAGCAGACAAGCACAGGATTGTCTTCCCTTCAAAGCAATCAAGCCTTTACTCCTCCAGAGAAGGAAATGAAACTGCCCCAGACATGACAAGGCTGATGTACCGGTATCTATCTCTTTGTAAATGTCACTGTAATGGTCTCCAAAGGCAATCTCCCCCCATCTCAAATACTCTGCCAGGACCTGGGGCTATTTGGAGACTCTGGGAACTATATTTTTATGAGACGTTTAGCCTTCTGTCAGAGAGCTCTGATGCCACAATAAACTATAATAACCAGGATTCACTAGCATTGAGCCAGGGCAGTTAAAGTGGTCTCAAACTGGATTATTTTTCCAGTATGTTTTGGTCCTCTGATCAAACATTAGAAGGAACCTCCTGATGGTGGAAGGGATCCCCTTGGAAGGCGGCGGACCCTCCTTCACTAGTGTTTTTGAAACGGGGGCTGGATGGCCCTCTCTCAGTGGATTTCTGCATAGTTCATTTCCTTCATTTATATCTTGCCTGCCTGCCAACAAGCAAAAGACCCAGGGCAGCTTACCCCAAGGCTAAAACAAAATACTGTTAAAAACTTGATATTACATATATCTTTTAAAAAGCAAATCAAAATTTAATTAGCTATCATGTAAAACTTTAAGGTCTAGCCAAAACTTTAAGGTCTAGCAAATTCCTCACTAGCCTCGAAGACAATTTCTTTGTCCAAAAGGTGGAAGAGGCAACATGGGGATCAGCTATTTTAGATCTGATCCTAACTAACAGGGATGACCTGGTCAATGGGGTGCAAGCAGTTGGATCCTTAGGCGGGAGTGATCATGTCCTCCTGGAGTTTCTTATACAGTGGAAAGGAGAATCCAGGCATAGTCAGGCACTTTCTAGACTTTAGGAGAGCTGATTTTAGTAAACTTGGGGAAATATTGGGGGTGATCCCATGGACAGGAATACTAAAAGAGTTCAGGACAGATGGGAGTTTCTCAAAAGGGAGATACTGAAGGCACAATCTCAAACTGTTCCAATGAGAAGGAAAAATTGGAGGTGTCTCAAGAAACCGGGTTGGATGACAAAGAACTTTCAACTGAACTAAATTTTAAACGGAGATGTATAAGAAATGGAAGAGGGGCGAAATCACTAAAGAGGAATTCAGACAAATAGCTAGCACATGTAGGGCTAAAGTCAGGAAAGCCAAAGCACAGAATGAGTTCAGGCTTGCTGGAGGGGTCAAAGACAATAAAAAGGGGTTTTTTGGGTATGTCCATAGCAAAAGAAAGAAGAAGGAAATGGTAGGGCCACTGCGCAGAGAAGATGGAGAAATGCTAACAGGGGACAGAGAAAAGGCAGAACTACTCAACACCTTCTTTTGCCTCAGTCTTCTCTCAAAAGGAAAAGGGTGTTCAACCTGAGGAAAATGGAGCAGAGGACACAATAGGGGAAATGCAGCACAGAATAAGTAAAGAGGAGGTACAGGAAGCAAAACAAAGTAAAAAGGCTTCATTTATATACCGCTTCATATCACGCTATGGGATGTCTAAGTGGTTTACAACTGTAAGCTCATTGCCCCCCAACAGTTGGGTACTCATTTTAGCGACCTCAGAAGGATGCAGGCCTGAGTCTAGCCTGAGCCCTGGCTAGTACTGAACTCGCAACCTTGTGGTCTATGAGTGAGTGGCTGCAGGACAGGCATTTAACCACTGCGCCACCAGGGCTCCTAGGGAATACCTGGTCAATCTAAATGAATTTAAGTCTCCAGGACCAGATGAACTACATCCAAGGATATTAAAAGAACTGCAAATGTAGTCTCAGGGCCACTGGCAATAATAATCTTTGAGAACTCCTGGAGAACAGGAGAAGTCCCAGCAGACTGGAGGAGGGCAGACATTGTCCCCATCTTCAAAAAGGGGGGGAAGAGAGGATCCCAACAACTATCGCCCAGTTAGTCTGACATCAATACCGGGAATGATTCTAGAACAGTTCATTAAACAAAGAGTCTGTGAACATTTAGAAGGGAATGCAATAATTACTAAAAGTCAACATGGGTTTCTCAAAAACAAGTCATGCCAGACTAATTTGATCTCTTTTTTGGGTAAAATTACCAGTTTGGTAGATGAAGGGAATGCTGTGGATATAGCAAATCTTGATTTCAGTAAGGCCTTTGACAAGGTTCCCAATGACATTGTGACAAACAAGATAGTAAAATGTGGGTTAGACAAGGTGACTGTTTCACGGATTTGCAATTGGATTGGCTGACCAGCCAAACCCAAAGGGTGCTCAGCAATGGCTCCTCTTCTTCATCCTGGAGAGAAGTGACCAGTGGGATGTCCAGTGGGGCTTTGTCCTGGGCCCAGTATTATTCAACATCCTTATCAATGACTTGGATAAAAGAATAGGGGGCATACTTATCAAATTTGCAGATGACACCAAATTAGGAGGAATAGCTAATACCCCAGAGGACAGGATCAACATTCAAAATGACCTTAATAGATTAGAAAGCTGGGCCAAAGCTAACAAAATGAATTTCAACATGAAAATATGTAAGGTACTGCTCTTAGGGCAAAATAAAAAATAAAAAATGAAATGCATAGATATAAGATGGGGGACACCTGGCTTATGCGGCAGCTAAAAAGGCCAATGCGATTTTAGGCTGCATCAATAGAAGTATAGTGTCTAGATCAAGGGAAGTCATAGTGCCACTGTATTCTCCTCTGGTCAGGCCTTACCTAGAATATTATGTCCAGTTCTGGGCAGCAAAATTCAAAAATGATGTTGACAAATTATTAGAGCGTGTCCAGAGGAGGGTGATCAAAATGGTGATGGGTCTCCAAATCATGCCCTATGAAGAACGACTTAGGGAACTGGGTATGTTTAACCTGGAGAAGAGACGGCTAAGAGGTGATATGATAGCCCTCTTTAAATATTTGAAGGGGTGTCATGTTGAGGAGGGAGCAAGTTTGTTTTCTGCTGATCCAGAGAATAGGAGACAATGGAGCAATGGATGCAAACTACAGGAAACAATTCCACCTCAACATTAGGAGGAATTTCCTAACAGTGAGAGCTGTTTGACAATGGACCACACTCCCTCAGAGAGTGGTGGAGATTCCTTCTTTGGAGGTCTTTAAACATAGGTTGGATGGCCATCTGTCGGGAATGCTTTGATTGGGAGTTCCTGCATGGCAGAAGGGGGGGGTTGGACTGGATGGCCCTTCTTGGGGTCGCTTCCAAATCTAGGATTCTATTATTCTATGCTGCCTCGGAGGGTGGTTGAGTGTCCTTCTTTGGAGGTTTTTTAAACAGAGGCTGGATAGATATCTGTCACAGGGAGGGGTTGGATGGTGTCCTCCTGTATGGCAGAAGGAGGTTTCACTGATGGCTCTTGAGGTCTCTAGGTTTCTATGACTGTCCTGGACTATGACTCCAGAGACCAGGGCTCAATTCCCCACTTGGCCATGAAACCCACTGGGTGACCTTGGGCAAGTCACAGGTCACAAGTCCCTCAAGGCGCCATCCTGTTCAACATCTATATGAAGCCGCTGGGCAAGATCATTTGGAGTCATGGGGCGGGGTGTTATCAGTATGCTGATGACACCCAGATATATTTCTCCATGCCTCGGTCTTCAGCTTTGACTTCAGATGGCGTCTCTCCTCTCAATGATTGTCTTAAGGCCGTAATGGACAGGATGAGGAAAAAGAGACTGAGACTGAATCCAGATAAAACGGAGGTACTTGCAGTAACGGCCCCAAAACTAGATACTGGGATACAACCTCCAGTCCTGGACAGGGTCACACTCTCCATGAAGGACTGTGTTCACAGTCTGGGGGTGCTCCTGGATCAGTCGCTTCAGATAACTAATCAGGTGAATGCGACGGTCAGGAGCGCCTGCTATCAGCTTTGGCTTATACGCCAGCTGCACCCTTTCCTGGAAATTAGGGACCTTGAAACTGGTGCACGCGCTGGTAACCTCACATCTGGATTTCTGCAATGCGCTCTACATGAGGCTACCTTTGTGCTTGGTCCGGAAACTTCAACTAGTACAGAATATGGCAGCCAGGCTGGTCTCAGAAACATCAAGCAGAGACCATATAACACCAGTATTAAAGTCTCTTCCCTGGCTGCCTATTAGTTTCCGAACCCAGTACAAGGTGTTCGTCATGACCTTTAAAGCCCTAAATGGCCTGGGTCCAACCTATCTTTGGGACCGCCTCCTCCCATACAATCCATCCTGCACACTCAGGTCCTCTGGGAGGAATTTGTTACAGCCTATAAAAACGAGGCTGTCTACTACCTCCCAGAGGGCCTTTTCGGCAGCCGCTCCCAGATTATGGAACGACCTGCTGGACGAGATCCGTCAGATTACGACTTTAAGAAAGCTGTCAAGACAGATCTCCCGGCCTTAAGAGTCAGTCATCGTCTCCTTCCCTACTCTCTGCTACAGCTAGGGTTTGTCAATATTATTATTATTATTATTATTATTATTGGCTGTCAGCCTCGAGGGAAGGCAATGGCAAACCTCCGAACAAATCTTGCCATGAAAACTCTATGATACATTTGCTTTAGGGTCGCCGTAAGTCGGGAATGATCTGAAGGCACACAACAACAACAACACCTCGATACTGGCACAGACAAGGGGGAACCTCAACAGCCCCAAATTCTCTGCCCTGGACAGCTCACTCCCTGGTGATATTTGTTGGAGGGCAGCTTTTCACTCGCACAATGGGACCCTCAACTCTCATATGCAAAAGAGAAACAACTTTTCCTGTCACCAACAAGTTAAGCAGGTGGCCTTTCTAGTTTGGACAGGTATTAATGTTCTAATCTGCACACATACATCTGAGAAAACACCACTGAAGTCGAAACCCTCAATTAAAACAGGGTTGATGGCCATCCCAGTGGGTTGGTTGTGCCCTAGCCACCCCAGCTCTGTCCTGCAGGGGGCAGCAGGTATACATACACCTTCCCTCCTTCCTCCCTAATTCACCTTCCTTTGCAGGTTGGCAGGGCTCAGCCTGTTGGCCCCCTGGACTGCGCTGCTCCCCCAGCACCTACCTTCCCTGGAATTCTGGGCCTGACTCAGGGAGCCCATGATCTTATCTTTTGGATGGAATATCTCTGCCTCTACTTGTCAAAGAAGTAAAGGACGAGAGGGCTGCAGATTCCTAAGTGCTCCAAGGGGACAATCCCTGAGGTGGGGCCAGCTGCCTATTCTGCCGTGGCTCCAGGTGACTCTGAATCCTCATTTTTGGAGAAGGTCATTTGAAGAGATGTGAAAGCTGGACAGAGAAGAAAGCTGACAGGAAAAGAATCAGCTCATTTGGAATATGGTGATGGTGGAGAATTCTGAGGATATCATGGACTGCCAAATTTTTTTTAAAAAATAAAAATAAAAATGGAACGGAGCCAAGAGAAAATCAGGCCTGAACTCTCCCTAGAAGCCAAGATGACTTAGCTGAGGCTATCATACTTTGGACACTTCATGAGATGACAGAATTCACTGGGAAACACGATAATGCTTGGTGGAGTGGCAGCCTGCAAGACCCAAGCAGGACTGCTGACATTTGTGGCTCTTGGAGGTTGCTCCTTCAGAGGATCTCCATCGTAAGTGAAAGCTGACTTGATGGCACACAATGACAACAATGGCATTTGAAGAGAGACCTACCAGAGCAGACTAGGCAAAATCCACCCCCAAAAGACCAGCTGCCCTCACTACAAAAAGCACCCACTCACTCCTCTAATCTGCCCCATCTGGGACCTCCCTTCACTTCCCCGCAAACATACTTGATGTCAGCCCCAGCAATGAAGCACCCAGGCTTTGCCGAGATGAGGACGGCACTGGTGATGGCATCGTTGGTCCAGACCTCATTCAAAATTTCTGAGAACTCTGCTTGCAATTGCCTGGACAGGGTATTCACCTGGAAGAGACCAAGAGAGGGGCAAGCTCAAGCCGAGCCA
Organism: Phrynosoma blainvillii; assembly: GCA_026167975.1. Taxonomy (NCBI): domain Eukaryota; kingdom Metazoa; phylum Chordata; class Lepidosauria; order Squamata; family Phrynosomatidae; genus Phrynosoma; species Phrynosoma blainvillii. The sequence continues at coordinate 3,802,985 of JANUYF010000001.1, read as the reverse complement.
GACAAAGGGACTGCTGGAGGGGGACACATCTTGTCAGAAGACTCCAGCACAGAGGTGTCTGGGTGATGCTCAGAACAGCAACCAGAGTTAAAAATGTTACACAAGTGCTTGCAAAATTACCCTTAAACAGCAACCACCAGTATGCAATGAGGCAGCATGGTGTAATGATTTGAGCATTGGACTATCATTCTGGAGACCACCGTTTGAATTCCCGCTCGGCCATGAAAATTCACTGGGTGACCTTGGCACAATACACTCTCTCAGCCTCAAAGGATGAAAGAACACACAAACACATTCACACAGAGCCATTCATCGCACAAATAGTCACCTAACAGAGGAACCAAAACACACCTTCCATTTATGCTTAAGTCAGGGTTTCTCTACCAGAGTTCGCTTTGAACCTTAGGGTTCCACTAAGGACCATGATTTTTAAAATAAAACTTTTTTTAACATGTAGATATAATAATTTTATGCAAGGGGTTCCCTGAGAACTGAAAATTATTTCAAAGGTCCCTTCAGAGTAAAAAAGGTTGAGCAAGGCTAGCTTTTATATTCTGGAGGCACCATGCCTGTTAGTATAAGGAAATGGCAAGGAGAAGGAACCTAATGGAACCTTTAAGACTAACTGAATTATTTTAGCTTGAGCTTTTGAATTATTTTAGTTTGGCCCACTTCTTCAAATACATGAACCAGTTGGGCTTAAAGGTGCCACTAGATTGTCCCCAGCCCCTACTGCCCCATTTCCTTTTCGTGCTGAAACAGACCAGCTCTCCCATCTGTTTGAGACCTGCCAGTCTCACTCTTTGCCTGCAAAATGAGAATAATCCGCTGGATGAAGCCTCGTGATTTGTCCTGTTAGACCTGGGCTTGGAATCCTTCCTGAGCATGAGTGACACATAACTACAGTAATGATGGACAGCCCCATATACTGGACGCTTGTCATAGCTAAGGAGCAGGTAGCATTCTCCATGCATGAGATCCTTCCTTGCCCTTAGATCACTAGGGCTTTCTTAATCTGGCACACTTGTCTTATCTCTTGGACATCCCTTTCCATCTTCCTCCTTTCAAACTGCTTTAGACCCAAAGTACCCTTCCCTCCTGGAAGTGCTTCTCCCCCACAAAACTATGCATATATATCCTCACAGAACCCATGGAGAAACCTACCTTGGAGTTTGGAGAGTTAAACCGTACAACAGCAACATCTCCTTTGATGTCACAGGTAACATGTGTTCTAGCTGGAAAAAAAATTCAAAACACCCCAAGAGAGGCGCTTGTTAGGATTTCCTGTCCTTCCAGGGGAGAATAAGGGAAATACAAGGAAGGTCTGGGTGGCTTTCAACATTAGGAGGAACTTCTTGACAGTAAGAGCTGTTTGACAGTGGAACACACTCCCTTGGAGTGTGGAGGAGTCTCCTTCTTTGGAGATTTCTAAACAGAGGCTGCATGGCCATCTGTCCCAGGGAGGGCTTTGATTGTGAGCTCCTGCATGGCAGAAGGGGGTTGGACTGGATGGCCCTTGTGGACTCTTCCAACTCTTATGATTTCTCTGTGAAAGCACTTCATTCACAGGATGTACATGGGAATGGGCAGGTGACTCCCATACCATTCAGTCTTCCCAGACCATGAGGCCATTTTTCCAAACTGGGTGTCCCCCAGGTGTGCTGGACTGGAATACCCATCATCTCATCAATGGCTACATTGTCTGGGGATAATGGGAGCTATAGCAAAACACTTCAGGAAGAGCCAAGGTTGGGAAACACTGAAAGATCACTGAGCATTTCCTTCCTGCGCTTGCTTACAGTGGCACCACTTTCATCCTTGCTCTTTCAGGGTTTTTTTTAGAATTGTGCCCACACTTCACTACTAGAGAAATCCACCCCATGTTGAGAGGGCAAGAGGGAATGCGCCAGTGTCAGATGCTCTGAAAATGTGACCCAGGAAACTAATAGGTTCGCCTAACCAAATCTGCTTTTCACATTCCCTCCCCCCAAAAAAACCCATCATGATGCAGTTCTCCTTCTACTTTTTATCTGATACAAGCATGAAGGGGGAAAACTATTATGAAAACAGCGTAAAACCAAGCTGTCGTTGCCTCTTCTGCCTGATTTCTTTAAATCAGAAGAGAATTCCTATTATCTCAACCAACCATCCCACATTAGACCCATTTTTTTCCCCACTTACATTTGAGAGGGGCAGAGGTGCTGAGGTTCCGGCAGGCATAACCTAGAAGAAAGATTCCTGGAGTTAATGCACAGGACCGGAAAAAGCACTTGAGGTCCCAAGGGGAAAATGTTTAGGTACCTGGAAGACGCACCAGGAGTCTTGTCAGCTTTGAATATGGAGTGCTAGCTGCCTCCTGCAAAACAAACACTTTCCTGTCCTGCCAGTCATTTATTAAGAGTCAGAAGTGGTGGCTGAACACCTCTATGATGGATCTGACATGTCAGTCTGGAGCAGGGGTAGGCCACCTTTCCCCTTTAAGGGCCGAGGGACTTCAGCTCCCAGAATCCCAGGAGCTATTGGCCAACATGGGACTACTGGCCAACATGGCTGAGGCTTCTGGGAGCTGAAGTCCCTCCTTGGCCCTTAAAGGGGAAAGGTTGCCTACCCCTGGTCTGGAGCGTCATTCTAGTTCAGAGGCAACCAAAGTATGTATTTATTTATTTCATTTGTATGCCACCTTACTCTCAAAGCAAGACCCAAGGTGGCTTTGTCTGTCCTAAATCTTTGTATTCAATATTTTAGTTAAGTGAAGTCAACCTCAGTGAAAATATAAAGCAAGAGAACAGCAGACATATGCAGCCACCTTCTTATCTGACCACTATCAGAGCAGGCCACACAAATGATAATCTAAAATGGCACATTCAAAAGCTTTGGTATGAAGTACCCTACCAGGAAGCATTGCTATCACTGGATCATAGTCCATCATTCAAGGAGCCATGCCAATGAATCTTCTGTCTCACTGCCAAACCCAGATCTGTGGTTTCCTTTGTGTTCTTTTTCTGTACTCTTTAATTACATTCAAACCTAGTCTCTCAGAGTGATCACAGAAACCAGCAGATACAGATATTTAACCATGGCACAGAATTTGTACCAGCGAGAGAATACTAGCATAACTCTCTTAACAACAATTCCACGTGTAATGTAGCTTCTGGAACCAGAACTGGATGGTTGTTCAGCACTGCAAGCTACGTCCCAACCAGCTGGGCAAAATGGTTTCCCCTGAAGGACTCAGGTGGCATTGTTGTCACGGGAGTTTCTTTGAAATTTGCAAGTGGTTTTCCATTTTGGCAACTTAGTGATTATCCTGGTGATCCTGTTTTTTTGGTTTTTCCAAGGACTGTCCTTCAATTTGCCCTCTCATTTATACACAATTAATTTTAGTGTGCCCACAGGCTGGCAAATGGAATGAAAAAGCCAGTCCAACCCCTGCATGATGGCGTAGCTGTCAGAGTATAGATGGGCTATGCAGTCAAAGGTGAAATGTAAAGATGTGTGTGTCTGTATTTTTCCACTTGAGAACATGCTTCTAGGCCGAACACAAACAACTCAGTCCAGATGGCTAGAAAGATAAAACAATAGAGAACCACTAGATGGGAAAGCGTCCTTGTTTACATAAGGAAACAATAATTAAAGTTGTTATGGGAAAGTAGATCACATGGTGGAAGATGAACAACAAGAGGTTGGGTTAGCATAGGTCACATACAGATCATCCAATCAACCTGAAGGTTAACACCCAAAAGGTGGAGAGGGGCTGGGCTGAGAAACTTTGTGTTAGGCATTGATATTATTATTATTTGCTTCCATTGGATCGCACTTTTCTTCTTTTCTTTACTTCTCGATGGATCTATAACATGTTTATACTGCTTCACAATGTAGCCTTAAGATCTGCAAACATGGATCTGTAGTTTTGTTCTTGTTTAGACACATCTGCAAGATGTGATCCTTTAGTGGACTGTGTTTTTTTTACTTTGCATGTTATTATTCTTTCAACAATAAAGCTCAACTTTTAGAAGCTTGGATTTTTGCTTCCTGATTCTGCTGGATTTACAAATACACTACTCCACCAAAACCGAACAGTAGCAACCCTGGCAGGGGCAGCCCATGTTCCTTGGGTGAATACATTTTTCTGCATTTGCCAGAAGTCTCTATTCTCTATGGTTCAGTTTTGGCCATTATTCCTGTAGTCCTGGTTTGCCTTCCCTGTGGCTTGTGGAGCTGGAAACAAAATCACATTTAATTAGCAAGGTTTGGGCTTCAAGAAAATAGTATGAGCAACCTCAGAGAGAGAAAGCATAAGCCCCGAAGTTGGTAGATAAGCAAGTAATATTTGGGAAAGGGAACCTAAGGGGACACTCCACCCCCATGCCACCCGCCACCTCCAATACTGGATCCTAAGAACCACATCAAAGTGAGGCTGGAAAGGTGACCTTCACCTGCCAAAAATGTTCCTCTGAATTCAGTGTAACAGATCCTTCTTTGCATGCAGAGGCCAGCTCTAAGACAGCACAAAGCAAACACCCTACTCCCACACGCCCTATTAGCATCATTTATGCAAGAACAGGCAGGCTGCCTAAAGAGACAACAGAAGTTCTCCTACTGTTTTAACAATCAATGGCTAACAAAGAAGAAGGATTTTACTTGGATGATGATGATGATTGAACACGTGAGTGAAAGACACTTAAAGAAATTTGAATGATCTTACATTTGGATAGAAGCTATCTATCTATCTATTTGCTATCTACACAAGCCCTGCCTTCCCAGCAAAGACCTTTGATACTGATAAACTACACCGCCAACACAATGGTCAGCTCTGGCCATATCAAGCCAAGGTGGCTGGGCTGCATGCAGGCCAAGGCTCCTGAGTTCTGCCCAGAAGGCCTCTCCCTCCTCATCCGACCCAGGGCCATTCCTCTTTGGAGAAGATGCTTTATGCTCACTGGTGCTTTATGCACAGCTGCACTGAACCACTGGCTGATGCAACTCCTGCTTTGTGTGCAACTCCCAAGCAGGCATACACTACAACCACCAAACTTGGTGCAAGATATTACTCCCCGTCGTTAATATCAGTTATAGTTTTAATGGTCTTTATATTTTAAAACATCTTCTACTATTTCACTTTGTAAATCGTTTAAACTCATTGGGTATAGGATAGGAAATAAATACCTTAAGTAAAATGAAAAAATAAATTTCTATGGCCAAAAGGTAGCACATGTGGCCTTGCATTGTTGTTGGTGCTGTTCTGTGACTTCAAACAGACTCCAACCTACGGCAACCTTCTCCTAAGGTCTTCTCAGCAAGGTTTCTTCAGAGAAATTTTGCCATTGCCTTCCTCTGAGACTGAGCAACTTACCCAAGGTCATCCAGTAGGTTTCCAGGGCTGAGCAGAGAGGATTCAAACCCAGATCGTTTCCTAACATGTATGCAAGGGGGTCTTGTAGTAGCTTTGATGCTAACTGTGTGAAAGATGTTACAGTATAAGCTTTGTAGACTTAGGGGGGTTGCAGACTGCTAGAAATAGTGCAAATTGAGTCCACTTTTAGGGTTAGGGTTAGTGCTAGGGAATCATGGGAATTGTTTTTTTTCTGAGACATTGAGCCTTCTCTGTCAGAGAGCTCTGGTGCCACAATAAAATACAGTTCCCATGATTCCCTAGCACTAACCCTAACCCTAAAAGTGGACTCAATTTGCACTATTTCTGGCAGTCTGCAACCCCCCTTGGTCTCCTTCCTCATATTCATGGAGTGAGCAGGTGTCCAGGAAGGAACAAAGGTCACACCTTGGACCTGAGGAAGTAGGCCAAGGTCCAAAATACACTGCAGAAATAATCCAATTTGAGACCGCTCTAACTGCCCTGGCTCAGTGCTAGGAAATTCTGGGAACTGTAGTTTTGTGTGATCTTTAGCCTTCTCTGTCAAAGAGCTCTGGTGCCATCATAAACTACAATTCCCAGGATTCCTTAGCATTGAACAGGGCAGTTAAAGTGGTCTCAAACTGGATTATTTCTGTAGTGTGTTTTGGACCATAGTCTGTGAAAGCTTATGCTGCTTTTCCAACTCTATGATTTCACTCAGGAGATTATTGCACTACCCTCTTAAATAAGAGTTGCTATTCCACTTTAACTGCTCTGACTGCCTCCTGCTGCATTCTGGGATTTGCAGTTTAGGAAGGGGTGTTTAGAATAGTCAGCCAGAGAGCTCTTAGGCCTCACTGAATTACAAACCCCAAAATGCAACAGGAGGCAGAATAGTAAAAGTGGACTAGCAATGCTTTAAGAGTGTACTGCAATCTCCAATGTCTCAGATGTGCTCCATGATCCCTCTGTATGCTGTTATTCCAGACCAGGGGTAGGCAACCTTTCCCCTTTAAGGGCCGAGGGACTTCAGCTCCCAGAAGCCTCAGCCATGTTGGCCAATAGCTCCTGGGATTCTGGGAGCTGGAGTCCCTCGGCCCTTAAAGGGGAAAGGTTGCCTACCCCTGTTCCAGACTGAGACAGCTGTGTCTCTGAATCTCTTTTCCTAGCATCGCTGCTCAACATCTGGGCCTCTGCTCTGCCACTTAAGTGTCGCCCTGCCTGACACATTATGAACAAAGCCGCAGCACAGGTATTCCCTGGGAGCCTCCCTGTTGCCCGAGTGCAAAGGGCCAGCGTGGATTTTGCAAGGGAGGCACGTGAGGCTGGCCCAAAGCCAGAGGGGTGCCACAGCGCCCTTTGGCCTGCATTGCCACCTCCGCCGGCCGCAAGCGAGTGGAAAGGAACAAACCTTTCACCTACATTCCCGCAGGATCAGCAAGGCTGGCAAGCCTCCTGGAGCTAAGAAAAGGCGTCACCTCCGCAGAAATCCAAATTCCAGAGAGCACAGGACGGGTTGTTATCTCCACTGGGACAGCTCAGCAAAGATAACTAAAAGGGGGCTCATTCTGTGTGTCTGTTTGCAAGACGCTTCTTGGAGTATACAGACAGGGCAATCTCTCCCTCTTATAGATGCGTTCAATTGCATTTTTTGGTTTGCAAAAATGATGCCACTTTGCTACTGAAAGGAAGAGCCCAGAATGAGCGAAGCCAGTGCCCCACCACTCTAGAACTCACCTCTCAAAGCCAGAGACCCAGGGCTGCTGTGCCAAGAGAATGGCCCATCCTTAAGGTATTTTTTCAGATACCGATGCTCAGTCCAGCCTTCCCCAACTGGATGCCCTCTAGACACATTGGATGTCCAGCGTTCCACGTTCCACGACCAGCTGCTCTCAGCTCTGGAGATTATTTGGTTTATACAATGGGCCCTTGGTATCCGCTGGGGTCTGATTCCAGGACCTCCCATGGATACCAAAATCTATGGATGCTTAAGTCTCACTATATACAATGGCATAGTAAAATGGTGCCCCTTATATTAAAATGGCAAAATCAAGGTTTGTTTTTGGAATTTATATACATACATTGAATCTTTTCAAGAGTGAATAGTTGACTCTGTGGATAAAAACCTGTGCATAAGGTGGGCTGACTGCATTCTGCTTTTCTCCCCTAACTGTGACTTGAAGCAGCACACAGATCACAGAATCATAGAGCTGAAGAGACCACAAAGATCCAGTCCAACCTTCTTCTGCCATGCAGGAACTCTCAATCAAAGCATCCCTGACAGATGGCTGTCCAACCTCTGTGTAAAGGCCTCCAAGGAGGGAGACTCCATCGCCCTCCGAGGGAGTGTGTTCCACTGTCGAACAGCTCTTACTGTCAGGAAGTTCCTCCTAATGTTGAGCTGGAATCTCTTTTCCTGTAGTTTGAATCCATAACAAACATAACTGCAGATTTTTTAAAAAGCTAAAGTCATGTAGTTTAAAAACAGAACAAACTATAGTACTGAAATCAATTTGAAAGCCCCTTTCCCATTCTTGCTAAAATCCCATCTGGATCTCTTCTTCCCTGCTGGCGGGGTCAGCGAAACCTCCCTTGGCAAGGAGTTCCACAGCCTCCAGGAACGAGCGCCTGAGAAGGCCCTCTGGTTGTGTATGTGTGCAGAGATGGCATGAAAGAACAGACATTTTGTGCTAGCAACTGCTAAGAAAAAGATTCCACCTAAACATTAGGAAGAACCACCTGAGGTAAGAGCAACAGTGAAATAGGCTGCTTCAGAAGGTGGTGGAGATTTTTCAATCGAGGCCAGATGGTCATCTGTTGCAGGAAGGGCTTGGATGGTGTCTTCCTGCATAGCCGAAGGTGGGTTGGACTGCATGGCCCTTGGGTGTCTCTTACAATTCTATGATCCCATGAAAGCCAGAGCAGCTAAAGTTTCCAGACAATGTTTATTTATTGGATTATATCCTGACTTTGTCCGCCTCATGAGGCTTGTAGGCAGTTTTATATTAACCAAGTCAGCATTAGGTAGTGATATGGAAATTTCAGAATACAAACTCTTGAAATCTTCATTATTTGCTATTAGATATTGCACAGAATCATATAGTTAAAAGGGATCCCAAAGGTCATCTAATCCAACTCTCTACCCATTCAGGAATACAGTGAATTTCCTTCATTGTTACTGAGAATAAAGTTAGTAAAGGAGCTATCTTTAAACAACACACAACATACCAGCTTTCCAAAGAGATGACTGGGATTAAAATTAAACCGAAATATTATTATTATTAATAAATATTATTTTAATTTCGATCCTGCTTTTCTCCCAGAATTGGGACCCGAAGTGGCTCATAGTCTAAAAACACAGTAGTAAATGAAATAGAGGGAGGTTTGCCTTTGTCTTCCTCTGAAGGTGAGAGAGTGTGACTTGCCCAAGGTCACCCAGGGGTTTCCATGCCTAAGCAGAGATTCAAACCCTGGTCTCCAGAGTCCAAATCCAATTGCTCAAACCACAACACCACACTGGTTCCATACTTCACTCTTATCTATATAAGCAACTGCATTTTTGGTTTTAAATGTTCTGTATAAGTGTAGTGGTTTGATCATCAGACCTGGATTCTGAAGACCAAGGTTCAATTCCCAGCTCCACCATAAAACCCACTGGGTGACCTTGGCTAAGTCACATGCTCTCAGCCTCAGAGGATGGCAATGGCAAACCCCCTCTGAAGAAATTTGCCAAAAAAATCCCTTAGGGTCGTCATAAGTCAGAAATGACCTGAAGGCACATAGCAACAACATAAACCACTCTGGATGTGGTTTACATCAAAGGACTAAATATACAGTAATAAAAACACAAACCTGATAAAGCGAAGCAGGTAAGTGGGGGAGAGGACATGCACTGCAAGGACATTGATTTTGGGGGCTTTTTTGCTATCCAGGAACGCACTGCTTTCCATCTCTTCTTGCAAAACTCTACCCCAGGCTGGAGGGGCAGGAGAGAGGCAGAGCTGCCATTTGGCCAGGAAAACTCACCTACCTTTGCCATTCCAACAGCCTCTCTTCCCGGCTGGTAGTGGAACACCATGCCCTGGCAGTAAGCTGAAAGGCAAGATGTTGGCAGGGCAGAGGGGCTGCTTTTTCATGCCCCGTTGCCCCACTACACAGCAGAGTGTCAAGAGAGAGCGTTCTCTCGACACTCTTGGACTAAAACTGAAGGATAACCTTCTTCTAAGCTCATTTGGGGAGAAGATGCTGTCATGACCTGCATGGTTCCAAAAGATTTGCAGCCACACTTGGGAATCTGTACCTACCTGACCATCTTAGGTAGGATCTACTGAGTTTAATGTTGGAACAGGTTCACAACAGTGTGCTAGGAAAAAATGTTCCCCAAGCATTATTCTAGAAGGCCTCCAACTCATGAAAGTATTTTACATACACACACACTTCAATAGCCTCACTCATATAATCTAAAAGGACAGGTAAACTACAGGAAAAGAGATCCCACCTAAACATGGGGAAGAACTCTTCATGGTTAGAGCTGTTTGACAGTGGAAGACGCTGCTGCCTCTGTGGAGGGTGCTGGAGTCTCCTTCTTTGGAGGCTGGTTTTAAGCAGAGGCTGGATGGCCATCTCTCCCAGGGAGGACTTGATTGTGTCTTCCTGCATGGCCAAAGCAGGGGTACCTTTCCCCTTTAAGGGCGGAGGGACTTCAGCTCCCAGAATCCCAGGAGCTATTGGCCAACATGGGACTATTGGCCAACATGGCTGAGGCTTCTGGGAGCTAAGTCCCTCCGCCCTTAAAGGGAAAGGTTGCCTACCCCTGGGCCAAAGAGAAGTCTCTTCCAACTCTATGATTCTATGATTATAAGTAGGGACTGTGGATTCTGAAGGAGTCCTTGCTTGAGCATTGCATTACAAGGGAAACATACAGCTATGCACCGAAGCCTGTTCTCTTACTGCAGAGTCCCAGACCTTTTCAAACTTCCCAAAGTCACCCCAAAAAGCATTGGCTCTAGCGGCAACTACAGCCGTCATTCATACAGCACAAGGAAACACTATCATTACATCCAGTTTGCATAATGAAAAACCGTTTTCTGCATCCTCAGTCTGACACTGCCACATGTAACCAGCCAAGATCCTACAGCAGTGAAACTGCCTTTGGCCAAATACATTCTCCAACACACACATATGGCCCGAATCCAGACAAACAGTGCAGCAGACCTGCATGACTTGGTCTGATCCAGCAAAGCTCCAATTATATTCTTAGTGTCTAGCCCAGATTAGTATAATTGATTAAACAGATTTAAGAGGTGCTTAAACAGGTAACAGATGGACCATTACAGCTAAACAGAACCTTTACATTCAAAGGCAGTATGACACCAAATGCTGATGGCCAGGGGAACACAATCGGGAAGGACTCTTCTGAATTTTCATTATTGTGTAGTACTGTTTCAGAGACCATTCAGATTACAAGCAGCTTGCTACAAACCAGTTTAATGCTGAGGCCTTACCGCAGTGGTTCCCAAACTTTGGTCTTCCAGATGTTTTTTACTTCAGCTCCCAGAACTCCTGAATGTTGGCCAAGGTGCCTGTGGCTTCTGAGAAATGAAGTCTATAACACTTGAAGAACCAAAGTTTGGGAATCATTGTACTAGAGTTATCTACTACCAAAAGATGCAATGGTTACAGAAAGGAAGAGAATGAAAAACATCTCTCTCTCTCTCTCTCAAATTACTGCTATTATTAGAATAGACACATCCATGCAGAACAGTGCTATCTGCTGTGATATTTCAATGAAACCTCCAGGATTTGATATAGAGCTTCACTGTCTTACTGCCGCTTGTAGTTAAGGGTCCTAATCTGCAGCTGGAGGTGTTTCAAACAGTTCTGGATAGAGGTCCAAAACACACTACAGAAATAATCCAGTTTGAGACCACTTTAACTGCCCTGGCTCAATGCTAGGGAATTCTGGGAACTGTAGTTTTGTGAGACACCTAGCCTTCTCTGCCAGAGAGCTCTGGTGCCACAATAAACTACAGTTCTCAGGATTTCCTAGCACTGAGTCAGGGCAGTCAGAGGGCCTTTGCAGACTGCCAGAAATAGTGCAAATTGAGTCCACTTTAAGGGTTAGGGTTAGTGCTAGGGAATCATGGGAATTGGTTTTTTTCCTGAGACATTGAGCCTTCTCTGTCAGAGAGCTCTGGTGCCACAATAAAATACAGTTCCCATGATTCCCTAATCCTAACCCTTAATTTGCACTATTTCTGGCAGTCTGAAAAGGCCCAAAGAGGCCTCAAACTGGATTATTTCTGCAGTGTGTTTTGGACTGGAGTTATATTCTCCCCTGAAAGACTACAGCTTGGGGATGCTTCTGGATCCATCACTCCAAATGACAGCCCAGACAGATAATGATGGCCAGGAGTGCTATCGCTGGAAGACCTAAAGATGGTGGTGCACACACTGGGAGCCTCAAGGCTGGGACTTCTGCAATGCTTCCTTTGTACCAAGTTCGGAAACTAACTGAAGTGCAAAACATGGCTGCCAGGTTTATGGTAGTTACTGGCGCATCATATTACATTTATGTTAAAATCACTCCACTAGCTGCCAATTACTTTCCAGGCAAGGTACAAAGTGTTGATTGATACCCTTAAAACCTTACATGGGCTGCATCTGCACTGTAGAAACAATGAGGTCTGACACCACTGTTAGCGCTGTAGCTCCATCCTATGGAATCCTGGGATTTGTAGTTTTACAAGGTCTTTAGCTTTCTGTGCCAAAGAGTGCTGGTGTCTCAAAAAACTACAAATCCCAGAATGGATGGAGACATGGTAGTTAAAGTGGTGTCAAACTGCATTACACCTGCAGTTTAGACGCACCCATGATTTGGGTCCAGGTTATCTACTAATCTATTCCGGCAGGCCTATCCAGATGGTTTTTAAATTACAAGTTTTTAAATTGTGAACTGATTGTTTTTAATCTGTAGAGAGTTCTACAGATAACATTTTAAAAAGACAAATGAAGGGGTCCTAGATTAAATTAGGCCTGAAGCTGAGAATAAGTAAATTGAAGCTATCATATTTCAAATGTATTACAAGACAACATGATTCAAGATAAGGTGGGTCTCAGAAGGGAGGGATAGAAATTAATTAATTAAAAAGGCTCAATAAAGTGGACGGCAGTAGGAAAAGAGGAAAACCACATGACAGGTGGATTAATGCAGTCAAGCTGGACCATGTCCAAAGGAGGACGACCAAAATGGTGAAAGGTCTGGAAGCCATGCTTTATGAGGAGATACTTGGGGAGCTGGTTATGTTTAGCCTGGAAAAGAGAAGGTGACATGATAGCCATATTTATTTGATGGGATGTCATATGCGAATGGAGCAAGCTTGTTTCCTGCTGCTCCAGAGACTAGGACCCATAGCAATGGATGCAAGCTACAGGAAAAGAGATTCCAATGAAAGTCTGTATTCCTTCTATGGGGCAGAATTCATTCATGGACACTCCCTGCCTGAAGGGTCAGACTAGATGGCCTTTGGGGAACCCCTTCCGAGGCTATGCGAACACCAGTGAGAAGTGGGTCTGAAAAACCCCACAACTTACTGTATAAATCTAGAAATGTAGGTTTAAAAATTGACGTAAAATACCTGAGTAAACTTATTCACGGGTCAACGTAAGTACTGTACTTTAAATCATACACACATCATCATCATCATCATCATCATCATCCCCTGGTGAAAGGCAAGAGTTTAATCCAGGGCTGGGGAGTAGGAGTAAGGAGTAAGAGGTTTTTACAGGAGCAGGAGTAGGAATAAGGAGTAACAAAATACATTTGTTACTCCTTATTCCTGTTATTATATTGTACATTTAAATTTTAAATTTTGTTTTAGGTAATATGAATTTGTAAGCCTGTTACATTTTGAGAAATATTTTTATTGAAGAGTATAATAGGTGAATAAAATAGGAGAAAACAAAAATAATGACCATCGAGGACCTTCACATGTTCAACCTAGACAATGAAGAAATAGAAATAGTAAAAGAATTCCCATCCCTAGGATCAAAAATTGATAGAAATGGAGACTGCAGTCAGGAAATCAGAAGAGGACTAAGAATGGGGAGGACAGCTATGAAAGAACCAGAAAAGATCCTAAAATGAAAAGATATACAATTCAGAACAAAAGTTAGAATCATACAAGCCATTGTATTCCTTATTATTCCCATGGATGGATGGGAGAGCTGGACAATCAAGAAAGAGGATAGGAAGAAAACCAATGCATTTGAGAGAATGTGTTTCTAGAGAAGATGCTGAGGATCTCATGGAGAGCCAAAAGGACAAATCAATGGGTCCTAGAGCAGATCAAGGCAGAGATATCCCTAGAAGAAGCCAAGATGACCAAAAGAAGGCTGTCATACTTCTGACACATCATGAGAAAGCATGAATCATTGGAAAAGACAATAATGCTGGGGATGGTGGAGGGAAGGCGGAAGAGAGGAAGGCCACATGCTGCCAGGTGGAGGGACTCTGTTATTAAGGAGGTCCCTATGGGGATTTCTTAAGGGGTTGCAAAATTTAAGCAGAGCAGGGAAAGAGGGGAGGGGTCTTCTTGGAGGAGTCTGGTCCATCCATAGGGTCACTGCCATGGGTCCAACAAATAATAGGAGGTGCATTAAGGGGAAAAAATCTTACTCTGGAGTAGGACGAGGAGTAAACCCAAACTCACCAGCCCTGGTTTAATCTGCCCTGGAAGCACTGACCCCCTTCTATTCTCTCCTCCATCCAGCCTTTAGTCCAGGGGTAGGCCACCTTTCCCCTTTAAGGGCCGAGGGACTCCAGCTCCCAGAATGCCAGGAGCTATTGGCCAGCATGGGACTATTATAGGCCAACATGGCTGAGGCTTCTGGGAGCTGAAGTCCCTCCTTGGCCCTGAAAGGGGAAAAAAGGTTGCCTACCCCCGCTTTAGTCTGAGCACAAACAGTCAGTGCCTGCTGGGATTTTGTAAGTTCTTTGGCAATTGTTTCCTTTGCTTCGTTCTTCACAGCCTTCACTACTTTCCCCTTAAGTTTTGCCCTCGACTTATCCATGGGCCATATCAAGGTCCACCATCTTGGCCCTAAAACCTGCCCCCGACTTAGGGCCTTTGCAGACTGCCAGAAATAGTGCAAATAGGGTCCACTTTTAGGGTTAGGGTTAGTGCTAGGGAATCATGGGAATTGTTGTTGTTTTTTCTGAGACATTGAGCCTTCTCTGTCAGAGCTCTGGTACCACAATAAAGTACAGTTCCCATGATTCCCTAACCCTAACCCTAACCCTAAAAGTGGACTCAATTTGCACTATTTCTGGCAGTCTGCAAAGGCCCTTATACACAAGGTCGACTTCCTTCCTTCCTTCCTTCCTTCCCTTCCCTCCCTTCCCTTCCCTCCCTTTCCTTCCTTCCTTCCTTCCTTCCTTCCTTCCTTCCTTCCTTCCCTTCCCCTCCCGCTGAGGCGGCCCTGGGCTCCTTCCCTCCCTGGGTCCCTCTCTCTCTCTTTCTCTCTCACCGGTGAGGAGGAGCCGGAGGCGTCGTCCCCGCGGCGGACCGTACTTGGCGTCGGCGGCGAGGCGCGCCCAGCTCCCGATGGCCCTGACCGCAGCCGCCATCTTGGCCGATGAGAGGGGACTGAGAGGGCGGCCGAGAGGGAGGAGCAGCAGCAGCAGCAGAGGCCGGAGAGGGGGCCTTCCACCCCTCGCGTCGCTTTGAGGTCTTGCAGGGATGCCCGAGGATATGCCTGCCTGGAGAAAAAAACAGCGCCAGGCAAGCCTCCTCCGCAACGAAGCCGCTGAAGTGGCAGGGTTCGTCTTTGCTTTTCCTTCTTCCTTGAGAGGGTTCCGTCTTAGGTCATCCGGCGAAAAAAGGTCAGTTTTGCATCAGGCGCTATATCTGGACAGCTATAAAGTCACCTCGCGGCACTGAGGAGTTTTTTGGGTCCTTCGGGAAGAGAGGGCGCGTTTGTGGGCGTGGCCGGCCCTGAGGCGTCCAGACGGAGCGAGGAAGTCTCTGAGGGAGAAGAGAGTGGGAAGCGCCGCTGGCGTCGAAGTTCCGAGTGCGGTGAGGCCTTGGCCCTCGGCCTTGGGGGGCAGGAGAGGGGGGCGCGCGTGACGTGGCTTGGGGGCGGGGCTGCCCTCCGAAGAGTGGGGGGAATGGGGGGGTTGCCAGAGGAGGCTCGGGACCTTTGTGAAACTACAGATCCCAGAGTCCCATAGGACAGAGTGGTCACAGCACTTTGGTCTCAGACTGCGTTGTTTCCGCAGTGCAGATGCGCCCTCTCCGTTCTAACGGCTTTGGCTCCATCTTACACAATCCTGGGATGTGTAGTTTGGGTGAGGCACTCTTTGGAAAAGGAGGCTATAAAGACCTTGTAAAACTACAGATCCCAGGGTCCCATAGGGCGGAGTGGTTACAGTAGTTTGGTTATTTCCACAGTGCAGATACGCCCTCACCGCTTTAACTGCCCTGGCCCCTGGGATTTGTAGTGTTGTGAGGTACCAGCATTTCTGGTTTGTCCAGACTGGGGTTTGCCATTGCCTTCCCCTGAGGCTGAGAGAGTGTGACAGGCCCAAGGTCACCCAGTGGGTTTCCCCAGTTGAGCAAAGAGGATTCGAACCCTGGTCTCCAGAGCCAGAGTCCAGTATGAGCCTCTATGAGCCTGGCTGTGTTTTAAGGGCTTTTCTAACCCCTCCATCGTCACAGGCCTCTCATGGAAGAGACCTGCTGCTCCGAGGCTGTGGAACTCCCTCCCACAAGAGGCTAAAAGTCATATACCTATTGGATTTATTTCCCACCTTTCTCCCAAAATGGGATTCATGGTGGCCCCCTCACCCCTCCTTCTACTCACAGGTAGACCAGATTTCTGAAAACCTAGAATGTATGCTAGATTAAAAAGACACAATGTACACAAAGTAGAACAGGATTGGGCTCCAATACTGCTATACTGTGAGAAGCCACATGGATTTGTAATTGGTTGACTGGCCGAACCCAAAGGGTGCTCAACAATGGCTCCTTTTCAACCTGGAAAGAAGTGACCAGTGGGGTGCCACAGGGCTCTGTCCTGGGCCCAGTGCTATTCAATATCTTTATTAATGACTTGGATGACGGTATTGGGGGCATAGTTATCAAATTTGCAGACGACACCAAATTAGGAGGAGTAGCTAATACCCCAGAGGACAGGATCAAAATTCAAAATGACTTGAACAGACTAGAAAATTGGGCCAAAGCTAACAAAATGAAATTCAACACGGAGAAATGTAAGGTACTGCACTTAGGGCAGAAAAACGAAAAGTACAGATATACGATGGGGGACACCTGGCTGAATGAGACTACGTGTGAAAGGGATCTAGGAATCCAGGTGGACCACAAGTTGAACATGAGTCAACAGTGCGATGCAGCAGCTAAAAAGGCCAATGCAATTTTAGGCTGCATCAGTAGAAGTATAGTGTCTAGATCAAGAGAAGTAATAGTGCCACTCTATTCTGCTTTGGTCAGGCCTCACCTGGAATAATCCTGAGTCCAGTTCTGGGCACCACAATTCAAAAAGGATGTGGAGAAACTGGAGCGTGTCCAAAGGAGGGCAACTAAAATGGTGAAGGGTCTGGAAACCATGAAGCCCTATGAGGAACGACTTAGGGAGCTGGGGATGTTTAGCCTGGAGAAGAGAAGGCTGAGAGGTGATATGATAGCCATGTTTAAATATTTGAAGGGAGGTCATATCGAGGAGGGAACAAGCTTGTTTTCTGCTGCTCCAGAGACTAGGACCCGAAACAA
This sequence comes from Phrynosoma blainvillii, assembly GCA_026167975.1. NCBI lineage: Eukaryota > Metazoa > Chordata > Lepidosauria > Squamata > Phrynosomatidae > Phrynosoma > Phrynosoma blainvillii. The sequence continues at coordinate 3,785,843 of JANUYF010000001.1, read as the reverse complement.
TGGATGCAAGCTGCAAGAAAAGAGATTCCACCTCAACATTAGGAGGAACTTCCTGACAGTAAGGGCGGTTTGACAGTGGAACACATTTCTCCCTCAATGGAGATTTTGGTGGAGTCTCCTTCCTTGGAGGTCTTTAATAATAATAAATAAATAAATAAATAAATAAATAAAATTTATTTATATCCCACCCTTTAGAAAACCAATCAGAACGGCTCACAACCATAAAATCTTACATAATATCCCAAAGCCGACAATCCCTCCCCCCCTTAAAACAGTATTAAATCCATAGAATTAAAACCACAGTTCAACAATTAAAATAATTAAAATACTTAAACAATTGTCCAAAAAGACAATATTAGGCCCACAGCAATGTTCCTCATCCATCCTTAAATGGGGCCATGCGAAGCAGAGGCTGGATGGCCATCTGTCAAAGGGGATGCTTTGATTGGGAGTTCCTGCATGGCAAAATGGGGTTGGACTGGATGGCCCTTGAGGTCTCTTCCAACTCTATGATTCTATGGTAAACTTAAATTTATTGAGACACTAATTGTATGAATTGAGACAGAGTGATCAAAACAAATTAAGCTAGATTTTAACATACAGAAGAATCGTTTAAAAAATACTGGTTTTGAATGGAAGAAAATAAGATTCAAATGACAAAGGTTTATACAAACTGGATGAACATGGGAAGTCAAATGTAGATATGTATATTTGGAAAACAAAATTTGATGACTATTTTGTATGCAACTATCTTGCATGTTTCTTGCTGCAAAAATAAAATTTAAAAAAGGAAGAAAACCTAGAATATATACCATACAGTTTATTCATGAGAACCAAATACAAGTTATAGCCATCAAATTACAATCTTAACAAAATAATAATAATAATAATAATAATCCGCCTTTTCTCAAGGCGAGGCATGTTAAAACAAAACACAATTAAAAACATATAAATGCACAGTTAAAATACAGTACTATAACACCATTAAAATCACTCATAAGAGTACATTTGTTGTTGTTGTTGTTGTTCATTGCCCTTGAGGCGATCTTGACCTATGGCGACCCATGGCTGAGATGTCTCCTTATCCTCCACTGCTCTGCTCAGGTCCTGCAGAGACTACCTGAGTCCTCCGTAATAGAGTCCATCCATGTCGCATCCGTCTTCCTCTCTTTGTACTTCTCTCCAACTTTCCTACCATTATTGTCTTTTCCAGTGAGTGTTGCCTTCTCATGATGTGACCAAAGTACAACAGCCTCAGTTTTGTCGTCTTGGCTTCCAGGGAAGGTTCTGGTTTGATCTGTTCAAGGATCCATTTGTTTGTCTTCATGGGTGTCCATGGCGTCTTCAGCACTCTTCTCCAGTCCCGCATCTCCAATGCATTGGTTTTCTTCCTGTCCGCTTTCTTTACTGTACAGCTCTCGCCTCCATATATAGTACGGTGGGCCCTTCCCATACGCGGGGGATCTGTTCCAGACACACACCCCGCGCATAAACACGTATGCTTAAGCCCCATTGAAAATAATGGTGGTGGGCTCCTGCACACACAGCACGAGTGTGGGTGCCATTTTGTCCCCCCAGGCTTGCTGTATGCATAAGCTCAAAGCAGTCTATGGCAAACCCGCGTATGGCATGGGCAGACTGTAACAGAATTACATAGTGATAATAATAATAATAATAATAATAATAATAATAATAATAATAATAAATTTTTATTTCCCCCCCACCTCTCTTCAAGACTTGAGGTGGGGCATGTTAAAATACAAATAATTACAATTAAACACACAGTTAAAATACAGTACCATACAGTCATTAAAATACACTCATAATATAGTTAAAAAGAGGAGTATGGACAGCCTCAGGAGGTGGTGGACTCTCCATCTTGGAAGGTCTGTAACTGGATGTTGGGTGACCATTTCTCTTGAATGCTTCGGTTGTGTATTCCTGCATGACAGGGGGATGAACTAGATGGCCCTTGTGGGCCTTTCTATAAGATTTTTTCTAATCCCAAACCCATCAAGTGGTTCTGAAGTGACATAGGGCCTGAACAGACTACCAGAAATAATCCATCTTGAGACCACCTTTAACTGTCCTGGCTCAATGCTAGGGAATCATGGGAATTGTAGTTTTTTCTGAGAAATTGAGCCTTCTCTGTCAGAGAGCTCTGGTACCACAACAAACTATAGTTCCCATGATTCCCTGGCACTGAGACGGGGCAGTTAAACTGGATTATTTCTCAAACTGGATTATTTCTGGCAATCTGTTTGGGCCCATAATTATCTGAAGCTGGATCCCAGCTCATGCTTTGTATCCCAGCTGCCCTACTCATAAACTTTGTCTCCTTTGGAAAACAATTGATGCTCGGCATTACAATACCTGGAGAAGACCCCAGGTTTGAGCCTGACCAGCCAAAGTGCACCATGTACGGTATCTGTGGATTATTTATCTTTACTTGATTGCAGTTGGTTTTCCCTCATCGTTGAGAGTCATACATAGAAAAAAGCATGTCTACCAATTTTGCAGCACAAGACATGGCTTTTAAGAGGTTAGAGACAGGCTCTTTATATCTCTGGCTCTGGATAGTTTGCAGCATTAATGCTCCTGAATTTCCGGGAACTTTGGCTTTGCCCTACCTGGCCAGGTCTTCTCCATGCAAAGCGGGTATTGTAATGCTGAGCATCAGTTGCTTTCCATAGGAGCCAGAGTTTATGAGTAGGCCAGGGGAGGTTACAGTGTGTGAGCTGGGAACCCTCTTGGAGGGTTTGGGTTTAGAAGGAAGGGACTCAGTGGGGTACAGACAAGGTGGGTCTTCTTTCCCTAAGAAGCAGCTGTAATTGGACAAAAGATGGACAGGCCCATAAGCAGTTAAGCGTATGCTTTCTACATAGACACTATAGTGAACTGCCAGGTAACAAATGTTATGCACCTGAAAGGCTAACCAGGGGTTTAATAATTCTAGCTCAGGGGTAGGCAACCTTTCCCCTTTAAGGGCCGAGGGACTTCAGCTCCCAGAAGCCTCAGCCATGTTGGCCAATAGTCCCATGTTGGCCAATAGCTCCTGGGATTATGGAAGCTGAAGTCCCTCGGCCCTTAAAGGGGACAGGTTGCCTACCCCTGCACTATAGTGTACATAGGTATATAGGTAACAAATGTTATGCACCTGAAAATCTAACCAGGGGTTTAATAATTCTAGCTGTTGCCTGATGGTGCTTCCAGTGAGGGAAGGACAGAGAAATTGAGGGCCTTTTAGGGGCAAGGGGAAGGACAGTGGAGTTACTAACCCACAGGAGTTTTGTACTTGCAAATGTACTTGCTATTGTTGATCTGTTGCCCTTGAATAAAGCTGGTTTTTTTGTGTCCTGGAGTAGAGGGGGAATGGCTTTGAGCAAAATATTGGCTAATGCAGATTGTTTGCGGCTCAAGCCTTTGTCGTCATGATTTAAGTTTGTGAGTGCCAGGTCTGTCCATTCAAACCAAAAACAACATGGTGCAGGGGATATTACAGCTGGGCATTGCACAGCGTTAAAGCAAAATGTTGAAATTGGAGCGAGAACTGTGTTGGTAAGGTTGTACAACAGTATCTTTGTCTTACTGGACTCATCAGATTAAGAAGCCTTTGAGCATTGTTGCTGCAAAAATTCTAAGAAAGGGGCAGGGCAATCCATTGATTCTGTCTGTTTTCTTCCATTGAGCTGTGAAAAAGAGAATTACAGCATTATTTCTGAGTGGAGTTTGTGCTCTCTGCCCCCTTGGCTCTGCTAAACACTTGGGGGTGGTTTTGGAAGTCAAGCGGTGGAGTTATGACCTTGACAACTCAGGGCTGGACATGTGAACTGGGCTGGATGCCCACCAGTAATACTGCCACCAAGTCATCCAGCCTAGAAGCTTGCTTTTCTAATCCTTCTCTCCCATCTCAGATTTCAAAATGACTTCCATGCTGACCTGGGCTGTCAAAACCCTTCCTGCTGTCTCACCATGGGCTGCCAGATTGCGTAAGCGCTGCTTCTTTGTTATACACTGACACAGACCTTAATTTTGTTGTATTTGAATTTGTTGGGATTGTATATTTATATTTTTTATTTTTTAAGTACTTTGGATACAACCCACTGTGGAAAAGCAGCATATATAACTGAACAGAGCTGAACTTGCCAGTTGGATTGAAATATAGGGCCTAAGCAGACGGGCGGCCGTGGGCCGCCCTGGGAAGGTACGCTGCGGGACCGAGGCATCCCCATGCCTCGATCCAGCGGCGCACCGTCGGCGCCCCTGGAAAGGAGCGCTAAAATAGCGCTCCTTTCATATGTCGCCGAAAGTGCGCTGCAAAAGGTTGCGGCGCACTTTTGGTGACCCTTCCGCCGCAGCGTGTCCGGACGCTGCGGCGGGTGGTCCTCCTCGGAGCGCTGGCTGTGCGGAGGGCCGGCGGCTCCGAGGACGACCTCGGGAGGGGGAGGGGGCGCCGAGCGTGCGGCTGTCCCTCCCCTTCCCTGCGCCAAGGACGGCCTATTAAGCCGTCTGCTTAGGCCCATAATTCAGGTTCTTAAAAATATTTGCATTTATATATATTTGCAGAACCTGAGTCTCTGCATTGCTTCTCATATGTCAATTTGTTGCTCAGGAAAAGTTGTTCTTTAGTTTTGACACCTGGATGTTCTTCTGTTTTTTCTTCTGTTTCAGCTGTCAGGTTCCTCAGCTGCTCACCCCAGTTTCATGCAGCAGGTAAAGCACGAGTATCACTAAAGTAATTTATATAATTTCACAACTTGTTTGTAGTTGTGCTTGTATTTCAGTATTTATTTCATAAATAAAGAGGTGAAATTCCCTTTTTTATTGGAAGGGGATGATCTGTTGTAGCAGTAAGTGCATCATTAGTTGCTTTACACACTTGAAGAAATTTGTGGGAACTTCAGAAGTGTTCCAGAAATGTGTGTTTGAGAGAGAGAGATTCTGGTGGAGCCATCCGTTTGTAGGCTGTGGTCGACCCAGATCAGATAATGGTTGGTTTTCTTGTGTTTTTTAAACTACAGTTGTCTTCAAGTGATTAAACAGGATGAATTGATCCTTGATGTGTCAGACTAACTTGGAACAAAAGCCCACTGATTTAAGAATGTACGATTAGGCTTTTTTCTCAGCTTTATATTAAATCTGGACTATCTTTCTTTAAAAAGGAATAAAAAAATAAAGCAGCAATAAACAGAAAATCCTTCCTACATCTAACAATTATTTTTAAACTTAGGAGAGATTTTCTGTTTTCTAATAGGAGATTTATTTTAAAGAATATAAGTTTTGTTCTTCAATTATTGTACAATTGTTTTTTCCTGTTCCTTGCCTGCAGCTCAGCCAAAGAGTAAGAAAACTTTAGCTAAAAATGGGGTGAAGAATATTGTGGTCGTGGATGGTGTTCGCATCCCATTTCTGCAGTCGGGAACCTCGTAAGTATTGTGTCCTTCCTTAGCATAATCACTCATATACAGCCTAGAACAGGGACAGGCAACCTTTTTGAGACCTGGGCCGGTCTCCCGTAGCCCAGGTCTCGGCTGGGCCAAGGTGGTGGGGGGGAATGGCGGCGCGCGCGCGCGCACCCTCCGCCACTGTGCACGACACCCCCCGCGCATGCCGCGGCCTTTGTTGCTGGGGGGCCGGGGGAGGGGGCAGGAAATGGTGCGGGGGCTGGATTCCCTCGGTGGCTACGGGCCTCCTGGAAGCCCGTCGCCACTGAGGGTCCCCCTTGGGAGGCCTCCCTCGGTGGCTACGGGCCTCCTGGAAGCCTGTCGCCACAGAGGGAGGCCTCCCAAGGGGGACCCTCGGTGGCAACGGCTTCCAGGAGGCCCGTAGCCACCGAGGGAGGCCTCCCAAGGGGCACCCTCAGTGGCTACGGGCCTCCTGGAAGCCCATCGCCACTGAGGGAGGCCTCCCAAGGGGGACCCTCGGTGGCTACAGGCCTCCTGGAAGCCCGTCGCCACCGAGGGTCCCCCCGAGGAGGCTTCCCTCGGTGGCTACGGGCCTCCTGGAAGCCCGTCGCCAGTGAGGGAGGCCTCCCAAGGGGGACCCTCAGTGGCTACGGGCCTCCTAGAAGCCCGTCACCACCGAGGGCCCCCCCGAGGAGGCTTCCCTCGGTGGCTACGGGCCTCCTGGAAGCCCGTCGCCACTGAGGGTCCCCCTTGGGAGGCCTCCCTCGGTGGCGACGGGCCTCCTGGAAGCCCGTCGCCACCGAGGGTCCCCCTTGGGAGGATTCCCTCGGCGCGGATGGGCCTCCTCAGGGCGCCGCGACCGCCATTTTGGGCTCCAAAATGGCGCTCACAATGCGTTTGCGCATGCGCAGTAATCCTGCGCATGCGCAAACACATTGTGGCCGCCATTTTGGGGACCAAAATGGCGGTTGCGTTGTGTGCGGCCGGGCGGCGGCCGAACCGGGCGGCGGCGGCGGCAGGGGTCCGCCTGGGCCCGTAAGTCCAGCGACCTGGGCCGGAAACGGCCCGCAGGCCGTAGGTTGCCGACCCCTGGCCTAGAATCCTAGAGTTGGAAGAGACCCCAAGGACCATCCAGTCAAACCCCCTTCTGCCATGCAGGAAGACACCATCAAAGCCCTCCCTGTGATAGATGGCCATCTTCCATCAAAACGTCAAAAAAGGAGACTCCACCACTCCCTGAGGCAGCAGCATCTTCCACTGTCCAACAGCTCTTACCCTCAGGAAGTACTTCCTAAGGCTGAGGAGGATCCTTTTTCTAGGAAGTGCCTGGGGTTGGCAGAAACCCATTTGTAAAACCTAGTGTTAATTTATTTTTCCATTCTCTTCAGCTCACAGTGAATAAAACAACCAAACCATTATCAAGGCATTCATATTTGTGTATGCATTTCTTTCTAATTATCAGGTATTCAGACTTGATGCCACATGACCTGTGCAGAGCAGCACTGAAGTAAGTAGCCAATGAATGGGTGATGGTGGAGCTCAGAGCTGAGTGTGGCTCTGTTGAGGCAGAGTGACTGAGGGAGAGTCCAGCATCCCCCTCTTCTTATCCCCCCATTTGTGGGTCTGTGTTTGCAGTAGCCTTCCTATCTGTCAAGCTCTGTCTGTCTTTCCTAAACCCAAGGTCCCCTGTTATTGCACAGTCATTAATTAATTTGTCAGCGCTTGGTTCTCCCTCCCCTTCCCATCTGCTCTTGATCGCTAAACAAAGTTGCATGTGATCTCTTGTGGCCCCTTCCGTACTTGCTCCAAAATGTGGAGGCAGTTGCAAAGAAACACAGGCCTCAGACAGACGACCGAAAGGGAGAGCCGTCAGGCCATGTTGGGGGTATGGTGTTCCAATGATGCCCACCCTGAAAGTGGCAGGAAAATGCCTCAGGCATGGCTCTTTGCTAAAGAACTGGCCCAAAAAGGAGTGGTAAAATACTGCTCCTCTTTGGTGCCTGGTTCAGGACTGTGATGGCAGACCAGATTGAGGCTGGGTGCGTGCAGCTGCCACGGTCCCAGGACAAATGGCGGCAGCACAGTTCCAGCGCAGACCTTTTGCACCATCTGCTCCACCCCAATGTTGTGAAGGACTTCAAAAAGAAGTAACTATAATCTTATGATTGAATATGAAGTAAAGGTGCAGATAGATGCCTCAAGATGATTTGAGCTACCAATTTAAGATGCTCCTTACTTAGAGGAAGCAAAGGCTGTTGCAACTTTCCTATTTTCTGCCCTACAAGGATGGTGACAGCAGTAGTGAAATTCATGAAAGGCTATTCTAATAGTACATAGTCTTCCTGTAGAAGGGATGTGTTTTCCACCTCACTTTGCATTTGTGTAAAGCTCTCCATATCCATGTATTCCTTATCCACAGATTCAACCATCCATGGCTTGAAAATATTTTAAAAATACAAATTCGAAAAAGCAAACCTTGATTTTGCCATTTTGAGTAAGGGACACCATTTTATTACCGCACTGTATATAATAGGACTTGAGTTTCACCACCTTGAGTCCTTGTAGTGGGAGAAAGGTAGGATATAAGTGAATAAAATCATCATCATCATCATCATCCACAGATTTTGGTATCCACAGGGAGTCCTAGAACCAAACCAAGGGCCCACTGTATTTATGGGTTACAAGCTACAAAAATTGTTCTGGCAATGTTTGCCCATTTCCAAAATGCCCCTTTTTACTTTCTCAAGAAGAATATTTTGAACCTCGTCTGATATTCATGAATCCTAGTCTTGGGCAGAAGTCCAAGGGGGAATCAACTAAACTCTTTCCCTAAGATAAGCTAATTCTAGACCAAGTGTCTTTCCACTAGATATTTACATCTCCCTCTCTGCCAAGGGAAAAAAAAACTGTCGAGTAAAGAAACCCCTTCCAACTTCCAGTGCCTCTTGGCAGTTTATGCCCCTAGATCTCTTGGGATGAAGTAAATGGAACAACCTTCAAATTCTTCCCTGGGGCTTGGCATGGTGAGGAAATTGGTCCGCTTGGTGTTGGTGGCATCAAGAAGAGGCTTTTTATTTCCAAAGCTTCTGGATTAACTTTGTCCTTCAGCAATAATAATAATAATAATAATCATCATCATCATCATCAGCAGCAGCAGCAGCAGCAGCTCCAGTCAGAGATTTAGCTGAAGGGTTTCATGATTGTTAGGTAGCTGGGCTTAAAATTTCTGTACTCCTGAGTCGTATGTGTTTACTCAGATCTCAACTAACAACTCTGCAAAGTAATGTTTTTGGAGCTTTCCTGCAAGGTGTGTGTATTGGTGAAGCTGTAGAGACTTATCTCCTTCTTGTCTGGACTGGCTTAGCTTTAGCTATTGAATATTCAGGCCATAGCAGTAGAACTGGATTGATTAATTATCTTCAGTCCAAAACACACCGCAAAAATAATCCAGTTTAAAACCACTTTAACTGCCCTGGCTCAGTGCTCGGGAACCCTGGCAACTGTATTTCTGTGAGACATTTAGCCTTCTCTGTCAGAGAGCTCTGATGCCACAATAAACTACGATTCCCAGGATCCCCTAGCATTGAGCCAGGGTTTTGGACCTTAGTAATATTTCCAGTGAAAACAAACAAGAACAAAATGTTGGCAATTGATATTTCATTTCATTTCATTTGTATGCCGACTTTCCCCCAGAAGGGACTCAAGGCGGCTCACAGATAAAAACATCTAAAACATTTAGACAGTCAAAATAATCTAAAAACAGTAAAAAAAGCATACAAAAGCTAAGAGGCAAAACTAAAACACACACCTCACACAAAAGCCACACTGACATGAGTATGTACTGAGAAGCTATCATTCCAGTTAACTAGTCAGTTTAATTAGAACAAATGTCTATTGACTTTTAAGACATATTTATGAAAAATAAGACTTTAAAAAAAACGCTTTAGTCCAGATAAGATCTGTCAATTTGGAGTAGCTTCATTTTTGTTTTTGTTTTTTTAAAAAAAAAACTCTGAAAAATAATTCTGCCTCAAATGTGATCTTAATTCCAAAATGTACCAGTTAATATAATGGATAAGACTGTATTTGTATACCATTTGAAAAATTGTATTTGAAGGGACAGAAGTTGATCTCAGTGTACTTGTAATGACAAAATTGAGCTGGCTAACTGTTGACTTTGACTACTGAGAAAATGGCGGCTCCAGAGTTGTCATTGCTGAGCCCTTGACCTGATCTCTCAGCCTGGGGTCTGGGACTGAACCAGCTTCTGCACAACCAGGTCACAAGTCCCCAATGTTAGCGTTGGCCAGGGATCATGAGAGGCCTTTCCCCTTCCTCTGTCCACATGGCTTGGGGGAGAGGGTGCCCAGTGATGCTCTTGCTCTGGCAGTGAAATGATTTTGTCCTCTGACCTCTTCCTCCAGAGGCTTAGTGAATCGGACTGATGTGCCGAAGGAGGCTGTGGAGTACATTGTGTTTGGCACCGTGATCCAGGAGGTGAAGACCAGCAATGTTGCTAGAGAGGTATGTGAAGTGTTTGAAAGAAGCACTGGGCAGAGTGTGGCCATGAAACGGAGGGTGAGAGTTCAAGAGAAGACTTCTTCAAGCAGAGCTTGCATGGTGATGTATGTAGAACTAGAGCTGGGCATGTCTTTGTGGTTGCTGGAGTGTCGGTTGTATGTTGTGCCATGGTCCATCATGATGAGGCTAGTGCATATAAAGGCCTTTCCCATCAGATTGCAGCAGAATTTTGGGAAGGAAAGACAGTCTTAAGCACACCCTCTGGGATGGGAAGATGAATACTTAGAATCATAGAATTGGAAGAGACCCCAAGGGCCATCCTGCCCAGCCTCATAATGCCATGCAGGAACACACAAGCAAAGCACCCCTGACAAATGGCCACCCAGTCTCTGTTTAAAAACCTCCAAAAAAGGAGAACTCCACCACACTCTGAGGGAGTATCTTCCACTATTGAACATGCTCTGAATACCAAAGCCAGGATGCAGGCAGCACTCTTGATCAGGAACAGCCTAAAGGTGCAAGAATTGGTCCACCAACAACTCTTCTCGGGCATATAGGCCACAAGCAGAAAATCTTTCAGGGCCATATTTCTCAAGTTTTCCAGGGTCTGTCAACATGTTTGTTCTCTCCTGGATTGAAGGCGAACCCCTTCCGTGAACTTTGAACAAGTCAGTTGAGTTCTGCTCTAGGTTTATGGAAACATTTGCTGGTGATAACATACCCTCAAGTACTGGAACCTGTTGGTATTCATTGGCACAGGATAGCACTCTTCCGCTGGCCTGCAGATGTACATTGATGGTCTCAGTGATGGTCTTCAGTTTCTCACAGTCCTTTTCTTTGCCGTTCTCTGGCCAAGAAAATGTGTGTGGACTTCCATCATCAAAAGCCCTGGGACTGCCTTTTTTCTTTGTAATGCTACTGCAGTTTTTAAGACACTACTAATACGCTTCAGGCTTCCTTGCAGGTTGAGCAAGTCTGTGCATAATTGTACCTCCCAGCCCTGTCCTGAACTTTGGTCCAGCTGGCAGTGTGTCAGTGGAGGTGTGTCGCTCTGTGGCTTACAGTGTGTATCCAAGGATCTGTTACTCAGGCCATTCCCCAGGGGCCAGACTGTCCAGTCCATCTGTCCAGCGCACTGTGTGCACTCTGCCTAGCAACAGCCTTCTAAGCTGGCAAGGAGCACTTGGTCTTTCCCAGCCCTGCTGACTGGAGCAGCTGCCAAGGGTTGAGCATGGGGGCCTTCAGCAGGCAACGCTTGTGCTCTGCCCCCTCCCTGAGCTGCATCATCATTTCCATTCAGTGGTGACTATCAGCCGCTTGTGTAACTCCTTTTTTCCAAAGAGAGATTGGCATCTGTGAGGCCCTCAATGGAGATATTTTCCAGCTTCTGCTGAATTTCCCTCTTTGGGCTCTCTTTAAATACATTTTTTTGGTGGTGGTGGTGGGGATTATAGTTAAACTTTTAAGTATTTCCCCCCTCAGATGGATAGTAATTAACTGCTGTAAAAACAAAGGGATCGTGTAGCACCTTTGATACTAACTTTTTTTTTAAATTCTTATATCCCGTCTTTCTGCCAAGGCAATCAAGAAGACAAAGAAGTTGGAAGCATGAGCTTTTACAAACTTAGATCACAAAAGCTTATGCTACCAACTTTTTTCTTTCCCTTAGTTTGTCTCATACTGATTCAGACTAACAGGGCTGTCCGTCTCTTTGAATCCTGTAAAACAATTAGATAGCTTGAGCTGAGAGTTCATGGCCAAAATGCAGCCGCTGCCAAGCCCCATGGGGTGCTATGATGAGTAGCTGGGGAGGCGACTGAGCAATGGGGACTGCCTCCTCTCCCCACTGGAGGCGAGCGGAGTGAGACAGTCATTCCCCTTCTCCTCACTTCTAGAGAAATGGAGCTAGGAAGGGAGGCCATTCCCATTGCTCAGCTGCCCTCCTCCAGTGGCTGTGACAGTGCCCTCATGGGGTTTGTCAGACACTGGAGAGGAGTTTTGGACAGAGCAGAAGAGGCTAGTAAGTAGCACCCTCAATCCAAAGAAGACATACCTTGAGCTTCATGTGTGTTTGTCACTAGCAGCATCCAAACTCTTACGTTGCCAAGGATGTTTGGTGAGGGAGCGCATCCCACCCCCACTAAGCACATCCCAGCCCCACTGGTCTTGTTGGAAGGAGATGGCCTTCCTCTTGAAGGTGGTTTCTCCCGTATGGCCAACTTTGCAGCAACTCTGGAGGTTGCTCTTCTGCTGGTCAAAATACTTAATGCCTTCCACACCTGTGGATGCCTCTGACTCTAAGGCTAAAAGCTGTATTCTTCCCAGAAGAGGGTACCCACACTAGGGCTTACCATGGGAAATGGCTGCACAGATAGAGTGTCTGGACCAGGGGTAGGCAACCTTTCCCCTTTAAGGGCCGAAGGACTTCAGCTCCCAGAAGCCTCAGCCATGTTGGCCAATAGTCCCATGTTGGCCAATAGCTCCTGGGATTCTGGGAGCTGAAGTCCCTCGGCCCTTAAAAAGGGGAAAGGTTGCCTAGCCCTGGTCTGGACCTTCTCCGGCTGAGGGAAGTGTGGCAGCTTGCTGGGATGTAACCTCTGCCCACTGGGTGTTGGACTCTCTTGGTTTGGGATGCTAAGCAGGCACCATCCTGGCTCCCAGAAGAAGAGCAGAGAGAGCTGCAGTTAGATGAGTGGCCCCAGGTAAAGTGAGTTCAAAATACAGGTTGATCTGACAACCACAAGTCTGCTCCTAAACAGGTGAGAAGCAGTAGCAGCTGGGCATTTATTTATTTTTTTGGTCTTAGTAGCTGACAGTTCAAAAAAGATCTCCAAGCAGGTTACCAGTCTCTCAGCCCAGCCTGCCTTGTCAGGTGTCTGGGAAAGCAACCCAAATGCACATCATAAATCACTTTGCATCCCTGAAACCATAACAGAAATGAGCTCTGTTTGCTTTCTCTTTTTATGTGCCTGGCTGTAGGCTGCCCTGGGAGCTGGCTTCTCTGACAAAACTCCAGCCCACACGGTCACCATGGCTTGCATCTCTTCAAACCAGGCCATGACAACAGGTATGGCTTAGCCTTTGACTAACAGGGCAGCAGAGAGGGCTTGGCTATGAGCAGGGTCTGACAAGCCTTTCTCTGGCGGGATGTAGGGTGTTGCCTTGCATCCTCAAAAGTGGTGGATGACTGCCATCTGTTTCATTCAGAGGGACTCCCTCCTCCCCATAAAGAGTTCCTACTTAAATTCAGATGCAAACCAAGCAGGCTACTGGGGAGCTTTCAGACCAACGCCTGAAATGATGTAGAACTCTGAGAGGTCTTGTCAGTAGATGGTGCCAGCTCTCAAAGCATGATTCGTAATTGTCAGCTGTTCTGGAAAAGGTTTCTGCCACTTCACTCCAGAAAACAAGGGAAGGGAGCAGGGGGCAAAGGGATCAATGCAGCTGCAGGGAGAGGGCGAGAGTTGGAAAGTAAAGATACAGATGTGCAGCCAATTCAAAGGGGAACGGTGGGGGGCAGGATGTTGGTAATGCAGCAAACTTTGAGCTAGGGTGAAAAATGGATGGGGAAATGGATTTGAGATAAGGATTTCAAGCATGGAACCATATCAAAAATTCAGTTTAAAAAATTCAGTTGCAGAAATTAAGACCCAAGCTTCAAAACACAAACAGAGTAACCAGAAATGATAGAAATGTTACTCCCAAGTTTTCAGAAATGGTGATATATAGCCCATGCAAGATTGGGAGGGTTGCAAAATGACCATGAGGCCATTCTGAGTGCACCCATCCTGACTGAATGCAAGAGGAGGGGAAATGTGCTGCAGACATGCCCTGGGAGGGAATTTAGGGCTTCCTGTCTGGCTGCTCTTTCCTGCTTTTAGCACTGGGATTTCACTGTATGAAGCTGCTAGCCCTCTGTCTGCAAAGGTGGGTGGAATGGTGGAGATGGACAGCTCAGAGATGGGTCCATTCTGGTGGGAGGGCAATGTAAGGTTATGGAAGAGAGCTGAGAGAAGGACCTTCCTTCCCACACTGGAGAAGGAGCTGCATTGCTCTTCTAGGAAAGAAGGTAATGCCTCCTCCTGACTATTACAGGCATTGGTCTCATTGCGTCCGGCCAGATGGATGTGGTTATCGCTGGCGGTGTGGAACTGATGTCAGACGTCCCCATCAGGCACAGCCGGAAGATGCGGAAGATGATGCTGGGGCTCCCAAAGGCCAAGACCTTGGCTCAGAGGCTCTCCCTGATCTCCAAGATCCGTCCAGATTATTTTGCACCAGAGGTAAAAAGGAAAGAAGCACCATCCACAAGAACCCTGCCCCATTTCTCTGTACACGTATTCTGTTGACCTGTTTTTAGAAAGGAATGAGGATTGGTGTGGCAACTGGTTGGAGAACAGGTGGAGGTAAAGAAGAGGGTGCTGGGTTTGGGGTGCTGAAGGGGCCTGTCCCTCAGGGGCCGTTCTTCCTACTTTGAGGCAGAGGCAAGGGGGACACAGTAGCCCAAGAGACTGTTGGCCAGTGCCCAGTTCCAGCTTCCTCTTGGGGACCTGGGTGACCCAAGGTGGAGTGTTTGTATTGAGGACCAAGCAGTGGCCATATCCAGCTCACAGGGACAGAAATGGAGCTCTGCTTGTACAGTGCATACTGATGTGCATCAGGGGAAGCGGGTATGTGATGTTCAGCAGGTCTCTACTTGTTCCATAATGTGTCCTGAGGCCAACTGCAGCGTGTGGATAAGCCTAGTACAGAACATGTATACTAATGCATGTTCATTGCAGCAACACAATAGGGCATCAGCCCTACATGTTCAGCAGTGATCCCCATACATTGTTCTACAGTAGTATCCAGTGTATAGTTAGTAGATGTGTGCCTTCTAGTTGTTTTTGACTCATGATGGACGCGAAGGCGAATCTACTGCGGGATTTTGGTTTGGGGTTTTTTGACCGAGTGTGAGGAAGGGTTGCCTTTCCTTTTTCTGAGGCTGAGAGTGTGTGGCTTCCCACGGCCACCCAGTGTGTTTCCATGTCTTAGTAGGGATCCAATAGGGATTGGCTAATGCAAGTGGTGTGTAAATGCAGGTGGCAATTAAGGCTATGCTGGGCTGATTGTGAGATAAACCACTAGCCCTTGGTCCAGCTGAAGTGAGAGATGCAGAACCTCAGAGGTTTGGGAGACTGATCTCTCCATGCTGGCTCATGGGATGCAAGGGAAGTAGAGGCCAGTGGGTTGAAACAGGAAAGATGTTGCTGGAGGAAGAGCCGGATCCAGAGGAGGGAGGCCAGCCAGGGACCGGTAGAGAAAAAGACAAGGAAGGAAGGGAGGAAGGAAGGAAGGAAACCAGACACCTGATGATGGGAGGAGCACACAGAAGAGTCAAGAAAGCAGGAAGCAGAATTAAGACATGAGAGGAGAAGAGCGCTAAAGAGGGAGAGAGTGATTAGAAGACCGAGGGGAAAAACTGATATTTGGAAGAAAACTTTTTTTTTTTCCTGGGAAAATTTAAAAAGTGGATTATGGAATATTTTTCAGAAAAAAATGATAGAATATTTAAGACAAGGTATTTATTGCCTGCTAATCATTTCTAAAAACTGAGTAAGAAGAACAATTTTACGTAAGATTATGTACAGACCAAGTCTTTAAAATTCCTGGTCTTAGTGTCCTTAGTTTTTTTTAATGGGAATAAGTGCATTACATCTGCCTGGTGCTGTGGAGAACAAATGGAGACATAATCATTTTTACTAATGTTTTCACTGTTTTAACCTAGTTCAAGATAGAACAGATCTTCACCCCGTCCCTTCTTCTCCTCTCTCTCCCAGCTTCCAGCGGTGGCCGAGTTCTCCACCAGTGAGACCATGGGCCATTCAGCAGACCGGCTGGCAGCCGCCTTTGCCATCTCTCGCTTGGAGCAAGACGAGTATGCCGTTCGGTCACACAGCCTGGCTAAAAAAGCCCAGGACGAGGGCCTCCTCACAGACGTGGTCTCCTTCAAGGTGCCAGGTAAAGCAGAGGAGCCCACAGAAGGGTCATAGGGTTCCCTGCCAGTGCAGGTGCAAGGACATTTCTTCCCTGAGTGGCACTTAGTGAAGTGGTCAGGTACATAAAAAAGGGGAAGTGCGAGGAGCAGTATTTAAATATACCCCCAAAAAATGAACATAGAAGCCTTTACTTTTTTGGTTCTGAAATGGGCAACTAGCCCTCAAAGGTTGGTGGAGTGCAGTTCTCCTAGTCCTCAATTTTTAGCTGATGGGAGTTACAGTCCGCAACATCTGGGGAGCCTTGCTTGCTCCAAAGATGTTGTGGAGCCGCTACACCAGAGTTAAAGCAGTTGCTTTCATCACACTTGAATTAATCTGCTCCTGAGCTTTTGCCACCTTAGTGAACAGTCCTGAAACTAATACTGTTTACATCGAGTGATACATGTTCTAAGCCACTTGATGTCCTGAAAGGCCCTTTACAAGCAGGGCTGAAGATGATGTGTGGCTTCCCGGGTGCTGGGAGACTGCAGACCCTTTCATCCCCTCATTGTTGGCAAGGCTGCTTGGGGCTGATGGGAGAGGCATGGTCATGCTTAAAGTGCAGACTTCCTCACTTCTTGCAGGCAGAGACACAGTCATGAAGGACAACGGAATCCGTCCATCTTCGCTGGAGCAGATGGGTAAACTGAAGGCTGCTTTTATCAAACCTTATGGGACCGTCACAGCCGCCAACTCCTCTTTCCTGGTAATGTATATTTTTCCTTCTGAACAAGTAAATGTTGTACAGTTGGTCCTCCATATTTGTGGTTTTTACTTTTATCGATTTGGTTATTTGCAGTTTTGATTAATGTGTTCTCTCTAGGAATCTCCAGGTCCTCCAGCGCAACTCTGCCAGAAGTTGACCATAGGGTTGTGCTGGAGAACCTAGAAGTTCCTTTAAAAAAAACACTTCTCTAGGCATTTATCGGTCCTCCAGCATGATTCTATGGTCAACCTCTGCCTCCCCTGTGAGAAACAACACTTCATGATCTAACCTTCTCATGAGGTTGTGAGAGGCCACTCTCCATTCAGGTCCTTAGATGTACATCAAATAGTAGCTCACTACAGCATCCACTCCCCACTTCCATGACGGTGTCTTCGGAGAGGGAGGGGTGGCGATGCAAGCCCCCTTTACCTCCTTTGCTTGATGGAGTTTGCCTTTTTCAGACTGATGGCGCATCTGCAGTCCTCCTGATGTCCGAAGAAAAGGCTTTGGCAATGGGATACAAACCAAAGGCCTACCTCAGGTGAGCAGAAAGGAGCTTCTGCTCTGTGAAAGTGTTGTGTGCCTTGCCTCCATTCCCCTTTGGCTCACATTTCTCTTCTCTTGTTCAGGGATTTTGTCTACGTCTCTCAAGACCCAAAGGACCAGCTCCTGCTTGGGTAAGTGAGATCCCTAGGAAGCTGCCTCTCATCTGAATCAGACCCTTGCAGCCAGACTTCTAGAATCACAAGAGGGGTTGGGTGTGCTATTCAAGTTGGTATAGTGGTAGAAAGGGATGGGGGGGAAAGAGTCCTCTAAATAAGCTGCCCCCTCCTCCAAATCACAGCATCTTCAAGAGGAACCTCCTGCCTCCCTTCTTCAGAGTCCTTAGAGGCTTCAGATTTTGTGGGGCTGGGAACTCAGAGGCATCTTAAGACAGGTGAAAGTGAAAGCATGGGCCTTCCCTTGCTAAAAATGAAGAAAAGTCTCCTGCCTTTGAAGTCCTCCTCAACTTTCAGGTAGCTTTCTTCACAGAGCCTGAATGCCACTCTTGTCTTCTTTCCCCCTCAGGCCTACTTATGCAACGCCCAAAGTTCTGGAGCGGGCAGGCCTTACCATGGCCGACATTGACGTCTTTGAGTTTCATGAAGCATTTGCAGTAAGTACTTTTGAAGACGCATGCAGGAGAGGATGCGCCAGGGCATGATGGGGCTCCCTCACCTCCCCATAGTGAGCAGGATATTAATGTCATGTGTTTATATCCTATCTTTAAATGGCACCAAATTAAAAAAAAAAATCTCCTGGAGAGCTTCAAAAACACTCATACAATACAAAATTACATTAACATAAAAATTGAACAATGAAACCACCAGCAGAGAATTCAAGATTAACTTGAATGCTCCCTAATATTAAAGGTAGAACTGCCATCCAGGGAAAATCCAGTCCCTTCTTGCAGCCTCTCAGGTCTTCTGTGCCCCTCTGGCATCAAGACTGGCTATGAGGATTGGCTTGGCCCAGTGGCTGTTGAAAGAAACCCTGAGGATGGGGCCATGGTTGAGTTCAGAAATGGAGGAAGGGAGCTGGAACTAGAGAGGAGCAGTAGTGGCCCAGATTAAGGATCAGGCCCTTTTCACTTTGAATAAAAGTGTTAATGTAAGCAGCCCAGGCAGAAGCGGTCTGGCCCTGGCACCTAATTGGGTGCAGGGAACTTTTTAGAGGGTGCATCTCTGTCCGTTTTAATATATAATTTGTATTATTGTTACAAAATTATTAAAAATTAATGTGTATAAAATTACCTCCAGCCAAAGTGTATAAGGTGTATACAAAATATAAATGAATTTCATGTTTCGACTTGAGTCCCATCTCTGAAATATCTCATTATGTACATAAAGTTATTTCGAATTACTACAAAATCCAAAACACTTCTTGTCCCAAGCATTTCAGATAAGGGAGACTCAACCTGTATTCAATTATAGTTCACCACATAGAACCTAGAAAGAGGTATACCAGCATCTCCTCCCTGTTCTGTAGGCAAATGGACAAGTTGCATCCATTTTCATGTCCTTTCACTTTGCAGTTGCTTCCACAGTTTCATTTTCTCTCTTCCTTTTAGGGGCAAATTTTAGCAAATATGAAAGCAATGGATTCAGATTGGTTTGCTCAGAACTACATGGGCAGGAAGTCTAAGGTAAGATTGTGGTGAATCTTGCTTGCTCTTCCTCCTACCTCTCTTGTAAATCACAAATGCTCTGGTGCAGACATCCTGACAATGAAGATGTGGCTGAAGCTGAGTGTGTGGCATTAAAGGCCCCTGTTTTTCCTCCTGTCCCCAGTGCATAGTGCTGGCTAGTCATGGGGAACTTCAAGCAATCTTTATGGGCCTGGAAGTGTCTTCTCAACAGAGGTGGTCTTCAGAGTCTTTTCTTCTGACTTGCTCCTTCCCATATTTGCAGGCGGGATGAGTTGAGTATCTTCTGCAAAGAGCTGGCCATACTTAACACTGTCTCCCCCACCCCATTTGCAGGTTGGAGCTCCCCCTTTGGAGAAATTCAACAACTGGGGTGGGTCCCTGTCGCTGGGACACCCCTTTGGAGCTACCGGATGCCGCCTAGTCATAACTGCAGCCCACAGGTTGAAGAAGGAGGGAGGACAGTACGGCCTAGTGGCAGCATGTGCTGCTGGAGGGCAGGTAAGGATGTCTTCCACACCAGAGGCTCTCCCCCTTTCGACTTTCAGATTTTTCAGACTTCAGCCCTCAGCTTGCCCCAGCCAGCATTGCTGTAATTCTGGGAGTTAAAATCCAAAACCTCCGGAAGTCCAGAGTTTAAATTTTGCAATAAAGGCAGCAAAAAAGGCTTTTTTTTTTAAAACCAAAACTATTGGAGTTGCACAGAACCACTCAGCTGAGCTGTTGGGAATGGATAAGGATCTATTACGATCTGGTCCTGAGGAGAATGTAAGCCTCCTTATTAAGCAGGCCAGAGGAGGACTGGTGGAGTGAGTACGGGAAGTGATTAATGCCTCTTTACAGCAAGGCAGGGTCCCAACACGCCTAAAGGAACTGTGGTAAGACCCTTTTTGAAAAAACCTTCCCTGGATCCTTCTTTACTAGATAATTACAGGCCAATCTCCAATCTTCCATTTCTGGACAAAGTGCTGGAGCATGTGGTGGCTTCCCAACTCCAAGCGTTCCGGGATGAGACGGATTATCTAGATCCGTGTCAATCTGGTTTTAGGCCTGGTCATGGGACAGAAGCAGCTTTGGTTACCTTGGTGAATGACCTATGTAGAGAACTGGACAGGGGGAGTGTGTCCATGTTGGTTTTGCTGGTCCTCTCAGTGGCTTTCGATACCATCGATCATGGTATCCTTCTGAGTCGCCTCTCTGGGATGGGGCTTGGAAGTACTGTTTTACAGTGGCTCTGTTCTTTCTTGGAGGGGCGTTCTCAGAAGGTGGTGTTGGAGGATACTTATATGACTCCTTGGCCATTGGCATGTGGGGTCCCTCAGGGCTCAGTCCTGTCGCCTGTGCTTTTTAACATCTACATGAAACCGCTGGGAGAGGTCATCCAAAGTTTTGGAGTAGGGTGCCACCTGTATGCTAATGATACCCAACTCTATCACTCCTTTCCACCTAATTTCAAGGGAGCTGTTTCTGTCCTAAACCTGTGTCTGGCTGCTGTAATGGACAGGATGAGGACAAACAAATGGAAGCTTAATCCAGACAAGACAGCGGTGCTCCTGGTCAGTCGAAAGACAAATTTGGGAATAGGGATTCAGCCTGTGTTGGATGGGGTAACACTGCCCCTGAAAACTCATAGTTTCGGGGTACTTCTGGACTCAGTGCTGAGCCTGGAAGCCCAGCTATCAGTGGTGACCAGGAGTGCTTTTGCACAGTTAAAACTCATGCACCAAGCGCGCCCATTCCTGGAGAAGTCAGACCTGGCCATGGTGGTACATGCCTTGGTTACACCCCGCCTGGATTACCGTAATGCGCTCTAAGTGGGGCTGCCTTTGAAAAGTGCTCAGAAACTTCAGCTAGTCCAAAGAGCTACACTCAGGCTGTTAACTGGAGCTGGTTACAGGGAGCATACAACTCCCTTGTTGCAACAGCTCCATTGGCTGCCAGTCTGTTTCCGGGCACCATTCAAAGTTTTGGTTTTGACCTATAAAGCCCTTATACGGCTTGGGTCCAGGCTATTTGAAGGATCGTATCTCCCTGTATGAGCCCCCCAGAGTATTGAGGTCATTGGGAGAGGCCCCCCTTCTCTCTGTCCCACTACCTTCTCAGGTGCGTTTGGTGGGAACAAGAGAAAGGGCCTTCTCAGTGGCCGCTCTCAAGCTCTGGAACTCCCTCCCTACAAAAGCCAGGAGGGCTCCGTCACTGATGTCCTTCCGGCGGCAAGTAAAGATGTTTTTATGCCGCCAGGCCTTCACGTGAGGTGGATGCTATTTAAGAATGTAATGTTTTTAATTGTTTGAATTGTTTGTTTATTAAACTTTGTATTTTTAATGTTTTCTACTGTTTTAACTTGGACTGTTTTAGATTTGTTAGCTGCCTTGAGTCCCTGTATTGAGAGGAAGGCAGGAAAGAAATAAACAGAATAAATAAATAAAATACATTTAAGTAACAATGCTTTACACTACAGCTGGAAGAGAGCTTGCCTGTCTGGCCGCTCAAGATCCCCTCTTTCCTGCCCATGACAGGCTCTAAGAGGGAAGGGAGAAGGCCTCATTACTTCCTTCACAAAGCCATGCCTGATCCTCTTCTCTCTCTCTCTCTCTCTCTCTCCAGGGCCATGCGATGCTTGTGGAGCTTTATCCGCAATAAAGGCACAGCCAAGATCTGCTCCTGCCTGAGCCCACCTTTAGCCTCCCAAAGCACTAACCCAAAATTCATTCCCATTCCTCCCTCGGAAGGATTCCCATGTGGCCTTTGTAAATATTTTTTAGTCGCCTGAAGAAGCTGGTTGAACAGTTAATGGATGGACCCTCAAAAGCTATGTTCAGTATTTGAGTCAGTAATTAGGTTTCTGCCATTTATCCATCAAATTAATGGCAAGCCCTTTTTGCATATGGAAGCAGTGAGGATTTGGAGGACTCCCATTATTATAGGAAACAGCTGTGTGGACAAGAGGTGGTTTGGTTTTTAAAGCAAAGCCAGTTGCATGCAGGGTGTGCCTTTTTCTAAAAGAGGACTGCAATGAAATACACTTTTTAAACAAGGGGTGCCCAGTGCAAAGAAAGTGTATTGTTACCACTGTTGAAAGCAATGTCTGTCAGCACACCTTGGCCTTAATAAATCAAAGCAACATTGCGAGAGGTGTGTGTGTGTGTTTTCTTCTCAGTGGGAATTTGTCACTGCTGATCCACGCTTGTATGGCGGTGGCCAGAAGGGTGCCAGGTTTGGCTCCACTCATTCAACCCCAAGTGTCCCCATTCACACCGTCATCTGGAAAGTTATAATCCTGTTTCAGAGTTCTCAGAAAGTATGATAGTCACACATATGTAATGCTCTTGCAAAGATTTATTGCCTCTTGACACATCTGCCCTTGATCCTGACACAGTAATAAGGGTCTTACTCTCTTGTCTTGATGGTCTGGAACAGGGGCCGGCAACCTACGGCCCCCGGGCCGGTTCCGGCCCAAGTCGCTGGACTTACCGGCCCAGGCGGACCCCTGCTGCTGCCGCCGCCACTGCCACCCATTTTCTCGTCCATGCAGCTGTGACGTGTTTGCACATGCGCAGGAGTACAAAACAAAATGCCGGCCGCGAGTGGCCCAGGACCGAAAAAGGTTGCCTACCCCTGGTCTGGAAGCAGAAGCGGAAGAGGGAAGAACTACAGCTTCTATAGTCACTGGACACATAGAGCCATTTCCCCTAAAGAAAAAAATGAGGCTAAAAAGCAGCAAGAGAGTCTTGGATCACTCTGCACTTGGTCTTGAGCTCATTCATCTTTTGACAACCCAAAACCTGGAAATGAGCATAGAGATGGAATGGACTCTGTGGGCCATTCAGTCGAACGAACCTTCTGCCATGCAGGAGGAAACAATCCAAGCGCTCCTGATTCTATGAGAGAGGGCCTCTGTTTGAAACCTCCAAAGAAGGAGACTCCACCGTACTTTGAGGCAGCAGCAGCAGCTTATTGCACTGTTGGATCATAGATAGAGCTGGAAAGCACTCCAGGGGTCACTGAATCCAACCCCAGACAGTAATGAGTGTTTTTCCATGATAGCTAATTTAATTTTGATTTTTATTAAAAAATATATTAAATGTATTTTATTTTAGCCTTGTGGTAAGCTGCACTTGGTCTTTCTGCTTGTTGGGAGGCAGGTAGTAGATAAATGAAGCAAACAAACACTGTAGGAAAACCCAAACCTTTTAAACCTCCAAAGAAAGAAGGCAGCATCTTCCACCGTCAAACAGTTCATATTGTCAAAGTTCTTCCTAACGTTTAGGCAGAATCTCTTTTTCTGTAGTTTGACTCCACTGGTCCAGGTGCCAGTCTCTGGAGCAGCAGAAAAGGAGCTTGCTCCATTCTCGATATGACATCCCTTCAAATATTTCAACCTGTCACCCCTCAGGGCTGTCTTCTCTCTCCCCTTCTTTTGTTAATTGTAATGGAAATCCTAACTAACAACATTAGGAAGGAGGAAGGAATTAAAGGCATCAAATATAAAGGACAGGAGTATAAATTAAAAGCATATGCAGATGACCTTTTGGTCACAATAGCAGATATTATAGGAAGTTTGGACCAATTGTTAAAAGAACTAGATAATTTCTGCAGGGTATCTGGTCTTAAAATAAACAAAAGCAAGACAGTATTAACAAAAAATGTTACTAAAGAAGAAAATAAAAGAATTGAGATATCTGGTTACCACATTGGCAAAAAAGTTAAATACTTAGGCGTGGAAATAACAACGCAAAATGTGGACTTATATAAAAATAATTATGAGAAGATTATGAAAGAAATCAAAAAAGACCTGGTGACCTGGGGGAAACTCAACCTCTGGTGGTATGGGAAAATTTTGGTAATTAAGATGAAGGTGCTACCTAAATTTATGTTTCTTTTTCAGAATATACCAATTTTAAGTAATAACAAACCATTCAAAAATTGGAATAGAGAAATGTCAAAGTTTATTTGGAGTGGGTGGAGACCCAGAGTTAGATTTAAAATTTTGCAGGACAGCAAAGAAAGAGGAGGCTTAGCACTTCCTAGTCTACAAGTTTATTATGAGGCAAATTGTTTAGAGTGACTCACTGATTGGTTGCTGCTAAGAGATAAAAAATTATTAACCCTTGAAGGAGCTGACCAGAGGTTTGGGCTACACACATATTTGTTTTATGACAAGCATAAAGTTCATACAGACTTCTTGAATCATTATGTTAGGAAATCGCTTTTAAACGTACGGTTTAAATATAAGGAAAGAATATGTCCTAAAATTCCGATATGGATGTCATTACACGAAGCCTTTCATTTCAGAGAAACTTTGAATCAAGACAAATGGTTGTTATATCAAGATCTAATAACATTTAAACCACCGCATGGAGACCCAGAGTTTAAAAGTTTAGAGCAACTTCAGGAGGAAGAGCCATGAGTTGATTCCCATTTAGACAAATGAAGGAAAGATTTTTAAACGATAAAAAATTTGGGATAAGGGAAAAATTTACAGATTTTGAGGAAAAGATGATGTTGGATAGCCCCCCAAAAATAGCTTTATTTTACAAATGTTTGTTATGTATTGAAATGGAAGAGGAAGTAGTCAAAGAATTTATGATTAGATGGGCCCAGGGCATCAAACAATATAAATTTAGAGTATTGGGAGAGGGTATGGGTCAAAACCATAACATACACCACTCACTATGAATTGAGAGAAAATGTAATAAAAAATGTACCATAGATGGTACATGACACCTGTAAAATTAGCCAAAAGCTAAAGAAACCTATCGGATAAGTGTTGGAAATGTGGGCAAGAAAGAGGCACATTGTACCACCAATGGTGGAGTTGCAAGAAAAAAAAAGTTTTTGGAGTAAAGTGCATAAAACCATTGAAAAAAATACTAACAAATCAAATAGATATGGATCCAAAGCTATACTTATTAAACATATGTGTAGACAAGGAATTAGATCACAAATTTGGAAAGCTCCTCTTCTATATGATTATAAGTGCCAGAATTGTCTTCGCAAAAAAATGGCAAAGTTAAGTATATCCCTACTAAGGAAGAATGGTTATACAAATTATTTGATTTAATGACATTAGATAAATCAACAATTACGTCAATAATAATAATAATAATAATAATAATAATTTTTATTTAATACCCCGCCCCTCTGAACACAATCGGGGCGGCTTACATCATAAAATTTCAACAACAGTTAAGAGCAATTTTTTATCCCCCTCCCCCCCTTAAAAAGTTATTAAACCCAATACAAGTTAAAAGTAAGCAATATAAGGAGAAAATTCCTCCATTAAAACAAACAATACATATATTAAAAAACAAGAAATGCCGGCGGATGTCACATGTTGGCTCAGAAGGGACCCAATTTATTAAAAAGGGAGCATCTCAGAGGGAAGAAAATTCCAGAACATACTAGTGGATTAATCCGGAAAGGCCCGCCGAAAGAGATCCGTCTTGACGGCTTTCTTGAAGCCGTCAAGAGATGTCAATTGACGGATCTCCTCCGGCAGGCCATTCCACAGTTTGGGGGCAACTACCGAAAATGCCCTCTGGGAGGTCGTCGCCAGTCTCGTTTTTTGAGGCTGCAACAAATTCCTCCCAGAGGACCGGAGGGTGCGGGGAGGATTATACGGGAGGAGGCGGTCCTTCAGATAGTCTGGACCCAAGCCATTTAGGGCTTTAAAGGTAATTACCAACACCTTGTACTGGGTTCGGAAACTAATAGGCAGCCAGTGGAGGGACCTTAATGGAGGGACCTCAAGAGGACAAGATTGGGGAAAACGAGAAGATCTGGGCACCACTACTTCACTTTATTGAAGGAAGAAAAATATTATATAACAATCGTTAAGAAGCAAATTACAAAGAGATGACTAAGAAAGATTAGGATATTTTCCAATGTTCTGATAAGATAAAGTTATTAATATGCGATGTATATTATTAAAATAGAGTACTATATGTTTACAGACTTGTTAACTCTGTAGACACAGAATATAGCTTAGTATTAATCTCAATATGAGGGAAGGTATGATCGGCTACAAAAAGAGGACTTGACTAAGGACCCAGGAGGTCACTTTTTATGTTATGTTATTTATGTTGTTTTGTATTATTTTCTTTTTCTCTCTTTGCTGTGTTCTTCTTTTTATTCGTTTCTCTTTTTCTCTTTTTCTATATTTATTGTGTGTATATGTATTTGTGTTTGTAATTGTTATTGTTGTTAGATGATATGTGAGATTTGTTATGATGCTTAGGGCGAGTGTACGAAGTCATGTTGTTTTTATATGATGAATAAAAATTTTAAAAAATGAAATATTTCAACCTGTCACCCCTCAACCTTCTCTTCCTTCTCTTCCTAAACATACCTAGCAACTCCCTCAGCCGCTCCTCATAGCATTTGGTGGTTTCCAGACCTTTCCTCGTTTTGGTTGCCCTTCTCTGGACACGCTCCAGCCAGAAGTCTCCTCCTTTAAAAAATGGGGGGGGGGGTTTCAAAAATGTTAAATGTCTGTGTGTGATGGGGGTGTGTGATTAGAAATGAGGTTTGTGGGATCTGGAGAGATTGAGGACTGCACAAAGAGACTCGGGGTGTCTGCATGAACCCCAGGGCCACCCTTGCCCTTGTGTGGATTCCTCCTCTGTGGTGCCCAGCCAATTTAACTCTTGCTTTCAAAAAGTTCATCCTAAGATTCTTTTCCAGTTATTTAAATGGTTTGTTTTTTAGAGTAATAATATTAAGCCGGATCTCTTCCGACAGGCCTATCCAGAATAAACTACTTACCTGTCCTGATCCCCCTGTCAGACTCGCCCCAGAGTGCCTATTGTTTTAAAATTTGTCTTTAAAATTGTTTAACTAGTTTTAACTAAGACTGTATTTAATGTATTTTTAATGAGGGGGTTAATTGTGTTAGTTCATATTGCTTTTGTAGGGGTTGTTTTATGTATTTGATTTTAGATGTAAGCCGCCTTGATGGCTATGGCTAAAGGCGGGGTATAAATAAATAATAATAATTATTATTATTATTAAGTGCCTCGTGGCTTGCAAGCAAACTGCTGGCTGCTAAGTTCCAACAGCGCTTCCTTTCTTTCTCACACTTACCCATAATGCCCTTGCGACGTTGTTGTCGTTGTCATCTACCTGAGCCAACCTCGACCCTCTGGATGAGATGTCTCCAAGCCACCGCCATTTCTGCCCAGGTCCTGCAGGGTCATGTCCATGGCCTCCTTCGGCATTTGGTCTCCTCACTTTCTCCTACCAGTGTTTGGCACCGCTTTAACTCTTCCTGGCTCAAGGCTATGGAATTCTGGGAATTGGAGTTTGTTGCAGGCCCAGAGTGGGGCAGAGCTTTAACTCTTCCTGGCTCAAGGCTATGGAATTCTGGGAATTGGAGTGTTGTGGGCCAGGAAGTTAAAGCTCTGTTCTGCCCCGCCCTGGGCCCACAACACACTCCAATTCCCAGAATTCCATAGCCTTGAGCCAGGAAGAGTTAAAGCGTTGCCAAACCGGGATTATTTCTCCAGTGTGGAAAGAAGACCTGACAACTGTCCAATAAACGGTTCTTGCGGTGAGGGAGTCCAGATTCCCTTTCTTTTCCGTGAAAAGGCTCCGTCTCTCGCCTCTTTGTCAGTCTCTCTCTCCGTTTGTCCGTTAATTAAGCCTTTCTCCTCAGACTCCGACGGAGGCAAAAGGGGGCGTGGCCTTTTAACCTACAGCGGCGCTTCGACCCTTTCGCGCTCAAAGGCTGAGAGGGAAAAAGAGTCCCCTTCAGAGCCTCCTCCGCGTGTCTCTCTCCTTTGCCAGGAATAGCCCTCCGCGCCTCGCCCCGCCCCCTCACGCGCCGGGAGGGAAAAAGCGCGGGAAGAGGGCGGGGCCTGCTCCTCCTCTTGCTCTGCGCAGCCGCTCCATGGGGCACGTGACTGCTTTTCGGCTCAGTCAACAACTCCCTAGCAACAAGTGACGCTTCCACCCCTAGCCCACCTCCCCCTCCTTCGTGCCTGTCAAGGGCTTGCTGTGCTCCGATTGGTCCCGCTTTGGTCTCCGTCTTCTCTTGGGAGCGGAGGGGTCCGGCGCGCTCTCCCATTGGCTGGTGGGACGGTGGGCGGGGCGGAGGAGGCTCTGAGGAGAACTCTTTTCCCTCTCAGCCTTTGAGCGCGAAAGGCCTGAAGCGAAAGGAAGGCAGGAAGGAGGAATGGAAAAGGAAAGGGAAAGGAAAGGGAGAAGGAAGGAGGAGGAGTGGCGGGCCTTTCCTTCTGGAGGAGTCCCTGGCCTGCATTCCTTCCTCTTGAGAGCAGGGAAAGGAGAGCCCGCTCTCCCTCAGAGGAAGGAAGGAAGGAAGGAAGGAAGGAAGGAGGGAAATGGCTGCCCTTTAAGCCACTGAGGCTCCCAAAGAGACTGAGAAATGGCTCACGCTTTCATTCCACACACAAACAACTGTATAGAGATGCATGTGTCTCTTTATGAGGCTAGGAGAAACAATTAAGAATTCAGACAGGCCCCACAGTATAAAAAGGCAAAAAGCTGATGGCGGCAGTTGGGTTTTAAGCTGAACACAAAGAATCAACTGTGGCTCAAAAATAGCAATTCCTGCCTGAGACTGGGAAATGGCTGACGCTTTCATTCCACACACAAATACCTATATAGATGTATGTGTCTATATAGGGAGAAGTAATTTGAATCAAACATATAAAAAGGTTAAAAACATTATTAAGTAACCCATATGCCTGTGTGTTTATATACTAACGGAATAGTCTATGTAGAACCACATGGATGTATATTCAATATAGTTAAGACTAAAGATAGAAAAATGAGATAAACCTGACTAGGGACTTTATCACACTGGGGAAATCCTGTACAAAAATGGGGTTTAAATAGAAAAAACAAACCAGAAAAGCGGGTAGATTTTCACACACATCACTTGTAAAATGTGATTAACCTGAACGGAAAGGAGTCAAAAGCTGCTTTTTTTTTTTCTCAGGATTTTCCAAAAGAAAAAAGAAGTGGCTTTTTGAGTAGTTTCTGTTCGGGTTAAGCACAGTTTAACATCGATGTTGTGTGAAAATCTACCCTCTTTTGTGGGTTTTTTTCTATTTAAATCCCATTTCTGTACAGGATTTTCCCTATGTGATAAAAGTTCTAGGAAAGCCAGGATGACAGCTACAAATTTCAGGAGAAGCCATGTTTTGTTTAGGATAAAGAGCGTACAGAAGGAGGAAGGCTCTGAGAGGGACTCTTCTCTCTTTTCCCTCTCAGGTTTGAGCGCAAAAGGGTCAAAGCGCTGCTGTCCTCTTCCATTGCTGCCATGGCCCATTTTTCATCCACTGGATTCTGAGGAGAACGACTTAATGGAGAAAGAGGGAGACTGAAGGAGCTGAAAGTAGGCCTGGAATAGGAAAGGTAAAAGATGGATGCGAGGCCCAGCAGGAGGGCTCTGTACTCTTAGGCCCTTGAGGAAAAAGGGGAGCCCCCTCTCCCTCAAAGTAAGAATAAAAATATTTGTTTTAAGATTATTTTTTTTATACATTAAAAAATAAAAAACACACAGAAAAAAACAATAAACCAAACCTGCAAGCAGGTAAAACAAAAACACAAATACATGTATTCCTCCATGGCAGAAGATGTGGGTTCAGCTGGATGGCCTTTGGGGACTCCTTGTGACTCTAGGATTCTCTGTGTATTCCTCCATGACAGAAGAGAGTTGGACTGGATGGACTTTGGGGACCCCTTCCAATTCTAGGATTCTCTGTGTATTCCTCCATGGCAGAAGAAGTGGGTTCAGCTGGATAGTGTTTGGGGACCCCTTCCGACTCTAGGATTCTCTATGTATTTCTCGATGGAAGAACAAGGGGCTTGGACTGGATGTCCTTTGGGGATCCCTTTCGACTCCAGGATTCTCTAGGTATTCCTCCATGGCAAAAGGGGATTGGGCTTGATCGCCTTTGGGGACCTCTTCCACCACTTTGGGGAAGATTGGCTTTAAGGTACCCCTCTCAATGCAGCAGGAATAATACCGTAATAATAATAATAATAAATTCTTGGAATAATCCCAGCCTCAAGTGAAGACGCAGTTCTTAAACCAAGGCATTGGGGGATTCTCTACCGCTTGCTCCAGGCTTTTTAAACCTGTTTCCATT
This sequence comes from Phrynosoma blainvillii, assembly GCA_026167975.1. NCBI lineage: Eukaryota > Metazoa > Chordata > Lepidosauria > Squamata > Phrynosomatidae > Phrynosoma > Phrynosoma blainvillii. The sequence goes on along the minus strand of JANUYF010000001.1, from coordinate 3,755,892 downwards.
TGTTCTCAGGTTACCTCCTTCCTTGGTCCAAAGGAGACTGCAGCATTCCCATTGGTGGAGGCCATCCACGATTGTGACATCATGGTTGTGATGTCACGTTTAGCTTAGCTTTGTCTCCATGGGAGGCAGGTGGGCATTTGTCCACAAAGGTCTGGCAAGTCAGCTGGCCATCTTCTGCCAGGCCAGATCAGTCGTATATTGAATCAGTATCAATCATATATTGATTTGTCTCTCAGAGGTCCTCCAGGTGAGGGGAGGCCAGCAGCAGGCAGGCAGGTAGGGTGACAGCAACCCTCTTCCTGGGGCATGGAGTGGCAGTTCTTCTCTTTCCCCCTTGCCAGCTCCCCATACATAGCTCTTTCATTTTATACAACTCTTCTCTGTCTTGCATCCAGCGTCTTTTTATTCTTTCCTGGTCTCGAATTATGTTATTTTGTTTTATATATATAGAGAGAGAGAGAGAGAGAGAGCCCCAGTATTTGGTTTAAATTTTCCTTTGATTTCCCAGATCTTGTGTAATAGATCTCTTGTTCTTCTACTTCTCTGCACTGTATGAACTGCAAGCTACAAAACATGGTGTTAATGTCCCGCTTTTTACATATTTCAGAGCTCCATTTCTGCTCAAACCTGGAAATATCTAGGACAGGGGTCAGCAACCTACAGCCCACGGTCCGGTTCCGGCCCGGGCCCCCCCACTTACCAGTCCCCGCTGACCCCTGCCGCTACAAATCCCAGGATTCCATAGGTGGAACTATAAATCCCAGGATTCCATAGGTGGTGTCAAACTGCATTATTCCTGCAGTGCAGATGTACTCCGTGACCATTGGGAGAGAGAATGCATTGAGGTCATTGCATAATGTAAATTTCAACTCTTTTGACCATATATTTTTACCATTGATCCGTCATATAACCGAAATCCTTAGCCCATTCTATCTTACGCTCTTTGATTTGTCTTTCTTCTATTTCATATTTCAACTTATTTCATAGCCGCCTTCCCCATTCCTAGTCTTCTGAGTTCCTGGTTGCAGTCCTCTTTCCAATCAATGTTTGATCCCAGATAAGAGAACGCTTTTACAATTTCTATTTCCTCATTGTCTAGTTTGAAGTTGTGAAGGTCCTTGGTGGTCATTATTTTTGTTTTCTGTACAATTTATATTCAGTAAAATTTATTCATAAGAACGAAATACAGGTTATAGCCATCAAATTACAATCTTAACAAAAATTATTAAAACCTTCTAAGACTTTTAAAATCACAGTTTGCTCTAGGATATATAAAAATAATAAACCTTTAAATTAAAATTGCAAAAATATTTAATATTAAGCATATCACAATGTCACAAAATCCGAAACCCAGAAGAATCATAAAATCCTAGAGTGGGAAGAGACTCCAAAAAGGGCCATCCCGTCCAGCCCCCTTCTGCCATGCAGGAAGACACAATCCAAGCCCTCTCTGTGGCAAATGGCAATCTTGACTGTTTAAAAACATAGTATTTTCTGAGTTTTTTTGGCTGTGTTCTAGAAGAATGTATTCCTGACATTTCACCTTCATTTGTGGCTGGCATCTTCAGAGAAAAAACAGCCTCCAATGAAGGAGACTCCACTTAGAACAAGGGTCGGCAAGATTTACTTACCTGGGGCCGGTCCGCTGCTCCTGGGGTCTTCCACTGGGCCAGGGGGAGAGTGGCGGTACGCTCACGCATGTGCGCGCACCCCCGCTTGCGCATGCATAGTACTTCCAGAGTACTGCGCATTTTGACAAAGGTTCCTCTGGTGCCAAACCCCCTACTTAACCCAACGACAGCCTGCTGCGACGCATTTTAACATCTACTTTGCAGATAAAATCTCTCGGATAAGAGCCGACTTGGACGCCGTTGTTCCGACAGAATCCATAGATGAGGCGTCCAGCAAGTCCGTTGTTGGCAATTTATTGGATCAGTTCCAATCTGTGAGTACCGATGACGTGGACAAACTCCTTGGAAAAATGAGGAAGACGACTTGCCCTCTCGATCCATGTACATCTTGGCTAGTCGTCCGGGGGGCGCGCATTGAGAGTATTCCTACGGGATACAATCAATGCGTCCTTCAGGGAAGGTACTGTACCATCGTGTTTGAAGGAGGCGGCTGTCAGGCCAGTACTGAATAAACCTTCCCTGGACATCCTGGATAGAAACAATTATAGACCAGTCTCCTTGCTACCTTTTTTAAGCAAAATCGAGAGGGCAGTTGCTTCCCAGCTCCAAGCTGTCTTGGATGAAACTGATTATCTCGATCCATTTCAAACCGGCTTCAGGACAGGATATGGAGTGGAGACTGCCATGGTTGCTTTGACTGATGACCTCCGCTTGGGCATCGACAGGGATAGTGTGACCCTGTTGGTGCTCTTGGATCTCTCAGCAGCTTTTGACACAATAGATCATTCCATCCTCTTGGATTGCCTGAGAGAATTAGGAATTGGAGGCACTGCTTTGGAGGCAGATCCCAGTGGATGAGGCTCGGGGACAGTTGCTCTTCCAAAACTGAGCTTAATTGTGGCGTCCCTCAGGGCACTATCCTGTCCCCGATGCTATTTAACATTTATATGAAGCCGCTCGGTGAGATCATTTGGAGGCATGGAGCGCGGTATCTTCAATACGCTGATGACACCCAGATATACTTCTCCATGACCAGATCATCGACTCAGACTTCAGATGGCATCTCTCCTCTTAATGACTGTCTCAGAGCGGTAATGGATTGGATGAGGAAAAACAGATTGAAACTAAATCCAGACAAAATGGAGGTACTCACGGTCACAGGCCCGAAACCAGATCTAGGAATACAGTCTCCAGCCCTGGATGGAGTCACACTCTCCTCTTAAGGACTGTCCGCAGTTTGGGGTGCTCCTAGATTCGTCGCTTCACATGACTAGTCAGGTGAATGCAGTGGTCAGGAGTGCCTGTTATCAGCTTCGGCTGATACGCCAACTGCGCCCTTATCTGGACATGAGGGATCTGGAAACTGTGATACATGCTCTGGTAACCTGACGTCTGGATGACTGCAATGCACTCTACATGGGGCTACCCTTGTGCCTAACCCGGAAACTTCAACTGGTACAGAATATGGCAGCCAGACTAATCACAGGAATATCTAGGAGGGAGCATATAACACCAGTGCTAAGATCCCTCCACTGGCTGCCGATTAGATTCCGGGCCCAGTAGAAGGCGTTGGTTTTAACCTTTAAAGCCCTACATGGCTTGGGGCCATCTTATCTCAGGGACCTCCTCTCCCCGTATGATTCCCCCCCCCCCCCCCCCCGTGCACTTCGGTCCTCTGGGAGGAACCTGCTGTAGCCCATGAAGACCAGGCTTTCGCAGACCTCCCAGAGGGCCTTTTCTGCAATCGCTCCCAGACTATGGAATGGCCTGCCAGACGAGATCCGTCTTATTACCACTCTTGCTGCCTTTAAAAAGGGTGTAAAGATGGATCTCTTCTGGCAGCCCTTCCCGGAATAACTGCCCAGCAAACTAGAGGTGATCTCGTATTACCCCTTGGCCGCCACTGCATGCTGCTATATTTTATCTGTACTATCCTGTTTTTTAATTCTATTGTAGTTTAATTCAGTTTTAAGGTGTGGGAGGGTTGGGGTGCAGGATAAAGGTATATTTTAACTGTTGCCTTTTTAATTGTTGTATGCTTCCCTGATTGCTGAGCAGAGGGGCGGGTTATAAATAAAAATTTATTATTATTATTATTATTATTATTATTATTATTATTATTATTATTTTGGCAAACAAAATCGCGGCCGCAACTCATTTGCACATGTGCAGTACTTGATGCATGCGCAAATGAGTTGCAGCCACCATTTTGTTTGCCAAAATGGTGGCCGCGGCTCATTTGCGCATGCGCAAGAGTACTGCGCATGCGCAGGCGAGTCGCAGCTGCCGTTTTGGCAAAAAAAATGGCGGCTGCGATGCGTGCGGCGGCGGGGGCCAGTCGGCAGGCCTCAGCAGGCCGGGTATGGCCCACGGGCCGTAGATTGCCAGCCCCTGACCTAGAATATACAAAATGCAATGTAATTAAACTGCTGGTAGCTCCAGAGAATAGGACACAGAGGAATGGATTCAAACTACAGGAAAAGAGATGCCACCTCAACATTAGGAAGAGTTTCCTGAGAGTCAGAGCTTTTCGACAGAAGATGCTGCTGCCTCGGAAAGCAGTGGAGCCATCTGTCACAGGGAAGGCTTTGATTGTGAATTCCTGCATGGCAGAATGGGGTTGGAGGGGATGGCCCTTGGAGGTTTCTTCCAGCTCTAGGATCCTATGATTCTGTATCTGTTAAAAATAACAACTGTAGAACGGCCCCTGTTGCAAAGCCTACTTGAAGCAGAAGAGTTTGCCCTTGCTGATGAGAAGCAGGAAGGAGGGAGCTAATCTAACCTCTCTAGGAAGGGAGGTCCAGAGCCTGGGGGAGCTGATGGAAGGGCCCTTGACCACATTCCCACCGGACATGCCCACAAAGGTGGCGATGCCTGGCAGAGCGGTAGACTTTAGAATCATAGAATCATAGAATCATAGAATCATAGAGTTGGAAGAGACCACAAGGGCCATCCAGTCCAACCCCCTGCCATGCAGGAACTTCCAATCAAAGCATCCCCGACAGATGGCCATCCAGCCTCTGCTTAAAGACCTCCAAGGAAGGAGACTCCACTACTCTCCGAGGGAGTGTGTTCCACTGTCGAACCGCCCTTACTGTCAGGAAGTTCCTCCTAATGTTGAGGTGGAATCTCTTTTCTTGCAGCTTGCATCCATTGTTTCGGGTCCTAGTCTCTGGAGCAGCAGAAAACAAGCTTGTTCCCTCCTCGATATGACATCCCTTCAAATATTTAAACACGGCTATCATATCACCTCTCAGCCTTCTCTTCTCCAGGCTAAACATCCCCAGCTCCCTAAGTCGTTCCTCATAGGGCTTGCTTTCCAGACCCTTCACCATTTTAGTTGCCCTCCTTTGGACACGCTCCAGTTTCTCCACATCCTTTTTGAATTGTGGTGCCCAGAACTGGACACAGTATTCCAGGTGAGGCCGGACCAAAGCAGAATATAGTGGCACTATTACTTCTCTTGATCTAGACACTATACTTCTACTGATGCAGCCTAAAATTGCATTGGCCTTTTTAGCTGCTGCATCGCACTGTTGACTCATGTTCAACTTGTGGTCCACCTGGATTCCTAGATCCCTTTCACAGGTAGTCTCATTCAGCCAAGTGTCCCCCATCGTATATCTGTACTTTTCGTTTTTCCGCCCTAAGTGCAGTACCTTACATTTCTCTGTGTTGAATTTCATTTTGTTAGCTTTGGCCCAACTTTCTAGTCTGTTCAAGTCATTTTGAATTTTGATCCTGTCCTCTGGGGTATTAGCTACTCCTCCTAATTTGGTGTCATCTGCAAATTTGATAACTATGCCCCCAATACCGTCATCCAAGTCATTAATAAAGATATTGAATAGCACTGGGCCCAGGACAGAGCCCTGTGGCACCCCACTGGTCACTTCTTTCCAGGTTGAAAAGGAGCCATTGTTGAGCACCCTTTGTGTTCGACCAGATAACCAATTACAAATCCATGTAACAGTTACTTTGTCTAGCCCACATTTTACCAACTTGCTTGCAAGAATGTCATGGGGAACTTTGTCAAAGGCCTTACTGAAATCAAGATATACTATATCCACAGCATTCCCTTCATCTACCAAGCTGGTAATTTTATCAAAAAAAGAGATGAGATTTGTCTGGCATGACCTGTTTCTCTGAAACCCATGTTGACTTTTTGTGATTATGAAATTATCTTCCAGATGTTCACAGACTCTCTGTTTAATGATCTGCTCCAGAATCTTTCCGGGTATTGATGTCAGACTAACTGGATGATAATTGTTGGGATCCTCTTTTTTCCCCTTTTTGAAGATGGGGACAACATTTGCCCTCCTCCAGTCCGCTGGGACCTCTCCTGTTTTCCAGGAATTCTCAAAGATTATTGCCAATGGTTCTGATATTACATTTGCCAGTTCTTTTAATACCCTTGGATGTAATTCATCTGGTCCTGGAGACTTATATTCATCTAGATTAACCAGATGTTTCTGTACTATCTCTTTACTTATTCTGTGATGAAATTCTCCTATTCTGTCCTCTGCTCCATTATCCTCAAGTTGAGCACCCTTTGCCTTTTCTGAGAAGACTGAAGCAAAGAAGGTGTTGAGTAATTCTGCCTTTTCTCTGTCCCCTGTTAACTTTTTGCCATCTTCTCCACACAGTGGCCCTACCATTTCCTTCTTTTTCCTTTTGCTACTGACATACCCCCAAAAGCCCTTTTTATTGTTCTTAACCGCTCCAGCAAGCCTGATTTCATTCTGCGCTTTAGCTTTTCTGACTTTAACCCTACACGTGCTAGCTATTTGTTTGAATTCCTCTTTGGTGATTTCCCCATTTTTCCATTTCTTATACATGTTCCGTTTAAAACATAGTTCAGTTGCAAGTTCCTTAGTCATCCATCCTGGTTTCTTGAGACACCTCCCATTCTTCCTCCTCATTGGCACGGTTTGAAATTGTGCCTTCAGTATCTCCCTTTTGAGAAACTCCCATCCGTCTTGAACTCCCTTCTCTTTTAGTATTCCTGTCCATGGGATCACCCTCAGTATTTCTCTAAGTTTAGTAAAATCAGCTTTCCTAAAGTCTAGAATGCGTGTCTGACTATGCCTGGCTTCTCCTTTCCACTGTATAATAAACTCCAGGAGGACATGATCACTCCCGCCTAAGGATCCAACCACTTGCACCCCATTAACTAGGTCTTCCCTGTTAGTTAGGATCAGATCCAAAATAGCTGACTCCCTCGTTGCCTCTTCCACCTTTTGAACAATGAAATTGTCTTCGAGGCAAGTGAGGAATTTGCTAGACCTCAAGGATTTTGCCGAGTTTGACTTCCAGCAAATATCCGGATAGTTGAAGTCACCCATCACTACTATATTTCTCCTTTCTGAGTGTGTGGTCATCTGTTCTAGAAAGGCATCATCCAGTTCTTCTGCCTGAGTCGGGGGTCTGTAGTAGACTCCCACAATAACATCCCTGTTGTTTCTTTCCCCTTTAATTTTTATCCAAATGCTCTCCACCTGGCTTCCAGGATTGTTGTCCTGGATTTCTTCACTGGTGTAAATATCCCTGACATATAATGCTATTCCTCCTCCTCTCCTGTTTGGCCTGTTTCTCTTGAAGAGGTTATACCCCTGTATTTTTACATTCCAATCATGAGACTCATCCCACCAGGCTTCAGTGATGCCTATTATATCATATTTGCTTTCTTGCGCTAGGAGTTCAAGTTCATCTTGCTTATTTCCCATGCTCTGTGCATTAGTGTAGAGACATCTAAGACCATATGTCTCCTTTACTTGCTGCCTTAGCACGTTTTTTTGCCTCCCACTGTTGGGTCCCTCTACTGTTTGCTTTGTTTCCTCTATGACAGTTTGACTATTTTTTCCAGTCCTTTTGTCTTCCAGGGTGCTGTCTCCCTTCCCCACATAACTCAGTTTAAAGCCCTCCTGATCAAATTCTTCAGACTGTTGGCAAAAACGTTTCTTCCAACTGGTGTGAGATGCAGCCCATCCCTTGCCAGGAGTCCACCCTCATGGAACCGCAGCCCATGATCCAAGAATCCAAATCGTTCTCGACGACACCATCTGCGGAGCCAATTGTTGACATCTGCTATCTTCCTCTCTCTTCCTGGACCGTACCCTTCAACTGGCAGTAGAGACGAGATGACAATCTGTGCCTCCATTTCTTTCAGCTTCTTTCCTAGAGCCTCGTAATCCCTTTTGATGTTTTGAAGGCTGTGTCTTGCTGTGTCGTTCGTTCCCACGTGAACCAAAAGGAAGGGGTATTGGTCGGTAGGCCTGACCAGTCTTCTCAGCCTCTCTGTCACATCTCGGATCTTTGCCCCAGGGAGACAACACACCTCCCGAGACATCTTGTCAGGCCCACAAATCACTGCTTCTGTCCCTCTCAGCAAGGAGTCCCCCACCACGACCACACGTCTCCTACGAGGCTTAGCAGCGACTGTTCCCTGTGGTGGTACTCCCAGCTCTTTCCCTGAAGTCTGTTCATGCTGCTCTTCCTCATCCTCCTTGGTAAGGGAAAGAGCTTGAAAGAGCTTTGGTTACCCCCATATTCTGGTAGCAACTTATCTGAGGATGTTTACTCAGTTCATGGCAGAGATCCATTCAAAGCCAAGACATCCATTCAAGGCAGAAACAACATGGTGCAGGGGATATTACAGCTGGGCACAGCCTTAAAGCAAAATGTTGAAATTGGAGCTAGATCTGTGTTGGTAAGGTTGTACCTTAGTATATTTGTTTTCTTACAGGCGTCATCAGATTCAGAACACTTTGAGCATCGTTGCTGCAAAAATTCTATAAAAGGGGTGGGGTAATCCAGTGATTTAGTCTGATCCTTCTCTTCCATCTCCCAGATTTCAAAATGACCTCCATGCTGACCTGCGCTGTCAAAATTCTTCCGGCTGTCTCGCCATGGGCTACCAGATTGCGTAAGTGCTGCTTCTGTGTTAAGGTAAAGGTAAAGGTAGTCCCTTGACATGAATGTCTCGTTGTAACCAACTACAGGTGCCGGTGCTCATCTCTGTTACTAAGCCAAAGAGCCAGTGTTGCCTGATGACTGCTCTGGTGGTCATGTGGCCAGCATGACTGCACCGGATGCTGTTACCTTCCCACCAAAGTGGTACCTGTTTATCTACTGAGATTTGCGTGCTTTTGAACTGCTAGGTTGGCAGAAGCTGGGACTAGTGGCCAGGATACCTATCCGTGAAATGGACCACGTCAAGTATATTTACCTTAGCCTGAAGACTAGGGAGAGTCTAGGGATTCTGTTGGTATACTCCGTTGCCTAACAGACTCCCTAGCCAAGCTGACACCACTGGTCTCGGACCCAGGGTGACCTCAACTTCCCCCTCGAGGCTGGTTTAACAAACTTAAGCGGCACAGCTTTGGAGTTCATGGTCGCCATGACAAACATGGCCTTTCTCAAATAGTCTCTGAGCCCACAGATTGTGCAGGTCATACCCTCGACGTAGTCTTTTGCACAGAACAAGTATATCCGTGGGTGGAGGTAGTCAGTATCTCCGCATTGTCATGGATGGCTCATTTCCTGGGCAAGGTTGGGCTGAAGACTACTACTCCCCCTGTTGGGGGTGGAGGACCTATTAGAATGGTCCGCCCTCACAGGCTGATGGAACCTATCAGGTTCCAAGAAGCCCTAGAAGGTTTAATGGTTGGCAATGATGGCGACTCTATCGAAGCTCTGGTGGACATTTGGAATAACGTTCTTACCAGAGCTATCGACACAATCGCTCCCAAGCATCCTTTCCAGTCCACTTCAAATCATAATTCCTGGTATACGGAAGATCTCAGGCAAATGAAGTGGACGGTACAACAACTAGAGCGCCGCTGGCAGAAAACTCAACTCTTATCCGACATGACACATCATAGGACTTTTCTTAAAGCCTATCAAGTGGCAATCGAAGCAGCTAAGAAGTCTTTCTATTCTGCTTGTATTGCGTCTGTGAAGTCTTATCCAGCAGAGCTGTTCAGGGTGGTGAGGGATTTAACACAAATACCCCCCACCCAGAACCCTCTATTAGAATCAACTGTAGCCTGCTGTGACGCTTTTAACAATCACTTTGCAGATAAAATCTCTTGGATAAGCGCCGACTTAGATGCCAGCATTACTACAGAAGCAATAGAGGTATCCAGCACCTCTGCCAAATTTATTATACTGGATTAATTCAGTTGGTAAGTACCGAGGATGTGGACTTGGTAGTGTGAAAAGGATGACCCTGCTCTCTCGATCCTTGCCCATCTTGGCTGGCTGTCCAGGGGGGAGATTCCATCAAGTTGTTGTTGAGACTTATAATCAATGCATCCTTTAGGGAAGGCTGACTAAAAGTGTTACCGTGCCTAAAAGAGGCAGTGGTAAAACCACTTTTTAAAAAACCTTCCATGGACCCCCTGGACAGAAACAACTACAGGCCGGTAACACTTTTACCATTCTTAAGCAAGATTATCAAGAGAGCGGTTGCCATTCAACTCCAAGCAGTCTTGGATGAAACTGATTGTCTAGATCCATTTCAATCTGGGTTTAGGACGGGATACGGAGTTGAGATTGCCATGGTTGCCTTAGTTGATGATCTCTGTCTGGGCATTGACAGGGGAAGTGTGACCCTGTTGGTGCTCTTGGACCTCTGAGCAGCCTTTGATACCTTTGAGCATGGTATCCTTCTGGAACGCTTGAGAGAGTTGGGAATCGGAGGCTCTCCATTCCTACCTCTCAGGCAGATTCCAGATGGTGATGCTGGGAGACAGTTGCTCTTCTAAAAGAGAACTAAAATCTGGTATCCCCCAGGGCGCCATCCTGTCTCCCATGCTGTTTAACATTTACATGAAGCCCCTGGGTAAGATCATCCAGAAACATGGGACGGGGTGTTATCAATATGCTGATGTCACCCAAATGTATTTCTCTATGTCTCGGACTGATGCAGTGACTAAGGATGGCATCTCTCCTCTGAATGACTGTCTTGGGGCAGTAATGGACTGGATTAGGGAATACAAACTCAAACTGAATCCAGACAAGATGGAGGTACTTGCTATAGGGACCCTCCACCCGGGAATGGAGATATATCAGCAGTTCTGGATGGGGTCACACTTCCCCTGAAGGACTTTGTCTGTAGTCTGGGGGTGCTCCTAGATTCGCCACTTCACCTGACCGCTCAGGTGGATGCGACATTCAGGAGCACCTGTCATCAGCTTCTGCTGATATGCCAGCTGCGACCCTTCCTGGAGCCAGGCGATGTAGAAACAATGATACACGTCGAGGTAACCTCTTGACTTGACTTCTGAAATGTGCTCTGTGCACTCTACATGGGGCTATGCTCATGCCAAGTTCAGAAACTTCAATTGGTACAGAATATGGCAGCCAGACTGGTCACAGGGACATCTAGAGCTGACCACATAACACCTGTTTTAAAATCTCTACATTGGTTGCCAATTAGTTGCCAGGCGTGGTATAAGATCTTGGTCATAACCTTTAAAGCCCTACATGCTTTGGGTCCTGACTACCTGTGGGAACGCCTTCTTTCACACAATCCACACTGCACACTAAGGTCCTCTGGGAAAAATCTTCTGCAGCCTAAAAAATCTAGATTGACTGCAGTAACCCAGGGGGCCTTCTCGACTGCCATCCCTAGGTTATGGAATGACCTGCTGGAGGAGATCCATCACATCTCTACCTTAACAGCCTTTAAAAAGGCACTTAAGATGGATCTCTTCCAACAAACCTTCCCAGAATAGCCCTCCCCTCTGTGTATTTGTTACCCATAGTCCCCTTCATATCCAAAATATGAAAAACCCCATATGCTACCCATGGTTCCTCTGCTATCAAAAATGTGAAATTCCATGATGACCTCCAGATGAACTCTGGTAGTAGAATTAGAGGCAAAAGTCCCCTGCGCCCATGGCCTGGGCAGCCCACCCTTAATCCTTAAGGTATGCATTTCCCCCCAGATAGTCTAGGAGGGTTGCGAATGGGATTTTCCATGATGAGATCATCTAAACCAGGGGTAGGCAACCTAAGGCCTGGGGGCCGGATGCGGCTCTCCAAGGCCTTTGGACCGGCCCCAGGCCGGTCCTTCCGCCACCGCCACCAGCCGTGATGATATTGATTATTGTTGTTACTACTTGTTCTTGGGGTTTTCTTGGCAAAATCTCCACAGGGGTTTTGCCATGGCTTTTCTGGGGGTGAGAGAGTGTGCATGCATATTTTTAAATTTTTTAAAATTATTTTTATTTTTATTTATTTATTTATTTATTTTTGGTGCTTCGGCCCCCCAATTTTCTGAGGGACAGCAACCCGGCCCCTGGCTCAAAAAGGTTGCCTACCCCTGATCTAAACCATCGAAAGGTGTATTGTGTCACCCAGTCACAATCACCCTCAGCCATCCAAGGTATAATGTTTGTATTGTGCCACCCAGTCTCACACACTCCCACCGTCGGAAGGTGCATTGTGTCACCTACTCACACATTCCCCCAGGATATTGGCCCCGCGGATTAAGACCACCAAATACAATGGAACCCTATACAGCAGGGTGCCATCATCGCAATTATCGCCTTTCGCCCCAAGGCCCGTTTGGCCCTATATAAGCCCCAGATTTTGGCCAGTCAGTGCTATCTTCTTGGTCTAAATGACTCCACATCACTCTGACCTCTGAAGCTAGTTACCGGCAAGTCAGCTCGAACCCAGGCTGCGGAGCTAGACTTGTCTCTCACCATCCCGCATCCCCATTCGCTTCCTGGAGGAAGGCTACATTTCGGTAAGCATCACCATTAGTAACGCCTGCATTTCTGTTCCAAACTCCAACCCTGATTTTCCTGAGCCTTGAGTGTGTGTGTGAGTGCATGTTCTGTGAGTGAGTTTTCTCCTATTTTAATAAACCAGACATCTAGTGGTTAACCAGCATCTGTCTCAGCCTCATTCTCTTGGTATAAACATCGGGAGGGCGATCTCGTGGGGCTCTTGTAGCCAGCCCCTCTTGCAAATAATAAATTCCCCTAAGGACTCTTGGCTACATATTCACTTTTTATGCAACTTCCATATTATTGTTTTCTTACTATATTCTTTTATTTTTATGCTTGTAACCCACCTTGATTCCCTTTGGAAATAGGCTGGCTAGAAATAATAATAACAACAATAATAATAATAATAATAATAATAATAATAATAATAATAATTGTTGTTGTTGTTTTGTTGTTGTTGTTGTTGTTAAGTACTTTGGATACAACCCACTGTAGAAAAGCAGCATATATAAATGAACAGACAACAGAGCTAAGTTTGTCAGTTGGACTGAAACATAATTCAAGTTCTTAAAAATATTTTTATATGCAGAACCTCAGTCTCTGCATTGCTTCCCATATGCCTATTTGTTGCTCAGGAAAAGTTGTTCTTTAGTTTTGACACCTGGATGTTCTTCTGTTTTTTCTTATGTTTCAGCTGTCAGGTTCCTCAGCTGCTCACCCCAGTTTCATGCAGCAGGTAAAGCACAAGCATCACCAAAGTAATTTATATAATTTCACAACTAGGTTGTAGTTATGCTTGTATTTCAGTAATACTTCATATATAAAGAGGTGAAATTGCCTCTTTTGGCAATGATCTGTTGTAGACTTTCTATTTTCTAATAAGAGATTTATTTTAAAGAATATGTTTTGTTCTTCAATTATTGTACAATTAATTTTTTCCTGTTCCTTGCCTGCAGCTCAGCCCAAGAGTAAGAAAACTTTGGCTAAAAATGGGATGAAGAATATTGTAGTGGTGGATGGTGTTCGCATCCCATTTCTACATTCGGGAACCTTGTAAGTATTGTGTCCTTCCTTAGCATAATCACTCATATACAGCCTAGAATCCTAGAGTTGGAAGAGACTCCAAGGACCATCCAGTCAAACCCCCTTCTGCCATGCAGGAAGACACCATCAAAGCCCTCCCTGTGACAGATGGCCATCCAGCCTCTGCTTAAAAAACATCAAGAAAGAAGACTCCACCACTCCCTGAGGCAGCAGCATCTTCCACTGTCCAACAGCTCTTACCCTCAGGAAGTACTTCCTAAGGTTGAGGAGGATCCTTTTTCTAGGAAGTGCCTGGGGTTGGCAGAAACCCATTTGTAAAACCTAGTGTTAATTTATTTTTCCATTCTCTTCAGCTCACAGTGAATAAAACAAACAAAACATTATTGAGGCATTCATATTTGCGTATGCATTTTTTTCTAATGATCAGGTATTCAGACTTGATGCCATATGACCTGTCCAGAGCAGCACTGAAGTAAGTAGCCAATGAATGGGTGATGGTGGAGCTCAGAGCTGAGTGTGGCTCTGTTGAGGCAGAGTGACTGAGGGAGAGTCCAGCATCCCCCTCTTCTTATCCCCCCATTTGTGGGTCTGTGTTTGCAGTAGCCTTCCTCTCTGTCAAGCTCTGTCTGTCTTTCCTAAACCCAAGGTCGCCTATTATTGCACAGTCATTAATTAATTTGTCAGCGCTTGGTTCTCCCTCCCCTTCCCATCTGCTCTTGATCGCTAAACAAAGTTGCATGTGATCTCTTGTGGCCCCTTCCGTACTTGCTCCAAAATGTGGAGGCAGTTGCAAAGAAACACAGGCCTCAAACAGAAGGCTGAAACGGAGAGCTGTCAGGCCATGTTGGGGGTACGGTGTTCCAATGATGCCCACCCTGAAAGTGGCAGGAAAATGCCCCAGGCATGGCTCTCTGCTAAAGAACTGGCCCAAAAAGGAGTGTGGTAAAATACTGCTCCTCTTTGGTGTCCGGTTCAGGATTGTAACGGCAGACCAGATTGAGGCTTTTGTTCACCCTCCTGGGGGTGGCGAACCTATTAGAATGGTCCGCCCTCGAAGGCTAATGAAACCTGTTGGCTTCCAGAAAGCCTTAGAGGGTTTAATGGTTGGTAATGCTGGTGACTTTGTTGAAGCCTTGGTGAACACTTGGAACACCGATCTCATCAGGGCTATCGACACAATTCCCCAAGCGTCCTTTCTGGCCCGCTTCAAATTGTAAACTGTGGTACTCGGAGGAGCTTAGAAGGATGAAGCGAGCTGGACAACGACTAGAGCGCGAATGGCGAAGGACTCGTCTCTTATCTGACAGAACTCGCCTTAGGAACCATCTTGATTCCTATAGGGAGGCTTTACGTGTAGCGCAGAAATCCTTCTGCTCTGCACGTATTGCGTCTGCAGAGTCTCACCCGGCAGAGCTGTTTAGGGTGGTAGGGGAATTGAGAAGAGTTTTTCCAGTGCCGAGCCCCCTACTTAACCCAACGACAGCCTGCTGTGAGGCATTTAATACCGACTTTGCAAATTAAATCTCTCGGATAAGAGCCGACTTGGACGCCAGTGTTTTGGCAGAATCCGTAGATGAGGCATCTAGGAACTCCGTTGATGGAATTTTACTGGATCATTTCCAATCTGTGAGTACCGAGGACGTGTACAAGCTACTTGGAAGGATGAGGAAGACGACTTGCCCCCTCGATCCTTGTCCATCATGGCTGGTCACCCAGGGAGGGAATGTGTTGAAGGTGTTCCTTCGGGACACAATCAACGCGTCCTTCAGGGAAGGTATTATTCCATCTTGCCTAAAGGAGGCGGCTGTTAAGCCACTCCTTAAAAAACCCTCCCTGGATCCCCTGGATAGAAACAACTATAGACCAGTCTCCTTGCTACCTTTTCTAAGCAAGGTGATCGAGAGGGCAGTTGCTCCCCAACTCCAGGCAGTCTTAGATGAAACTGATTATCTCGATCCATTTCAAACTGGCTTTAGGACGGGATTTGGAGTGGAGACTGCCATGGTTGCTCTGACCGATGACCTCCGCCTGAGTATCGACAGGGGTAGTGTGACCCTGCTGGTGCTCTTGGATCTCTCAGCGGCCTTTGATACCATAGACCATTCCATCCTCTTGGATCGCCTGAGAGAGTTAGGAATCGGAGCCACTGCTTTGCAGTGGTTCCGTTCCTTCCTCTCGGGCAGATCCCAGAGGGTAAGGCTCGGGGACAGTTGCTCTTCCAAAACTGAGCTTAATTGTGGCGTCCCTTAGGGCGCCATCCTGTCCCTGATGCTGTTTAATATTTATATGAAGCCGCCGGGTGAGATCATTCGAAGGCATGGAGCGCGGTATCTTCAATACGCTGATGACACCCAGATATACTTCTCCATGACCAGATCATCGTCTCAGACTTTGGATGGCGTCTCCCCTCTCAATGACTGTCTCAGAGTGGTAATTGATTGGATGAGGAAAAACAGGTTGAAGTTGAATCCTGACAAAACGGAGGTACTCACGGTCACAGGCCCAAAACCAGATCTGAGAATACAGTCTCCAATCCTGGACAGAGTCACACTCTCCTCTAAGGACTGTGTTCGCAGTTTGGGGGTGCTCCTTGACTCGTCGCTTCACATGACCAGTCAGGTGAATGCGGTGGTCAGGAGTGCCTGTTATCAGCTTCGGCTGATACGCCAACTGCGCCCTTATCTGGATATGAGGGATCTGGAAGCTGTGGTACATGCTCTGATAATCTCACGTCTGGATTACTGCAACACACTCTACATGGGGCTACCCTTGTGCCTAACCCGGAAACTACAGCTAGTGCAGAATATGGCAGCCAGGCTAATCACAGGAACATCTAGGAGTGAGCATATAACACCAGTGCTAAGATCCCTCCACTGGCTGCCGATTAGATTCCGAGCATGGTACAAGGTGTTGGTTTTGACCTTTAAAGCCCTACATGGCTTGGGTCCATCTTATCTTAGGGACTGCCTCTCCCCATATGATCCCCCCCGTGCCCTTCGGTCCTCTGGTTGGAATCTGTTACAGCCAATAAAAACTAGGCTGTCTCAGACCTCCCAGAGGGCCTTTTCTGCCGTCGCTCCCAGGCTGTGGAATGGCCTGCCGGATGAGATCTGTCTCATTACTACGCTTACTGCCTTTAAAAAGGCAGTGAAGACGGATCTCTTCCGGCAGGCTTTCCCGGAATAGCATCTGCGTCAGGGAGATGTGACTTCAGCTTTTATCATTGTTATGTTCCCATTGTGGTGTGTTTTTATGTTACTGTTTTTAATGGATAATGTGTATTTTAATCTTTTCTAGTTTAATCCTATTTTAAGGGGCTTGGGAGGGTAGGGTTAGGGGATGCGGGAATGTTTTAACTCGTTTGTTTTAATGCTGTAACTCGCCTCGATTGTTGAGCAGAGGGGCAGGCTATAAATAAAAATTATTATTATTATTATTATTATTATTATTATTAACTTTGACTACTGAGAAAATGGCGGCTCCAGAGTTGTTATTGCTGAGCCCTTGGGCTGATCTCCCAGCCTGGGGTCTGGGACCGAACCAGCTTCTGCACAACCAGGTCACAAGTCCCCAATGTTAGCGTTGGCCAGGGATCATGAGAGGCCTTTCCCCTTCCTCTGTCCACATGGCTTGGGGGAGAGGGTGCCCAGTGATGCTCTTGCCTTGGCAGTGAAATGATTTTGTCCTCTGACCTCTTCCTCCAGAGGCTTAGTGAATCGGACTGATGTGCCGAAGGAGGCTGTGGAGTACATTGTGTTTGGCACCGTGATCCAGGAGGTGCAGACCACCAATGTTGCTAGAGAGGTATGTGAAGTGTTTGAAAAAGCACTGGGCAGAGTGTGTTCATGAAATGGAGAGTGAGATTGAGAGACTTCAAGAGAGGACTTCTTCAAGCAGAGCTTGCATGGTGATGTATATAGAACTAGAGCTAAGGCATCTCTTTGTGGTTGATGGAATGCTGGTTGTATGTTGTGCCATAGTCCATCATGATGAGGCTAGTGCAGACAAGAATAATTGGAGGAGCCCTTGTGCCAAGCTGTGATACTACAAAAGTGCAGGCATTTGTGGTGACACACAAGTGCTGAATGTGGGGAAACATAAAGCTCTTGCCCATTAGATTGCAACAGAATTTTGGGAGGGAAAGGCAGCCTTAAGCACACCCTCTGGGCTGGGAGGGTGAGTACTTAGAATCATAGAATTGGAAGAGACCCCAAGGGCCATCCAGTCCAGCCCCATAATGCCATGCAGGAACACACAAGCAAAGCACCCTTGACAAATGGCCACCCAGTCTCTGTTTAAAAATCTCCAAAGAAGAACACCACCCTCTGAGGGAGTGTCTTCCACTGTTGGTTTGGTTTGCATGCTCTGAATTCCAAAGCCAGGACAGAGGCAGCACTCTTGATTAGGAACAGCCTAACAGTGCAAGAATTGGTCCACCAACAACTTTTCTTTGGCATATAGGCCACCAGCAGAAAATCTCTCAAGGCCACATTTCTATTTCTCAAGTTTTCAAGGGCCCTGATTTTTTCAGAAAAAACCAGACCCACACACAAAGTCAACATGTTTGTTCTTTCTTGGATGGAAGGTGAACCCTGTCTGTGAACTTTGAACAAGTCAGCTGTGTTCTGCTCCAGATTTATGGAAACATTTGCTGGTGATAACATGCTGGAACGTGCTGGTATTCACTGGCACAGGGTAGCACTCTTCCACTGGCTTGCTGATACATATTGGTCCTCTGAGAGATCTCCAGGATCTCACAATCCTTTTCTGTGCCTTTTCTAGCCAAGAAAATGTGTGAAGACTTCCATCAGCAACCTCTTTTTCACAAAGAGAGATAGGCATCTGTGAAGCCCTCAGTCCAGATATTTTCCAGTATGATGAATTTTCCTTTTGGGGCTATCTTTCAGTATATGTTTAGTCAGGAGGATTAATTTTGCACTCTTTCCCCCATCAGATTGAAAGCAATTAACTGGTGTAAAAACAAATGGATCTTGTAGCAGGTTTGAGACTACTGAGAGAAAGAAGTTGGTAGCATAAGCTTTTGTAGACTTAGGTCATGAAAGCTCATGCTATCAGCTTCTTTCTCTCTGTTGGTCTCAAAGCTGCTACAAGATCCCTTTACATACTGATCTTGACTAACATGGCCTTTTCTTTGAATCCTGCTGTAAAAACAATTAGGTAACTTGCACTGCAAGGCTGTAGCCTATATGCAGCAGCTGCCAAGCCCCTTTGGGCACTGCAATGACTGTTGGGTGGCTGAGCAATGGGGACTGCCTCCTCCCCACTGGAGACGAGTGGAGTGAGACATTCATTCCCCTTCTCCTCACTTCTAGGGAAATGGAGCTAGGAAGGGAGGCCATTCCCATTGCTTAGCTGCCCCCCTCTCCCTCCAGTTGTTTCAGTGGCTGTGACAGTGCCCCCACGGGTTTGTCAGCTACTGGAGAGGAGTTTTGGACAGAGCACAAGAGGCTAGTAAATAGCACCCCCAATCCAAAGAAGACATACATGTGCATTTGTCACTAGCAGCATCCAAACTCTTACGTTGCCAAGGATGTTTGGTGAGGGAGCGCATCCCATCCCCACTGAGCACATCCCAGCCCCACTGGTCTTGTTGGAAGGAGATGGCCTTCCTCTTGAAGGTGGTTTCTCCCGTATGGCCAACTTTGCAGCAACTCTGGAGGTTGCTCTTCTGCTGGTCAAAATACTTAATGCCTTCCACACCTATGGATGCCTCTGACTCTAAGGCTAAAAGCTGTATTCTTCCCAGAAGAGGGTACTCACACTAGAGCTTACCATGGGAAATGGCTGCACAGGTAGAGTGTCTGGACCAGGGGTAGGCAACCTTTCCCCTTTAAGGGCCGAAGGACTTCAGCTCCCAGAAGCCTCAGCCATGTTGGCCAATAGTCCCATGTTGGCCAATAGCTCCTGGGATTCTGGGAGCTGAAGTCCCTCGGCCCTTAAAAGGGGAAAGGTTGCCTACCCCTGGTCTGGACCTTCTCTGGCTGAGGGAAGTGTGGCAGCTTGCTGGGATGTAACCTCTGCCCACTGGGTGTTGGACTCTCTTGGTTTGGGATGCTAAGCAGGCACCATCCTGGCTCCCAGAAGAAGAGCAGAGAGAGCTGCAGTTAGATGGGTGGCCCCAGGTAAAGTGAGCTCAAAATACAGGTCGATCTGACAACCACAAGTCTGCTCCTAAACAGGTGAGAAGCAGTAGCAGCTGGGCATTTATTTATTTTTTTGGTCTTAGTAGCTGACAGTTCAAAAAAGATCTCCAAGCAGGTTACCAGTCTCTCAGCCCAGCCTGCCTTGTCAGGTGTCTGGGAAAGCAACCCAAATGCACATCATAAATCACTTTGCATCCCTGAAACCATAACAGAAATGAGCTCTGTTTGCTTTCTCTTTTTATGTGCCTGGCTGTAGGCTGCCCTGGGAGCTGGCTTCTCTGACAAAACTCCAGCCCACACGGTCACCATGGCTTGCATCTCTTCAAACCAGGCCATGACAACAGGTATGGCTTAGCCTTTGACTAACAGGGCAGCAGAGAGGGCTTGGCTATGAGCAGGGTCTGACAAGCCTTTCTCTGGCGGGATGTAGGGTGTTGCCTTGCATCCTCAAAAGTGGTGGATGACTGCCATCTGTTTCATTCAGAGGGACTCCCTCCTCCCCATAAAGAGTTCCTACTTAAATTCAGATGCAAACCAAGCAGGCTACTGGGGAGCTTTCAGACCAACGCCTGAAATGATGTAGAACTCTGAGAGGTCTTGTCAGTAGATGGTGCCAGCTCTCAAAGCATGATTCGTAATTGTCAGCTGTTCTGGAAAAGGTTTCTGCCACTTCACTCCAGAAAACAAGAGAAGGGAGCAGGGGGCAAAGGGATCAATGCAGCTGCAGGGAGAGGGCGAGAGTTGGAAAGTGAAGATACAGATGTGCAGCCAATTCAAAGGGGAACGGTGGAAGGGCAGGATGTTGGTAACACAGCAAACTTTGAGCTAGGGTGAAAAATGGATGGGGAAATGGATTTGAGATAAGGATTTCAAGCATGGAAGCATATCAAAAATTCAGTTTAAAAAATTCAGTTGCAGAAATTAAGACCCAAGCTTCAAAACACAAACAGAGTAACCAGAAATGATAGAAATGTTACTCCCAAGTTTTCAGAAATGGTGATATATAGCCCATGCAAGATTGGGAGGGTTGCAAAATGACCATGAGACCATTCTGAGTGCACCTACCCTGATTGAATGCAAGAGGAGGGGAAATGTGCTGCAGACATGCCCTGGGAGAGAATTCAGGGCTTCCTGTCTGGCTGCTCTTTCCTGCTTTTAGCACTGGGATTTCACTGTATGAAGCTGCTAGCCCTCTGTCTGCAAAGAGGTCTGTGAGGTGGGCTAGAATGGTGGACATTGGAGAAGGAGCTGCGTTGCTCTTCTGGAAAAGAAGGTAATGCCTCCTGACTATTGCAGCCATTGGTTTCATTGCATCCGGCCAGATGGATGTGGTTATCGCTGGCGGTGTGGAACTGATGTCGGATGTCCCCATCAGGCACAGCCGGAAGATGCGGAAGATGATGCTGGGGCTCCCAAAGGCCAAGACCTTGGCTCAGAGGCTCTCCCTGATCTCCAAGATCCGTCCAGATTATTTTGCACCAGAGGTAAAAAGGAAAGAAGCACCATCCAAAAGAACCCTGCCCCATTTCTCTGTACACGTATTCTGTTGACCTGTTTTTAGAAAGGAATGAGGATTGGTGTGGCAACTGGTTGGAAAACAGGTGGAGGTAAAAAGGAGGGTGCTGGTTTTGGGGTGTTCAACAGGACTCCGCTTGTTCCATAATGAGTCCTGAGGCCAGCTGCAGCATGTGGATAAGCCTAGTACAGAACATGTATACTAATGCATGTGCATTGCAGCAACACAACAGGGCATCAGCCGTACATGTTCAGCAGTGATCCTCATACGTTGTGCTACAGTAGTATCCAGTGTATAGTTAGTAGTTGTATGCCTTCTAGTTGTTTCTGACTCAGGGGGGACGGGAAGGTGAATCTACCATGGGGTTTTGGTTTTTTGACCGGGTGTGTTCAGAGGGGTTGCCTTTGCCTTCTTCTGAAGCTGAGAGTGTGGCTTCCCACGGCCACCCAGTGTGTTTCCATGTCTTAGTAGGGATCCAATAGGGATTGGCTAATGCAAGTGGCGTGTAAATGCAGGTGGCAATTAAGGCTATGCTGGGCTGATTGTGAGATAAACCACTAGCCCTCGGTCCAGCTGAAGTGAGAGATGCAGAACCTCAGAGGTTTGGGAGACTGATCTCTCCATGCTGGCTCATGGGATGCAAGGGAAGTAGAGGCCAGTGGGTTGAAACAGGAAAGATGTTGCTGAAGGAAGAGCCGGATCCAGAGGAGGGAGGCCAGCCAGGGACCGGTAGAGAAAAAGACAAGGAAGGGAGGAAGGAAGGAAGGAAACCAGACACCTGATGATGGGAGGAGCACACAGAAGAGTCAAGAAAGCAGGAAGCAGAATTAAGACATGAGAGGAGAAGAGCGCTAAAGAGGGAGAGAGTGATTAGAAGACCGAGGGGAAAAACTGATATTTGGAAGAAAACTTTTTTTTTTTCCTGGGAAAATTTAAAAAGTGGATTATGGAATATTTTTCAGAAAAAAATGATAGAATATTTAAGACAAGGTATTTATTGCCTGCTAATCATTTCTAAAAACTGAGTAAGAAGAACAATTTTACGTAAGATTATGTACAGACCAAGTCTTTAAAATTCCTGGTCTTAGTGTCCTTAGTTTTTTTTAATGGGAATAAGTGCATTACATCTGCCTGGTGCTGTGGAGAACAAATGGAGACATAATCATTTTTACTAATGTTTTCACTGTTTTAACCTAGTTCAAGATAGAACAGATCTTCACCCCGTCCCTTCTTCTCCTCTCTCTCCCAGCTTCCAGCGGTGGCCGAGTTCTCCACCAGTGAGACCATGGGCCATTCAGCAGACCGGCTGGCAGCCGCCTTTGCCATCTCTCGCTTGGAGCAAGACGAGTATGCCGTTCGGTCACACAGCCTGGCTAAAAAAGCCCAGGACGAGGGCCTCCTCACAGACGTGGTCTCCTTCAAGGTGCCAGGTAAAGCAGAGGAGCCCACAGAAGGGTCATAGGGTTCCCTGCCAGTGCAGGTGCAAGGACATTTCTGCCCTGAGTGGCACTTAGTGAAGTGGTCAGGTACATAAAAAAGGGGAAGTGCGAGGAGCAGTATTTAAATATACCCCCCAAAAATGAACATAGAAGCCTTTACTTTTTTGGTTCTGAAATGGGCAACTAGCCCTCAAAGGTTGGTGGAGTGCAGTTCTCATAGTCTTCAATTTTTAGCTGATGGGAGTTACAGTCCGCAACATCTGGGGAGCCTGTTTCTCCAAAGATGTTGTGGAGCTGATGGGAGCTGATGGGAGCTGAAAAATATTCCATAATCCACTTTTTAAATTACACCAGAGTTAAAGCAGTTGCTTTCATCACACTTGAATTAATCTGCTCCTGAACTTTTGCCACCTTAGTGAACATTCCTGAAACGAATCTTGTTGACATCCAGTGATATGTGTTTTAAGCTGCTTCGTGCCCTGGAAGGCCCTTTACAATCAGGGCTGAAGAAGATGTGTGGCCTAGCCCTTTTTGTCCCCTCATTGCTGGCAAGGCTGCTTGGGGCTGATGGGAGACGCAGCAACATTTGGCTGCCCATGCAGGATCCTCAATCCTCTGCAGTTGGTGGCTGTCATTAGCCAAGCTGGATTTAGCAAGTTTCTGGCTGCCACAGTCCAAACTACAGAGACCCAAGAAAGAGGCAGGGCAGGCAAAACCATGCTAGGAAAGGAAGGATGGGAGAAGGAGGGATATGTTGGCGAGGAGGCTGTAGGGAATAGGAGAGAATGGGCAGCCCCACAGTGATCAAGAGGCATAGAGGCACAGCCATGCATAAAGTGCAACTTCTTCACTTCTTGCAGGCAGAGACACAGTCATGAAGGACAACGGAATCCGTCCATCTTCGCTGGAGCAGATGGGTAAACTGAAGGCTGCTTTTATCAAACCTTATGGGACCATCACAGCCGCCAACTCCTCTTTCCTGGTAATGTATATGTTTTCTTCTGAACTAGTAAATGTTGTACAGTTGGTCCTCCATATTTGTGGTTTTTACTTTTATGGATCTGGTTATTTGCAGTTTTGATTAATGTGTTCTCTCTAGGAATCTCCAGGTCCTCCAGCACAACTCTGCCAGAAGTTGACCATAGGGTTGTGCTGGAGAACCTAGAAGTTCCTTTAAAAAAACCACTTCTCTAGGCATTTATCGGTCCTCCAGCATGATGCTATGGTCAACTTCTGCCTCCCCTGTGAGAAACAACACTTCATGATCTAACCTTCTCATGAAGTTGTGAGAGGCCACTCTCCATAAAGGTTCTTAGATGTACATCAAATAGTAGCTCGCTACAGCATCCACTCCCCACTTCCATGACGGTGTGTGTCCATTTGTCTTCAGAGAGGGAGGGATGGTGATTCTAGCCCCCTTCACTTCGTTGCTTGATGGAATTTGCCTTTTTCAGACTGATGGCGCAGCTGCAGTCCTTCTCATGTCCGAAGAAAAGGCTTTGGCAATGGGATACAAACCAAAGGCCTACCTCAGGTGAGCAGAAAGGAGCTTCTGCTCTGTGAAAGTGTTGTGTGCCTTGCCTCCATTCCCCTGTCCCCTTTGGCTCACATTTCTCTTCTCTTGTTCAGGGATTATGTCTACGTCTCTCAAGACCCAAAGGACCAGCTCCTACTTGGGTAAGTGAGACCCCTCGGAAGCTGCCTCTGATCTGAATCAGACCCTTGCAGCTTGACTTCTAGAATCACAAGAGGGGTTGGGTGTGCTGTTCAAGTTGGTATAGTGGTAGAAAGGGATGGGGGGGAAGAGTCCTCTAAATAAGCTGCCCCCTCCTCCAAATCACAGCATCTTCAAGAGGAACCTCCTGCCTCCCTTCTTCAAAGTCCTTAGAGGTTTCAGATGTTGTGAGACTGGGAACTCAGAGGCACTTTAGACAAGTGAAAGTTCCCTGTCAGAAGCAGAGGGACATCTTTGACCAACAGTGGGACATACATACGCAGTTCAGGGTCTCAGAGGCAGAGTTGCACATGCAGATCTGCCATGCGCATTTGGTGCACATGGAGTTGGGCAAAACTGCAATTCACTCAGGAGGCAGCATTGCACAATTGTTGTCTAAGCAAGTCCATTACAATCAGTCTGTGTGATGTATGCCCTTGGTCAAGGTGTCTACGTCTGGGTTGTCGACAGTGATCGCAAATGACAGGGACCCTCAGGTAGCAGACTTTGGGGCACCGGCAGGGTCATGGTATGACTGGTGTGGTCAGGGTCTTGGCTACAGACCCATCCTTAATCATTCTGTAGCTTCGTTGGGCTAAGGTCGCTCCTCAGGCAGGAAAAGAATGCGTGCAGTGAAGCCACCCCTGCTCAGGGAGAAAAAGATATAAAGGGATCCTCCAGCCCCTTTGAGACTGAGACACAAATGTCTCTGGAATAAGCTTTCTTGGGCTGTATCTACACTGCAGAATTAATGCAGTTTGACACTGCTTTACCTGCCATGGCTCCATGCGATGGAATTCTGGGATTTCTAGTTTTGGGAGATATACTGAGCCTTCTCTGTCAGAGAGCTCTGGTGCCATAACAAGTTACAAATCCCAGGATTCCATAGGATGGAGCTGTGACAGTTAAATTGGTGTCAGACTGCATTAATTCTGCCATGTGGCAGCAGGTTTGGACTCCAGTCCACTTCATGCATCCAAAGAAGTGGACTGGAATCCAAAAAATGTTTTCTTTGATGCCTTTTTATGCAGAATTCCTTGAATTCTGCTGAGTATGTCCCTGCAGCCAGCGCCTGGGTTGAGGAGCCTTCACTTGCTCCCCAGCATATGGGAAGGCACAGGGAGACTGACTCTTCCTCGGTCCTTACGAAAGACAAGAATAGGGATTCTCCTCTCGCCAATCCTGGCTACAGCTGAGGGTTGCCCTTGGGAGCCTCAGCAGTTCCTCAGAGCTGCATGAATCTGAGCTTGGTCTGCTTGGGTGTCTGTTGCTTTGTTGACCTGTCTCTCTGGCTACCCACCTCTCCCTTGGTAGTTCATAGCTAGCCCTTTGTGCCCCTCAGTCCCTCTTTATAGTTCCTGGTAAACCTAGTAATAGATACGTCTTTTGTAGCTGTAGGAGGAATTCAGGTTAGAGGAGGCTGAGAAACAGATCCAGGTGAATCAGAGCGAGAAAGCCTTTCTTGACGGTGGTGGAAGCATGGGCCTTCCCTTGCTAAAAATGAATGAAGAAAAGCCTCCTGCCTTTGAAGTCCTGCTCAACTTTCAGGTAGCTTTCTTCACAGAGCCTGAATGCCACTCTTGTCTTCTTTCCCCCTCAGGCCTACTTATGCAACGCCCAAAGTTCTGGACCGGGCAGGCCTTACCATGGCCGACATTGACGTCTTTGAGTTTCATGAAGCATTTGCAGTAAGTACTTCCGACTACGCGTGCAGGAGAGAGAGAGGATGTGCTTCTTGTCCCAAGCATTTCAGATAAGGGAGACACAGCCTGTATTCAATTATAGTTCACCACATAGAACCTAGAAAGAGGTAAACCAGCATCTCCTCCCTGCTCTGTAGGCAAATGGACAAGATTCGTATTATGTCTGCAAAGTTGTACTGTGCAAACATGTCAAATATTTGCATGGATAAACTGAGTGCCTCATGGGCCTCTCCTACTCCAGTGACCTGGACAAGTAGCATTTCTTGTGTAGGTTTTCTCTTAACTCTGCTGCAGACTCTGCACCCTTAGCTAGTACAAGCAAGTGTCTCTCAGTCTTCTTTGCCATCTCTTTCACCTAATGGCCCCTTGCCACCTTCTTCCCATACAGTTGTGGATTTAATAAGGGAGAGAACAAAGTGGTGCCCCTTGGGAGTCTGTGTCTTTATCAGCTAGTTGCATCCGTTTTCATGCCCTTTCACTTTGCAGTTGCTTCCACAGTTTCATTTTCTCTCTTCCTTTTAGGGGCAAATTTTAGCAAATATGAAAGCAATGGATTCAGATTGGTTTGCTCAGAACTACATGGGCAGGAAGGCTAAGGTAAGGTTGTGGTAAATCTTGCTTGCTCCTCCTCCTACCTCTCTTGTAAATCACAAATGCTCTGGTGCAGACATCCTGACAATGAAGATGTGGCTGAAGCTGAGTGTGTGGCATTAAAGGCCCCTGTTTTTCCTCCTGTCCCCAGTGCATAGTGCTGGCTAGTCATGGGGAACTTCAAGCAATCTTTATGGGCCTGGAAGTGTCTTCTCAACAGAGGTGGTCTTTAGAGTCTTTTCTTCTGACTTGCTCCTTCCCATATTTGCAGGCGGGAGGAGCTGAGCATCTTCTTCAAAGCGCAGCCATGCTTAACACTGTCTCCCCCACCCCATTTGCAGGTTGGAGCTCCCCCTTTGGAGAAATTCAACAACTGGGGTGGGTCTCTGTCGCTGGGACACCCCTTTGGAGCTACCGGATGCCGCCTAGTCATAACTGCAGCCCACAGGTTGAAGAAGGAGGGAGGACAGTACGGCCTAGTGGCAGCATGTGCTGCTGGAGGGCAGGTAAGGATACCCCATAGCTTCTCAGGCAGCTGCTGTGTCCTCCATACTAGAGGCTCTCCCTCTTTGGACTTACAGATTTTTCAGCCCTCAGCTTGCCCCAGCCAGCATTGCTGTAAATCTGGGAGTTAAAATCCAAAACCTCCGGAAGTCCAGAGTTTAAATTTTGCAATAAAGGCAGCAAAAAAGGCTTTTTTTTTAAACCCAAAACTATTGGAGTTGCACAGAACCACTCAGCTGAGCTGTTGGGAATGGATAAGGATCTATTACAATCTGGTCCTGAGGAGAATGTAAGCCTCCTTATTAAGCAGGCCAGAGGAGGACTGGTGGAGTGAGTACGGGAAGTGATTAATGCCTCTTTACAGCAAGGCAGGGTCCCAACACGCCTAAAGGAACTGTGGTAAGACCCTTTTTGAAAAAACCTTCCCTGGATCCTTCTTTACTAGATAATTACAGGTCAATCTCCAATCTTCCATTTCTGGACAAAGTGCTGGAGCATGTGGTGGCTTCCCAACTCCAAGCATTCCGGGATGAGACGGATTATCTAGATCCGTGTCAATCTGGTTTTAGGCCTGGTCATGGGACAGAAGCAGCTTTGGTTACCTTGGTGAATGACCTATGCATAGAACTGGACAGGGGGAGTGTGTCCATGTTGGTTTTGCTGGTCCTCTCAGTGGCTTTCGATACCATCAATCATGGTATCCTTCTGAGTCGCCTCTCTGGGATGGGGCTTGGAAGTACTGTTTTACAGTGGCTCTGTTCTTTCTTGGAGGGGCGTTCTCAGAAGGTGGTGTTGGAGGATACTTATATGACTCCTTGGCCATTGGCATGTGGGGTCCCTCAGGGCTCAGTCCTGTCGCCTGTGCTTTTTAACATCTACATGAAACCGCTGGGAGAGGTCATCCAAAGTTTTGGAGTAGGGTGCCACCTGTATGCTAATGATACCCAACTCTATCACTCCTTTCCACCTAATTTCAAGGGAGCTGTTTCTGTCCTAAACCTGTGTCTGGCTGCTGTAATGGACAGGATGAGGACAAACAAATGGAAGCTTAATCCAGACAAGACAGCGGTGCTCCTGGTCAGTCGAAAGACAAATTTGGGAATAGGGATTCAGCCTGTGTTGGATGGGGTAACACTGCCCCTGAAAACTCATAGTTTCGGGGTACTTCTGGACTCAGTGCTGAGCCTGGAAGCCCAGCTATCAGTGGTGACCAGGAGTGCTTTTGCACAGTTAAAACTCATGCACCAAGCGCGCCCATTCCTGGAGAAGTCAGACCTGGCCATGGTGGTACATGCCTTGGTTACACCCCGCCTGGATTACCGTAATGCGCTCTAAGTGGGGCTGCCTTTGAAAAGTGCTCAGAAACTTCAGCTAGTCCAAAGAGCTACACTCAGGCTGTTAACTGGAGCTGGTTACAGGGAGCATACAACTCCCTTGTTGCAACAGCTCCATTGGCTGCCAGTCTGTTTCCGGGCACCATTCAAAGTTTTGGTTTTGACCTATAAAGCCCTATACGGCTTGGGTCCAGGCTATTTGAAGGATCGTATCTCCCTGTATGAGCCCCCCAGAGTATTGAGGTCATTGGGAGAGGCCCCCCTTCTCTCTGTCCCACTACCTTCTCAGGTGCGTTTGGTGGGAACAAGAGAAAGGGCCTTCTCAGTGGCCGCTCTCAAGCTCTGGAACTCCCTCCCTACAAAAGCCAGGAGGACTCCCTCCCTGATGTCCTTCCGGCGGCAAGTAAAGATGTTTTTATGCCGCCAGGCCTTCACGTGAGGTGGATGCTATTTAAGAATGTAATGTTTTTAATTGTTTGAATTGTTTGTTTATTAAACTTTGTATTTTTAATGTTTTCTACTGTTTTAACTTGGACTGTTTTAGATTTGTTAGCTGCCTTGAGTCCCTGTATTGAGAGGAAGGCAGGAAAGAAATAAACAGAATAAATAAATAAAATACATTTAAGGAACAATGCTTTACACTACAGCTGGAAGAGAGCTTGCCTGTCTGGCCGCTCAAGATCCCCTCTTTCCTGCCCATGACAGGCTCTAAGAGGGAAGGGAGAAGGCCTCATTACTTCCTTCACAAAGCCATGCCTGATCCTCTTCTCTCTCTCTCTCTCTCTCTCTCCAGGGCCATGCGATGCTTGTGGAGCTTTATCCGCAATAAAGGCACAGCCAAGATCTGCTCCTGCCTGAGCCCACCTTTAGCCTCCCAAAGCACTAACCCAAAATTCATTCCCATTCCTCCCTCGGAAGGATTCCCATGTGGCCTTTGTAAATATTTTTTAGTCGCCTGAAGAAGCTGGTTGAACAGTTAATGGATGGACCCTCAAAAGCTATGTTCAGTATTTGAGTCAGTAATTAGGTTTCTGCCATTTATCCATCAAATTAATGGCAAGCCCTTTTTGCATATGGAAGCAGTGAGGATTTGGAGGACTCCCATTATTATAGGAAACAGCTGTGTGGACAAGAGGTGGTTTGGTTTTTAAAGCAAAGCCAGTTGCATGCAGGGTGTGCCTTTTTCTAAAAGAGGACTGCAATGAAATACACTTTTTAAACAAGGGGTGCCCAGTGCAAAGAAAGTGTATTGTTACCACTGTTGAAAGCAATGTCTGTCAGCACACCTTGGCCTTAATAAATCAAAGCAACATTGCGAGAGGTGTGTGTGTGTGTTTTCTTCTCAGTGGGAATTTGTCACTGCTGATCCACGCTTGTATGGCGGTGGCCAGAAGGGTGCCAGGTTTGGCTCCACTCATTCAACCCCAAGTGTCCCCATTCACACCGTCATCTGGAAAGTTATAATCCTGTTTCAGAGTTCTCAGAAAGTATGATAGTCACACATATGTAATGCTCTTGCAAAGATTTATTGCCTCTTGACACATCTGCCCTTGATTCTGGCACAGTAGCAGGGGCAGTTCTTATTCTCTTGTCTTGATGGTCTGGAAGCAGAAGCGGAAGAGGGAAGAACCAGAACCTCTATAGTCACTGGACACATAGAGCCATTTCCCCCAAAGAAAACTATGAGGCTAAAAAGCAGCAAGAGAGTCTTGGATCACTCTGCACTTGGTCTTGAGCTCATTCATCTTTTGACAACCCAAAACCTGGAAATGAGCATAGAGATGGAATGGACTCTGTGGGCCATTCAGTCGAACGAACCTTCTGCCATGCAGGAGGAAACAATCCAAGCGCTCCTGATTCTATGAGAGAGGGCCTCTGTTTGAAACCTCCAAAGAAGGAGACTCCACCGTACTTTGAGGCAGCAGCAGCAGCTTATTGCACTGTTGGATCATAGATAGAGCTGGAAAGCACTCCAGGGGTCACTGAATCCAACCCCAGACAGTAATGAGTGTTTTTCCATGATAGCTAATTTAATTTTGATTTTTATTAAAAAATATATTAAATGTATTTTATTTTAGCCTTGTGGTAAGCTGCACTTGGTCTTTCTGCTTGTTGGGAGGCAGGTAGTAGATAAATGAAGCAAACAAACACTGTAGGAAAACCCAAACCTTTTAAACCTCCAAAGAAAGAAGGCAGCATCTTCCACCGTCAAACAGTTCATATTGTCAAAGTTCTTCCTAACGTTTAGGCAGAATCTCTTTTTCTGTAGTTTGACTCCACTGGTCCAGGTGCCAGTCTCTGGAGCAGCAGAAAAGGAGCTTGCTCCATTCTCGATATGACATCCCTTCAAATATTTCAACCTGTCACCCCTCAGGGCTGTCTTCTCTCTCCCCTTCTTTTGTTAATTGTAATGGAAATCCTAACTAACAACATTAGGAAGGAGGACGGAATTAAAGGCATCAAATATAAAGGACAGGAGTATAAATTAAAAGCATATGCAGATGACCTTTTGGTCACAATAGCAGATATTGTAGGAAGTTTGGACCAATTGTTAAAAGAACTAGATAATTTCTGCAGGGTATCTGGTCTTAAAATAAACAAAAGCAAGACAGTATTAACAAAAAATGTTACTAAAGAAGAAAATAAAAGAATTGAGGAGATATCCGGTTACCACATTGGCAAAAAAGTTAAATACTTAGGCGTGGAAATAACAACGCAAAATGTGGACTTACATAAAAATAATTATGAGAAGATTATGAAAGAAATCAAAAAAGACCTGGGGGAAACTCAACCTCTGGTGGTATGGGAAAATTTTGGTAATTAAGATGA
Source organism: Phrynosoma blainvillii (assembly GCA_026167975.1). Classification (NCBI taxonomy): domain Eukaryota; kingdom Metazoa; phylum Chordata; class Lepidosauria; order Squamata; family Phrynosomatidae; genus Phrynosoma; species Phrynosoma blainvillii. The sequence goes on along the minus strand of JANUYF010000001.1, from coordinate 3,724,684 downwards.
AGGTGCTACCTAAATTTATGTTTCTTTTTCAGAATATACCAATTTTCAGTAATAACAAACCATTCAAAAATTGGAATAGCGAAATCTCAAAGTTTATTTGGAGTGGGTGGAGACCCAGAGTTAGATTTAAAATTTTGCAGGACAGCAAAGAAAGAGGAGGCTTAGCACTTCCTAGTCTACAAGTTTATTATGAGGCAAATTGTTTAGAGTGGCTCATTGGTTGGTTGCTGCTAAGAGATAAAAAATGATTAACCCTTGAAGGAGTTGACCAGAGGTTTGGGCTCCACGCATACTTGTTTTATGACAAGCATAAAGTTCATAAAGACTTCTTGAATCATTATGTTAAGAAATCTCTTTTAAACGTACGGTTTAAATATAAGGAAAGAATATGTCCTAAAATTCCGATATGGATGTCATTACACGAAGCCTTTCATTTCAGAGAAACTTTGAATCAAGACAAATGGTTGTTATATCAAGATCTAATAACATTTAAACCACCGCATGGAGACCCAGAGTTTAAAAGTTTAGAGCAACTTCGGGAGGAAGGGTATACCATGAGTTGGTTCCCATTTAGACAAATGAAGGAAAGATTTTTAAAGAATAAAAAAACAATTGGGATAAGGGGAAAAATTACAGATTTTGAGGAAAAGATGATGTTGGATAGCCCCCAAAAAATAGCTTTATTTTACAAATGTTTGTTATGTATTGAAATGGAAGAGGAAGTAGTCAAAGAATTTATGATTAGATGGGCCCAGGGCATCAAACAATATAAATTTAGAGTATTGGGAGACGGTATGGGTCAAAACCATAACATACACCACTCACTATGAATTGAGAGAAAATGTAATAAAAAATGTACCATAGATGGTACATGACACCTGTAAAATTAGCCAAAAGCTAAAGAAACCTATCGGATAAGTGTTGGAAATGTGGGCAAGAAAGAGGCACATTGTACCACCAATGGTGGAGTTGCAAGAAAAAAAATTTTTTTGGAGTAAAGTGCATAAAACCATTGAAAAAATACTAACAAATCAAATAGATATGGATCCAAAGCTATACTTATTAAACATATGTGTAGACAAGGAATTAGATCACAAATTGGGAAAGCTCCTCTTCTATATGATTATAAGTGCCAGAATTGTCTTCGCAAAAAAATGGAAAAGTTAAGTATATCCCTACTAAGGAAGAATGGTTATACAAATTATTTGATTTAATGACATTAGATAAATCAACAATTACGTCAAGAGGGCAAGATTGGGGAAAACGAGAAGATCTGGGAACCACTACTTCACTTTATTGAAGGAAGAAAAATATTATATAACAATCATTAAGAAGCAAATTACAAAGAGATGACTAAGAAAGATTAGGATATTTTCCAATGTTCTGATAAGATAAAGTTATTAATATGCAATGTATATTATTAAAATAGAGTACTATATGTTTACAGACTTGTTAACTCTGTAGACACAGAATATAGCTTAGTATTAATCTCAATATGAGGGAAGGTATGATCGGCTACAAAAAGAGGACTTGACTAAGGACCCAGGAGGTCACTTTTTATGTTATGTTATTTATGTTGTTTTGTATTATTTTTTCTTTATTTTTTCTTTTCTTTTTCTTTGCTGTGTTCTTCTTTTTATCCGTTTCTCTTTTTCTCTTTTTTCTTTTTCTATATTTATTGTTTGTATATGTATTTGTGTTTGTAATTGTTACTGTTGTTAGATGATATGTGAGATTTGTTATGATGCTTAGGGCGAGTGTACGAAGTCATGTTGTTTTTATATGATGAATAAAAATTTAAAAAAAAGTGAAATATTTCAGCCTGTCACCCCTCAACCTTCTCTTCCCCAGACTAAACATACCTAGCAACTCCCTCAGCCGCTCCTCATAGCATTTGGTGGTTTCCAGACCTTTCCTCGTTTTGGTTGCCCTTCTCTGGACACGCTCCAGCCAGAAGTCTCCTCCTTTAAAAAATGGGGGGGGGGTTCAAAAATGTTAAATGTCTGTGTGTGATGGGGGTGTGTGATTAGAAATGAGGTTTGTGGGATCTGGAGAGATTGAGGACTGCACAAAGGCACTTGGGGTGTCTGCATGAACCCCAGGGCCACCCTTGCCCTTGTGTGGATTCCTCCTCTGTGGTGCCCAGCCAATTTAACTCTTGCTTTCAAAAAGTTCATCCTAAGATTCTTTTCCAGTTATTTAAATGGTTTGTTTTTTAGAGTAATAATATTAAGCCGGATCTCTTCCGACAGGCCTATCCAGAATAAACTACTTACCTGTCCTGATCCCCCTGTCAGACTCGCCCCAGAGTGCCTATTGTTTTAAAATTTGTCTTTAAAATTGTTTAACTAGTTTTAACTAAGACTGTATTTAATGTATTTTTAATGAGGGGGTTAATTGTGTTAGTTCATATTGCTTTTGTAGGGGTTGTTTTATGTATTTGATTTTAGATGTAAGCCGCCTTGATGGCTATGGCTAAAGGCGGGGTATAAATAAATAAATTATTATTATTATTATTATTATTATTAAGTGCCTCGTGGCTTGCAAGCAAACTGCTGGCTGCTAAGTTCCAACAGCGCTTCCTTTCTTTCTCACACTTACCCATAATGCCCTTGCGACGTTGTTGTCGTTGTCATCTACCTGAGCCAACCTCGACCCTCTGGATGAGATGTCTCCAAGCCACCGCCATTTCTGCCCAGGTCCTGCAGGGTCATGTCCATGGCCTCCTTCGGCATTTGGTCTCCTCACTTTCTCCTACCAGTGTTTGGCACCGCTTTAACTCTTCCTGGCTCAAGGCTATGGAATTCTGGGAATTGGAGTTTGTTGCAGGCCCAGAGTGGGGCAGAACTTTAACTCTTCCTGGCTCAAGGCTATGGAATTCTGGGAATTGGTGTTGTGGGCCAGGAAGAGTTAAAGCTCTGTTCTGCCCCGCCCTGGGCCCACAACACACTCCAATTCCCAGAATTCCATAGCCTTGAGCCAGGAAGAGTTAAAGCGTTGCCAAACCGGGATTATTTCTCCAGTGTGGAAAGAAGACCTGACAACTGTCCAATAAACGGTTCTTGCGGTGAGGGAGTCCAGATTCCCTTTCTTTTCCGTGAAAAGGCTCCGTCTCTCGCCTCTTTGTCAGTCTCTCTCTCCGTTTGTCCGTTAATTAAGCCTTTCTCCTCAGACTCCGACGGAGGCAAAAGGGGGCGTGGCCTTTTAACCTACAGCGGCGCTTCGACCCTTTCGCGCTCAAAGGCTGAGAGGGAAAAAGAGTCCCCTTCAGAGCCTCCTCCGCGTGTCTCTCTCCTTTGCCAGGAATAGCCCTCCGCGCCTCGCCCCGCCCCCTCACGCGCCGGGAGGGAAAAAGCGCGGGAAGAGGGCGGGGCCTCCTCCTCCTCTTGCTCTGCGCAGCCGCTCCATGGGGCACGTGACTGCTTTTCGGCTCAGTCAACAACTCCCTAGCAACAAGTGACGCTTCCACCCCTAGCCCTCCGCCCGCCTCCTTCGTGCCTGTCAAGGGCTTGCTGTGCTCCGATTGGTCCCGCTTTGGTCTCCGTCTTCTCTTGGGAGCGGAGGGGTCCGGCGCGCTCTCCCATTGGCTGGTGGGACGGTGGGCGGGGCGGAGGAGGCTCTGAGGAGAACTCTTTTCCCTCTCAGCCTTTGAGCGCGAAAGGCCTGAAGCGAAAGGAAGGCAGGAAGGAGGAATGGAAAAGGAAAGGGAAAGGAAAGGGAGAAGGAAGGAGGAGGAGTGGCGGGCCTTTCCTTCTGGAGGAGTCCCTGGCCTGCATTCCTTCCTCTTGAGAGCAGGGAAAGGAGAGCCCGCTCTCCCTCAGAGGAAGGAAGGAAGGAAGGAAGGAAGGAAGGAGGGAAATGGCTGCCCTTTAAGCCACTGAGGCTCCCAAAGAGACTGAGAAATGGCTCACGCTTTCATTCCACACACAAACAACTGTATAGAGATGCATGTGTCTCTGTATGAGGCTAGGAGAAACAATTAAGAATTCAGACAGGCCCCACAGTATAAAAAGGCAAAAAGCTGATGGCGGCAGTTGGGTTTTAAGCTGAACACAAAGAATCAACTGTGGCTCAAAAATAGCAATTCCTGCCTGAGACTGGGAAATGGCTGACGCTTTCATTCCACACACAAATACCTATATAGATGTATGTGTCTATATAGGGAGAAGTAATTTGAATCAAACATATAAAAAGGTTAAAAACATTATTAAGTAACCCATATGCCTGTGTGTTTATATACTAACGGAATAGTCTATGTAGAACCACATGGATGTATATTCAATATAGTTAAGACTAAAGATAGAAAAATGAGATAAACCTGACTAGGGACTTTATCACACGGGGGAAATCCTGTACAAAAATGGGGTTTAAATAGAAAAAACAAACCAGAAAAGCGGGTAGATTTTCACACACATCACTTGTAAAATGTGATTAACCTGAACGGAAAGGAGTCAAAAGCTGCTTTTTTTATTTTTTTTTATTTTCAGGATTTTCCAAAAGAAAAAAGAAGTGGCTTTTTGAGTAGTTTCTGTTCGGGTTAAGCACAGTTTAACATCGATGTTGTGTGAAAATCTACCCTCTTTTGTGGGTTTTTTTCTATTTAAATCCCATTTCTGTACAGGATTTTCCCTATGTGATAAAAGTTCTAGGAAAGCCAGGATGACAACTACAAATTTCAGGAGAAGCCATGTTTTGTTTAGGATAAAGAGCGTACAGAAGGAGGAAGGCTCTGAGGGGGACTCTTTTCTCTCTTTTCCCTTTCAGGTTTGAGCGCAAAAGGGTCAAAGCGCTGCTGTCCTCTTCCATTGCTGCCATGGCCCATTTTTCATCCACTGGATTCTGAGGAGAACGACTTAATGGAGAAAGAGGGAGACTGAAGGAGCCGAAAGTAGGCCTGGAATAGGAAAGGTAAAAGATGGATGCGAGGCCCAGCAGGAGGGCTCTGTAGTCTTAGGCCCTTGAGGAAAAAGGGGAGCCCCCTCTCCCTCAAAGTAAGAATAAAAATATTTGTTTTAAGATATTTTTTAATAGATTAAAAAATAAAAAAACCAGAAAAAAACAATAAACCAAACCTGCAAACAGGTAAAACAAAAACACAAATACATGTATTCCTCCATGGCAGAAGATGTGGGTTCAGCTGGATGGCCTTTGGTGACTCCTTGTGACTCTAGGATTCTCTGTGTATTCCTCCATGACAGAAGAGAGTTGGACTGGATGGACTTTGGGGACCCCTTCCAATTCTAGGATTCTCTGTGTATTCCTCCATGGCAGAAGAAGTGGTACCCCTCTCAATGCAGCAGGAATAATACCGTAATAATAATAATAAATTCTTGGAATAATCCCAGCCTCAAGTGAAGACGCAGTTCTTAAACCAAGGCATTGGGGGATTCTCTACCGCTTGCTCCAGGCTTTTTAAACCTGTTTCCATTTGTTCTCAGGTTACCTCCTTCCTTGGTCCAAAGGAGACTGCAGCATTCCCATTGGTGGAGGCCATCCACGATTGTGACATCATGGTTGTGATGTCACGTTTAGCTTAGCTTTGTCTCCATGGGAGGCAGGTGGGCATTTGTCCACAAAGGTCTGGCAAGTCAGCTGGCCATCTTCTGCCAGGCCAGATCAGTCGTATATTGAATCAGTATCAATCATATATTGATTTGTCTCTCAGAGGTCCTCCAGGTGAGGTGAGGCCAGCAGCAGGCAGGCAGGCAGGTAGGTAGGGTGATAGCAACCCTCTTCCTGGGGCATGGAGTGGCAGTTCTTCTCTTTCCCCCTTGCCAGCTCCCCATACATACCTCTTTCATTTTATACAACTCTTCTCTGTCTTGCATCCAGCGTATTTTTATTCCTTCCTGGTCTCGAATTATGTTATTTTGTTTTATATATATATATATAGAGAGAGAGAGAGCCCCAGTCTTTGGTTTAAATTTTCCTTTGATTTCCCAGATCTTGTGTAATAGATCTCTTGTTCTTCTACTTCTCTGCACTGTATGAACTGCAAGCTACAAAACATGGTGTTAATGTCCCACTTTTTACATATTTCAGAGCTCCATTTCTGCTCAAACATGGAAATATCGAGGACAGGGGTCAGCAACCTACAGCCCACGGTCCGGTTCCAGCCCGCCCCCCCCCCACTTACCAGTCCCCGCTGACCCCTGCCGCTACAAATCCCAGGATTCCATAGGTGGAACTACAAATCCCAGGATTCCATAGGTGGTGTCAAACTGCATTATTCCTGCAGTGCAGATGTACTTCGTGACCATTGGGAGAGAGAATGCATTGAGGTCATTGCATAATGTAAATTTCAACTCTTTTGACCATATATTTTTACCATTGATCCGTCATATAACCGAAATCCTTAGCCCATTCTATCTTACACTCTTTGATTTGTCTTTCTTCTATTTCATATTTCAACTTATTTCATAGCCGCCTTCCCCATTCCTAGTCTTCTCCTGAGTTCCTGGTTGCAGTCCTCTTTCCAATCAATGTTTGATCCCAGATAAGAGAACACTTTTACTATTTCTATTTCCTCATTGTCTAGTTTGAAGTTGTGAAGGTCCTTGGTGGTCATTATTTTTGTTTTCTGTACAATTTATATACAGTAAAATTTATTCATAAGAACGAAATATAGGTTATAGCCATCAAATTACAATCTTAACAAAAATTATTAAAACCTTCTAAGACTTTTAAAATCACAGTTTGCTCTAGGATATATAAAAATAATAAACCTTTAAATTAAAATTGCAAAAATATTTAATATTAAGCATATCACAATGTCACAAAATCCGAAACCCAGAAGAATCATAAAATCCTAGAGTGGGAAGAGACTCCAAAAAGGGCCATCCAGTCCAGCCCCCTTCTGCCATGCAGGAAGACACAATCCAAGCCCTCCCTGTGGCAAATGGCAATCTTGACTGTTTAAAAACATAGGGGTTTCTGAGTTTTTTTGGCTGTGTTCTAGAAGAATGTATTCCTGACATTTCACCTTCATTTGTGGCTGGCATCTTCAGAGAAAAAACAGCCTCCAATGAAGGAGACTCCACTTAGAACAAGGGTCGGCAAGATTTACTTACCTGGGGCCGGTCCGCTGCTCCTGGGGTCTTCCACTGGGCCAGGGGGAGAGTGGCGGTACGCTCACGCATGTGCGCGCACCCCCGCTTGCACATGCACAGTACTTCCAGAGTACTGCGCATTTTGACAAAGGTTCCTCTGGTGCCAAACCCCCTACTTAACCCAACGACAGCCTGCTGCGACGCATTTTAACATCTACTTTGCAGATAAAATCTCTCGGATAAGAGCCGACTTGGACGCCGTTGTTCCGACAGAATCCATAGATGAGGCGTCCAGCAAGTCCGTTGTTGGCAATTTATTGGATCAGTTCCAATCTGTGAGTACCGATGACGTGGACAAACTCCTTGGAAAAATGAGGAAGACGACTTGCCCTCTCGATCCATGTACATCTTGGCTAGTCGTCCGGGGGCGTGCATTGAGAGTATTCCTACGGGATACAATCAATGCGTCCTTCAGGGAAGGTACTGTACCATCGTGTTTGAAGGAGGCGGCCGTCAGGCCACTACTGAATAAACCTTCCCTGGACATCCTGGATAGAAACAATTATAGACCAGTCTCCTTGCTACCTTTTTTAAGCAAGTTAATCGAGAGGGCAGTTGCTTCCCAGCTCCAAGCTGTCTTGGATGAAACTGATTATCTCGATCCATTTCAAACCGGCTTCAGGGCAGGATATGGAGTAGAGACTGCCATGGTTGCTTTGACTGATGACCTCTGCTTGGGCATTGACAGGGATAGTGTGACCCTGTTGGTGCTCTTGGATCTCTCAGCGGCTTTTGACACAATAGATCATTCCATCCTCTTGGATCGCCTGAGAGAATTAGGAATTGGAGGCACTGCTTAGCAGTGGTTCTGTTCCTTTCTCTCAGGCAGATCCCAGTAGATGAGGCTCGGGGACAGTTGCTCTTCCAAAACTGAGCTTAATTGTGGCGTCCCTCAGGGCACTATCCTGTCCCCGATGCTATTTAACATTTATATGAAGCCGCTCGGTGAGATCATTTGGAGGCATGGAGCGCGGTATCTTCAATACGCTGATGACACCCAGATATACTTCTCCATGACCAGATCATCGACTCAGACTTCAGATGGCATCTCTCCTCTTAATGACTGTCTCAGAGCGGTAATGGATTGGATGAGGAAAAACAGATTGAAACTAAATCCAGACAAAACGGAGGTACTCACGGTCACAGGCCCGAAACCAGATCTAGGAATACAGTCTCCAGCCCTGGATGGAGTCACACTCTTCTCTTAAGGACTGTTCGCAGTTTGGGGTGCTCCTAGATTCGTTGCTTCACATGACTAGTCAGGTGAATGCAGTGGTCAGGAGTGCCTGTTATCAGCTTTGGCTGATACGCCAACTGCGCCCTTATCTGGACATGAGGGATCTGGAAACTGTGATACATGCTCTGGTAACCTGACATCTGGATGACTGCAATGCACTCTACATGGGGCTACCCTTGTGCCTAACCCGGAAACTTCAACTGGTACAGAATATGGCAGCCAGACTAATCACAGGAATATCTAGGAGGGAGCATATAACACCAGTGCTAAGATCCCTCCACTGGCTGCCGATTAGATTCCGGGCCCAGTAGAAGGCGTTGGTTTTAACCTTTAAAGCCCTACATGGCTTGGGGCCATCTTATCTCAGGGACCTCCTCTCCCCGTATGATTCCCCCCCCCCCCCGTGCACTTCGGTCCTCTGGGAGGAACCTGCTGTAGCCCATGAAGACCAGGCTTTCGCAGACCTCCCAGAGGGCCTTTTCTGCAATCGCTCCCAGACTATGGAATGGCCTGCCAGACGAGATCCGTCTTATTACCACTCTTGCTGCCTTTAAAAAGGGTGTAAAGATGGATCTCTTCTGGCAGCCCTTCCCGGAATAACTGCCCAGCAAACTAGAGGTGATCTCGTATTACCCCTTGGCCGCCACTGCATGCTGCTATATTTTATCTGTACTATCCTGTTTTTTAATTCTATTGTAGTTTAATTCAGTTTTAAGGTGTGGGAGGGTTGGGGTGCAGGATAAAGGTATATTTTAACTGTTGCCTTTTTAATTGTTGTATGCTGCCCTGATTGCTGAGCAGAGGGGCGGGTTATAAATAAAAATTTATTATTATTATTATTATTATTATTATTATTATTATTTTGGCAAACAAAATCGCGGCCGCGACTCATTTGCACATGTGCAGTACTTGATGCATGCGCAAACGAGTTGCAGCCACCATTTTGTTTGCCAAAATGGTGGCCGCGGCTCATTTGCGCATGCACAAGAGTACTGCGCATGCGCAAGCGAGTCGCAGCTGCCGTTTTGACAAAAAAAATGGCGGCTGCGATGTGTGCGGCGGCGGGGGCCAGTCGGCAGGCCTCAGCAGGCCGGGTATGGCCCGCAGGCCATAGATTGCCAGCCCCTGACCTAGAATATACAAAATGCAATGTAATTAAACTGCTGGTAGCTCCAGAGAATAGGACACAGAGGAATGGATTCAAACTACAGGAAAAGAGATGCCACCTCAACATTAGGAAGAGTTTCCTGAGAGTCAGATCTTTTCGACAGAAGATGCTGCTGCCTCGGAAAGCAGTGGAGCCATCTGTCACAGGGAAGGCTTTGATTGTGAATTCCTGCATGGCAGAATGGGGTTGGAGGGGATGGCCCTTGGAGGTTTCTTCCAGCTCTAGGATCCTATGATTCTGTATCTGTTAAAAATAACAACTGTAGAACGGCCACTGTTGCAAAGCCTGCTTGAAGCAGAAGAGTTTGCCCTTGCTGATGAGAAGCAGGAAGGAGGGAGCTAATCTAACCTCTCTAGGAAGGGAGGTCCAGATCCTGGGGGAGCTGATGGAAGGGCCCTTGACCATGTTCCCACCGGACATGCCCACAAAGGTGGCGATGCCTGGCAGAGCGGTAGACTTTGGTTACCCCCATATTCTGGTAGCAACTTATCTGAGGATGTTTACTCAGTTCATGGCAGAGATCCATTCAAAGCCAAAACATCCATTCAAGGCAGAAACAACATGGTGCAGGGGATATTACAGCTGGGCACAGCCTTAAAGCAAAATGTTGAAATTGGAGCTAGATCTGTGTTGGTAAGGTTGTACCTTAGTATATTTGTTTTCTTACAGGCGTCATCAGATTCAGAACACTTTGAGCATCGTTGCTGCAAAAATTCTATAAAAGGGGTGGGGTAATCCAGTGATTTAGTCTGATCCTTCTCTTCCATCTCCCAGATTTCAAAATGACCTCCATGCTGACCTGCGCTGTCAAAATTCTTCCGGCTGTCTCGCCATGGGCTGCCAGATTGCGTAAGTGCTGCTTCTGTGTTAAGGTAAAGGTAAAGGTAGTCCCTTGACATGAATGTCTCGTTGTAACCAACTACAGGGGCCGGTGCTCATCTCTGTTTCTAAGCCAAAGAGCCAGCGTTGCCTGAGGACTGCTCTGGTGGTCATGTGGCCAGCATGACTGCACCGGATGCTGTTACCTTCCCACCAAAGTGGTACCTGTTTATCTACTGAGATTTGCGTGCTTTTGAACTGCTAGGTTGGCAGAAGCTGGGACTAGTGGCCAGGATACCTATCCGTGAAATGGACCACGTCAAGTATATTTACCTTAGCCTGAAGACTAGGGAGAGTCTAGGGATTCTGTTGGTATACTCCGTTGCCTAACAGACTCCCTAGCCAAGCTGACACCACTGGTCTCGGACCCAGGGTGACCTCAACTTCCCCCTCGAGGCTGGTTTAACAAACTTAACCGGCACAGCTTTGGAGTTCATGGTCGCCATGACAAACATGGCCTTTCTCAAATAGTCTCTGAGCCCACAGATTGTGCAGGTCATACCCTCGACGTGGTCTTTTGCACAGAACAAGTATATCCGTGGGTGGAGGTAGTCAGTATCTCCGCATTGTCATGGATGGCTCATTTCCTGGGCAAGGTTGGGCTGAAGACTACTACTCCCCCTGTTGGGGGTGGAGGACCTATTAGAATGGTCCGCCCTCACAGACTGATGGAACCTATCAGGTTCCAAGAAGCCCTAGAAGGTTTAATGGTTGGCAATGATGGCGATTCTATCGAAGCTCTGGTGGACATTTGGAATAACGTTCTTACCAGAGCTATCGACACAATCGCTCCCAAGCATCCTTTCCAGTCCACTTCAAATCATAATTCCTGGTATACGGAAGATCTCAGGCAAATGAAGTGGACGGTACAACAACTAGAGCGCCGCTGGCAGAAAACTCAACTCTTATCCGACATGACACATCATAGGACTTTTTTTAAAGCCTATCAAGTGGCAATAGAAGCAGCTAAGAAGTCTTTCTATTCTGCTTGTATTGCGTCTGTGAAGTCTTATCCAGCAGAGCTGTTCAGGGTGGTGAGGGATTTAACACAAATACCCCCCACCCAGAACCCTCTATTAGAATCAACTGTAGCCTGCTGTGACGCTTTTAACAATCACTTTGCAGATAAAATCTCTTGGATAAGCGCCGACTTAGATGCCAGCATTACTACAGAAGCAATAGAGGTATCCAGCACCTCTGCCAAATTTATTATACTGGATTAATTCAGTTGGTAAGTACCGAGGATGTGGACAAGCTCCTTGGTAGTGTGAAAAGGATGACCCTGCTCTCTCGATCCTTGCCCATCTTGGCTGGCTGTCCAGGGGGGAGATTCCATCAAGTTGTTGTTGAGACTTATAATCAATGCATCCTTTAGGGAAGGCTGACTTCCACCGTGCCTAAAAGAGGCAGTGGTAAAACCACTTTTTAAAAAACCTTCCATGGACCCCCTGGACAGAAACAACTACAGGCCGGTAACACTTTTACCATTCTTAAGCAAGATTATCAAGAGAGCGGTCGCCATTCAACTCCAAGCAGTCTTGGATGAAACTGATTGTCTAGATCCATTTCAATCTGGGTTTAGGACGGGATACGGAGTTGAGACTGCCATGGTTGCCTTAGTTGATGATCTCTGTCTGGGCATTGACAGGGGAAGTGTGACCCTGTTGGTGCTCTTGGACCTCTGAGCAGCCTTTGATACCATTGAGCATGGTATCCTTCTGGAACGCTTGAGAGAGTTGGGAATCGGAGGCTCTCCATTCCTACCTCTCAGGCAGATTCCAGATGGTGATGCTGGGAGACAGTTGCTCTTCTAAAAGAGAACTAAAATCTGGTATCCCCCAGGGCGCCATCCTGTCTCCCATGCTGTTTAACATTTACATGAAGCCCCTGGGTAAGATCATCCAGAAACATGGGACGGGGTGTTATCAATATGCTGATGTCACCCAAATGTATTTCTCTATGTCTCGGACTGATGCAGTGACTAAGGATGGCATCTCTCCTCTGAATGACTGTCTTGGGGCAGTAATGGACTGGATTAGGGAATACAAACTCAAACTGAATCCAGACAAGATGGAGGTACTTGCTATAGGGACCCTCCACCCGGGAATGGAGATATATCAGCAGTTCTGGATGGGGTCACACTTCCCCTGAAGGACTTTGTCTGTAGTCTGGGGGTGCTCCTAGATTCGCCACTTCACCTGACCGCTCAGGTGGATGCGACATTCAGGAGCACCTGTCATCAGCTTCTGCTGATATGCCAGCTGCGACCCTTCCTGGAGCCAGGCGATGTAGAAACAATGATACACGTCGAGGTAACCTCTTGACTTGACTTCTGAAATGTGCTCTGTGCACTCTACATGGGGCTATGCTCATGCCAAGTTCAGAAACTTCAATTGGTACAGAATATGGCAGCCAGACTGGTCACAGGGACATCTAGAGCTGACCACATAACACCTGTTTTAAAATCTCTACATTGGTTGCCAATTAGTTGCCAGGCGTGGTATAAGATCTTGGTCATAACCTTTAAAGCCCTACATGCTTTGGGTCCTGACTACCTGTGGGAACGCCTTCTTTCACACAATCCACACTGCACACTAAGGTCCTCTGGGAAAAATCTTCTGCAGCCTAAAAAATCTAGATTGACTGCAGTAACCCAGGGGGCCTTCTCGACTGCCATCCCTAGGTTATGGAATGACCTGCTGGAGGAGATCCATCACATCTCCACCTTAACAGCCTTTAAAAAGGCACTTAAGATGGATCTCTTCCAACAAACCTTCCCAGAATAGCCCTCCCCTCTGTGTATTTGTTACCCATAGTCCCCTTCATATCCAAAATATGAAAAACCCATATGCTACCCATGGTTCCTCTGCTATCAAAAATGTGAAATTCCATGATGACCTCCAGATGAACTCTGGTAGTAGAATTAGAGGCAAAAGTCCCCTGCGCCCATGGCCTGGGCAGCCCACCCTTAATCCTTAAGGTATGCATTTCCCCCCAGATAGTCTAGGAGAGTTGCGAATGGGATTTTCCATGATGAGATCATCTAAACCATCGAAAGGTGTATTGTGTCACCCAGTCACAATCACCCTCAGCCATCCAAGGTATAATGTTTGTATTGTGCCACCCAGTCTCACACACTCCCACCCGTCGGAAGGTGCATTGTGTCACCTACTCACACATTCCCCCAGGATATTGGCCCCGCGGATTAAGACCACCAAATACAATGGAACCCTATACAGCAGGGTGCCATCATCGCAATTATCGCCTTTCGCCCCAAGGCCCGTTTGGCCCTATATAAGCCCCAGATTTTGGCCAGTCAGTGCTATCTTCTTGGTCTAAATGACTCCACATCACTCTGACCTCTGAAGCTAGTTACCGGCAAGTCAGCTCGAACCCAGGCTGCGGAGCTAGACTTGTCTCTCACCATCCCGCATCCCCATTCGCTTCCTGGAGGAAGGCTACATTTCGGTAAGCATCACCATTAGTAACGCCTGCATTTCTGTTCCAAACTCCAACCCTGATTTTCCTGAGCCTTGAGTGTGTGTGTGAGTGCATGTTCTGTGAGTGAGTTTTCTCCTATTTTAATAAACCAGACATCTAGTGGTTAACCAGCATCTGTCTCAGCCTCATTCTCTTGGTATAAACATCGGGAGGGCGATCTCGTGGGGCTCTTGTAGCCAGCCCCTCTTGCAAATAATAAATTCCCCTAAGGACTCTTGGCTACATATTCACTTTTTATGCAACTTCCATATTATTGTTTTCTTACTATATTCTTTTATTTTTATGCTTGTAACCCACCTTGATTCCCTTTGGAAATAGGCTGGCTAGAAATAATAATAATAATAATAATAATAATAATAATAATAATAATAATAATAATAGTTGTTGTTGTTTTGTTGTTGTTTTGTTGTTGTTGTTTAGTACTTTGGATACAACCCACTGTAGAAAAGCAGCATATATAAGTGAACAGACAACAGAGCTAAGTTTGTCAGTTGGACTGAAACATAATTCAAGTTCTTAAAAATATTTTTATATGCAGAACCTCAGTCTCTGCATTGCTTCCCATATGCCTATTTGTTGCTCAGGAAAAGTTGTTCTTTAGTTTTGACACCTGGATGTTCTTCTGTTTTTTCTTATGTTTCAGCTGTCAGGGTCCTCAGCTGCTCACCCCAGTTTCATGCAGCAGGTAAAGCACAAGCATCACCAAAGTAATTTATATAATTTCACAACTAGGTTGTAGTTATGCTTGTATTTCAGTAATACTTCATATATAAAGAGGTGAAATTGCCTCTTTTGGCAATGATCTGTTGTAGACTTTCTATTTTCTAATAAGAGATTTATTTTAAAGAATATGTTTTGTTCTTCAATTATTGTACAATTAATTTTTTCCTGTTCCTTGCCTGCAGCTCAGCCCAAGAGTAAGAAAACTTTGGCTAAAAATGGGATGAAGAATATTGTAGTGGTGGATGGTGTTCGCATCCCATTTCTACATTCGGGAACCTTGTAAGTATTGTGTCCTTCCTTAGCATAATCACTCATATACAGCCTAGAATCCTAGAGTTGGAAGAGACCCCAAGGACCATCCAGTCAAACCCCCTTCTGCCATGCAGGAAGACGCCATCAAAGCCCTCCCTGTGACAGATGGCCATCCAGCCTCTGCTTAAAAAACATCAAGAAAGAAGACTACACCACTCCCTGAGGCAGCAGCATCTTCCACTGTCCAACAGCTCTTACCCTCAGGAAGTACTTCCTAAGGTTGAGGAGGATCCTTTTTCTAGGAAGTGCCTGGGGTTGGCAGAAACCCATTTGTAAAACCTAGTGTTAATTTATTTTTCCATTCTCTTCAGCTCACAGTGAATAAAACAAACAAAACATTATCGAGGCATTCATATTTGTGTATGCATTTCTTTCTAATTGTCAGGTATTCAGACTTGATGCCATATGACCTGTCCAGAGCAGCACTGAAGTAAGTAGCCAATGAATGGGTGATGGTGGAGCTCAGAGCTGAGTGTGGCTCTGTTGAGGCAGAGTGACTGAGGGAGAGTCCAGCATCCCCCTCTTCTTATCCCCCCATTTGTGGGTCTGTGTTTGCAGTAGCCTTCCTATCTGTCAAGCTCTGTCTGTCTTTCCTAAACCCAAGGTCGCCTATTATTGCACAGTCATTAATTAATTTGTCAGCGCTTGGTTCTCCCTCCCCTTCCCATCTGCTCTTGATCGCTAAACAAAGTTGCATGTGATCTCTTGTGGCCCCTTCCGTACTTGCTCCAAAATGTGGAGGCAGTTGCAAAGAAACACAGGCCTCAGACAGACGACCGAAAGGGAGAGCCGTCAGGCCATGTTGGGGGTACGGTGTTCCAATGATGCCCACCCTGAAAGTGGCAGGAAAATGCCCCAGGCATGGCTCTCTGCTAAAGAACTGGCCCAAAAAGGAGTGTGGTAAAATACTGCTCCTCTTTGGTGCCCGGTTCAGGATTGTAACAGCAGACCAGATTGAGGCTTTTGTTCACCCTCCCGGGGGTGGCGAACCTATTAGAATGGTCCGCCCTCGAAGGCTAATGAAACCTGTTGGCTTCCAGAAAGCCTTAGAGGGTTTAATGGTTGGTAATGCTGGTGACTTTGTTGAAGCCTTGGTGAACACTTGGAACACCGATCTCATCAGGGCTATCGACACAATTCCCCAAGCGTCCTTTCTGGCCCGCTTCAAATCGTAAACTGTGGTACTCGGAGGAGCTTAGAAGGATGAAGCGAGCTGGACAACGACTAGAGCGCGAATGGCGAAGGACTCGTCTCTTATCTGACAGAACTCGCCTTAGGAACCATCTTGATTCCTATAGGGAGGCTTTACGTGTAGCGCAGAAATCCTTCTGCTCTGCACGTATTGCGTCTGCAGAGTCTCACCCAGCAGAGCTGTTTAGGATGGTAGGGGAATTGACAAGAGTTTTTCCAGTGCCGAGCCCCCTACTTAACCCGACGACAGCCTGCTGTGAGGCATTTAATACCGACTTTGCAAATTAAATCTCTCGGACAAGAGCCGACTTGGACGCCAGTGTTTTGGCAGAATCCGTAGATGAGGCATCTAGGAACTCCGTTGATGGAATTTTACTGGATCATTTCCAATCTGTGAGTACCGAGGACGTGTACAAGCTACTTGGAAGGATGAGGAAGACGACTTGCCCCCTCGATCCTTGTCCATCATGGCTGGTCACCCAGGGAGGGAATGTGTTGAAGGTGTTCCTTCGGGACACAATCAACGCGTCCTTCAGGGAAGGTATTATTCCATCTTGCCTAAAGGAGGCGGCTGTTAAGCCACTCCTTAAAAAACCCTCCCTGGATCCCCTGGATAGAAACAACTATAGACCAGTCTCCTTGCTACCTTTTCTAAGCAAGGTGATCGAGAGGGCAGTTGCTCCCCAACTCCAGGCAGTCTTAGATGAAACTGATTATCTCGATCCATTTCAAACTGGCTTTAGGACGGGATTTGGAGTGGAGACTGCCATGGTTGCTCTGACCGATGACCTCCGCCTGAGTATCGACAGGGGTAGTGTGACCCTGCTGGTGCTCTTGGATCTCTCAGCGGCCTTTGATACCATAGACCATTCCATCCTCTTGGATCGCCTGAGAGAGTTAGGAATCGGAGCCACTGCTTTGCAGTGGTTCCATTCCTTCCTCTCGGGCAGATCCCAGAGGGTAAGGCTCGGGGACAGTTGCTCTTCCAAAACTGAGCTTAATTGTGGCGTCCCTTAGGGCGCCATCCTGTCCCTGATGCTGTTTAATATTTATATGAAGCCGCCGGGTGAGATCATTCGAAGGCATGGAGCGCGGTATCTTCAATACGCTGATGACACCCAGATATACTTCTCCATGACCAGATCATCGTCTCAGACTTTGGATGGCGTCTCCCCTCTCAATGACTGTCTCAGAGTGGTAATTGATTGGATGAGGAAAAACAGGTTGAAGTTGAATCCTGACAAAACGGAGGTACTCACGGTCACAGGCCCAAAACCAGATCTGAGAATACAGTCTCCAATCCTGGACAGAGTCACACTCTCCTCTGAGGACTGTGTTCGCAGTTTGGGGGTGCTCCTTGACTCGTCGCTTCACATGACCAGTCAGGTGAATGCGGTGGTCAGGAGTGCCTGTTATCAGCTTCGGCTGATACGCCAACTGCGCCCTTATCTGGATATGAGGGATCTGGAAGCTGTGGTACATGCTCTGATAATCTCACGTCTGGATTACTGCAACACACTCTACATGGGGCTACCCTTGTGCCTAACCCGGAAACTACAGCTAGTGCAGAATATGGCAGCCAGGCTAATCACAGGAACATCTAGGAGTGAGCATATAACACCAGTGCTAAGATCCCTCCACTGGCTGCCGATTAGATTCCGAGCATGGTACAAGGTGTTGGTTTTGACCTTTAAAGCCCTACATGGCTTGGGTCCATCTTATCTTAGGGACTGCCTCTCCCCATATGATCCCCCCCGTGCCCTTCGGTCCTCTGGTTGGAATCTGTTACAGCCAATAAAAACTAGGCTGTCTCAGACCTCCCAGAGGGCCTTTTCTGCCGTCGCTCCCAGGCTGTGGAATGGCCTGCCGGATGAGATCTGTCTCATTACTACGCTTACTGCCTTTAAAAAGGCAGTGAAGACGGATCTCTTCCGGCAGGCTTTCCCGGAATAGCATCTGCGTCAGGGAGATGTGACTTCAGCTTTTATCATTGTTATGTTCCCATTGTGGTGTGTTTTTATGTTACTGTTTTTAATGGATAATGTGTATTTTAATCTTTTCTAGTTTAATCCTATTTTAAGGGGCTTGGGAGGGTAGGGTTAGGGGATGCGGGAATGTTTTAACTCGTTTGTTTTAATGCTGTAACTCGCCTCGATTGTTGAGCAGAGGGGCAGGCTATAAATAAAAATTATTATTATTAACTTTGACTACTGAGAAAATGTCGGCTCCAGAGTTGTCATTGCTGAGCCCTTGACCTGATCTCTCAGCCTGGGGTCTGGGACCGAACCAGCTTCTGCACAACCAGGTCACAAGTCCCCAATGTTAGCGTTGGCCAGGGATCATGAGAGGCCTTTCCCCTTCCTCTGTCCACATGGCTTGGGGGAGAGGGTGCCCAGTGATGCTCTTGCTTTGGCAGTGAAATGATTTTGTCCTCTGACTTCTTCCGCCAGAGGCTTGGTGAATCGGACTGATGTGCCGAAGGAGGCTGTGGAGTACATTGTGTTTGGCACCGTGATCCAGGAGGTGCAGACCACCAATGTTGCTAGAGAGGTATGTAAAGTGTTTGAAAGAAGCACTGGGCAGAGTGTGGCCATGAAATGGAGAGTGAGATTGAGAGACTTCAAGAGAGGACTTCTTCAAGCAGAGCTTGCATGGTGATGTATATAGAACTAGAGCTAAGGCATCTCTTTGTGGTTGATGGAATGCTGGTTGTATGTTGTGCCATAGTCCATCATGATGAGGCTAGTGCAGACAAGAATAATTGGAGGAGCCCTTGTGCCAAGCTGTGATACTACAAAAGTGCAGGCATTTGTGGTGACACACAAGTGCTGAATGTGGGGGAAACATAAAGCTCTTGCTCATCAGATTGCAACAGAATTTTGGGAGGGAAAGGCAGCCTTAAGCACACCCTCTGGGCTGGGAGGGTGAGTACTTAGAATCATAGAATTGGAAGAGACCCCAAGGGCCATCCAGTCCAGCCCCATAATGCCATGCAGGAACACACAAGCAAAGCACCCTTGACAAATGGCCACCCAGTCTCTGTTTAAAAACCTCCAAAGAAGAACACCACCCTCTGAGGGAGTGTCTTCCACTGTTGGTTTGGTTTGCATGCTCTGAATTCCAAAGCCAGGACAGAGGCAGCACTCTTGATTAGGAACAGCCTAACAGTGCAAGAATTGGTCCACCAACAACTTTTCTTTGGCATATAGGCCACCAGCAGAAAATCTCTCAAGGCCACATTTCTATTTCTCAAGTTTTCAAGGGCCCTGATTTTTTCAGAAAAAAACAGACCCACACACAAAGTCAACATGTTTGTTCTTTCTTGGATGGAAGGTGAACCCTGTCTGTGAACTTTGAACAAGTCAGCTGTGTTCTGCTCCAGATTTATGGAAACATTTGCTGGTGATAACATGCTGGAACGTGCTGGTATTCACTGGCACAGGGTAGCACTCTTCCACTGGCTTGCTGATACATATTGGTCCTCTGAGAGATCTCCAGGATCTCACAATCCTTTTCTGTGCCTTTTCTAGCCAAGAAAATGTGTGAAGACTTCCATCAGCAACCTCTTTTTCACAAAGAGAGATAGGCATCTGTGAAGCCCTCAGTCCAGATATTTTCCAGTATGATGAATTTTCCTTTTGGGGCTATCTTTCAGTATATGTTTAGTCAGGAGGATTAATTTTGCACTCTTTCCCCCATCAGATTGAAAGCAATTAACTGGTGTAAAAACAAATGGATCTTGTAGCAGGTTTGAGACTACTGAGAGAAAGAAGTTGGTAGCATAAGCTTTTGTAGACTTAGGTCATGAAAGCTCATGCTATCAGCTTCTTTCTCTCTGTTGGTCTCAAAGCTGCTACAAGATCCCTTTACATACTGATCTTGACTAACATGGCCTTTTCTTTGAATCCTGCTGTAAAAACAATTAGGTAACTTGCACTGCAAGGCTGTAGCCTATATGCAGCAGCTGCCAAGCCCCTTTGGGCACTGCAATGACTGTTGGGTGGCTGAGCAATGGGGACTGCCTCCTCCCCACTGGAGACGAGTGGAGTGAGACATTCATTCCCCTTCTCCTCACTTCTAGGGAAATGGAGCTAGGAAGGGAGGCCATTCCCATTGCTTAGCTGCCCCCCTCTCCCTCCAGTTGTTTCAGTGGCTGTGACAGTGCCCCCACGGGTTTGTCAGCTACTGGAGAGGAGTTTTGGACAGAGCATAAGAGGCTAGTAAATAGCACCCCCAATCCAAAGAAGACATACATGTGCATTTGTCACTAGCAGCATCCAAACTCCTATGTTGCCAAGGATGTTTGGTGAGGGAGCGCATCCCAGCCCCACTGGTCTTGTTGGAAGGAGATGGCCTTCCTCTTGAAGGTGGTTTCTCCCGTATGGCCAACTTTGCAGCAACTCTGGAGGTTGCTCTTCTGCTGGTCGAAATACTTAATGCCTTCCACACTTATGGATGCCTCTGACTCTAAGACTAAAAGCTGTATTCTTCCCAGAAGAGGGTACTCACACTAGGGCTTACCATGGGAAATGGCTGCACAGATAGAGTGTCTGGACCTTCTGTCGCTGAGGGAAGTGTGGCAGCTTGCTGGGTGTTGGACTCTCTTGCTTTGGGATGCTAAGCAGACACCATCCTGGCTCCCAGAAGAAGAGCAGAGAGAGCTGCAGTTAGATGGGTGGCCCCAGGTAAAGTGAGTTCAAAATACAGGTCGATCTGACAACCACAAGTCTGCTCCTAAACAGGTGAGAAGCAGTAGCAGCTGGGCATTTATTTATTTTTTTGGTCTTAGTAGCTGACAGTTCAAAAAAGATCTCCAAGCAGGTTACCAGTCTCTCAGCCCAGCCTGCCTTGTCAGGTGTCTGGGAAAGCAACCCAAATGCACATCATAAATCACTTTGCATCCCTGAAACCATAACAGAAATGAGCTCTGTTTGCTTTCTCTTTTTATGTGCCTGGCTGTAGGCTGCCCTGGGAGCTGGCTTCTCTGACAAAACTCCAGCCCACACGGTCACCATGGCTTGCATCTCTTCAAACCAGGCCATGACAACAGGTATGGCTTAGCCTTTGACTAACAGGGCAGCAGAGAGGGCTTGGCTATGAGCAGGGTCTGACAAGCCTTTCTCTGGCGGGATGTAGGGTGTTGCCTTGCATCCTTAAAAGTGGTGGATGACTGCCATCTGTTTCATTCAGAGGGACTCCCCCCCCCCCCATAAAGAGTTCCTACTTAAATTCAGATGCAAACCAAGCAGGCTACTGGGGAGCTTTCAGACCAACGCCTGAAATGATGTAGAACTCTGAGAGGTCTTGTCAGTAGATGGTGCCAGCTCTCAAAGCATGATTCGTAATTGTCAGCTGTTCTGGAAAAGGTTTCTGCCACTTCACTCCAGAAAACAAGAGAAGGGAGCAGGGGGCAAAGGGATCAATGCAGCTGCAGAGAGAGGGCGAGAGTTGGAAAGTGAAGATACAGATGTGCAGCCAATTCAAAGGGGAACGGTGGAAGGGCAGGATGTTGGTAATGCAGCAAACTTTGAGCTAGGGTGAAAAATGGATGGGGAAATGGATTTGAGATAAGGATTTCAAGCATGGAACCATATCAAAAATTCAGTTTAAAAAATTCAATTGCAGAAATTAGGGCCCAAGCTTCAAAACACAAACAGAGTAACCAGAAATGATAGAAATGTTACTCCCAAGTTTTCAGAAATGGTGATATATAGCCCATGCAAGATTGGGAGGGTTGCAAAATGACCATGAGGCCATTCTGAGTGCACCCATCCTGACTGAATGCAAGAGGAGGGGAAATGTGCTGCAGACATGCCCTGGGAGAGAATTCAGGGCTTCCTGTCTGGCTGCTCTTTCCTGCTTTTAGCACTGGGATTTCACTGTATGAAGCTGCTAGCCCTCTGTCTGTAAAGAGGTCTGTGAGGTGGGCTAGAATGGTGGACATTGGAGAAGGAGCTGCGTTGCTCTTCTGGAAAAGAAGGTAATGCCTCCTGACTATTGCAGCCATTGGTTTCATTGCATCCGGCCAGATGGATGTGGTTATCGCTGGCGGTGTGGAACTGATGTCGGATGTCCCCATCAGGCACAGCCGGAAGATGCGGAAGATGATGCTGGGGCTCCCAAAGGCCAAGACCTTGGCTCAGAGGCTCTCCCTGATCTCCAAGATCCGTCCAAATTACTTTGCACCAGAGGTAAAAAGGAAAGCAGCACCATCCACAAGAACCCTGCCCCATTTCTCTGTACACGTATTCTGTTGACCTGTTTTTAGAAAGGAATGAGGATTGGTGTGGCAACTGGTTGGAAAACAGGTGGAGGTAAAAAGGAGGGTGCTGGTTTTGGGGTGTTCAACAGGACTCCACTTCTTCCATAATGTGTCCTGAGGCCAACTGCAGCATGTGGATAAGCCTAGTACAGAACATGTATACTAATGCATGTGCATTGCAGCAACACAACAGGGCATCAGCCGTACATGTTCAGCAGTGATCCTCATACGTTGTGCTACGGTAGTATCCAGTGTATAGTTAGTGTTTGTATGCCTTCTAGTTGTTTCTGACTCAGGGGGGATGGGAAGGTGAATCTACCATGGGGTTTTGGTTTTTTGACCGGGTGTGTTCAGAGGGGTTGCCTTTGCCTTCTTCTGAGGCTGAGAGTGTGGCTTCCCACGGCCACCCAGTGTGTTTCCATGTCTTAGTAGGGATCCAATAGGGATTGGCTAATGCAAGTGGCGTGTAAATGCAGGTGGCAATTAAGGCTATGCTGGGCTGATTGTGAGATAAACCACTAGCCCTCGGTCCAGCTGAAGTGAGAGATGCAGAACCTCAGAGGTTTGGGAGACTGATCTCTCCATGCTGGCTCATGGGATGCAAGGGAAGTAGAGGCCAGTGGGTTGAAACAGGAAAGATGTTGCTGAAGGAAGAACCGGATCCAGAGGAGGGAGGCCAGCCAGGGACCGGTGGAGAAAAAGACAAGGAAGGAAGGAAGGAAGGAAGGAAGGAAAGAAGGAAGGAAACCAGACAGCTGATGATGGGAGGAGCTGGCACCAGCGAGGGGAAAAACTGTTATTTGGAAGAAAACTTTTCAAACCTTTTTTTTTCCCTGGGAAAATTTAAAAAGTAGATTATGGAATATTTTTCAGAAAAAAACGATAGAATATTTAAGACAAGGTATTTATTGCCTGCTAATCATTTCTAAAAACTGAGTAAGAAGAACAATTTTACGTAAGATTATGTACAGACCAAGTCTTTAAAATTCCTGGTCTTAGTGTCCTTAGTTTTTTTTAATGGGAATAAGTGCATTACATCTGCCTGGTGCTGTGGAGAACAAATGGAGACATAATCATTTTCTAAGGTTTTAACAGTTTTAACCTAGTTCAAGATAGAACAGATCTTCACCCCGTCCCTTCTTCTCCTCTCTCTCCCAGCTTCCAGCGGTGGCCGAGTTCTCCACCAGTGAGACCATGGGCCATTCAGCAGACCGGCTGGCAGCCGCCTTTGCCATCTCTCGCTTGGAGCAAGACGAGTATGCCGTTAGGTCACACAGCCTGGCTAAAAAAGCCCAGGACGAGGGCCTCCTCACAGACGTGGTCTCCTTCAAGGTGCCAGGTAAAGCAGAGGAGCCCACAGAAGGGTCATAGGGTTCCCTGCCAGTGCAGGTGCAAGGACATTTCTGCCCTGAGTGGCACTTAGTGAAGCAATCAGCTACCTAAAAGAGTGGAAGTGCAGGGAACAGTATTTAAATATACTCCCCAAAAATGAACATAGAAGCCTGGAACCTTTACTTTTTTGGTTCTGAAATGGGCAACTAGCCCTCAAAGGTTGGTGGAGTGCAGTTCTCATAGTCTTCAATTTTTAGCTGATGGGAGTTACAGTCCGCAACATCTGGGGAGCCTCAGTTTCTCCAAAGATGTTGTGGAGCCACTACACCAGAGTTAAAGCAGTTGCTTTCATCACACTTGAATTAATCTGCTCCTGAACTTTTGCCACCTTAGTGAACATTCCTGAAACTAATCTTGTTGACATCCAGTGATATGTGTTTTAAGATGCTTCGTGCCCTGGAAGGCCCTTTACAATCAGGGCTGAAGAAGATGTGTGGCCTAGCCCTTTTCGTCCCCTCATTGCTGGCAAGGCTGCTTGGGGCTGATGGGAGACGCAGCAACATTTGGCTGCCCATGCAGGATCCTCAATCCTCTGCAGTTGGTGGCTGTCATTAGCCAAGCTGGATTTAGCAAGTTTCTGGCTGCCACAGTCCAAACTACAGAGACCCAAGAAAGAGGCAGGGCAGGCAAAACCATGCTAGGAAAGGAAGGATGGGAGAAGGAGGGATATGTTGGCGAGGAGGCTGTAGGGAATAGGAGAGAATGGGCAGCCCCACAGTGATCAAAAGGCATAGAGGCACAGCCATGCATAAAGTGCAACGTCTTCACTTCTTGCAGGCAGAGACACAGTCATGAAGGACAACGGAATCCGTCCATCTTCGCTGGAGCAGATGGGTAAACTGAAGGCTGCTTTTATCAAACCTTATGGGACCATCACAGCCGCCAACTCCTCTTTCCTGGTAATGTATATGTTTTCTTCTGAACTAGTAAATGTTGTACAGTTGGTCCTCCATATTTGTGGTTTTTACTTTTATGGATCTGGTTATTTGCAGTTTTGATTAATGTGTTCTCTCTAGGAATCTCCAGGTCCTCCAGCACAACTCTGCCAGAAGTTGACCATAGGGTTGTGCTGGAGAACCTAGAAGTTCCTTTAAAAAAACCACTTCTCTAGGCATTTATCGGTCCTCCAGCATGATTCTATGGTCAACCTCTGCCTCCCCTGTGAGAAACAACACTTCATGATCTAACCTTCTCATGAAGTTGTGAGAGGCCACTCTCCATAAAGGTTCTTAGATGTACATCAAATAGTAGCTCGCTACAGCATCCACTCCCCACTTCCATGACGGTGTGTGTCCATTTGTCTTCAGAGAGGGAGGGATGGTGATTCTAGCCCCCTTCACTTCGTTGCTTGATGGAATTTGCCTTTTTCAGACTGATGGCGCAGCTGCAGTCCTTCTCATGTCCGAAGAAAAGGCTTTGGCAATGGGATACAAACCAAAAGCCTATCTCAGGTGAGCAGAAAGGAGCTTCTGCTCTGTGAAAGTGTTGTGTGCCTTGCCTCCATTCCCCTTTGGCTCACATTTCTCTTCTCTTGTTCAGGGATTATGTCTACGTCTCTCAAGACCCAAAGGACCAGCTCCTACTTGGGTAAGTGAGACCCCTAGGAAGCTGCCTCTCATCTGAATCAGACCCTTGCAGCTTGACTTCTAGAATCACAAGAGGGGTTGGGTGTGCTGTTCAAGTTGGTATAGTGGTAGAAAGGGATGGGGGGGGAAGAGTCCTCTAAATAAGCTGCCCCCTCCTCCAAATCACAGCATCTTCAAGAGGAACCTCCTGCCTCCCTTCTTCAAAGTCCTTAGAGGTTTCAGATGTTGTGAGACTGGGAACTCAGAGGCACTTTAGACAAGTGAAAGTTCCCTGTCAGAAGCAGAGGGACATCTTTGACCAACAGTGGGACATACATACGCAGTTCAGGGTCTCAGAGGCAGAGTTGCACATGCAGATCTGCCATGCGCATTTGGTGCACATGGAGTTGGGCAAAACTGCAATTCACTCAGGAGGCAGCATTGCACAATTGTTGTCTAAGCAAGTCCATTACAATCAGTCTGTGTGATGTATGCCCTTGGTCAAGGTGTCTACGTCTGGGTTGTCGACAGTGATCGCAAATGACAGGGACCCTCAGGTAGCAGACTTTGGGGCACCGGCAGGGTCATGGTATGACTGGTGTGGTCAGGGTCATGGCTACAGACCCATCCTTAATCATTCTGTAGCTTCGTTGGGCTAAGGTCGCTCCTCAGGCAGGAAAAGAATGCGTGCAGTGAAGCCACCCCTGCTCAGGGAGAAAAAGATATAAAGGGATCCTCCAGCCCCTTTGAGACTGAGACACAAATGTCTCTGGAATAAGCTTTCTTGGGCTGTATCTACACTGCAGAATTAATGCAGTTTGACACTGCTTTACCTGCCATGGCTCCATGCGATGGAATTCTGGGATTTCTAGTTTTGGGAGATATACTGAGCCTTCTCTGTCAGAGAGCTCTGGTGCCATAACAAGTTACAAATCCCAGGATTCCATAGGATGGAGCTGTGACAGTTAAATTGGTGTCAGACTGCATTAATTCTGCCATGTGGCAGCAGGTTTGGACTCCAGTCCACTTCATGCATCCAAAGAAGTGGACTGGAATCCAAAAAATGTTTTCTTTGATGCCTTTTTATGCAGAATTCCTTGAATTCTGCTGAGTATGTCCCTGCAGCCAGTGCCTGGGCTGAGGAGCCTTCACTTGCTCCCCAGCATATGGGAAGGCACAGGGAGACTGACTCTTCCTCGGTCCTTACGAAAGACAAGAATAGGGATTCTCCTCTCGCCAATCCTGGCTACAGCTGAGGGTTGCCCTTGGGAGCCTCAGCAGTTCCTCAGAGCTGCATGAATCTGAGCTTGGTCTGCTTGGGTTTCAGCTGCTTTGTTGACCTGTCTGTCCAGCTACCCATGTCTCCCTCGGTAGTTCACATCTAGCCCTCTGTGCCACTCAATCTCTCTTTACAGCTCCTGGCGGACCTAGCGATAGATACATCTTTTATAGCTGTAGGAGGAATTCAGGTTAGAGGAGGCTGAGAAACAGATCCAGGTGAATCAGAGCGAGAAAGCCTTTCTTGACGGTGGTGGAAGCATGGGCCTTCCCTTGCTAAAAATGAATGAAGAAAAGCCTCCTGCCTTTGAAGTCCTGCTCAACTTTCAGGTAGCTTTCTTCACAGAGCCTGAATGCCACTCTTGTCTTCTTTCCCCCTCAGGCCTACTTATGCAACGCCCAAAGTTCTGGACCGGGCAGGCCTTACCATGGCCGACATTGACGTCTTTGAGTTTCATGAAGCATTTGCAGTAAGTACTTCCGACTACGCGTGCAGGAGAGAGAGAGGATGTGCTTCTTGTCCCAAGCATTTCAGATAAGGGAGACACAGCCTGTATTCAATTATAGTTCACCACATAGAACCTAGAAAGAGGTAAACCAGCATCTCCTCCCTGCTCTGTAGGCAAATGGACAAGATCCGTATTATGTCTGCTAAGTTGTACTGTGCAAACATGTCAAATATTTGCATGGATAAACTGAGTGCCTCATGGGCCTCTCCTACTCCAGTGACCTGGACAAGTAGCATTTCTTGTGTAGGTTTTCTCTTAACTCTGCTGCAGACTCTGCACCCTTAGCTAGTACAAGCAAGTGTCTCTCAGTCTTCTTTGCCATCTCTTTCACCTAATGGCCCCTTGCCACCTTCTTCCCATACAGTTGTGGATTTAATAAGGGAGAGAACAAAGTGGTGCCCCTTGGGAGTCTGTGTCTTTATCAGCTAGTTGCATCCGTTTTCATGCCCTTTCACTTTGCAGTTGCTTCCACAGTTTCATTTTCTCTCTTCCTTTTAGGGGCAAATTTTAGCAAATATGAAAGCAATGGATTCAGATTGGTTTGCTCAGAACTACATGGGCAGGAAGGCTAAGGTAAGGTTGTGGTGAATCTTGCTTGCTCCTCCTCCTACCTCTCTTGTAAATCACAAATGCTCTGGTGCAGATATCCTGACAATGAAGATGTGGCTGAAGCCGAGTGTGTGGCATTAAAGGCCCCTGTTTTTCCTCCTGTCCCCAGTGCATAGTGCTGGCTAGTCATGGGGAACTTCAAGCAATCTTTATGGGCCTGGAAGTGTCTTCTCAACAGAGGTGGTCTTTAGAGTCTTTTCTTCTGACTTGCTCCTTCCCATATTTGCAGGCGGGAGGAGCTGAGCATCTTCTTCAAAGCGCAGCCATGCTTAACACTGTCTCCCCCACCCCATTTGCAGGTTGGAGCTCCCCCTTTGGAGAAATTCAACAACTGGGGTGGGTCCCTGTCGCTGGGACACCCCTTTGGAGCCACCGGCTGCCGCCTAGTCATAACTGCAGCCCACAGGTTGAAGAAGGAGGGAGGACAGTATGGCCTAGTGGCAGCATGTGCTGCTGGAGGGCAGGTAAGGATGTCTTCCACACCAGAGGCTCTCCCTCTTTCGACTTTCAGATTTTTCAGACTTCAGCCCTCAGCTTGCCCCAGCCAGCATTGCTGTAATTCTGGGAGTTAAAATCCAAAACCTCCGGAAGTCCAGAGTTTAAATTTTGCAATAAAGGCAGCAAAAAAGGCTTTTTTTTTAAACCCAAAACTATTGGAGTTGCACAGAACCACTCAGCTGAGCTGTTGGGAATGGATAAGGATCTATTACGATCTGGTCCTGAGGAGAATGTAAGCCTCCTTATTAAGCAGGCCAGAGGAGGACTGGTGGAGTGAGTACGGGAAGTGATTAATGCCTCTTTACAGCAAGGCAGGGTCCCAACACGCCTAAAGGAACTGTGGTAAGACCCTTTTTGAAAAAACCTTCCCTGGATCCTTCTTTACTAGATAATTACAGGTCAATCTCCAATCTTCCATTTCTGGACAAAGCGCTGGAGCATGTGGTGGCTTCCCAACTCCAAGCATTCCGGGATGAGACGGATTATCTAGATCCGTGTCAATCTGGTTTTAGGCCTGGTCATGGGACAGAAGCAGCTTTGGTTACCTTGGTGAATGACCTATGTAGAGAACTGGACAGGGGGAGTGTGTCCATGTTGGTTTTGCTGGTCCTCTCAGTGGCTTTCGATACCATCGATCATGGTATCCTTCTGAGTCGCCTCTCTGGGATGGGGCTTGGAAGTACTGTTTTACAGTGGCTCTGTTCTTTCTTGGAGGGGCGTTCTCAGAAGGTGGTGTTGGAGGATACTTATATGACTCCTTGGCCATTGGCATGTGGGGTCCCTCAGGGCTCAGTCCTGTCGCCTGTGCTTTTTAACATCTACATGAAACCGCTGGGAGAGGTCATCCGGAGTTTTGGAGTAGGGTGCCACTTGTATGCTAATGATACCCAACTCTATCACTCCTTTCCACCTAATTTCAAGGGAGCTGTTTCTGTCCTAAACCTGTGTCTGGCTGCTGTAATGGATAGGATGAGGACAAACAAATGGAAACTTAATCCAGACAAGACAGCGGTGCTCCTGGTCAGTCGAAAGACAAATTTGGGAATAGGGATTCAGCCTGTGTTGGATGGGGTAACACTGCCCCTGAAAACTCATAGTTTCGGGGTACTTCTGGACTCAGTGCTGAGCCTGGAAGCCCAGCTATCAGTGGTGACCAGGAGTGCTTTTGCACAGCTAAAACTCATGCACCAAGCGCGCCCATTCCTGGAGAAGTCAGACCTGGCCATGGTGGTACATGCCTTGGTTACACCCCGCCTGGATTACCGTAATGCGCTCTAAGTGGGGCTGCCTTTGAAAAGTGCTCAGAAACTTCAGCTAGTCCAAAGAGCTACACTCAGGCTGTTAACTGGAGCTGGTTACAGGGAGCATACAACTCCCTTGTTGCAACAGCTCCATTGGCTGCCAGTCTGTTTCCGGGCACCATTCAAAGTTTTGGTTTTGACCTATAAAGCCCTATACGGCTTGGGTCCAGGCTATTTGAAGGATCGTATCTCCCTGTATGAGCCCCCCAGAGTATTGAGGTCATTGGGAGAGGCCCCTCTTCTCTCTGTCCCACTACCTTCTCAGGTGCGTTTGGTGGGAACAAGAGAAAGGGCCTTCTCAGTGGCCGCTCTCAAGCTCTGGAACTCCCTCCCTACAAAAGCCAGGAGGGCTCCCTCCCTGGCAAGTAAAGATGTTTTTATGCCACCAGGCCTTCACGTGAGGTGGATGCTATTTAAGAATGTAATGTTTTTAATTGTTTGTTTATTAAACTTTGTATTTTTAATGTTTTCTACTGTTTTAACTTGGACTGTTTTAGATTTGTTAGCTGCCTTGAGTCCCTGTATTGAGAGGAAGGCAGGAAAGAAATAAACAGAATAAATAAATAAAATACATTTAAGGAACAATGCTTTACACTACAGCTGGAAGAGAGCTTGCCTGTCTGGCCGCTCAAGATCCCCTCTTTCCTGCCCATGACAGGCTCTGAGAGGGAAGGGAGAAGGCCTCATTACTTCCTTCACAAAGCCATGCCTGATCCTCTTCTCTCTCTCTCTCTCTCTCTCTCTCCAGGGCCATGCGATGCTTGTGGAGCTTTATCCGCAATAAAGGCACAGCTAAGATCTGCTCCTGCCTGAGCCCACCTTTAGCCTCCCAAAGCACTAACCCAAAATTCATTCCCATTCCTCCCTCGGAATGAATCCCATGTGGCCTTTGTAAATATTTTTTAGTCGCCTGAAGAAGCTGGTTGAACAGTTAATGGATGGACCCTCAAAAGCTATGTTCAGTATTTGAGTCAGTAATTAGGTTTCTGCCATTTATCCATCAAATTAATGGCAAGCCCTTTTTGCATATGGAAGCAGTGAGGATTTGGAGGACTCCCATTATTATAGGAAACAGCTGTGTGGACAAGAGGTGGTTTGGTTTTTAAAGCAAAGCCAGTTGCATGCAGGGTGTGCCTTTTTCTAAAAGAGGACTGCAATGAAATACACTTTTTAAACAAGGGGTGCCCAGTGCAAAGAAAGTGTATTGTTACCACTGTTGAAAGCAATGTCTGTCAGCACACCTTGGCCTTAATAAATCAAAGCAACATTGCGAGAGGTGTGTGTGTGTGTTTTCTTCTCAGTGGGAATTTGTCACTGCTGATCCACGCTTGTATGGCGGTGGCCAGAAGGGTGCCAGGTTTGGCTCCACTCATTCAACCCCAAGTGTCCCCATTCACACCGTCATCTGGAAAGTTATAATCCTGTTTCAGAGTTCTCAGAAAGTATGATAGTCACACATATGTAATGCTCTTGCAAAGATTTATTGCCTCTTGACACATCTGCCCTTGATCCTGACACAGTAATAAGGGTCTTACTCTCTTGTCTTGATGGTCTGGAACAGGGGCCGGCAACCTACGGCCCCCGGGCCGGTTCCGGCCCAAGTCGCTGGACTTACCGGCCCAGGCGGACCCCTGCTGCTGCCGCCGCCACTGCCACCCATTTTCTCGTCCATGCAGCTGTGACGTGTTTGCACATGCGCAGGAGTACAAAACAAAATGCCGGCCGCGAGTGGCCCAGGACCGAAAAAGGTTGCCTACCCCTGGTCTGGAAGCAGAAGCGGAAGAGGGAAGAACTACAGCTTCTATAGTCACTGGACACATAGAGCCATTTCCCCTAAAGAAAAAAATGAGGCTAAAAAGCAGCAAGAGAGTCTTGGATCACTCTGCACTTGGTCTTGAGCTCATTCATCTTTTGACAACCCAAAACCTGGAAACGAGCAGAGATGGAATGGACTCTGTGGGCCATTCAGTCGAACGAACCTTCTGCCATGCAGGAGGAAACAATCCAAGCGCTCCTGATTCTATGAGAGAGGGCCTCTGTTTGAAACCTCCAAAGAAGGAGACTCCACCGTACTTTGAGGCAGCAGCAGCAGCTTATTGCACTGTTGGATCATAGATAGAGCTGGAAAGCACTCCAGGGGTCACTGAGTCCAACCCCAGACAGTAATGAGTGTTTTTCCATGATAGCTAATTTAATTTTGATTTTTTTAAAAAATGTATTAAATTGTAGTTTTTGTGGGTTTTTTGAGCTGTGTGGCCATGTTCTAGAAGAGTTTCTGACGTTTCACCAGCATCTGTGGCTGGCATCTTGCATTATTTGAAGATGCCAGCCACAGATGGTGGCGAAATGCTTCTGCTTCTACTAGCCTCATACAGGTGCATGCATCTACTTGCCTGTAAGTCAACTTCCTGTATGAGTCGAGGGCGGGTTTTGGAGCCAAAATTATAGATTTTGATAAGTTGAGGATAAAACCTAAAAAGGGCGTAACTATTCATGCTCATACTAAAAGATGGATGGAGGAAAGAGTAGAAGAGGATCAATCCTTCTAGGACAGATGAAATGCTTGTCTTTCACCAGGGGATAGTGTATATATATATATATATATATGTGTGTGTGTGTGTGTGTGTGTGTGTGTGTGTGTATATATGACTTGACTGAAGAGTACAGTACTTACATTTTACTTATGGATAAGTTGACCCAGGTTTTTTGGGTGAATTTTTTAATCTAAATTTCCAGATTTGCATAAGAGTATATACAGTATATGGTTATTTGTGTGTGGAATGAAAGCAAGCCATTTCTCAGTTTCAGGCAGGAATTGCTATTTTTGAGCCAGAGTTGGTTAAAAGACAAACATTTATTTCTTTGTGTTAAGCTTAAAACACAACCGTCACCATCAGCTTTTTGCCTTTTTATACTGTGGGGCCTGTCTGAATTCTTAATCGTTTCTCCTAGCCTCATACAGAGACACATGCATCTCCATACAGTTGTTTGTGTGTGGAATGAAAGCGTGAGCCATTTCCCAGTCTCTTTGGGAGCCTCAGTGGCTTAAAGGGCAGCCATTTTCTTCCTTCCTTCCTTCCTCTGAGGGAGAGCGGGCTCTCCTTTCCCTGCTCTCAAGAGGAAGGAATGCAGGCCAGGGACTCCTCCAGAAGGAAAGGCCCGCCACTCCTCCTCCTTCCTTCTCCCTTTCCTTTCCCTTTCCTTTTCCATTCCTCCTTCCTGCCTTCCTTTCGCTTCAGGCCTTTCGCGCTCAAAGGCTGAGAGGGAAAAGAGTTCTCCTCAGAGCCTCCTCCGCCCCGCCCACCGTCCCACCAGCCAATGGGAGAGCGCGCCGGACCCCTCCGCTCCCAAGAGAAGACGGAGACCAAAGCGGGACCAATCGGAGCACAGCAAGCCCTTGACAGGCACGAAGGAGGGGGAGGTGGGCTAGGGGTGGAAGCGTCACTTGTTGCTAGGGAGTTGTTGACTGAGCCGAAAAGCAGTCACGTGCCCCATGGAGCGGCTGCGCAGAGCAAGAGGAGGAGCAGGCCCCGCCCTCTTCCCGCGCTTTTTCCCTCCCGGCGCGTGAGGGGGCGGGGCGAGGCGCGGAGGGCTATTCCTGGCAAAGGAGAGAGACACGCGGAGGAGGCTCTGAAGGGGACTCTTTTTCCCTCTCAGCCTTTGAGCGCGAAAGGGTCGAAGCGCCGCTGTAGGTTAAAAGGCCACGCCCCCTTTTGCCTCCGTCGGAGTCTGAGGAGAAAGGCTTAATTAACGGACAAACGGAGAGAGAGACTGACAAAGAGGCGAGAGACGGAGCCTTTTCACGGAAAAGAAAGGGAATCTGGACTCCCTCACCGCAAGAACCGTTTATTGGACAGTTGTCAGGTCTTCTTTCCACACTGGAGAAATAATCCCGGTTTGGCAACGCTTTAACTCTTCCTGGCTCAAGGCTATGGAATTCTGGGAATTGGAGTGTGTTGTGGGCCCAGGGCGGGGCAGAACAGAGCTGTCAAAAGGCGCTTATTTTTACTTTTGGGATTTTCCGAAAGTAAAAATAATCAGTTTTTGACTACTTTCCGTTCAGGTTAAGCACATTTTAAAAGCGATGTCGTCTGAAAATCTACCCTCTTTTGTGGGTTTTTTTCTATTTAAATCCCATTTCTGTACAGGATTTTCCCCATGTGATAAAAGTCCTAGGAAAGCCAGGATGACAGCTACAAGTTTCAAGAGAAGCCATGTTTTGTTTAGGATAAAGAGCGTACAGAAGGAGGAAGGCTCTGAGGGGGACTCTTTTCTCTCTTTTCCCTTTCAGGTTTGAGCGCGAAAGGGCTGAAGCACCGCTGTCCGCCGCCATTTCCCCTTTTTCGTCCATTAGATTCTGAGGAGAATGACTTAATGGAGAAAGAGAGAGACAAAGGGAGCCGAAGGTAGGCCTGGAATAAGAAAGGCGAAGGAAGGACGTGAGGCCCGGCAGGAGAGGAGTGATAGGTTCTGTAGTCCCAGGTCTTCGAGGAAAAAGGAGTAAAAGGGGAGCCCCCTTTCCCTGAAAGTAAGAATAAAAATATTTGTCTTAAGATTGAAAAAGAAAAAACAGAAAAAACAATAAACCCAACCCAAACAAACAAGCCAACCTGCAAATAGGTAAAACAAAAACACAAATACACAGAACATAACCTATCAAACATAAATTCATCTATCCATCCATCCTACACAAATAATTATTAAATTATTCTATTTAATAATTAATGAGAACCACCAGCAATACTTACATTTTCTATTACACTTCCTGGACTTCTAGGTTGTTTTATCTTCTTTATTATTACCTCAGTACTTTCCCTTACTACATACAGCATACGACTCTGTATTTGATTTTATCTTCATCAGTATTTCAGACTATTATTCCTGTAATTCAAACTCTCTTTACTATATTCTTAGTTTCCATTTTCATCACTACTTTCTTCCCCCCCCCCCGCCCCCCCGTGTTATCAAAATTAATTAAACATGTCAACTTAACCATTTCAGAATATCCATATAATTTTAACTTCCATTCTGCTGCTTTCGGTACTTCTAAATTTTTCCAATATTTGCCTATAATGTTCAAGCTGCCACAATCATATAAAATAAGACTTTTCCATACTTGTTTTCAGTTTCTTTATTCTCTATTATATTCAACAAATACTTCTTGGGGTCTGCGTGACCATCAGATTTAAGTATTTTCTTTATTTGATCCTGAATCCGTTTCCAATATGTCTTGGCTTTGTCACATTTCTATCAACTGGGGGTACTCCTTGACTCGTCGCTTCACATGACTAATCAAGTGAATGTGACAGTCAGGAGTGCCTGTTATCAGCTTCGGCTGATACGCCAGCTGCGCCCATACCT
This sequence comes from Phrynosoma blainvillii, assembly GCA_026167975.1. Taxonomy (NCBI): domain Eukaryota; kingdom Metazoa; phylum Chordata; class Lepidosauria; order Squamata; family Phrynosomatidae; genus Phrynosoma; species Phrynosoma blainvillii. Next base: position 3,689,789 of record JANUYF010000001.1, on the reverse strand, counting down.
GGACAAGAAAGACCTGGAAACTGTGGTGCACGCGCTGGTAACCTCACGACTAGATTACTGCAATGCACTCTACATGGGGCTACCCTTGTGCCTAACCCGGAAACTTCAGTTGGTGCAAAACATGGCAGCCAGATTAATTACCGGTACATCTAGGAGGGAGCACATATCTCCAGTGCTGAAATCCCTCCACTGGCTGCCAATTAGTTTCCGGGCACAGTACAAGGTGTTGGTTTTGACCTTTAAAGCCCTACATGGCCTGGGTCCATCCTATCTTAGGGACCGCCTCCTCCCGTATGATCCCCCCGTGCCCTTCGTTCAGTGGGGAAAAATCTGCTTTTACAACCAAAAGCGAGGCTCATGCAGACTTCCCAAAGGGCATTTTCAGTTACTGCCCCTAAACTGTGGAATGGCCTGCCGGATCAGACACGTCTTATTACATCACTTACTACTTTTAAGAAAGTAGTCAAGACGGAGCTTTTCCGGCAGGCCTTCCCAGAATAACTTTCTATAGGGATATGTATATTGGAGCCACTTATCCCTGGTCTCTCTACCGAGGGAGGCATCTTGTTGTTGTTCTTTTAATATTTTATATTTGTTATACGTAGATTTTAATCTTATCAGGTTTAATACTGTTTTAAGGGGGAAGGTAGTGGGTGGAGGGAATAAGAATTTGGATTTTAATTGTTGTATTTTATCTTGCTGTACGCCGCCCCGATTGCTCTGCAGAGGGGCGGGTTACAAATAAAATTTATTATTATTATTGTTGTTGTTGTTGTTGTTGTTGTTATTATTATTATTATGTGCCTTCTTCTTTACTACATTTCCAACAGGTATTTTTAGTTCTTGTCATTTTTAAAAGTTTATATGGTGTTAGATGTCACATATGTTGAGTCTTATACATATTTTCTTTTATACCATAATTTAAAGTGTATTTGATTCTTTTCTTCCAATTTTCCCCCATTAATCTAGATTAATGATAATGATAATAATAATAATTATTATTTTTTATTTATAACCTGCCCCTCTGCTTGGCAATCGGGGCGACATACAACAGATTAAAAATACAACAAATAAAAAAATTTCTATCTCTTACCCACCCACCCCTTAAAACTGAACTAAACCATCAAGAAGTTAAAAACAAGCCGAGATGAAATACAATACAGCAGGTCACCTTCACAATATCAAAATTTCAACATTACAATATGTCAACATATCAATTTCAATTTTCAATATTTCAAGCCGGGCGGTTAATGTTTTGATTTAAGTCTTTTGCCCATTTTATCATAAACTCCTTCACTGTCTCATCTTCCAATTCATATTTACTTATCAATTTATATAATTTTGAAATGTGTCTATGAGGGCCTTCTTTTATGATTTTTTTCTAATTCTTGGTTAGCGACTCCTATTCCACTTAATTTCATATCCATCAGAAATCTCTCTTTCAATTGTCAATGTGCAAACCAATTGCAATTAAAACCTTGTAATGTAATAATTCTTCTTGTGTTTTCATTTCTCTTTTCCCCTGACATAATTTAGTAATTTCCACATAGGTGACCCATCTTTGTTCATGAATTTTTTCTCTTCTAAATAGTGCCTCGTTTGTTGAAGCCCATAGTGGCATTTTATTACACCATCGCGGTTTATATTTTAACCAAATACGCAAACGTGTTTTTCTTATGTAATGGTTATTGAACTCTTTATGTGATTTTAATTTTCTATAAGACATATAATCGTGAGAGCCAAATCTTATACGCTAGTCCAGGGGTAGGCAACCTTTCCCCTTTAAGGGCCAAGGGACTTCAGCTCCCAGAAACCTCAGCCATGTTGGCCAATAGTCCCATGTTGGCCAATAGCTCCTGGGATTCTGGGAGTTGAACTCCCTCGGCCCTTAAAGGGGAAAGGTTGCCTGCCCCTGCGCTAGTCCCTCCCTTTTCACGGACCAAGTCCACAGTTTTGGTCCTTTGTGGACCGGCAAGCGGGGGAGGGTTAAAATGGCGCATGTGCCCGAGGCATGCATGCAGAGCCGTGCGCAGGAATGTGCAGCCATTCAAGCCTATGGGGCTTGAATATTAGAGGATTTCCATTCTCACAGGGGGGTCCAGAATGGATCCCCCTGCAAAAATGGAAGGACAACTGTACCTGCACTTTCCAAATTTAGAGTTCTTTTGTTTTCTAATGTCAACCAATCTATCAAACAATTTGTTTTCTAATGTCAACCAATCTATCAATTCAATTCAAGGCACATGCATAAAAATACCATTTCAGATTTGACAGGGCTAAGCCTCCTCTTTCTACCAAGTCATACAGTGTTTTTATCTTTACTCTTGGTTTTTTGCCCTTCTGTATTGTAAACGTAGATATGTCCTTGTGCCAATTTACGAAAGGTGTGTCATTTGATAAAATTGGTATTTTCTGAAACAAGAATATCATTTTTGGTAACACTTAAGAATTTGATAGTTGCTATTCTTCCTAGCCAAGTTATGTCCAATTTATTTTACCTTTGTAAGTATCTTAAAAATATTTTGCCAAGTATTATCATAATTGTTTTTAAATAAATCCGAATTTTTAGTAGACAAAGTAATTCCTAAATAATTCACTACTTTTTTGCCTGAAATCCTGATTTCTCATCAAATCTTTTACTTCTTTATCCGATAAATACATAGTTAACATAGTTGTTTTGGTTTTATTTATGCAATAACCAGCCACATCAACATTCTGCTTTAATATCTTTAACAACTGATTAATATTTTCCATAGGATTTGCCTTGGTCAGCACCAAGTCATTCGCATATGCTCTCAATTTATATGTCTTGTTTTTCACTCTAATTCCTTCAATTGTACTGTTTTCTCTAATATTGTTTAATAATATTTCTAATGTTATCAAGAAAAGTCATGGAGATAGGGGGCAACCCTGCCTAACTCTTCTAAACATTTTGCATGATTTTGTGTTATCTCCATTTACTATAATATTTGCTTCTTGATTTTGATAAATAATTTCATTTGTTTTTTTAACTAAAGTGGCTCATGAATCGCAATTCCTGTCTCTCCCTGAATACCCTGGAGGGGATTAATAGGAGCCATGTAAACTACCGGCAAAATTAAACAAATATATACCTACAAGTTGCAATAATTCAGTGACCTTATATTTATGTAGTTTCTGGATGGCTCTTTGTCAGAGTCATGGCTTAGATCAGGGGTCAGCAAGTTTTTCTTACCTGGGGCCGGTCCGCTGGCCTCCAGGTCTTCCGTGGGCCGAGGGGGGGAATGGCGGAACGCGTGCTTATGCGTGCGTGCACGGTGGCGGGGGCCAGTCCAAAGGCCTCGGGGGGCCAGACCCGGCACACGGGCCGTAGGTTGCCGACCCCTGTCTTAGATCCTCTCTCCCTCCATGGAAGAAGAAGGAGGAGGAGGAAGAGGGGCTTGGACTGGATGGCCTTTGGGGACCCCTTCTGATTCTAGGATTCTCTATGTATTCCTCCATGGCAGAAGAAGGGGCTTACAGTAGATGGCCTTTGGGGACCCCTTTGATTCTAGGATTCGATGTGTATTCCTGTGTATTGGGGGGGTCCCTTCCACCTCTTTGGGAAAAATTGGCTTTAAGGACCCCCTCTGAATGCAGCAGGAATAATAATAATAAATCCTTGAAATAATCTGAGCCTCAAGTGCAGTTCTTAAACCAAGGCTTTGGGGATTCTCTTCCGCTTGCTCCAGGCTTTTTAAACCTGTTTCATTTGTTCTCAGGTTACCTCCTTCTTGGTCCAAAGGAGACTGCAGCATTCCCATCGGTGGAGGCCATCCACAATTGTGACATCATGATTGTGATGTCACGTTTAGCTTTGTCTCAATGGGAGGCAGGTGGGCATTTGTCCACAAAGGTCGGGCAAGTCAGCTGGCCATCTTCTGCCAGGCCAGATCAGTCATATATTGAATCAGTATCAATCGTATATTGATTTGTCTCTCAGAGGTCCTCCAGGTGAGGTGAGGCCAGCAGCAAGCAGGCAGGTAGGGTGATAGCAACCCTCTTTCTGGGGAATCCTTGCCAGCTCCCCAGACATACCTCTTTCATTTTATACAACTCTTCTCTGTCTTGCATCCAGCGTCTTTTTATTCCTTCCTGGTCTCGAATTATATTATTTTTATTGTTTTATATATAGAGAGAGCCCCAGTCTTTGGTTTGAATTTTCCTTTGATTTCCCAGATCTTGTGTAATAGATCTCTTGTTCTTCTACTTCTCTGCACTGTATGAACTGCAGGCTACAAAACGTGGTGTTAATGTTCCACTCTTTACGTATTTCAGAGCTCCATTTCTGCTCAAACGTGGAAATATTTAGGAGATTTAAACATTCCTCAGAATTGCCCCAGAGCTCTCTGACAGAGAAGGCTAAATATCTCACAAAACTACATATCCCCGGATTCCATAGCAATAGTTCAATCCACCCTCAGAGGATGGCCATGACTACAAACAAACAAACAACCCTGACAAAACATGCCAAGAAAAGACCATGATAGGTTGCCCTTGGGTTCACTGTAAGTCAGAAATGACTTGAAGGGACACACCAACAAACATAAGTGGCCCCAGAGCTCTCTGATAGAGAAGGCTAAATATCTCACAAAACTACACATAAATTAAAATATATATATATATATATATATATATATATATATATATATTTATTTATAGACCGCCCCTCTGCACGGCAATCGGGGCGGGTAACAACATTTAAAACAGTTCAACCCTCCCATCCCCTTAAAACAGAATTAAACTAAGGAAGAGTTAAAATCAGCAGTACAATAAAATGATAAAACAATAAAACATCCCAGGATTCCATAGCTATGGTCCAATCCACCCTACAGAAATAATCCAGTTTCACACCACTTTAACTGCCCTGGCTCAGTGCTATGGAATCCTGGGAGTTGTAGTTTATTGTGGCCCCACTTTAACTACCCTGGAATTTGTAGTATTGCAAGGCAATGGCACTCTTTGGGCAGAGAAGGCTCAGGACCTTTGTAAAATGACAAATCCCAGGAGCACCAGCAGTCTTTGGGCAGAGAAGGCTAAAGACCTGGTAGAACTACAAATCCCAGGATTCCATAGGTGGTGTCAAACTGCATTATTCCTACAGTGCAGATGGACTCCGTGACCATCGGGAGAGAGAATGCATTGTGGTCATTATATAACGTAAATTTCAACTCTTTGACCATATATTTTTACCATATAGCCAAAATCCTTAGCCCATTTTATCTTACGCTCTTTGATTTGTCCTTCTTCTATTTCATATTTCAACATATTTCATAGCCGCCTTCCCCATTCCTAGTCTTCTCCTGAGTTCCTGGTTGCAGTCCCCATTGCAATCAATGTTTGATCCCAGATAAGAGAACACTTTTACTATTTCTATTTCCTCATTGTCTAGTTTGAAGTTGTGAAGGTCCTTGGTGGTCATAGAATCATAGAATCCTAGAGTTGGAAGAGACCACAAGGGCCATCCAGTCCAACCTCCCCTGCCATGCAGGAACTCCCAATCAAAGCCTCTGCTTAAAGACCTCCAAGGAAGGAGACTCCACTACTCTCCGAGGGAGTGTGTTCCACTGTCGAACCGCCCTCACTGTCAGGAAGTTCCTCCTAATGTTGAGGTGGAATCTCTTTTCTTGAAGCTTGCATCCATTGTTTCGGGTCCTAGTCTCTGGAGCAGCAGAAAACAAGCTTGTTCCCTCCTCGATATGACATCCCTTCAAATATTTAAACACGGCTATCATATCACCTCTCAGCCTTTTCTTCTCCAGGCTAAACATCCCCAGCTCCTTAAGTCGTTACTCATAGGGCTTGGTTTCCAGACCCTTCACCATTTTGGTTGCCCTCCTCTGGACACGCTCCATCTTGTCCACATAATTTTTGAATTGTGGTGCCCAGAACTGGACACAGTGTTATTCCAGGTGAGGCCTGACCAAAGCAGAAGAGAGTGGCACTATTACTTCTCTTGATCTAGACACTATACTTCTACTGATGCAGCCTAAAATTGCATTGGCCTTTTTAGCTGCTGCATCGCACTGTTGACTCATGTTCAACTTGTGGTCCACCTGGACTCCTAGATCCCTTTCACACGTAGTCTCATTCAGCCAGGTGTCCCCCATCGTGTATCTATACTTTTCGTTTTTCCGCCCTAAGTGCAGTACCTTACATTTCTCCGTGTTGAATTTCATTTTGTTAGCTTTGGCCCAGCTTTCTAGTCTATTCAAGTCATTTTGAATTTTGATCCTGTCCTCTGGGGTATTAGCTACTCCTCCTAATTTGGTGTCGTCTGCAAATTTGATAACTATGCCCCCAATACCATCATCCAAGTCATTAATAAAGATATTGAATAGCACTGGGCCCAGGACAGAGCCCTGTGGCACCCCACTGGTCACTGCTTTCCAAGTTGAAAAGGAGCCATTGTTGAGCACCCTTTGGATTCGACCAGTCAACCAATTACAAATCCATGTAACGGTTACTTTGTCTAGCCCACATTTTACCAGCTTGTTTGCAAGTATGTCATGGGGAACCTTGTCAAAGGTCTTACTGAAATCAAGATATACTATATCCACAGCATTCCCTTCATCTACCAAGCTGGTAATTTTATCAAAAAAAGAGATCAGATTTGTCTGGCATGACCTGTTTCTCTGAAACCCAGGTTGACTTTTTGTGATTATGAAATTACTTTCCAGATGTTCACAGACTCTCTGTTTAATGATCCGCTCCAGAATCTTTCCGGGTATTGATGTCAGACTAACTGGATGATAATTGTTGGGATCCTCTTTTTTCCCCTTTTTGAAAATGGAGACATTTGCCCTCCTCCAGTCCGCTGGGACCTCTCCTGTTTTCCAGGAATTCTCAAAGATTATTGCTAATGGTTCCGATATTACGTTTGCCAGTTCTTTTAATATCCTTGGATGTAATTCATCTGGTCCCAGAGACTTATATTGATTTAGATTAACCACATGTTTCTGTACTATCTCTTTACTTATTCTGTGCTGAAATTCTCCTATTCTGTCCTCTGCTCCATTATACTTAGGTTGAGCACCCTTTGCCTTTTCTGAGAAGACTGAAGCAAAGAAGGTGTTGAGTAATTCTGCCTTTTCTCTGTCCCCTGTTAACTTTTTGGTCATTATTTTTGTTTTCTGTATATATATATATATATATAGTAAAATTTATTCATGAGAACGAAATACAGGTTATAGCCATCAAAATTACAATCTTAACAAAAATTATTAAAACCTTCTAAGACTTTTAAAATCACAGTTTGCTAGGATATATCAAAACAATAAACCTTTAAATAAAAATTGCAAATATATTTAATATTAAGCATATCACAATGTTACAAAATCCCAAACCCAGAAGAATCCTAAAATCCTAGAGTGGGAAGAGACTCCAAAAAGGGCCATCCAGTCCAGCCCCCTTCTGCCATGCAGGAAGACACAATCCAAGCCCTCCATCTTGACTGTTTAAAAACATAGGATTTTGTGGGGGTTTTGGGCCGTGTTCTAGAAGAATGTATTCCTGACGTTTCGCCTTTATTTGTTGCTGGCATCTTCAGAGAAAAAACAGCCTCCAATGAAGGAGACCACCTAGAACAAGGGTTGGCAACATTTACTTACCTGGGGCTGGTCCGCTGGTCCTGGGGTCTTCCACTGGGCCGGGGCGAGAATAGCAGTACGCGCACGCATACACAGTACTTCCAGAATATTGCTCATACGCGAGTGAGGCGCAACCGCCATTTTGTTTGCCAAATGGGAGTACTGCCCATGTGCAAACAAATAGCAGCTGCCATTTTGGAAAACAAAATGGTGGCCGCAACACATGCAGCAGCAGTGCGGGGGCGGCGGGGATCAAAGTGTTTCCTGAAAGCCAGAGCTTTTCAACAGAAGATGCTGCTGCCTCGGAAAGCGGTGGAGCCATCTGTCACAGGGAGTGCTTTGATTGTGAGTTCCTGCATGGCAGAATGGGCTTGGAGGGGATGGCCCTTGGAGGTCTCTTCCAGCTCTAGGCTCCTATGATTCTGTACCTGTTACAAATAACAACAACTGTAGAACGGCCCCTGTTGCAAAGCCTACTTGAAGCAGAAGAGTTTGCCCTTGCTGATGAGAAGCAGGAAGGAGGGAGCTAATCTAACCTCTCTAGGAAGGGAGGTCCAGAGCCTGAGGGCAGCTGATGAAAAGGCCCTTGACCACAAATATGGCAATGCCTGGCAGAGCGGTAGACTTTGGTTACCCCCATATTCTGGTAGTGACTTATCTGAGGATGTTTACTCAGTTCATGGCAGAGATCCATTCAAAGCCAAAACATCCATTCAAGGCAGAAACAACATGGTGCAGGGGATATTACAGCTGGGCACAGCCTTAAAGCAAAATGTTGAAATTGGAGCTAGATCTGTGTTGGTAAGGTTGTACCTTAGTATATTTGTTTTCTTACAGGCGTCATCAGATTCAAAACACTTTGAGCATCGTTGCTGCAAAAAATCTATAAAAGGGGTGGGGTAATCCAGTGATTTAGTCTGATCCTTCTCTTCCATCTCCCAGATTTCAAAATGACCTCCATGCTGACCTGCGCTGTCAAAATTCTTCCGGCTGTCTCGCCATGGGCTGCCAGATTGCGTAAGTGCTGCTTCTGTGTTAAGGTAAAGGTAAAGGTAGTCCCTTGACATGAATGTCTAGGTGCAGCCAACTACAGGTGCCGGTGCTCATCTCTGTTACTAAGCCAAAGAGCCAGCGTTGCCTGATGTGGCCAGCATGACTGCACCAGATGCTGTTACCTTCCCCCCGAAGTGGTACCTATTTATCTACTGAGATTTGCGTGCTTTTGAACTGCTAGGTTGGCAAAAGCTGGGACTAGTGACAGGAACTCACCCCATCGTGCAGCACCCGGGCCTTGAACTGCGAACCTTCTAATCTTCCAGTTGTCAGAATTGGCATCTTAACCACTAAGCCACCGCATCCCTACTTCTTTGTTACACACTGACATAAACATTAATTTTGTTGTATTTGAATTTGGTGGGATTGTGTATTTAATTTTTTATTGTTAAGTACTTTGGATACAACCCACTGTGGAAAAGCAGCATATGTAACTGAACAGAAGTTTGCCAGTTGGATTGAAACATAATTCAAGTTCTTAAAAATATTTTTATATATTTGCAGAACCTGAGTCTCTGCATTGCTTCTCATATGTCAATTTGTTGCTCAGGAAAAGTTGTTGGTTTTTTTTGTTTTGACACCTGGATGTTCTTCTGTTTTTTCTTATGTTTCAGCTGTCAGGTTCCTCAGCTGCTCACCCCAGTTTCATGCAGCAGGTAAAGCACAAGCATCACCAAAGTAATTTATATAATTACACAACTAGGTTGCAGTTGTGCTTGCATTTCAGTAATACTTCATAAATAAAGAGGTGAAATTCCCTTTTTTGTTGGAAGGGGATGATCTGTTTTAGCGGTAAGTGCATCATTAGTTGCTTTACACACTTGAAGAAATCTGTGGGAACTTCAGAAGCGTTCAGAAATGTGTGTTTGAGAGAGAGAGATTCTGGTGGAGCCATCCGTTTGTAGGCTGTGGTCGACCCAGGTCAGATAATGGTTGGTTTTCTTGTGAGTATTTTTTAAACTACAGTTGTCTTCAAGTGATTAAACAGGATGAATTGATCCTTGATGTGTCAGATCGTATGTTTGTTTTATACCTTAATTTTACTCTATGTTTTAATTGTTCTAGTTTAATATCTTTTTAGGGGTGGGTGGATTTGGATGCTGATGTACCTATTGGTGTTTTTAATGTTGTAAGCCGCCCCGATTGTGCTGCAGAGGGGTGGGATAGAAGTAAAATTTATTATTATTTATTATTATTATTAGACTAACTTGGAACTAAAGCCCACTGATTTAGGAACATATAACTAGGCTTTTTTCTCAGCTTTAAATTAAATCTGGACTATCTTTCTTTAAAAAGGAATAAATAATATAAGGCAGCAATAAACAGAAAACCCTTCCTACATCCAACAATTATTTTTAAACTTAGGAGAGACTTTCTGTTTTCTAATAAGAGATTTATTTTAAAGAATATAAGTTTTATTCTTCAATTATTGTACAATTAATTTTTTCTGTTCCTTGCCCGCAGCTCAGCCCAAGAGTAAGAAAACTTTAGCTAAAAATGGGGTGAAGAATATTGTGGTGGTGGATGGTGTTCGCATCCCATTTCAGCAGTCGGGAACCTCGTAAGTATTGTGTCCTTCTTTAGCATAACCATTCATATACAGTCTAGAATCCTAGAGTTGGAAGAGACCCCAAGGACCAACCAGTCAAACCCCCTTCTGCCATGCAGGAAGACACCATCAAAGCCCTCCCTGTGACAGATGGCCATCCAGCCTCTGCTTAAAAAACATCAAGAAAGAAGACTCCACCACTCCCTGAGGCAGCAGCATCTTCCATTGTCCAACAGCTCTTACCCTCAGGAAGTACTTCCTTTTCTAGGAAGCACCTTCCTAGAAACACCTTCTAGGAAGGTGTTTCTCAACACCTAGGAAGGTGTTACTCAACACCTTCTTTGCTTCATTCTTCTCAGAAAAGGCAAAGGGTGCTCAACCTAAGTATAAGGGAGCAGAGGACAGAATAGGAGAATTTCAGCACAGAATAAGTAAAGAGATAGTACAGAAACATCTGGTTAATCTAAATGAATATAAGTCTACAGGACCAGATGATTACATCCAAGGGTATTAAAAGAACTGGCAAATGTAATATCGGAACCATTGGCAATAATCTTTGAGAATTCCTGGAAAACAGGAGAGGTCCCAGCGGACTGGAGGAGGGCAAATGTTGTCCCCATCTTCAAAAAGGGGAAAAAAGAGGATCCCAACAATTATCATCCAGTTAGTCTGACATCAATACCCGGAAAGATTCTGGAGCAGATCATTAAACAGAGAGTCTGTGAACATCTGGAAAGTAATTTCATAATCACAAAAAGTCAACCTGGGTTTCAGAGAAACAGGTCATGCCAGACAAATCTGATCTCTTTTTTTGATAAAATTACCAGCTTGGTAGATGAAGGGAATGCTGTGGATATAGTATATCTTGATTTCAGTAAGGCCTTTGACAAGGTTCCCCATGACATTCTTGCAAGCAAGTTGGTAAAATGTGGGCTAGACAAAGTAACCGTTACATGGATTTGTAATTGGTTGACTGGTCGAACCCAAAAGGTGCTCAACAATGGCTCCTTTTCAACTTGGAAAGAAGTGACCAGTGGGGTGCCACAGGGCTCTGTCCTGGGCCCAGTGCTATTCAATATCTTTATTAATGACTTGGAAGATGGTATTGGGGACATAGTTATCAAATTTGCAGATGACACCAAATTAGGAGGAGTAGCTAATACCCCAGAGGACAGGATCAAAATTCAAAATGACTTTTGAACAGACTAGAAAGTTGGGCCAAAGCTAACAAAATGAAATTCAACACGGAGAAATGTAAGGTACTGCACTTAGGGCGGAAAAACGAAAAGTACAGATATACGATGGGGGACACCTGGCTGAATGAGACTTTTACGTGTGAAAGGGATCTAGGAATCCAGGTGAACCACAAGTTGAACATGAGTCAACAGTGCGATGCAGCAGCTAAAAAGGCCAATGCAATTTTAGGCTGCATCAGTAGAAGTACAGTGTCTAGATCAAGAGAAGTAATGTGCCACTCTATTCTGCTTTGGTCAGGCCTCACCTGGAATACTGTGTCCAGTTCTGGGTGCCACAATTCAAAAAGGATGTGGAGAAACGAGCGTGTCCAAAGGAGGGCAACTAAAATGGTGAAGGGTCTGGAAACCATGAAGCCCTATGAGGAAGGACTTAGGGAGCTGGGGATGTTTAGCCTGGAGAAGAGAAGGCTGAGAGGTGATATGATAGCCGTGTTTAAATATTTGAAGGGATGTCATATCGAGGAGGGAACAAGCTTGTTTTCTGCTGCTCCAGAGACTAGGACCCGAAACAATGGATGCAAGCTTCAAGAAAAGAGATTCCACCTCAACATTTTGAGGAACTTCCTGACAGTAACAGCGGTTCTACAGTGGAACACACTCCCTCAATGGAGATTTTGGTGGAGTCTCCTTCCTTGGAGGTCTTTAAGCAGAGGCTGGATGGCCATCTGTCAGGGATGCTTTGATTGGGAGTTCCTGCATGGCAGGGGGTTGGACTGGATGGCCCTTGTGGTCTCTTCCAACTCTATGATTCTATGATTCACCTGGGGTTAGCAGAAAGCTACATTTATAAAAAATTCCCATTCTCTTCAGCTTCCAGTGAATAAAACAACCAAACCATTATCAAGGCATTCATATTTGTGTATGCATTTCTTTCTAATTGTCAGGTATTCAGACTTGATGCCACATGACCTGTGCAGAGCAGCACTGAAGTAAGTAGCCAATGAATGGGTGATGGTGGAGCTCAGAGCTGAGTGTGGCTCTGTTGAGGCAGAGTGACTGAGGGAGAGTCCAGCATCCGTCTGTCCCCCATCTTATTCCCCCACTTGTGGATCTGTGTCTGCAGTAGCTTCCCTCTCTGTCTGTCTTTCCAGAACACAATCTTTTGGGTCGCCTGTTACACGCACAGTCATTGATTTGTCAGCAACTGGCTCTCCCTCCCCTTCCCACCTGCCCCTGACCTCTACAGTACTTGGTCCAAAATGCAGAGTCAGTTTGCAAAGAAACACCATTGGAAAGGACTTCTGTTAAAAAAAGAAAAGAAACAACTATAAACTATTATGACTGAATATGAAGTAAAGATACTGATAGATGCCTCAAGATGGTTTGAGCTGTCAATTTAATAATAATAATAATAAAATGTATTTATATCCCACCCCTTTGAGATCAATCGGGACGACTAACAACAATAAAATATAACATACAAAAGTAAAATCTGAATCCCTCCCCCCCCTTAAAAAGTTATTAAATCCATTACAAAATTAAAACGTACAATATAAATCAAGGATAACGTAGGAACATCTCACCATGTAGCTGCGTTTCCAATTTTAGATGTTTAAACTAAGAACCTAGAAGCCCTCCTGGAGGGAGGGATTCCTGAGGCCGGGGTTATCTATCCCGGGAAGGGCTGCTGGAAGAGATCCGTCTTGACAGCCTTTTTAAAGCTGTCTAAAGATGTCAATTGATGGATCTCATCCGGCAGGCCATTCCATAATCTGGAGGCGACAACCGAAAAAGCCCTCTGGGAGGTAGCCGCAAGCTTAGCTTTTCATGGCTGCAGCAAATTCTTCCCAGAGGACCAGAGTGTGCGGGGAGGATTGTAAGGGAGAAGGCGGTCCCTGAGATAGTTTGGACCCAAGCCATTTGGGGCTTTAAAGGTAATAACCAGCACCTTGTACTGGGCCCGGAAACCTATTGGCAGCCAGTGGAGGGACCTTAAAACCAGAGTAATATGGTCCCTCCTAGATGTTCCAGACACTAGCCTGGCCGCCATGTTCTGTACTAGCTGTAGTTTCCGAACCAAGCACTAGGGTAGCCCCATGTAGAGCACATTACAGAAATCAGGATGTGAGGTTACCAGCGCATGTACAACAGTCTCAAGATCCCTTACTTTCAGGAAAGGGCGCAGCTGATGTATCAGCCAAAGCTGATACCAGGCGCTCCTGACCGTCGCATTTACCTGATTTGTCATCAGGAGCAACAAGTCAAGGAGCACCTCCAGACTGCGAACACAGTCACTGGAGAAGTATGTGACCCCATCCAGGACTGGAGGTTGCAGCCCAATTCTTGGTTTCAGGGCTGCTACCGTGAGCACCTCCATCTTGTCTGGATTCAGCTTCAATCTATTTTTCCTCATCTAGCCCATTACCGCCCAAAGACATTCATTGAGAGAAGAGGTGCCATTGGAATTCGAGGCCGATGAACGAGACACGGAGAAATAGATCTGGGTGTCATCAGCGTACTAATAGCACCCAGCTCCATAGCTCCGAATGACCTCACCCAGCAGCTTCATATAGATGTTAAATAACATCGGGGACAGAATAGCACCCTGTGGGACCCCACAGGTGAGCTCCCTTTTACTGGAGCTACAGTCCCCAAGCAGCACCCTCTGGGACCGACCCGAGAGGAAGGACCGGAACCACTGCAAAGCAGTGCCCCTGATACCTAACCCCTTCAGGCGGTCCAAGAGGATGCCGTGGTCTATCGTATCGAAAGCCGCTGAGAGGTCTAGGAGCACCAGCAGGGTCACACTACCCCTGTCAATGCTCAGGTGCAGATCGTCGGTCAAGGCAACCATGGCAGTCTCAACCCCAAAGTCTGTCCTGAAGCCAGTTTGAAATGGGTCTGGATAATCATAGTTTTTTGTGGGTTTTTCGGGCTGTGTGGCCATATTCTAGAAGAGTTTCTGACGTTTCAGTCTGGATAATCGTTTTCGGTCTGGATAATCGTTTTCATCCAAGACAGCTTGGAGTTGAAGAGCAACCGCCCTCTTGATCACCTTGCTCAAAAATGGTAGTAAAGAGACTGGCCTGTAGTTGTTCATATCCAGAGGATCCAGGGAGGGTTTTTTCAGAAGCGGCCTGAATGCCACTTCCTTCAAGCAAGGTGGAATGTATCCCTCCCTGAAGGATGCATTGATGATCTCCATAAGGAGCCTCCTCAATACATCCCCCCCTCGACGGCCAGCCATGATGGGCAAGGGTCAAGAGGGCAAGTTGTTTTCCTCACTTAAGATGCTCCTTACTTAGAGGAAGCAAGGCTGTTGCAGTTTTCCTATCAAAGATGGTGACAGCACTAGTGAAATTCATAAAAGGCTGTTCTAATAATACATAGTCTTTCCATAGGAGGGATATGTTTTCCACCTCACTTTGTATTTGTGTAAAGGTCTCCATGGATTCTGCATCCACACATCCAGCCATCCAACCACAAAGTCAAGCCCGTTATTTTGATTGATTTTTACTTTTTAAATAAGCGATTTGACTTTGTAAAGTGCCATGCAAAACGTACGGTGCTAAATAAATAAATAAATAAATAATGGGACACAATTTTAATACCCTTGTATATAATGGAACTTGAGCTTGCACAGATTTTGGCATCCACAGGGGTCCTAGATCCAAACCCCAGCAGATACAAAAGATCCACTGTTTCTTGAGTTATGAACTGCATAATCCAGTTCTAGCAACGCTTGCCCATTTCCAAAATGTTTGTGAATCCTAGTCTTGGGCAGAAGTCCAAGGGGGAATTCAATTAAACCCCTCCCCCTAAGACAAGCTAATCCTAGACCAAGTGTCTTTCCACTAGATAGCTGCAATTCTCCTATTCCCAAGGGGGGGGGGGGAAATTTGGAAGGAAGCCCCTTCCAGCTTCCAGTGCCTCTTGGCAGTTTATGCCCCCAGATCTCTTGGGATGAAGTAAATAGAACAACCTTCAAATCCCTCCCTGGGGCTTGGCATGGTGAGGAAATTGGTGCGTTTGGTGTTGGTGGCATCAAGAAGAGGCTTTTTATTTCCAAAGCTCCTGGATTAACTTTGTCCTTCAGCATAAAAATAATAATAATAAACAGCTCCAGTCAAATATTTAGCTGAGAGGTTTCATGACTTTTAGGTAGCTGGGCTTAAAATTTCTGCACTCCTTATGTTTGCAAAGTAACACTTTTTGGAGCTTTCCTGCAAGGTGTGTGTGTATCAGTGAAGTTGTAGAGGCTTATCTCTTTCTCATCTGGACTGCTTTAGCTTTAGCTACTGAATATTCAAGCCATAGCAGCGGAACTGGACTGATTAATTACTTTAGTGATATTTCCAGTGAAAAGGTAAACACAAGAAACATTTCAGCATTTGATATTTATTTATTTATTTCACTTGTTTGCTGTCTTTCTCCCAAAAGGGACCCAAGATAAAAACATTTTAAATAAGATAAAAATATCTTTAAAAGCATTGCAATAAAAATTCAGAACAGTTAAAATAATCTAAAAACAGTATAAAACCACATACAAACATACAAAAGCTAAAAGGCACAACCAAAATGCACACCCCACACAAAGGCGACTTAGTTTGACTATTTCTTCTTCGTGGTCTCTGCGAATGCACACAAATGGGTTTTACTCTGCGCATGCGCAGCTAGCTCGGAACCTCCTGGAATCACTGGGCAGAAGTTGGATTGCAACTTTTTGGCGGTTGCTCCGCCCACCTCTATATAGGCCCTCGCGTTCCCGCTCTTTCCTCTGTTCCTTTCGTCCGCCGCTTCTGCAGCTAGTGAGGAACTTCACACTTCGGCAGTTAACTCTTGTCTTAGATCTCTACTTTGGTTTTGACCTCGGCTTGACTATTTTTGACTATTCTCTCAGATTGCGACTTCATCGTGTATAGATCTCTTTGGACTGACCCATTTTCGTCGACTATTCTATTGCTGTGGCGTCTTTCAAGCAGTGTGTGACTTGCAGGGCCAAGTTCCCGACCTCAGATCACCATGAGGAGTGTGTCTTCTGCCTAGGAGAAGCGCATAACCCACGTACTTGTAGGTTGTGCAAACAGATGACTCCGCAGGCCCTAAAGAATTGCATTCTCAAGTTCAAGGCCGCTCTTTGGGAACAATTCCTGAAGGCCCACCCTGGACCTTCCGAAGAGCCTCAAACTACTCTAACCGGGAGTCGTCCTGAAGGAAAGACCCAGGAGAGAGGGCGATCTCGGGAGAGATCCAAGGACAAGTCCCATAAAAAGAGGGACCGTACCAAGGATCGTTCTGAGAAATCTGGGAAGAAGGCCACCAAAACTAAACACTTGCAGCCCGCATCTTCCAGGATCTCTCCAGAGAAGGCAAGGTCTGTGTCTCCATCTCATTCCCCCTTAGAAATGTCTCCTAAGAGGCAATCGAGAGCGGGTGGCCAGGTTACACCTTCTTCAGTGTCTGCTCCACTGGCCACTGGGCCTTCTATCGACGCTGGAAAACAGTCCTCCAAACCAACCACACCTGTAGTGTGTATTGGTACAGAGTCTGAGGGCGAGGCCGCCGATCCTCCCACCCTAACACCTCATTCGCCGATGCCGACCCCACCGAGGGCCACGGTGTCGACAGCTCAGCAACACCTGACTTCTGGTTCCGGAGAGCGGCGGCGCCGTACCGACTCTGAATCTGAAGGGAGACATTCCGTACCTCCTTCTGAGCCTGTCGGAGAGCGCAATACTGATGCCTGGCTAACTAAATTCCCAGAATTGATCTTTGACCGCGAATCTGGGGCTTATTTACTGAAGGTTCAACCCGAATACCTCGGCCAGCTGCAATCGCGGCCCAGCTCTGTATCCAGGCGCCGTGACCGGATTTCAACGACGCCCTCACCGTCTCGGTACCGTACTTCTAAAAGGAGGCACAGCCCGTCACCGTCACCAGCCCGCTCGGACTCCAGACCACGGGACCGTCCAGCTAAAACCAGGCGTCACCGCTCACCTCCCTCTCCAGCCCGATCACCTCAAACCGGTGGACTCCGGAGACACTCTTCTCCATCTCCAGCCCGTGCGTCGGGACGGCGTACGGATTCAAAACACGGACGCGGGTCTCCATCACCTGTACCGTCGAGCCACTCTTCTCTTCGGTCCCGTTCGGCTTCCATCCCGATCGAGTCGGACCCTGAAGAAGGAACTTCTCGAGAGAGACCGATGGTTGTTGTGTCGGCGCCGTCACCGACGGATGATGTGAGGTCATTCTCTGACCAGGTCTTGCGAATGGCCAAAGCCCTGGACTTGCAGATCACCGACACCCCAGAGGAGTTCTCTGATCAGCTTGAGAGGAGAGCTCATAGCCGGGTACCTACTCATCCAGCCATCCCTTACATGCCTTCCCTCTCTAAGGTAGTCCAAAGAGCTTGGGACAATCCTGCAGCACTGTCTCCAACATCGAGGAGGATAGAAAACCTCTATAGAATCGCGGAGCCTTGGCCGCTTTGGATGACAGACCATCCCAAGCTGAATTCGGCCATTGTGGAAGGGGCTCAGGTCCCCTATGTTCAAAAGGCCGCATCCACTCCCGTGGACAAGGAGGGAAAGAAATTGGACAGCATTGGCAAAAGAGTATATTCTGCCTCTGTCCTAGAACTTAAAGTAGCAAATTATATTGGATGTATGGGAGCCTATTCCCAACACATAATGGAAAAGATGGAACCGCTCCTGGACAAACTTCCGGAGGAATACAGACCATACGCCCTAGCCCTGAAACAAGAGGCCCACGCAGTGGGCACGCAAGAGATCGTTGCGGCTCGTAACGTATCTGACTGTGCTGCGAGGACTTTAACATCTGCTATCGCACTCCGTCGGCACGCGTGGCTCAGGGCAGCAGACTTGACTCCACAAGCCAAGTTGATGATAGAAGAGATGGCCTTCGACAACTCGGGCTTGTTCCATAAAGAAACTGACGAACAATTAAATTTGAAGTACCGCATGAAGACAGCGGCCTGGAAACACGGGATGACCCCGTCACACTCTTCCGCACCGAGGCGTAAATTTGGGTTTCACCAATCGCCCAGATGGTTCCAGTCGTCTCATAAGCAACAGGCACCACCTCAAGGCCAAGGTCAGTCCAGACCTCGCCAACCTTCCCGATCTTCCTCATCTTCTTCTGGTCGCCGACAGCAATTCCGCCAAGGCTTCCAGAAGAAATCTCTGGATGGGAATAAGAGGAGAATTTGATGGTCACCAGCGCATTTTGTCCAAATAACACCATCTGGTGACAGACTACGGCCCTTCTTTAACACCTGGGCCTCCATCACTTCCAATTCATGGGTGCTTGATACAGTTTGTAGGGGCTATGCCCTCGAATTCGAAGAGCTCCCACCCACCGGAGCTGTTGTCCGCACCAACCCCTCTGTCACCTTACTCGACGAAGTGCACACCTTAGTGGACAAAGGGGCTATCGAACCCGTAGAGGCTGCTCGGGCTCGATACTGCTTCTTCTCCAGGTACTTTATAGTACCTAAAAGAGAATCTGGCCTCAGGCCAATATTGGACTTGAGGGTGCTGAACACCTTTATTCAGTACCGCCGGTTTCGAATGACAACCCTCTCTTCTATCTTACCTCTCCTACAGAAAGGACTTTGGTTCGCAAGTATCGATCTGAAGGATGCCTACTTCCTGAAAGATGTCATCCTGATCACACCGTGGTGGCCGAGACGACCCTGGTTCGCCCCACTACTGCAACTCTCCAAAGAAACCTTCAGCCGCCTGGAGTACCGCCCGGATCTCCTGACCATCCACAAGGGCAAGGTGCGGCATCCGGACTTGGACAGTCTGCCTATGGTGGCGTGGAGAATTCTTCCTTAGCTTCGCTTTCTGCTTCCCTCCAGACCATCATTAAGGTGGCTCAGAAACCGTCCACCATTAAGTCTTATGCATATAAGTGGACTAAATTTCTGGACTTTTTGACATCTAAAGGCTTGTCTCCATCCAGCATTTCAGTACCAATAGTACTGGAGTTTCTACTGCTCCTAAATGACTCGGGCTTGTGCCTCAACTCTATTAAGTGTTATCTTTCGGCTATATGCTCTCATTACCAGTTGGAGGGCAAGCCGTCTCTCTTCACGGATCCTCTAGTGAAGAGGTTCCTCAAAGGACTCAATAATCTCCATCCACCATCCACGGTACCAACGCCGGCCTGGAGTCTGGACCTGGTCCTTTCTTATTTGTCTACTAAACCGTTTGAACCGATGGCTACTTCTGATCTGAGACTCTTGTCCTGGAAGACAGCGTTTCTTGTAGCTATCACCTCCGCCCGTCGGGCTAGTGAACTTTGTGCCTTGTGGATGGACCAGCCGTACCTACGGTTCCATAGGGACATGGTGGTGCTCTGTACCGATATCACCTTTTTGCCCAAGGTGGTATCGGCCTTCTACATCAACCAGGACGTCGTGCTCCCCACCCTAGCTCCCAACCCAACCACGGACGTGGAACAGAGACTGCTTACATTGGACGTTAGGAGGGCTTTAGCCTTCTATCTGGAGCGGACCTCGGGTTCGGGGCGCTCTGAAAAACTCTTTGTGTGCTATTCTGACCACAAGAAGGGACTACCAGTCACTCCTCAAAGACTGTCTAAATGAGTGACTTCCACTATCCATCTCTGCTATGAACTAGCAGGCAAGGCTCCACCGGAGCGGGTGAGGGCATATTCCACCAGGGCGGTAGCTTCATCCTCTGCCTTCCTTTTTGGTGTGCCTTTAGAAGAAGTCTGCAAGGCAGCGGTCTGGTCCCAACCTATGACTTATTAAACACTATAGATTGGACACCCGGGCCAGACATGATGCCTCATTTGGGAAGGCAGTACTGTTGTCAGCACTCCATTGATATTTGAATGCTCATATGACAAGTTGCACTTTCATTAATGAATGTAAACCGTCAGGCTCAGGTTTAATGATAACCTTTATTGCACTATGTGTTACAATACTTAACATGGAATGACAGTATAGTTGCATGACAACTCATATTGAATGTTTGAACTTGGTTGAACATGCAATGACAATACAATTTTCATGACAATTCATATTGAATATATGAACTTGGTTGCATTATCATACTTAAGGTTAATGTTTCACTGTTTACAAGTGTGTTTTCATACAGTTGAAATGACAATATTTCCACTCAAACTTGAATTGTTATTGGGTTACTATTCCTGAATACTTGATTCAAATGCATATATGCTTGAATTTGAAGTTTACATATGTTGGTATAATAAACACTTGTTGTACCTTAAAGCTTGGTGTCAGGACACTCCCTCCACTGACTTTAGCTTACTAGTCTGAGTAACCCATTTGTGTGCATTCGCAGAGACCACGAAGAAGAAGGACAGGTTGCTTACCTGTAACAGTATTTCTTCGAGTGGTCATCTGCGAATTCACACAAATCCCGCCCAACCTCCCCTCTGTCGTGTCCTTCTCTATTTGAAATTGCTGCTGTCGCTACATTAGTGGTGTACTTGGAACTGAGGAAAGAGCGGGAACGCGAGGGCCTATATAGAGGTGGGCGGAGTTACCGCCAAAAAGTTGCAATCCAACTTCTGCCCAGTGATTCCAGAAGGTTCCGAGCTAGCTGCGCATGCACATAGTAAAACCCATTTGTGTGAATTTGCAGATGACCACTCGAAGAAATACTGTT
This sequence comes from Phrynosoma blainvillii, assembly GCA_026167975.1. NCBI lineage: Eukaryota > Metazoa > Chordata > Lepidosauria > Squamata > Phrynosomatidae > Phrynosoma > Phrynosoma blainvillii. The sequence continues at coordinate 3,668,698 of JANUYF010000001.1, read as the reverse complement.
ACAGGTAAGCAACCTGTCCATATATTGAGAAATATATGGAACAAATGTCTTTCTTTAGAACAAATGTCTTTCTATTAACATTAACACATATTTATGAAAAATACTCTTTAGCTCAGATAAGCACTTTCAATTTGGAGTAGCTTGGTGTTTTAGTTTTAAGAGCTTTTTTTAAAAAAAAATTGCCTCAAGTTAGCTGTTAATTCCAAAACATACCAAGTAATATAATGGACAAAATTGTATTTGTATACCATTTGAAAAATTGTATTTGAAGGGACAGAAGTTGATCTCAGTGTACTTGTAATGACAAAATAGAGCTGGGTAACTGTTAACTTTGACTACTGAGAAAATGTCAGCTCCAGAGTTGTCATTGCTGAGCCCTTGACCTGATCTCTCAGCCTGGGGTCTGGGACTGAACCAGCTTCTGCACAACCAGGTCACAAGTCCCCAATGTTAGCGTTGGCCAGGGATCATGAGAGGCCTTTCCCCTTCCTCTGTCCACATGGCTTGGGGGAGAGGGTGCCCAGTGATGCTCTTGCCTTGGCAGTGAAATGATTTTGTCCTCTGACCTCTTCCTCCAGAGGCTTAGTGAATCGGACTGATGTGCCGAAGGAGGCTGTGGAGTACATTGTGTTTGGCATCATGATCCAAGAGGTGCAGACCACCAATGTTGCTAGAGAGGTATGTGAAGTGTTTGAAAGAAACACTGGGCAGAGTGTGTTCATGAAACGGAGAATGAGATTGAGAGAGTTGAAGAGAAGACTTTTTCAAGCAGAGCTTGCATGGTGATGTATATAGAACTAGAGCTGGGCATGTCTTTGTGGTTGCTGGAGTGTTGGTTGTGTCGTGGTCCATCATGATGAGGCTAGTGCAGACAAGATTAATTGAAGGAGCCCTTGTGCCAAGCTGTGATACTACAAAAGTGCAGGCATTTGTGGTAACACACAGGTGCTGAATGTGGGGGAAGCATATAAAGGCCTTTCCCATCAGATTGCAACAGAATTTTTTGAGGGAAAGACAACCTTACCATGCAAAATGGCTGCATGAGTAGATGTTTCTGGATCTTGTCTCTGAGGGAAGCTTGGCAGCTGTGCTGGGAGGGAATTTCTGCCCACTGGGCTTTGGACGTGGGTTTCCTGATCTGGGATGCTAAGCAGGCAGCATCCTGGCTCTCAGAAGAACAGAGAGGGTTTCAATTGGGTGAGTCGCCTTAGGTAAGATGTAGTCAAAATACAGGTTGATATGACAGCCACAAGCCTATTCCTGAACTAGACACAAAACAGTAGAAGCTAGGCATTTTTTTTATTTTTTTATTTTTACTTAGTAGCCGACAGTTTAGAAAGGCTCTCCAAGCAGGTTTCAGCCCTGCCATCTTTGGGAAAGCAACAAAGGCATGTATCATAAATCAGTTTGCATCTCCATAAACCTTACAGAAATGAGCTCTGTTTGCTTTCTCTTTTTTTTTGTGGCTGGCTATAGGCTGTCCTAGGAGCCGGCTTCTCTGACAAAACTCCAGCCCACACGGTTACCATGGGTTGCATCTCTTCAAACCAGGCCATAACAACAGGTATGGCTTTGTGAAGTCAAAGACTTTCAAAGCTGGCATCCATAGGTTTTTGTGGATTTTTCGGGTTGTGAGGCTGTGTTCTACAAGAATATATTCCTGACATTTCGCCTGCATCTGGCTGGCATCTTCAGAGAATGGTGGCATGGAGGTGTGTGGGGTATATATGCTGTGTGACCCTTGGTTGAGAGGATTAGCATGTAAATCCGTGTATTGTTCAAGGCCTCTGGGTGGGAGGATATGTGAACATGGAACTCATGGAACACTTTAAAAGGCAAGCCTTGGAAACAGCACCAAAAAAGCCCACAACATGGTTCCAATATATGGATGACACTTCCATCATTTGGAGCCATGGAGAAGAAGATTTGACTATGTTTTTGAACCATGTGAACAACATTCACCCAAACATCCAATTCCCAGTGGAAAAATAAAAGGAAAGAACATTGCCATTCTTGGATGTCCTGGTCATCCACAAACCAAACCAACGATTAGGCCACAGGGTATACAGAAAATCTACACCCATGGACAGATACCTACACAAGAACTCCAGTCATCACCCAGGACAAAAAAGAAGCACAATAAAAACACTGCTAGACCACGCAAAAAGGATCTGTGAACCCCACTACCTGAAAGATGAACTGAAGCTCCTAAAGTGGGCTCTACAGACTAATGCAGGGGTAAGCAACCTTTCCCCTTTAAGGGCTGAGGGACTTCAGCTCCCAGAAGCCTCAGCCACGTTGGCCAATAGTCCCATGTTGGCCAATAGCTCCTGGGATTCTGGGAGCTGAAGTCCCTCGGCCCTTAAAGGGGAAAGGTTGCCTACCCCTGGGCTAATGATTATTCCAGCTCAGACATCTGAAGAGCGGCCAGATCCAGAAAACAAAACAAAACACAGGAGTGAAGAAAAACAACCACCCAAAGGGAAGGTATTTTTACCATACATCAAAGGAGTCACAGACAGAATAGGGAAACTGATGAGGAAACACAACCTCCAAATGATCTACAGACAACCAAGAAAATCCAGGAAATGCTGTACTCAATGAAGGACAGGAGAGACCCTATCATGGTTGCAGGAGGTTACTGCATACTATGTAGCTGTGGACAAGTCTACATAGGGACCCCGGAATGTTAAAATGTAAATCAAGGAACACGAAAGACGCTGCAGACTGGGCCAGCCTGAAAAATCAGCAATAGCAGAACATGTTATAAACCAACCTGGGCACAAAATGCTATTTGAAAACACTGAAATTCTGGACCATGTCAACAACTATTGGGTCAGAATGCACAGAGAAGCCATTGAAATTCACAAACACCTGGACAATTTCAATTGGAAAGAAGAAACCTTGAAAGTAAACAAAGTTTGGCTACCAGTACTCAAAACCACCAAAATCAGGACTCAGGTCATGGGGGGGGGGGGGGGTTCCCAGCAGACAATGGACCATTAAGTAAATAGATAGTAATCATTTTTATATATCCTACCACCCTGAGACCTTGCCTCAACAGAACAGTACACAGATTTACATGCTAATTTACATGCTAATTCCTAGCAGACAACGGACCGTTAATTAAATAGACACTAATCCTCGTCGCATATCCTTCCACCCTGAGGCCTTGCCTCAACAGAACAATACACAGATTTACATGCTAATCCTCTCAACCAAGGATCAACCAAGATGTGCAGCCAATTCAGAGGGGAACAGTGGAAGGGAAGGATATTGGTAACACAGCAAACTTTGAGCTAGGGTGAAAAATGGATGGGGAAATGGATTTGAGATAAGGATTTAATGCAGAGGTGGGAAGCATGGGACCATATCAAAAATTCAGTTAAAAAAATCAGTTGCAGAAATTAGGACCCAAGCTTCAAAACACAGAGTAACCAGAAATGATAGAAACATTAGTCCTAATTTTTGGAAATGGTGATATGTGGCCCATGCAAGATTGGGAGGGTTGCAAAATGACCCTGGGACCTTTCTGAGTGCACCCATCCTGACTGAATGCAAGAGGAGGGGAAATGTGCTGAAGACATGCCCTGGGAGGGAATTCACGGCTTCCTGTCTGACTGCTCTTTCCTGCTTTTAGCACTGGGATTTCACTGTATGAAGTTGCTAGCCCTTTGTCTGCAAAGAGGTCTGTGAGGTGGGCTGGAATGGTGGAGATGGACAGCTCAGAGATGGGTCCATTCTGGTGGGAGGACATATAATAAAAGGTTAAGGAAAAGACCCTCCTTCCCACATTGGAGAAGAAGCTGCATTACTCTTCTGAGAAAGAAGGTAATGCCTCCTTCTTACTATTGCAGGCATTGGTCTCATTGCATCCGGCCAGATGGATGTGGTTATCACTGGCGGTGTAGAACTGCTGTCAGACCTCCCCATCAGGCACAGCCGAAAGATGCGGAAGATGATACTGGGGCTCTCAAAGGCCAAGACCATGGCTCAGAGGGTCTCCCTGATCTCCAAGATCCGTCCAGATTACTTTGCACCACAGGTAAAAAGGAAAAAAGCACCAGCCACCAGCACCCTGCCCCTTTTCTCTGTACACATATTCTGTTGACCTGTTTTTAGAAAGGAATGAGGATTGGTGTGGCAACTGGTTGGAGAACAGGTGGAGGTAAAGAGGAGGGTGCTGGGTTTGGGGTGCTGAAGGGGCCGTTCTTCCTACTTTGAGTCAGAGGCAAGGGGGACACAGTAGCCCAAGAGACTGTTGGCCAGTGCCCAGTTCCAGCTTCCACTTGGGGACTTGTGTGATCCAAGGTGGAGTGTTTGTATTGAGGACCAGGCAATGGCCATATCCAGCTGACAGGGACCGAAATGGAGGTCTGCTTGTACAATGCATACCGATGTGCATCAGGGGAAGGAGGTATGTCATATTCAGCAGGTCTCTGCTTGTTCCATAATGAGTCCTGAGGCCTGGCTGCAGCGTGTGGATAAGCCCAGTACAGAACATGTATACCCCTGCATTTGCATTGCAACACCACAATAGGGTGTCAGCTGTACATGTTTAGCAGTGACCCTCCTGTGTATAGGTAGTAGTTGTGTGCCTTCTAGTTGTTTCTGCCTCATGAGGAATGCAAAGGTGAATCTATCGTGGGGTTTTGGTTTGGATTTTTTTTTTTTTACAGGATGAGTTCAGAGGAGGAGTTGCCTTTGCCTTCTTTTGAGGCTGAGAGAGTGTGGCTTCCCACAGCCTCCCAGTGTGTTTCCATGTCCTAGGACGTTATCACATGGGGGAAATCTATAGGTTATCCCACACAAACCCTGCCAAAAAAGCCCACTTACGCCTCACGATTTCACACGACGTCACACAGAAACTGACATTAAAGTGGTCAGAAAGTGGTGTTATCCGAGATCTTTTTAATTTTGGGAGTTTAGAGGAAATGCATTTGCAATATTACAGTAATTGTGCATTTACTGTAGTATGAAATTCAAATTCACGCAAACAAATCTCCTTTAAAGCTTCTTCCCGGTTTTCCTGTGGTTCTATGGGGCTGCGTTTACTTCCTGGTTTGCTTGGCTGTCAAACATTCCAGGCAGACATGAGCTTCTCCGCTTTCTCCACTTTCCCTATCCAGGAGGTATCCTAAAAGGTCCTGACTGCGAAGCCTAAATTTATACTTTCTGTGAGTGTTTTGAGTTTTCCTTTTGGCCACGTCCTCCTTTTTTTCTTCCCCGGAAGGCCCTCCATTTGGTGGTGCTCTTCTTCCTTCCTCTCAGGTTGGGAGCTGGCACAGTGTCCTGCCGTCCTCCTTTTCTGGGCAGGTCCAGCTTTCTGTCCAGGAGGGATTCCCCAAATGTCCTCCATTTTGGGCCTCACGAAGAAGCACAGTGAGTAGCACCCGGGGGGACCCTGCATTTCAATCTTCTCTCCAGGAGGAGTTTCCAAAACGTCCTCCATTTTGAGCATTATTTTAAAAAGCACAGTAAGTGGCAAGCAGGGAGACCAGGCGTCCTCCTTTTCCAGGACACACCCTCCTTTTCAACCTGTCCAGGAGGAATTTCCCAAATGCCCTCCGTTTTGAACGTTACTGAAAAGCACAGTGAGTGGCAACCAGGGAGACCAGGTGTCCTCCTTTTTTGAGGATACATGCTGCATTTCAACCTCCTGTCCAGGAGGAATTTCCAAAATATCCCCCAGAAATCATGCTTCTTACTCCTGCTCCAAATGGAGGACAGTTTGACATTTCATCCTGGAGAGGGGAGAAGGTTGAAAGAAATGCAGGACCCGCCCTGGAAAAGGAGGAGTCTGGTCACAAAACACACCCATTTCTAGTACATTTACGGGTTTTTTTTCACTTGTGTATGAAAGTTAAAAATGTCTTTTTTCGCTTTCACTTAATTCCGTTTTTATTCTAATTACGTGTGAAAAGCTTTTGCGCAATTTAGCGCTATTTTCACTTTATTTTCGGGATGCTTTATTTCCACTTTATTCTCTCTTTAACCACGAAACTGGCCCCCATGTGATAACGTCCCTAGCAGAGATTAAATAGGGATTGGCTAATCCAAGTGGAGTATAACTGCAGGTGGCAATTAAGGCTGTGCTGGGCTGATTGTGAGATAAAGCACTAGCCCTCAATCCAGCTGCAGTGAGAGATGCAGAACTTCCGGTGTTTGGGAGACAAAAAACATATTTGGAAGAAATCTTTTGAAAAACTTTTCTTTCTGGAAAAAAAATAAAAAGGTGGATTATGGAATATTGGCTTTCAGAAAAATGGATAGAATATTTAAGACAAGATATTTTTTGCCCTCAAATCATTTCTAAAAACTGAGTAAGAAGAAAAATTTTATGTAATGCTATGTAACACGTCTAGGTCTTTAAAATTCCTGGTTTTAGTTTCCTTAGTTTTTGTATTTTTAACAAATAGAGACAAAATCATTTACTTATGTTTTCCCTGCTTTGGCTTGGTTCAAGATAGAACAGATCTTCACCACATCCATTCTCTCTCTCTCAGTTTCCAGTGCCAGCTGAATTCTCCACCAGTGAAATCATTGGCCATTCAGCAGACCGCCTGGCAGCCGCCTTTGCCATCTCTCGCTTGGAGCAAGACAAGTATACCCTCCGGTCACACATTCTAGCTAAAAAAGCCCAGGACGAGGGCCTCCTCGCAGATGTAATCTCCTTCAAGGTGCCAGGTAAAGCAGAGGAGCCTACAGAAGGGTCATAGGGTTCCCTGCCAGTGCAGGTGCAAGGACATTTCTGCCCTGAGTGGCACTTAGTGAAGCAGTCAGCTACATAAAAGAGTGGAAGTGCGGGGAGGAGTCTTTAAATATACCCACCAAAAATGAACATAGTACAAACCTGGAACCTTTAATTTGTTGGTTCTGAGATGGGCAACTGTAGCCCTCAAAGGTTGGTGGAGTGCAGTTCTCCTAGTCCTCAATTTTAGCTGATGGGAGTTACAGTCCAGCAACATCTGGGGAGCCTCAGTTGCTCCAAAGATGTTGTGGAGCCGCTACACCAGAGCTAAGGCAGTTGCTTCCATCACACTTGAATTAATCTGTTCCTGAGCTTTTGCCACCTTAGTGAATAGTCTTGAAACGAATATTGTTGACAATGATACGTGATTTAAGCTGCTTGGTGCCCTGAAAGGTCCTTTACAAGCAGGGCTGAAGAAGATGTGTGGCCTCCCTGGTGCTGGGAGACTGCAACCCATTTCGTCCCCTTACTGTTGGCTATGCTGCTTGGGGCTGATGGGAAATGCAGCAAAATTTGGCAAGCAATATCCCCAACCCCCTGTAGATATATCCAGCCTCATGAGGCTCAAAAATAAATTAGCAAACAATTAAACAGCAAAAATTCTTCATTACACTTGACCAAAATGTCATGCAAGCCACTCCAGCATCCATTGTTGTCTCCTGTTGTCTTCAGTCAGATGCTTACACAAGCCAAAGTATATTCTTTGTTCTTTGATGGAAAATCCTGTCTTTCTATTAACTCCCCTTCCTTAAAAATAAATAAATACAGAATTTTTGCCTTCCAAAATAGAGCATTGCCTTTCATGATGGTGTTTTTGGTTTTGCCCATGTTATAAAGTGTGAAAGGATTTTATGGGGGTGAAAAAGCTTTAGACTATGCTCTTAGATGTCTCTACACTAATGCACGGAGCAGGGGTTGGCAACCGGCCTATGGACCCCCGCCGACCAGCCCCCGTGGCCCCCCACCATGCAGCCGCCATTTTGGAAAGTAAAATGGCGGCCGCCGCGTGTGCGGCCAAAATGGGGCCGCGGGGAGACCCGTTGCCGCCGAAGGAAGCCTCCCAGGGGGCACCCGCGGCTGCGCTGGGCCTCTTGGAGGCCTCTGTAGAAGGCCCGTCACCGCCAAGGGAAGCCTTCCGGGGAGAACCCACTGCAGCGCTGGGCCTCTAGGAGGCCCATTCCCGCCAAGGGAAGCCTCCCGGGGGGCACCTGCAGCGGTGCTGGGCCTCTAGGAGGCCCGTTGCCACCTAGGGAAGCCTCCCAAGGGGCACCTGCGGCGGCGCTGGGCCTCTCGGAGGGAGCCCTCCTGGGGGCCCCTGCTGCCGTGTGCATGTGCAGGGGGACGCCGCCATTTTGTTTTTCAAAATGGCGGCGTGCACGACCGCGTGGGGGGGGGTGCGCGCGCCTGTAAGCGCGCATGCGCACCAGCCTCCAGTGCCATCTCCCCCCCCCCCGGCCCATCAGCAAAAAAGGTTGCCGACCCCTGGCACAGAGCATGGGAAATAAACAAGATGAACTTGAACTCCTAGCACAACAAAGGAAATTCTATATAATAGGCATCACTGAAACCTGGTGGGATGAGTCTCACGATTGGAATGTAGGAATAGAGGGATATAACCTTTTTAAAAGAAATATGCCAAACAGAAAAGGAGAAGGAATAGCATTATATGTCAGGGATGTTTACACCAGTGAAGAGATCCAGGACTTAAATCCTGGAAATCAGGTGGAGAACATCTGGATAAAAATTAAAGGGGAAGGAAACAACAGGGTTATTGTGGGAATCTACTACAGACCCCCAAGTCAGACTGAGGAATTGGATGATGCCTTTCTAGAACAGATGACCATACACTCTGAAAGGAGAGATGTAGTAATAATGGGTGACTTCAACTATCCTGATATTTGCTGGAAGTCAAACTCAGCCAATACTCCTCACTTGCCTCGAAAACAATGTATTTGTCAAAAAGGTGGAAGAGACAAGAAAGGGGTCAGCTATTTTAGATCTGATCCTGACCAACAAGGATGACTTGGTCATTGGGGTACAAGTGGTGGGATCCTTAGGTGGGAGTGATCACATTCTCCTGGAGTTTCTGATACAGTAGAAAGGAGAAACTAGGCATAGTCAAACACTTATTCTAGATTTTAGGAGAGCTGATTTCAACAAACTTAGGGAAACACTGGGAATGATCTCGTGGTCAGGAATACTAATGGAGAAAGGAGTTCAGGATGTATGGGAGTTTCTCAAAAGGGAGATACTGATGGCACAATCTCAAACTGTTCCATTGAGAAGGAAAAATGGGAGATGTCTCAAGAAACCAGGTTGGATGACTAAAGAACTTTCAACTGAACTAAGTTTTAAACGGGAGATGTATAAGAAATGGAAAAGGGGCGAAATCACTAAAGAGGAATTCAAACAAATAGCTAGCACACGTAGAGGTAAAGTCAGGAAAGCCAAAGCCCAGAATGAGCTCAGGCTTGCTAGAGGGGTTAAGGACAAGAAAAAGGGCTTTTTTGGGTATGTCCGTAGCAAAAGAAAGAAGAAGGAAATGGTAGGGCCACTGCGCAGAGAAGATGGAAAAATGCTAACAGGAGACAGAGAAAAGGCAGAACTACTCAAGATCTTCTTTGCCTCAGTCTTCTCACAAAAGGAAAAGAATGTTCAACCTGAGGAAAATGGAGCAGAGGACGCAATAGGGGAAATGGAGCACAAAATAAGTAAAGAGGTAATACAGGAATACCTGGTTAACCTAAATGAATTTAAGTCTCCAGGACCAGATGAACTACATCCAAGGATATTAAAAGAACTGGCAAATGTCATCTCAGAGCCACTGGCAATAATAATCTTGGAGAACTCCTGGAGAACAGGAGAAGTCCCAGCAGACTGGAGGAGGGCAAACATTGTCTCCATCTTCAAAAAGGGAAAAAAAGAGGATCCCAACAACTATCGCCCAGTTAGTCTGACATCAATATCGGGAAAGATTCTAAAACTGTTCATGAAACAGGGAGTCTGTGAACATTTAGAAGGGAATGCCATAATCACTAAAAGTCAACATGGGTTTCTCAATCTGATCTCTTTGGGATAAAATTACAAGGTTGGTAGATGAAGGGAATGCGGTAGACATGGCATATCTTAATTTCAGTAAGGCTTTTGACAAGGTCCCCAATGATATTCTTGCAAACAAGATAATAAAATGTGGGCTAGACAATACAGCTGTTAGGTGGATTAGTAACTGGTTGACCAAACCCAAAGGGCAATGGCTCCTCTTTTTCATACTGGAGAGAAGTGACCAGTGGGGTGTCCAGTGGGGCTTTATCCTGTGGGTCCAATGCTATTCAACATCTTTAGCAATGACTTGGATGAAAAAATAGGGGGCATGCTTCTTAAATTTGGAGATGACACCAAATTAGGAGGAATGGCTAATACCCCAGAGGACAGGATGAAAATTCAAAATTACCTTAGTAGATTAGAAAGCTGGGCCAAAGCTAACAATGAATTTCAACATGAAAATATGTAAGGTACTGCACTTAGGGCAAAATAAAAAAATGCATAGATATAAGATGGGGGACACCTGGCTTAAGGTGACTTATACGTGTGAAAGGGATCTAGGAGTTCTAGTGGACCACAAGTTGAACATGAGTCAACAGTGTGATGCAGTAGCTAAAAGGACAGGTTGCTTACCTGTAACGGTATTTCTTCGAGTGGTCATCTGCGAATTCACACAAATGGGTATTCACTGCGCATGCGCAGCAAATTCGGATCCTTCTAGAATCGTTAGGCAGATCTTAAAGTTGCAACTTTCCGTTAGGCTGGGCTTAAGTTGCAACTTTTTGGCGGTAGCGCCGCCCATCCCTGTATAGGCTCCGTGCCGGTACTGCCCCCTTCAGTTCCAGAAATTGTTCGCCGCCAGCTGTGAAATAAACAGAAACATAAGCAGGCACAATGAGGGGAGGACGGGCGGGATTTGTGCGAATTCGCAGATGACCACTCGAAGAAATACCATTACAGGTAAGCAACCTGTCCTCCTTCTTCGTGGTCTCTGCGAATCACACAAATGGGTAGGACTGACAAGCTTACTTGAAAGGAGGAGGGAGTGCCCTGCCACAACATAGGTACCGGCACAGATAATGCCGTAAGGATCAGGGAAGTACAACAGTCACTGTGTCCAGTCGATGGCCGGCATTGATCAATCAGTGTAACCCTGACAGCAGGACTGCCCTCCCGAAGGCTGCCTCATGTCTGGCCCTTGCATCCATTCTGTAATGCTTGACAAAGGTCAAGGGTTGAGACCAGACTGCAGCCTTGCAGATGTCTTCTAGTGGCACTCCCGACAAGAAGGCGGAGGATGCTGCCACGGCTTGAGTTGAGTGGGCTCTCACTCCAGTTGGGAGCTCCTTGTTGGCGAGTTCGTAGCAAAGCCGGATCGTGGCTGTTATCCACTTGGAGAATCTTTGTGATGAGACCGGCAAGCCCTTCTTCACCTCCCCATAGCAGACAAAAAGGCGCTGGGACTGCCTCCAGCTCGATGTCCTATCCACATAAAAGGCTAGGGCTCGACACACATCTAAAAGGTGTAGCCGTCTCTCTTCCACAGTTGTAGGATTCGGGGCCAATGTCGGGAGCACGATGTCCTGATTTAAGTGGAAAGCAGACACCACTTTCGGTAAAAAGGTGATGTCTGGTCTCAAGACCACCTTGTCCTTGTGGAAAATGAGAAACGGCGGGTCTGCTCTCAAAGCACAGAGTTCGCTGACCCGACGGGCTGAGGTAATTGCTACCAAAAAGGCCGTCTTCCAAGACAACAGTCTGAAATCCGTGGTGGCCAGGGGCTCGAATGGAGCTGCTGCCAGTCTGGAAAGGACGACACTGAGGTCCCAGCCCGGTGTCGGTACCGTCGTGGGAGGATGAAGGTTAGAAAGTCCTTTAAGAAAAGCCTTCACCAGAGGCTCTTTGAAGAACGATGGCACCCTGCTGAGGTGGTAGAATGAGCAGATTGCTGATAAATAGCATTTTATCGATTGGATGCCCAGACCGCTGTCAACTAGAGACATTAAAAAGTCCAGCACTGTTGCCACAGAAACTCGGGATGGGGATAGCCCTCTTGCGTCCAGGAAGAGCTGAAACCTGGTCCACTTTAAGGCATAAGACTTCCTGGTAGAAGGCTTCAGGGAAGCTCCGATGATGGCTCGAACAGGGGATGGTAACCTATTTAGGGCAGAATCCTCCAGGCGACCAGCTGGAGAGAATCCATGTCCGGGTGGAGAACTCGTCCCCCGTGCAGGAATAGCAAGTCTTGCCGGGGATCGAGGTGGAGAAAGTTCCCTCTGGAGAGATCCAAGAGCAGGACGTACCATGGTTGCCTGGGCCACCAGGGAGTGATCAAGATGACATTCGCCCGCTCCCGCCTGATCTTGGCCACCACTCTGGTGATTAGTGGGATGGGGGGGAAACATGTACAGGAATTCCCCTGTCCATTGGTAAACAAAGGCGTCTCCCAACGAGTCCGGGGTTCTGAGCCTGGAGCAGTAACGTCGGCAATGTGTGTTTAGATGAGTTGCAAAGACGTCGATCTCTGGCTCTCCCCACATCTGGAATATGTAAGCCACCGACTCAGGGTGGAGACGCCATTCATGGCACGAGTCATTGGTCCTGCTGAGCTGGTCCGCGAGCTCATTGTCTTCCCCTGGAAGGTGGATCGCCTGCAGGGTGATGTTCCTCGCGATGCACCAGGTCCAAATCTGGAGCGTGGAGTGGAGCAGGGAGCAGGACCTCGTTCCCCCTTGTTTGTTGATATAATACATCACGGTAGTGTTGTCTGTGGAGAGCAACACTACCTTGTCCTGGAGCTCGAGCTCAAAGGCACGGAGGGTTTTCTGGACCGCTAGCATTTCCAGCTCGTTGATGTGAAGAAGCCTCTCGCTGTTGTTCCAATGGCCTCGAACAGTGAGGTCGTTGACGTGCGCTCCCCACCCCTCCATTGATGCGTCCGTGGTCAGGGACAGCTCTGGCTGAGGTGGAAGGAAGGGCATCCCTGAGCACACATTTCCGGGCTCGAGCCACCAGCGAAGGGAGCGAGCTACTATCCTTGGCATTGCCAAGCGACGGGATGGAGGGTCCCGAAGGGAGTCAAAGACCGAAAGAAACCAGGCTTGGAGGGGCCTGAAATGCAGACGGGCCCATGGTGTCACGAAGGTAGTTGACGCCATGTAGCCTAAGCAACCTGTACGGCGTACGCCGAGACATGTCTCCTGTAGAGGCAATCCTGCACGGCATTTTTCAGTGCTTCGTATCGATCCGATGGCAGGAAGGCCATGGAACTGGTGGAGTCCAGAGTGGCCCCGATGAACCTGCATACTTTCGACGGGACGACACTGGACTTTTCTAGATTGACCATGAGTCCAAGGGACCGAAGAAGGTCCATGGTGTAGTCAATGTTTTGCAAGAGCTGGTCTTGGGATGGAGCCACCAGAAGCCAGTCGTCCAGGTACGGGTAGACAGCTATAGCCCGTTGATGAAGAAAAGCTACGACTGGGGCCATGCACTTCGTGAAGACCTGTGGGGCGGTTGACAGGCCGAAAGGCAGGACTCTGTAGCGGTAGACTTGACCGTCCACAGCAAAGGACAGGAATCTTCTGTAGTCCTCTCGGATCCCAATATGGAAGTAGGCGTCCTTGAGGTCCAGAGTTGCCATCCACAAGTCCTCCTGCAACAATGGTAAAATAGAATCATAGAATCATAGAGTTGGAAGAGACCACAAGGGCCATCCAGTCCAACCCCCTGTCATGCAGGAACTAGAAGCCAGGGTTACCATGCGGAACCGCTTGTAAATCATAGACTTGTTAAGCTGCCGAAGGTCTAAGATCGGTCTCAAGCCTCCATCCCGTTTCGGTACTGTAAAGTAGCGGGAGAAGAAGCAGGAGGCATGGGCAGTGGGGTCCACTGGTTCGATGGCACCCTTGTCCAGTAATGAGCGCACTTCGTCGAGTAAGGTGGGAGAGGGTTAGTGGAGAGGAAATTCCCTGTGAGTGGGAGCTCTGAGAATTCAGTGTAACCATCAGCAACAATGGAGAGAACCCAAGAATCAGATGTAATTTGAGACCAAGAGGTGAGAAACGGTCTCAATCTATCCCCAAACAGGAAGGGACCGGCGAAGCGCGCTCCAACACATCATTGTGACTTTTTGGATCTATCACCACCTTTTTTAAATCGGTGGAATCTAGACTGGGGCTGTGGACGGCACCCAGAGGAGGAGGAAGACTGGGATGGATCCCTCTGTCTGGGCTGGTCAGATCTCTCCTGGTAGTAGCGCTGGTGCTGTTGCGGGTACCAGGGTCTGGAGCCCCCCAAGCGGCGGCGAGGATGCTGTGAAGATGAAGCGGTACCATGTTTTTTGGCAGCCACTTTCATCTTGTATTTGGTGTTCAACTTCTCGTCTGTGCTCTTACTGAAGAGACCAGAGTTGTCGAAGGGTAGATCTTCTATCATGGTCTTGGCGTTGGTTGTCAGGTCCGATGACCTCAGCCAGGCGAAGTGTCTTAAGGCGATCGAGCCCGCAACCAATTTAGCGGAGCAATCCGCGGCATGGCGGGCCGACATGATCTGTTGCGATCCGATGGAGTGGGATTCGGATTGCAGGGCTATGGCCAGCGCCTTCTTGTCATCAGGAAGGTCTTCCAGAAGAGGCAATAGACGCTCCATAATATGCTGCTGGTAGGCCCCCATACAAGCAGCGTAGTTCGCAACCTTCATGTTCAAGACTGCGGCAGCGTAAGACTTCTTGGCCAGGCTGTCTATCTTCTTCCCATCCTTATCCACTGGTGATGTGAACTTGGAAGATGATACCGTCTGCGCGCCCTCCACGATGTCAGAGTTGGGCTGCGGATGCTCAAAGAGCCACGACGCCTGCGAGGGGGCGATCTGGTAAAGATTTTCTATCTTCCGGGATGTGGAAGGGACCGACGACGGAGCTGACCACGAACGCTCCGCAATGTCTTGAAGCGAGGCAGGAACCCAAGAGCTGGGGGTGTGGGGACCTTGCTGTGTACTCTACGCTCAACGGAGTCCTTTGGTTGACTGTCAGAGCGTACCAGCTCGACATCGAGTGCTTCTGCCATCCTGGTGAGCTGTTCGGAGAAGCACCTCACATCATCCGTAGGTGAAGCAGGATGGTGCTCAACCAAGGAGCTCGGTCCTCGTGGAGGCGAAGAGGAAGCCGAAGAAGACACCGAGCGGATCGACACCACCGATGGGGATCTCAAAAGCGGTGATGGCGATTGAGAGCGGGAACGGTCCCGGCGGGAGCAATGGCTTCAAGCATGGTGTTCTCGAGCCCGAGGCGGGGTGCGAGAACGGGACCGAGAGTAGTCGCGGCGAGACCGAGATCGATGATGCGGCGAAGATGGAGAAACGGCCCTGGAGACCTGAGTCTGGACTTGCGGAGGAGCCGGGCGAGAAAGAAGCGACTTCGGGTCAACTCTCGTCAGGAACTGGTTGGAGAGCGAATCATAAATAAGATTCGGATTGTCCTGGAGAATCTTCTCCGTCTCCGGGTCAAGGGGGCTCGACTCGGCCTTGTTACCCAGCGTCGCACGATCTCTGCGGAGAGTAGAGGGTCCCGGAGTAGGTGCCGGGGCATCATCCCAAATTTCACCCTCTGATTCGGAGCCAGATAAGACGAAGTGCGGTGGGCGACACAAAGGGGATTGTCCGATGGCCTCCAGTACGGGAGGGCTGCGAACCTTCGGTACCGCGGGTGGAGAAGACGACTTAGAGCCAGCCGGAGGAGAGGGCTCAGGCCCGTGGCGCTCCTTAGATTTTTCAGGCCGGACTTTAGATTTTTTGTCCGGCATCTCTTTAGCAGGCACATCCTCTCCATCCAGAGAGTGGTGTCGCTTGGTCGAGGGTTTATCCTTTTTAGGACCCGGTGAACGGCCCCTCTCAGAATGCGCCTTTTTGGAGGTTTTGGAGGCCTCCTCAGGTGCAGCACCTGGAGCGGTAGTCTTCTTTTTTGGTTTAGAAGGAGCTCCTGTAGGCATTTCCCCCACCGAAAACTCTTTAGAGGGTGGGCGCAAAGCCTCCTTGTAAAGAGCAGCCTTCAGCCGCTTGTCCCGATTCCTCAGGGCTTGCGAGGTCATCGAGCGGCAGTCAGAACAGGCCTTAGGATTATGGGCCTTGCCCAAACACAGCAAGCACAACGAATGCGGATCCGAGTTAGGGATCTTATTGCTGCACTTTGGGCATTGCTTGAAGGATTTGGAGGACATCTTAGAGAATAGTCGACAAACCGGGTCACCAATAACAGACAAGAATAACGCAGAAGCCAAAATCGAAGTCAAGATCAGTCCGAAGGTCAAAACACAAGCGATTCTATAGCTGAGATTGCAAGCTAAGCAAGCAAAGGTTCCTCCGAAGCTGCTAACACAGCGGACAAAAGGAACTGAAGGGGGCGGTACCGGCACGGAGCCTATATAGGGATGGACGGCGCTACTGCCAAAAAGTTGCAACTTAAGCCCAGTCTAACGGAAAGTTGCAACTTTTAAATCTGCCTAGCGATTCTAGAAGGATCCGAAGTTGCTGCGCATGCGCAGTGAATACCCATTTGTGTGATTCGCAGAGACCACGAAGAAGAAAGGCCAATGCAGTTTTAGGCTGCATTAATAGAAGTATAGTGTCTAGATCAAGAGAAGTAATAGTGCCACTCTATTCTGCTTTGGTCAGGAATAACTATTCACTTGGAATATACTGTGTCCAGTTCTGGGCACCACAATTCAAAAAGGATATGGAGAAACTGGAGCATGTCCAAAGGAGGGCAACTAAAATGGTGAAGGGTCTGAAAACCAAGCCCTATGGAGAGACTTTTAGGGAACTGGGTATGTTTAGCCTAGAGAAGAGACTGCTAAGAGGGGATATGATAGTCCTCTTTAAATATTTGAAGGGATGGCATATTGAGAAGGGAGCTAGCTTGTTTTCTGCTGCTCCAGAGAATAGGACCTAGAGCAATGGATGGAAGCTATAGGTAAAGAGATTCCAACTCAACATGAGGAGGAACTTCCTGACAGTAAGAGCTGTTCGAAAGTGGAACACATCCTCTTGGAGGTTGGTGGAGTCTTCTTTGGAGGTTTTTAAACAGAGGCTGGATGTCTCATCTGTCGGGAATGCTTTGATTTTGTGTTCCTGCATGACAGGGGGTTGGACTGGATGGCCCTTGAGGTCTCTTCCAACTCTATGGTTCTATGGATGTTATCACACGGGGGAAATCTGTTGGTTAAACAAAAACTAAATTTGCAACTCACGATTTCAAACGATGTCGCACAGAAATTGGTCAGAAACTGGTATTATCTGAGATCTTTTTGATTTCGGGAGTTTAGAGGAAATGCATTTGCGAAATTACAGTAATTTCACATTTACTGTAATGTGAAAAGCGAATACACATGGACAATTCTCTTTTAAAACCTGGAGGAGGGCCAAGAGGAGGAGGAGGAGGGGCCTCCAGGGAGGGAGAGTCCCGGGCTCCTGCCATGCAGGCGAGGCGAGGCAAGGCGAGGCGAGTTTGGGAAGGAGGAGAAGTTTGGCATTTGGGATGGAGAGAAAAGGAGGGGAAAGAAGGCTTCCCTCACAGCAGCTGTGGGTGGATGCGGGTGCAAGTGTGGGGTGTGCTTGTGGAGCAACTTGGAAATTCATCTCACTATGAAGTTCTGCCCTGCAGGTCCTACAAAGGGGAAAGGCTTATGGGGGGGGGGGGGACATGGGAGCTACCTCCACTTTCCCCCTCTCAATCCCTCCCTTGCCTTGCCAGCCTCCTCCTCCTCCTCTGCTCTCTTGAGAGGTCCTAACCCCAACGGAAGGGGGCTAGAACCTGCGCAGGAAGACATGACCCCAAATGTAAGACAGTCTGACATTTCCTCCTGGGAAATGCAGGACCCACCCTGGAAAAAGGAGGAGTTTGGTCACTAAACACACCCATTTCCAGTACATGTACGGGTTCTTTTCACTTGTGTATGAAAGTTAAAAACATCTTTTTTTCGCTTTTAACTTAATTCCGTTATTACTCTAATTACGTATGAAAAGCTATTGCATAATTAAGCTCTATTTTCGCTTTCTTTTTGGGATGCTTCATTTCCACTTTATTATCTCTTTAACAACGAAACTGGCCCATGTGTGATAACATCCTATGATTCTGTAATTCTATGATTGTCTGGCTGTCACAGAAGACCTTTTGCTTGGGATGGCTCAGAGTTGGTGGCTGCCATTGGCCAAGGCTGATCTTAGCAAGTCTCTTAGCTGGTTGCCACAGTCCAAACTGCAGAGACCCAAGGAAGAGGCAGGGCAGGCAAAGGCAGCCTAGCAAAGGAAGGATAGGAGAAGGAGGCATAAGTTGGAGGGGAGGCTGTAGAGAATGGGAGAGAGTAGGCAGCCCCACAGTGACAGGAGGTGTAGAGTCATGGCCGTGCTTAATGTCCAGACTTCCTCACTTCTTGCAGACGGAGACACAGTCATGAAAGATGATGGAGTCCGTCCATCTTCACTGGAGGAGCTGGGTAAACTGAAGGCTGCTTTTATCGAACCTTACGGGACCGTCACAGCTGCCAACTCCTCTTTCCTGGTAATTTTCCTTCGTATAAGACTACTTTCTAAGCAGGAAAAGCTGGAGCTAAAGCTGGGGGTAGTCTTATATGCCGGTATAAAGCTGAGGAGGTTGAGAAAGACTCCTCCCACAGAGGAGGGAGGGGGGAAGGAAGGAGCCCAATGGGAGAGAAGGAGGAGGAGGAGCAGGAAGACTGCTCTGAGGCTGGGAAAAAAGCCTCGGAGAGAGAAGGAGAGGAGCCTGAAGAGGAGGTATTTAGTATTTTCCTTCTTCCATTTCCCCTATTTCTGTGTTTCCAATCTGTACAGAGCATTCTATAAGCACCTTTTTAATGTTTAATTTTCTTGAGAAAATGTCTTCCTCCTAGTAGGTGTGGGTGTGCATTTAATTGGCCAGATTTCCTTTGGGAGCAATAACTGTGCAAGGATCAAACTCCTGATGTAATGATTATTTGAAATAGTCTGCATCAGGACAGAGGATTTGCCTTTGCTTTTCCCTGAGGCTGAGACAGTGTGACTTTATTTCAAAAACTGAGAATGCTTGGGTGCAAATTCAAGACTGTTGTTGTATGCCTTCAAGCCCTTCCTGACTTTTGGCAACTCAAAGATGAAGTTATCCTGGGGTTTCCTTTGCCAGGTTTGTTCAGAAGGGGTATGCCCTTGCTTTACCCTGAGGCTGAGACAGTGTGACTTTCAAGACTGTTTTTGTTGTTGTGCATCTTCAAGTCGTTTCCAACTGATGATGACACTAAGGCAAACCTATCATAAACCTATCATTTCTTTCCTATGTGTTTTTTCAGACAGGGTTTGCCTTTGCCACCCTCTGGGGCTGAGAGAGTGTGACATCTAAGGTTGTTGTTGTTGTATGCCTTTGAGTCATTTCCAACTTACAGCAAACCTAAGGCTCATAGTGTTTGCTTGGCAAGGTTTCTTCAGAGGGGAGTTTGCCATTGCCATCTTCCCTTGAGGCTGAGAGTGTGTGACTTGTCCAAGTTCACCCAGTGGGTTTCATGGCAGAGTGGGGAATCAAACCCAGGTCTCCAGAGTGGTAGTCCAACACTCAAACCATTACACCACACTGGCACCTATTCCCATGTACTACCAATGAAACAACTGCAGACTTTTTGTTGTTCTTGTGTGTCTTCAAGTCCTTTCCGACTTATGGTGACCCTAAGGCAACCTTATAATTAAAGAATGGTATATTTCTTCAAATGGGGGTTGCCATTACCATCCTCTGAGGCTGAGAGTGTGTGATATGCACAGGGTCACTTACTTGGCTGCAAATTGTACATATCCCAGAATGCATCACCTAGTATATTGGCAGTCCTTCCCCCCAACACTTTCTCATTTTCCCCCAAACATCTCATAGCTGGGAGATGGAAATAATTTTTACAGCAGCATTTAAATCTGGACTATTTTTTTAAAGTAAGGTCCAAAACACATTGCAGAAAGAAATGCTAGGGATCTGTAGTTTGTTGTGTTTATAAGTGACATTTTTCCTTCCGAGTACCTGCATGTCATAAGCATTGGAATTAACATTACCATATTGAAATCAAATCTAATTTTTAAAATTTTTTATTTGGTGTGTGTTGGAAAGGGGGGTCGTCTTATACGGCGAGTATATCCCAAACTCTATATTTTAACTGGGAAAGTTGGGGGGTCTTATACGCCCGGTCGTCTTATACGCCGGAAAATACGTATTTTTTTCCTTCTGAACAAGTAAATGTTGTAGCTGTTTAGCTGCTCCAGAGTCATTTCCTCACTGGAACCGTAGACTATACTCATGTGGTCCAAGATTTTGCTGGTCAACTTCAGTCAGAATATGACTTTTGAAAAATATTTTAATTTATAAACATCAAAACATTTGCTTCACATGGAAGGAAATGCAAAGTACTGTATCATGTGGCATACCAGCCCTCAGAACTTAATGGCCTAAAGGGGCCTTCTTTGTTAGAATATCTTTGGCCTTTTGCTTCCAGAGAACAACAAATGCAGTCCAGTTCTTGAAACTTTTTCTTGGATTTTGTGTTCACTCCCTTTTAATCTATATGCAGCTCACTTCATCAGAAATGTGGAGTGTTAGCTCATTTGGTAGAGGATGTAGATACTGCACACAAACACATGGGTGGCAGATGTGGGAAGTTGAAATGCCAGTAGTAATGACATGGAACATTATCTTAATAATGGTAATTAACAAACAGCAGTTGGCTGGTATCACAGACATGCTAACCTAGCTAAGCAGATTAGCACATGTAAAGTGGTGACACCATATTGCAGTCTGTGTTTGAGAGAGCGCGCTTTCAAGTCGCCTGCTGACTTATAGCAGCCCCACGAATATCGAAGGGTTTTCTTAGGCAAGGAATCCTCAGGGGAGGTTTTGGCAGTTCCTTCCTCTGAAATACAGCCTATAGCACCTGGTATTTATCGGTGGTTTTCCATCCAAGTATTACCGTAACCGGGGCTGACCCTGCTTACTTTCCAGGGTCAGACAGGTTCTGGTTGGTGCCTTTAGGGTATTTAGACCAGGGATAGGCAACCTTTCTGAGCTGGGGGCCGGGTTGCTGTCCCTCAGACAATTGGGGGGCTGAAGCACCAAAAATAAATAAATAAATAAATAATATGCATGCACACTCTCTCAACCCCAGAAAAGCCATGGCAAAGCCCCTGTGGAGATTTTGCCAAGAAAACCCCAAGAACAAGTAATAACAACAATAATCAATATCTTCATGGTGGGCGGTGGTGGCGGGGGGGCAGCAGCGGCGGTGGCAGGACCGGCCTGGGGCCGGTCCAAAGGCCTCGGGGGGGCGCATCCGGCCCCTGGGCCTTAGGTTGCCTACCCCTGATTTAGAGCTTATGCTGAATTCTGCTAAGACAAATAAGCCAGTATCCCTTCCCATCCTAAAAATAAAAGCACAATCTTCAGAAATAGCAATATTTTTTTTAAAAACCTGGAGGAACAAGAATTCATCAAGAGGTTCACCTTTCTTTCTTGTGGCTTTAAAGGTTAAACTCAGTCTCCTGTAACCCAGCATAGAAAAAGTCATCACAAGATTCCTTTTTCCTCAAACCTCTTTCCCTCTCACCACTCTCTCTCTGTCCCTGATGTCAAGGTGAGAGTCATGTCATTCTGCAAATGTCATTGTACTGCAACTCCTAGCATCCCTCACCCCTGGGAGTCACAGTTCAACTGCATCTGGAGGGTGGCACAGTTCCCATCTCCTGCCCAAGTCTCTCCTCAGGGTACACTGCCTGCCTCCTGCCCCCTTTTTGCTCTTGAACCCCAGCATCTCTGAGTGCCCATCCTCCCCACCCCATCACTTCTGTGGCTCTGTGCCTTCCTTCCCACGTCCCTCAGTCTTTGGGGCTCTCGTACCCTTTCCCTTCCCTGGCTCAATCTGTGTTTCTGCCTGGTGTGGCTGGTGCTGGAGAGGCACGCTTCGGACTCAGAGTTTGCCTCCCCTGTGAGAAACAACACTTCATGATCTAACCTTCTCATGAAGTTGTGAGAGGCCACTCTCCATTCAGGTCCTTAGATGTACACCAAGTAGTAGCTCACTGCAGTGTCCGCTCCTCACTTTTATGATGGTGTGTGTCCATCTTTCTTCGGAGAGGGAGGGGTGGCGATGCTAGCCCCCTTCACCTCCTTTGCTTGATGGAGTTTGCCTTTTTCAGAGTGATGGCGCAGCTGCAGTCCTCCTGATGTCCGAAGAAAAGGCTTTGGCAATGGGATACAAACCAAAGGCCTACCTCAGGTGAGCAGAAAGGAGCTTCTGCTCTGTGAAAGTGTTGTGTGCCTTGCCTCCATTCCCCTTTGGCTCACATTTCTCTTCTCTTGTTCAGGGATTATGTCTACGTCTCTCAAGACCCAAAGGACCAGCTCCTGCTTGGGTAAGTAAGACCCCTCGGAAGCTGGCTCTCATCTGAATCAGACCCTTGCAGGAGATCAGTCCAACTCAGTACTGACTTCTTCAACTGGCAGCAGCAGCCATGGCTCAGGGCTTCAGGCAGGATTTCTTCCTAGCCCTACTTGCGGGTCTCCCATCCAGGGACTACCCAGACCCAACCTTGCTTCACTTCCAGAATTAGGAACATTCATACTCTTGATTAAGTCTGCCATGTGGCAGCAGGCCTTGAATCCAGTCCACTTCATGCATCCAAAGAAGTGGACTGGAGTCCAAGAAATGTTTTCTTTGATACCTTTTTAAAAAAAATTATTTATTTAACATATACATAACATATACATACATAACATACATAAAAAACATTAAAAACATTACATTAAAAAACATAACAAACACTAACATATAATTTTAACATAACTTTTGTTTTCCTTGTTACTATAACCTTTTTAATCTTGTTACTTTGACTTTCTTAATCTTACCCACTATCACGATTTTTTTCTTATGAAACCCTTATTTAATAACTATTCTCTTTTTATCTCACTTTTACTTCATTTTTGTTTCATGTCCTGTGTTTTACATTTGCAATCATCTCTTTTTTTCCTTTGTCTTTGTTAGGTTCGCTGTTTATTGGAGTTTACCAATTCTAATATCAATTTTTCCATTTTCCAGTATTCTCTAAACGGTTTTCTATGTCTTCTTTTGATTTATTTTTCATTAACGCGGTTAATGTATCTAGTTCTATAGCTTCTCTCATTTTATCTTCCCATTCTTTTTCTGATGGGCTATTTTCTTTTTTCCAATGTTTTGCATAGATGATTCTAACAGTTGTGGTTATGTATATTTTTGTAATTTCTTTCTGCATTAGTTTCAATCGAATTTGTTATATTCAAGAGAAAAAGTGTTGGATCTAATGGTATTTGTATATTTAAAATTTCAGAACTTTTCTTTTGTATTGCTTTCCAAAATTTCTTAGCTTCTTTGCACTACCACCAAAGATTATTTATTATTATTATTATTATTAAACTTTATTTCTAGAGCGCTGTAATTATACACAGCGCTGTACAAAGTAAAAAAAGTTACAAATATAAAAAAGCCTGCCCACGGCGTACACTCTAAGAAATAAAATAAATAGATAAACAAATTACCATATAGAGGAAAGAAAATTAAAGATGGTAAAATGTTCCAACTGTCTTTTTACATTTCCAACACTTATCATTTCCAGAATTATAAATTCTGTTAATTTTTACTGGTGTCAAATACCATCGATAAAACATTTTTATATAGTTTTCTTTATAGTCTTGACACCTAGTAAATTTGTTAGTGTCAAGCCAAGATTTTTCCCATTTGTTAATTCTATAATTTTGCCCACATCTTGTGCCCATCTAATCATAACATGTTTTATTTATTCTTTTTCCAATTCTCTTTTAGTACTTTGTAGTATTTTTATATGTTTGTCTTCTTTATCAAAAATTATTTTGTCTATTTCTGTTTTCTCATTTGTCACTTCTCTGTCTCTCTTATCTATTTTAAATCGTTCTGTTTAGAAACCAATTTTTTTCTGTTAATTTGTTTAATTTCTCCTCTGTTTTTATTTCTTTCTCCCTTTCTCCATTCTATTCTATCAGATCTTTGTAGGTCAACCATGGTTCCCCCTTTATTTTTGATGTTCAAAAAAATGCCTCTTGGGTTGAAACCCAACTTGGGATTTGATTATAGAAACCATTTCTAATTTTTATCCACACCTTCAGTAATGCATTTCTTATTATATGGTGTGAGAAGTCCTTATTATCTTTTAATTTCCCATACCATAGAAAAGCATGGAAACCAAATCTTAGTTTTCTTCTCTCAAGATCTAGCACTCTTTCTTTACTTAGTTTTATCCATTCTTCCACACATGTTAGACATGCTGCATAGTAATATAGCTTTATGTCTGGTAGACCACAACCGCCTTTTATTTTATCTTCTGTAAACAATTTCCATCTTATTCTGGGTTTTTCCCCCAGACCATATACATTTTTGTATTTCTTTTTGCCATTCATCTAGGTATTTATCTTTCATGATTATTGGAAGATTTTGAAATAAATATATGAATTTTGGCAATAAATTCATTTTGAAAATTGCTATTTTTTCCCAAAAAAGATAAATGTAGTTTGTCCCATTTTTTAAAGTTTATTTTTATATTTTCCATGTTTTTTGATAATTATTTTTGAATAGGTCCATGTTTCTTCTCGTCAAATATATTCCCAAATATTTAACTTTTTTTTTCTATTTTAAATCCTGTCATTTCTTTTATTTCTTCATCTTCTTTTTTTTCATATTCATTGTCAATATTGATGTTTTTTCTCTATTTAGTTTGAATCCAGCTACTTTCCCGTAATCTTGTATGACATTTAATAGTTTTTTCTATACTTTCTTTTGGGTCTTCTAAAAAACATATAATATCGTCTGTAAAAACTTGTAGTTTGAAGGTATGTCCTCTCACTTTGACTCCTTTAATCATCTCTTCTTCTCTTATTGCATTATTTAGAACTTCTAGTGTAATGATAAATAACAACGGAGGCAACGAACACCCTTGTCTCGTTCCTTTCTTTATTTGTATGTTGTCTGTCCTCTCATTATTTACTATGACTTTAGCTCTTTGGTCTTTGTAGATAGCTTTAATCCATTTTATAAATTTGGTACTCATTTTCATTTTATTAATTAGTTTTTGCACAAATTCCCAATTGACTCTGTCAAATGCTTTTTCAGCATCTATCAGTATCATTGCAAGCTTTCATTCATTATGTGTTTCGAAGTGTTCAATCATATTTAATACTGTTCTTATATTATTTTTAGCTTTTCTTCCCAGCAAGAACCCATTTTGATCTTCGTGAATAATTAAATTAAGTATATTTTTTAATCTTTTAGATTAATCTTTTAGACTGTAGCTCCAATAAGAGGGACCTCACTTGTGGGGTCCCTCAGGGAGCTAGTTTGTCCCCGATGTTGTTCAACATCTATATGAAGCCGCTGGGTGAGATTATACGGAGTTATGGTGCTGGGTGTTATCAGTACGCTGATGACACCCAAATCTATTTCTCCGTGTCTCGTTCGTCGGCCTCGAATTCCAATGGCATCTCCTCTCTCAATGAATGTCTTCAAGCGGTAATGGGCTGGATGAGGAAAAACAGATTGAAATTGAATCCAGACAAGACGGAGGTGCTCACGATATCAGCCCCAAAACCAGGAATTGGGTTGCAACCTCCAGTCCTGGATGGGGTCACACTCTCCTCCAGTGACTGTGTTCGCAGCTTGGGGGTGCTTCTTGACTCGTCGCTCCTGATGACAAATCAGGTTAATGCGACGGTCAGGAGCGCCTGTTATCAGCTTCGGCCGATACGCCAGCTGCGCCCGTTTCTGGAAGTAAGGGATCTCGAAACTGTGGTGCACGCGTTGGTAACCTCATGCCTCAACTTCTGCAACGCACTCTACATGGGGCTACCCTCGTCCCTGGTTCGGAAATTACAGCTGGTACAGAACATGGCAGCCAGACTTGTTTCAGGAACATCTCGGAGGGATCATATTACTCCGGTTTTGAAGTCCCTCCACTGGCTGCCTATCAGCTTCCGGGCCAGGTACAAGGTGTTGGTTATCACCTTTAAGGCCCTAAATGGCTTGGGTCCAAGCTATCTCAGGGACCGCCTGCTCCCGTACAATCCTCCCCATGCTCTTCGGTCCTCCGGGAGGAATTTGCTACAGCCTCAGAAATCGAGGCTTGTGGCTACCTCCCGGGGGGCGTTCTCTGTTATTGCCCCTAAGCTCTGGAATGGCCTGCCAGACGAGATCCGTCTCTTAACATCTTTAGACAGCTTCAAAAAGGCTGTCAAAACGGATCTCTTCCAGCAGGCCTTTCCAGACTAGTCATATTAGATCGATCCTCCCAGCCTTAGATTAACAGCCGTCCATGAGACGATCCTCACGTGGCCCCATCAAGTGATGGGAGGATCGTCGAGCCAGGCTTTTGGAGTCACTGGGCTGGATGGTTAAATATTTTAAATTGAATTGTTGTTTTATATTGTTCTAATTTAATCTTGTTTTAATGGGGGGAGGGGGTTTGTTCATATTGTATGTTTTATTGTGAACTGTATGTTTTAACTGTAAGCTGCCCGGATTGGATTACCAATGGGCGGGATACAAATAAACTTTATTATTATTATTATTATTATTATTATGATAGCTGTAAATATTTTATGATCAGTGTTAAGCAGTGAAATTGGCCTATCGTTTCTTATATCTGTTTTATCTTTGTTTTCTTTTGGAATTACGCAAATATATGCATCTTTCCAGGAGTCGGGAATACCTTGTTCTTGAATATTATTCATATTTTCTTTTAAAGGTTCTGTTATCTCTTCCATTATTTTTTTATAATAGATTGAAGTTAGTCCATCGGGACCTGGTGTTTTTCCTAGCTTTAGTTTTCTTATCTCATCAGAAATTTCCTTGCTAGTTATTGGTTTATTTAATTTTTCCTTTTGTTCTTCATTTAAGATGTTTATCTTTTGTTTATCCAAATATTTATTGATTGTGTTTTCATTGTTTATCACTTCTGTTTCTTTGCTATACAATTTGCTGTAATATTCTTTAAATGTTTTCATAATGTTTTCCTGATATAAATATGATTTCCCTTTATAATTTATTTCCGTAATTATTTTTTTTCTTTCTTCTTCCTCAATCTGTTAGCTAACAGTTTACCTTCTTTATTTCCCGACTCAAAATGAAGTTGTTTTACTGCTTTTAATTTTTTTTCCAATTCTTTAATTGTTATTAGTTTTAATTGTTGTTGCAGGTTGTCAATTTCACACTTTAGTTTTTTGTCCCCATTATTCTTCCACTTTTCTTTTTTCTTTTTTAGTTCTTTCCATATTTTTCTTTGTTTTCTTTGTCTTTTTTCTTTGTTTGCATTGTAATTTTGTAATGATGCCTCTAATTACTGCCTTGCTTGCATCCCATATTGTTTTTGATAGTATTCTTTCTGTTTTATTTTCTTTAAAGTAGTATTTCAGCATTTCTTTTAATTTAATTACATTTTTTTTCTCTCTAAATATTTCTTCCTGTAATCTCCAATTGTATTTTTTTTTCTCTTTCCATTATCTCCAACATAATTGGATTGTGGTCCGAAACACACTTTGTTAATATTTTCATTGATTGAATTTTTAAAGCTAAGGCTTTTGTGACGAGAAAAAGATCTATTCTTGAAAAAGAATTATGGACTTGTGAATAAAAAGTAAATCCTTTTGATTCTTTGTATTTGCTTTTCCATGCATCTAGCATTCCAAACTCCTCAATAATCTTTAAAAAAGATTTGGGCAGTTTTCCTTGATTTTGTTTGATTTTCTTTCCTTCAAGAGATGTTCTGTCTTTTTTTGGTTCTATTACTGCATTGAAGTCACCTAATAGGATAATGTTGTTGTATTCTAATTTCTTCAGTTCATTATATATTTTATCAAAGTATTTTTCTCTGTTCTTCTGCGGGGCCTAGATATCCACTGTTAAAACGATTGTATTTTGTAGTTTTATTTCAACTCCTATAAATGTTCCTTCTTCATCTCTAAATATCTCTTTTGATTGATATTTCCTTTTTACGTAAATTGCTAAGCGTTTTTTCCTTTTTTCATTTGCAGCAATATATGAATTACCTAGTTTATAATTTCTTATGTATTGTACTTCCTTTTGACTTATCTTTGCTTCCTGTATGCACGTTATGTCACTTTTCAATTTTTCCAATCTGTGAAATACTATGTTTCTTTTATATTTTGAATTTATTCCTTTAACGTTTCATGATATTATTTTCACCATTTTTGATTTGTTTCCAATTTGTTTTCAATTGAAAAGTATGTGATTTATTTTTGTTGAGCCGCCCCTTCCTCCTCTTTATATTTATTTATTTATTTATTTATTTTAATTTTTTTTGTTTCACTCACATTTTTATTTGTAAGTCAAGTTTTTCTGTATTTTCCTTTGTTCTTTTTCTTAATCACAATTGTTGTCTTCTTCACTATTTTCTTTAGATCTAGCTTCTCTGTTTGCCTGTTTTGGTTCTTCAGTCAAATCCTCTTCTTCTATTTGTTCTTTTTCTTCCTCCTCTTGTTTCTTGTTTATTTCTGTCTCTTTACTTTTCTCCTTGTATTTTTTTGACCTCCATTCTCTCACTATAGTTTTCCCTAGCCCTTCTTCTTCTTTTCTTCTGGAATCTTCTTTCAATCTTTGTTCTATTTCTTTCGCTTTATTTACATTATCTATCTTGATTCTTTTCTGATTGTATGACAATGAAAGGCCTTCAATCCTGTCCCATTTGTAATTTATGTTTAGATTTTTCTACAATTGTGTAACACTCTTGTATTTGTTTCTTTTTAGCATTATTTGGGGTGGAATATCTTTGAAAATTTTTACTTCCGAATCTTCTATTATTAATTTTAACTCGTAATTCTTTTTTATTGTTTCTCTAATTTTTAATCTTACAAAACATACAACCACATCCTGTGGAGTTTTTTTGTCTTTAGCTTGTAGGGAATTAACTCTGAAAGCCTTGTCTATCTCACGTTCCATTTCTTCCTCCAATATTCCAATATAAGTTGCTAATTTGGGGGTAACCTGTTTATCAGATCTTCATTTTATTTTTCTCTCAATCCTTTTATCTTAATGCATTTTTCCCTGTAACGCAATTCATTTGTCCATTCCTGAAGTTGTTGTTGATCTTGTCTTTTCATTGTTTCTTTTACCGATTGTTCCAATACATTAGTTTTTTCTTTTATCTTTTCCACCTCTATTTGTGTTCTGTTAATGTCTTGTGTCATTTTATCCATTTTTCTTCCAATATTGTCTAGTTTTCTTTTAAGATCTTTTCTTATTTCAGTTCTGGCTTCCTTAATTTCTTCTCTTATTTCCTGATTTTATTCTCTTAAATCTTCTTTCATTTCCAATCTGTTTTCTTTCACTTCTTGTCTCAGCCTATGCATTTCGTCCAGTAACATCACAATAGGATCTGTCACTTTCACTGTATCTTCTGTTGATCTTCTTCTTTGAGAGGATTTCTGAGTTTGGGATAAGCCTTTTTTAGATGACATCATTTTCACTTCTTTTTCTTCCTATTCAATATTTTTCCAATTTTTTTTTTATCAAAAGTACTCTTATTTCATCAAAAATTATCTTTTCTTATACGATATACTGTGCAAGATATAAGATATATTTATTTATATGTGTGTGTGTGTGTGTGTGTGTGTGTATATATATATATATATATATTTCTTTTGCTCATCTGATTTTTATAATAAATTGCTTATCTCTAATACGTTGCTATCTATATATCTTTATATTTAAATTTTTACTTATTTGTAAATATACAATTTATAAAAAAAAACCCTGTGAGTTACCCCTTCAGATCACTTTCCCCAAAACCAAGTTTTTGTCATTTCCATATTTTTCACATCGAAATTCAAAATTTACTGAGGAGATTTAAACTTTCTTAATCTTAGTTGCAATATCACTCTCTTTTATAATTTGTCTATTTCATCAGTTTTTCATTTTTGTCAAAATTTTACCAATTTTTAACAAATTTGAAGTTTCAGCCTCTAACAACAGGTCAAGTAAACAAACAAACAAAAACAGGTTGCACTGTAATATTAAATAATAGTAAATCTTATATCAATTTTTTTAAATTAATATATTACTTCGATTGTCTATATAAGTTTCTTGGTTAATTAACCTCTCTATTTCAAATTTTCAATTCAGTTCATTATTTCAAATTAATTCAATTTATTTCCAAAGTTCATTATTTATTTAAGAAAAAAAAGAGATAGCAGCCTTTCTTACTTTTCCTTTATTCCTCAAGGAGCTTCGCGTTTCCATCCACTATTTATGATTTGAAGTCTTTCTTTATTCTTGTTCTTTGTACTTTGTATTCTTCTTTCTTGCCTTTTATGTTTTCATATTGTTATATATTTTTTGTTTTATTTGTTCTTTTTTATTCTTTTACTTGTCTTTTATTTTCTCTCCCTATTTTCTTCTATTTTTCCTTCTTGTGTTGTGTGTTCCTCTGCTGTTCTCTGGCTTCCGCTTTTTTCAAGGTCGCTCACTTCATAAAATTGGCGTCATTCACTTCACAAGGGCGAAGAATGAGGAGAAGAATAAAAAAGAAAACTTTCTCTTTACTCTTCAAGAAAATATCAAAAATTTGCCATTATTTCCAATCTGTTGCATTGTCCTCCATTTTTCTCTGTTCTCTCTAGATTTTCCACTCCAGTCCGTTTCGCTTCTACTCCTCTCCGCTTTTCGCTTTTCTCCTCTACTCTTAGCAACCTTTGGCATCGTTTCCTTTTTTGCTCCACTTCCCAAGCTCTCTCCGTTTCACAGCCGCTCTCACTCTTATCTTGGGCTTAATTTCATTCAGTTGGGCTCTCCCTGCCCGCTTTCTCAAGCCATCCTTCGGTCCTCTGACCATCCTCCAAACTCTATATTTCTTGGCTTTTTAGCTGAATTACCAATCTTTTAAGGATTTTTTGTTGGATAAGTAAGTTATTTGACTTTTCTTTTTGTTAAATTTTGCAAGTTCTTGAATTTCTGAAGCATGGGCGACTCTAGTTCACCCAAAAGTGGTTTGCAACAGTGGGAGGCACTGGCTTTTTTGGATTCCTCTGGTCCGTTCGATGCGTTGTGGAGGTCAAGCCACCCATTTGTTGTCTTAGCTACCGAGAGGTCTCCCCCCAGAAGCCTTGCATCTTAAGTCTCGTCACAGAGACTTAAGGGACTGCTTGATAGTGTCCCCATTCCTACAAGCACAACTATTGCTTGAAATTATGGTAGCTATCTCTTTTCTACCGCTCCTTCCCTGGTCGCCATCATACCGGAAGTCTCTTTGATACCTTTTTATGCAGAAACAGCTTAAGACAGCAAATTCCTTGAGTTCTGCTCAGTATGTTCCTGCAGCCAGTGCCTGGGTTGAGGAGCCTTCACTTGCTCCCGAGCATATGGGAAGGCACAGGGAGACTGACTCTTCCTCGGTCCTTACGAAAGACAAGAATAGGGATTCTCCTCTCGCCAATCCTGGCTACAGCTGAGGGTTGCCCTTTGGAGCCTCATCAGTTCCTCAGAGCTGCATGAATCTGAGCTTGGTCTGCTTGGGTGTCTGTTGCTTTGTTGACCTGTCTCTCTGGCTACCCACCTCTCCCTTGGTAGTTCATAGCTAGCCCTTTATGCCCCTCAGTCCCTCTTTATAGTTCCTGGTAAACCTAGTAATAGATACGTCTTTTGTAGCTGTAGGAGGAATTCAGGTTAGAGGAGGCTGAGAAACAGATCCAGGTGAATCAGAGCAAGAAAGCCTTTCTTCTTGACGGTGGTGGAAGCATGGGCCTTCCCTTGCTAAAAATGAATGAAGAAAAGCCTCCTGCCTTTGAAGTCCTGCTCAACATTCAGGTAGTTTTCTTCACAGAGCCTGAATGCTACTCTTGGTTTCTTTCCCCCTCAGGGCCACCTATGCAGCGCCCAAAGTTCTGGAGCGGGCAGGCCTTACCATGGCTGACATTGACGTCTTTGAGTTTCATGAAGCATTTGCAGTAAGTACTTCTGAAGACGCGTGCAGGAGAGAGAGGATGCGCCAGGACATGATGGGGCTCACTCACCTCCCCATAGTGAGCAGGATATTAATGTCATGGGTTTATATCCCATCTTTAATAATAATAATAATAATAATAATATTTATTTATATCCCGCCCCTCTGCAGAGCAAATTTAAATGCCACCAAATTAAAAAAGGCCCCTGGGGAGCTTCAAAAACACCCATAAAATACAAAATTACATTGACATAAAAATTGAACAATAATGGATCAGTGGAATAAAACCACCAGCAGAGAATTCATTTGGCCCTGTTCTTTGCATCCTCATCTCTAATTTGTGAAGGAAGATTAACTTGAATGCTCCCTAATATTAAAGGGAGAACAGCCATCCAGGGAAAATCCAGTCTGTTCCTGCAGCCTCTCTGGTCTTCTGTGCCCCTCTGGCATCAAGGCTGGCCCAAGTCCCAGTGGCTATTGAAAGAAACCCTAAGGATGGCACTGTGGTTGAGTTCAGAAATGGAGGAAGGGAGCTGGAACTAGAGAGGAGCAGTAGTGGCCCAGATTAAGGATCAGACCCTTTTCACTTTGAATAAGAGCCTTAAGGTTGCAACAAATATTGCAGAAATACTGAGCAGCCCAGGTAGAGGCATCCAGCCTTGGCACCTGAGTGGGTGCAGGGAACTTTTGGGAGAGTGCGTCTTTGTCCATTTTAATATATAATTTGTGTTGTTGGTAAATATATATACAGCTGACCCTCCATTCTTGCGGGGGGTCCGTTCCAGAACCCATCCACCCCCAGCAAGAACAGAAGATCACGTAAATTCAAGCCCTGGAGGCACGCGCGCATGGATATGCGTGCACCCCATTTTGTGCCCCTCCATTCAGCGCCTGTGAATAGGCAAGGGACGCAGATCTCAAGTCCATGAGAACAGAGGGGCAACTGTGGAGAGAGAGAGAGAGAGATCAGATTTGGTTTCATGCACAAAATTATTAAAAATACTGTGTATAAAAATACCTCCAGCCAAAGTGTATAAGGCATATATGAAACATAAATGAATTTCGTGTTTTGATTCGGGTCCCATCTCCGAGATATCTCATTATATACATAAAGATATTCCGAAGAACTCCAAAATCCAAAATACTTAATAAATGAATAATAAAACTTTTATTTACATCCCATTTTTCTACTATAATAACAATCAAAGCGGCTTGCATGTTAAAAACAAACCAATACAATACATAATAACAATACATGATAATATATCTTAGCCCCCCTTAAGAAAGAATTAAACTTAGCACAGTTTTAAAAAAATATAGGGCCTTTGCACACTGCTAGAAATAGTGCAACTTGAGTCCACTTTAACTGCCCTGGCTCAGTGCTAGGGAATCATGGGAATTGTCTTTTTTTCTGAGACATTGAGCCTTCTCTGTCAGAGAGCTCTGGTGCCACAATAAACTACAGTTCCCATGATTCCCTAGCACTGAGTCAGGGCAGTTAAAGTGGATTCAATTTGCACTATTTCTGGTAGTCTGCAAAGGCCCATAGTCTATTAAAATCTATTAATAGCAGATGGTCTATTGGGCAGAGAGGCATCACAATAGAAATATTAGGGTTTTATTTATAGCCAAGGAATTCTATTCAGGAAGAGATCCATCTTGACAGCTTTTTATGGAGCTATTTAAATTGGTAAGTTGACTGATCTCTTCCGGTAAGCCATTCCCTAGTCTGAGAGCGGTAGCAGAAAAGGTCCTCTGGGAGGTTGCAGTTAATCTGGCCTTTATCGGCTGCAATAGATTCCTTCCAGAGGACCTGAGGATGCGGGGTGGATTATATGGAAGTAGGCGATCCCTTAAGTAGGTTGGACCCAAGCCATGTAGGGCTTTAAAGGTAATAACCAACACCTTGTACTGCGCCCAGAAACCAACAGGCAACCAATGAAGCAATTTCAAAATAGATGTTATGTGGTCACTCCTAGATTTTCCGGTAACCAACCTGTCTGCCATGTTTTGTACTAATTAGAGTTTCTGCACTAGGCACAGGGGTAGCCCCATGTAGAGCGTTTTGCAGAAATCAAGTCATGAGGTTATCAGTGCATGTACTACAGTTTCTAAGTCCCGTACTTCCAGGAAAGGGCGCAACTGGCGTATCAGCTGAAGCTGATAATAGGCGCTCCTGACCATTGCATTCACCTGATTTGTCATCTGAAGTGACGGATCTAGGCGCACCCCCAGACTGCAAACACAGTCCTCTAAGGAGAGTGTGACCCCATCTAGGACTGGGGGTTGTAACCCAAGTTCTGGTTTGGGGGGCCCTACTGTAAGTACTTCCATTTTGTCTGGATTCAGTTTGAGTCTGTTTTTCCTCATTCAGTTCATTATGGCTTCAAGACACTGATTGAGAGGAAAAATGCCATTCTTCTTCATGGTCTCTACGAATCACACAAATTGGTTATTCTGCGCTTGAAACTTTGAAACCTTCTTAGAGCTATTAGAGGTGTTTTGGCAGTACTCTCCAACTGCCTTATTGGCCGGTTTCCTGCCTAAACCCTCAGTTCCTTTTATCTGCCGCAGCAGCAGCATCTAGAGCAGGGGTAGGCAACCTAAGGCCCGGGGGCCGGATGCGGCCCCCTGAGGCCTTTGGACCAGTCCCAGGCCGGTCCTGCCGCCACCACCGCCCGCCCCCTGCCATGATAATATTGATTATTGTTGTTATTACTTGTTCTTGGGGTTTTCTTGGCAAAATCTCCACAGGGGTTTTGCCATGGCTTTTCTGGGGCTGAGAGAGTGTGCATGCATATTATTTTATTTTATTTTATTAAAAAATATATATTTTTATTTTTATTTATTTGTCTATTTATTTTTGGTGCTTTGGCCCCCCAATTGTCTGAGGGGCAGCAACCCGGCCCCCGGCTCAAAAGAGTTCTAGAGGAACTCTTCAGAGATTCATTTTCCTGTCACACTTTAAAATTGCCTTTTGACAGGATCAGTCTGCGTTTTGGTAGTTTTTTTTTTTTAACATTGTCGTTCATATTTTAAGAGCCCTGGTGACGCAGTGGTTAAATGCCTGTACTGCAGCCACTCACTCATACATAGACCACAAGGTTGCGAGTTCAATACCAGCCAGGGCTCAGGCTAGACTCAGGCCTGCATCCTTCCGAGGTTGCTAAAACGAGTATCCAACTGTTGGGGGGCAGTGAGCTTACACTTGTAAACCGCTTAGACATCCCATAGCGCAATATGAAGCGGTATCTAAATGAAGCTGCTTTTGCTTTGCTTTAAGAGGAGCAGTGAGAATTGCAGTCTTACATGCGACTTTAATTTCTGAGGTGAAGTTATTTCAAAGACTTCTGAGGTAAATGATTTTCTAAAATGGCCGCTCGCCCTTCTGGTGTGTTTGGCAAAGCTCCTTTATACCCAAAATGGAGACAATTTTCTTTCGGAGGATACTCCTGGAGGAAAACTGTTAAAACGTCACCTGCCTCACTGGTGTGCTTGACAAAGGCTCTAAGGCCATTTTTACTGCTAAAGATATAGATATAGATATAGATATAGATGTATAGATAAGATATAGATAGATATATTATGGCCGCTTGCCCTGCTTTATGCTTGGCTAAGGTCCATCATGCTTCCGAGGAGAAGTTTTTATGTGGTCGTTCACCTCTATGTCGCATTGCACCCCCCCAAGCTCACCACAACCCCAAGTCGAATTTATTGAATGGCCATTCGCCTTGCTGTAGCACTTGGCAAAGGCTCATCCTTCTGAGGACTCGAGGTTACTCTGACCCCCCGGGGTCAAACTGACTGGCTTGGAGCCTTATGTGGATTATCATCGGGCCCTGACTCTCCGGGGTCAAACCGACTGGCTTGGAACCCTACATGGATCATCATCGGTCCCTGACTCTCCGGGGTCAAACCGATTGGCTTGGAGCCCTGCATGGATCCTCATCAGTCCTTGTACCTATGGAGTCAAACCGATTGGCTTGCAGTCCTATATCAGCCCTTACCACTCCCCGACTCTCTGGGGTCATACCGATTGACTCACGGCCCGACTTCGATCTTCGTCGGTCCCTGATTCTCCGTGATTGAACGGATTGGCCCGCAAGCGGTCTTATATGGTACCTTCCCCAACCATTGGGTGGTAGCCATGTTGGCATCATGATGTTGCCACAATCTGGTTTGGATTTGAGGCTGTGGTTGCTCCCTTCATACCGAGGTCAACTACCACCAAGCTTTCGATTAGAACCATGATTATTCCCTCTATACCGGGGTGCAATATTGTCTCACGCTCTCCCTGATTTGGGACCATAGCATCTCCCTCTGTACCAAGGGCCACTACTTTGTCAAATTTGGAGCCATGCTTGTCCCTCTCTTTCGAAGCCCATTGCAGCTCGTACAATTCGTCCCTCGGGATGCTGCCAGTAATCACTCACTCAGCCCCTCCCTATGGTCACCCTGACACACACACAGTCGGATTCGAGGCTGGGATTATTGCCTCTATACCGAAGTCTACAAATACATGTCTCATTCTGTCTCCCATTCATTTGAATTCGAGCCGGGTTTAGGGTTTCTCCCTTGATACCAAGGGATGGCAGAGTCAGGCAGATATGCAGTGTCAAATTTGCTTCCAGGTCAAGACATGATATCATGGCTATCCTTATATAGCTGATTCGGAAGATGTGGTGCTTCCTCCATGTTGAAGGAGAGGACCACCATTCCCATGTTACATTCTTATGGGGACGTGCATTTGTCTCTGTTCACCAGAGCACTCTTGATACGAACAGTCCTCCACTCATCACAGAACTGGAGGATCAAATTCAAATTGGTTTGCTCCCTCTATACCTAGGGACACTACCATTATGCGCTTGGTACCAGCACGATTGGAATCGTCTTGTTCCCCTCCTTGGGGGGCTTTGGTACCATTGCTCATCCTCTAACGCCAAGCTATATTCTTGTATCACTCACTTGATACAGATATATTCTGGGATGTGCTTGGTCTCCCTGTACTGGGACCAATACCATTATTTCCTTAGACTGCCAAATCAAAGAAATGATTGCTCTTCCATGCTCAGGGCCATTACCATTCCAGGTTTGCCACGACTGTTACTGGGGTGGTCATATCCCCCTTTTTTTCAGACTGGCATTAATGCCTTCGTTCCTCCCTATTGGTAGCTTTCAGAATGTACTTGTTCCCTCTGTGTCAGAGGAATGTTTTCACTTCCCCTGTGCAAGTGTTAGTGAATGCAGTTGGTGTCTTCTTCCAAGGGCCACTGTATATAATGAGGAATACAAGTCTACACCCATATGCACACCGCTCCCAAGGGGTTCTTGTTGGTGCCATTCACATCTATGAAACATGTGACAAACTACTGTTTGGTCTCTACCTGGGATGAATTCATCTCATATACTGACCACTGATTTCAGTGCAATCTTCCTGGGCCTTATGCAGATGGGAACTGCGTCAGTTCTTTCCCATCTGCCGCCCTGGGCAGGAACGCCCTCTGGGGAAATCCCTCCGATTCGAGCCTCCATTTCACAGATTTGTCCACTCCTATGGACACTTCATGATCTTGGGACATGCATACTTGTCCCGTTTCTCCAGGCTGACTGATGTCATAACATCTGGTTCTTCTGGGCCTCTGGTCTCACGGTGTCATTCTGATGAGGTGGTGACATTTCAGGTCTCCACCTGCAATCCTGCCAAGGCTAACTATGCACTGCAAGCGTCCTGGGTCTTCTCTCTCCGTACAGGGAAGCTTTGCTCCCCCCATTATTCTGCCCTATCACATCAAGCACCCCATATCTATACGATAAAGGGTTTCACTCCTGGCTAGGAGCTGGACTGGTGGCTCTTAAGGTCTGTTCCAGCTTCCCTGTTCTAAAATTCTCCTCTCATGACCCATTCATGACAAGTTGACACCATTCCTGCCAAGTCACGTTATCCTTGATACAACCTCTGCAG
This sequence comes from Phrynosoma blainvillii, assembly GCA_026167975.1. Taxonomy (NCBI): domain Eukaryota; kingdom Metazoa; phylum Chordata; class Lepidosauria; order Squamata; family Phrynosomatidae; genus Phrynosoma; species Phrynosoma blainvillii. The sequence goes on along the minus strand of JANUYF010000001.1, from coordinate 3,630,923 downwards.
GACATCACAGGATGGGATAACATTCCCATAGGGATCTCTTTCTACTTACGGTGTGAAACCCCTTTACTTTTATAATGCTGTGACTGGTCTTCTAGTCATCACACCAGCCACTATTATTTTCTCTGGAATTTCATCAAGAACTGCGTGTTTCATGCTGATAGCCTGATACATTACGTTCAAACACAGCGCGTCTGGTGGGTCACAACAATTGGATATTGTGACATTCTCACTGTCCCTGTTGTCAGTGGCTTTGTTATGGCTAGACGAGATACAATTCCTCTTCTCTAATGTCCACCACTATTCCAGAAATTGTTACTGGACCTTCTCCAGTTCGTTGCCATTAGACTCTCTCTGTACGAATGAACTATCCAGATGTCCTACTGCCCATTTGTGGTGCAGGCACTTGTTTCTGCCGCTTTTGCTGGTGATGCCCAACCATCTTATTGCTGAGCATAGATGGTCTACTTCACATTCTATGTGAACACTTAGCCCTAGATTGTTTAGCATTCTAAGCGTTGCCTGTTGATGCCATAATCTTCAAACAATGGCTTAGAGCAGGGGTAGGCAACCTAAGGCCCGGGGGCCGGATGCGGCCCCCTGAGGCCTTTGGACTGGCCCCAGGCCGGTCCTGCCACTGCCCCCCCCCCGCCATGATGATATTGATTATTGTTGTTATTACTTGTTCTTGGGGTTTTCTTGGCAAAATCTCCACAGGGGTTTTGCCATGGCTTTTCTGGGGCTGAGAGAGCGTGCATGCATATATATTTTTTATTTTTAAAAAATATTTATTTATTTATTTATTTATTTATTTATTTTTGGTGCTTCGGACCCCCAATTGTCTAAGGGACAGCAACCCAGCCCCCGGCTGGCTTAGAGGCTTATCAGGTCACTGCCCCTTTTTTCATTTGAAAGATTTCCTTTGACACATCTTTAAATTTGAGGGTTTGGTAAACCCCCTTTTTCCTGATTGCCAATGTCACGACCTGGGCAGCCTCACATTGTTGCATGTCTGTTGCCCTTTACATTGGTTTCCATTCATCTCCTGGATCAGACAGAGTCTGTATTCCTTCTTTCTTGTTGCAGTATTTGTCTACTATTCCTTGTCCACTTGCAGTAGTGAACATCTTTCACTACCTACTGGATAGCTTTGGCATGATTTCCATTGCTAACAAACCTGTGCTGTCTAGGTCAGAGATTCTCCCTTAACTTTAGCCATACATCTCCCTTGTTATCACAGACCATCAAGGTCTATCAACAGACTGTGCAACATATGGGTTAGCTGGCAAGCCTATTTTTTCTGCCACTGGGCATGTTCTCACCTGAACTGGTGACTGTTTCCACTATGTCTTGGTATTGAAATTTCAACTGGACTCATGTAGAGTCATGTTAGCAGTACTGTTGCCCCTATAGAATACATGCCTGGGCTCAGACTCACAAATGGTGATTTTGTTTTGAGGCAATGTGCCGTTTTATGTGGCATGGCACTCCCTCCTCCATTGACTTTAGCTTGCTAGTCTGATTAACCCATTTGTGTGATTCACAGAGACCACGAAGAAGAAGGACAGGTTGCTTACCTGTAACAGTATTTTTTCGAGTGGTCATCTGCGAATTCACACAAAACCCACCCATCCTCCCCTCAAGTCGTGCCCTGCCTCTTCTTCAGTCCTGGGCTGCTGCTTTGGTGTCCATGGAATTGAGGGTTTAGGCGGAAACCGGCCAATAAGGCAGTTGGAGAGGGGGCAGGGCTACCGCCAAAATGCTTCTAAAAGCTCTAAGAAGGTTCCGAAGTTTGCTGCGCAGGTGCAGAATAACCCATTTGTGTGATTCGCAGAGACCACGAAGAAGAATAGCATTTCTCCTCTCAATCAGTATCTTGAAGTGGTAATGGACTGAATGAGGAAAAACAGACTCAAACAGATGACCACTCGAAGAAATACTGTTACAGGTAAGCAACCTGTCCTTTGTCGGCAAAGCTGCTGACCGAGACAGGGAGAAATATATTTGAGTGTCATCAGCGTACTGATAACACCCCGCCCCATGTCTCCGAATAATCTCTCCCAGCAGCTTCATATATATATTAAAAAGCATTGGGGACAGAATGGCGCCCTGAGGGACGCCACAATTAAGCTTCATTTTAGAGGAATGACTGACCCCGAGCATCACCCTCTGGAATCTGCCTGAGAGGAAGGAACGGAACCACTGCAACACAGTGCCTCCAATTCCTAACTCTCCCAGACATTCCAAGAGGATGTCATGATCTATAGTATCAAAAGCCCCCAAGACGTCTAGAAGCACCAACAGGGTCACAGTTCCTCTGTCGATGCCTAGACGGAGGTCATCAACCAGAGCAACCATGGCAGTCTCCACCCTATATCCTGTCCTGAAGCCGATTTGAAATGGATCTAGATAATCGGTTTCATCCAAGATGACTTGGAGTTGAAGGGCGACAGCCCTCTCGATCACCTTGCTTCTTGTCCCAAGCATTTCAGATAAGGGAGACTCAACCTGTATTAAATTATAGTTCACCACATAGAACCTAGAAAGAGGTATACCAGCATCTCCTCCCTGTTCTGTAGGCAAATGGACAAGATCTGTATTATGTCTGCAAAGTTGTACTGTGCAAACATGTCAAATTTTTGCATGGATAAACTGAGTGCCTCATGGGCCTCTCCTACTCCAGTGACCTGGACAAGTAGCATTTCTTGTGTAGGTTTTCTCTTAACTCTGCTGCAGACTCTGCACCCTTAGCTAGTACAAGCAAGTGTCTCTCAGTCTTCTTCGCCATCTCTTTCACCTAATGGCCCCTTGCCACCTTCTTCCCATACAGTTGTGGATTTAATAAGGGAGAGAACAAAGTGGTGCCCCTTGGGAGTCTGTGTCTTTATCAGCTAGTTGCATTTGTTTTCATGCCCTTTCACTTTGCAGTTGCTTCCACAGTTTCATTTTCTCTCTTCCTTTTAGGGGCAAATTTTAGCAACTATGAAAGCAATGGATTCAGATTGGTTTGCTCAGAACTACATGGGCAGGAAGGCTAAGGTAAGGTTGTGGTGAATCTTGCTTGCTCCTCCTCCTACCTCTCTTGTAAATCACAAATGCTCTGGTGCAGACATCCTGACAATGAAGATGTGGCTGAAGCTGAGTGTGTGGCATTAAAGGCCCCTGTTTTTCCTCCTGTCCCCAGTGCATAGTGCTGGCTAGTCATGGGGAACTTCAAGCAATCTTTATGGGCCTGGAAGTGTCTTCTCAACAGAGGTGGTCTTTAGAGTCTTTTCTTCTGACTTGCTCCTTCCCATATTTGCAGGCGGGAGGAGCTGAGCATCTTCTTCAAAGCGCAGCCATGCTTAACACTGTCTTCCCCACCCCATTTGCAGGTTGGAGCTCCCCCTTTGGAGAAATTGAACAACTGGGGTGGGTCTCTGTCGCTGGGACACCCCTTTGGAGCCACCGGCTGCCGAATAGTCATGACTGCAGTTCAAAGGTTGAAGAAGGAGGGAGGACAGTACGGCCTAGTGGCAGCAGGTGCTATTGGAGGGCTGGTAAGGATACCCCATAGCCTCTCAGGCAGCTGCTGGGTCCTCCATACCAAAGGCTCTCCCTCTTTGGACTTCCAGATTTTTCAGACTTCAGCCCTCAGCTTGCCCCAGCCAGCATTGCTGTAACTCTGGGAGTTAAAATCCAAAACTTCTGGAAGGCTAGAGTTTAAGAAACAATGGTTTGCACTACAGTTGGAAGAGAGCTTGCCTGTCTGACCGCTCAAGATTCCCTGGCTCTAAGAGGGAAGGGAGAAGGCTTCATTACTTCCTTAACAAAGCCATGCCTGATCCTCTTCTCTGTCTCTCTCTCTCTCTCTCTCCAGGGCCATGCGATGCTTGTGGAGCGTTACCCGCAATAAAGGCACAGCCAAGATCTGCTCCTGTCTGAACCCACCTTTAGCCTCCCAAAGCACTAACCCAAAATTCATTCCCGTTCCTCCCTCAGAAGGACTCCCATGTGGCCTTTGTATATAATAATAATAATAAAAATAATAAAATTTATTTATACCCCGCCTATTTGGGGGTCCAATCAAGGCAGCTTACAGAAATAAAATCACAAATATGCAAAAAAGCAATCCCTCCCCCCATTAAAACAGTATTAAATCCCACAATAATTAAAACTACAATATAGACAATTAAAAAATTTAAAAACACAGTATGACACCCCGATTTTAGCTTCTAACAGTGTTCCTCGTCCATCCAAAGATGGGGCCACATGAGGAACAATTGCGGGTCAGAATACCCTAGGCCGGGATGACTAATCTGGAAAGGCCTGCTGGAAGAGAACCGTCTTGACAGCCTTTTTAAAGCTGTCTAACGATGTTAACTGATGGATCTCGTCCGGCAGGCCATTCCAGAGTTTGAGGGCGACAACTGAAAAAGCCCTCTGGGAGGTAGCCACAAGTCTCGATCTTTGGGGTTGCAGCAGATTCCTCCCAGAGGACCGGAGAGCGCGGGGAGGATTATATGGGAGGAGGCGGTCCCTGAGATAGCTTGGACCCAAGCCATTTAGGGCTTTAAAGGTAATAACCAACACCTTGTACTGGGCCCGGAAGTTGATAGGCAGCCAGTGGAGAGAGCTCAAAACCGGGGTAATGTGGTCCCTCCTGGATGTTCCCGACACAAGCCTGGCTGCCATATTTTGTACCAGCTGTAATTTCCGAGTCAAGCACAAGGGTAGCCCCATGTAGAGCGCATTGCAGAAGTCAAGGCGTGCGGTTACCAGCGCGTGCACAACAGTCTCGAGATCCCTTGCTTCCAGAAAAGGGCGCAGCTGGCGTATCAGCCGAAGCTGATAACAGGCGCTCCTGACCGTTGCATTTACTGATTTGTCATCAGGAGCGACGAGTCAAGGAGCACCCCCAGACTGCGAACACAGTCACTGGAGGAGAGTGTGACCCCATCCAGGACAGGAGGTTGCAGCCCAATTCTTGGTTTCGGGGCCGTTACCGTGAGCACCTCCGTCTTGTCTGGATTCAGTTTCAATCTGTTTTTCCTCATCCAGCCCATTACTGCTCGAAGACATTCATTGAGAGAAGAGATGCCATTAGAATTTGAGGCCGACGAATGAGACACGGAGAAATAGATCTGGGTGTCATCAGCGTACTGATAACACCCAGCACCATAACTCCGTATAATCTCACCCAGCGGCTTCATATAGATGTTAAATAACATCGGAAACAAAATAGCTCCCTGAGGGACCCCACAAGTGAGCTCCCTCTTACTGGAGCTACTGTCCCCGAGCAGCACCCTCTGGGACCTTCCCGAGAGGAAGGACCGGAACCACTGCAAAGCAGTGCCCCCAATACCTAACCCCTCAAGCGGTCCAAGAGGATACCGTGATCTATCATATGAAAAGCTGCTGAGAGGTCTAAAAGCACCAACAAGGTCACACTACCCGTCGATGCTCAGATGCAGATCGTCGGTCAAGGCAACCATGGCAGTCTCAACCCCAAAGCTTGTCCTGAAGCTGGTTTGAAATGGGTCTAGATAATCGGTTTCATCCAAGACAGCTTGGAGCTGAAGAGCAACCACCCTCTCGATTACCTTGCTCAAAAATGGCAGCAATGAAACAAGCCTGTAATTATTCATATCCAGGGGGTCCGCTTCCTTCAAACAAGATGGAACGTGTCCTTCCCTGAAGGATGCACCAATGAAATTCGTAAGGAGTCTCCTTAATGCATCCCCCCCCGGACGGCCAGCCATGATGGGCAAGGGTCGAGAGGGCAAGTAGTTTTCCTCACCTTACCAAGCAGCTTGTCCACGTCCTCGGTAGTCACAGATTGCAACTGATTCAGAAGAACTTCATCGACGGAGTCGCTGGACGCCTCGCCTGTAGACTCTGTGACAACAGTGGCATCTAAGTCGGCTCTTATCTGAGAGATTTTATCTGCAAAGAAGTTGTTAAATGCATCACAACAGGCTGTCGTCGGGTTAAGTAAGGGATTTGGCAGGGGGTTGGACTGGATGGCCCTTGTGGTCTCTTCCAACTCTATGATTTGGCACAGGGGGAACCTGCGTCATCTCCCTCACCACCTTAAACAGCTCTGCTGGACGGGACTCAGCAGATGCAATACGTGCAGAGAAGACTCTCTTCGCTGCACGTATTGCCTCTCAATAGGAACAAAGAAAGTTCCTATGGCGAGTTCTTTTCCACCTTGGGCAGCGAGGAGAGACCCTTTAAAAAGGCTGCCTTTTCCACCTTGGGCAGCGAGGAGAGACCCTTTAAAAAGGCTGCCTTTTCCACCTTGGGCAGCGAGGAGAGACCCTTTAAAAAGGCTGCCTTTTCCACCTTGGGCAGCGAGGAGAGACCCTTTAAAAAGGCTGCCTTTTCCACCTTGGGCAGCGAGGAGAGACCCTTTAAAAAGGCTGCCTTTTCCACCTTGGGCAGCGAGAAGAGACCCTTTAAAAAGGCTGCCTTTTCCACCTGGGGCAGCGAAGAGGAACCCTTTAAAAAGGCTGCCTTTTCCACCTGGGGCAGCGAGGAGGAACCCTTTAAAAAGGCTGCCTTTCCACCTTGGGCAGCGAGGAGAGACCCTTTAAAAAGGCTGCCTTTTCCACCTTGGGCAGCGAGGAGAGACCCTTTAAAAAGGCTGCCTTTTCCACCTTGGGCAGCGAGGAGAGACCCTTTAAAAAGGCTGCCTTTTCCACCTTGGGCAGCGAGGAGAGACCCTTTAAAAAGGCTGCCTTTTCCACCTGGGGCAGCGAGGAGGAACCCTTTAAAAAGGCTGCCTTTTCCACCTGGGGCAGCGAGGAGGAACCCTTTAAAAAGGCTGCCTTTCCACCTTGGGCAGCGAGGAGAGACCCTTTAATAAGGCTGCCTTTTCCACCTTGGGCAGTGAGGAGGGACCCTTCAAAAATTGCATTTAAATTGTATTTGCATTTTATATTGTATTTTGTATATTTTTAAAAATTGTTTTAATTTGCTTTGTTTGTTTTGTTTTGAGGGGTGGGTATGGGTGGGGTTGGGAAGAAGGGATGGGTTCTGTATTGATGTTATTTGTTATTGTGATTGTTGTACGCCGCCCCGATTGCTTGGCAGAGGGGCGGGATATAAATAAAAACTATTATTATTATTATTATTATTAGATAGGAGTCGAGTCTTCCTCCACCTGCGCTCTAGCTGTTGTCCAAACCGCTTCATTCTCTTAAACTCAGGCGTATACCAAGGCCTACGATTTGAAGTGGGATGGCAAGGACGCTTGGGAGCGATCGTGTCGATAGCCCTGGTAAGGTTGGTGTTCCAAGTATTGACCAGAGCTTCGACAGGGTCACCGGCATTCCCAACCATTAAACCCTCTAAGGCTCTCTGGAATCCAGTGGGCTCCATTAGCCTTCGAGAGCAGACCATTCGAATGGGTCCACCACCCCTGGTGGGGCAGACATTGGCTTTCAGTTCCATCTTGACCAGGAAATGACCCGTCCATGACAATGCGGAGGTACTTACCACCTCCGCCCACGGATATACCTGTTCCGTACTAAAGGCTGCATCGAGTGTATGACCTGCACAATGTGTGAGCCTGTTGACCAGTTGGGATAGGCCCATGTTTGTCATGGTCTCCATGAACTCCCAAGCCGCGCCTGTTAAGCTGGTTTCGAGCGGGATGTTGAAATCCCCCCAAAACTAAAAGTCTGGGGGACTCTAGCAGCAGCTCTGAGACCAGCTGTGTCAGCTCAGTCAGGGAGTCTGCTAGACAACGGGGTGGCTGGTAGACTAGCAAAATCCCCAAACTATCTCTGGTCTTCAGGCTAAGGTACAGACACTCGAAGTGGATCATGTTCTGGACAGGTATCCTGGTCAAGGTCAAGCTGTTCTTATGAACCAGAGCCACTCCGCACCCTCCCCCCACTTCCCCTCACCTGCTCACTAACAGAGTACCCGGCTGGGAGGGCCTGCACCCAAGTGACTATGCTATCCTCCCCCAGCCAGGTCTCTGTGAAGCAAGCTAGGTCGGCATCCTCATCCAGGAGGAGGAGTTTACCACATACCATGCAGCTGCAGACAAATCTACATAGGGACCACCAAACGCAGTGTACAAACACGAGTCAAGGAACATGAGAGACACTGCAGACTGGGCCAGCCAGAAAAATCAGCAGTAGCAGAACACATTATAAACCATCCTGGGCATAAAATGCTGTTTGAAAACACTGAAATTCTGGACCATGCCAACAACTATCAGGTCAGAATGCACAAGGAAGCCATCGAAATCCACAAACACTTGGATCCCTTAAAGTAAACAAGATATGGCTACCAGTCCTACAAAATAAGAAAATCAGCACTCAGCAAATGCAAATGGGAAACCAACCAGGGTCAGGGGCTTTCCCTGCAGACAATAGCAGACAATCTCCTGATTGCATATCCTCACCTGGAAGCCATGCCATTAACAACAGAACAATACCTATTCAACACAGAACAATACACAGTTTACATGGGATTAGCAGACAATAACCTTGAGTGCATTTCCTCCCACCCTGGAGCCATGCCATCAACAACAGAACAATACCTATTCAACACAGAACAATACACAGTTCACCTGGGAACCACTCCTCCCTACCCAGGGCCTCACAGTATATATAGACCCATTCTCTTCTATTCCAGTTTTCTCTGAAGATGCCAGCCACAGATGCTGGCGAAACGTCAGAAATAAACTCTTCTAGAACATGGCCACACAGCCCGAAAAAAACACAAAAAACAATACAGATAATAATGGCCGTATGGCTGGTAGGTAGATGTTATGCTGCCCACCCCCTCGTCGGTCTTAGATTAACAAGCTTCAGGGAGGAGATGACTTGGGCGAACCTAAAGGCCAACGCCCACCTTCCCCGGCCTCCGCTCTGCTGCTGGTGCCACCACGTTCCTGGAGCAGATAGAAAGGATCCTTTTATAAAGTCCCGGCTAGGTTCTACAGGAGCCGTGGAGCTGCTGCTGAGACGGAGCTTCGGGAAGGGGATGACTCGGGCGAACCTAAGGACAACGCTCACCTTCCCCGAAAGCTTCTGAAGTCACTGTAAGTGTTGTTAATGGGCCCAGAGTCCTCTGCTAGGCCCCCGGACGCTGCCTCAGTCGCCGCTGGTGCCGTGGGAGGTGTTCCAGCGGGCTTTTTATGCCCGTGTTCTCCCAGCTCTTGTTGCTTCTGAGGCCGCTGCAGGGCCACCCAGGTGTTGCCAATGGGCCCAGAGTCCTCTGCTTGGTCCCTGGACGCTGTATTGCGGTATAGATGTTTAAATCACTGTATTACAATATAGATGTTACCGGGGTGTTCTCTGCCGCTCCCCTCCTCCTGGGATGGCTCCCAAGCCCCTCTGCTGCCTCCACATCCGCGTTGGCTTTTGGGGCTGGATTTAAAGGTCTTGGCCCCACTGGCGCTGCCGGGTGTTAAAGGGGCAGTCCAAGCCCTTCAGATGACTCTCCGCCACTCCCTCTCCTCCTGGGATGGCTCCCAAGCCCCTCTGCTTGTTACTGCAAATCCAGCAGGAGAGAAGAGAGCCAACACACCTTGGAGGTGTGTGCATGTTTTCTTTTCAGTGTGAGTTTGTCACTGCTTATCCACACTTGTATGGCAATGGCCAGAAAGGTGCCAAGTTAGGCTCTACTCATTAAACCCCAAGTGTCCCCATTCACACCGTCATCTGGAAAGTCATAATCCTGTTTCAGAGTTCTCAGAAGGTATGATAGTCATACATATGTAATGCTCTTGCAAAGATTTATTGCCTCTTGACACAACTGCCCTTGATCCTGGCACAGTAGCAAGGGCAGTTCTTACTCTCTTGTCTTGATGATCTAGAAGCAGAAGTGAAAGAGAGAAGAACTACAACCTTTGTACTCAGTGGACACATAGCACCAAAGAAAACCATGAGGCTAGAAAACAGCAAGCTCATGGCTGGTGTGGCAGAGCTCATGGTCAGTTGGTGGAAGGCAAAGATCTGCTGGAAGAGCATCAGGGCTTGGACCAGCATCCAGAAGAAGGTGGCCAGGTAGAAGAAGAGGTTGAAAAAGGCTGCCGCCGTGTAGAGCTTGTTCTCGTGGCTGGTGGTCAGTTGGGAGGCAGCCAGGAACCAAAAGCTTGTCAGCAACAGAGAGAGGGCAGTGTTGACCAGGGTGGCGTAGTGAAAGTAGGAGACCTGGGAAGGGAGAGATGGGGAGACAATCCTGGGATTACAGGGAACTGGGTTGGGATGGTGTTCATAGATCACAATTTCTTAGAGCTGTGGATGATAATCCCCTGCTCCTTTGGTCAGACCTCACCTGGAATATTGTATCCAGCTGGGAAGATATTGCAGCTGTTGCTCATACGATGATAAAAACCTAGCCTCTTGTCCCAAAGGCCCTCCAGTCCAATCCCCTGCCATGTACCACTCTATTCTGCTTTGGTCAGACCTCACTTGGAATATTGTGTCCAGCTCTGGGCATCACAATTCAAGAGAGATATTGACAAGCTGGAATGTGTCCAAAGGAGGGTGGAAGATCTGGAAACCATAAAGCCCTATGAGGAGCGACTTAGGGAACTAGGTATGTTTAACCTGGAGAAGCAAAGGTTAAGAGGGGGCATGGTGGGTATGTTTAAATATTTGAAGGGGTGTCATATTGAGGATGAAGCAAGCTTGTTTTCTGTTGCTCTAGAGCAGGGATAGGCAACCTAAGGCCCGGGGGCCAGATGCAGCCCCCTGAGGCCTTTGGACCGGCCCTAGGCCAGTCCTGCTGCCGCCGTTGCCCCCCGCCACCACCGCCGCCCGCCATGATGCTATTGATTATTGTTGTTACTCTCGTTTTCGGGGTTTTCTTGGCAAAATTTCCACAGGGGTTTTGCCATGGCTTTTCTGAGGCTGAGAGAGTGTGCATGCATATATTTTTTTAAATTTTTAATTTTTTTTTAATTTTTAATTTTATTTTTATTTATTTATTTATTTTTGGTGCTTCAGCCCCCCCCCCAATTGTCTGAGGGACAGCAACCCGGCCCCTGGCTCAAAAAGGTTGCCTACCCCTGCTCTAGAGACTAGGACATGGAGCAATGGATTCAAAATACAGGAAAAGAGATTCCAACTCAACATAAGGAAGAATTTCCTGACAGTAAAAGCTCTTTGACAGTGGGATACGCTGCTTTGGAGGGTGGTCTTCCTTCTTTGGAGACTGTTTTTAAAAAAGGATGGCCATCTGTCATAGGGACTCCCATCCAAGTCCTCCCACACGGCAGAAGGAGGTTGGACTGTATGGCCCTTGGGGTCTCTTCCAACACTAGGATTCTAGGATTCAATAAGACAGAGTTCCAAGAGGCTATGGGGTGGCCCTCTGTGAGGCTGTATCTTGGATCCAGGCCAGGATCCACTGCTCTGACACACAGGAAAGGGGGAATGGGGGCCAGGCCAACAGCAGTCATGAGGGTCAGCGGCCCAGGGTCAAGCCAAGCTCTTTGCATAGAGGGGGCTGCGGTTGATTCAAGAACCCCCCCCCCCAGACTGGAGAGGGGTTACAAGAGATGGGGGGGCTGAGGTGCCAGTTGTTGGTCCCAGCAGAGGCCTCAGAAGGAGCAGGAGACCCCCCCCCATGGCAGCCATGGGGGGGGGGAGAAAGGTGCTTCTCTAGGGAGAGCAAGGCAACTTCTGCACAGTGTCACAGAGGCTTCACCTGCGTTGGGGGCAGACAGGTACCCCAGGGCAGCCTGCAAGCCCCCTTTTCCTAAGGAGACCCCAAGGCAGCCACGGGGGGGAGGGGAGGTGCATCCCCAGCCTTTAGGGAGGATGAGCCCCATCGCTGGGAATGGGGAAACGGTTTCTCTTCCACCTTGCTGTCCTGACAAATGTCATCCACAAATCTCTTTGGTGGGGTGGGGGGCATGGGTATTGTAGGGCGATGTGGACACCTTGTGTGCCTTTAGCTCCATCCCTTGCCAGCCCCCAAAGCAAGCAGGCTCCCTTTGGGAAATGCCACCGTTTCCACAGAAGGAAGTCCCTCCCATGGGGGCCACTCGGATCAGGCCCTGCAGAGGTTAGTAATTCCTCGCCCCCCCCCCCCCAGGATATCGCATCCAGGAAACACAAAGCGCTGGTCAAACTGGGGGGGCAGCCACTTTATTAGCAACAGTCACAGTCCTGCAAGAAATGAGTCTGCCCCCTTGGGCTGAGAGTGAAGCTCAGCCCCACACAACTGGGCTCGGTTCTTTGAAAAGAAAAATGTCCAAGTGTCCAGCAGATGCTGTTGTCCCAGGAATGGTCCATCAGGAACGTCCCAGCCCAAGTGCTAGAGGCCCCCTTGGCCTGCCTGAGGCCATAGACCTGGGACTCTAAAGGCCATCCCAGCTGCCCCTTCTCCTGTGCTGGACATCGATGGGGGATGGATGAGGCCGTCCGCACTAGGACCTCTTGGCTTTCCTCCGCTGGGTGGTCCAGAGCAGGACGGAGAGGCTGGCAGTGATGGCTCCCAAAGTCCCAAAGAAGGGCAGGTAAGGGAAGGTGCCCTGCAAGGGAAAGACAAGTCAGAGGGTATCATTTACACCCCACTAAGTCAACCCCCTCCCAAAAAAAGGTCACTTTCAAGGACGGGGGGGAGGGGGAGGAGAGGCAAGCTGGACCTAAGGTCCCCCCAGCATGCCCATGAGAGAGAATTTGGCCTCTGAATCGAGGGGTCGCTCTTGAGACAAGAGATGCCTGGTTTGCATCTCTTGTGGTCACTCTTGTCCCTGGACATTAGAGCCATCTCCTCCAGAACAGCCCCTTGGGCCAGCTGCAGTCTGCCTGGAGTGGTTCCGGTGCTGCTGCTGCTGCTGCTGCTGCTGCTAAAGGGGAGGCTGAAGGATGCCAGTTCTGTCCATCCCACTGGACCCCAGGGCCTTAGGGAAAGCCCTTCACAGCTGCTCCCTCCCTCCAGCCCCTTCCGTCAAGTACCAACTGCCTCTGAAAAGCCCCCATCCCTGCCTCCCCAGGTCCAACTCACCTGGCGCAGGCACTTGTAGCCATGGAAGGGGCTAACACACAGGCACTGGGGCAAGCCAGGCCCATCGGGGGCACAGAGGGAGTCCTCTGGGCACAGCCAGCCTGCAGTAAGGGCAAGACAGGGACAAGGTGAGCTGGAGGGGACCCCCTTTCTCTCTGCTCCCCCTCCTGCCATGCTCAGCATTAGCACTCAGCTCCCAGCCCCTTGTCAGGCCCTTCTTGCCCCCTCGGTCTCTTTGGCCTCCTCCTTCCCATAGCAGCTGCCCCTAGGACACATCGGGAAGGACTGCATTGTTGGAGGCAAATACCTGCTTCGATACTTCCCCCTCCCTAACAGCAACAAACCCTGACAAAGCCTTTGGGGATTTCTGCCCCAGCAGGCCTAAATTCGCTGCTGGGCCAAAGTGCTCCAAATGGCACATGCCAGAAGCCAAGCCCTGACCAGAGGGAAGAGCCCTGTCCTCTTGAGGGATCACAGCCCAAGGCCGCCACATCCCCTCCTTGGCCCCAGTCCAGCTGCCTCTGGAAGAAAGGGATCTGGAGAAGAGACAAGAGCTCTGCTAGGCCAGAAGTCCTGCAGCACCTGCTGCCATGCCAGGCAAAAGAAGTGGACCCACTCTGGGACTCCCCTCTTGCCCATCGCTGCCTCCTACTCCAATCCATCATCCTGCAGCCGATGCCCTCCAGAGGGTCCTTTGCCTCCTGCTCTGTGCTGTGAGGCTACAGCAGTCTCCACAAGGAACTCTGGTGGCTCCCCAAATCCATTCCCCACCTGCTGCCCCCCATCCTCAGGCCACTCTTTGGGAGCCCCACAGTGCAAGCTCCAAGCCAAGCATTCCCCTCCGCACCTAGTCCAGTCGAGCCATTGCAGGGGTTCCTCTGGCCTTGGCAGACCCGGCTGCTCCCTTGGACAGAGGTGCTGTTCCATCCTTCGCTGCCCCCGGGGCAGTCCAGCTTTGGAGGCAGAACTCTGCAGACCAGGAAGGATTCTTTCAGGGTCTGGCAGGAGACGGCGGGGCAAGGCCTAGTGAGCCCACCCACCCCCAGCAGGACCCAGAAGCCAAGCGTGCGGACACCTGCCCAGCTGCAAGGGGGGTGCTGGACAGCTCCAAGCAGCTTTGCACAGCCCTCCCTTGCATGTTTTTTGCCACCCTCCAGTCCAAGGGACTTCCTGCCATAACCGCTTCCACTAAGGAGTGCAGGTGGCCCAAGTCCAGGATCTGGACCCAGCTCCCTCCACACCACTCACAGGGTCTCCAGGTGAGAAAATCCCCGGAAGGCCTCCATGGGGAGAGGTTCCAATGGGTTATCACTCAGATCACTGCAAGAAGAAGAGGAGGAAAGCGCATTCAGGCTCTGAGCCAAGCTCCCCCTCCTGACCTGTGAAAGACTTATGGCATTGCACACTTTCCCCCAGATCTGACCACCCTGTGATGACCCAAATCTAACAGTACTAGGGTGACTTGTCCCTTCCTATCCCGAAAAACGGATGCCACACCTACAACCCAGACTTCAAGCGCCTCCCATCCACCCCCAAAAACCTGCACTCCAGGGTTGTCCCTTCCCAGAACGACATGCGTGAACCCAGCAGTGGTCTGCTATGAACCTTTTACAGGAGCTAAGAATGGCCTGGAAGGTGGTCCCTGCCTATTGGGATCTGGAGCTGTTTCGGTATTTAGGCTTCAGTCCACAAATGTGTGTCTGTGTCTTCAAGGAACCTGATCCCATCGGATCTTGGAAGCTAAGTGGGGTCAGCTCTGGTTAGTACTGGGGGGGGGGGACTGCCAATGAATACCAGGTGCTGTGCACCACATTTTGCAGGAAGGAAGTGGCAAAACCACCTCTGAGGTGTTTTTGCCTAAGAAAACCCTTTGAGATGAATGGAGTCACCATAAGTCAACACTCAGAGGTGCTCTGGCCACTTCCTTCCTGGACAATGTAGGCTACAATACCTGGTATTTGTTGGCAGTCTCCCCTCCAAGTACTACTAATCAGGGATGATCATGCTTGGCTTCCACGATCAGGCAGGATCTGGTGCCTGTAGTATATTTAGTCCTATTTGCGCACAAACTCCAGCACTGCAGCCCACTCCTTCGGGATTGGACTCACAAACTGTCCTCCCTCCCTCCCCTGCCTGTCTGCATGAAGGACTTCCAGGAGGTCTCTAATGGCCAGAGGTTCCCCCTTCCTCCTCCCCCACCTGCATGAAGGGGGCCTTCCGGGGGGCCCTAATGGCCAGAGACCCCTCTTCTGGTCCTGCATCTTGCAAGAGGAGCCACTCAGCAGCTGAAGAGCGACCTGGACTCACATGATGATGGCGGTGCTGGCCTCCTGGAAGCTGGAGCAGAGTCTGTGCAGGGAGCAGTTCCCCAGGTCCAGCCTAGAGGTCAAGAGGAAGACACAGCTGCCTGAGATTAGCCAGAGTTCCCCCCTCCTGCCCAATTCAGCTTCCCTGCGGAGGAGGAGAAGGAGGGCATTTGGGGCTGGACACTTTCATGTCCAGGGCAGTGGGCAGTGAACTTGTGGAGGCAGAAATGTGGCACCAGTAAGCTGCTAGTGGGCAAGGCAGGCAACACTGTGCTGCAGTGATCTAGACTTTTTAAAGAGGACAACACTACCTGACAGATCACAGCCTGTCTGTGAAACCATACGGGAAGCAAACAATGTGCCAGAGGTGTAGACTCTGCCAATTGGAGTGGGCTGACTCTGTTGTCTTCCATCTGCATTCCTACCTCTCTATGACCCCCTCCCATGCATTACAAATGCATCGTCTGGCCTTGGAGTGAAAGGCAGGCCCAGCTCCATCAGGCCTAGCCTATAGTAAGAATACAAGCCCTCCCTCCAGTCCATCTGCCATGGTCCAGGCCTCAGAGAGAGAGACAAACCGCTGGACTTATTCCCCTTCCCCACTGCCATTCCCTTCTCCCTTTGGGTCATGTCTTTTTAGATGTAAGCCTGAGGGGCAGGGAAATGTCTAATTAACTATCTGTAAGATGTTCTAAATAAATAAAATAAAATAAATCACTCCTACTTTCCATGCCTTATGAGGAGAAATTTAAGATGTAATTTTAACTGTTGTAAGCCGCCCCGATTGTTTTTAACAGAGGACCGGGGTATAAATAAAGTTTATTATTATTATTATTATTATTATTATTATTATTATTATTAAGGAGCTGGGTAAGCTTAGCCTGGAGAAGAGACAGTTAAGAGGTGATATGATAGCCATGTTAATAAGTATTTGAAGGGATGTCATCATATTGAGGATGGAGCAAGCTTCTTTTCTGCTGCTCCAGATAATCGGACCTGGAACAATGGATGTAAACTACAGGGAAAGAAAATCCACCTAAATATTAGAAAGAGTTTCCTGACATGTGAAGCCGTAGGCTTTCATGCCCAGCATCCATAGTTTTTTGTGGGCTTTTTGGGCTGTGTGGCCATGTTCTAGGAGAATTTCCTGACAGTAAGGGCTCTGCCACAAAGAGGCCTGTGTCCTCATTGGAATGGAGACATATTGGATTGCAAAAGAGGGATCCCTGTTGAGATGCAAAGGGGTTTTAATATTCTTGGACTAGGAAAATCTCCCTATAGCCACATCATGGCCAGGAGGAGGAGGAGGAAGAGGATCCTGCTTGCAAAAGATATCCTCCCTCTCCACCATATACTGCCATCTTAACTAAAGACTGAAACAACATGTAGGCATCTGGCTAACATCTCCAATTGCTTTTTCTTCTCTTTGGTTTGTAACATCTTGCCTGATGAAAAGAAGCCCATGGAGTTTCGAAAGCTTGCAACAAATATATTGTGCATTTCAGTTGGCCAAGAAAGGTATCACTGATGGATTTTTCTTTGAATTTGCTAAATGGCCAAGCCTTGCATGTTGACAGTAAGGGCTGTTCTACAGTGGAAGACACCTTGCCCTTGGAGGGTAATGGAGTCTTCTTCTTAAGAGGTTTTCAAACAGAGGCTGGATGGCCATCTTTCAGGGGTGCTTTAATTGGGAGTTTCTGCAAGGCAGAATGGGTGGCCCTTGGGGTCTCTCCCGACTCTAGGAATCTATATATTTACGTATATATATGTATACACACACAAACATACTTAAAAGCCAGCATGGTGTAGTGGTTTGAATGTTGGACAATGACTCTTTAAACAGAGGCTGGATGGCCATCTGTTGGGGATGCTTTGATTGAGAGTTGCTGCATGGCAGAAGAAGGGGGTTGGACTGGATGGCCCTGGGGGTCTCTTCTAACTCTAGGATTCTATGATTCTATGGGCAATGGTGTCACAACAGATGCAAGCTCCAGGAAAAGAGATTCCAGCTCAACATTAGGAGGAACTTCCTGACAGTAAGGGCAGTTCGACAGTGGAACACACTCCCTCAATGGAGATTTTGGTGGAGTCTCCTTCTTTGGAGGTCTTTAAGCAAAGGCTGGACAGCCATCTGTCAATGGGGATGCTTTGATTGGGAGTTCCTGCATGGCCCTTTTTTGGGGGGCTCTTCCAACTCTATGATTGTAAGAACTTCTTGACAGTAAGAGATGTTTGGCAGTGTGAGATGCTGCCTCAATGGAGTGAAATGGAGCCTCCTTCTTTGGAGTTCTTTAAACAGAGGCTGGGTGGCCATCTGTCAAAGGGGATGCTTTCATCGGAAGTTCCTGCATGGCAGAATGGGGTTGGACTGGATGGCCCTTGGGGGTCTCTTCCAACTCTATGGTTCTATGAATGGGAGATGCTGCTTGAGTGGGGTGTAATGGAGCCCCCTTCTTCGGCGTTCTTTAAACAGAGGCTGGGCGGCCATCTGTAAAAGGGGGTGCTTTGGTGGAGAGTTCCTGCATGGCAGAAGCCGTGGCCCTTTTTGGGGTCCAGGGTTCTCTGATCCCGGGGAGACTCACCCCACCACCGTCGGCGTCTCCCCTTCCTCCAGGCAGCACCGGCCCCTCAGCGACGCTCCCGCGGCCCTCCCCGCGCAGAAGGCGGCCACCGCGGAGCCCTTCCTGGCCGCCGGAGCCGCGGAGCAGCAGCCCTCGCAGAGCCGGAGGGGGAAGGAGGAGGTCCCTGCGAGGACCGCGGCCAGGAAGGCCAGAAGGAGCGGCAGCGCGGGAGGCGCTCCGGCCGAGAAGGGCCAGCTGGGCGCGGCCATCTTGGCTCCCTCACGTGACAACCGGAGAGCGAGCCGCGGTCACGTGGCGCCAGGATGAGGCGACGGAGCACACGCCTTTGCGTCACGCGGCCGTCGCCACGGCAACGGGGCCCGATGAACCTGCCTCCAGGGGGCAAAGGCCTGGCACAGGGGTAGGCAACCTTTCCCCTTTAAGGGCCGAGGGACTACAGCTCCCAGAAGCCTCAGCCATGTTGGCCTCTAATAGCTCCTGGGATTCTGGGAGCTGAAGTCCCTCGGCCCTTAAAGGGGAAAGGTTGCCTATCCCTGGGAAGGATGGATCCCTCCGAGGGTCTCCGAAAGGAAAGGGAAAAGAAGCGCCTGGAAGTAATGACCAGCCTCAGCCTCAGCCGCCATTCTCTCTCTGTCTCTCTCTCCCAAAGGAAGAAGCCTCCATCGGATGTTAAAGGGAAAGGCTCCCCCCCCCCCCCAGGGTAGGCAACCTTTCCCCTTGAAGGGCCGAGGGACTTCAGCTCCCGGAATCCCAGGAGCTATTGGCCAACATGGGACTATTGGCCAACATGGCTGAGGCTTCTGGGAGCTGAAGTCCCTCCTTGGCCCTTAAAGGGGAAAAAAGGTTGCCTACCCCTGAAATTTCTAAATCTAAGAAGATTTGATGGATGGAAAGCAAGCAGGACAGGCGTGGCCAGGGCCCATCGGAGTGCGTCCGGAGGGCAAAGGTCATTGAGGAGGAAGGCCAGAGAGGCTGGCTGCAGCCCTTAGCTTTTGCCTGAGCCTCTCCTCTCCTCTTCGTCCTCCCTGAGGGCAAAAGGGGAGGGAACCAGGACATTTCAAAAGCAGGTGAAAAAGTGGGATGGATGGCAGAGGCTTCGTGGGGCCTGTCCCTGCCAGTCTGGGAGAGTTGAATGGCACGCTGAATGTGCCCAGAGCCTGTGCCCTCCTCCCCCGAATGCCTGACCATGGAAGGCCGGGCGCTTGGCCACTCTTTCCCAGCCAAGGTCCAGCTGGACGCAGGGCCCAAGGCAGGCAGGCAGGCAGGCGGGGAGAAAGAAGAAGGTGGCCAGGGCAGGTAGACTGCCTTGGGACACAAAGGTCCACACAGGTGTGACTGAGGAGAACTGCTGACCCCTCATCCTTCAGCCGAAATGGTTCCCAGGGCATTCAGTCAGTCATTCATTCATTCCACTTAATGCGCTGCTTTTTATCCAACAGTACTTAAAAAGCTTATGAAAACAACAATGCTTTCAAAGAAAAGTCCAGCAGCTTATTAACAGCTGGCTTATTTCTTGCAATACAGCCATTTATTTCCCCAAAGCCTTTCAGAATAAAAAGGGTCTGGATGGTGGAAAGGAGGGATTGCAGCCTGGCTTCCCCCAGGAAGAGGCTCCAGAGCTTAGGAGCAGCCACCAAGAAGGCCCCCTCTCATATCCTCATCCCCCCCTCCCCCCGGGGCCTTGGGCCTGAGAGAGGAGCTCCCAGAAGACCTTGTGGTCAAGGCTTGTGGGGGAGAATAGCCTGGGCTCTTTGCAGATTTCCTTTGACTCAAACGGGGACAATCAGGAGTCTGTTGCAAGAAAGTGTTGCAGCTTAGCCTCCGGTGAAGCCCTCCATCTGCACAGAGGTCCCATCCATTCTGACCAAGAGAAGGCCTTGCGTGGAGACCAAGCGGAGGGGGGTCCAGGGAGAAAGGGACCCTCTCTTTCCCCTTCTTCTCTTCTCTTCTCTTCTCTTCCTCCTCCCTCCCTTGCCCCTTGCACTGGAGGCATGATCTTCCCTGGGAGGGGGGTTCCATCTGCTGGGCCCCACCTGGACTGGCAGGAAACAGGCAAGCTGACCTAGAATCACAGAATCATAGAATCATAGAGTTGGAAGAGACCACAAGGGCCACCCGGTCCAACCCCATTCTGCCATGCAGGAACTCCCGATTAAAGCATCCCCGACAGATGGCCATCCAGCCTCTGCTTAAAGACCTCCAAGGAAGGAGACTCTACCTGTGGACCTGTCCAGCAGCCCCAGGAGGCGGAAGGGCATTGCAGGTCATCAGGGCTTGGGCTGCTCTGTTGGGCACCTGGGGACGCCCACCTGGCAGTTATATTGCTAAAGGGAGAGATGGCTCTGGGTAGCCTTCTTCAAAGGCAGCCCCGGGAGGAGAGGCCATGGCAGTAGTCTGGTCCGGGAGGTTCTCATAGCATGGACAATGGTGGCCAGCAGCCATCCCTGTGCAGGAGAACTACAGAAGCCATTTGGCCCTCCCATGGCAAAGCTGGGTCCTGGTGGAGACCTGGCCGTGAGCCAAGGGCCCTCTCGCAGGACACAGGTATCCCACTGCATCATAAGGGCCATGGCTGCATCCTATGGGATCCTGGCTTTGTAGCTTGGTGGGGCCCTAGAGATTTCTGGCAGAGAACTCTACATTTTTGTTATTGCTAACTGCCTTTGAGTCAGTCTCGACTCAGGTGACCCTGTGGATGATGGGACCCCTCCAAGCCCCCCCGTCCTCCACTGTTCTCTTTAGGTCCTGTGACCTCCTGAATAGAGTCCATCCATCCATCTTGCAGTCCTCCTCTCTTTCTATCACCTTCTCCCTTTCCTAGCATCATTGCCTTTTCCAGTGCTTCCTGCCTTCTCATAATGCGGCCAAAGTACATCAGCCTCAGTTTGATCATCTGGCTTCCAAGGAGATTTCTGGCTTGATTCATTTCTTTGTCTTTTTGACCATCTGTGGCATCCTCAGCGCTCTCCTCCAGCACCACGTCTCAGACGAGTTTATTTCCTTCCTATCCTCTTTCTTCACTGTCCAGTTCTCGCATCCATACCTGGCGACAGGGAACGCAATGGCTTGTAGGATTCTAACTCTGGGACTGTGGTGCATATCTTCGCTCTTTAGCATCTTGTCCAGTTCTTTTATGGCTGCCCTTCCCATTCTTAGTCATCGTCTTATCATTCTGATCAATCATCAGTCATTATTCTGATCAATGTTTGATTTCCAGGTATGAGAACTTTTTTACTGTTTCAATTTCCTCATTGTCTAGGTTGAATCTGCGTACATCTTCTGTGGTCATTATTTTTGTTTTCTTTATGTCCAGCAGTAAGCCTGCCTTTGCACTTTTATCTTTGACCTTCCTTAGTAGTACTCTAAATTCCCTCCCCTAAACTACAAATCCCAGGCTTCTATAGGATGCAGCTATGGCAGTTAAAGAGCATCTATGGTACTATAACTGTGTTCCTTTCCCTTTCCCTTTGGGCACTGCCTTCCTCAATCTGTTGCCCCCAGATGTCTCTGACAAGTATTTCCGACATTGGCTGTCTGAATAATAATAATAATAATAATAATAATAATAATAATTATTATTATTATTATTTATGTATTTATATCCCACCCCTCTGAATACGCAACCGGGGTGTATATTAAAAAGCATCAAGGTGGAGGGGATTCTTTGGTCACGGTGGTGCTGGGGAGGTACAGATATGGACTGGGCACCCATTCCCTCCAACTCTCCTGAATTGGCAGGGACCATCCAGATTAATCCTCTGCCATCCCACTTTGTCAGCTGCTTGTAAAATGTCCCAGTTTCCCTTTCCTTGGCTCACATTCCCCTTTGTCCTCAGCTTCCTTCCTTCCTTCTCATCCCGCAGCAAGCTTCAACTCTATGCCACCATCCCAGCAGCTGCAGGAGGGACCCAGTCACTCAGCACAGCATCCCCAGCGGAGACATCTTCCTTCCCTCACACAGCCACACCTTGCCATGGGAAGTAGATCATTGACAAAGTGTTTTAGGAGCCAGGCAAGAACTGCATACAGGCAGACTTTGCTCGCCCCTCCTGAGAGGCCACAGCCTTCCTCAGGCGGCTTCTCTGGTGGGAGAGGCAGCAAAGCATTTCCTCCTTGGCACCTGTCTGGCTGTGCAAGGAAGCTTGCCAGGTGGGCAAACTCCTTTCTAGAGTCTGCAGCATCCTATGAGGCCATCAGGGAAACCAGCATCTTGGAGACATGGAGGAACAGGTCTTGTTCCTGGACTGGCACACAGTCCCTCCCTTGGACCAGCCTCTCTTGCTTGTCGGCTCTGCCAGCCTGCCCAGCCCCTGAAACTCCAGATCGCCCTTCTGAAGCTCTGCTAGCACCATTCAGGAGGCACATGCTGTTCCTTGCACCCTAACCAAGGGACCATTGCTATGAGCATGTGCAGAGGGCATGAAGGAATTTGTATTATGAGGCTCACTCTGGGTTGCATGTGCAAACCAGGCACACAGACTCAGGGCTGCAGTCCTGCCTCTCATGCCCAAGGGTCAAATGTGTCCACTGAAATGGCTGAAATCAAGATATGCTATGTCTACAGCATTCCCTTCATCTCCCAAGCTGGTAATTTTATCCAAAAAAGAGATCAGATTTGTCTGGCATGACTTGTTTTTGAGAAACCCATGTTGACTTTGAGTGATTATGGCATTCCCTTCTAAATGTTCACAGACTCTCTGTTTAATTAACTGTTCTAGGATCGTTCCCGGTATTGATGTCAGATGAACTGGGGGATAGTTGTTGGGATCCTCTTTTTCCCCCTTTTTGAAGATGGGGACAATGTTTGCCCTCCTCCAGTCTGCTGGGACTTCTCCTGTTCTCCAGGAGTTCTCAAAGATTATTATTGCCAGTGGCTTTGAGATTACATTTGCCAGTTCTTTTAATATCCTTGGATGTAGTTCATCTGGTCCTGGAGACTTAAATTCATTTAGGTTAACCTTTAGGTATTCCTGTACCTCCTCTTTACTTATTCTGTGCTGCATTTCCCCTATTGTGTCCTCTGCTCCATTTTCCTCAGGTTGAACACCTTTTCCTTTTGGGAGAAGACTGAGGCAAAGAAGGCGTTGAGTAGTTCTGCCTTTTCTCTGTCTCCTGTTAGCATTTTTCCATCTTCCCTGCGCAGTGGCCCTACCATTTCCTTCTTCTTTCTTTTGCTATGGACATACCCCAAAAAGCCCTTTTTATTGTCCTTAACCCCTCTAGCAAGCCTGAGCTCATTCTGTGCTTTGGCTTTCCTGACTTTAGCCCCACATGTGCTAACTATTTGTCTGAATTCCTCTTTAGTGATTTCCCCTTTTTTCCATTTCTTGAACATGTCCCTTTTAAAACTTTGCAAAATTGAAATGACAGAACATTAAGAAGTGCCTTTTGGAATGACTGAGAGGGTTGTTTTTTATGCCATGGGAGGATAAAAGGAAGTGGATCATCATATTAATTAATATAGTAATACATTTATTTATTTTATATGCTGCCTTTCTCCTGGAGTGTGAGGGACCCAAGGCATCTCACAGAAGGAAATCAATTAAAATCTACCAAAACAATTTTAAACACAAACATTACAGTGGAACCGACTGCCCTGGAGGGTGGTTGCCTTTCCTTTGGAAGTCTTTAAAGAGAGATGGATGGCCATCTTTCAGGAGTCCTTCAGCTATGGATTTCATGAACTGAAACAACAGCAGCAGCAGCAGCAGCAACAATATTTATTTCTTATACCCGCCTTTTGCCTTGGCAATCAAGGCGGCTTACAAGTACAAATGCAGATTAAAAACATACAATACTCCCCTTAAAACTAAATACAATGAAGAAGAATTCCTGCATGGCCGGGGGTTGTGCTAGAGGACCCTTGGGATCCCTTTCAGCTCTATCATTCTGTGATTCTTCAGCCACGGTTAATCATTGCCTCGGGCCTTCTTGTTTCACAGCAAAGTTGTCAGGTCCAGGCCACAGGGCAAAGTGCTAACACTTCACTGCCTTTGTACAAATGCAGAGTATTATGTGACCCTGTCTGGAATAATGTTTTTTAAAAGGATAATGCAGACCTGGAGAAGTTGCTGCAAGGTGCAGAGGAAATGCTCCAGGTCTATTTAGCTCAGAAAAATGGGAGGCATGGCAGAGCAGCCTCATGCGGCTTAGGGGAAGGAAACCAGGAGACCCCTTTTTTCCCAGTTCGGCCGTCCAGCGAAGCTGAATGGCCGGAGCGTCCGGAAAGTCAGATAAAAGCAAAGACTCCTTTCTCAGACGGAGCTTTGTTGTTGTTGTTAACTGCCTTCGCATCAGTCTGGACCCATGGCAGTGACCCTCTGGATGAGAGCTCTCCAGGCCCCCTCGACTGTCCTCCACTGCTCTGCCCAGCTCCTGCAAACTCATATTCGTGGTCTCTTTAAGTCCATCCATCTGGCATGTGGCCTTCAGTGGGAAATGCTGCCACAAGGTCTTGTGATGGCTGCCAAGCGGGAGGGGTTCCCAAGGTGGTTTTGGAGAAGTTTCCCGAGGAGGAGGGGGCCTCTGTCAATGGCCAGTAGTCGGGAGGGCCAGGTGGCCCTTCCAGTACCAGGCCAGGATGCCCCTCTGCGGATGACGTGGCAAAGGGTGCAGTTGCCCACCTTGTGCCCTGCTGGGGGGCTTCTTTCCCAGGAGGGGCAAAGGGTTGCCCATCTTCCCTGCCCCACTGACCACTCTCTGGGTGGTAGCTGGTGGCAGAGGGGCCTGGCCTGGAGTGACCGAAGCTGCCCAGCAGGAAAACTGCCTGCCCCCCCCCCCCCCACACTTACGTTTGGCACTTAAAAGTGATGGAGGTGGTGGGCTGTAAGAAAGAAGGCGGCCAGTCCATGTGAGTCCATCAAGAAAATAAGATTTCTTTTTAACTTTCTCCTAAAAAGTTTCAATTAATCTGCTTACACATGCTTTAGTTAATCTGCTTTTAATGTTTTCAACCTGTACTTTTAAAATCCACGCTATTTTTAGCCACCATCTCTCTCTCTCTCTCTCTCCCATCCGTTTTGGCAGAGAGAGAGAGAGAGAGAGAGGCTGGGTGAAAACCTAATCAATAATTTCATATGTATTCACAGAAGCTACTCTAGAAAACCCTTGCCCTCCAAAAAGAGGACAGCAAGCCGAGGGCCTTTTTACTCTCTACAATTGGAGGTATTCCTCAGTTTTTCAAGTCTAACAGGTGTGGCTTGGGAGTTCATGGAATCCATGACAAACATGGGCCTATCCCAATTGGTCGTCGGGCCCACGCATTGTGTGGGCCATATCCTCGATGCGGACTTTAGTACGGAGCAGGAATATCCGTGGGCGGAGGTTACTAAAACCACCACATTGTCATGGACGGATCACTTCCTGGTCAAGACTGACCTAAGAACCACTGACCGCCCCTCTGGGGGTGGTGGACCTATTAGAATGGTCTGCCCTCGAAGGCTAATGGAACCAATTGGATTCCAGAAAGCCTTAGAGGGTCTAACGGTTGGGAATGCCAGTGATTCGGTCGAAACTTTGGTTAACACCTAGAACACCAATCTTACCAAGACTATCGACACAATCGCTCCCAAGCGTCCTTTCCAACCCACTTCCAACCAAAAGCCATGGTATACAGCAGAGCTTAGGAAGATGAAGTGGGCTGGACAACGACTAGAGCGCAACTGGCAGAGAACTCGACTCTTATCTGACAAGACTCATCATATACGATATGGGGGACACCTGGCTGAATGAGACTACGTGTGAAAGGGATCTAGGAATCCAGGTGGACCACAAGTTGAACATGAGTCAACAGTGCGATGCAGCAGCTAAAAAGGCCAATGCAATTTTAGGCTGCATCAATAGAAGTATAGTGTCTAGATCAAGGGAAGTAATAGTGTCACTCTATTTTGCTTTGGTCCGGCCTCACCTGGAATACTGTGTCCAGTTCTGGGCACGACAATTCAAAAAGGATGTCGAGAAACTGGAGCGTGTCCAAAGGAGGGCAACTAAAATGGTGAAGGGTCTGGAAACCAAGTCCTATGAGGAACGACTTAGGGAGCTGGGGATGTTTAGCCTGGAGAAGAGAAGGTTAAGAGGTGATATGATAGCCATGTTTAAATATTTGAAGGGATGTCATACTGAGGATGGAGCAAGTTTGTTTTCTGCTGCTCCAGAGACTAGGACCCGAAACAATGGATGCAAGCTGCAAGAAAAGAGATTCCACCTCAACATTAGGAGGAACTTCCTGACAGTAAGGGCAGTTCGACAGTGGAAGACACTCCCTCAATGGAGATTTTGGTGGAGTCTCCTTCCTTGGAGGTCTTTAAGCAGAGGCTGGATGGCCATCTGTTGGGGATGCTTTGATTGGGAGTTCCTGCATGGCAGATTGGGGTTGGACTGAATAGCCCTTGTGGTCTCTTCCAACTCTATGATTCTATGATTCATAGGAACTTTCTTTGGTCCTATAGAGAGGCAATACGTGCAGCGCAGAGATCCTTCTCCTCTGCACGTATTGCGCCTGCAGAGTCCCATCCAGCAGAACTGTTTAGGGTGGTGAGGGAGATGACGCAGGTACCTCCTGCGCAGAACCCTCTACTTAACTCGACAATGGCCTACTGTGACGCGTTTAACAACTTTTTTGCAGATAAAATCTCTCAGATGAAAGCCAACTTAGATGCCAGTGTTTTGACAGAAACAATTGACAGAAACGGTGTCCAGCGACTCCGTTAATGAAATTATCCTGGATCAGTTTCAATCTGTGAGTACCGATGACGTGGGCAAGCTCCTTGGAGTGAGGAAAACAACCTGCCCTCTTGACCCTTGCCCATCATGGCTGGCTGTCCGGGGGGGGGGGACGCATTGAGGATGTTCCTTATGGACATCATCAACGCATCCTTCAGGGAAGGTCATATGCCATCTTGTCTGAAGGAAGGAAAAAAACCTTCCCTGGACCCTCTGGATATGAACAACTATAGGCCAGCCTCTTTGCTACCATTTCTGAGCAAAGTGATTGAGACGGCGGTTGCTCTTCAACTCCAAGCTGTCTTGGATGAAACCGATTATCTAGACCCATTTCAAACCGGCTTCAGGACAGGCTTTGGGGTTGAGACTGCCATGGTTGCCTTGGCCGACGATCTGCGTTTGAGCATCGACAGAGGTAGTGTGACCCTGTTGGTGCTCCTAGACCTCTCAGCGGCTTTCGATACGATAGACCATGGCATCCTCTTGGGCCGCCTGAGGGGGTTAGGAATTGGAGGCACTGCATTGCAGTGTTTCCGGTCCTTCCTCTCGGGCAGATCTCAGAGGGTGAGGCTCGGGGACAGTTGCTCCGCAAAAAAGGAGCTCACATGCGGCATCCCTCAAGGCGCCATTCTGTCCCCGATGCTGGAGAGATCATTCGGAGTCATGGGGCGGTGTGTTATCAGTATGCTGACGACACCCTGATATATTTCTCCATGTCTCGGTCCTCAGCTATATGGCGTCTCTCCTCTCAATGACTGTCTTAGAGCGGTAATGGACTGGATGAGGAAAAACAGATTAAGACTGAATCCAGATAAAACGGAGGTACCAATAGTAGCAGCCCTGAAACTAGGTATCCAGACAAGATGGAGGTGCTCACGGTAGCGGCCCCGAAACCAAGAGTTGGGTTGCAACCTCCAGTCCTGGACGGGGTCACACTCTCCACGAAGGACTGTGTTCGCAGTCTGGGGGTGCTCCTGGACTCGGCGCTCCAGATGTCAAATCAGGTGAAAGCGATGGTCAGGAGCGCCTGTTATCAGCTTTGGCTGATTTGCCATCTGCGCCCTTTCCTGGAAGTAAGGGATCTTGAAATTGTGGTACATGCGCTGGTGACCTCTCGTCTTGATTTCTGCAATGCGCTCTACATGGGGCTACCCTCGTGCTTTGTCCGTGAATGTGGAAAAACTGCAAATAACAAAAATGCTATGTTTTGAACCAGAGAGAACACCTCTCTAGGAATCTCTAGTCCTCCAGGGCAACTCTGTGGTCAACATCTGCCAGACACTGACCATAGAGTTGGAATAGCTGCAAATGCCTAGTGGAGTGTCCTCTCTAGGAACCTCTAGGTCCTTCAGTGAGACTTTTGGTTAAAGTTGACCATAGAGTTTGCGCTGGAGGACCTACATATGAGGTGGATGATAAGAAATATTGAAAAAGATATTAAAAATATAGTGCTATAGTATTCAATATATGCCAATTGTAATTGCTAGAAATGTGCTTTTGACTTTTGCCCCCAGAACCCTTTGCTAAAGACCTCTGCTATAATGCTGACAACTGCTTATGCGTTTGGAGACCTTGCATAGCTTCCTTGCTTCAATAGCGATCTTCCTGTTCTTTGTACAAGTTAGATAAAGAGGGAATGGCCAAGGTCTGATAAACAGATAGATCACAAAGTTCTGTATGAATGGATAAGTAACCATTTGTGACAGGGGTAGGCAACCTTTCCCCTTAAGGGCCAAGGGACTTCAGCTCCCAGAAGCCTCAGCCATGATGGCCAATAGTCCCATGTTGGCCAATAGCTCCTGGGATTCTGGGAGCTGAAGTCCCTTGGCCCTTAAAGGGGAAAGGTTGCCTACCTCTGCCTCAGAGTGTGGTGGAGTCTCTGTCTTTGGAGGTCTTTAAACAGAGACTGGGTAGCCATCCACAGGGGTAGGCAACCTGTTTTCCCCTTTAAGGGCCGAGGGACTTCAGCTCCCAGAAGCCTCAGCCATGTTGGCCAATAGTCCCATGTTGGCCAATAGCTCCTGGGATTCTGGGAGCTGAAGTCCCTCGGCCCTTAAAGGGGAAAGGATGCCTACCCTCATTTTACACCTTTGTATAAAAGAAAGAGTTCTGCCCTCCTTTGTCAGGCTTGATTCTTTTGCAGAGGACTCACGGCCGTTTTTATTGCATTCTATTCTTTTTCATCCTACCTGGGTCTGAAGCCTCTGTTTGTTCAGATAACCTGCTACAGATATTCCTAGAGAGAATGTAGAAGAATTTCCAGGAATCAGACCAGGGAGACCCAGAAGTTGAATGGAAAGTAAGCAGTTTATTTAAGCTGCAGCAGGTCTCCAGAGGAATATCGTTTCCAAATTCTGGAGCCCTGAGGCTCAGGTGAACTACCTTTTTATAGTTCTTTGAACAAAGAAACCACAAGTCACAGTATGATTGGGTTCATTAAAAATAACTTATCTGCTTGGCCTACATTCATTGGTTACATTTCATATACATTTCTTGGCCCTTGTGGTACTCTTTATTGACAGCTCTTATCTTTGTATGTTTTCAATCACTGTCTCTCTGTGTCTCTGCACAACTGCATTTGTTTTGGTTAACAGTCCGTACCAGGACACCACAAATAATGCCGCTTGAGACCACTTTAACTGTTCTGGCTCAATGCTAGGGAGTCATGGGAATTGTAATTTCTTCTAAAACACTGAGCCTTGCTACAGTTCCCATGGTTCCCTAGCACTGAACCAGGACAGTTAAAGTGGTCTCAAAGTGGTCTTATTTCTGGCAGTCCGTACCAGGACACTAAGAGCCCCCGGATTCAAGGCTGGCATTCCAAGAGGCCACTTTGGGCTGGCTGCTTTCTATCATCCAGCCAGCCTCTACTCTAATACATTTCTGCTACTTATCTACTATTAAGCATTTTAAATATTTTGTTTCATATTTAGGCCCCTCCATCTAACTGACCCGAAGGACGCCCCTTGGCCCCATCCTGATATCACCAAGTTCGAGAAGATTTCAAGCATAGATGGGAATGATAGTTTTTACAGATAAAAACCCACAAATAATCAAATCCGCAACCAATGCGGAGGGACGAGCGTATGGCCCTTTGGCCATCACCTCCAGCCCTTGATGGACTCCAAAACGCCGCCTCCCTTCCCCATAAGGCTCAGGGCCTGAACAGACTGCCAGAAACAATCCAGCTTCAGACCTGGCTCAATGCTAGGGAATCATGGGAAGTGGGCTTTTTTTCCTAAGACATTGAGCCTTCTCTGCCAGAGCGAGCGCTGGTGCCACAATAAACTACATTTCCCATGATTCCCTAGTACTGAGCCAGGGCAGTTAAAGTGGTCTAAAAGCTGCATCATTTCAGGCCCTCGGTTGAAAGCCGTTGGCAGAGATGTCCAATAGGGAACTGGGCCAGGAAGGGCCAGGCCTGGCCTTGGGGCATCCCCCGCGGACCCTGCCCTCAGTGACCCCTCGGCCTCAGCCTTGGCCTTGGCCTTAGCCACGAAGCCCCGGTGGCCAGTGGCCTCCAGATCCCTCCCTCGGAGCCATCCTTCCTCCAAGACTGAGAGAGAGAGAGAGAGAAAGGGAAAGGCCCCTCAGATCCCAACTGCCCCTCTAGCCGCCATTTTCCAAAGAGAGGGCCGCTGCCGCGCGCTCTAACTGACGCAGCGCGCGCCCGCTTCGCTCTGATTGGCTGCCGCCCTCCTGCGTCATCAGGCCGCGCCTGCCCTCGGCATGACAGACCCAGAGGAGAAGGAGAAGGAGCCGCACGTGGGGAGAGCGAGAGAGAGAGAGCCCTACGTTCTTTCCTCCCTCCGTCCGTTGGTCAGCCGGTCAGCCGCGGCCGGAGCGGAGGTCTGCACATGCTCAGAGGCACCCGCCTCGCCTTCTCTCTCTTTCTCTTTCTCTCTTTCTCTCTCTGGGGATGCATCCACACTGGAGAAGGAACCCGGCTTGGCACCGCTTTAACTGCCCTCCTGGCTCAAGGCTGTGGAATTCTGGGAATTGGAGTTTGTGGTGGGGCCCAGAGCGGAGCGGAGCTTTAACTCTTTCTGGCTCAAGGCTATGGAATTCTGGGAACTGGAGTTTGTTGTGGGCCCAGAGCGGAGCGGAGCTTTAACTCTTTCTGGCTCAAGGCTATGGAATTCTGGGAACTGGAGTTTGTTGTGGGCCCAGAGCGGAGCGGAGCTTTAACTCTTTCTGGCTCAAGGCTACGGAATTCTGGGAATTGGAGTTTGTTGTGGGCCCAGAGCGGAGCTCTGCTCCGCTCTGGGCCCCACAACAAACTCCAATTCCCAGAATTCCATAGCCTTGAGCCAGGCCAAGGCAGTTAAAGGGGGGTTGCAGACTACAAGAAATAGTGCAAATTGAGTCCACTTTTAGGGTTAGGGTTAGTGCTAGGGAATCATGGGAACTGTAGTTTATTGTGGCACCAGAGCTCTCTGACAGAGAAGGCTCAATGTCTCAGAAAAAAAACAATTCCCATGATTCCCTAGCACTAACCCTAACCCTAAAAGTGGACTCAATTTGCACTATTTCTGGCAGTCTGCAACCCCCCCAAAGTGGTGCCAAAACGGGTTATTTCTCCAGTGTAGATGCACTGGGGATGCCCTGCCCTGCCTTGCCTTCTCTGGGCCAAAGAGGAGCTGGACTAGGGGTCCCCAAAGCCCCCATCGCACCCCATTTCAGCACCTGGAGCAGGAAGAGGAGGGGGCTCTGCCTTTCCTTGGACCCACCCCCAGGAGGTCCTTGTCCTGGGGGGCACTTTGTGGGACAGATGTGCTTGTGTCCACTCTTGCCTCCCTTGTGGCCAAACATCTAGTGCGAGGTAGAGGGGATGGAGAGCCACATGGGAGCAGCCCCAGAATTGGGGGGGGGGGCAGGAGAGGGGTTGTGCCCCCCACCTCCCATTATTATTCCTAGGGGGGGGCCTCACTCAGACTTGGGGGCCCAGCTGGCCCTTGTCCTGGAAAGCCTTGGAGGCCCTTGCCCCTTCCCCAGGGTTTGGGAAATGTGGCTCCCATCCTGTGGGGCTCTGGGGGGGGGGCATATGGGTGGCCAGACCCCTCTGGGCTGAGCCACTGGCCTTCCTTCTGGCCAGAGTCTGGGGGGGGGATGGACAGGGAGCCACATGGGAGAAGCCCCAGAACTGGGGAGGGGGGCAGAGGAGGCCTGGGGAGAAAGGGGTTGTGCCCCCCCCCCCGTGGATGTTGTGGCTGCAAGACAAGAGGCCAAAGGCAGCCCCAAGAGAGATGTCCTTGTTGGGGGGGGAGGTCTCAGGGGTGCCTAAAGTGTGTGTGTGTGGGAGCCTTCCTTAATGCAGAGGTACTGAATCCTTCCCCCCCCCCCCCCCCCGCAACAGCTGGAGGAATGAGGGGAGCCCTTTTTCCAGCTCAAGACTCACAGGATGGGAGCCACATTTCTCAGAGTGTATGTGTGTGTGTGTGGGGGGGGGGACTGGAAGACAGTTGGGGGGCACTTGGGAGGGAGGGAGAGCCTGCTTCTTCTGTCCCTTCCCCTCTCCCCACCACCAGTTCTGGCCTGAGAGCTTTCCCTCGTGGATTTCTGCCTGCGTGCCCCTTAGGCAGCACAGAGAAGAGGGTTTGGGGGGCATGGGCACTGGTGGTCCCTCTTTGCTCCTGGGCCCCACTGGACCCTTAGGGCCCTCCGGTCACTCCCTCCCCTGCCCTGCCCTGCCCTGCCTTCCTCCTGAGCCCAGCCAAGCACTGGGCAATGCAAGGCCCTTGCCTCCCTCCGCCTCCCCTCCTGTGCCCTTAATCCCAAGAACTATGCACTGCTGTGGCTGGTGGCATTCACACACACACACACACACACACACACACACACACAGCCTCCGCAGTGCCACCCCACATTCCTCCCAAAAAGCCCCTTTGTTGAGGGACTCAGGGCTGCCCCTGAGCCTGGGTTGCAAACAGGAGCCCCCAATGGGAGAGACGACTTTTCTCCTCCTCCTGGTCAGTCCTCTGCTTGGCCATCCCTCCTCTGTGCCTGACTTTCCCCTCGGTCGGTCGTTCGGTCGCAAGGGCAAGGGGACGCAGAGGAGGACTGGGGTCCTGGCCTGCTGGTTGCTGGGGGCCGGAGGGCTCTGGAAGAGAGGCCCGGCCTCTTGTGAGCTTTGCAAGCCCTTAACAGTTTTGGAGCCAGGCTGCCTTTGCTGGACCTGAGCACCTCCATCTCAGGTCTTGCAGAGCACAGAGGAACTCAGAATGTGTTTCATTGAGGTTCTGGCTGGTTCAGCAGGCGACCCAGTCCTTGCTGCTACCCCCCCACACTTGCCCCCTTGTGTCCTCTTGGGGTGGGCAACATGTGGCCCTCCAGGTGTTGCTGGACTCCTCCTCCCATCGTCCCTCAACGTCAGCTGTGTGGCTTGTGGATGCTGGGAACTGTATCTGGGCATCAACTGGGTGCCTCTGTTATGTCACTTGTGTTTTGGGTAGCCTGCCCGCTGCCGGCTCCTGCCTGAGTTTTCCGAGGAGGGGTCCCTCACCCTGTTGTTTCTTTTGGCGAAACCCCCTTGACCCACGCGCCCCACTTGGGCCAAGTTGTCGCTCCTTGGATCCTTAGCTGCTTATTTTGTCAAAGCTGTCCTTGGAGGAGAGCCG
This sequence comes from Phrynosoma blainvillii, assembly GCA_026167975.1. Taxonomy (NCBI): domain Eukaryota; kingdom Metazoa; phylum Chordata; class Lepidosauria; order Squamata; family Phrynosomatidae; genus Phrynosoma; species Phrynosoma blainvillii. The sequence goes on along the minus strand of JANUYF010000001.1, from coordinate 3,597,737 downwards.
GCAGAGAGGGCAGAACAACAGAGACTTGGCCGGCTTTTGCACTTTCTTCTGGCTTTTGCCCAATGGGTGGTCTCTTGTCTGCTAGGGCTTTTCTTGGCTTCACTTGCCTGCAGGCCAAGGGGTGGGTGGAGGGAGGGAGGATGATGGGCTTTGTGGGCCTGCAGTGATGCCTCCCATCCCCAACAGTCCTGGAGGGCGACCTGGCATCTACTCCATCCCACCCCAACCTCAGGGCCCAGGCCCATCCTTGCCCCCCAAAACAGGCTTGCTTTGGGATTGCCATTCTTGCCAGCTTTGTTTGGGTTTAAGTGTGTGTGTGTGGGTCCCTTGTGAATTTGCAAATATGTGGGTATAAGTTAGCATTGTTGCTGTTGTGTGCCTTCAAGTTGTTTCTGACTTATGGAGGCTCTAGTCTAAAGACTAACTTATCATGGGTTTTTTTTTTTGGCAAGATTTGTTCAGAGGGGGTTTGCCATTGCTTCCCCCTGAGGCTGAGAGAGTGTGACTTGCCCAAGGTCACCCAGTGGGTTTCATGGCCAAGCTAGGAATCGAACCCTGATCTCCAGAGTCACAATCCAAGACCTGAATCTTCTTCTGCTTAGCAGCACACCTGGGTGGGCATTCTCAAAATGTTGAAAGGTAGGCAGCTGCTGAGAATTTCTCCTCGGCTGACCTGGGTTCAAGGGAGCTGGGCCTTCAGGAGACTGGAGAAGTTACCTAGCAGTTGGATCCAGCAGACACACAGGGCCCCCGTCATTTTCCCCCTTAGCTTGTAAAGTTGGTGCTGGTGGGGAATTCCAGCTGTGGACTTCAGGTGGGTGGACACCCCCCCCACTCATGATTTACCAAACACACAGACAGAGTAAACCCCTGCATATGGAAAATGAGCATGTCGGAGCAGAGATGTTCTTGTCTCACTGTCTCCCTGAGAGCTAGCTTTCTGTGTGCAGGGAAGCAGCCTTATTTGGTTCTGATTAATATCCAGGGGCCTTCCACCAGGTGAGCATCCACCTGTTGTACGAAGTGGTGCAGTCCCAGGCACAGGGCAGCTTGTGTGAATGAGAAAGCGGGGAAAGGCTTGACAGTGAGAATATGTGTGTGTGTGCGTGTGTGTGTGGTCTTTGCAGGCCCCTTCCTCCCTTCTAGGTAACGTGGTCTGCATCCAAAACCAGGCAGTCCACAGCAGTCCAGTCTGTCCATCCCTTTAGCCGTTGGCGTGAGGCCTCTCCGCAGATGGCTATCCTCCTGGCTGCTGCTCCAGGGCAAACACTAGCCCAGTCCAGTCAGCCAAGGGAGAGACTGGAAGGATCCTCTGGCGGCGCCAACACCCGCTGATCCATCTGAGCAGCACTGCTGCTCTTGGGCCACTGGTGCTGTGTGCTTTGGCCTGGGTTCGAATCTACCCACCAGGGAGCCTCCTAGCCCACCCCGGCTCCCTCCTCTTGCCCATCGTCCGCGTGCCCTGGGTGGGGTTGGCCCTCGTTCTTAAGTTTCTGTGTTTGAGAGCTAAAAGCGCTCTTGGCCAGAAGGAATTAGAGTGGGTCGCAAGGACTGCCCTGTCTGGGGCTCTGCCAGTGCTTGCTGAGCCAGGGAGACTTTCTTGCGGCTCCGAGGCAAGTTGCGCCCGAGGAAAGGTTGGTAGGCAGCTCTCCGGAAGCCATAGGGAATGTCCATCCCCGGACATGGCATGGCCATGCCAGGGGATTGCTTTCTGCTGCTCACCTGCCCCCCCCCCTCCGTTTCTTCCAGATCATGGCCATGAAGGCCCCAGCAGGGTCCTGGATCTTCATCCTCTGAGCCTGAGCCGCCTCCTGCCTTGGCGGCAGCAGGGAACAACTGAGCCGCCCGGTGCCACCATGGAATTCAGCTCGGATGTCTTGCTGGGCACAGACGTTTCCCCAGGGATGCTCGGGAGCCAATAACTGCCACGTCCAGTGGGCGCTTTGCTGGGCAGTGGGAGCCACAGCTGTCACGGCATGTCAGCCACAGGGAAGTTTGGGGTGGCGGACTATGCCATTTTTGTGCTGCTGCTGGTCTTCTCGACGGGCATCGGGATTTACCATGCACTCAGCGGGGGGAAGCAGCGTACAGTCCAGGAGTTCCTGCTGGCCAACCGCAGCATGGGTTTCCTGCCCGTGGCTCTCTCCTTGCTGGCCACCTTTCAGTCGGCTATCGCCATCCTGGGCGTCCCCGCAGAGATCTACCGCTTCGGGACCGAGTACTGGTTCCTGGGCTGCTCCTACTTCCTGGGGCTCCTCATTCCAGCCCACGTCTTCATTCCTGTTTTCTACCGCTTGCGCCTGACCAGCACCTACGAGGTGAGTGGCACCATTTTGGGGGGAGTGGGGCAAGGCAGAGGTGAGCTGGCACGGGAACAGGTTCTAGGATTGCCCTGCGGTGGGTCAGATGGGGTTCCTGCTGTTTTTGCGCTCTGCTTTCTGGATGCTTGGAGTGCATCCGCACTACACCCCGTGGCACAGATATACCACCTTACCTGTCATGGCTGCATCCCACTGAATGCTGGAATCTGTAGTTTGAAGAGGAAGGAGGGTCACTCTGGGGCTGTGCTTCTCAAGCTGTCTGATGTGGCAGAGTGGCTTTCCCCCCCAGTGTGCCAGGGACTAGAAACAAATCTGTGCCATGTCATTCCTGGATGTTTCTCATGGGATTCCCTAGCCCCCCACCACCACCACCCCTTCAGCGGACCTGCTTGCCTCAGTCACAGGATCCCCATGGCTGCCTGTCCTTTTACCCCACCTGGATCATAGTCCCCTAATCCTGAGTGGGCAGCCCTGGCTGGGGGTCCCAAGCACTGGGTTCTTGGCCTCACTGCTTGGCATACCCCCTTCCTTACCACCCCTCATCTCTCTTTTCTCCCTCCCCCTGACAGTACCTGGAGCTGCGATTCAACAAGGTGGTGAGGGTCTGTGGAACGGCCACCTTCATCTTCCAGATGGTGAGTCTGCGTCTCCCCCTCGCCCTCCCTCTGTGGCTGGACTTTGGGGAGGGATGGGGGGCATCAGATTCCTCCCCTTTCCCACCTCTGCTTCAGGTCTCTGGTCCCCTGCTTTCTGGGTCAGCAGCCCCTTCCCATCAGGGGACACCATGCCTGTCTACCTCCCCAGTTCCTGTTTCCCCTCTTCATTCCCCTGAACCCCTATTTTTCTCCCTCTTTCTGACTCAAGATACCTGAGTCCCCCTCATCTGGTTTCACTTTCTGCCCCCACCTGAGCTACCATGCTGTCCCCTCCTCACCAGCACCGTTTGTAGCTCCCAGCAGCTCAGCAGAGCCAGTGATGCAGAATGATGGGAGTTGCAATCCAGCAGCACCTGGAGATGGGCTATGACAGGATCCCCACCCCAGCAGGAGGTCTCTTTTTGTCCTCCTCAGCCTTTCTGAAGCCTCCCTCCCCAACCCCACTCCTCTCTCTGCCTTCATAGAATCATAGAACCATAGAGTTGGAAGAGACCCCAAGGGCCATCCAACCCATCCCCCTTCTGCCATGCAGGAACTCACAATCAAAGCACCCCTGACAGATGGCCATCCAACCTCTGTTTAAAGACCTCAAAGAAGAAGACTCCACCACCCTTTGAGGCAGCGTCTTCCATAGCTGAACACCCCTTACTGTCAGGAAGTCCCCCTAATGTTTAGGTGGAATCTCTTTTCCTATACCTTCCATCCGTTGTTCTGGGTCCTATTCTCTGGAGCAGCAGAAAACAAGCTTGCTCTATCCTCAGTATAAGACCCCTTCAAATATTGAAACAGGGCTATCATATCACCTCTTAACCTTCAGTGGGGCAAAGGCCTGGATTCAAATCCCTCCTGGCCTTGACGTCCTGAGCCTCCACTGGGGTGGTGCTGTAGACGGAGTCGCTCTCTCCCAGCCTAACCTACCTCGCAGTGCTCTTGTGAGGAGGGAAATTAAGGGACACCTTCAGCTCCTTGGTGGAAAAGTGGATGGTTTGGAAAACTGCCAGACTATAATAATAAAAGCAATTGAAGTTCTCAGCTCTTCAAGGGAGGAAATCAGCTTGAGAGGGTTCTGTGGCCCTTGTGGGGCAGACGATGACCCACTGCTCCCTTTCCCTGGGGGCTCCTTCTAAGTGTGTGGGGAGCTGGTGAGTGAGGTCCACCCAGCCACAGGACTGCCTTTCTCCCCACAGGTGGTGTACATGGGGGTGGTCCTCTATGCCCCCGCTCTGGCGCTCAATGCAGGTGAGTCAATGCACACTCTTCCTGAAGGCCTCCTTTCACCTGCAAGTGGAGGGACCCCCTTTGCCGCCTTCTTTGCTGAGAGACCCACAAGCAATTGGGTTAAGGAGGAAAACATTGGGCTGGGAGAGAGGGTGAGGGTCTCCCTCAGCTGCAGTCCTGCTGGGAGGGGCACTCAGTCCCTTCCCCCACAGAATTTCCTGAGGGTTTTTTTCCTTTCTTGGCTGCAGTGACAAGCTTTGACCTCTGGGTCTCCGTCCTCGCCATCGGCCTGGTCTGCACATTCTACACCACCCTGGTGAGTCCACTGGGCCTGTCGTGGGATGGGCATGGGGCTGGGGGCTGGCAGGTTCAGATCCTCCCCCAGGATCCCTCCTCTGCCCATCTTCCCCATCCTGGAGGGCTGAAGGGTGGCACAGCCCCCCAGGCACAGAGGTCTCTCCTGCCCTAAACTGACCTGTGTCCACCCCATGCCTTCCGCTCTCCCTCCTACAGGGCGGCCTCAGGGGCGTGATCTGGACGGACGTGTTCCAGACCTTTGTCATGTTTGCGGGGCAGGTGGCTGTGATTGTGGTGGGCACCATCAAGGTGGGCGGCATGGGCCACGTCTGGCAGGTGGCAGCCGAGAAGGGCAAAGTGTCGGGGATCGAGTAAGTGGGGGTCTGGTGGATGGACGGAGGGGGGCTCTTCCCTCTTATGTGGACTGAGTGCCCCTTGGGCTGGGTGCCCCCCCTGTACACTAGGCAGTGGGGAGGGAGGGCAATGCAAGCGCCTATGCGCACACCCACCATTTGCCTGCTTTTTGCTGGGCCTGTTGCCTCTCCAGTTCCAAATTATTTATCAATTCCAGTATTTATATCCTGCCCCTTATTGTAGGATCTCTTGTGTTGCCCTGCAAAGCAAACAAATTAAACGAGGAGCGACTTAGGGAGCTGGGTAGGTTTATCCTGGGGAAGAGAAGGTTAAGAGGCAAACATAGAATCACGGAATCCTAGAGTTGCAAGAGACCCCAAGGGGCAATCCAGTCCAGCCCCCTTTGGCCATGCAGGAAGACACCGTCCAGGCCGTCCCTGTGGGAGATGGCCGTCCAGCCTCTGATTAAAAACCTCCAAAGAAGGAGACTCCGCTACAAGGCAGCATATTTCCACTGTCAAACAGCTCTTACTGCCAGGAGGTTCTTCCTAAGGTTTAGGTGAAATCTCTTTCCCTGTAACTTGCATCCATTGCTCCATGTCTGCATCTCTGGAGCAGCAGAATACAAGCTTGCTCCTTCTTCCATATGTAAAGAGATCTTGTAGTACCTTTGAGATTAACAGAAAGAAAGAAGTGGGCAGCATGACCTTTTGTAGACTTAAGTCTACTTCCTCAGATATGTTGTTGTTGTTGTTGTTGTTGTTAACTGCCCTTGAGTCAGCCCCAACTCATGGCAACCGTGTAGATAAGACACCTCTAAGCCCTGCTCTCCTCCATTGCTCTGCTCAGGCCCTGCAGACTCTGGTTCAATATATATTCCCTTCAAATCTTTAATGCAATGGATTCAAACTACAAGAAAAGAAATTCCACCTAAACATTAGGAAGAACAGTGGCATATGCTGCCTGGGAGATTGGTGGAGTCGCCTTCGGAGGCTGTCTTTAAGCAGAGGCTGGATGGCCATTTGTCACAGGGATGACTTGGATGGTGTCTTCCTGCATGTCAAAATCAGGTTTGACTGGATGGCCCTTAGCAGCAGACAGCAGCTTCATTTATATACTGCTTCATACCAGGCTATGCAGTCTCTAAGCGGTTTACAACTGTAAGCTAATTGTCCCCAACAAGCTGGGTACTCATTTTAGCGACCTTGGAAGGATGCAAGCCTGAGTCGAGCCTGAGTCCTGGCGGGTATTGAACTCAGAACCTTATGGTTTGTGAGTGAGTGGCTGAAGTTTCCGAGTTAAGCACAAGGGTAGCCCCATGTAGAGTGTGTTACAGAAATCGAGACGAGAGGTTACCAAAGCAAGTAACAAGTTTTACTTGTTAGCAGAAAGAAACCAATGTTGGTGCCAGGAAGGCATCAGAGGGGAAGGCATTCCACCATTGGGGTGCCACAGCCAAGAAGGCCCTCTCCTATGCCCTCCCACTTCATATTGCTCCCACCGGTGGGGCACAGAGGATGCTCCTCTGGTAGATATATATATCGACTTGCTCAGGTGGCCACTTGTAGGGAGAAGTCCCCTTTGGTGATTGAGGCCCCAGGCAGTTTCTGTCCCGCATCACCATATTTTGAATTCAGCAATCTGGCACTGTCTTCATCGTTTTTGTCTTCTTCTCCTTCTCCTCCCCCTCCTTTGCAGCCTGAACCCAGACCCTTATGAGCGGCACACCTTCTGGACACTGGCCTTTGGGGGCGTCTTCATGATGCTCTCACTCTACGGGGTGAACCAGGCGCAGGTCCAGCGGTACCTGAGTTCCCGCTCTGAGAAGCAGGCTGTGCTGTGAGTCCTGGGGGGGACAGACTGGGCAAGGCAGGATGGGGTGCATGTGTCTGTGTGCATGTGCGCATGGTGCCCTCCTGGCTCAGGGCCCCTGAGAGTCTCCCCTTGCCCCCGCAGCTCCTGCTATGCCGTCTTCCCATGCCAGCAGATTGCCCTCTGCCTCAGCTGCCTAACTGGCCTGGTCATGTTCGCCTACTACCAGGAGCACCATCTCTCAGAGGCGCAGCGCAAGGCCTCCCCGGACCAGGTTGGCCCCTTTCCTCTGGCCCCGGCATCCCCAGTGGGGCCATGTGGGGCTGGGCTCCCCTTCCTCACTTGTACTGAACAGGTCCACACACATGTGTGCCACCTCATGCACACACAGGGCAGGGCAGGATGCACAATGTGGGCTGACCAGTTTTGCCTGTGCTGTCCGCTGAGGGAGAGAGTGGTCACTCCTGGACCTCCCCACTGCTGCCACCCACCCCATCTGCTGCTTTGTCCATCCTGCCTGCCCCCCACCAGCCCTCAGTCAACCCCCAAATGGGGTGCCCTCTTAGCCCTGCCTGAATCCCAACACTGACTGTCCCCCCATTGCTCCGTGCAGATGGTCCTCTACTTCGTGATGGATGTCCTGGGGGAAGTGCCTGGCCTTCCAGGTCTCTTTGTGGCCTGCCTCTTCAGTGGCTCCTTGAGGTGAGCAGCCCAGCCACCCTGCCTTCCCTGCTGCCCGCCAGGTGGTGCCGCCTGAGGGGTCTCATGCCCTGGCTCTGTTCTGCCACTGATCCTCCTCTCCCCTCCCCTCCCCTCCTGGCAGCACCATCTCCTCTGCCTTCAACTCCTTGGCAACGGTGACCATGGAGGACCTGATCCGCCCCTACGTGGGCAGCATCCCCGAGGGACGTGACACCCTCTACTCCAAACTGCTAGGTGCGTAGAGCCTCCTGGGAGTCAGAGGGGGTGGGGGGGACAGGGGAGGGGTCGGGTGCAGCCCCAGCCCCCCCAGCCCCATTCTGCGGAACGTGGGAGGCAATGGCTCTGGGTTTGGGGCCTCCCTTCCTCCCCCTGACCCCAGCTCTGCTTTGCCCCCAGCTCTGGGCTACGGCTTCGTCTGCCTAGGCATGGCTTACATCTCCTCCATGATGGGCCCCGTGCTGCAGGTAAGGTGGCCAGCACAGCCACAAAGAAAGAGGTGGGCGTAAGGGTGTGGGCAAGCCAGCTGGATGGAGGGGTTTGTCTTCATATTTGGAAATGAAGCTGAGGGAGTAGGTTCCAAGTGCAAGAGCAACCCTTCTGCTCTGAAGTTGTGTAAATGAGAGAATTAGGAGTTTGGGAATTGGGAACAGAAGGGCCAAAATAAAGACTGTGTCCTCCCTCCCCAGGTTTAGTAGCTCTCCTCCGCTCAGACCCTCGAGGGGAATTACACATTGAATTATCCACTAAAGGAGACCAGCTGAACTTGTGGAACTTACACAAGTGTCACTTTGCTGCTGTTTCAGTGGGGCTCCTCTAGTGGAGACTTGCAGCTGAGTTGAGGCCACAATGCTGCAAATATGTCTGAAATGGCATCCGTGGGGGGGGGGTGGTGGTGTTGAGGAAGCTGGGGGGGATTTAGGCACCCCCCTTCCAAGCTCCTCCATCCTGGCACATGGTGGGCAGTCCTGGGGCTTGGGCTGACCTTGTAAGGTCCAGTCCTCTCCTGCCTTCTGGGCCCTTTGGGAGCCTTCGAAAATGGAGAGGCTCCACGATCCCTTCCCTCTTCCTCTCTTAGGCTGCCCTCAGCATTTTCGGGATGGTTGGGGGACCGCTCCTGGGACTCTTCAGCCTCGGCATGTTCTTTCCTTGTGCCAACTCTATGGTGAGTGCTGCTGCTACCTTGTCCTTCCCCCCCAAAAAAATTCTTGGATTCACTTTCATGACACACACATGCACACCCTGTCTCCCTTCCCAAAATGAGTGGTGGGATAAAATGTAAGCAGGGTTTGGCACTCTTCCCTTTCCTGCCATCTTCAAGAGCGAGGGTGGCATTGCCAGGGGATGCTGGGGGAGGGAGGAGTAAGCCTTAGAGGCACACAGTGTGGATCAGGGCCCCTCATGTTCTCGCCTTCCTTCCTCCTCCCTCCCTTATTTATTTATTTTTATTAAATAAATACATGCATTTATTTCAGGGTGCTGTGGTTGGCTTGGCTGCTGGGCTGGCCATGGCGTTTTGGGTGGGCATCGGGGGCTTTGTTGCCAACATGAAGACCCCAGGCCCCAGGCCCAGCGACCCCCCGCTTGATGGGAACCTGACGACGGTTGCCATGACAACAATGACAACACTGCTGACCTCGACAACAGCCCCAGAGAGGTAAAAGGTGTGGGGTGTGTCCCAGGAGCCCCGAAGGGCCGAAGGGACTGGCAGTGGGGTTGGGGCTAGGGGTCTTTGGTGGGCAGCACTGAGACTCGGAGGACATTATCCTGCTGGAGGGATGTGCTATGGGCCTTTGAGAGAGAGGGCAGCGGTTCATTTGCACAGTCATGCAAGGGAGGGGGGAGGAGGCCTGGGCTGCAGTTCGGGGGGGACTGGGGCAACTGGGGATGGGAGGGGGCTGGGGGCCGGGGGCCTCTTTGTGGGACCCCCCCCCCAAGATACACAGGAGATTCTCCCCATGGCCACCCTCTTCTGTGGGCAATACGCTTCAGCTGTTTGTTTAGCCAGATTGAGGCTGGCAAGAGCAGCAGCCGGGGAGGGATCCTGGCATTTCTCCCCATGGACTTTGAGCTCATTCTCCTTCAACCATGGCCAGGGCTTGGCTGGCTTTTGGAATGAGTTGCCTCCAGGTATTTGGGAAGTCTCTTCCTGGCTCCCTCCCCAGCTTAATGCCTCTGAAATAATCTTTCGATCAAGGGCAACTTTCTCCTCAAACACTTTATTTATTAGAATCTATATATTAAAAAACAAGTACATATTGCTGTGTATTGGAGGATTTTAGGGCACCATACCACAAAATCAATTTAGAACAGTTTCAAGTGGTAAGAATAATTGTTTGTTGTTGTTGACTTTTAGCAACTCTAAGGTAAAGCTATTATAGGGTTTTCTTGGCAAGATTTGTTCAGAGGAGGCCTTTCATTGTCTTCTCCTGAGGCTGAGAGTGTGTGACCTGACCAAGGTCACCCATGGGTTTCATGGCCAAGCTGGGAATTGAACCTTGGTCTCCAGAGTCCTCTACATCAAACTGGCTCTCAGAATCATCCAGGCCACTGTATTCCCCATCATCCCCATGTACGGATGTGAGAGGTGGACAGTGAAGGAAGCAGACAGAAAGAAAACCAACTCATTTGAGAGAATGTGTTGCTGGAGAAGAGTCCTTAGGATCCCATGGAGAGCCAAGAAGACCAGCAAATGGGTTCTTGGACAGCTCAGGCCAGGGCTCTCCTTGGAAGCAATGAGGGTCAAGTCGAGACTATCGTCCTTTGGCCACATGATGAGAAGGCATGGATCACTAGGAAAAACAATAATGCTAGGGAATATGGAGGCTAGAAGAAAGAGAGGAAGGCCACAGACCAGATGGACAGACTCCATCAGGGCAGTTATTATGGGCAAGGGCTTACAGGATCTGGGCAAGACTGCAATGGAAGATAAGGATTCTCCTTGGAGATGTATCCACAAGGTCATCAGGAGTCAGAGCAGACTCAAGGAGGGCAGCTAACAACAACAAAATAACAGTTAAAACAATATAGAACCATTATGGAGGGGCCAATTGCATAAAGTTTTATTGAGGGGAGGAGGAGAGTCGGTCTCCCAGCCGCGGAGATAAGCTGTGAGCCATGCTGAGGAACTCGCCAGCCTGGAAACCTTTGCAGATGGTGGTTTATTTTGCATTGTTGTATTTTAACTTTTCCTTAGTTTAATTCTGTTTTAAGGGGATGGGAGGGTTGGATTGTGGGACCAGGGAATGCTTTAACTTTGTCTGTTTTTAAATGCTGTAACCCGTCCCGATTGCCGCACAGAGGAGCGGGCTATAAATAAAAAATTATTATTATTATTATTATTATTATTATTATTATTATTATTATTATTATTATTATTATTTTAAAGCAAGGAACAGATCAAAATCAGCCTTCCTCCAGGGAGGTAGTAGTGGGAGCCTATGGTCAGAATAACAAATGGTGAATGTAAAACCAGTGTTAGAGGAGCAGCAAAGCAGAACGACATGATGAAACATTTCCCGCATGCTGACCTTTGGCAAAGCCAGCCGTCCAGCCTGGTCAGCTGATGGGGATGGCAAGGGGAGCCCTGCAGCTGGGTCACCCCACAGATCCTTGTAATCTGGGGGTAGGAGTTCTGCGGCCTTCTTCTGGATGTTTTTGGACTCCAGCTCCCAGCATTCCTCCCCATTGGGCATACACTGGCCAGGGGCTGCTGGGAGAGGCAGTCCAGGAACACCAGGAGGCTCATGTGAGTCCTACTAAATTGATGGGGACCCAGAGGATTGCTGTATGGAGCCTTAGACCCTTGGTGTCCGGTCTAGCCCAGTCTTGCCAACACGTCCCCTCCAACTAGCCCACTGACACGGTCGTGTCTCCTGTGAAGTCCACAGGAAGCTGGGGAGGGTCTTTGGGGAAGAAGGAAGGAAGAGGTGGGGATGCTGGGACCCTCCTTGGAAGTGGAGGTGGGAGGGATGCAAATGGCTGCCAACTTGTTCTCTTTGTGCCCCTCCAGGCTCACAGGGCTGCGGAAGTTCTACAACCTCTCGTACGTATGGTACAGCGCCCACAACTCCACCACCGTCATCCTCGTGGGGCTCCTGGTCAGTCTGCTCACGGGTGCGTATGTGGGGCCCTGGAGGTTGGGGGAGTGGGATCCCCAAAGCCCTCCCAGATTAGGAAATCCTGTGTAAGTGTAAAAGGGGGAGGCCCTGGGAGGCTGCCACAGCCTGGACTGCCCCCCCCCCCCCCGGTTGTCTGAATCGTGTCCTTCCTTGGAGGGTGGGGAGCCTGCCTGGTTCACCTTCAACACTTGTCCCAGTTTTCTATGAAATGACTCTGAAAACTTAATCAAACCAAGGGGGTGGGGGGCAGCCTGGAAAGCCAGGGGAGCTGTGTTTCCCAGCCAGGTCTCCTGGCGTCCTGCGGTTGGCCTTGGGCAAGGGTGACCCTCTGTCCTGAGTACCATGCCTGGCTGTGGGCACTTGGCTTCTGATCCAGCCAACCTGGGTTGACCCCAGAGCAGTGTCCTGCCTAACCAGATCATCCCTTCTCTTCCTCTCATGCTACCACCGTCTCCTCTCGTCCCTTAGGCCCCATGCGGGGGGAGGATGTGAACCCCCACACCATCTTCCCGGTCCTGCCCCGCCTGCTCTGCTTCTTGCCTGCAAAGTACCACCAAAAGCTGCGCTGCGGCGTCCGAGACCCTGCGGAGGTAAGGCCTTAGAGGTGGGGGTGGTTGTGTGTCCTGGGATCGACATCCCCCCCCCCCATTTTCTAAAGAGCCCTCATTCCCCCCGAAACAATAGGGAGAGGTGGGCAGGGAGGGTGGAGGCCATTTTCCTGCTGCAGCCACATGCAATCCTGTGCCAGGTTGCGGGGGTCTCAAGGAATGGTGGGGACCCCTCTAAATGGTTTCCTACATTCTTTGGAGTCTCCTCACTGAAAGAATCATGGAAAAGGGAAGCTGCCCTCCTTCTAGACCCACGCTGTCGCATCCTTTTGCTCGGCTACATGCCAGTGTGGCCTAGTGGTTGGAGCATTGGACCAGGGTTGGAATCCCCTCTTGGCCAGGGAAACTCACTGGATGCCCTTGCACAAATCACATGCTCAGAGGAAGACAGTGGGGACAAACCCCCTTTCAACAAATCTTGCCAAGAAAACTCTGTGAGAGGTTTGCTTAAGGGTCACCATAAGTTGGAAGCAATTTGAAGGCACACAACAACCACAACCACAAGGCATGTGCCACTCAGAGGCTGCTGGGGCTGTGAGAGGACGGCTGGGGACAATGGAAACGTCTGGACCCCCGGGCTCTTCTGTGGTCACAAAATCTTGTTAGAAAAGTTGCCCAGTATCGTTTTTTTGCCCCCCCCCAAAAAAAAACACACCCTAGAAGCATGGAAGGAGGTTTTGACACTGTTCCTCTCCAGGCCATTTTAGGCTTAGAAGAGGCCCCTTTTCTCCTGACAGGAGGAAGTGACCAAAAATGTAGTGAAATTGCCCTCCTGTGCTGACTGGGGAGACTTTGGGGCCAAACATCCTTTATTTCAGGGGGTAAAGCTCTCCGGTTCAATCAAGGAAAGCCTTGGGGGCTGCAAAACCTGACTTTGCAAAACCTGAGCAGAGCAGTGATGGCTCTGGGAGGTCTTTCATTCACAGAGTAGCCATAAGTCAAAATCAGCTTGACAGCCATCAGTGACTACAGCGGGTCCCCTGGCGTCCATTGTGACCTTCCAGCCCACCAACAGTTGCCCATTCCTGCCCTCCATCAAAGAGAGCTCTTTCTGCCCCAAAGGCGGATTCAGTGTCCAAGAAGGTCTTGAGTGGTGGGGGGGGGGGGGGCGCAAGGCCAAGGGCTGGCACCAACCGGATTATCTTAGCTGTGCTATTTTAAAACAGTGCCGTATAATAGGGTGTGCTTTGAAATAACACAGAACATCATGTCCCGCATGCAGGCTGGCTGCAAACAGGGACTGGAGGCTGTCAGATAACCAATTAAAACAAATTCAGTGGAGCTAAAACATACACAAGGTTAAACACAAGGTTAACCTTAAAATGAAATTAAAGTGTCCAGGACAGTAAAAGCAATTTAAAACGCTATTGTTGCAAATTGCCGTCCAGTCGGCTGCAAAGTGTGGCGCCCCTACGAAGCGCCCTTGGCCAGCCGCTGCTGCTCTGCTCAGGTCTTGCAGAGTCAGGACAGACACAGTGGCTCCTTGGCCTCTGCTCCGATTGTTGTTCTTGCAGCTGCGTGCCTCCAAGTTGTTTGCGACTCATGGTGACCCTGAGGCAAACCTATCATGGGGATTTCTTGGCAAGTTTGTTCAGAAGGGGTTTGCCCTTGCTATCTTTGGGGTGTGTGATTTGCCCATGGTCACCCAGTGGGTTTAAATGGCCTAGCTGGGATTCGAACCCTTGTCTCCAGAGTCACAGTCTGACACTCAAACCACTCCACCACGCTGGCTGTGACTGCCCCTTGCTTTATCAAGCATCGCCATCTTTTCTAATGAGTTCACTCTTCCCATGACTCCTGGATCTCTCGGCGGCTTTTGATACCATCGGCCATGGTGTCCTTCTGAGCCGCCTTTCTGGGATGGGACTTGGGGGCACTGCTCTGCAGTGGTTCTGGTCTTTCTTGGAGGGGCAGACCCAGAAGGTGATGTTGGGGGGCTCCTGTTCGACTCCTTGGCTGCTGGCCTGTAGAGTCCCACAGGGTTCTCTTTTGTCCCCCATGTTTGTCCCTACACGAAACCGCTGGGAGAGGTCATCCTCTCCAGAACGTTGCCTGTGATTGGTGGGGTTACACTCCCCCGAAATCTCAGGCTCACCGCTTGGGTGGACCCCTGGACTCTACGCTGAGCCTGGATACCCAGGTTTCAGCAGTGGCCAGGAGTGCATTTGCGTGCGCCAGCTGCGCCCATTCCTTGAGACTTCAGGTCTGGCTATAGTGACACATGCCTTGATTACATCTTGTTTGGACTACTGTAACACACTCTGCTTGGGGCTGCCTTCGGAAACTGTTTGGAAACTTCAGTGTGCGCAGAACGCCGACGGGGGCCAGTTATAGGGACCATATAACTCCCTCGCTGAAACAGCTTCACTGGCTATCGGTTCGTTTCTGGGCACAATTGAAAGTGTTGGGTATGACTTATACACGGCTTAGGTCCAGATAATTTGAGAGACCGTATCTCCCCATATGAACCACCTAGAGCCCTAAGATCTTCAGGAGGAGGCCTTCTCTCAGTCCCGCCACCATCACAGCTTTGCCTGCTAAGGACACGAGAGAGAGGGCCTGCCCTTTGGAACTCCCTTCCACAAGAAGCAAGGCTGGCCCCCTCCTTGCTTGCTTGTGCCAGCAGGCAAAAATAGCTCTTTTCAGGCAGGCTTTTAATGCATAATGCAAAATTATGGGATGGATTTTATAGGGGTATTGTGGTTTGGTTTTTAAATTTTTTTTTTTATTAATTTACACACAAATAAATATTACATCTTATCATTAAGATACATTTCTATGAAAATAGTACTTCCATGGTTCTTCGAAAGTAAGCATGTCTCCATTATTATTACTTTTACTTATCTCTATTTAACCATTCCTTTTGTTACCATCTCTCCTACTTTCCTCCTCCAAATCATCACATACTAATTAAAATAAGACTTTTAGCCATAAATTCTCTAAATACAAACATAATTCTTCAATAAACAACTTAATAACCTCTTTTATGGTTCTGCTTTGTATTGCTTTTTATTTCCATAATTCTTCTAAATGTCTTTCTAACGGGTATTGTGGTTTTAACGTTGTATTTTATATTGTTTTTAGAATTTTATTTGTGAGCCACCTTGGGTCCCTTCGCAGAGAAAGACGGGAGAGAAAATAAATAAATAAAGCATATGAGTAAAACATACAACTTAATTGTATGTTTAAACAAATGATTAAAAACAATAAGAGGCTCTTTAAAATTTGAAGCCCAGTTTAAAACACTAGAGCTGCCTATTGAAAGCCCTTTCTTTGGAAACATGCATTTCTCAAAAGCCAGTGGGAATAAAAAAGTTCCTTGCTTACTAACGGAAGGAGAACTTGAAGCCTCCCTCGGCTGGGAGTTCCATAGGCTAAGCGCAGCCGCCAAGGAGGCCCCGTCCCACGTCCCACCACAAAGATGGGGGGGGGGTTCCCAGAGGCTCATGGGGGAGACTCGGTCTGTGGGATAGCTGGATCCTTGTGTGGGGACGGTCCGGGGCTCTCTGACTTGCCCTCTTGTCTTGTCTTCTTAGGATGGGAGGAGCCCCTCACCCCCCTCTCTGTCCGCGGAGAAGACCAGCAACGGGATGCTGAACGGACTACCGGAGGGGCTGCCCCCTGGGGTCGACCCCGAGGGAGAGGAGCCAGGGGAGGGCTTCGTCCGGGAAGACGGGGCCCACGCCTACATCCTGCGGGAGACGTCCCTCTGAAATCGACGGACGGACGGATGGAGGAAACAGGCGGAAGTGGGGAGTTCGCACGCGGGGGTCTCCTCCTAATCTGAGAAGAAGGCACCCAGGGTTCCCAAGCCAAAGGAGCGCTCCCAGACCCTCTTTCGGGCCTTTCTTGGCTCATCCGGAGCTGCGTCCCAGGCCAGCTCCCTCCAAAGGGCCCTGGGACCATGGTAAAAGGATGCTGCTCCTTTTACCATACTGTGAATGTGCCAATCTCTAGGGGAGGGTACAGTTGCCTCCCCCCCTCCCAAAACACCAAGCACAAGAGGCCATCTGTTCTGCCTCCAGGCCACCCATCTCAGGTGTTGGGGAGGGGGCCACCAAAGATGAAGCCATGTGGGGACCCCTCACAGTGGGGTCACCCTGCCTGCCGCTCTTGCACCCTCATTCCGCCCTACAACCACCCCAATACTTCTGCCCTCTTCCCTCTGGGCAGTTCCAGCGGGTGATTGGGGCACAGGAGGAAGCGCAGGATCCAGCCCACAGCCCACACCATGCCAGCCCCCCACCCTCCAATGGGGGCCACTCAGAGGGCAGCCAGTGGTCTCCGGTTCCAAAGCTGGGGGCACCTGTTTTGGGGGGCTGGGCAAAACGGTTTGTCTCCCCCCCCCCCCAAGGTCTTTTTTGCCTCATTGTCTCTGTTTTTGCATTCTGTGTTCCATGTGTGCAAGAAGTTGTTCTATTTTCCTGGTCCTTGTTTCTTGTCTTTCTGACGCTCAGCAGCTGGTTTTTGCTGCTGTCAGTAAAAATGGTTCTCTCTGGTGCTCTGTGTTTTTGCATCTGGTCTCTGGAGGTACCTCCGTGTGTCGGAGGGGGGGGTCCCACCTACGCCAATTGCCTCTGCCTTCCCCCACCTTACCTGAGGGTCTTTCTCCCTTGCCAGGAACTCCTCAGGTGACCTTCCATGGGGGGCAGGCAGATTGCAATGGCCATATGAGGTCAAGACTGCAAGGGAGGGGGCAGTGGGTGTGGGGCAGAGAGTCATAGAGTTGGAAGAGACCCCAAGGGCCATCCAGTCCAAACCCATTCCGACATGCAGGAACTCACGATCAAAGCATACCCAATAGATGGCCATCCAGCCTCTGTTTAAAGACCCCGAAAAAGGAGACCCCACCACCATCCAAGGGAGCATCTTCCTCTATTGAACAGCTCTCACTGTCAGGAAGTTCCTCCTAATGTTGAGGTGGAATCTCTTTTCCTGTAGTTTAGATCCATTCCTCTGGGTCCTAGTCTCTGGAGCAGCAGAAAACAAGCTTGCTCCCTCCTCAATATGACATCCCTTGAAATACTTAAGGGCTATCGTATCACCTCTTGACCGCCTCTTCTCCAGGCTAAATATACCCAGCTCCCTAAGTGATGCTTTCCAGACCCTTGACCATTTTGGTCACCCTCCTCTGGACATGCTCCAGCTTCTCCACATCCTTCTTGAATTGTGGTGGCCAGAACCGGACACAGGGTTATTCCAGGTGGGGCTGACCAAAGCAGAAGAGAGTGGCACTATGCCTTCCCTTGATCATTCTAGATTGTTCCAGGTGGCGTCCCTCAGAAAAGGCATTGGCCCCTCGGCCCTAAAAGGCCACCGCTGGCCTCGGTCTCCATGCCCAGGCAGTGGGCTGAGAATCATAGATGTGGAAGGGGACCCTCAGGGTCACCTCTTCCAGCCTTGTGCTGGCAATGTGTGTGGCATCTCACAACCGAAGCACCCCAGAGAGGCGGCCATGATCCAGCCTCTGGGCCTCCCTAGCGACACTCTTCCACCATTGATCACCAGTTTCTTTGGGAAAAGGTGGGGACTGATATGGTGGCGGAGAGGAGAGGAGAGGAAGGGTCTCTCGGTGGTCACTCCATTGCCCACGGTTCCTCCATGGTGGCTGCACCTCGAGAGTAATCGCAGCGGCTGTGCCTGGTGCTTCCTCCTGGGCTTGGAGCAAGGCTGGCCAAGTCTCAGGAGTGGTCAGGGAAATGGGTTCAGCATGACAGGCTCACACCATTCCTCCTCAACCTCCGCTCTCCTCCTCTTGCCATCATCCCTCCATCCCTCCATCCTCACCTGCTCTTGGTGCTGCATTTCTTCCATGAGCAAACATCCCTGCTGAGATGGCCGTGCCTGACCTGTCTGTCCACCTTGTGGTCCTGATGTCCGGGCTAAGCCTTGGGGTGGCCTGTCCCTTTCTCCCTTTGTTTTATTCTTTATCTTCCCTTCCCCGGCTCCCGAAGTGTTCATTTGTGAGGCCTTTCTGGTGGTCCTAGTAAAGGGGTCTCTCCCACCCTGAATTGGACCAAGGACAGTATCCCAGCGCAGCCTGGCATCGTCTGGACCTCCCACTCCTCCTCATCCCATGAAACTTGCTGGCACAGACAGGGGTGTCCCTAGGGCCGGTGTCACCCGGTGCGGTCACTCATGGTGTCACCCCCCCCCCCTTCGCCATTGACCTCCTCCCATTTCACACCACGCAGAATCCTTAGTAATGTCTTTTGTATTAACATGCTCATAAATCGTAATTACCATACATAATCACTGAATGTCATGGCAATAGTTGTTGTGACACAAACAACTAGCAAAATTAAAATTATACCTTTAAATTACAATATACGCAGAGCATAAATGTGCTTACATATGCATAGTTTCATGTGGTAGAATTGAAAGATATAGCCGTGTTAGTCTGTAGAATCAGTCTGTAGACAGAGAGATCTTGTAGCACCTTTGAGACTCACTGAAAGAAAGTAGTTGGCAGCATGAGGCGCTTTCGTAGACCAAAGTCTGCTTTGTCAGCATCTGCATCTGAGGAAGTAGACTGAAGGCTAGGAAAGCTCCTCATGCTGCCAACTTCTTTCCTTCAGTGAATCTCAAAGGTGCTACAAGATCTCTCTGCATACTTTCATGTGGTTAAAGTAAAAATAATGGGTAAAATGTTATGTTTTTAAATATTTTTTTTATTAAAAAATTGAATTTTTTTTTTTAAAAATAAGAATTTAATTTTTATATTTGAAATGCAATGTTAATAAAACTAGGGCCTCTCCTTACTCCTGGCACTGAGCCTCACCCCCTCTCTTCAGCATTTTAAAGAGATACAGGTGAATGCCAGAGGCACCAGGTGTTTGAGGAGCAGTGGTGTCGCACCTCTATTTAAGGTGTCACCTGGTGTGGCCCACTCCCCCCGCACCCCCCCCCCCCACCCTAGTGATGCCACTGAGGATGTCCTTGTGGTCCCCTCAGAAGGCTTTGGGGCACTGCCAGGCCGAAGGAGTGGACCACCTGCTTCTTGGCACCTGCCGCCTCCCAAGCCCACCTGGCTCCTGCAGCAGAGCCTTTGCTGGGTCACAAGCTGGCATTTCATAGAGTCATAGAACTGGAAGAGACCCCAAGGGCCATCCAGTCCAACCCCCTGCCATGCAGGAACTCAAAATCAAAGCATCCCCGACAGATGGACATCTAGCCTCTGCTTAAAGACCTCCAAGGAAGGAGACTCCACTACTCTTCGAGGGAGCAATGTGTTCCACTCTCGAACCGCCCTTACTGTTAGGAAGTTCCTCCTAATGTTGAGGTGGAATCTCTTTTCTTGCAGCTTGCATCCATTGTTTCGGGTCCTAGTCTCTGGAGCAGCAGAAAACAAGCTTGTTCCCTCCTCGATATGACATCCCTTCAAATATTTAAACACGGCTATCATATCACCTCTCAGCCTTCTTTTCTCCAGGCTAAACATCCCCAGCTCCCTAAGTCGTTCCTCATAGGGCTCTATGGTTTCCAGACCCTTCACCATTTTAGTTGCCCTCCTTTGGACACGCTCCAGTTTCTCCACATCCTTTTTGAATTGTGGTGCCCAGAACTGGACCCAGGATTATTCCAGGTGAGGCTTGACCAAAGCGCAGAAGAGAGGGGCCCTATGACTTCCCTCGATCTAGACCAGGGGTAGGCAACCTAAGACCCGGGGGCCGGATGCGGCCCCCCGAGGCCTTTGGACCGGCTCCAGGCCGGTCCTGCCGCCGCCCACCATGATGATATTGACTATTGTTGTTATTACTTGTTCTTGGGGTTGTCTTGGCAAAATCTCCACATGGGGTTTGCCATGGCTTTTCTGGGGCTGAGAGAATGTGCATGCATATATTTTTTAATTTATTTATTTTATTTATTTTTGGTGCTTCGGCCCCAATTGTCTGAGGGACAGCAACCCGGCCCCCGGCTCAAAAAGGTTGCCTACCCCTGATCTAGACACTATACTTCTACCGATGCAGTCTAAAATTGCATTGGCTTTTTTAACTGCTGCATCACACTGTTGACTCATGTTCAACGTGGGGTCTACATGGGTCGTTTTCTCTTCCGCCAAAGCTGGCTTAACTTTTGGGAATATCTTTGCCAGCTTTCTTTGCTTCATTATTTATTTATTCCAACCTGCCCGGTTTTATTTGCTATTTAACTCTTCCTGGCTCAAGGCTATGGAATTCTGGGAATTGCAGTTTGTTGTGTCCCAGAATTCCATAGCCTTGAGCCAGGAAGAGTTAAAGCGGTGCCAAACCGGGTTATTTCTCCAGTGTGGATGCGGCCCAGAGCAGCACCATTCCACTTTAACCGAAACTACAAATCCCGAGATCCCAGAGGCGGCAGCTCTAGCACTTAAAGCAGTTGTGGAACTGCGTTATTATCTCCACAGCGCCAAGAAGGCGGGCCCTTTAAGAGCCAGTCTGGTGGTCCCGCCCGTCTTCCGCCCTTCTTAAAGATGGCGCCGCGGGACGTTCCGGCAGGAGCCACGTGACGCCGGGGGCCTTTTTCGCTGACGTGGGACTGGGCTCACTGCGCCTGCGTAGTGGTCTGCGCATGCTCACTGGGAAGCTGAGTAGTTGCACCGGCGGCGGTGCTGAGGGAGGAGGGAAGGAAAGAAAGAAAGAAAGGGGGTCCTGCCGTCGCTTCCGGCTTGGCATGAGGTGACCCCGGCTTGGCCCCCGGCCCTCTCGCCGCCGTCCGTCCGTCCGTCCGCCCGCCCGCCTGGGCCATGGCCCCCCGCGGCCCCCTCTTCGGCCTCCGGCGGCGGCGGCGCCCTCTTCCCCCGGAGCTCTACCGGGCGCCCTTCCCGCTCTACGCCCTCCGCCTCCACCGGGGAGCCGGCCTGGCGCTGCTGGCGGGGGGCGGAGGGGCCGCCAGGACCGGCATCGCCAACGGACTGGTGAGCGAGAAGGAAGGAAGGAAGGAAGGGAAGGGAAGGGAAGGAGGGAAAGGAAGGAAGAGAGAAAGGGAGAGGAAGGAAGGAAGGAAGGAAGGAAGGAAGGAAGAGAGAAAGGGAGAGGAAGGAAGAAAGAGAGAAAGGGAGGGAAGGAGGGAAAGGAAGGAAGAGAGAAAGGGAGAGGAAGGAAGGAAGAGAGAAAGGGAGAGGAAGGAAGGAAGAGAGAAAGGGAGAGGAAGGAAGGAAGGAAGGAAGGGAAGGAGGGAAAGGAAGGAAGAGAGAAAGGGAGAGGAAGGAAGGAAGAGAGAAAGGGAGGGAAGGAGGGAAAGGAAGGAAGAGAGAAAGGGAGAGGAAGGAAGGAAGAGAGAAAGGGAGAGGAAGGAAGGAAGGAAGGAAGGGAGGGAAGGAGGGAAAGGAAGGAAGAGAGAAAGGGAGAGGAAGGAAGGAAGGGAGGGAAGGAGGGAAAGGAAGGAAGAGAGAAAGGGAGAGGAAGGAAGGAAGGAAGGAAGGGAGGGAAGGAGGGAAAGGAAGGAAGAGAGAAAGGGAGAGGAAGGAAGGAAGAGAGAAAGGGAGGGAAGGAGGGGAAGGAAGGAAGGAAGAGAGAAAGGGAGGGAGGGAGGGGGCATGAAGATAGCCCCCCCCCCGAAAAAACAGGGCTCTTTGGGGTGGGGGCTCGGGGTCAGGGGTCTCCTGCTTGCCCTGAGACCCCCTCCTTCCCTCAGGAAGCCAGGTTTGGGAGCCCCCCACCCATTCCCCTTTCCCCATGGGGAGGGAGGGAGGGAGGGAGAGGGGCCAAGTGTGAGCTCCCGCCCACCTCCCCCCCCCACTTGCATGACAAGCCCCCCCAAATGAGACCCTCTCTCTCCCTCTTCATTAAAGGGCCAGGAGCCCCCCCTTCAGAAGTGGACGCGAGGTTCCCCCCAGCATCTTTGTAGGCAGCCTTGTGGAAGGGGAAGGGGGGGCACTTCCCTTTCTGATGGGGAGGAGGGCCAAGTGAGAGTCAGGGGTCTCTCCGACCTGGCCCCCCACTTTCATGAGACCCCCCCCCCCCCGAGTTCTCCTTCCCTGTTCATTAAAGGGTCAGGAGCCCTCCCCCTTCTGTTTTTGCCCCCTTCACCCCTTCTCCAGGGAGTAAGGCAATCGTTATGTGTTGCCCCCCCCCCCCTTATTCAGCCACTGACCCTCTTCTCCCCCGGCAGCATTTCCTGGCACTGTCCTGGCATGGCAGGGAGCTCTCAGCCTCCCTCCTCCATGCCCACGACACGGAGACAAGGGCCACCATGACCATGGACCTGGCCGGAGATGTCATCGCTGCTGGACAGGACGCTACCTGCCACATCCTCCGCTTCCGCCTCCAGAGACCCTGCCAGGGGGGCACTGCTAGCACCGGCAGAGGGGACAGAGCCCCCAGTGAAGCAGGTGAGGCTTTGAATCAAACACTGCAGGTGAGTGGGTGGACTGGGGGCAGAGGAGGGATGCCTCTGGCTGGTTGGTTTTGTAGGTCCTAGCCAGCGTGGCTGACCAGTGGGGGCCTCAGGCATCGACAGCAGGCACAGGGCTGCCTTCCCTATGAAGCTGCAGGATACATCTCCTCCTTTGGAGGGAAGGCACAGAGGGGGCTGTTTTCTTGCCCCTGGGCTCTGTCCCCCCAAGTGACTGGGAGGGGCGGCTGCAATGTTTTAGCCCTGGAGACGGGGGGCAATTCAGACCATGAGGCAAGCAGTGGCTATTCTGGGCTCCTGGGGTGGGGGGAAGGCTGTTTTTCCCCACACACTCATTTCTCTCACGCCTTCCCCCCCAAGCTGAGTTCAGGTGCTGCTGCCTGGCTTGAATTGCCTCCCTGTCCCTCCTCAGCAGCAGACAGACAGTGGCACCTTCTGAGGCTTCCCAGTTCCCGACTCTGGAACTCTGTCGTCTGATGCTAGCCATGATGTGCCTCTCCCCTCTTCCAGCCTCCAGTGTGCGAGAATAAGGGAATAGGTACACCGTGTGGGTTGAGGATCGTTCCCTGCAAGGAGCCCATTAAAGGAAGGGCTGTGTGTTCCAGAAAACTGGTGCCACCTTTGCCTGATCCCTTGGGCAGGGGATTCCACAGGACACCTCCACACACGCTCAGGGCGGGAGACAGGTGGGCAGGAGTGCCACGATCCCCCAGCACTTTCTCTGTGTCCTCAGGTGGGGGTGACAAGGTCCCCCGGAGGCGCAAGGCCCCCACCCCCAGCGCCTCAGGCGGCACGCACAGCGAAACGACTGAGGTGGAAGTGGAGACCCTGCACTGCGTCCAGACGGACACCAGCCCTGACACCCTGCAGAAGGCCGTGTGCTTCAGCAATGACCACACCCTCCTGGCCACGGGCGGCGTGGATGGTTTCTTGCGGGTCTGGGAGGTATGAGGCGGACAGTGATGGCGCTATACTGAGGGGGTGCAAGTATGTGCGGGAGGGGGATGTCCATGGGCAGGCACCACAATTGCCGAAGGGATGGGGAGAGTCCATTTGTGTGAGGATTGCCTTCTACCTCCCTGGAGCTGGGTGGGCAACAACAGTACTATTTCAAGTATCTCTTTAATTCTGCCTTCCTCTCTGGTGCTTTCCGCAGTTTCCCAGCATGAAGAAGACCCTTGAGTTCCAGGCCCACAATGGGGAAATTGAGGACATAGCTCTGAGCCCTGATAACAAGGTGAGGGGACCCAGTAGGGCCCTTGTGGGAGCAGGCGCTTTGGGAGATAATGAGAGCCACTGGCTTTAAGCACCCTTGGGGCCCTGGCATTGGCTGTTTCTTGGAAAGAGCTCCCTGTGGGCTGCAGGAAGTGGAGGTCTTTGTTTCCAAGGGCAGAGCCAAAGGGGCCACATGTGGAGGAGCACCCCAAATGTGGCACCCCTGTTTGAGCCTCATTGGGTCCTTAGAAGGCGAGGCACAGGAAAGGCAAGATGCAGCAGTCACTCATCTTCCTGGGGTGGAGGAAGGCTTTGTATGTGGCCGAGGGCATGATTGGCTGGACCCCTCCATGGGGGTGGGAGCTAGCCAGGGGCTGGACTCTTGAGATGGTGGCTCTCAGTGCTGCCTTCTGGCCTCTCTGCAGGTGGTGACGGTGGGCCGGGACTTCCAGTGCTGCGTGTGGCAACGGGACCAGATGGTGACAGGGCTGCACTGGAACGAGAATCTCCCAGGCATCCCAGACAAGGCCTACCGCTACCAGGCCTGCAGGTAGTGGAGGCGATTGACCTGAAGCCGGGCCGGGGCAGGCACGTGCTGCCACCTGGGCTCCTGATGTCTCCCTCTTCTGGTGCAGGTTTGGGACGGTGGAGGACCAAGAGAAGGCCCTACGGCTGTACACGGTGCAAATCCCCTACAAGCGGGAGCGTCGCCCACCCCCCTGCTACATCACCAAGTGGGATGGGCACAGCTTCCTGCCCCTGCTCACCCGGCCCTGTGGCAACGAGGTTATTTCCTGCCTCTCTGTCAGGTGGGAGCTGGAGGCCTCTAGCATCTCTGCTGCACTCATCTGCAGAGGGGAATGGACTCTTGGTGGCTGTGGCTGTGCAGGATTTTGTTCCTGGCCCAAGTGGTGTGGGGCTCCTCACTGGGGCAGCTCTTTGACTCTTTTCTGAGGGAAGGGCAAGTGGGATGGAGGCTTGAGAGGAGGCCGGCCAGATGTGTGACTGGCATTCTGGAGTAGCTCCAGCGCAAGGAGTGGGTTTGTGAAAGGGGGAACATACACATCTGTGCATCAGGATGTGGCACTTAGAGGTGTCTTTCTGTGTTGGCAGCGACACAGGCACATTCCTGGGGCTGGGCACTGTCACAGGCTCCGTGGCCATCTTTGTCGCCTTCTCCTTGCAGGTAGGGGTCTCCTCTGTCCCCATCCAGGGCTTACCTAGGCTCAGCTCACTGGGCCAGGTCCAGAGGGCATTGGGGTGGAAAGCAGGAGGGGCTGGTTGTCCTGTGTGGGTTGGAGTTTTAAGTTGGGAAGTCCTGCAGTGTGGGGCTAACCAGCAAACGAGGTGACAAGTGCGGGCGAGAGCACAGCGAGCGTGGGGCTGCCCTGACCTCTGCAGCCTGGACTCCCTTTGCAGCCCCACACTCACTGTGCTCTTGCCTCCACTTGTCACCTCACCTGCTGGTTAGCCCCACACTGCAGGAACTCTGCACCACATACCCCCACACCCAAATTGTGAACTGGTTCTCGGGCTCGATCTACTGGTCCCTCCCCAACCCTTCCCTCAACACACCTCTTTTCCACTCCTCCAGAGGCTGTATTATGTGGAGGAGGCCCACGGTATTGTGGTCACAGCCGTAGCCTTCCTGCCTGAGACCCCGGAGCTGCTGAAGGACAACGAAGCTGCCCTGCTGAGCGTGGCTGTAGACAGCCGCTGTCGGCTGCACCGGATCCCCTGCCGGCGTATGTCCTGGGAAAAGGGAGGGCGGAAGGTGGGGCTGGGCTGCTGGGGGATTGTCATCTTGCGGCCGACTTACTCAGGTCTCCCCCTCCTCTTTTCCCAGGGAGCTTCCCTGTTTGGCTACTGCTGCTGCTCTGTGCTGGCCTAATCGTGGCCACAGTCCTGCTGCTGCAGCTGGCCTTCCCTGGCTTCCTGTGACCTCCCTCCCTCGTGGACAGCCTCTAGGGATGCATGGACGTTCACGTGATCCTCTCTGGACCCATTGGCTGAAAAGGGGCCCAGCCCAAAGGATTAGGGCCAATCTGACGGAGACGCTGGTCAGAACTGCTTGCCTGAACTGTGGACATGGCTGCTGGCTGGGATCTTGGCTCAGGCATTGTCCTTGGGCTTTCTCATCCCACCACAGGGGTGAGGACACCTCTGTGTTTGTGACTCTCCTGGGAGAAACATTCCCACCTTGGCTGCTCTGAGCGGGCGAGTCTCGTTCTGCCCCATGAAGGACGATTAAAACAGGATGATGGAGCACAACCTCTTCCCTCTGGCCTACCTTGGGTATGTGTCTCCATTTCCTTGGGCTTCAGTGGAGCCAGGAGTGCATGAGTGGGTTGCTCCATCTGCCATAGCCACACAGGGCACAGGATGGGAGTGGCAACATCTGCTCCAGAGCAAGGTGTCTTTGGGCCCTTTTGGCATCCTGGACTGAACTTCCCATCGTCACTGACCCTATTGCTGGGGCTGATAGGGGTTGCGGTCCACTTGTTGACCCTGTGTACCTCTTTTGTTCCTTGATGGCATAAGCAACTATAAGCTTTGTGGATACTCATGAGGAGTAAGGAGGTCTGAGGTAAAGGTCTGGCCCACACATACTGCAGTGTGCTGTTGGAAGGAAGGACTTGGTACCACCATGATGAGAGAGGAGGGTTTCCTTCCCACTTGGCCATGTCAAGAACTTGCTTCCCAGCGAGCTCCAGATCCTTAGGGGGCTTCACCCCGTTTGACTCCTGGTAATACAATGGGTTATTCTGTAATGGGAGGTGTCTAGAAGGTCCCATGCTCACTGGAGCCAGTTCCCATGCGTGCTGGTTCAGTCTGCACATCCCCATCTCCGTGCACCATAAAAGGCAGGCAGGAGCAAGCCCTGTGCCCCGGTGCACCCTGGCTCCTTAAGTAGGGCAATGGGGTAAAGGGCCAGCTAACCTCTTGCCAGTTGGTCCTCTGAGCCCCTGACTGTGTGTGAGAGACCCATGCCAGTTTGCTTCCAAGAACTCTGGAACGGGAGGGCACTTCTGTGTGGGGGAAGTGGCATATGCCCAAGTCAGTTTCATGCTCACTAGGCCTCTGGAAGGGTGAGATTTGGCTCCCCTCCCTGCCTCTGTATTTATGGCTGGAGAGAAACGGCCAAAGCTGCCTTCCAAGAGGCCAAGAATTGAGGTGCTTAATGCTGGGTCTCTCTGTCCTTGACTGATGGGGCTATTGTATGGGGAGGGTGCATGGTGGTTGCCTTGAAGTATGCCTCTGTCTTACTTCTTGGAGGATGCCAAGGGTTTTTGGCCACTTTTTTAG
This sequence comes from Phrynosoma blainvillii, assembly GCA_026167975.1. Taxonomy (NCBI): domain Eukaryota; kingdom Metazoa; phylum Chordata; class Lepidosauria; order Squamata; family Phrynosomatidae; genus Phrynosoma; species Phrynosoma blainvillii. The sequence goes on along the minus strand of JANUYF010000001.1, from coordinate 3,570,795 downwards.
ATGGATCAGGGCTCGTGGACCTTGACTGGCAATAAGGGGTTCCAGCCCTGCCTGCAGACGCTGCTGGGGACAGAACCTGGGTTCTGATCCTAGAGTGGAAGGGATCCTGGGGGCCATTTAGTCCAAATCTGGAAATGTACAAAGAACCCCAACTCCAACCAGAAATGGCCAGGAGGATGGGACTGTGGACTTTCCTCCAATATGGGCAGAACAGGAGTCTCTTGCAAAATGGCAGCAGATGGGGGGGGGCATCCACAATTATGGCCTTTCCCTTAGCTAGAAGCTGCACACATAGAATCATAGAGTTGGAAGAGACCACAAGGGCCATCCAGTCCAACCCCCTGCCATGCAGGAACTCCCAATCAAAGCATCCCTGACAGATGGCCATCCAGCCTCTGCTTTAAAGACCTCCAAGGAAGGAGACTCCACCACAATCTCCATTGAGGGAGAAATGTGTTCCACTGTCGAACAGCCCTTACTGTCAGGAAGTTCCTCCTAATGTTGAGGTGGAATCTCTTTTCTTGCAGCTTGCATCCATTGTTTCGGGTCCTAGTCTCTGGAGCAGCAGAAAACAAGCTTATTCCCTCCTCGATATGACATCCCTTCAAATATTTAAACACGGCTATCATATCACCTCTCAGCCTTCTCTTCTCCAGGCTAAACATCCCCAGCTCCCTAAGTCATTCCTCATAGGACTTGGTTTCCAGACCTTTCACCATTTTAGTTGCCCTCCTTTGGACATGCTCCAGTTTCTCCACATCCTTTTTGAATTGTGGTGCCCAGAACTGGACACAGAATTATTCCAGGTGAGGCCTGACCAAAGCAGAATAGAGTGGCACTATTACTTCTCTTGATCTAGACGCTATACTTCTACTGATGCAGCCTAAAATTGCATTGGCCTTTTTAGCTGCTGCATCGCACTGTTGACTCATGTTCAACTTGTGGTCCACCTGGATTCCTAGATCCCTTTCACACGTAGTCTCATTCAGCGAGGTGTCCCCCATCGTATATCTGTACTTTTCGTTTTTCTGCCCTAAGTGCAGTACCTTACATTTCTCCATGTTGAATTTCATTTTGTTAGCTTTGGCCCAACTTTCTAGTCTGTTCAAAAGTCATTTTGAATTTTGATCCTGTCCTCTGGGGTATTAGCTACTCCTCCTAATTTGGTGTCGTCTGCAAATTTGATAACTATGCCCCCAATACCGTCATCCAAGTCATTAATAAAGATATTGAATAGCACTGGGCCCAGGACAGAGCCCTGTGGCACCCCACTGGTCACTTCTTTCCAAGTTGAAAAGGAGCCATTGTTGAGCACCCTTTGGGTTTGACCAGACAACCAATTACAAATCCATGTAACAGTTACTTTGTCTAGCCCACATTTTACCAACTTGCTTGCAAGAATGTCATGGGGAACCTTGTCAAAGGTCTTACTGAAATCAAGATATACTATATCCACAGCATTCCCTTCATCTACCAAGCTGGTAATTTTATCAAAAAAAGAGATCAGATTTGTCTGGCATGACCTGTTTCTCTGAAACCCAGGTTGACTTTTTGTGATTATGAAATTACTTTCCAGATGTTCACAGACTCTCTGTTTAATGATCTGCTCCAGAATCTTTCCGGGTATTGATGTCAGACTAACTGGACGATAATTGTTGGGATCCTCTTTTTTCCCCTTTTTGAAGATGGGGACAACATTTGCCCTCCTCCAGTCCGCTGGGACCTCTCCTGTTTTCCAGGAGTTCTCAAAGATTATTGACAATGGTTCTGATATTACATTTGCCAGTTCTTTTAATACCCTTGGATGTAATTCATCTGGTCCTGGAGACTTATATTCATCTAGATTAACCAGATGTTTCTGTACTATCTCTTTACTTATTCTGTGCCGAAATTCTCCTATTCTGTCCTCTGCTCCATTATCCTCAGGTTGAGCACCCTTTGCCTTTTCTGAGAAGACTGAAGCAAAGAAGGTGTTGAGTAATTCTGCCTTTTCTCTGTCCCCTGTTAACTTCTTGCCATCTTCTCCACACAGTGGCCCTACCATTTCCTTCTTTTTCCTTTTGCTACTGACATACCCCCAAAAGCCCTTTTTATTGTTCTTAACCTCTCCAGCAAGCCTGATTTCATTCTGCGCTTTAGCTTTTCTGACTTTAACCCTACACGTGCTAGCTATTTGTTTGAATTCCTCTTTGGTGATTTCCCCATTTTTCCATTTCTTATACATGTTCCGTTTAAAACATAGTTCAGTTGCAAGTTCCTTAGTCATCCATCCTGGTTTCTTGAGACACCTCCCATTTTTCCTCCTCATTGGCACGGTTTGAAATTGTGCCTTCAGTATCTCCCTTTTGAGAAACTCCCATCCGTCTTGAACTCCCTTCTCTTTTAGTATTCCTGTCCATGGGATCACCCTCAGTATTTCTCTAAGTTTAGCAAAATCAGCTTTCCTAAAGTCTAGAATGCGTGCCTGACTATGTCTGGCTTCTCCTTTCCACTGTATAATAAACTCCAGGAGGACATGATCACTCCCGCCTAAGGATCCAACCACTTGCACCCCATTAACTAGGTCTTCCCTGTTAGTTAGGATCAGATCTAAAATAGCTGACTCCCTCGTTGCCTCTTCCACCTTTTGAACAATGAAATTGTCTTCGAGGCAAGTGAGGAATTTGCTAGACCTCAAGGATTTTGCCGAGTTTGACTTCCAGCAAATATCCGGATAGTTGATCCCCGAAATGAGGTCTGTTTTTTGTGCACCTCTGCTTTCATCTTTACAACTGTGAAGTCAAAGAGGGGCATTCCTCCCTTATTGAGCTCCTGTGAACAGCTTCCCCCTCTGATGCTCTGCAGTGCTTGGTAAGTGGGGGGCTGCTTTCTCTCCCAAGCGGACAGGGCCATGGTGCCTCCTTGACAGGGGCAGTGCCATGGTCATGAGATAAAGGTCTGGCCACCATGCTTGCAGCCATACATGCTTTGGCAACGTCCACTGTCAGGGGCCAGAGTGTAACCACAATCGTGGAAAGTCTGGAAACCATGCCCTCTGAGGAGACTTAGAATAACAGAATCATAGAGTTGGAAGAGGCCACAATCCAACCCCATTCTGCCATGCAGGAACTCAAAATCAAAGCACCCCCAACAGATGGCCATCCAGCCTCTGTTTAAAGACCTCCAAAGGAGGAGATGTAGGGAGCTGGGTATGTTTAGTCTGGTGAAAAGAAGGTTAAGAGGGGACCTGATAGTCTTGTTTAAATATTTGAAGTGATGTCATGTTAAGGATGGAGCAAGCTTGTTTTGTGCTGCTCCAGAGACTGGGACACAGAGCAATGGATGCTACAGGAAAGGAAATTCCACCTAAACATTAGGAAGAACTTCCTGATGGTAAGAACTGGTTGACAGTGGAAGACCCTGTTGTCTCAGCAGGCAGTAGAGTCATCTTCTTTGGAGATTGTTTTGGCCATCTGTCACTGGGGGTGCTTTGATTGTGAGTTCCTGCATGGTAGAAGGGGGTTGGACTTGGGCTGTCTTCCAACTCTACGATTCTATATGCATTTCTCATATGCAGGAGAAATCAGCAACTTCCCAAATGAAAGTGGAGGAGCACTGGCTCCTTTTGGGCTCAGAAGGGCACAGCTTTGCACCAAGGAAGTGGGAAAACAACCCTGTATTGTGTTCATCATAAGGCAGCAGGTGCGATTGGTGTGCTCTCTTGCAGGAGCGGGTCCTGGCCTCCCCCCCACAGGAGATGTTTGTAGTGCTGATCCTGCCATTTCATGTGCCCCCCTCCCTGCCAGGGGTCTCAGAGGGCCAGAGATGCAGGGCAGCCATTGGACTCTTTCGTGGGGGTGGCACTTTCACTCTTTTCACTCTGGGCACCCTCCACAGCCACTGCTTGGGCCAGCTCTTCTGGGTGCTCAAAGACGGCACCCACAAACTGGGCAAAGACGCGGTCCATGTAGCTCTCGTGACGGGGGAAGAGGCCCTCCAGGAAGCCGATGTGGCCCCCTCTTGCCGTCACCAGCAGTGCCAGGGCGGGCACCCTCTGCGCTGCCTCCATGGGGATGGCTGCAAGAAAGCCAGGTGGCACACGTGGTCAAACAAAGGGGGGAGGCACACAGAATCTTCCCTCAGGATGAGGAGGCCCCCCCAGACTCACCATGCTGAGGAGAGAAGGGGTCATCGGAGGCATTGAGGCACAGAACAGGCACCCGGATGGCCCCCACCTTCCAGCGGGGGCTGGCTGACCGGTAGTACTCCTCACAGGACTTGTAGCCAAAGGCCACGGAGGTATAGCGCTCGTCAAACTCCCGGATGCTGCGAGCCTTTTTTTGGGGGAGGGCGGTGTATGCACAGAGAGAGATGGAGAAGCGTCAAAGAACTGGAGGGGTGGGGAGAAGAGGGTAGGGGTTGGAGGGGGGCAAGGGTACCTTCAGCACATGATCCACGTTTAGTATCCCTTCAATGACCTTCCTGTGCCTGGAAAGAGGAGTGGGACCATCATTGGGTGGGGGGCACCAAAAATCCATGTGGCTTAGGGAGGGGGGTTGAATGCGGGCAGAGAGACCCCCCCCCCCTTGTTAGAGGCATCCCTTCCCCTCCAAAGCACCCAGCCCCAAGCCTAGGTAAAGTCTCTGCCACCCCTACACTCACCGCTGGATGAGCCGGCGCAGGTTGGCTGTGAGTCGCTGGTTGAAGAGCACCAGGTTGAGGGGCCGCTCGAGGGAGGAGGTGGTCTCAAAGGAGTCCCAGCTGACAGAGCAGGTCATGGCGGCCACCAGCCCTGCCTTCTGGCCCTTCTGCCCCAGGTAGTTCAGCACCAGGATCCTGCCAGGTAGGAGGGGAAGCTTAGCAAAGCGGGGGCCCTAATTTATTGGGTTTGCATCCCACCTTCCTCCCAAAATGGGAGCCTGTGTGTGCAAGCACATACTCTGCAGGCCTATGGACCCCACTCCCACTCTCAAAGCTAGAACTGGGCAGGCTGACCTTCCGCTTCTCAGCCACCTCCTGCCCTGCCCTGCCCTGCAACTCCCAGTTACTTTCAAGTAACTCTTCTGCAGAAATGGGAGCTTAAAACAGCAGTGCCTCCTACTGCACCAAGGCAAAGGCCTGCTTTCAGGTTACACAGAATGCTTCTTTGGGCTCAAGTGGGTGCATGGCAAGAGGCATCCCTGCTCCAGCTGAAAACACCTGTGGGCCCCTCCAGCCAAGGGGCTGGCAAAGGCCGGGGGGGGTGCAGGGGGAGAGCGGGGCTGCAAAGGGTGCCCTGAGCATGGCAGGGTCTCCCTTTTCTGCTTTGCCCTTCTAGGAACTGATTTCCAGTGCTTAACTGGCAAAGAACAGAACTGCCTTTGCAGCAGAGAAGTCCAGCTCACTGGCAGTAAAAAGCCAGGACACACAACAAGACCAGGCACATCGTGGGATCCCAAAATGGGCTCTGGGAGCTCCTGCCCTCTTGGCTCCCAGATGGCTGCTGCTTTGCCAGGATGGCACTTGGGCCAGCTGGCCAGCCAGCCACCTGTTTCCAGTGGCGAAAGTGGGCTGAGAAGGAGCCACATTGTCCTTCTGGCCAAGAGGTGAACTGAGACAGAAGGGCAGATTTCAGGGCACAGCGGAGGAGGGCCTGGTTTCAGCAGGTGAAGCACTTCCACCTGGAGAAAGGGCAAGAGTGGAGGGAGAGGAGCAAGCTTCAGCGTCACACAGGGCTCCTTCCTCAGGCTGAATCTTCAGGAAGAGAGAGGCTGGCACACTGGGTGGAGCTAGCACACACTCACACCTGCACAACCGGACAGAGCGGCACCCGGCCTCCCTTTCACCCAGAGTCCCAACAACCGCCGCCTCCTCCTGACGAAACCATCTCGCTTGGCCCCGTGACAGAGCGTGGGGCGGATGCCTGGCACCCCTGGGGCCCCGCTCAATGCAGGCCTTCTGCTTCTTGTTGCCACACTGGGGTCCGCAGAGAAGACCCTCCATCCATCCCTGCCCAGTTCTGCCTCCCTGCTGCAGAAGCCACTGGGTGGACAGTGGCAGGAATGGGAACAGCCTTGACAAAATCCAAGCCAGCCAGAATTCTCCCCTACTTTTTCAGAACTGGCTCCCTTCTTTATCTGCTAGACTAGAGAGAGAGGGGCACCCGCTGAGGTGGGGGATTGGAAATGCAGGGGGGCTTAAAAGACGGCCCCTTTGCGATCTCAGTGGCCATGTCAGGGGTGTCACATCCCTTTCTCTCTTGCCCAGCAGCCATGGCAGTCCCTGCCGTTCAGGCCTTGGCATGGTTGCAGCCATGCTGGAGCCCAAACTGCCGTCTAGGGGCCTGGCACTGACCCCTCCAGTGTGGGTCCAGGGCCCAGATGGACCTCCAGGGGCTGAGGCAGTCTACCCCCCCCCCCACCAGGTAAGACCAGCTCCTGGTATGCTATTGGGCCCTCCCTGCCTTGCTCCGTGCCCCACACGCTGCTTCCCAGCCTCACCCGCCCAAGGAGATGCCCACGGCCATCAGTGGGGCTCGAGGGAAGCGGCTCTTGATGTGGGTCACCACCAGCTCCAGGTCTTCGGTGTTGTCTGCACAAAAAGCCCGGGGAGTCTGCATTTTGGGGGGAGAAAAACAGTGAGCGTTGAGGAACCGTTTATCAGAGAGGCAGCAAATCAGGGGGTGGGGAGAGAGGTCACCCATCACAGGCAATGGCCATTCTGCCTTGGACCTCCAGAACCGGCAGACCCTTCTCCTCCTTTGTGGAAGCATGTGCACACGGGGGTCCCTGGCTGTGGGCCCATGAGGGGGGCAGCCGCGCTCCTTACCAGCAGCTCCTCTCCTTTGCAGCCCCGGTTGTTGAACACGACGGCCCTAGAAGGTAAGAGGGAGAATGCGCTTGCAGGAGGAGGCCGAGGAGGGGCCTGCCTTCCTTCCCCTTCCCAATTTGCAGGTCAGGGCCCTTTGCAAATCTAAGATGGCTCCACCTGCAAGCATCCCCGGGAGGAAAGGCATTTGGAGCAACGCCAGGTCCTGCCAAGGCAAAGCCCCTGCCCCGCTGTGTCCACTCACCTGTAGCCCTGGTTCTGGGTGATGCGCACCAGGTGGAGGATGTAGGTCTCCTGGCTGTTGCCCGTCAGGCCGGGAAGGAAGAGGACGGTGGGGCAGCACTCGGGGTCAGGGTGGGCACTGTTGGCGTGGCCCTCCTCGCCCTCGGCCCAGTCCAGGCAGAGCTGGCCCCCGTCAGGGGTCCGCAGCACCTCGCTGGAGAACCATAGAGATGAGGCGGTGAGTCATAGAATCCTAGAGTGGGAAGGGAACCCCAAAGGCCACCCGGTCGAACCGCCTTCTTCCGCCATGCAGGAAGACCCCATCCAAGCCCTGCCTGGGACAGAGGGCCATCCGGGTGACCGGAGCCCCCTGACCCCTCGCCTGGTGGTCTGCCAGGCCAGGCCGGCTGCCCCCCACCCCTTCCCCAGGACCTACCTTCGGTAGTGGACATCTGGCCTGGACTTGAGGAGGGCGCGGAGGATGGTCTGGAGGCGGCCCTCGAAGCACCAGGGGGTCGGGAAGAAGGTCTCACCCACCACTGGACACCGCCGAGACAGGAAACGGCCGAAGGGTCCGCAGGCCAGGAGCACCGGACGCTGACCGTGGAAGAAAAGGAAGGCGTATGGAGGGAGGTGGCGGCACGGGGGACCCCCAAATGGAACTGAAATGACCCCCAGGAGGGAAGTGACCGAAATCCTCAGGGGGCGAGGAGGAGGAGGAAGATGGGGAACCTGTTCCCGCCCCCCATCCAGGTGTTGCGCTTTCGGTCCGGTCCGGTCCGGTCCGTGTGGACGGACAGGCAGCATCGGTGTGGTCCTCTCCTCTGCGGAGATAGGCTTCCCTTTCCAGGAAGGAGGGAAGGAAGGAGGAAGGAGGGATGGAGGAAAGAAAAGAAAAAGGAGAGAAGGAAGGAAGGAAGGAGGGGGGCAGGCAGGCAGGCAGGTGTGCCCTGTCCTGTCCTGTCCTGTCCGGCGGGAGAGGTCAGTTCGGGTTTCGGCCGAAGGGAATGGCCCTGCCGGACCGGGGTGTGTGTGTGTGTCTGGATCCTAGGAGTCAAGAGCGAAGTCCGCGTTCCTCTGGGCGCGTGCAGAGTGCCGAGGGGCCCCGGAGTGCTCCTCGCCCCCCCCCCTCCTGCTGCTGCTGCTGTTGCTGCCTTTGGTTCGAAGCCGGGCGCCGGGGGGGGAGAGGGAGGGGCTGCTCGGGAGGAGAGTGTCCGGCCCGGCCTCGGTCAGGCCAGGGGTCAGGGGTCAGGGCGAAGGACAGAGACAGAGACAGGAAGGTCTGCCTTTGTTTTTCTTCTTCCCCTTGCGGCTGCGGCTGCGGCTGCGGCTGCGGCGGGCGCTCTGCCCATGCCCAGAGGCTAGGAGCCCCGGCCGGACCCTGGCTGACCAGTAGTACCTGAGGGACGCGGGCCCAGTAGTAGCCGTAGCAGGCCAGGAAGCCCAGCAGCACCAGCACCAGCAGCGCCGGCCACGAGAGGCCCAGCATCCTCCCTTCTCCTCCGCGGACGGACGGACTGAGGGACGGACGGAGCGGGAGCGCCGGACACAGCCGGACAGGAAGGCGCATGCGCATGCGCAGTCGCCCCGCCCTCCGGCAGAGGCCCACCCTGAGACGGGCAGGCGCCAGACTCCGCCCCCGCGGCCATCTTTGAGGCGGGCAAGAAGGAAGGACGGAAGGAAGGAGCGCCGCCTGTCGGCCTCCGGAGGAGATGACTCCCCAAGGAGGACAAGGCCCCGAGAAATGGAGGACATGACAAAATCAAAGGATTAATGTTTGGTTTTTTTTTTTTTTAAAAAAGGAATGTAAATGCTCAAAAGGGAAGACATGGGAGAATTCCTCCCGGACAGGTTAAATTGTAGGACAGGCCCTGGGAAAGGAGGACGCCCGGACACTCACGCTGGATGGAAGCTAGTGTGAAATTCCTCTGGCCTGGGCAGAAGGCTGAAATAGAGGACATGTCCGTGGAAAAAAGGACGCCCGGTCGCCCTGGGTGGAGGACATTTGGGAATTCCTCCCGGACAGAAGGCCGACATGTAGGACAGACCCTGGGAAAGGAGGTCGTCCGGCCAAATATATTTTAGCCTTTTAATTTGAATAGAAGCAGCGAGAGCGGCGGCTCTGGAGGGCAGGATCCGAATCGGCGAGTCACACTCTCTCAGCCTCACTGGGGAAGAAGGCAATGGCGATGGCAAACCCTCTCTGAAACCAACCTGGCCAAGGAAGCCCCCCCTTCCCCCCGCAATGGGGTCACCGGGAACCAAAAAGGGCAGCAGCCACGAACCTGGGACCCCCCCCGAGTGGGCCTGACCCCTGACCCCCCAAAAAAGAGGGTCTTTTTATATTACCAGCCCCCCTCCCCTGGGATTTGGAATTGGGGGGTGGGTGGGGGAGGAGGGTCTTTGCCAGGGGGAGGGGGAGGGTCCCCCCAAAAATGGTGGGGGTCCCAGTGTCCCTTTCTTGAGAAAGCCCTGTCTGGCCCTGAGAGAGAGGAGAGGGTCAGCAGAGAGGGCTTCGGGGGATTCTGGGCTCTGGTGTTGTTGTGAACTGCCCTGGAAGGGACCTTGACCCAAGGCAGGGGTGGGTGACCCTATGGCTGGACCGGAGCCGGAGCCCTCCGTTAATAATCCCCATTGAGTGACCGACTGACCGACCGCCTTCCTCCGTCTGGAGAAGCCATGCCCAGAAAGCCAAGGCCTGGGGCCCCTTGGGCCAGTGGTCTTTCTTCTTGGTGCCACAGCAGAGCCCACCTCTAACCTCTGACCCTGGGCCTTCCTCAGGAGGCCACCCTGCCCACCCGCCTTGACCGGCGAGGAGCCAGGGACCAGGAGCCGGCCCTCTCCCCTCCGGACCCCCGCCACCGCCACCGCCCTTGGCCTTCGCCGTGCAATCTGCTTGAATATTGTCATCGTTTGATTCTAATTTAATGTACAATCTTTGTTTTTAATTTATAGTATTGTAAGACACTCTGAGTGCCAGTTTTGGGGAAAGGGAAAGGGCAGCAGCAGCAGCAGCAGTTGTTTTGTTTTCCTGCCCTGGCACCTCTGCAGGCCCCTGAGCATGCACAGAGTGCCCTCCCCTCATTAGCAGGCCGCCCCTGGGTCCCAGGGCCGACTTTCCCCTTTGGGTTCCTTCTCGCAGGGTCCTCCGGGACTTCCTGAAGAGTGTGGGTCAGGCGGTCAGGAAGGCCGGCCAGTAGCCCCCTCCATGGCGAGGGAACAGGGTCACTGGACCCTCGTGGAGGGGGAAAGGGGTGAGGTCAGGGGTCCTCGGGGCTGGGCCTGGTGGACTGGCCACTAACTAATAGGCCAGACCTCAGCTTTGCCTCAGCATGACTGTCCTTTTTGTTTTGGGGTGGCCCCTAGCCCCCTCCAGAAGTGCACTAGCCTCTCTCAGTGGTCACTAATAGGCCAGGCCTCAGCTTTGCCTTGCCACTGGCCCTGCCGGACCGCAATGAGAGAGGCTAGTGCACTTCTGGAGGGGGCTAGGGGCCACCCCTGAGGCCTGGCCTATTGGTGGCCTTTGCTCTCAGGAGTGACCCCTCTGATCTGTCCCCTTCCTTTAAGACCCTACCTCACTTTCTAAGCTAAGGACATTATCACAGGTGTCTTTATCCCGTCCAGAAGGCACGACTGAAGGTCATCGCACGAAAGGCTTTCTCACTAATCACGCTGATCCTGCCACGGAATTGTATTACCAGGATCTTCCGATAATACACAATTTCGGGAAATATGGGGACAATTCCACTTCATTCACGGGATTAGCACAATTTAGTGAGGAAGCCTTTCATGTGATCACGTTCCATCGTGTTTTCTGGACAGGACAATGCCTGGAAAAGCGCGAGTTTGTGTGAAAGTCATAGAATCATAGAGTTCGAAGAGACCACAAGGGCCATCCAGTCCAACCCCTTCTGCCATGCAGGAACTCCCAATCAAAGCATCCCCGACAGATGGACATCTAGCCTCTGCTTAAAGACCTCCAAAGAAGGAGACCTCAGGGGCCATCCAGTCCAACCCCTTCTGCCATGCAGGAACTCCCAATCAAAGCATCCCCGACAGGTGGCCATCCAGTCCTTCCCACGATTGTGCAGCAATAAGTGTGACAATGTCCTAAGAGGAAAGCCCAGTTGCTCCCGCCTGAGTACATCTCAGCCGAGGAACGCTTGGAGACGTGGCACATGCCACTCTTGTCCACTCTTTGTGGCTGGCAGCTCCCAGCAGCCAAAGCAAACCCTTCAATTACAGGGGATAAAAGCAGGCAGGCACTGCCGCAATGCCTTACCTGGGCAGCATCCCTTGCTGCCTGGCTCTTCCTTCTCCCCAGGTGAGTGGGTATCTTGGGGGTCTCAGGGTGGTCCTTGGGAGGACCCCTGCCTGCCTGCCCTCCCTCCTTCCCTCCCATTGTGGTCCGCAGAGACCGTGCATCGTTCCTGCCTCCCTCACCCCAAAATAAACTCCAGATCTGTTGCTTTACGTATCTACGGTCTGCCAAGTTGTTGGCCAGGAATGGTCTGCGCAGACAGCACATGTATGTGTCCCCTCCGTCCGGCCAAATCCACACTGGACGCTTTGCTGCCCCTTCCCCACCCCAGAGTCCAACAAGCGCAGAGGCAAAGGGCTACGGACCCAAAAGAGTGGATTGCAAAAGAGATTCCCCCTCAACATTAGGAAGAACTTCCTGACAGTAATAAGGAGTTTATCACATGGGGGAAATGGGGAGTTTAAACAATGATTAACCTGCGGAAATTGCGCAATTGACACTAAAACGTGCTTAAAACAACATTATATTAACGCAAGTGCCATTATCCCATGAAGAACCAGGGAACAACCAGACAAGAAACAGGAAAAAGCCATTCAAGGGAAAATTCTTGCTGTCGTTTCTTGCCTGGTTCTTCATAGGATAATGGCACTTTAATCACGTTTTGTGAAAACCATTCACGTATTTGCACTCAAGTGTGGGTTAATCACGGATTCTGCACAGGATAGCAGCGCTCTGCGTGTGAAAACCATTTGTGCAACTGCAGGTTAATCACGGGTTAATCACCGTTTATTCTTCCAATTTCCCCCCGTGTGATAAACTTAAGAGATGTTTGACAGTGGAAGACGCTGCTGCCTCCATGGAGGGCGGTGGAGTCTCCTTCTTTGGAGGCTGTTTTTAAACAGAGGCTGGATGGCAATCAGGGAAATGCAGCACAAAATAAGTAAAGAGGAAGTACAGGAATACCTAAAGGTTAACCTAAATGAATTTAAGTCTCCAGGACCAGATGAACTACATCCAAGGATACTAAAAGAACTGCAAATGCAATCTCATAGCCACTGGCAATAATAATCTTGGAGAACTCCTGGAGAACAGGAGAAGTCCCAGCAGACTGGAGGAGCGCAAACATTGTCCCCATCTTCAAAAAGGGGGAAAAAGGGGATCTTAACAATTACCGTCCAATTAGTCTGACATCAATACCGGGAAAGATTCTAGAACTGTTCATTAAACAGAGAGTCTGTGAACATTTAGAAGGGAATGCCATAATAACAAAAAGTCAACATGGGTTTCAGAGAAACAGGTCATGCCAGACAAATCTGATCTCTTTTTTTGATAAAATTACCAGCTTGGTAGATGAAGGGAATGCTGTGGATATAGTATATCTTGATTTCAGTAAGGCTTTTGACAAGGTCCCCCATGATATTCTTGCAAACAAGATACTAAAATGTGGGCTAGACAATAAACTGTTAGATGGATTAGTAATTGGTTGACTGACCGAACCCAAATGGTGCTCAGCAATGGCTCCTCTTTTTTCATTCTGGAGAGAAGTGACCAGTGGGGTGTCCATTGGGGTTCTGTCCTGGGCCCAGTTGGCTATCCAACATCTTTATCAACGATTTGGATGAAGGAATAGGGGGCATGCTTCTCATATTTGCAGATGACACCAAATTCGGAGGAATAGCTAATATCCCAGAAGACAGGATGAACATTCAAAATGACCTTAATAGATTAGAAAGCTGGGCCAAAGCTAACAAAATGAATTTCAACACAGTTGAGTGTTGGACTATCACTCTGCTGTTTGTTGTGGTCCCAAAGCTCTCTGACAGAGAAGGCCAAATGTCTCACAAGTCAGTTCCCAGAATTCCATAGCACTGAGCCATGGCAGTTAAAGTAGTATCAAACTGGATTATTTCTGCAGTGTGGATGCAGCCTTTGTCACACAGCTAGGATTAAACTGTAGAATTCACTGTCACAAGGTGGGATGGGTCAGCCACCAACTTGAATGCATCTAGAACGCATCTGCTTTGGCTGTTATTTCCGTGTGCCTTCAAGTCGTTCCCAACTTATGGCAACCCTAAGGCAAACCTATCATGGGGTTTTCTTGGCAAGATTTGTTTGGAGGAGGTTTGCCATTGCCTTTCCCTGAGGCTGAGAATCTGTGACTTGCCCAAGGTCACCCAGTGGGTTTACATGGCTGAGCTGGAAACTGAACCCTGGTCTCCAGAGTGATAGTCCAACACTCAAACCACTATGCTAAGATAGTGAAAGGCAGGCTAGATAGTGCTACTCTTTGATTGTGTATTCCTGCATGGCAGAATAGGGTTGGACTTGATGGCCCTTGAGGTCTCTTCCAATTCTATGATTCTAGAGGGAGATTGGGAAGACTCAGAAGGCAACTATGGGTCTTTACAGACTGTCCACTTTAACTGTCCTGGCTCAGTACTAAGGAGTCATGGGAACTGTAGTTTATTGTGGCACCAGAGCTCTCTGACAGAGAAGGCTCAATGTCCCAGAAAAAAATACAGTTCCCATGATTCCCTAGCACCGAGCCAGGACAGTTAAAGGGGACTCAAGCTGCATTATTTCTGGCAGTCTGTAAAGGCCCTATATGCTGCTCCCCAGATGGCTGGAGGCTGCATGCCTCTCATTTGCTAGGTACTGAACAGAAACAGTGGGGTGCTCTGGTTTAGGGGCACACATCCATCCCTCTGGGGCACAGAGTTGACCTGCTCCAGGATGCTGGCCTTTGCTGGCCTTTGGGTGAAGCCACAGTCAGGCCTGGGACCCGGTTGGCGCCCCATGCGTCCGTACATTCCCCGGGGGGACACACTTGTCCAATGCAGAACAGGGCACCCAGTCCAAGTGTGTTCCGCTTTTCTGCCTTTCTGTGAGCATCATTCCTCTGGGGCACAGGTTGCATGGCGATGCATGCCCATTTTGTTGTGCATCCAGCTGCACACTGTTCCCCTTCAGCACAAGGGTTGCGTAGCACAATTAATGCCTAATTCAGCATAGAGAGATTTACGCTCTGCAACCTGGTGGAGGATCTGGGCCCTTAAGGACATTGCAGTGCAAGCAAGCAGGCAAGGGATTTCTGGGCTGGGGAGAATGAATGAACTCAGCTGCTCTGTCCCTTCCCTCCCTTTGCAGGTGGAGCAGATGGTTGACCACATCCTGAAGACTCCCGATTGCTTGAGCTTGATTGGTTCAATTATAACCAACTCTCGTCTCGCTTCAAATTTGACCAAAATTCAAAAGGAATAAATTTAACTCAGAGTGAAATAGACAAAATCTGGCTGGGCGAAAAAAAATGGATTGGCAAAATATATAAACTTTTGTTAAAATGGGAAATGGAGGACGAAATTGTTAAAGATAACATGGTTCAATGGGCAAAAAACTTTGGCTATTCAATCACACTCGAACAATGGGAATTTGCATGGAAAAAGACCGTACGATATACAGCTTCCCAAAATCTTAGGGAAAATTTCTATAAGGTCCTCTACAGATGGTATATGTCTCCGGACAAAATTGCAAAGATCTCAAAGTCAGGCAGCAACCTTTGCTGGAAATGTGGAAAAGAGCCGGGCACATTATACCACTGTATGTGGACCTGCAAAATAGTATATTCATATTGGACAAAAGTAAATGAAATTATCAATAGAATTCTTGATAAAAATATAAAAACACGTCCGGAACTCTTCTTGTTAAATATTTGGGATAACAAATTAGATAAAGAAGCCGGTAAAATTATGTTCTATTTAGTTACAACAGCTAGAATTACCTTATTTCAGTATTGGAAAAAAAATTCGGTACCCAGTCTAAACGAATGGATTACAAAATTTTATAGCGCCATCGAAATGGATATTTTAACAGAATACCTCAAAGACAAGAATATTGAAAATGAATTGTATGAATGGGCTCCAGTACTAACATTTTTGGAAAATCGATGGGGAAAATCGGCAATATTATCATTTGGAAACAACAACAAAGACGAGCATTTATGATAATTTTACGAAACAGTTAATGTTGATTTAAATAGTTTATCATTTTTAAAGGTTAGATAACCTATTTTAATTTCTCCCTTGGTAGTCCTATATAGATTATTGACCTTTGTAAACAGATCACATCTAGTCACAAGAATAGTGATGCTATTTAAGAGTCTTCACCCAACGTTGCCTTATTATATAAACTATATTGTTTATGTATTTTCTGACACCATTAGAGATAAGTTAATCATTGTTTTTATTCTTGTTTTTTCTTTTATTACACTAAGAGCACACATCTCAGTAGCTTCAAGAGAGAAGGGATACTAGTTTACTATTCTTATTCTACCTTCTTCATTTGTCCCCTTTTATCTCCAAGCTATGCTTTCTCTCTTCCACTTTTCCTTTTGCTATAATAGAGGGGAGAGGGAACTAGGTAGAGCACAAAAGTAAAGTTTAAAGAAGTTCCCTTTATATTTTATGTACTTAAAGTAATTTTTGGAGTAAAGGAGATCAATTTACAGCCATATACTAAGCTTTGATAGAAAGTAAACAAGGAAGTGGTTTTTTTTTGTTTTTTTTTCTCTTCTTGTATGAAAGAAAGGAGTGATGTTTAATAGTTAGAGAGTTGAATGTAGAATGTTAAGAAGAAATAACAACGGCCCAGTCGAGCTTCCTAAACAGGAAGAGCGAAGAGGAAACGAAGATTGGACTATGTATGTTGTGTTTTTAATGTTTGTAAGGAATGTCTTGTATCGTTTCATTTGTCTTGTATGTTTGTGTTGTAATGTATGTTGTGTATTTGAAATACTGTACAATAAAGCTTTTTTAATAATAATAAAAAAAAAAAAAAAAAGACTCCCGATTGCAACCAGGATGACCTGTTGGAGCCCCTTGAGCTCCTTCTTGCCCCCCCCCACCAGGTCCAGCACCCAAAATTTCCTGCCAGCCCCAGCAAAGGCAAGGAGGAGGAGGAGGCAGTGGTCAAGGGTGCTGCCTTCCTGGATGAGAAATGGGGGGGGGGGGGGGGAAATGGCAAGAACTTTAATGAGTCTTCAAGGTGGGGCAGTCCAACTCTTAGTTCCCTCCCCTCCCCCCCCCGCAGGATGAAGGGACTCTGGGGAGGGAAGGATGGGCCCACACGAAGAAAGGGTGGCCACCCTCCCCATTCGTGGCCACCCAACCTGCCTTACAGTGGGCTCTGTCCCAGCAGCATCTTCAGAATGGAGTGAGCAGAGCCCCCTTTTCAGGGTGTGTGCCCCTTTGCCATCAGATTGCTCTTTTGACCACTGGCTGGAGCCCTTTGGGCAGAGTTTGTCTGCTGGTGTGGGGCTGAAACCAGGGGTTGCCCAAATGCCCACTTGGCTATCCTCTGCCACACAGCCTACGCTGGCCCTCCTGAGCCTGTCTGGCCAGCTGAGTGAGAAACAAGCCTCCCACCACCCCATTCTGCCCCTATTTTCCCCAGACCTCCAGCCCCCCCCTCCCCTGGAGAGTCAGAAGGAGTGCCAGCGGATTTGGGGATTTTATTGGTCCTGGCTTGAGAATTGGGGGCAAGACCAACCCCACACCGGCCCCTCCTCCTCCTCTCCCAAGAGAGATCACTACCACCAAGTCCATGTGGGGCCAGGAGCTCCATTCAGCCACCCCCACCAGCAGGGGTCTCTGGATAATGGGACTTGCAGCGCCCCGGCGATCTGTGGCTCAGTGTCCGTGCCTTCCTGGGTGCAGCTCATACGATCCCATCGTAGCCGTGCACCCCACACTTCCGGCCAGCCACCTGGCACCCGTAGGTCAGTGCTTCGTGGAGGGGTTCTCCTGGCATAGAGAGGGGTTGGTGGGTCCAAGGGGAAAAGGGGTGAGTGCCAGGCTTTGGACATGAGGAAGGCAACCACTGAGTTCCCGCTTAAGGCCAGAAGGAAGAGGAAGAGGTCAGACACACACCTGCCCCCTTTCTCTATGTGGGTGGTGTGCTTGGCACTACTGAGGGCACAGGAGCCATTTAAGGGTCACGGTCCCTGTGTGCCAGGCAAGGGGTGGGATGGGGTGGGTTGGGGCAGCCAGGACTCACCCCTGCTGAGTGCCAGGATCACGGCAGCGTTGAAGGTGTCTCCGGCCCCCAAGGTGTCCACCACTGTCTCAGGGGGGAAGGCGTCCGAGTGCACTAGCAGCCCGTCTGGCCCCACGGCGTCAGCCCCCTTCTCGGCCCAAGCGCAGATCAAGGTGGCCCTGGGGAGGGAGTAAGGGGGCCATTGGGGGATGAAATGCAGGAACACCCCCCCCCCATGCATGGCTACCCACCCTCCAGGCCCTGTTGTTGCTCCCCAGAATGGGTAAGAGGACCCAGCAGCTCCCGGCCCTGAAATGGGGTGTCAATAGGGGAGTACAGACCGTACTGGGTGACACCCCAAAAAGGGGGTGCTTACACCTGGTGGGATATGGGGTGCTTTCTGTTCCAGGTCTGGCGCAGCTGTTGGGCGAGCGGTCACACCAGATCCGGAATGGGCTGCCAGGAGGCCAGAGAAGAAGAGGCATATGAACACCCATTCCGGCTTCTCTGGTGCCATGGCCCTCTTGGCTGAGGGGGCTAAGGCAGCAGAGAAGCCCAAACGAGAAGCACCTCATTCCCTTCGGCCCCCTCCCACTGCCCCGCTAGCCCAACTGTCCAGTGCCCCCAGCAGCCTTTCTGGATCTTGCTGGACAGCAGATGGCCAGCTGGAGGGGGGCACATGAGCAAAAGGGCAGGAGGGGGGAGGCCAGGGCATCCCTTTCTGGGCACCCACAGCGGGTAACACCAGCCCCAATGATGCTTCTGCCCTGAACCATATCCACCAAGATGGGGAGACTGGTGCAACTGGGCCTGGTTGGGGCTGAGAATGGAAGCTAGGGTGGGCAGGAAGGATAAGGGAAGGACTCTTTAGTGGCAGGGGCTACAAGAGCCCCCCAAAAAAGGAGGCAGCACAAAGAGCAGACAATACCGAGAGGGGTGGCTGGGTCTGGAGGCAACTGACAATAGCATTGGGGATTCCTACTGACCCCAAAGTGGGCACAGCTGCCCTTTGAAGCCCACCCACCTTGTCGCCCATGATGCTTCCACCCAAAAGCAGGAGGGCGGGATGGAGAGGGGAGAAGCCCACCCCGGCCGTACTCACCCTGCCTTCACTCGGCCACGCAACCCCCGGACGGCCTCTGGGGCTGAGCTGAACCCCAAATCCTTGGCCACATCCTTGCTGACAAACACCTGAAGGAGGAAAGAAGAAACTCAGCTGGACCAGTCCTGACATTCCCCATTTCCCTCGCCCCACGGATGCCTCAGGGGTCTTCTGAGAGCAGGGCACGGCGGGGGAGCCATTGTCCACATGGCCGGATAACGGATGGGGACTGTGGGGGGGGTGAGGCAAGGGACCCCCTTCCGGCCCACCCCTCCAGGGGCCCCTACCACGTCTCCATAGCCCAAGAGCTGGTAGAGTTCTGCCCGGGGCTTCTCCACTTCCACAGAGGTGGCCACGCGCTCGGAGGGAGGACAAGTCTGGTTGTGCTTCTCCACCCGCTGCAACATCTTCACTTGTTCCGAGGCGTTCCTGCCCTGGGAATACAGTTGCGCTGAGCTGGACAGGCAGGACAGGTGTGCCCCCACCAGCACCGGCGCCTAGGTATAGGCTGGCTGTGATAGCCATGGGGACCGGGCCACAGGCAGTCAGTCATCCTTGAGGGGAATCGGACACTGCTCTCACATGTGAGGCTGCTGCCCATGGTGGCGGGGGGGCTGTAGGGTCCACCTTGTCCAGCACACTGACTGACCTCCCCAGTGGCTAACTGGTGGCTAGCCCCACTCCCATCACGGGTCTGTGTGCCCTGCCAGCCTGCCTCCAGGTCCAATTCAGGGGAACGTTTTTTGCGCACAAAGGCCTGCGGTCATCTCAGGTCCAGGAGATTTTGGGGCTCACGTTCTCATGTATGAGCCACCTTCCTCTTGCAAAAAGGTCTGTATCATATAGGCAAAACTAAGGATGGCCTGCTTTGGGGGCAAGGGAGAATTAGGGAGAGGAGAAGGGCCTTTTCCATGGCTAGCCCAGAATGGCTTCCCAGGGGCAACTTCTCCACCATCCTGCAGGAGAAAGACTTCTCTGTCCTCGGATGGGGCTGTTTCTGGAACCCGGCTCCCTTCTCTGCCCTCATGGCGGAACACCTGTGGTGGCCACTTTGTGTGTTTGGCTACCTATCACTTGTTCTAACTAAAGGTCACTGCATCACTGCAGTCATGTTGTGCCCAATGTAGGCTTGCCAGATCAGGACTACTCCAGAGGAGGATGCCCTTGGGCAGGACAATAGAGTAAGTGTGCACTTGAGTGTACCACAGAAATGGAAAACACCAAGTCTAGCAAATGAGGAGAATGCATGGCATGTGCGCACACTTTTCAAGGCAATGCTCCCACCCTGAGATTCCTCCCTTTTGCCTTCTGGACCAGGAGAGGGTCCAGGTTCTGAGATCTGGGACCCCTCCTCCACAGTGACCTTAAAGGCTTCCCGAAATGCAGATGACGACAGGTGGGATGAAAGATGGCTATGGGGACGGAGTCATAGGCCACCGGAAGGCTTGCCAGCCCCATGCCAAGGGAACCTGAAATCCCTTTCTGCCTCGGTGGGCCCTGCCCCACATACCCCCATGACCCCCCCATGGCCCCCTCCCAGCCGAAATCTCTCCCACGGCCCCCACTTACCTCCCAGTGGATCCATTTGTACTGAGACAAGTCCACCCGCTCAAAATCAGCAGCTGTCACATCTGGCAGGTTGCTGGTGTGGGGAAAACGGGGGAGGACAAAGGTCTGTGAGAGGGCTGGACCCATGGCCTTCGTTCGGCATGGAGGTCAGAGCAGGTAACCGATTAAGGAGGCCAACCTGTCTCACAGTAACTGACCACAACTGGACGCCACAACCAGAGGCCAGCTCAAAGAGAAGGGACCCCCACCCCATCCAGCCTCCCGTTCTCCCAGTCCTGCGGTGAGCCTCTGGGAAGCCAGCAAAGAAGGGAGAAAGACCCCTTTCCCAGGCCCAAGAGTCCAGCCCTCGGCCAGCATGCCTGCCCCTGGAGCAGGAGGCTCCACTTCTCCCTGGGATGCTAGACTGAGCTTGCAGGCCCCCTGCCCGCCTCCCCTCCCTGGGGCATTGGGGGGCAGCCACCAAAGCCCCTCCACTCTCCTTCCTGAGACCCCAGCCCCCCCCCCAAACTGGTGGGGAATGCCACCCCCTTCATTGTGGTGGCCCTTCAAGCTGCTTCCAACTCTTGGTGACCCCATCACAGGTCTACCTTCTTTTGAGGTGCAAGTTCACCCTGCAGGGACTCAAACCCTGGTCTGCCGAGTCCGAGTCCGAGTCCAAGACCCAGACCCTTACCTATCCCTGCTCTCGCCACCCCCTTCCCTTCCAGGCAGGTATTCAACTGGAGGTCCAGGTGGCTTCTGTATTTAGGAGAGGGGACAGGGAGAAGCGTCTTCTTGGTCTCCACCTCATGGGTGGCGGGAGGTTTCAGGTGAGAGGGAGGGAAGGATTTTGTCACACTGTGGAACTCACGGCCACAAGGTGTAGCAAGGAGCTGACCTCTAGGATGGCTCGAAAGGAGGATTTTGGGTAAACCCCTGGAGGAGGCTGAGGCCACCAGCAGTTCTTCATTGCTTGCCCATCAATGTGCCCCCCCACACAGTGCCATCTCCCTCATGGCTCCCTGTCTGTGTGCATGTGGCCACCTGGTCAGCCACGGTGGGAGCCAAAGGCTGGACCGAGGAGGACTCTTTGGGTCAGACCCGGCACACATTCCCTTCTTTCCGAGTGCCTCACTCCCTGGCACTGGAACCAGCCAGCTGCCCAAGCCAGAGGGGGGCACAGGGAGTATTTGAGGTACGCTCCTTCTCCTGCAAAGGGGTAATTCTTCCCTCTCAGACCCCCCCTCCGCCACCAAACTGCCTCAACTCTCCCTAAAAGGGGAGCCTCTTCAATGATTAACCCCCAGCCAGAAGGACTTGGCTTCCTGGGGCCCTTTCTGCTGACCCCAGGAATCATTAACCAGCCCTTGGCAGTTCATTGGCATAGGATGGCCGGGGGGGGGGGGGGGGGGGAGAGGTGTTTCTGCCACTGGCTGAGGAATCCTGGGAATGACTCCCCCTTCCCAAAGGCCTGGGTTGACCCAAGCCCAGCCTGTTCCTGGGGGTCCAAGTAGAGCAGGGGTTGGAAACTGGCCCCAGGTAGGTTAACGTTGCCGACCCCTGAACTAGAGCAACTAAGGAAAACAGCAACTGCTGCTGACCACTCTTGACTTTGTGTGTGTGTGTGTGTGTGTGTGTGTGGGAAATATTGTCCTCTGGGGAGAGGGAAAGAATACGAGAATGTCAAGAGTTGGAAGACAGCGCTTCCTCTGCCTACCCAGCTTAGGGCCCAGGGCCAAGAACCCGGTCCCTCAATTGTGCCTGCTGTTGCCATCTTGCCTATCAGGGTGGGTAGTGTCCGGCAGACCCCCCCCCTCTTTGGAGGCTCACAAGCAATGTCCGAGCCATTCAAGGGGTCACTATGCCCTCCCTTCTATACTCTTTGATGCCCCTTTGGTTGCCAATTCAAGCATTGCCCCTATTCCCTTTTAAAGCATCTCCCCCCCCACCAAACACACACACACACACTTACTGGCCCAACCTCTGCCCTCCTCGGCGGCCCTGAACTGCCCAGAGGCTCTTCCCAGGATGCTGCCAAAGAAAGGCCATACTCCCTCTGGAAGTCATGGTCAGCTCCACAACTCCATCAGCCCCGAAAGACACACACACACACACACACACACACACACACACACACGAGGACAGCACATGTGCGTGTGCACACACAAAACACACAATTGACAAGCAATTACCCGGAAGGAGAATGATCAGGACTGAGCATTATTGGCACGAGTGATTGGCTGCATTGGCGGCTGAATGAGCAATCGGCCAAGAATTACGGGTGAATGAGACCGTTGATTGTCCATGCGCGGGCGGTGCGGTTCTCCCCGTCTCCCACCGGGGGGCACCACTACTTGGGGGGCAGCAGTCCGAAGCCCCTGCCCAGCTGCCCCAGCAAGCCTCCAATTCCGGCCACTAGCCAGAGGTCGTGACAAGCCAAGCTCCATCGTCTGCTGAGGCTACACTGTTTTAAACTGGCATCCCTGCCTTTTAATGCCTGATCAGGTTTTCTGCTGCAGGAGTACTTTTTAAATTCAGCATTACTGCAAGAGAGCTGCCTTGAGAGCTGCAATGCAGAGCGATGGAGGTGGCAATGGTGGCCGAGGCGGAGGCGGCAGAGGAGTGAGTGGCAATGGTGGCCGAGGCGGAGGCGGCAGCGGAGGCAAAAACAGCCTCACCTTTGACACCATGACACTACTATGGTCTCTCCCAGTTGGTCCCCATTGTCACCAGTGGGGCAAATGGAGGCCAACAGGGAGTTCATCAGGAATCACCCAGCTAGCTGTAACGAGTTCCGATCTGCAGGGCCAGATGAACGGCATCCCAGCGCATTGAAGGGACTTCCTGATGTACTCTGTGCACCACTTGCCATTATTTCTGAGAAATCTTGGAAAACAGGTGAGGTGCCAGAGGACTGGAGAAAGGCAAACATTGTCCTTTCTTCAAAAATGAAGATCTAGGAAACCGTTGTTGCTGTTGTCGTTGTGTGCCTTCAAGTTGTTTCCGACTTGTGGCAACCCTAAGGTGAACCTATCATAAGGATTTATTGGCAAGATTTGTTCAGGGGAATCCAGTGTGGGATTGTCAAGGACAAATCCTATCAAACTAACTTTATATCCTTTTCCGATCAGGTCACTAGTTTAGTAGATGGTGGGAATGCGGTGGGTGTCATTTATCTGGACTTCAGCAAAGCGCTTGAGAAAGTCCATTGGCATCACTAAACGGATGTGCGAGGGCTGACACCAAGACTGTGCTGACTTTGTATTATTGGGGGGTTAAGAGTGCTTTGGGATAGCCCCAGCTGGACCTTTTGGATGCCCCAAACCAGGAGGGGGCAGAGAGAGCGTGGCGCTCCAGATGCTGTTTGACTGTAACTCCCAGCAGCCCTACAGGCTAGCAGAGCAAATGTGCTGTCAAGGATTATAGGAGCTGCAGTCCAGCAAGAGTAGATGCAAGGAATCAGTGGCACTGACGTAAGCGCTGACTCCCCAGGTTCCTATTCATTTAATGGGTCTACTCTGTTCGGGTCAATAATTGGATTTGGGGAGTATTTCAGGCCATTTATCTTTTTTTCTTTTAAAATTTTCTTCTTTCCTCTTTCCAAGTAAATTGTGCCTTACTTGATAGTAATAAATTTTGGGTGTTTTTTTTTTAAAGAAAACAGATAAAAAGGTGGACATCTTTTAGTTATGGAGGTCCTGGCTCCCATCCCTTTTTCTGTTGGGAGGAAAGGCAGAAAAAGGACGAAACAATGCCTGCCCTCTGACCCCTCCTCGCTTCCTCTTATTATTAATTATTGCTAATATTAATGATTAATCCAGCACTTTGAATGTGCAAAGGGCATGATGGCACTTATCTTGTTGGGCCCCAAGGAGAAACCAAAGTGCCCCCAGTTTCCTAGGAAGGCTCCTGGGCAGCCAAAGGTCAGGCCGAGGGGGGCACCCGTGGCCAAGGTCCAGCCATGGCCGAATCTCCACCAGCTTCCTTCTGCCCAACATCCGTCTATCTGTCTGTTGCCTTAATGCCTCCAGTCTGTAAAAATGAGAGAAGCCAGGACCTTGCGTGGGACGAGGGGGGGGGATTTGCACCATTCGCTTGCTGAACTCTTTGCCCTTTTCCACGACTGGCAGAACAAAATTATGCAAATGAGTTAAAAATTATGCAAAGCTATTAAAATGCAGATGGGAGCAATTTAATAGAGGCCACTGTGGCTCAGCTTTCCTTAGTGCAGAGTTTGGCCACATCCCTTGCCGCGTAATGGCCTGGATCCGGAGGGTGTCTTACACGTGTGTAAGGCAAATAAATGGCCCCTCGGACAACCAGTCAAGCCGGAACTTCTTCCCCTGGAGGCCATGATGGCTAGATTAGGCTGTTGCATTTTGGCCGCTCCATGAGAAGGCACTGACTCACTAGAACAGACAACAAAATACTAGGAAAGGGGGAATCATAGAATCATAGCGTTGGAGGAGACCTCAAGGGCCATCCAGTCCAACCCCATTCTGCCATGCAGGAACTCAAAATCAAAGCATCCCTGGGACAGATGGCCATGCAGCCCCTGTTTAAAGCCAGCCTCCAAAGAAGAAGGAGCCAAAGAAGGGAAGGCAGGAGGAGAAGAGGAAGACCGCATTCGAGATGGATGGACCCCCATCAAAGGAGCCACAAAGGCTGCTCTGACTCTGCAAGACCTGAGCAGGGCCCTTGACGACAGGGTGGCTTGGATGTCTCTCATTCAGAGGTTGAAGCCAACTTAACGGCTATTAACACAGACCCACAACTTCCCTTATGGAACTGCTTGGAGACTTTTTTGTCTGGTGCAGAAGAGCTGCATTGGGCTGAAAGTTGCCAAAGCAGAGTTGTGTGCATGCAATGCAATGCAATGCAATGCAATGCAGTGGTGGAGGCAGATGTGGAGTGCACATCTGTAGCCAAATTGCTACACACAACACTCAGTGCGTCCTGGGGATTTACACAATACAACCTCAGAGTCAGATGGGTTGGCACTCGTTGCGTTTTGTTTTGCAGTGGGGACGGGGGCACACAACTGACCACTCCTTTTCTAACCCAGACGGCTTTTGGGAACTGACTCTGGTGGATTTTAACAGCGTCTTCTTCACTGATTTGCACCTTTCGTCTTTAATGGATCTGCTTAAAATAATTTTAATTCTATGAATACTTCCACTGCATTAATTTTTAACCCTTTTTACTTATTTCTTCCTTGTGTGCCACCAAGTTGGCACCCCTCTGAATGAGAGAGACACCCCCCTCAGACCTCAGCTGCCCTGCTCAGGTCTTGCAAACTCAACCAAGGAAGACACCTCCGAAGAGGTCTCCCTCTTTGCCCCCTGTGCTCCACTTCTCCCTGTCTTTTCAGATATGCCCAAGGTACGACAGCCCCAGTTTAGTCATTTTGGCCTCTATGGAGAGTTCAGCTAATGCCTTTGCATATATTTTTGCATTCATTTTTGCAAGCAGCCTTGACTGAGTTTTGGGGGTATAGGTAGGGTAAATATGAGCCAATAATGATGCTGACGTCCTGGGCTGATTCCTGCCATCCTCTTTGCAGGAAGGAATAGTGGACATGCTTCTCAAATTTGCAGATGACACCAAATTAGGAGGAATAGCTAATATCCCAGAAGACAGGATGAAAACTCAAAATGACTTGAACAGACTAGAAAGCTGGGCCAAAGCTAACAAAATGATATTCAACAGGGAGAAATGTAAGGAAAAATGAAATGCACACCTGGCTTAAGGAGACTCCGTGTGAAAGGGATCTAGGAGTCCTAGTAGACCACAAGCTGAACATGAGACAACAGTGTGATGCAGCAGCTAAAAAGGCCAATGCGATTTTAGGCTGCATCAATAGGAGTATAGTGTCTAGATCAAGGGAAGTAATAGTGTCACTCTATTTTGCTTTGGTCAGGCCTCACCTGGAATAATCCTGTGTCCAGTTCTGGGAACCACAATTCAAAAAGTATGTGGAGAAACCAGAGTGTGTCCAGAGGAGGGCAACTAAAATGGTGAAGGGTCTGGAAACCAAGCCCTATGAGGAACGACTTAGGGAATTGGACATGTTTAGCCTGGAGAAGAGACAGCTAAGAGGGGATATGATAGCCCCCTTTAAATATTTGAAGGGATGTCATGTTGAGGATAGAGCAAGCTTGTTTTCTGCTGCTCCAGAGAATAGGACCCAGAGCAATGGATGCAAGCTACAGGAAAAGAGATTCCACCTCAACATTAGGAGGAACTTCTAGATGCTAAGAGCTGTTGGACAGTGGAAGACACTTCTGCCTTGGGAGTGCAATGGAGTCTCCTTCTTTGGAAACTGTCTTTAAACAGAGGCTGGATGGCCAAAAGCAAAAGCAGCTTATTTATATACCGCTTCATATCACGCTATGGGATGTCTAAGCGGTTTACAACTGTGAGCTGATTGCCCCCCAACAAGCTGGGTACTCATTTTAGCGACCTCGGAAGGATGCAGGCCTGAGTCAAGCCTCAGCCCTGGCTGGTATTGAACTCGCAACCTTGTGGTCTATGAGTGAGTGGCTGCAGGACAGGCATTTAACCACTGCGCCACCAGGCCATCTGTCAGGGATGCTTTGATTGTGAGTTCCTGCATGGCAGAATGGGGTTGGACTGGATGGCCCTTGGGGTCTCTTCCAACTCTGTATTTCTAGGAAGGGGAAGGCCTCTGCCACCTGATGGGCTCCAGGACAGAGCTGGGCCGAGGGGCTTTTACTGTCTGGGAGGGCAAGGAGGGTTGCTGGGGCAGGCCATCTCTCTCCTGCTGCCCCATCCCCTCGCAGAAGACTGCCCGCTGGTGCCCCCCACTGGCAGGGGGAGAACTGGAGGCGGAGGGGCCGGTGCCAGCCTTACGTGTCGTAGAGCGTGACGGTCCGAGAGCCGTTGGAGCAGTTGACCAGGCAGCAGGCGCATGGTGTCTCCCCGCGGCCCTGCCAGACCAGATGGGACACGTCCACCTGGCGCTGCTGGAAATCGGCCAGGATGAATCTTGGGGACCCCGGTGGGGGGGGTGGGAGAGGGGAGAGAAAGAGGAGGTTAGCCACAGGTGGGCAAAGGGGTCTCCGCTACGCACCTGGCCGCGTGCAGGATGGTGCGGCTGCCGGTCGTACAGTTGCCAACCACCACCGAGATGGGCAGGGTGCTGGCCGGGTGGGTGACCACGTGGGCAAGGTCCACCTTGTAGCGCTGGAAGTCATCTCGGACAAAGCTGGGAGGGGTAGGATGGGGGTGGGAAAGAGTTAGTGCCAAGCAAAGAAGAGGAGGAGGAGGAGGAAGAAGAAGGGGAGACCCCCCCCTCAGTTTAGGGGGATGGCAGCGGTGCCTCCGTCCCAAGTGGTCAGCCTGGACTGCTGGTCAACGCGTGGTAGGAAGCACACTAGCCTCTAAAGGGAGACCTCAGAAACTGTGGGGCTGGCATGGGGGGCACTGAGTCTCCTCTGCAGCCCCAGAATCTCTCACCTGGAAGGCAGACTCTCAATCTGCCTGCGTTGCTAGCTGGTGAGAATTAAAGGAATTCTGTACATGCCCCAAAGCTTCCAGGGCCTGCAGCCGAGTAACTGTCTGCTAAACAGGTCTTGACTCAGACACATCCTGCAGAAATGAATTGCTGCTGGTGAAATGACAGAGTCCTAGAGTTGGAAGGGACCCCTAAGGAGCACCTAGTCTGACCCCCAACAGCCACGACCCAACGCATCCCATCCCCATGAGGAGGCCCTCCAACCTAGGCTTCAAAAAATCCGGTGAGGGTCTCCTCTTTATTCCGCATTCTCTCTACATTTTGCAAAGGCATGCCTTTGAAGTCCAAATTTTATTTATGTAGGGTCTGTGGGTAATCGATGTGCTCCTTTTAATGCTTTCATGATTTTAATTTTTTTTCTACTGAAATGGTTTTAACTATGTTGTTTTTTTAACTGTTACATTTTAATACTAGCATGATTTAATTCTCTTTAAGCTTTTTAAATTAATGTTTTAATTGCATCCTTCTTATTTTTATTTTTATTAATAAATAAACAAACAAACAATAAATATAGGCTGAGCCTCGCCATCTGAACCGGGTTATAAGCAAGATCCTTGCAGGGAAACCAGAACAAGGGATTGCACCAGCCAGAAGAAACTGACTGGACAATATATATTGGTGCCTGGTTGGGATTTACCCATGTCTTGACTGACCACTCAACCAGCGGTCGTCCAGCGGGTCTCCTCTACTTGGGCCAGGCCTTGACCGCAGCAGTCCTGCGTGGTCTTACTTGGCAGTAAGCCTTGCCCAATGGGCTGAGCTTCCATTTCCATCTGTCCTAAGTCTGGCTCAGGCATCGCACTGAAGCAAACAAAGCTGGACTATTGCAGAAGCTCTCTTGCTTTCATCTCTTGCCCTCTGTCCAATGCCCCCCTCCTCCCCCCCCCCCCGGCTCTGGTCCTGGCTGACCACATGTGCTGATGGACACCTTAATCCCCTCCGTGGCTCCCTGCCCACACCAGATCTAGCACAATCCCCTTGTAATCCTGGCCTGCAAAGTCCTCTATGCCTTTGTCCCTGCTTCCTTCTCCAGCTAAGGTTTTCCTTTGTCCAGCTTGTTGGATCTCCTCCATCCTGAGGGTCCACCCAAGACATTGTGCTGTCTGAGGCAAAGAACAAGCCGGTGTGCCCCCACCCCTTTACAGTTGATCTGAGTTTGGACAGGGATCTCTCAGAAGTACTTTAAATGAGATGAGGGTTGGAATAGATGGCCTCTGGGTTCCCTTCCAACTCTACAATTCTGTGACTATGTTCAAATCTCTCCTCAACAGTGGCGGATGGATGGGGCAGCGTCCTCCACCACACCCGCGGGCAGCTTCTGCTTTTGCACCAGTTTAAATTAGTGTTGTTTTTAATAGGACAGCTTTTCTAACTAATTTTAAACCTCTCTCTGTTTTAACTGATGCATGAGCTGTCTTGGGTCCCCTGTAGGGAGAAAAGCAGGTAGAAATAAAATAAAATGATATAAAATAAAACAGACTACCTTGGAGAGAGGCAGACAGTCATGGGCACCTTATGCAAATGCTTTAGCCACACATTCCTGCATGGTAGAATGGAGCTGGACTACATGGCCTTTGGGGGTCCCTTCCAAGGCTAAGATTCTGAGTCTACAAAAAACAGTCCCCTGTGTCTTGTGGGAATCAAGGCAAAGCGCCTGTTTCCAAGCAAAACAATTGCGCGCTCTTCAGATTGTAACCCTGTCAGGGCAGGGACCTCTCTGAGAAGAGCTGAATGGAGGAATTAATGATGGCACACCATCTATCGCCCCTCCTGCTGCCATGAGTGTCGCCCTCACTGGAGAGGAAGGGGTGTGTATGTGTGATGTGTGAACACACAAGCGCACCACCGGCGTGAGAGAAATGGGGACCTGCAAGGTCAAGGGGCCGCTGAATCCAGCCGGTCCCACCTGGGACAATTCCGGTGACCACTATTGACACAAGCCCAGGGATTATTGGCAACTGCAATAATGGGGGCCACCCGCTTGCTAGCTTTGCTGGGTTAATGAGTGACTGCCTCTTCTCCTCCTCCGCCGCCTCCCACTACCGGGGAAAATGAATTTATCAAAGCTTGGACAGTTGTGTGGTCACCAATTAACTCTGGCCGCCAAGGGTTGCTGCACTTACAGGCCCCAGCGCCTGCCCTTGAGCTTCAGCTGCAGCCAGTATATTGGGTGCCTCCCTGCCTTTTAAGCCCCCCAATCGCCCCCCACAAAATGCCTCCCCCCCATTCCCAGCAGAGCCCCGCTCCAGCAAACCTTCTGCCCCAATGCGCTCAAGCTTGCAATTCTGCACTTGGATGGACATTGGGAAGTCAGTCCCTCTGAAGCCAACTTCTGATCAGACTTGCCTGGGAGTGGAGTTGCCATAGGAATCCTGTTTGTGCATTGACCAGCACACAACGCACATTAGAACACTTGTCTTGGGAGTTTATCGCACTCACTTTTGTTAACAATCCCTGCATGGGCTGGGGATGCGTGTGACTGAGGGAAAACGGATTTTATCGCACTGGAAACAGTCGGCAAGCCGTCCCCATGCCGTCGCTTGACCACTACCCATCCCCGAGGCGCCGCGGCTCGGGGATGGGTTGTGGTCAAGCGACGGCATGGGGACGGCTTGCCGACTGTTTCCAGTGCGATAAAATCCATTTTCCCTCAGTCACATGCATTCACGTGCATCCCCAGCCAGTGCCCGGATCGTTAACAAAAGTGACTCTCGTTCCCTTCAGGTTGTAAAAGTGTGGGAGAGCTTTGTAAAAGCACCATTTTTGCCAAACGGATTATTTCGGCTTGGCAAATGGGACACTTTTACAACCTTCTCTCACAGTCTTACGACCAGAAGAGAATGAAAGAGAACATCATGCGGAGGGAGAAAAAACAACAACACTTTTTGTTTGCCTGCCGAGTTTGTTTAATAAAGCACTAAGGCTCTTAGTATTGGGATATAGTGTAGGGAGATGTGCTGAACTGGCCATGGAGAAAATCAGTCGGCTCAGCGCGGCTCGGGGATGGGTTGCGGTCAAGCAATGGCATGGGGATGGCTTGACAACTGTTTTGAGTACGATAAAATCCATTTTCCCTCGGTCACGTGCGTTCACACGTGTCCCCAGCCAGTGCCCGGATCGTTAACAAAAGTGAGTGCAATAACTTCTAGGCCAGTTCAACACATCTCCCTATGCTACATCCCAATACTAAGAGCCTTAGCACTTTATTAAACAAACCTGGCAGGCAAACGAAAAGACACATGGTTGGTTTTTTCTCCCTCCGCATGACGTTGTTCTCTTTCATTCTCTTCCGGCTGTAAAACTGTGAGAGAGGGTCATAAAAGTGTCCCGTTTGCCAAGCTGAAAAAATCCGTTTGGCAAAAATGATGCTTTTACAAAGCTCTCCCACACTTTTACAACCTGAAGGGAACAAGAGTCATGCGGAGGGAGAAAAAAATCAACCATGCGTCTTTTCATTTGCCTGCCAAGTTTGTTTAATAATGCGATAAGGCTGTCATTCACATGGTTATCTACTAACCTTGGCTTTAGGCATCATCCCTCCTCCTGCCCTTGTTCCCCCAATGCCCATCATTTAAACCAAACTTGTCACCTCATTTCTGTTGGAGTATTGGCACCGATGCTTGTTTTGTAGATCTATGTTTTCCTTTGAGAAGGGGCAGTGTCTTCTACACAGGAACACTGATGTATATCTCTATGGTCATTTGGTCAGTGTTGTTGTGAAGAGGTCACTTCCCATTCCGCTCCTCTTCCTGGGGGTAATAAAGTTTTATGATTCTTTGTTTGGTAGCACACTTTCCTCTCTGCTTTTACCAAGCATGGATGCAGAAACCAGGCTTTGCTACTAAAGATGTTTTTCTTCTCACTTGCACTATCTAGGGACCTCTGTACCAAAGTATAGTTTTCTCTACTGAGTAGTTAATTTTTGGTAGAACCTAGACGTAACAACAAAGTAAGTTTCTTTTTACCTGCTGTTTATTTACCAGAAGCTCAGATCTAGTTGTTTGTTAACCAAATACCTGCGCAGGAGGACACGCTTGTTGCTGCTGCTGCTGCTGCTGCTAAACTGATTTAACCACAAATTAACCAAACCATAATTCTAAGCATTTCCACATCCACAAAGTTTTGCATTCCTATGGACATTCTCACACAGAGACAGTCCCCAGACTTTCCACTCCACCAAATGCATCTCTGCGGAAATAAGACTCAAGTCTACAAAAGCTTATGTTCCCAACTTCTTTCTTTCAGTGAGTCTCAAAGATCCTTATGCGCTGATTGTCTTACTACAGTAATTAATTAACTGTAGGCAAGACCCAGCAGAGAGAGGCATCTTCTTCATGGGGGAATGCTGGAGTGGGCCCGGAGTTCTGGCCACTGACCCTGCAGAAAGCAAGGCCGGGAGCATCCCCCCACTGCCCACCATGTATCCGAATGCCCTCGGGCCAGGCTGACCCGCCACCCGCCTCCTCCCTTCCACCTGAGGCAGAAACCAGGGCAGAGGTGAAAGGAGGAGGCTGGGAAAGAAACCTGGGACTGTCCTGGGGTCAACCTCCTTCCCCCCATTCTATCTGCAAACAAGAACTCTGCGAGGTAGGAAGGGACTGTTACAAGAATATAAAAATATATGCTATAATATAATATTTTAAAAAAACCCTTTGTGGGTCTCCTGTCATGGCCCTAACCCTGAAAAAGCCCAACCGCCATGGATCCAAGGCTCGGACCTGCCATAGGCACCTGAGAGGTCACTTCTGGCTCTGCAACAATTAGCAGATGAAAAGGCCAGGCTTAGGAGCTGCAAAAGCAGGACATTCACATCCTCTGAAATCCGGAGGCACAAAGATTTACAACCAGGATCCAAAGACAACCTATCCGGAATCCTTTGATAGACAATAATCAATCTTTGCTCCAGGCTATTTTCAGCCTATACTAAGACCTCCAAATCTGTGCTATGAGTGCCAGTTTTTGGAAGGGAAGGGAAGAGAAGGGAAGGGAAGGGGGGGGGATCTCATGCCTTCCCTGAAATTCCTGACCAGTCTCCCTCGGCTGCCTCCAACGCAACTTCACTCCATAAGTAAGCAGCTGAGTTCACAGATTATGGAAGAAGAAAGGTTTCACACACAAAATAGTTACCTAGAAACTCTGCACACCTTGTAGAAGAGTTTCTAGGTAACTATTTTGCGTGTGAAACCTTTCTTACAGATTTCATGTATCCTCTGTGTGTGTGTGTGTGTGTGTGTGCTTGCTTGTTGATTTATTTTTCTCCCTTAATAATAAAAGTACCATTCTTTGGAAGGATGCTGTCTCTGCGAAGGCTCACTCACCTCCCTCTCCCTGAACACTTTGGGTCACGATCCTGCTTACTAATTTTGAGTTAATTAAAAACTTCCCCAAGGCCAAGTTCTTATTACAGAGAGTTGGTGAATGAATCAGAGAATCAGAGTTGGAAGAGACCCCAAGGGCCATCCAGTCCAACCCCATTCTGCCATGCAGGAACTCCCAATCAAAGCATCCCCGACCCCAAGCCATGCCACGGGGCTTCATGAAATGGAGACCCGGACGTCTGGACTGGCCCCTGTACCCTCCTCCCGACCCCCGGGGAAGGGGCCTCAAAGCAATGCCTCCGGGCCTCCCTGCCTCCCAGAAATGGCCTGCTGGACCAAGGGAGGGAGGGAGGGGGGATCCTCGGTTGTGGTCACTTACTGGGCGGCGTGTCCGGGGGCGAGGGAGCCCATGAAGGCGGCAGGGGCGCCCAGCAGCGCCAGGACCGTGCAGGTGTTGGACGCGTTGCCCCCACGCTGCCATCGCTGCGAGAGGCACCTGGAGGAAAGGAGGAAGAGAAGGAGGACAGAGTGACTGTGCGTCCTCTTTTTCCAGGACATGTCCTACATGCCATCATTCTGTCCAGGAGAAATTCCAACATGCCCTCCATTTTGAGCATGACTAAGCAGTCCACTGAGTAACACCACATTTTCTGTTCCCTTTCAAGACAAGCAGCTGCTTGGCAGCCTGTCCTAAATGGAGGGACAGGATGGATCCTTCTAGACTAGAGCTCTTTTTCCCCCCAGGATCAGCGGCAGGCAAGACTCGCACCCAGAGCTGAGGCAACATTTGTTTCTCGGAAGGGGAAAGGACAGCACAGTGGTGTTAGGCAAAGGGCTGCTTGAGGACACAATGCAAATGTTGAAAGGGTTTTCCCCTTTAATTTCCACACAATAAAAGGAATAATTTAAATATGGATGCAGTATCATAGAACCATAGAATCATAGAGTTGGAAGAGACCACAAGGGCCATCCAGTCCAACCCCATTCTGCCATGCAGGAACTCCCAATCAAAGCATCCCCGACAGTAAAGGGCTTGTTGGCAGTAAAGTACCTTTTTAAGCCTTTGTCTTTCTCAGAGTCCTGAAAGTATCTTGCAAGCCAAAAAGGCATCAGAAAATTTCCATTGAGTAGTACATAATAATAATAATAAAATACAGTTTATGTAGTTTGCATTGCGTGTCCTCCATTTGTTTCCGGCTTATGGTGACCCTAAGGCAAACCTATCATGGGAGTTTCTTTGCAGGATTTGTTCTGAGGAGTTGGCCATTGCCTTCCCCTGAGGCTGAGAGAGTGTGACTTGACCAAGGTCACCCAATGGGTTTCATGGCCGAGCTGGGAATCGAATCTTGGTCCCCAGAGTCGCAGCCCAAGGCTCAAACTTTTATCCCACGCTGGCTCTCATACGCAGTATGGCTGTAAATAAACCAGCAGAGGCTGGATGGCCATCTGTTGGGGATGCTTTAATTGGGAGTTCCTGCATGGCAGGGGGTTGGACTGGATGGCCCTTGTGGTCTCTTCCAACTCTATGATTCTATGATTCTATGATTCTATTACGGTAGTTTTTGCAAAGGGATCTTGCAGCAGCTTCCTCAGGTGCAGGAGGGAGACTGAAGTCCATGAAAGCTCCTCTCTCCGTGAGTCTCAAAGGTGCTGCAAGATCCCTCTGAAGGTCCTACATTTTTGCAGGGCCTTGTCCTCCTTTGCGGTGAGGAAATCCGGTCACTCAGGAGGAGGAAGCAGCGTGGCATTCCAAAATAAAAGCTAAAAATAAATGTATTTGGAGGACGTTTTGGAATCCCTCCTGGAGAGAAGGCTAGAATGGAGGACATGTCCTGGAAAAGGAGGGCTTCTGGTCACTCTGCCTTCAGCTCCACTGCAACGTATGACCAGCCTTTTCTTGGCAAGGTTTCCTATTCATGGCCTTCTTCCTCTGGGGCTGAGAGAGTGTGACCTGCCCAAGGCCACTCAGGGAGTTTCCATGGCTGAGCATGATTTTGATCTCTGGTCTCTTGGAGTCCTTGTCCGGCCAGGGTCACCAAATGTCACCAACGTCCAAGGAGGACCAGGCACCGCAAAATAGAGGACATCCAAGAAAAATGGAAGACGTGACCAAATAAAAGCTAAAAACACTCCTACAAATATAATTTCATGCATCTTTGTCATGTTAAAAATGGAGGACGTTTTGGGATCCCTCCTGGCCAGAAGGATAGGATGGGGGACTAGTCCTGGAAAAGGAGGACCTCTGGTCACTCTGAATGGAGGACGTTTTGGGATCCCTCCTGGCCATAAGGCTGGGATGGGGGACTAGTCCTGGAAAAGGAGGACTTCTAGTCACTCTGAATGGAGGATGTTCTGGGATCCATCCTGGCCAGAAGTCTGGGATGGAGGACGTGTCCTGGAAAAGGAGGACGCATCTGTCCACCCTGAATGGAGGACGTTTTGGGACCCCTCCTGGCCATAAAGCCGGGGTGGAGGACGCGTCCGGGAAAAGGAGGCTGCCCTGTACCTGGAGTCGGAGTCCTCGGCGGGGTAGCGGTCGACGACGCTGATGACGTCGAGGCAGACGAGGCCCACGCACAGGATCCGCTTCTGCTGCTCCGCTTCCATCCCGCTTCAGACGCGCGCGCTCTCTCCCGCCTTCCTCGCGGCCCCGGCAGAAAGGCCCCTCCCGCAGCCATTGGCTACGACGCGCCGACGCCCGGCCCCCATTGGCTCCCTTGGAGCAGGTATGCAAATCGCCCCCCGCCCCACGGAAGGGGCACGGCCAATGGGAGAGGCCCGTCGCTTCTGCTACAGCGCCCCCTGGAGGAGCCCCGAGGCAAAGGCGGAGGGAGGATCGTGAGCCAGACTCAGACTGAGACCGCACTGCAGGAATAATCCAGTTTGACACCGCTTTTACTGCCCTGGCTCCCTGCTACGGAGTCCTGGGATTTGAAGCTTTGTTGTAGCCCCAGAGCTCTCTGACAGGGAAAGCTAAATAATTTCACAAAACTGCAAATCCCAGGATTCCATAGCATGGTGCCATGGCATTTAAAGTGGTGTCGAACTGGGATTGTTTCTGCAGTGAGGATGCATTCTGAGCCCTGGCTCCATGCTATGGAATCCTGGGATTTGTAGTTTGTTGTGGCACCAGAGTGTTCTGACAGGGAAGGCAAACAGCTCACTCAACTACAATTCCCAGAATTCCACGGCAGTTAAAGTGCTGTCAAACTGCAGTGTAGATGCAGCCATAGGGAACTGTGCAGTGTGACCAGGCGTCCAAACCGCAAGGGAGGACAACAAGGCACCATGAAATGTAGGACCTTCAGGAGGAACGTAGGACGCGGCCAAAGCAGACTCACAGAAATACAAACCCACGGCTTCGTATCCCTGCTCCAAATGGAGGACATTTGGGAATTCCTCCTGGACAGAAGGCTGAAAGGTGTTCGATGGCTGTTTCCAGGGCTTGCTTTTGCATGGAAGACTTTGAAAAGAGATCTTTTCCAAGAAAATCCAACAAATGCTGCGCTCAGCGAAGGACAGGAGGGACCCTCTCACAGCCGCAGGAGTTTACCGCATACCGTGCAGCTGCGGACAAGTCTACATAATAATAATAATAATAATAATAATAATAATATTATTTATATCCCGCCCATAGGGACCACCAAACGCAGTGTCCAAACACGAGTCAAGGAACATGAGAGACACTGCAGACTGGGCCAGCCAGAAAAATCACATCATAAACCATCCTGGGCATAAAATGCTGTTTGAAAACACTGAAATTCTGGACCATGCCAACAACTATCAGGTCAGAATGCACAGGGAAGCCATCGAAATCCACAAACACTTGGATAACTTCAACAGGAAAGAAGAGACCCTTAAAGTAAACAAAGTTTGGCTACCAGTTCT
The DNA here is from genome assembly GCA_026167975.1 of Phrynosoma blainvillii. NCBI lineage: Eukaryota > Metazoa > Chordata > Lepidosauria > Squamata > Phrynosomatidae > Phrynosoma > Phrynosoma blainvillii. Next base: position 3,534,103 of record JANUYF010000001.1, on the reverse strand, counting down.
GCAAAATAGAAAAATCAGCACTCAGCAAATGCAAATGGGAAACCAACCAGGGTCAAGGGCTTTCCCAGCAGGCAATGGTCACCAATTAGCAGACACTAATCCTCTTTTGCATATCCTCCCACCCTGAGGCCCTGCCATCAACAACAGAACAATACACAGTTTACATGGGAATCACTCCTCCCTACCCAGGGTCTCACAGTATATATAGACCCACTCTCTTCCATTCCAGCATTCTCTGAAGATGCCAGCCACAGATGCTGGTGAAATGTCAGAAAGAAACTCTTCTAGAACATGGCCACGCCGCCCGAAAAACCCACAAAAAAACTATGGACTTTAAATTTCCTGGACTTTGCAAATCTCCCTTGTAGCCACAGGTCCAGAGGATCCTGCCTGCAAAGGATATCCTCCCTCTCCACCATTTACTACCATCTGAACTCAGGACAGAAGCATCCAAATGCAGGCATCTGACTAACATCTCCAATTGCTTTCCCTCCTGTTTGGTTTGTAACATCTTGCCTGATGATGAAGAAACCCATGGAGCTTCGAAAGCTTGCAACAAGTATATTGTGCATTTAGGTTGGCCAATAAAGGTATCACTGTTTGGTGGATTTGTGTGTGTGTGTATGTGTGTGTATTTGTTGTTAACTATCTTCTTATTGATCTGGACCCATGGCAGTGACCCTCTGGATGAGAGATGTCCAGGCCCCCTCGACTGTCCTCTCCCGCTCTGTCCAGCTCCTGCAAACTCTTATTCGAGGTCTCTTTAATAAAGTCCATCCATCTACTAGCATGTGGCCCCCTTCTTCTCTTTCTTTTCCCTCCACCTTTCCTAACATTATTGTCTTTTCCAGAGATTCATGCCTTCTTATGATGTGTCCAAAATATGACAGTCTAAGGACGTTATCACACAGGGCCCAATCCAAACAAAATCAACACAAAATCCCGAACGATACCGGATTATTGGCCCGTGTTTTCACACGACGTCGCACAGAACCCCGACAGAATCCCGACAGAAAGTGGAAAGATCCGAGATCTTTTGAATTTTGGTTACTTCAGGAAATGCAATTGCGCGATGAGGGTGATTCGGCATTTACCGCAAATGTGATAGCCAAATACGTATTGGGGAGCATTTCCCCGTCATTTCCCATGGTTCCCGCGAGCATTTCTCTATCTGCGCATGTGCAAGAGGCTCATTTCTACTACATTTACGGGATATTTTCGCTTGTGTGTGGACGTTCTTTGCACTTGCTGTAAATTCGCAATTAAAGTAATGACGTTTGCGGAAACAAGTTTATTTTCGCTTTATTTTCGTAATGCCTCATTTCCACTTTTATTTTCGCTTCCTGGCCCACGTGTGATAACGTCCCTAGTCTTGTCATCTTGGCTTCTAGGGAGATCTCTGGCTTGATCTGCTCTAGGACCCATTTGTTTGTCCTTTTGGCTGTCATCCATGGGATCCTCAGCACTCTTCTCCAAAAACATATTCTCTCAAATGCATTGGTTTTCCTCCTATCCACTTTCTTAAGTGTCCATCTCTCCCATCCATCCATGGGAATGATAGGGAAAACAATGGTTTGTATGATTCTGACTTTTGTGCTCAGTTGTCTATCTTTGCATTTTAGGATCTTTTCTGGTTCTTTCATAGCCACTCTCCCCATTCTTAGTCTTCTAATCTCTGGACTGCAATTCCCGTTCTGATCAATGTTAGACCCAAGGTACAGGAACTCTTTTACTATTTCTATTTCTTCATTCTCTAGGTTGAACTTGTGAAGGTCCTCCATGGTCATTATTTTTGTTTCCTTTATATTCATCATTATGCTTGCCTTTGCACTTTCATCTTTAACTTTGCCTATTATTCGGCATATAAGACGCTCCAGCATATAAGACGCACCAAATTTTAAAGGAGGAAAACCTAGGAAAAAAAAGATTCTTAACCAAATACAGTCGGAGGACACCTCCGACCCAGGCATCCGCCAAGGAAAGCAATGAGACTTTCCTTGGAGCAATCCTGGGGTCGGAGGCATCCTCTGACAGTCGGAGGACACCTCCGACCCAGGCATCCGCCCAAGGAAAGCAATGAGGCTTTCCTTGGAGGGATCTTGGGGTCGGAGGCACCCTCCAACAGCCGGAGGACACCTCCGACCCAGGCATCCACCCAAGGAAAGCAATGAGGCTTTCCTTGGAGGGATCCTGGGGTCGGAGGCATCCTCCAACAGCCAGAGGACACCTCCTACCCAGGCATCCACCCAAGGAAAGCAATGAGGCTTTCCTTGGAGGGATCCTGGGGTCGGAGGCATCCTCCGACCCAGGCATCTGCCCAAGGAAAGCCTCATTGCTTTCCTTGGAGGGATCCTGGGGTCAGAGGCATCCTCCGACAGCCGGAGGACACCTCCGACCCAGGCATCTGCCCAAGCAAAGCAATGAGGCTTTCCTTGGAGGGATCCTGGGGTCGGAGGCGTCCTCCGACACCTGGAGGACACCTCCGACCCAGGCATCCTCCCAAGGAAAGCAATGAGGCTTTCCTTGGAGCGATCCTGGGGTCGGAGGACGCCTCCCTCTCCAGGGTTGGCCCATAGAAAGCAACGCTTTCCAGGACGCTTTCCTTGGGCCGATGTTGGGGTCGGAGCCGTCCTCCGACCCCAGGATTGCCCCAAGGAAGTTTTCCATGGGGCGATGCTTGGGTCGGAGGCGTCCTCTGACCCCATCATCATCCCAAGGAAAAAAACGTTGTTTTCCATGGGGCAATGCTGGGGTTGGAGGCATCCTCTGACCCCATCATCGTCCCAAGGAAAGCAACGTTGCTTTCCTTGGGGTGATGCTGGGGTCGGAGGAGTCCTCCGACCCCAGCATGGTCCCTGGGAAAGCGACACTCCTTCCACCCGCCTCCTTGGTGGTTCAATGGGCTGCTCTTGGGATCGGAGGATGTCCTCCGATCCCAGGAGCAGCCCATTGAACCACCGAGGACGCGGCTGAAAGGAGGCCTCCTTTTAGCGGCGGCCTCGGAGGGAGCGTACATTCGGCATATAAGGCACACCAACTTCCCCACCCCCATTTTGGGGAAGAAAAACTGCGTCTTATATGCCGAAAAATACGATAATTGTTCCAGGTCTGTGAGGTTTTCTGCTAGTATTATGGGGTCATCTGCATATCTTAGATTGTTGATATTCCTTCGTCTTATTTTCACTACTCCTCCTTCCATGTCCAAGCCTGTTTTTCTTACAAAATGTTCTGCATATAAGTTGAACAGATAAGATGAAAGGATGCAGTCTTGTCTGACCCCTTTTCCAATCGGGAACCATTCTGTTTCTCCGTCTTCTGTCCTGAGAGTAGCCTCTTGTCCTGAGGACAGATTCCTCATCAGGACTATCAGATGTGTTGGCACTCCCATCATGTCTTTAAGGGTGTTCCATAGTCTTTCATGGTCTATGCAGTCAAAGGCTTTGCTATAGTCTATAAAGCACATGCTGATTGTCTTTTGGAATTCCCTGGTGCGCTCCATTAGCCATCGTATGTTTGCAATGTGGTCCCTGGTGCCTCTTCCTTTCCTGAACCCTGCTTGGACCTCTAGAATCTCTCTTTTCACGTGTGGTTGGAGTCTATGTTGCAGAATTTGGAGCATGATTTTGCTTGCATGGGAGATTAGTGCTATGGAGATTATTGCAAAATTATACTTACTGTGGTTAAATGAAAAACAAAACAAAACCCTAGGTTTAAAATAAGTAAGCACATTTCTTTATGTCTTGTGGCCCGTATTTTGTAGACAAGTTCCATCTCTAGAAGACTTAGGGAAGTCATTCTCCTCCTGATCTTTTTTCTTCAGCTTCCTTGTAGACTCATTTTGCAAAACATCAGTGTTTTTCCATCTTATCTTCTCCAGTTACGCCAGCGATTTACCTGAGCAAATATAGTTGCGATGCGAATGCTTGTTATCTTGCAGGATGATCTATAGATCGACCACTTTTGCATACCTTTGCTGTAAGAGCTTATCATTCTCCTGTGAATCATTCTCCCCCCTTCCTTCTTGGGATCAGGCCCAGCTCCCGACTCTCTTATCACTTCCATGGGATGGACGATGGCAAAGAGGCCGATGTCCAGCCTTTCTCTGAGTCACAAGGACCGAGTGGCCGCCCATATTTCCAGATTTCAGAGTTATCACTTGGAGTCAGGGGCTTTAATACGAGAGTAAACAAAGTCACACGCTGGACATTTATTGTGGGCTACATTGGTCAGCATTATCTGGACCTTGCCTTGGCTTCACTCTTACCTTTCCAGTTTTTCCCCCCAATAAGACTGGCATTAAAATTAAAATACTTTTATGTGGTCAGGCGCTTTGAAACTGAACGGAGTGGGATTTTCATGGTGCGTGGGGCTGTTTTAAGGTTTGTAAGCCAGCGTTTTGTACTGGTTTGAGCATTAGGTTATGATTCTGGAGACCAGGGTTCAAATCCCAGCTCAGCCATGTAAAGTCACATTCTCTCAGCCTCAGAGGATGCCAAGAAAACCCCAGGATAGGCTTGGCCTTAGGGTCACCATAAGTCAGAAATGAATTGAAGGCGCACAACAGCATGTTGTCTTTTAATGAATTGAGGTGGCAGACTTTCTTTTGTTGGTGGTCTTAAACAGAGATGAAATGGCTAGCTGTCAGCTCTGCATTGATGGTGAATTCCTGCATGGCTGGGGCTGGACTACATGGCCCTTGGGAATCCCTTCTAATTCTGTGTAAGATCAGAACGCAAATAAATATAGGAATACTCTGAATATTGCAACTATAAAGCAATGAGCAATCAGTCGCCTTCTATTACATTTTTTTAAAGTTACTTTTATAGGAAACTGTCATGACCTCGTTAACAAATGTAGAGTGCAACAATGTGGTTATAACCAGTTATAGCATATTTAACATTATAAACACAATGGGTAACTGTAAACTAAGAAACAGTTCACATATAACTACAGAGTTTATAGAAGACTATGCCACCCCTCCCTCTGCAACTATGGCTGTAGGAGATTTGCAAAAGACCTTTAGACAACAATGTTTCATAGAATCATAGAATCATAGAATCATAGAATCATAGAGTTGGAAGAGACCACAAGGGCCATCCAGTCCAACCCCCTGCCATGCAGGAACTCCCAATCAAAGCCTCTGCTTAAAGACCTCCAAGGAAGGAGACTCCACTACTCTCCGAGGGAGTGTGTTCCACTCTCGAACTGCCCTTACTGTCAGGAAGTTCCTCCTAATGTTGAGGTGGAATCTCTTTTCTTGCAGCTTGCATCCATTGTTCCGGGTCCTAGTCTCTGGAGCAGCAGAAAACAAGCTTGTTCCCTCCTCGATATGACATCCCTTCAAATATTTAAACACGGCTATCATATCACCTCTCAGCCTTCTCTTCTCCAGGCTAAACATCCCCAGCTCCTTAAGTCGTTACTCATAGGGCTTGGTTTCCAGACCCTTCACCATTTTAGTTGCCCTCCTTTGGACACACTCCAGTTTCTCCACATCCTTTTTGAATTGTGGTGCCCAGAACTGGACACAGTGTTATTCCAGGTGAGGAGGCCTGACCAAAGCAGAATAGAGGGGCACTATTACTTCTCTTGATCTAGACACTATACTTCTACTGATGCAGCCTAAAATTGCATTGGCCTTTTTAGCTGCTGCATCGCACTGTTGACTCATGTTCAACTTGTGGTCCACCTGGACTCCTAGATCCCTTTCACACGTAGTCTCATTCAGCCAGGTGTCCCCCATCGTATATCTGTACTTTTTGTTTTTCTGCCCTAAGTGCAGTACCTTACATTTCTCCGTGTTGAATTTCATTTTGGTAGCTTTGGCCCAGCTTTCTAGGCTGTTCAAGTCATTTTGAATTTTGATCCTGTCCTCTGGGGTATTAGCTACTCCTCCTAATTTGGTGTTGTCTGCAAATTTGATAACTATGCCCCCAATACTGTCATCCAAGATATTGAATAGCACTGGGCCCAGGACAGAGCCCTGTGGCACCCCACTGGTCACTTCTTTCCAAGTTGAAAAGGAGCCATTGTTGAGCACCCTTTGCGTTCGACCAGTCAACCAATTACAAATCCATGTAACAGTTACTTTGTCTAGCCCACATTTTACCAACTTGCTTGCAAGAATGTCATGGGGAACCTTGTCAAAGGCCTTACTGAAATCAAGATATACTATATCCACAGCATTCCCTTCATCTACCAAGCTGGTAATTTTATCAAAAAAAGAGATCAGATTTGTCTGGCATGACCTGTTTCTCCGAAACCCATGTTGACTTTTTGTGATTATGGAATTACTTTCCAGATGTTCACAGACTCTCTGTTTAATGATCTGCTCCAGAATCTTTCCGGGTATTGATGTCAGACTAACTGGACGATAATTGTTGGGATCCTCTTTTTTCCCCTTTTTGAAGATGGGGACAACATTTGCCCTCCTCCAGTCCGCTGGGACCTCTCCTGTTTTCCAGGAATTCTCAAAGATTATTGCCAATGGTTCTGATATTACATTTGCCAGTTCTTTTAATACCCTTGGATGTAATTCATCTGGTCCTGGAGACTTATATTCATCTAGATTAACCAGATGTTTCTGTACTATCTCTTTACTTATTCTGTGCTGAAATTCTCCTATTCTGTCCTCTGCTCCATTATCCTCAAGTTGAGCACCCTTTGCCTTTTCTGAGAAGACTGAAGCAAAGAAGGTGTTGAGTAATTCTGCCTTTTCTCTGTCCCCTGTTAACTTTTTGCCATCTTCTCCACACAGTGGCCCTACAGTTTTCTCCTCCTTCCTTTTGCTGCTGATATACCCAAAAAAGCCCTTTTTATTGTTCTTAACCGCTCCAGCAAGCCTGATTTCATTCTGCGCTTTAGCTTTTCTGACTTTAACCCTACACGTGCTAGCTATTTGTTTGAATTCCTCTTTGGTGATTTCCCCATTTTTCCATTTCTTATACATGTTCCGTTTAAAACATAGTTCAGTTGCAAGTTCCTTAGTCATCCATCCTGGTTTCTTGAGACACCTCCCATTCTTCCTCCTCATTGGCACGGTTTGAAATTGTGCCTTCAGTATCTCCCTTTTGAGAAACTCCCATCCGTCTTGAACTCCCTTCTCTTTTAGTATTCCTGTCCATGGGATCACCCTCAGTATTTCTCTAAGTTTAGTAAAATCCGCTTTCCTAAAGTCTAGAATGCGTGTCTGACTATGCCTGGCTTCTCCTTTCCACTGTATAATAAACTCGAGGAGGACATGATCACTCCCGCCTAAGGATCCAACCACTTGCACCCCATTAACTAGGTCTTCCCTGTTAGTTAGGATCAGATCCAAAATAGCTGACTCCCTCGTTGCCTCTTCCACCTTTTGAACAATGAAATTGTCTTCGAGGCAAGTGAGGAATTTGCTAGACCTTGAGGATTTTGCCGAGTTTGACTTCCAGCAAATATCCGGATAGTTGAAGTCAGCCATCAGTACTATATTTCTCCTTTCTGAGTGTGTGGTCATCTGTTCTAGAAAGGCTTCATCCAACTGGGAGTTCCTGCATGGCAGGGGGTTGGACTGGATGGCCCTTGTGGTCTCTTCCAACTCTATGATTCTATGATTTTATGAATTCTTCTGCTTGAGTTGGGGGTCTGTAGTAGACTCCCACACTAACATCCCTGTTGTTTCCTTCCCCTTTAATTTTTATCCAAATGCTCTCCACTTGGCTTCCAGGATTGATGTCCTGGATTTCTTCACTGGTGTAAATATCCCTGACATATAATGCTATTCCTCCTCCTCTCCTGTTTGTCCTGTTTCTCTTGAAAAGGTTATACCCCTTTATTTCTACATTCCAGTCATGAGACTCATCCCACCAGGTTTCAGTGATGCCTATTATATCATATTTGCTTTGTTGTGCTAGGAGTTCAAGTTCATCTTGCTTATTTCCCATGCTCTGTGCATTAGTGTAGAGACATCTAAGACCATGTGTCCCCTTTACTTGCTGCCTGTGCACATTTTTTTGCCTCCCACTGTTGGGTCCCTGTACTGTTTGCCTTGTTTCCTCTATGACAGTTTGACTATTTTCTCCAGTCCTTTTGTCTTCCAGGACGTTGTCTCCCTTCCCCACACAGTTCAGTTTAAAGCCCTCCTTAATTTAAGGCATCCAAACTCTGGAAGTAAGTGAAGTCGTAGGCTTTCATGGCCGGCATCCATAGTTTTTTGTGGGTTTTTCGGGCTGTGTGGCCATGTTCTAGAAGAGTTTCTTTCTGACGTTTCATCAGCATCTGTGGCTGGCATCTTTAGAGAATGCTGGAATAGAAGAGAATGGGTCTATATATCCTGTGAGACCCTGGGTAGGGAGGAGTGATTTCCATGTAAACTGTGTATTGTTCTGTGTTGAATAGGTATTGTTCTGTTGTTAATGGCATGGCTTCCAGGTGAGGATATGCAATCAAGGGAGTTTCTTTCTGACGTTTTGCCAGCATCTGTGGCTGGCATCTTCAGAGAATGCTGGAATGGAAGAGAGTGGGTATATATATATACTGTGAGACCCTGGGTAGGGAGGAGTGATTTCCATGTGAACTGTGTATTGTTCTGTTGTTGAATAAGTATTGTTCTTTTGTTAATGGCATGGCTTCAGGGTGAGAGGATATGCAATCAAGGATATTCCCTGCTATTCCCTGCTGGGAAAGCCCCTGACCCTGGTTGGTTTCCCATTTGCATTTGTTGAGTGCTGATTTTCTTATTTTGTAGGACTGGTAGCCAGACTTTGTTTACTTTTAGGGTTTCTTCTTTCCTGTTGAAGTTGTCCAAGTGTTTGTGGATTTCGATGGCTTCCCTGTGCATTCTCACCTGATAGTTGTTGGCATGGTCCAGAATTTCAGTGTTTTCAAACAGCATTTTATGCCCAGGTTGGTTTATAATGTGTTCTGCTCCTGCTGATTTTTCTTCCAAGGAGTTGCCTTTTCCACCTGGGGCAGCGAGGAGGGACCCTTCAAAAATTGCATTTAAATTGTATTTGCATTTTATATTGTATTTTGTATATCTTTAAAAATTGTTTTAATTTGCTTTGTTTGTTTTGTTTTTGAGGGGTGGGTATGGGTGGGGTTGGGAAGAAGGGATGGGCTCTGTATTGATGCTATTTGTTATTGTGATTGTTGTACGCCGCCCCGATTGCTTGGCAGAGGGGCGGGATATAAATAAAAACTATTATTATTATTATTATTATTATTATTATTATTATTAGCTGCAGAAGTAAGTGGGAGGCTTGATAGCAAAGTAAAGTGAAGTAGTAGCAGCTACAAGGAGCTGGATTACTCTCACCTATTTCTTTCCTTTATGCATCAACAAGTGTGAGCCTTAAAATGTTGTAGGACAGTTATTCTTCCCGAGGCAATTAATGAACTGTTTTGTGCTCAATTGGCTTAAAAGTATTGCACCTTCAATAAAGACCTTTTATTGTTCTTGCGTGTTTCTTCCCTTCTGTGATATTTCCAGTAGAAGTGAGAAGTGAATTATAGTTGGCCCTTTTTATCCATGGTTTTTTTTTATCCATGGATTCAAGCACCCACTGCTTTAAAATATTCCCAAAAAAGTATAAATTCCAGATAGCAAACCTCGATTTTCCATTTATATAAGGGACATCATTTTGCTATGCCATTATATTTAATGGGACTTGAGCATCCACGGATTTTGTTATCCTTGGGGATCCTGGGACCAAATCCCAGAGGATAACAAGGACCCGCTGTGTAACCATGTTCTGTACATTTGTTAACAAGGCCATGAGAACTTGCTATAAAAGTAACTTTTAAAAACTGTAATAGAAGGCTACCTGATTGCTAATTGCATTATTCATTGTAAGGTCAGAGTCTTTCATTCTTTCCAATTTACTTTGGGGTGGGAGGGGAGCATGCACGCTTCCCATGGGCTTCATGCAAAGCTGGTTGCAGAATTGCTGCAGTTCATTAACTCATTGTGTTCAAAAGCATCGGTGCAATGTCTTAAGGAAACCCCCGTGGCTTTTCCATCTTTTTTAGACTGCAGAAAAATCCCATGTTTTAAAAAAAGCAGAAGAGTAATGGCCCTGTATGGAGGTGCAGGCAACCTGCTATGCCACTTGCCCTGGGCCTGGGTCTCCAGACACATCTGCAGAGTGACCACTCACTCCTCCGCGTTGGGCCGTGCGCCCTCTTGACCACTGGGGACTGGGACACATTCGTTCAATGAGGGTGTGCTAGTAGAGCGGTTGCAACACATACCCAATTGTGCATCCATCTCTCCGCTGTGACCTCTCTGGGTCTGGGAGAAATGACTTTCCAGGGAGCTTTTTTTTTTTTTGGCGGGGGGGGGATGATGGGTTTGCAAAAGTGACCTCTGAGCTCCCTCCTGAAAGCCCCTGGGTGCTGATGATGATGGTGGTCCCAGGAGGAAAAGGGCTGGGAGGGAGGCTTGAGTGCAGGAAAGGTCCTACATAGCAAATGCACACTCCCTGCAGAGCCAAATCCCAGCCAGCCCCAGTTGGGAAATCCTGCTCTCGCTGGTCAGGCGTCCATGAGGCTCGGAGGCCTTGGAAGGGGACAGCAGAGACCTGGCCGGAGAGGACCCCTGGCTGCCTTGGACTGGCACCACCTGCTTCCACCAGAGTCCCTTTCAGCCGCTCTATTAACAGGAGCCATTTTACCTGTGCAAGTGGCTCAAGTGGTTAAGGCACTGACTCTGTGGATTGCAAGACTAGCAGGTTGGCAGTTTGAAGCCCAAATGCTGAATGATGGAGATAGCTCCCATCACTAGTCCCAGCTTCTGCCAACCTAGCAGTCCGAAAGCATGCAAATGCAAGGAGATAAGTAGGTATCATTTTGGTGGGAGGGTAAATAGCATTTTGTGCAATCCTGCTGGCAATCACAGGATCACAGAGTAGTCTCTGACAACGCTGGCTCTTCAGCTTAGGAACGGAGATGAGCACCGGTCCCTATGGTCAGATACAAATGGACAGCCTTGTCAGTGGGAATACCTTTACCTATTTTACCTACATGGCAAGTCCTGCAGGCAACCATACACACCACTTTTAGGATCTGCAGCAGCTACATGGCAATCAAGATCTATTCAGCAGAAGAGACAGTGAATTTTGGATACTCGAAAGCACAGAGTTTTCCTGCCAGGAGCCAGGAAGGTTTGAAAGGACGCCTTTGGCAGAGGAAACCCCTCACAGCCCTGGGGCTAAGGGCCACTCCTCTGGCTCTCTCTGGCCGCTGGGGGCTCCCACATCTGTGGGGTGATGAATCCATGCTGGCTTGGAGCCCAGACTTTAAGGCGGTCATCTTCTCCGGAGCTGGTCATAATAGCTCCAGACCCCTCCAAGGCTTCTCTGAGCGTGGGACCCTGAGGCATCTTGCTCCTAGAGCCTAAGCTTTCTTGGTGGTCAGCGGATGCAGCCGATGGTGGACAGCAGAGGAGCGTCCTGGCCCTTTTGCTGACGGACGGGGTTCAGCATCCCCTCACAGGCAATGGTCAAAGTGACCCCCCACCCCCCAAAAAAGAACTTCTTCTCTGGCCAGCAACCAAAGTCCCCATTCTTGACTATAAAATGGGGCAGCTGGGCTGAGTGAAAGAGGCCAATGGAAGAAGGCTACAGAGCGCAGAAGCAAACAAAGAGAACCAAACTGTGCAGGTGTGGACTGCCGACCCCTGACCCCCGACCCTGACCCCCAAACACCCACACACACACCTGGCAGGAATGGGAACTGGGCAAGTGGCTTTGCAGGAAGGAAAAACCCACTCCTTCACTCCCTTCTCAGCCTCCTTATCTCTTGGCAGCCTCCAGTTGCAAAGCAGAAGCAAAAAATATGGAACAAGGCCACGAATACAAGTTAACCCTTCCCTTTCAAGCCATTGGTCAGCAGTTGTTAGTGTTTGGCCAGGAAGCTAGCAAGGACTCTAAAGCCCATCTGCCTTATGGCAGATGCCCAACTCACTGCAGAACTGTCTAAGGAGCGGGATTTATTTATGGGCTAGCACCCTTTAACAAAAGGGAAAATAAGAGGGAGATAGGAACAAACTAAGAATTATGAACACAGCAGTGCAACGGCTTGTGCGGAAAGATAAAGAAAATGACTACAATGACCAATGCAGAGAAACAGAAGACAACAACAAAAAGGGAAGAACAAGAGGTCTATTTCACAAGATGTGGAAGCCGCCCCGATTGCATCTGCAGAGGGATGGAATATAAATAATTTTATTATTATTATTATTATTATTATTATTATTATTATTACTAGATCCGGGAAATCAAAGGAAAATTCAAACCAAGGACCAGGATGCTTTATGACAGGGGTAGGCAACTTTTTCCTACCTGGGGCCAGTCCACTGGTCCTGAGGTCTTCCGCAGGCCAAGGGGGGGAAATGACACTGCGCACGTACACTTGCACGCGCATGCGCAATACACCAGAACTACTGCGCATGAGTGCGCACACTCACTCGCGCATGCGCAGTACTTCCGGTATACTGCACATGCGCGCACAAGTCGCGGCCGCCATTTTGTTTTCCAAAATGGCACTGTGACTCGTTCACGCATGCGCAGCACTCCAGCACATGCGCAAATGAGTCACAGCGCCATTTTGGAAAACAAAATGGCGGCCGTGACTCGCGCAGCGGCGGTGCGGGCAGCGGGGGTGGTGGCAGGACCGGACTGGGGCCAGTCCAAAGGCCTCAGGGGGCCGGATTCGGCCCCCAGGCCATAAGTTGCCGACCCCTGCTCTATGACAATAAAAATAACATAATTCAAGAGCAAGAAGGAATTAAAAGATGTTGGATGCAATACACGGAAGAGTTACATAAAAGAGATGACAAAATGAAGGACACATGGAACGAAGAGCCATATAAATATGAACCCCAAATTCTAAAAACTGAAGTGGAAGCTGCAATAAAAGAAATGGCAAAAAACAACAAGAACAGATAATATACCAATAGAACTGTACTCAGCAAATGCAAAGGGAAAACCAAACAGGGTCAGGGGCTTTCCCAGCAGACAATAGCAGACAATCTCCTTGATTGCATATCCTCACCTGGAAGCCATGCCATTAACACAGAACAACACCTATTCAAACACAGAACAATACACAGTTTACATGGGAATAGCAGACAATATCCTTGATTGCATATCCTGAAGCTTGCCATTAACACAGACCAATACCTATTCAACACAGAACAATACACAGTTTACATGGGAACCACTCCTCCCTACCCAGGGTCTCACAGTATATATACACCCATTCTCTTCCATTCCAGTTTTCTCTGAAGATGCCAGCCACAGATGCTGGCGAAACGTCAGAAAGAAACTCTTCTAGAACATGGCCACACAGCCCGAAAAAACCCACAAAAAAACTACCAATAGAACTGTTTCAGTCCACACTGACAGAGTCAACTCTAGTGCTAACCAACATAGGTCAACAGATGTGGAAAACAAAACGATGGCCAACAGATTGGAAGCTATCAGTATACACCCCCATTCACAAAAAGGGAGACACAAGAGACTGCAGCAACTGTAGGACCATAGTACTAATCTCCCATGCAAGGAAAATTATGCTCAAAAGTCTGCAACACAGACTCCAAACATACATGGAGAGAGAAATCCCAGAGGTCCAAGCGGGGTTCAGGAAAGGGGCATCAGATGCATAAATTATCCCTATTTTAAATGGCCATGAGATGTATGAACAGATATGTTGTGGGTCGGGCTTTTACATACATGAAAAAGGTGGTCTTAAAATTGATCCTATGCCTTAACTAGCCAATAATGTTATTACGGGGGTGGAAAAATACTGCCAGAGAAATGGAATAAAAGCATGCTGTGTCAAGTGTGGGGTGTGCCTTCTTGCAAGAATGTTAACTAATACATTGGAAATTACTGCTTCGCTTGCTTTGTCCTGATTAATTTGATTTGGTACTTTGGTACTTAGAAAACTGTATCTCACAAAAGAGAAAGAAGGAAAGCACCCGGCAGCAGCATAGCCATGCATCTCTGGGGCAGATGGCCGTCCAGACTCTCTTTAAAAGCCTCCTCCGCGAGGGACTGCCTTCTACTGTCCAGCCGCTCTTGCTCTCAGGAAATGCTTCTCTTTTCCGTCCTGGTTCTCCTGTCTCGGGTTCAAATTCCTTTCCCCCAGGATGGCTGCTCTAAGGTCTAAGGAACAAAGGGGCCTCAGAGGTTGAAGGTTCTTTCCATCTCAGATTTGTCTTGGGGGAGAATGCGGAGGAGGACCATGGCTGGACAAAGGTGACCACTGGCCTCACCGGGAAGAGGAGCCAGCAAAGAAAGGCCTGGCTGACCCACTGACCGACTGACTGTCCCTCCTTTCTGTCTCTATGGGACTCAGAGGGGAGCAGGAGAAAGCAAAGAACCTGATAACAACAAGAAGAATTGTGCTTGAAGCACCTTTGCTTCATATCCTGCTTTCCTCCTTGGGAAGCAAAATGCTGCTGAATTTTTACAAAACACGACAGTGTTTAAAACGCCGCACATAACACCCCATAAAGACGATTCCCTGCAACCATCAATCCTCCAATAAATAGGTCTTTCTAGAGGTGTCCTGCAGCTTTTCCCCCAAATGAAGGTCCGCACCACTTCTCCCTCGATGCCTGAGCCTGGAGATCCCTGGCATCAGCCTTCCTCTCTGTCCGAATCCCTATCGCAGGGAGGCCTGGGGGCTGTGGTACTCCCTGCCACTGGAGGATCCACTGCATCCTCCTCTTCTCCTTCCTTCCTTCCCTTGGTTTTTCTCGGCCAGCGGCCAAAGGGCCTTGCAAGGGAGCAGTGTGCGCACTGCACTTCCCTTGCGCTCCCTTAATTGCTTTTAAACTGTTTTAAATTGGTGCTGTTCATAATAGAATGACATCTTTAATCGTTTCTTAAAAACGGTTTCCTACTATTATGGGGCGTTGTTGTGTTTTTAAAAAGGTGTTTTTATGTGTGGTGCGTTGCCTTGGGTCCCATGTTGAAGAAAGGCAAGGAATGGGAGAGATGGGGAGGAAGGGGGGCTTGGCGATGGCCGACTTCCCAATGGGGTAATAATAATAATAATAATAATAATAATAATAATAATAATAAAATTTATTTATACCCCGCCCAATGGTACACCAATCTGGGCGGCTTACAGATTAAAAGTGTAATCCAATAAAACATATAATACAGAAAACACCCCCCGCCCCCCCTTAAAACAATATTAAATCAACTCGATTTAAAAACATCACATATTAATTAATTAAAACCTAATACCAAACTTAACTAAGCCTGATTCAGTGTTCCTTCCATCAATGATGGGGCCACGTAAGGAACATCGATTATACAGGGATGGTTGTCTGAAGAGGATGGTTCGATTTAAAAGGTAACTAGCCCGGGTAACCCAAGCTGTCCGTCCCCCGTCCCCCCCCAGGATCCCCTTCCCCAGGCAGCCCCCTCCATCCCTCCCTCCCTCCCTCAGGACCCAAACTACAGGACAAGAGAGTCCTCCTCAACATCAGGAGGACAGCAAGGGCCGTTTGACACTGGGACCCATTCCCTCAATGGAGAATGGTGGAGGAGCCTCCTTCTTTGGAGGCTGTTTTTAAACAGAGGCTGGATGGCCATCTGCCAAAGGGGGTGCTTTGATTGGGAGTTCCTGCATGGCAGAAGAAAGGGGTTGGACTGGATGTCCCTGGGGGGTCTCTTCCAACTTCTATGACTCTATGATTCTAGGAGTAGATTGAGCCGCTGAGGAAGAGGAAAGTTGGCCTCCTTGCTGCCCACACCTGTTGGACTGGGGCACCCAAAGGAACTGGCTATCTCCCAGACCACTTTGGCCACTTGCCGTACTTGCAGGTCCTGAAGGAGGGCGAGGTGCCATTTGGGGAAGGAAGGAAGGAAGGAAGGAAGGAAGGAAGGAAGGAAGGAAGGAAGGAGCCTCCAGGAGTTCCTACTCCCAGGACCCACAGACCCATCCCATGGGGAGATGGGCACAGGCCCACTTCCCACCTTGGTCTGAAATGCCAGGAGGTCAGTCACTGAATGGAGGATCCGGTTGTGCAGCCGCAGGAAGACAGGAAGATGGAATTATTGGGGGACCCCCGGAGCCAGAGCTCTTTGGGGGAAAGCTTGGGCACTTGGGACCTTCTGCGACTTGAAGCCGCCAGGCCAAGGTTTGGTCATGATGGGGCTGCGGAGGAGGAAGAGAAGCCGGACGGACTCCTTGTCGCCAAGGGAGAGGTGGACCGGGACACCCAAAGGGGCTTTGTCCATGCCCCAGGTCGTGCCCTTCTGCCTGCCTTGTTTGCAGCTCCCAAAGGGGTCCAGCTGCCATTAGACTATGGAAGATGATGATGATGATGATGAATTTTATTTCTTTCACACCTCTCTCTCCTCAAGGCTTGAGGCAGGGTACAACTTGTTAAAATACAAAACACAATTAAAACCATGTAGAATCATAGAGTTGGAAGAGACCTCAAGGGCCATCCAGTCCAGTCCCCTTCTGCCATGCAGGAACTCCCAGTCAAAGCCCTCCCTGTGACAGATATCTGTCCAGCCTCTCTTTCAAAACAGCCTCCAAAGAAGGAGATTCAGCCGCACTCACAGGCAGCAGATTAGAATCATAGAATCATAAGTTGGAAGAGACCCCAAGGAAGGAGACTCCACTACTCCCCACTACTACTACTTCCACTCTCAAACAGCTCTGACCAAATATTTAAGCATGGCAAGGAGAGGAATCCATGTTGTTTGGAGCTGTCACATGGCCACTTTTTGGAGATGCTTTGATTGTGTATTCCAGCATGGCATGGGGTTGGACTGGATGGCTCTTGCGGTCTCCTTCTTTGGAGGTTCTTAAACAGAGGCTGGATGGCCATCTGTTAGGGATGCTTTGATTGTGAGTTCCTGCATGGCAGAATGGGGATGGACTGGATGGCCCTGGATGGCCCTTGGGGTCTCTTCCAGCTCTATGACTCTATGACAGGGTTCTTGGAGGTGTCTCATCCCAGGGTCTCCATGAGGCCAGGCCGACTGGAGGGCAGCTAACAACAGGTGTCCGACTGTGGCCCTCCCTTTCCACGGAGGTGGGATTGCATGATCCGGAGAGGCAAGAGCCAATGCTGATGAGAGCAGTGCTGTGCAAGAGAGGTTTTTGCAGAGGATCCAGACTCATTGGGCTCACAATCAAAGCATCCCCGACAGATGGCCATCCAGCCCCTGTTTAAAAACCTCCAAAGAAGGAGACCTCAAGGGCCATCCAGTCCAACCCCATGCCATGCAGGAATACACAACCAACGCACCTCCGAAAGGTGGCCATCCATCTGGCCATGTGACAGCTCCAAACAACATGGATTCCTCTCCTTGCCATGCTCAAATATTTGAAGGGATGCCATATTGAAGAGGAAGGAAGCTTGTTTTCTGCTGCTCCTGGGCATCAGCAGCCATAGAGGACAGTGGCACGCACGGCGGAGGACCTCTCAGAGGGCACCAGAGCTGAGGCTTGCTAGTGCTGTGCCGAGGGAGGCACTGGCAAGCACTCTTCTGAAGACCTTTTATCACGAAAATCCTATGATGAGAAAATCCAAAATGATCTTGGAGGTCTCTCACTCATTCATCAAAGTCAACATGAGGGCAATGAACGAGGACAACATGCACACATTTGCCTTTCATTCCTTTGTGTGTGTGTGTGTGTGTGTGTGTGTGTGTTGTGTGCCTTCAAGTCCTTTCCGACTTATGGTGACCCTAAGGCTAACCTAAACCCTAAGTTTTTTGTGGGTTTTTCAGGCTGTGTGGCCATGTTCTAGAAGAGTTTCTTTCTGACGTTTCACCAGCATCTGTGGCTGGCATCTTCAGAGAAAACTGGAATGGAAGAGAGTGGGTCTATATATACTAAACCCTAAGGCTTTCTTTGCAAGATTTGTTCTGTGTATTGCCACCGAAGCAGAGGTATCTGAGCGTAACCACTACACAAGTCAACATGCCTCTGAGGAATTAGACTCAAGTCTATAAATACTCATGCTACCAGTTAGTCTTTCTTTCTTTCTTTCTTTCTTTCTTTCTTTCTTTCTTTCTGTCAGTCTCAAAGGTGCTTCAAGATCCCTTTGCATATGGATTTTCCAGACTAACACAGCTATGCCTTTGAATTCTATTGCACGAGTAGTTGTGCATTTTCAGGTGGTGTGTCACTGTTTTCTACTGCAGGAGGTCACAAGAGCAGGGCGTTCTCTGCTGTGGACTTCTTGTTGTGTGCCTTGCAAGTCAACCATAAGGCAAACCTATCACAGTGTTACCCCAAGGTCTAGCCTCCCTCCGCACCCTCTCGTTTCGATCTCAGATTGATATTAAAGGGATGTTTTAGGCAGGTAGCTGAGAGGGCACCCCAGTGCTTGAACAGTAGCCTTGCATTATAAGGTCCATATGTAGAGATTCTGCAGGCTCAGCATGGGAGAAGCCGAAGCACTTAGCCGGGATAGATCAAACAAGACTGGAATCTGCATCGTTCCTTTACTGATGGACCTGGGGTTTACACATGAACCAAAGTCCAAGATGACCTCCCTCTGGGAGTGAGATTCCTTTGTCCAGGGACATTCATGGTGATTGTCCAGCCATTTACAGACTTCCAGTTCCATTCTTCTCCCCTGGGAACTTCATCTTAATCCCAAAACTGCCCTGGGATACATTTTGGCCCATAAAAGTGCCTCTCAAAATGCCAGCAATTTGGTCTCAGTTGAGGTCAGACCGAAACCCTGTCTTCATCTGCCTTGACTCCTCAGCATTGCTGGATCCATTTCACTTCACAGACCCTCCTCAACTGGACCCTCTGCCCCTGGAACTGGTACAGTGTCACCCTTTGCAATCCTAAAAGTCACTATCTGCTACCACCTTTTATATCCCTAGTTCTGGTATGTGTGTGAGAGAGTGTGTGTTTTTGTGTGAAAGTGGATTCCCCTTTTGCTGTTACACATAAAACTACATTTGGACCTTGCATTCTGGAGTTCTGTTTCTCAGAACCGTTATACACAAGCTTGACCCCTGCTTTACTTGCCCAAAGCCCTCTCAGCAGTTTTAAGTGAGCTGATAACCCCCCCCCCCCCATTACTACATATTGGTTGTGGGTGACCTCTGGGTTCCTGGCATTTTGGGTAACTTGGCAAAATGTGTGTGGAGAGGTTTGCCTTTGGCTTCCTCTGAGGCTGAGAGAGTGGGACTTGCTCAAGATCGCCCACTGGGTTTCCATGGCTGAGCAAAGGGGACTCAAACCATAGAATTATAGAATCATAGAGTTGGAAGAGACCCCAAAGGCCATCCAGTCCAACCTCCTGCCATGCAGGAACTCCCAATCAAAGCATCTCTGACAAGTGGCCATCCAGCCTCTGCTTAAAGACCTCCAAGGAAGGAGACTCAACTACTCTCCGAGGAAGGAGACTCCACTACCCTGGTCTCCAGAACCACGGTCCAAGGTTCAAATCACGACACCAGCTAGTTCTCCCCTTAAAGGCCCAGAAGATGCGGTCCAGCAACCAGCAGAAAGGAGGAAAAGCCTTTGGGGCCCAACTGGTTTTATACAGATCCACACCTGTCTGGTTTGACATTTAACCCTTACCTTAAATGGTTTTAACTGGTTCTAAGCTGCCTTGTTTCCATTTGGCGCATTGTTTAAATGCTTTTAGTCGGTGTAAATTATTAAAAATTTTTACTGTTTTAAGATGACTTTAAATTGGTTCAGCTGCTTTTATTGCACACCTGCCTTCTGTGTCAAAAGATCTTTTGACACAAGGTGAGGTGCAAATCTCTTACGAAATAAAATAGTCAAAAAGGAGAGGCGGAAATGGGCTTTCTTCCCTGTTGCCATGGAGTCAGTCGCCTCTGGATGCGGATCAGGCGTGTGTGAACGTGTCTGAAGGGTGGTTTTGGGGGGGGGCAGGATGATAACAAGGGAGGGCAGATTTGGGGAGGGGGAGAGTACCCCCCCCGCACTCTGTCTCAGATGCAAACATGCAAAAGTGGTGCTTGCTTGTTTGAATACATATGGGAACATTAGAATACGAAAGGCTTTTGCTCAAGAGCCCCCAGAGTGTGCAAGTGTGCAATGCCAGATAAGGAGCTTGGTGCGCACCTTCATTATTCACTATATATATGGAGAGACCAGCGCAGCCGTCGCGTAAGTTCACTCTGGACAGTGACATGCGCTCCATTGCAAGACAGGTGTCGGCTTTTGGGGAGTTATCCCAGGTTAGGTTTTCACCTTACAGTTCTCTCTCTCAGATCCCCCTTTCCCCAAAATTTCTCCACTTGTCCTGATGCCAGCCTACTTTTAGAGTTGGAGGAGATCGCAAGGGCCATCCAATCCAATCCTCTTCTGCCATGCAGGAACTCACAGTCAAAGCACCCCCACTGACAGATGGCCATCCACTCTCTACTTAAAGCTTCCAAAAAGAAGACTCCATCACACTTCAAGGCAGTGTCTTCCACTGTCAAACAGCTCTTACTCTCAGGAAGTTCCTCCTGATCCTAAACTGGAAATCCTTTTCCTGTATCTCGCATCCATTGAGGCTCCATTGTGTCCTATTCTCTGGAGCAGCAGAAAACAAGCTTGCTCCATCCTCAATATGACACTCCTTCAAATATTCAAACAAGGCCACCATATCACATCTTAACCGTCTCTTCTCCAGGCTAAACATGCCCAGCTCCATCACTCCTAATAAGGCTTGGTAGTTTCCAGATCTTCCACCATTTTGGTTGTCCTTCTCGGGACACGCTCCAGTTTTTCAACCTCCTTTTTGAATTGTGGTGCCCAGAACTGGACACAGGATTATTCCAGGTGGGGCCTGACCAAAGCAGAATAGAGTGGCACTATTACTTCTCTTGATCTAGACACTATACTCCTATTGATGCAGCCTAAAATCGCATTGGCCTTTTTAGCTGCCCCATCACACTGTTGGCTCATGTTCAACTTGTGGTCTACTAGGACTCCTAGATTCCTTTCACATGTAGTCGCATTAAGCCAGGTGTCCCCCATCTTATCTCTATGCATTTCATTTTTACCCTGTGTCACACCTTACATTTCTTCCTGTTGAAGTCCATTTTGTTACTTTTGGCCCAGCTTTCTAGTCTATTAGCTGTCCCTGGACCTTTTTTTCAGGACCGGATCTGCCATCCCCCACCTTCCCTCATTTTCTGAAGAGGTGAAGGGGCCAAAGCATCCCCCTTCCATCCACTGGAGTCCAGAGAAAAAGAAAAGTCACACAAACTCCACAGCCGGGTGGAAAAGGACCCACATTTGTCTCTGCGATGGTGGGGAGCCCCATCTTCCAGCAGCTGCTATGGGAGAGTCTCCGTGGGGCCTGGGAAAACCCTCTTTAAACAGAGGCTGGATGGCCATCTGTCAAAGGGGGTGCTTCGATTGTGAGTTCCTGCATGGCAGAAGGGGGTTGGACTGGATGGCCCTTCTTGGGGTCTCTTCTACCATTTCGGTTTGAGCTCCAGGAGGCAGTCTTGGGTGCGAAATCTCCTTGGCTCCTCTCTCTTGAGGAAGAGGAGGGAGGCAGGTCTTTTGCAAGCCCAGACTGCCTCACCTGGAATGATCCTTGTGTCCAGTTTTGGGCGCCACGATTCAAGAAGGATGTGGACACGGTGGAAGGTGTCCAGATCAAAACAGTGGAAGGCCTGGGAACCCCGCAAGCCCTCTGAGGAACGTCAAGGGAGCTGGGGATGTTTAGCCTGGAGAAGAGAAGGAGGTGAAGGAGGGGCGCCGGACATGATCTGTTGTCCTTAGCTGCCCTCCTTGAGTCTGCTCTGACTCCTGATGACCCTTTGGATGAGGCGTCTCCAAGGAGAGTCCCTCTTCTTCCATTGCAGATCCTGTAAGCCCTTGCCCATAATAATAGCCCCCTGACCAAGTCTGTCCATCTGGTCTGTGGCCTTCCTCTCTTTCTTCTAGCCTCCATATTCCCTAGCATTATTGTCTTTCCTAGTGATCCATGCCTTCTCATCATGTGGCCAAAGTACAATAGTCTCGACTTGACCCTCATTGCTTCCAAGGAGAGCCCTGGCCTGAGCTGTCCAAGAACCCATTTGTTGGTCTTCTTGGCTCTCCATGGGATCCTAAGGACTCTTCTCCAGCAACACATTATCTCAAATGCATTGGTTCTCTTTCTGTCTGCTTCCTTCCCTGGGGATGATGGGGAATACAATGGCTTGTATGATTCTGACTTTAGTGCTCAGTTGTATGTCTTTCCTCTTCAGCATCTTTTCCAGCTCTTTCATAGCTGACCTTCCCATTCTTAGTCTTCTTCTTATTTCTTGACTGCAGTCTCCATTCTGGTCAATGTTTGATCCTAGAGATGGGAATTCTTTCACTCTTTCATAGAATCATAGAATCATAGAGTTGGAAGAGACCACAAGGGCTATCCAGTCCAACCCCCTTCTGCCATGCAGGAACTCCCAATCAAAGCATCCCTGACAGATAGCCATCCAGCCTCTGCTTAAATTTCAATTTCCTTGCTGTCTAGATTAAAGTTGTGTATTTCTTCTGTGGTCATTATCCTTGTTTTCTTTATGTTCAGCATCAGACCTGCCTTTGCACTTTCGTCTTTGACCTTCCTTATTAACTGTTCCAATTCCTGAAGGTCTTCTGCTAATATTATTTATTATATGATAGACTCAACGTCTTCCAGGGAGATTTCCGGCTTGATCTGTTCTAGGACCCATTGGTTTGTCCTTTTGGGTGTCAATGGGATCCTCCTCAGCATCTTCTCCAGCCCCAAATTCTCTCCAATGCATTGGTTTCCTTTTTATCCGCTCTCTTGACTGTCCAGCTCTCACATCCATAAACAGTGATGGGAAATGCAATGGCTCGGACAATTCCAACTTTAGTGCTCAACTGTATACCTTTTCGCTTTAGGA
The DNA here is from genome assembly GCA_026167975.1 of Phrynosoma blainvillii. Classification (NCBI taxonomy): domain Eukaryota; kingdom Metazoa; phylum Chordata; class Lepidosauria; order Squamata; family Phrynosomatidae; genus Phrynosoma; species Phrynosoma blainvillii. Next base: position 3,511,238 of record JANUYF010000001.1, on the reverse strand, counting down.
TTTTGTCCGGCTCTTTCGCGGCAGCCCTTCCTTCCTTCCTTCCTTCCTTCCTTCCTTCCCATTCTTATCCTTCTTCTGATTTCTGGACTGCAGTCTCCGCTCCGATCAATGTTTGAGCCAAGGTACGGGAAACCTTTTTCTATTTCACTTTCCTCATTGTCTGCATTCCTCATTGTGGCATGATAGCCGCGCTTAAGTATTTGAAGGGATGTCCTCATATTGAGGACGGAGGGAGCAAGCTTGTTTTCTGCAGCTCCGGAGAAGAGGACACAGAACAATGGGTTCAAACTCCAGGAAAAGAGATTCCTGATGGTGAGAGCGGCTCCACAGTGGCACAGACTCCCTCAGAGGATGGTGGAGTCTTCTTCTTTGGAGGTTTTTAAACAGAGGCTGGGTGGCCATCTGTCACAGGGATGCTTTGATTGGGAGTTCCCGCATGGCAGAAGGGGGTCAGACTGGATGGCCCTTAGGGATCCCTTCCAACTCTTCCAACTCAGAAGAGATAGAAGTAAGGCCAGAGGGCCTGAAGCTTGGGACATGGCTGTCACAAAGGTCAGACCCAAGGAGGACCTTCCGGACAGTAAAAGCTGTTTGACAATGGAAGACGCTGCTGCCTCTACGGAGAATGGCGGAGCGCAGCAAATTTGGCAGGCTTAGCCCAATAATCCTGACACCTTTTTGGGTTGTTGTTTTTAAAACAGAGGCTGGATGGCCCTCTCTGACAGGGAGGGAGGGCTCTGTGCCTTGTGGCATGGCAGAAGGGGGCTTGGCTGGATGACCTCTGGGGGTCCCTTCCAACGCGATGGACTCTCTGGCTCTGTTCCATCACTGTTTAAACTGGAAATAGTCATGAAGTGCCCGATAAATAAATGGTAACCGCTTTCTTGCCCAGTTTTGTCAGTTTGGCCCTGGGCTGGGAATCGCGGAAGCTCTCCAGAGGTGGTTGGACTGCAGCTCCCATCACTAACACTGAGGGAGGGAGGGAGGGAGGGAGGGAGGGACACCTGTGGGGGGGGGAAGGGGGGTCCTTGGCGGGGCTCCTGGCAGCCTTTTCCCTTTCTCAGGATCATGGGGGGGGAGTCTCCGTGGGGGGGGGGAGGGGGCAGAGGGAGACGGGAGGGGGGCACCTGGGCTGGTTGCCTAGCAACGCCCCTTGGCATCCTCCTCCTCCTCCTCCTCCTCCCTGGCAGCGGAGGGAGGGGGGTCTGGCAGGAGCATGCCCCCAGCCCCCCCCCAAGAGAGTCCCACGCCCCTTCCCCCCTCCCTCCCTCCTTCCTTCCTTCCTTCCTTCCTTCCTTCCTTCCTTCCTTCCTAAGGGGCGAGGAGGAGGAGGAGGAGGAGGAGGAGAGCCTTTCTCGCCTGCCTGCCTGCCCCGAGGCCGCCCCTTCCTCCTCTGTCTCTTTGCTGCCGGAGCCGAGGAAGGAGAGGAGGGTCTGGTGCCCCCCCGCCGCCCCCCAAAAACCCACAACCGAGGAAGCGGCGATGGAGGCGTCTCTGCGGGAGCTTCGCCTGGAAGAGGAGCGCGCCTTCCTGGAGAGCGTGGCCCTTCTCCCTCCGGAGCCCCGAGAAGGAGCGGCAGGATCGGGACCCTCAGGTGCGGGATCGGGACCCCCAGGACGCAGGAGACCCCCCTCCCCTCCCCTCCCCTCCCCTCCCCTCCCCTCCCCTCCCTTCGCGGAGGCGGCGCAACAAGTGGCGGAGGAGACCCACCCCACCGGACCGGACCGGACAGAGCCCCCCGACCCCCGGATGCCCGGTCCAGCCTGGACAGAGCCCCCTCCCCTCCCCTCGGACAGCCCTGGGGAGGGAGGGGGGGCGAAGGGGGCTGTGGTGGGCTGCCTGCCTTCAAGCCCCTCCTGACCCCTGGCCCCCGAAGGCGAAACTCTCCTGGGGTTCCCTTGGCCAGACTTGTTCCGAGGGGGGGGTGCCATGGCCTTCCCCTGAGGCTGAGAGAGTGTGACTCACCCACTCACCCGCCCAGGGGGTCTCCACAGAGTCACAGCCCAACGCTCCAAGCACTACACATCCCCCCCACACCCCAAAATGGCCTCCCCAGGTGTTTGTGGGGTCTCTTCTGGGTTTTTCCAGGGGAAAGAGTGGAAGCCCAGGGGGCAAACTGGGGAAGGGGGGGGCAGAGTGGGCATCCCTGGTGCCAGGCTGAAAACTCCTTCCTTCCTTCTTTCCTTCCTTCCTTCCTTCCTTCTGTTCCCAGGTGGGGGCCACGGGGACCCCCCAGGCGAGGGGCCGCAGGAGGACCAGTCCCCCCTGGAAGAAGCCGGACGGGGCAGCTGGGGGGGGGCCATCGTCCCTGAGCCCCTGATCACCGACGGCGACTGGCAGGTGCCCTGCGTCCCCAAGTCCCCCAGGTGAGCCTGACAGAGGTTTGGGCCGGGGTCTGGCTCTTGGTCTGGGTGGGGGACAGGGGCCTGGGGGCAGGGTGCCCACTGCCATGCCCCCCTTTCCCTCCCTCCCTCCGTCCTTTGCCCCAGAGATGCCAGCCTCATCCTGGAAGCCGTGAAGCGCAGCGAGTTCCTGCGTTGTCTGGGCGATGGGCAGAACCAGCCGCTGGTGGAGAGCTTCACCCCGAAACAGTGCCAGGCCGGAGAGGTGGTGGTGGCCGAAGGGGACGATGGGCACGCCATGTACATCGTGGCTGGTGAGGGGGACGATGGGGGCCACGGTGGGCAAGGCAGGGCAGGGCAGGGCAGGGCAGGGCAGGGCAGTGTAGGAGCCCTTGGCAGCTCAGGACTGGGGGGCAGGTGTCCACTCTGCCCACGCTCTTGCCCCCCCCCCCCGGGCTCAGCTCCAGCCCTGGGGCTGACCCTTGGGGTTGACCCAAGGAGGCTTTTCCTGCCCTTGGTCTTCACTGGGGCTCTGGGAAAATCACACTCACACACACGCACATCCTCTGTTGGCATTCTGTGCCCTGTCTGTGTCTGTGTCTGTGTCTGTGTTGGGGGGCTTCCTAGCAGTTTTCCCTATGGGGAGGGGTCCTCCTCCAGTTCTTTCTCAGGCCTTGGGCAGGGCTCCCATTTGCAACACCTTCCTCTTATGGTATGGATCAGGATCAATAGTATCTTTATTTATAACCCCCCCCCCCAAGACTGTGGTGCAAAGGAGCGTGCAAATTAGAACGACTTCAGTATAGTTTAACAAACAGGCAAAAGGTCAACATCAAACAAAACAGGATTCAGTGAGTTTGAGACCTACACTCTAAAAGGATGCAAAGCATCTTCATAGAATCCTAGAGTTGGAAGAGACCCCAAGGGCCATCCAGTCCAACCCCATTCTGCCATGCAGGAACTCTCAATCAAGCATCCCCATTGACAGATGGCCATCCAGCCTCTGTTTGAAGACCTCTAAAGAAGGAGACTCCACAACGTCTAGAACAGGGGTAGGCAACCTTTTTGAGCCGGGGGCCGGATTGCTGTCCCTCAGACAATTGCGGGGCCGAAGCACCAAAAATAAATAAATAAATAAATAAATCGTAAAAATATATTTTTTATTTTTTTATTTTTAAAATATGCATGCACACTCTCTCGGCCCCAGAAAAGCCATGGCAAAACCCCTGTGGAGATTTTGCCAAGAAAAACCCAAGAACAAGTAATAACAACAATAATCAATATCATCATGGCGGGCGGCGGCAGGACCAGCCTTGGGCCGGTCCAAAGGCCTCGGCGGGCCGCATCCGGCCCCCGGGCCTTAGGTTGCCTACCCCTGGTCTAGAAGGATGCCTGTCTGTCTGTCTGGGACCCATTTTGTGTCCATCGCCCTCCCCATGCCCCCCTTCCCGTCCCTGATGGGTCCAAAGCAAGCCCCCCCTTCCCTCCCTGTTTTGGGCAGGGGAGTGCCAAGGAGCCTGGCCACCCATGGCCACTAGTGGACCTCAGTCCCAGACCCAGGATGGCCACCCGCTTTAGGTGTCTTTGGCATCCCACCTGGTCCTTTTGCCCAAAGACCCCAGGATGGGGCTGCCTGGGGTGGGCATAGGAGGGCAGTTGGGTCAAGGAAAAGCATAGATCTGATTTGGGGGGGGGGTCTTGATAAAAGAGTGGGCATCTGGGGTGGGCTTCGGCAGAGGGCTTCCTGCCTAGTGGGGAGAGCCTTTGGGTCTGGTCTGCTAGAAACGTTGTGTGCAAATCCACCTTCCATTCCTGCCCCCTAAAAACCCAGAGAGACGGACTGCCTGGAGACCACTTTGGGATGGATGAAGGTGAACATCCTAAAACCTAATCCTGAAGTTTAGTGAGTGGGAAATCTGTGGGTTTCCACGCTGGTTTGACCACATCGCCCTTCCAAAGGGATCCCTTCCAAAGCCATGAGCTGAGACTCACACGATGGGGAACCCTTTCCTTTGGTTGCCTAGCCCTTGGGCAGGGGCTGAAAGGAGCTAAATGAACACGGTGGCCATACACTGAGAGAGGGACCATAGAATGACAGGATGGAAGGTCCCCTAAAGACCATCCAGACCAACCCCAGGCCAGTCAGAAAGTCCACTGCTGGAGTGCCCTCCTGAGGGGTGGACGTCCAACCCAGCCCTCGCAGCTGAAAGGCACCTGACCCCTTGGGCCAGCAAAGAGGCCGCGAGGGATGGCCGCAGGTTGACCCCTCGCTGGGTGGGCCGCTGCCAACCTGTCGCTCTGGCTTTCCTTGGCAGAGGGGGAGCTGCGGGTGACGCAGAAAGGGCGCCAGTTGCGCACGCTGCTGCCGGGCGACGTCTTTGGGGAGCTGGCCGTGCTGTACAACTGCCGGCGCACGGCCACCGTCACAGGTGAGGAGGCCCCGCGTGCGCATGCGTGTGCACATGCGTGTGTGCGTGTGCGTGTGTGAACAGCCCTGAAAGATGATGGCTGACCCAAGACATGCAGCTGCCTGAGGAGAATAGTAAAGTAGTGCCCACTCAACCCCCCTAACTCAAGGGGGTATTATTATTATTATTATTATTTCTTACCTGCCTCTCTGCATGGATCGAGGCAGGGAACAACAACAGACTGACAGATACACGACATCAGTTAAAAACATAACTTTGGTAAAAAATACAAACACATCCAATTAAAAGAACAAACAAGACACATTTAACATTCATCACTTGAAATTTACAATTTAAATGGTACCCAAAGTCAGCCAAATCGCCCTAATGCGTAAAACCACACCATCTCCTCTCCATCCTCCAGCAGCAACGACCCCCCAATAGCTGTCATGGGAATAATTGTGGTCTTTGTTGTTATTGTTGTGTGCCTTCAAGTTGTTTCCGACTTATGGCGACCCTAAGTCACACTTTCTCAGCCTCAGGGGAAGGCAATGACAAACCTCCTCTGAACAAATATTGCCAAGAAAACCCCATGACAGTGTTGCCTTAGGGTCACCATAAGTTGGAAACAACCTGAAGGCACACAACACACACAAGACAACCCTATCATGGGGTTTTCTTAGCAAGATTTGTTCAGAGGAGGTTTGCTGTTGTCTGAGGCTGAGAGAGTGTGACTCGCCCAAGGTTACCCATTGGGTTTCTTGACCGAAGAGGGAACCGAATTCTGATCTCCACGGTCATGGTCCAACCCTCAAACCCTGTGCCCCACACCTGAGGCCTGCTACCTGCCAATCTCCTTGGCACTGGCTTGGGCACTGCAAGGTGTTCCTCTGCTGCCCTTCATTTGGCGCATGCTGACCCGCTCACCTTGCCCACCCCACACCTGTTGCTTTCCACCCCTAGAACCCAGCTGGCCCCCGATCCGGACGGCGGTGGTGATGGGGAGCGATTTGGGGCTGGGGCTGGGGCTGGGGCTGGTCAGTGGGTGGGTGGGCAATGGACAGGATGGGCCCCTTGGAGCCTTGTGGCCTCTTAGGAAATTGATTCTTCCCAATTATGCCAGCACACCACAGACGTAGAAACAAACAGAATCATTGCAGCCGAGGCGTTCGTGCCCACGGCGCTTGTTGCTGTTTATGCGCTCAGCATCTCTTTGTTGATTTTCCTGCAAAAGGCGAACATGGCTGCCCCTCAGGAATTTCATGCAATAATTTAATAACGCAACTCGTAACGTTTAACAGCTGGTACATGCTTCCACCCATCTAAAACAGTAATTCGGCTGGGAACCTGAGAGGGAACTCTGGTCCTGGGCTTCTGCACATGCCACGCGCACAACCCCCCCCCCCAAAAAAAATGCCCCTCTGGACATCACAAGGGGCGCAAAGGCTCTTTCGGGAGCCTGGCCAGAGGCAGTGGGCAGCCGAGGGGCTGGCATTTCCTCCATCTTGTTGCCACTCAGGGCCTTTGCAAGTCTTTCTGGATGCTGGGGTTGCAATGGGGCATCCTTGGCACTGTTGCCATGGGGATGGTACAGTTGCATCTCCTCTGGCTCTCTCTGCCGGCTGAAGAGAGTGGCCTTCCTCCGTCGTCTCCCTCCTCCTCCTCCTCCTGCCCCTCCGGCCCCTTTCCCACAAGTGGGGGGGGGCTTGTGTGTGTGGCATTTGCCCCTCCGGCTGCCCCATTGCCACAACGGCCCCTTGGGCTCCTGCGCTTTGTGGCTTTTCTGAAATGCTGCCGGGCGGGCTTCCTTTCTTCTTTGCTTCTGAGGCGCCGGTGCGTCAATCACGATGCGCGTTTCGGAAAGTTAATGGCAGGAGCGCGGCCCACGCGGAGCCGAGCGTGTGGCAAATTGCCATTCCATTCTGAAAGCCTCCCGCGCCTGCATTTATGAGATGGAAATGTGACAGTCGGGCTTTGTGCAAAGTGTGTGTGTGTGTGGGGGGGGGAAGATAGAGGCTCCCCTCGAGAAATAAACCTTGCCTGCCTTCCCTGGCAGGAGGGGGCCTCCGGCTTACCTGGCCACCGCAGGTGGGCTCCCAGGTGAGCTCTGAGCTCCTTCCCAGCCCAGGGACAGGGAAGCCCTGCATGAGCCTGGCAGGGAGGTACCAGGGGTCCTTGACTTGTGCCCCTTCAGATTGTTTGCAACCTATGATGACCCTAAGGCAAACCTAACATGAGTTTCCTTGGCAAGATGTGTTCAGAGGGTGGTTGCCCAGTGCTGCCTTCCTCTGAGGCTGAGTGAGTTTCCATGGCTGAGCAGAGGGGGATTTGAACCCTGGTCCCCAGGGTTGTTGTCCGGCACTGCAGCCATCCTGCCACGCTGGTTCTCATCCGCAAATAATGCCCCCATTAACCCTCTTCCTCCCCTTCCCAGCCCTGACACCAGTTCAGCTGTGGGCCATTGACCGCCAGGCGTACCGCACTATCATCACTGAGAACGCCAAGCGGAAGCGCGCCGAGGTGCTGGCGGGACTGCGGGGGTGAGTGACCGCTGTGCGTGTGCGTGTGTGTGTGTGTGTGTGTGTGTGGATGGTGGGCTGGAAGGGGGAAGCCAGGGACTCTCTTTCAGGAGACCAGCGGGAGCAGAGTCACAGATGGTCTTGATCCTGGTGGGAGACAGGAATAAGTGCCACGAAGAAATGTAACTTGTGCATGGGGGGGGTCTCTTGCAAAAGGAAGACTCCCTCCCCTCCCTCCCTCCAGTTGCTAGGGTGGGGGCTGCTCCTCTCCTGGGATGAGAGATGAAACCACCCCAAAGACAGGGGCAAAAGTTTTCCCCTTGGGGCTTGAGGGAACTGTGGAACTGACCGCCACATGGGAAGCCAGAGGGAGGAGGGGGAATCTGTTCCCAAGGCACGCTTGCTTTTTGGTGCTCTCAACCTAGGCTTCCCCCTACTCTCTCCCCCCCCCCCACTTTCTCCCCCCCCCCCCCCCCCCGCCAGGGTGAAGCCCCTCCAAGGCCTGTCGGACGAGGCCCTTTCACAGCTGCTGGACTCTGCAGAAGAGGTGACTGGAAATGCGCTTGGAAGGGGGCCGGAGAGGAAAGGGAGGCCCCTACTAAGCCCTATACACACAGACACACAGCTCTTGTTGCATGCGAGAAGGTGTGACCTCCTTGTCTCTCTGTGTGTCCTCCCTGCCCCCGCTGCAGCGCACCTTTGCCCCCGGTGAGAGCATCATCCGGGAAGGGGACGAAGGCCGGACCTTCTTCTACATCCTCCGCGGCCAGGTGGGTCCCCAAGCAAAGACTCCCTGTCCATGGGAGGCAGAATCCGTTCTGGGATCCTATACATTTTGGAGGAGAATCCAGAGCAGGATCCTCACCACTCCATTGAAGTGGGAGTGGGGCAGGTGGTGAGGCCAGAACCTGCTCCCAAATGGTGCCCTTCTGCCCTCTGCCAGGCCAGAGGGAGGGTCTCCACGCCCCCCATGCCACCCCTGGGGCGCCTGCTTTTCCTGCTCCTCAAGGCTGCCTTGAGGGGAGACCCAGCAGGCTGAGATCCTGCCCTTTGGAGAGATGAAGCAGGGTTATGGGCTTGCGTGTCCCATGTGCCCCCATGAATCCATGTGCAAGGGTGCAGCGTGCGCAGCTCATGTGCCGTAACCTTGAACCCAAAGCAGGCAAAAAGGTCCAGCCACTTCTCTTGGGGAACCTATGTGGGCCTGAGACCCTCCAGCTCTGCCCCTGAGTCCCATCAGGGGCCATTTCCCCTTCCTCCCCTGCAGATGCAAAAGGGGAACGCAGCTGCCCAGCCCACACAAATGCACCCATGCATGGGCCATCTATCCAGATGCCACTCTGGGCATGCCTCCCATCTGTCCTGGGTGGGGGGCACTGCCCAGGCTGCAAGAAAGGGGCCCAGGGTCTGTCCCTCCCGCTGCCTGGCTCTCCTTCCTTAATTCCCAAAGGTCGAGGTGACCAGGAATGTGGAGGACCAGGAGGAGCACATCCGAGTCCTGAAGGCGGGGGACCACTTTGGGGAGCTCTCCCTCATCCGGTAAGCCATGGCAGGGGTGGGATTTTAGTGCACCAAGGGGCATGGCGGAGAGGGTGCCCACTGTTTGGGGGCAGGAGCAGGGCTGTGTGGCTATTTGCCCACCCGCAGGCAGGGAATGAGACCCAGAGATGCTGGGGAAGAGCTGCTCTGGGACATCTCTGCAGGGGTGGGGGGAGGAGGGGGGTTTCGGACAGGGTTTGGGGGCTGTGTGTGTCTCTGGGGGTTGAGGAACTAGAGCCCCCCAACCTCCTTGTGGCCTTTGCCACTGGTCACTCTCTCTAGGAGCCTCCAAGACCAGGATGACCCTGAATCATTGGGGTAAATGCTGTCCTCTGCCCTGAGGTTGGGGGGCACCTCTCGGGGGTCTCAGGGGATTACACAGACCTCCCCAAGGCCCTTCTGTGGGGAAGGGACACAGGAGCCCTACTGAGCATCTCATGGGCAGACCACCTCCTCATTTCTGCCCACTTCCCGTGAATCCACTCAGGTCCCAGCAGCCACCATTTGGGATTAGGCCCTTGTTGTACCCATTTTACAGATGAAACTGAGGCTGAGAGAGATGGACTGTGTCTGTGCAAGAGAGAGAAAGCATTTACACCCAGGACCCACTCATCCCCAGGCACCAATCCTTCCCAGGGGCTTCCTTAGTTACAGGAGATGGCCATTGGTCTGGCCTGGTGAAGGGGAAGCACACTCTCACGGCCACAGTGGACTAACTGACCAGGCCCTGGAGGCGGGACTTTCTGCCACCTGGTGAACAGCCAAAAGGTCCAGCCTCCTGGGCCGGGTCAGTCAGTCCACCGTGGCTGGGAGAGTGAGCTTCTCCGCGTGCCCTTGGTGTGGGGCTGCATTGCATCTCAGGACCGGACAGTGGCAGTGTGGGGCCCCTGGACTCTCAGGGTCAAGGTGGCCCCAGGATCCTTTGGCTAGTAGAGGCAACGGCATCATTGGCCACCCTGGCCACTACCCCTTGGACTCCCCTGTCCACTCCTCAGCCCACTTTGAGTTGAGTTGTAGAAGGCAAAAGGGACGTTCCCAGCAATGATGTGGTGTTTCTTGATGTGTCTCTGTTGTGATGTACATTTGGGCTGGCACTTGGCCACTTGTGCAGGGACCCTCATCCAGGGCTGCTCCTGCGGTCCAGGGGCTGCAGCCATGGTGGGGGCTTAGGACTGTCGTGGGAAGCCTGGACTCTTCACCCTTCTTTCTTTCTTTCCTCTCTGTCTGTCTGACCGCTTCTTCTTGGGTGCAGCAACATTCGCCGGACAGCCAGCTGCCGGGCACAGGAGGAGGTCACCTGCATCGCTGTATCCAAAGAGTAAGTAGAAAGGGTTGGTGGCCACAGATGCCACACTGTGCGCCTGGGGAAAGCGGGTAACTAGGGAAGGCCACAACCAATTTGCGAGGGAGGCCATTGCTCCATATCCTACTCTCTGGAGCAGCAGAAAACAGGCTTGCTCCAGCCTCAATATGGCATCCCCTCAAATACTTAAACAGGACTATCATATCACCCCTTAACCTTCTCTTCTCCAGGCTAAACAGACCCAGCAATTCCCTAAGTCTCTCCTCATAGGGCTTCATGGTTTCCAGACCCTTCACCGTTTTGGTTGTCCTCCTCAGAAATACCTGAGGTTTCCCAGGTGCAGAGCAACAAAGGTCCCTGCGGTCAGTCAGGCCAGCACCCCACAAGCCAAAAGTGGCTGCAATGGCTCAGATGCAGAATAAGCTCTAGAAGGGTTTTTTTGGGAGGCGTGTGTTCTTGGGTGAGTCTGTTCATCAAAAGTGAGAAAGAGTCCTGTGAGATCCTATTGTGGCAGAAACGTCCGCAGGATTGGACTGGGTAGCTGCAGCGGTCTCTTCTGTGGTCTGACCCCAAGGCTTGTGGGCACAGAGGGGGGCAAGCGTCTTCAGCGGGGCACCTTCCCTGCTGCGCTTGTGCTCCTTCCGTCGGCATTCTGCTCTGGCACAGAACCGGGTTTTGCATCGCAGTCTCACAGACCCGCTCTACCTCTTGCGTTTGAGACCAGCTGCTTGCTTCGGTTCTGCCGCCTGGCTCCATTCCCATGTATTTATTTGGAAGAGCTGGCTTTAAACGCATGGGCCAACTGAGAGAAACATATCCTGAGCCTGACAACAAAGCTGGCATTAATCCTTGAGAGCTTCTGCCACGAGGCTCTTTCCTGGTTTAGGAGCATTGAAGACCTAAAATCCAAGAGGAGAGGCAGGAATTTCTGCGGCGCTAACCACTGGCCAGGCAAAAAGGCTTGGCTGCCCATCATGGCATCTCAGGAGCATCTTCCCCGGTCACTTCTGGTCCGGCAGGTGTTGTGCATCAAAGCCAGACCTCTTTGCCCAGAGGTGAGCATGGGATGAAAAAGGTTCAGCCATGAGTATCAGATTCTCCCCCTCCAAAATTAAAAACCTCCTTGCCTTTGGGGTCCTGAAAACACCGTCTTCTTCCGTCTCCAGCCAAAGAGGCTTACGCAAGATAAAGAAATATCAAATGTAGTTTCTAGGTCAACTGTAGGCTTCATCTGACGCACAAAACTCTGTGGGAAGACTATTTGTGAGAAGGGAAAAGTGTTAGTAAGCTTGACAAAGATTAATGCATAACAGAAGCGTTGAACAACTGGAGACGGCTTCCCTGTTGCGTGACGGAGGGGTGCGCATTTCCACTTACCTGTTGTGTTGCTGTTGTTGTGTGTTTTTCCTAAAAGCACAATGGCTGTGGGCTTTCTCATCACCGGTGTTGCATTTTACTTTTATATTAAAAAGTTTGCAATTTCTAGGCCATGCGCCATGCGCGCTTTCAAGGCATCCTGCAGGCTCACAATTGGAAAGTGGCAAACACTCATCCACAATCAGAACAATCAGAGCAACACAATCCCTGCCTCTGGGGCTGCTTCTCTGCGGGGGGGTGGTCAGGGGAGATTTGGGTCAAGGGGGCAGCCCCCTTTCCACTGCTGCTGCTGCTGCTGAGACGGAGGGGAAATGGGAGCTCCCGCCTCAGTGGAGTTGGTGAACCCACGCTGGGTTTTAGTCCGAAGTTTGAACTAGAGTACTGGGCTTAGTTCCTGCTTTGATTGGGAGTTCCTGCATGGCAGAATGGGGTTGGACTGGACGGCCCTTGTGGTCTCTTCCAACTCTATGAATCTATGATTCTATGATTCTTATTTGGATGCCAGGGTTGAGCAGCTCAAGTAGCTCTTTTACAATCTGGAGTAGAATCCGGACACACACACACACACACACACACACAGACATCAGAGCAGGGTGACCAGGCATCCTCCTTTTCCAGGACGTGTCCTATATTTCAACCTTCTCTCCAGGAGGAATTCCAAAATGTCCTCCGTTTGGGGCAGAACCCATTGAGTAGCACCACGTTTGCTGTTCCCCTGCAAGAAATGCATCTCCCTGGCAGAGAGGGATGCACTGCTGCAATTGTACTGCTTTTGGGCTGCCTTTTGTTATTCTGATTGTATGTTTCAAATTTCTTCTTTCATATTGCTAATAGCTGAATTCTGTTTAAGTGTGGGTCTTTTATATGTTTGTAGCTACATTGTGCATGCTTTAATTTGTAAGCAGCCTTGAGTCCTAGTTTTGGGGAAGGGGTGGGATGGTGGTGGTGATGATGATGATGATGATGATGATGATAATCCCCCCAACAGAGACTTCCAGGAGCTGAGCCCACTGTGCGTCCGCCAGCCGTAAGTACCAGTATCCTGTCTTTGGGGAGGAGGGTTGAAGTAGGGCTTCTGTGGTGGATCTTTGGGTCAGCGTACGATTGTTCTTCACATACACACCCCATACACACACACACACGCACACATGCACAGACCACCCCTCTCTGAGCCCCCCACATTTGAATGAATGACCTCTGTGCAAACCCAGGTGAGTGCCATCTCACAGAGGACCCTCTTTTGGATGCAAGGATGTATGATTTGGGGTGATCCACCACTTATTTGGGGGTGCAGAGCGCTCTTTGTTCCTATCATCGGCTATCCTGTTATTTTTATTGTGACTCCCCCCCAGAAAAGGCTGCATAGAGTGGAAATATTATTTTATCTTAAAGGGGAAAGGTTCCTCATTAGGATGATATGCAATTTGGGGTATTGAAAAGATGAATTTGGGGTACCTAAAAGCTGGATTTGGAATACTGGGCCGCAGAGCTCTCATGTCCTGGGAGGAAGGGAAATGAGCCTCGTGTTATTTTGAACCTGGGGAGGTCTGCCTCTTCTTGTTGCTGGAATTATGGGGTGACCTTCCCCCCTCCATCCTAGAGAGATTTAAGGGGTGCCCTCTCCCTCCTCGAGGCCTTGCCCCAGGGGTCAAACCAAAGAGGGGCCCAGGGGCCCAATCCAGAACTGTCCCTTTCTCCTTGAGAAGTTGTGGGATTCCAAGCAACGATCAAGAGTGGCCCTCTGGTCCCTCCCTAGTGGTCATCTGCTGACCTCAGGTGCCTCCTTTGCCAGCACCTCCATCCATGACACCCACATGGGAACCATCATGGGTCAGGTTGAACCCTGAGTCCTCCTGGCGCCGTTGAGGAGAGGCAATGGGGCCGAAACCTTTGGGCCACTGCAAAGGAGGGCTGGGCCCTGGGAAGATGGGGTGCTCAGTCCTTGTGTGGGGTGAGTAAGGCTTTGCTTGGCTAATTTCTCTCATTTCCTCTCCTTTTCCCCAGGGAAGAGGTGGCACCAGAGACCCTCCCTCTCTCGGAGTCCAGACGGTCAGTCCTTAACCTCCCCATAGCAGCGGGGAGATAATGTCAGTTGGGGGCCCAGCTAGCCCACTTGTGGACAGAGGTGGTCCTCCAAAAGGGTGGGTGTGCCAACGTCCGTCCTGGGGAAACGCTGTGCAGGAACAGCTGGAACATTCCTGTTCTGGCAGAAGGAGGCTAGACTACATGGCCCCTGGGGTCCCTTCCAGCGCTGGGATTCTATGAAAAGCCCTCAGGGTGCTCCAAAACCTGCCTGCAGCCTTACCCTGGGGATGGGTAAGTTGTCACCCTCCGCTTGTTTATGGACTACAACTCCTATCATCCAGATCCTTGATGGGAGCTACAGCCAATCACATTTAGGGGGCCATATATGCCAGGCGCCTATTTCTGTTCTTGGCAGAAGTGGTGGATGCTGGGCAGGCTTTACGTGGAGCTCCTGCACCTGAGGAAGTGGGGCTCCGAAAACCGGACCAGCCAGTGGGGCCGATGCCATGTCGGTCCCGCTGGCCCATGTCCACAATGTTGTGGTGGCACACCAGATTCAGCCTGGGGCATGCAGACACCATTGTGGTCAGGCCAGGGCATAATGTTCTGGACTGGCCCCGGATTAAGTGACCAGTGTAGCTGCACCCCTGCCAGAGAGGCCTGGAAGGAAATCCATCTGCAGAGCAGCCGTATCCTGAACCCAGACCCTCCAGGGAATCTGAACTGGGCAGCACTCCTAGCAGGATGGGACCCTTGCTGGGTCTGGCCCAGATGGGGCTCTCAAATCCAGGGATGTTTTTGGACTGCAACTCCCATCGTTCCTCACCATTGGCTAAGCGGGGAGATGCAGCCCATCACCGCCCAGTGGGGCAGCATTTTGCTTTTTCCCCAAAAGTGTCCCTCGCTGAGGTTTCCAGATGCTGCCCCTGATGCAGCTGCTGACAGAGGGTGACTGAGCAGCAGTGCCTCTGGGTTGTCCAGGGGAACTCCCCTCCCCATGACCCTGGCAGTACCTCTTTCGAATCCTCCAAGAAGGGGAGGGTGAGGCTGTGGAGGGGGGTCCTGAGGCAGAGAGGGCCCCTTCCCCACAGTCAGTGGGTTGGCTTTGATTTTCTCCAACCTCTAGTTTGAGACAACAACAACAACAACAACAACGCTTCAGCTTCCCTGCTTTGTTTGACTGTTGAATATTGTTTTTTGGGAGCTGGCAGGGGCAGAGAAAGATAGAAGGCAGAGGAGTAAAAAGGGGACCTCCAGGGATCAGGGATCTCTTTGCAAGGTGACAGATCCTGCAGATGGGGAGCCCTTGCACCCTCCCTGCCTTGGGCTGTGTGTTGTGTATTGTGTGTTGTGTGTTTTGTATGTGTGTGCGGTGCTTGCCTACTGCTCTGAGATGTAGCAGGGAGGTGGTTTTGCATCTTTTCCTCCCTTGTCTTGATGCCACCACAAAATTCGGGGTGGCATCCTGGGGCACCAGGCGTCATGGAGCAGAGACCCCAAGGGCAATCTAATCCAAGCCCCTCTGGCCAGTCCGGGAGTCCACTCCGCAGGCAATCCAAGCGATGGCCACCCAACCTCTGTCCAGCAGCTTCCAACCAGGGCTCTTCTACTTGGGGCGAAGGCGGTGGTGCCCGCTGGACGAGGAGTGGGCAGTCTCCTCCCAGGGGCATTAAAGGGGGTCAGACGGAGAGGGGGGTGATACTGGGCAATGCTGCCCCAGGGAGACCTCTGCACCTGAAGTGGGTGAGGGTCTGGAGGAAGGAGCTGGGTGGGAGCTCTGGCCCAGCGAGGGGGTCTGCTCAGCCCCCTGACCTGGGGGGTGGGCAAGAGGGGAGCCCCAGAAGCGGCTGGGATGGCCTCAATGGGTAGCAACTGCTCTTTCTCCGGGGGGTGCAACACTCAAAGGGGGGGTGACTGGGGGCTTGCCTGCCCAAACTGGAGGGACTCCAGTGAAACACCAGTTTCCCCCAAGGATCTCTTAGGGCCTGACTAGAAGCCCCTCTTCGAATTTGAGGTCTGGTGGTGGTGGTGGCATTGCAATTTTAAAATGGCAAGGAGTGGTGTCATTAGGTGGTTGCAGGGGTGCAGACCACACCAAGTGACACCCTAAAAACAGGGTGACACCCCACTGTTCCTTAAACCATCTGCGTTTTGGCAGAAACAGGCTGTGGCAGTCGCCTGCTTCCCCTTACAATCCTTTAAGAGATGGTGGGAGTGGGAGGAAAGTCAGCGGAAGGGGAAAGGAGAGGGTCCAGGATTTTTTAAAAATAAAATTTCAAAAAATTTCAAATGCTA
The DNA here is from genome assembly GCA_026167975.1 of Phrynosoma blainvillii. Classification (NCBI taxonomy): domain Eukaryota; kingdom Metazoa; phylum Chordata; class Lepidosauria; order Squamata; family Phrynosomatidae; genus Phrynosoma; species Phrynosoma blainvillii. The sequence goes on along the minus strand of JANUYF010000001.1, from coordinate 3,495,430 downwards.
ACTTTTAATTTTTAAAATGAATGTTTTAATGTAAAAAAAAATTACAATGTTTATCCTTTTAATTTTTTCTTTAAAAACCTCACATCTTCAACCACATGAAACTATGTATATGTAAATATACTTAGGTTGTGCATATGATATTGTGATTTAAAGGCATAATTTTAGTTTTGCTGGTTGTTTACGTCACAACTCTTGCCATGACGTTCAGTGATATGTGGGAATTATGATTTACGAGTATTGTTAGTACAAAATACATTACTAAGGATTCCTTATGGTGTGGGATGGGATCCCTGGGCATAAAGGGGCATCAAGGGGGCTGCTTGGATTTCTCTCTGAGACCCCTTGGTGATGCATGCCCCTTCCTTCCTTCCTTCCTTCCTTCCTTCCTTCCTTCCTTCCTTCTTTCCTTCCTTCCTTCCTTCCCTCCCTCCCTCCGTACTTCCAGGGGGTCCCTCCTCGAAGGAGCATCCTCGTCCTCCTCTTTGCCGCCTCCGCTGGCGCTCCAGGACCTTTTGCCGGTCTTCTACGAGGATGGCGAGCAGCGGGGACGGCCGGTGGTCCTGGGCACCGGAGGCTTTGGCACCGTTGAGCTGGTGAGTGGCAGAAGGAGACCCTCTGCTGAGGAGAAAGACCCCCAAGTGCCTTGCCTTTGTCCCTTTGAGGCTGGGCTCCCTCGCTCTTCCTCTCAGGAAGCCCCCATTTGCCATTGAGGGAGGCAGGAGAGCCCTGGAAGACCCCAGACCCAAGATGGCAGGGGTCTCTGAGAGGGTCTGGGGGTCTCTGGGGTCCTTCCTTGGGCTCGGGGGGGGGGGGGACAGAGGGGTGGATGGAGGAATGGATGATGGACAGACCCCGGCCCTTTTCCTCACCTTCCCACAGGTGCGCAGCGCATGCGCGGAGGAGGGGGCGTCGGAGCGGCTCTTCGCCCTAAAGCGCCTGCGCAAGGACCACGTGGTACAGAAGCGCCAGCAGGAGCATGTGCTGATGGAGAAGCAGGTCCTGCTCCGGAGTCGATGCCCCTTCATCGTCCGGTGAGCGGCGACCCCTTCTCTTCCTCCTCCTGGGGGTCTCCTCTGCGCCACCTCCCTCCCTCCCTCCCTCCCTCCCAGCCCTGCTCAGGGGTCCCGGAGTCCTCTGCATGCCGTTAGACTACAGCTCCCATCATCCCCAGCCTACCAGGTCCAGAGTCAAGCATGATGGGAGCAGTATATTGGGAGAAAAGTGGGATATAAGTAAATAAAATAATAATTAATATTAATAAAGTAGTTCCCTCAAACCAGATTTCCCATCCCTGACCTCTTCCCAGGAAAAGAGAATTTGGGGCTGTGGGAAGGAGGCAAGTGTCAGTGTGGTGTCATGGTCTGAGCATGGGACCAGGGTTCAAATCCCTCAGCTCAGCCAGACCCATCACACTCTCTCAGCCTCAGAGGGAGGCAATGGTGGCAAACCCCCTCTGAGGAAATTCTGCCAAGAAAGTGCCATGATAGGCTTCCCTTAGGGTGGCTATAATTGGGAAATGAAGTGAAGGCGCCCAGTAAAAGGATATAAGGAGTCCATGGATATGAAGGGACAACTCTATAAGGAACTTAAGCCCAAAAAAATGTGACTAAGGATTCTGTATGGTGTCAAAGCCTTTGACTGCATAGATCATGAAAGGCTATGGAACACCCTTAAAGGCATGATGGGAGTACCAGTACATCTGGTAGTCCTGAAGAGGAGGAATCTGAACTCAGGACAAGAGGCTACTCTCAGGACAGAAGACGGAGGAACAGAATGGTTCCCAATTGGCAAAGGGGTCAGACAAGGCTCCATCCTTTCACCCAGTATCTGTTCAATGTGTATGCAGAGCATATTATAAGAAAAACAGGCTTGGACACAGAAGAAGGAGGAATGAAAATAGGAGGAAGGAATATCAACAATCGAAGATATGCAGATGACACCATAATACTAGCAGAAAGCATCGTAGGCTTAAAACACCTACGAAGGAAGATCCAAGAAGAAAGTGCAAAGGCTGTCTTACTGTTGAACATAAAGAAAACAAAAATAATGACCACAGACAACTTACATTCAAACTAGACAATGAGGAAATAGAAATAGTAAAAGAGTTCTCATATCTGGGACCAAACATTGATTGGACTGCAGTCAGGAAATCAGAAGAAGACAAAGAATGGGGAGGGCGGCTATGAAAGAACTAGAAAAGATCCTCAAATGCAAAGATAGACAACTCAGCACAAAAGTTAGAATCATACAAGCCATCCTATTCCCTATTATTCCCATGTAAGGATGTGAGAGCTGGGCATTTAGGAAAGAGGATAGGAAGGAAATCCAATGCCTTTGAGAGAATAAATGTGGGACTGGAGAAGATGCTGAGGATCCCATGGAGAGCCAAAAGGAGAAACAAAGGGGTCCTAGAGCAGATTAAGCCAGAGAGATCCCTAGAAGAAGCCAAGATGACAAGACTTAGACTGTCGTACTTTGGACACATTATGACAGGGGTCGGCAAGTTTTTCTTAACCTGGGGCCGGTCCTCTGGCCTCCAGGTCTTCCGCGAGCTATGGGGGGGGGAATGGCAGCGTGCGCGCTCACGCACATGCGCGCAGCCCCTGTCGACCCCCCCGCCGTGCCGCCACCATGCGCGGTGCGGCTGCCATTTTGTTTTCCAAAATGGCGGCGGCGGCTCGTTTGCGCATGCGCAGTACTCTGCGCATGCGCAAACGAGCTGTGGCTGCCATTTTGGAAAACAATGGCAGCCGCGACGTGCGCAGCAGCAGCGCGCATGGTGGCGGTGGGGGTCGGCAGGAGCTGGTTCAACGGCCTCGGGGGGCTGGCTCTGGCCCACAGGCCGTAGGTTGCTGACCCTTGCATTATGAGAAGACATGAATCCTTGGAAAAGACAAAAATATTAGGAAAAGTGGAGGGAAGTAGCAAGAGAGGAAGGCCACATGCTAGTAGATGGATGGACTTTATTTAAGAGACCACAAATAAGAGTTTGCAGGAGCTGGACAGAGCAGGAGAGGACAGTCGAGGGGGCCTGGAAAGGTCTTATCCAGAGGGTCACTGAGACTGATGCGAAGGCAGTTAACAACGACAACAACAACAAATGGTGTGGTATGGAGGAGGTCCATGGAAGGGGGTGACACCATGATTTGCTGCCCTGGGTGATGTCAACCCTAACGATGGCACTCCTCTGGTGGGGAGCAAATTCAGGGAAGGCAGCAGGAGCCCATGGGGTTTTTGGGGAGAGGAGTGGGGCAGGGGGGGAACGCGGCTGGTTGTCGTCTTGGGAGTGGGGGGCTGAATTTCCCATCTCTTTCCCTCCCTTCCAGGCTCTTTGCCACTTTCCGGGACAGCCGCCATGTCTACCTGCTGCTGGAGTTCTGCCAAGGAGGGGAGCTGTGGGCAAAGCTGCGCGAAGTGTACGGAGGGGCATTTTGGGTTCTCTGGGGGGGCATGGGCCCAGAGGGGGGAGTGGCCCCATAGGTCAGAAAAGGCCGGCTGGAACCTCTGGTCAAGGCAGAGGGGGGCCCAGTGTCGGAAGGGGTTGCAGGAGCCTGTGGGACAAGGATGGGGGTGAGCATCCATGGGGCCAGCCCCCCTTCCTAGCCCGTAGGGATGCCTCCCCTTCCCAAAAGGAAAGCCCTTGCCCATCCATCCCCTGCCAGGCTGTGCAGGGAGGGGTCCTTTATCCAGCCGGGGGTCTGAACAGTCTCTTGCTTCCATTTCTGCCCCGACCCTTGAGATGGCACAAGTCTGGGGCCCTACTGCACCCCACATTTGCAGTGCTTTGACTCCTCTGTAATGGCTCCATCCTAGAGACTCCTGGGATCTCAGGTACAGGAAGGGGCATTTTGGGTTCTCTGCCAGAGAGATCTAGTGCCCCATCAGACTACAAATCCCAGGATGCCCCGTAGGATGGAGCCGTGCTACTTAGAAGTGGAATCCGAATGCGAAGATGGTAGGGTGTGGAAGCCCCTTCACCATTCAACGGGGCCCCATTGCGACCACAGAGAACTGCCCCCCACACCTGCCCCGTGGCTATGCTGACCTGTCTGTCCCCAAGAGAGACCTTGCTGGGCAGAGGGATTATGAGGAGGGCTGCCCCCGGGACCCTGTGCATGCCAACCCTTTGCTTCTCCCCACATCCTCTGGGGCTTCCTCTCCCCCTCTGCCCCCCAGGCGCTGCTTCTCGGAGCCGGTGGCCATCTTCTGCTCCGCCTGCGCAGTAGAAGCCCTGGACTACCTCCACTCCCAGGGCATCGTCTACCGGGACCTCAAACCCGAGAACCTGATGCTGGATGCCAAGGGCTATGTCAAGCTGGTAAGGGAAGGAGGGGGGCTGATCTGTGGGGTGGGGTGGGGAGGGATATTGGGTGCTGGGCTCCAGCTGCCCACCTGAGAGAGCAGCTGGGCACACCTGGCCCCTCCGTCCCAGACACAGGTGTTTGGGAGGAACACCTTCCAGAGACACTTCGTATCAGAGGATTAGAGAATCCTAGGGTTGGAAGAGACCCCCAAGGGCCGTATAGTCCTACCCCATTCTGCCATGCAGGAACTCACAATCAAAGCACCCCCAACAGACGGCGATCCAGCCTCTGTTTAAAGTCCTCCTCCAAAGAAAGAGACTCCACCAAAATCTCCATTGAGGGAGTGTGTTCCAATGGCAAACAGCTCTTACTGTCAGGAAGGTCCTCCCAATGTTGAGGTGGGATCTCTTTTCTCTGTCTTTTCTCTGCCCCCTTGATAACTCTTCTCCCCCCCACCCCACCCTCACCTTGGTCTGTTCCTCTGACCTTTGCAGGTGGACTTTGGCTTTGCCAAGGCCCTGAAGCGGGGGGAGAAGACCTACTCCTTCTGTGGGACTCCGGAGTACCTGGCACCGGAGATCCTGCGCCACGAAGGCCACGACTTCTCCGTGGACTTCTGGACCCTCGGGGTGCTCATCTTCGAGATGCTAGTAGGAAGGTGAGGCTCTCCTCCAGCCGTCCCCATACGCAGCGGGGCAGTGGGGCAGGGTCTCCAGGGGTGGGTGCATCCTATCCTTTCCCTCATGGCCAGCTGTGGAGGGACACCAGGAGAAGGGGGCACGGGCATCGGGGGAAGAGGGGCAAAGAAACCATGGCCCTGGGGATTCTGGGGGCTGTGCAACATGGGCACTGACTGGAGCATCCTGGCAGGGAAGTGGGGCTGCGGGAGGGCTGAGTGGGGGTCCGCAAGGCATCCCCTGGCATCTCCCCTTTCTGGGTTGGAGAGGTTTCGTCCCACTCCCTCCTGGGATCTTGCAAGGACCCCATGGGCCTGATCCCAAGGCAATTCAGACTCGAGGGTCTGTGCCAATGGAGCAGCACCAAAACAAGGGTTTATGGCTTATGTGAGGATGTTAAGCAGGACGTAGCAGGAAAACCTAAAGGCAAAGGCCCAGTTAACGCACATCCGCCGCTCGTCGTGGCGGCTGCTGCTCCCAGGGTCCCTCGGTGGCACCCCAACGGACGGATGGGGTCCCTGGGATGGGCTACGGCCATTGCACCCCCTCCAGGATGAGCTCCATCTGCCCCATTTTTCCTGATCCTTCAATATCTTTTCTTCCAGGGAAGGGGTGGGAGAAGACTGCCCCATCCTGGCTAACGAAGGGCTAGTTTCCTGGCCATGTTAAGATGGAAGCATTCTTGTCTTTCTTTCCCTGCATGTCAGCTGGCCACGAAAGCCACGTCCCTGGTTTTATTTGCTACGCACCTGTTTGTTTAGCTAGTAAATGCCCGGTTGCCTCATTCCGCATTCCTAAAACATGCACAAAGCGGACAGTGGCACCTGCCAATCTCTCCTCGCCATCTTTTCCAGAAAGCCCAGGTCCTCCAGATGTGCAGCAGCCTGCATCCCCCAGCCTCTGCCCAGCTGTTGTCTTGCTGGGTTTGGGGGGTGGGTGCAATGAGGGGCATGGTGGGGGTCTTCTGGTGGCCAGGGAGGAGCGGGCCCCATGCCCCACATTGGCACTGACCTCCCCGCCGCCCTGCTTTCCAATCTCTCCCCACAGACCCCCCTTCCACAGCGCTGAGCCTCAGAAGATCTACAGCAAGATCATGGACGGCGTGTTCTCCTTCCCCGTCTTTGTCAGCGAGGCGGCATGCTCACTGGTGGCCAAGCTTTGCAGGTGGGTCTCCCTGCCGGGGCAGGAAGGGCTCCGGGGTCTGCAGGATATGCCCCCCTGAGAAGGAAAGGGCAAGTGAAGGGGGCACGCTCTCCTTAGCTCACATAGAATCATAGGGTTGAAGGAGACCCCCAAGAAGGGCCACCCAGTCCAACCTCATTCTGCCATGCAGGAACTCACCATCCGAGCACCCCCGACAGACGGCTGCCCAGCCGCTGTTTAAAAATCTCCAAAGATGGAGGCTGCACCATACTCCAAGGCAGCGGCTCTTACTGTCAGGAAGGTCCTCCTCATGTTGAGCCGGAATCTGTTTTCCTGCAGCTTGCACCCGTTGCTCCTATATGTCCTTTTCTCTGGAGCAGCAGAAAACAAGCTCACTCCATCCTCATGCCTTCAGATATTTAAACACGGCTCTCATATCACCTCTCCAGGCTAAACATAGCCAAATCCCTAAGTCATTCCTCATTGGGCTTTATGGTTTCAAGACCCTTCGCCATTTTAGTCCCCTTCCTCTGGACATGACCTATTTATTGTAAGGACTGCCTTGGAGGCATCTTTGGAGGTTGACCCAAAATCTGGTAGAAATTAATAAAATAAAATTCAGTGGAGACAAATGCAAAATTCTACATTTAGGCCACAAAAACCAGATGCACAGTTATAGGATGGGGGATAATACATGGACCAGCAGTACTACATGCAAAACGGGCCTTGGGATTATTGTCAGTTATAAATTGAACATGAGCCAGCAGTGTGGTGCTGCAGCAAAGAAGGCAAACACTGTCTTAGCTGGCATTAATTAAAGCACAGTTTCCAAACTGAGAGATGTCCTCTCTTTCCCCCCCAAATGCAATTGCAGGCGGCGACCTGGCCAGAGACTGGGCAACACCAGCAGCGGGATCCGGGGCATCCGGAAGCACAGGTGGGTCTCCCTGGGAGTAGGCTGCCCAGACCAGGCGCCCGGTGCCAAAAGGAGGCAGGCGCTGGCGTGGCAGAGAGTGGTCATTTCTAGGTGACCCAAACTTGGAGGCCCCTGAGGAGTGACCAGGGCTGCGTTCTGCATGCAGGGTGACCAGGCATCTTAACCACAAAGGAGGACAAGGCATCGCAAAATGTAGGACATTACAAAGGCAAAGCTGAAAAACACTAAGAAAAATATAAAATATAAATGGGAAGCGTGTCAGTCCCACCTGTCTGCTGAAGGAGTGATCCTCCTCTTCCCCCTCCAGGCTGACCAGATGTCCTAATAACCGCAAAGGAGGACAAGGCACTGCAAAATGTAGGGCATTCATGAAAAAATGTAAGATGTTGCAAAATAAAAGATAAACACTAATATAAATGTAAATTCATGCTTCTTAGCCATGCTTGTAATGGAGGACCATTTTGAAATTCCTCCTGGACAGAAGGTTGAAATGGAAGACGTGTCCTGGAAAAGGAGGACATGTCTGGTGCATGCCCCGGACCATTTTCAGGTAACATTTTGGGGGGACGTTTTCTGCATTGTACAACTGGAGTGCCATAGAAATAATGCAGTTTGACACCGCTTTAGCTGCCATGGCACCATCCTATGAAGTCCTGGGATTTGTAGTTTGTTGTGGCACCAGACTTCCATGAGCCATGAGCATTAAAGCGGTGTCAAACTGCATTAATTCTGCAGTGCAGACGCAGCCCTGCTCCCACGGCGGTTGAGACCCAGAGGAAGGCTTTCTTTCCTTGCAGATATCTCAGGCCGATGTAGACAAGGTGGGGGCTTCCAAAATGTTGGAAGCCACCAACAATTCAGGACCTTGAAAGTCCTCACCAGCAGCACTCGAACTCAGACCAAAAGTGTGTTGGCAGCCAAAAAAAAGCTCCTTTGAGACTGAGCTTTCTGTGCAAACCTGGCTGCTGCATTTTGCATTTGCTGCAGTGACCAGATGTCAGAACTGCAAAGGAGGACATTCAAGAAAAAATGTAGGACATCCCCAAATAAAAGTTAAAAACACTAATATAAATATAAATTAATTGCATGTTGATTAGTTACCGCTATATTACATATATATAGCTGTATTTTTGTGATGAACTCAATGCCTTCCTGGCTTGCAATAATAGACTTGCAGAAAGACATAAGCAAGACAAAGGCTTAAAACTGTGCTTTTCTAGCTGCAAACCCTTGAAAATCTACATTTAAATAGCTCCTTTCATTCGTCCATTGTGCTGAAATTAATTGAACAACCCTTTGCATTGTGTCTCGAAGCAGCCCATTGCCTGACCCAATTGCTATCCTTTCTCTCTCCAAGAAACAGAAAAACGTGGCCTGAGCTCTGGGTGGGAATCCTGTCTGCTGCTCCCCCTATTTGCAGTCAGGACTGGCTGCCAAGAAGATGCGTTTTGTGGTGCTACTCAATGGACTTGTTAGTCATGCTCTAGATGGAGGACATTTTGGAATAGGACATGTCCTGGAAAAGGAGCACCTCTGGTCACCCTGATGGAGGACATTTGGGAATTCCTCCTGGGCAGAAGGTTGAAACGTAGGACAGGTGCTGGAAAAGGAGGATGCCTGGTCACTCCGAATGGAGGACATTTGGGAATTCCTCCTGGGCAGAAGGTTGAAACGTAGGACAGGTGCTGCAAAAGGAGGATGCCTGGTCACTCCGAATGGAGGACATTTGGGAATTCCTCCTGGGCAGAAGGTTGAAACATAGGACAGGTGCTGGAAAAGGAGGATGCCTAGTCACCCTGCATGGAGGACATTTGGGAATTCCTCCTGGGCAGAAGGTTGAAATGTAGGACAGGTGCTGGAAAAGGAGGATGCCTGGTCACTCCGGATGGAGGACATTTGGGAATTCCTCCTGGGCAGAAGGTTGAAACGTAGGACAGGTGCTGGAAAAGGAGGATGCCTGGTCACTCCGAATGGAGGACATTTGGGAATTCCTCCTGGGCAGAAGGTTGAAACATAGGACAGGTGCTGGAAAAGGAGGATGCCTAGTCACCCTGCATGGAGGACATTTGGGAATTCCTCCTGGGCAGTAGGTTGAAATGTAAGACAGCTCCTTGAAAAGGAGGATACCTGGTCACTCTGAATGGAGGACATTTGGGAATTCCTCCTGGGCAGAAGGCTGAAACGTAGGACAGGTGCTGGAAAAGGAGGATGCCTGGTCACTCCGAATGGAGGACATTTGGGAATTCCTCCTGGGCAGAAGGTTGAAACATAGGACAGGTGCTGGAAAAGGAGGATGCCTAGTCACCCTGCATGGAGGACATTTGGGAATTCCTCCTGGGCAGTAGGTTGAAATGTAAGACAGCTCCTTGAAAAGGAGGATACCTGGTCACTCTGAATGGAGGACATTTGGGAATTCCTCCTGGGCAGAAGGCTGAAACGTAGGACATATCCTGGACAAGGAGGTCCTCAGTGGCCTTGCAGTAGCCCTTGCGCACTTTCTGCCCCGCAGGTGGTTCAGCTCCCTCTCCTGGAAGAAGTTGGCGCTGCGGCAGATCGAGGCCCCCACCACAGTGCTGCTCAGACAGGTAAGGGAGGGCCAGCAAAGCGGGGGGGGGGGCAGCAATGCTAACCCCAAAGCTCTCCCCCCACCCCTCCCACCTTTCCAGGATTTTAGGAGAATTTGGGGGACAAGGGGGGGTGCAGAGACTTTGGCCACCCGGATTTGCTATTTGTTGTTGCTGCTGTGTGCCTTCAGTGTTTCCTAAACTTTGGTCCTCCAGGTGCTTTGGACTCCAACTCCCAGAAGCCCTAGCCAGTTTGGCCAACAATCAGGGATTCTGGGAGCTGAAGTGCAAAACATCTGGAAGACCAAAGTTGGGGAACCACTGCAGTTTAAGTCATTTCCGACTTACGATGGCCCTAAGGCAAATCCTGCATGGGGTTTCCTTGGCAAGGTTTGTTCAGAGGGGGTTTGCCATTGCCATTGCCGTCCCCTGAGGCTGAGAGAGTGTGGCTTGCCCAAGGTCACCCAGTGGGGTTCTCATGACTGAGCTGGGATTCGAACCTGGTTCTCTAGAGTCATAGTCCACCCCTCAAAGCACTTTGCCACATTGACCTCATTTCCTTCCTTCCTCTTCCTCTTCCTCGCACAGGGCTCCCCGTACGCCAACTTCAGGCGCTTCTCCGTTTCACGGCAAACACCGGAGGAGGATTTCTCTGGCTGGGACGAAGACTTCTGAACCCATGTGCCACTGCCGGGAGAGGTGACCCCTCGCCAGGCCCCTGCTCCTCGCCCCCCATGTGGATGATGTGTGCTTGGAGCCGCCGCCGCCGCCGCTGCCGCCAACGCCGCCGCCGGAGTCCTTCCTTCCATCAGGCTTCTTCCTGGACAAGGGATGGCTGGGGTCTCTGTGCTAAAGCCCTGCTGTGCCCCCAACCCACTTCCTCCGCAGCGCTTGGCAGTGACCTGTGTGCCCCTCTTTTGCCCCTCTGACCACAACTGCTCCAGTCTTCTCTGGGAAGCGGCTGCCTTTTGGGTGACCTCGCGGTCAGAAGGGAAAGTCGTAGTAGCCCTGCTGTGTTGTGATGGTCAATGTGGGGAATAAATGGATTCAGGGGATACGCCGCCGGCTGATGCTCATGCGGAGGGCTTCCTTCCTTCCTTCCTTCCTTCCTTCCTTCCTTCCTTCCTTCCTTCCTTCCTTCCCCCTCTGCCCTCTCCTTCCTTCCTTCTTTCCTTTCTTCCCCCTCTGCCCTCTCCTCCCTCCCTTCCTCTCTTTCCCCTCTGCCCTCTCCTTCCTTCCTTCCTTCCTTCCTTCCTTCCTTCCTTCCTTCCTTCCTCTCTTCCTTCCTTCCTTCCTTCCTTCCCCCTCTGCCCTCTCCTTCCTTCCTTCTTTCCTTTCTTCCCCCTCTGCCCTCTCCTCCCTCCCTTCCTCTCTTTCCCCTCTGCCCTCTCCTTCCTTCCTTCCTTCCTTCCTTCCTTCCTTCCTTCCTTCCTTCCTTCCTTCCTTCCTTCCTCTCTTCCTTCCTTCCTTCCTTCCTTCCCCCTCTGCCCTCTCCTTCCTTCCTTCTTTCCTTTCTTCCCCCTCTGCCCTCTCCTCCCTCCCTTCCTCTCTTTCCCCTCTGCCCTCTCCCTCCTTCCTTCCTTCCTTCCTTCCTTCCTTCCCCCTCTGCCCTCTCCTTCCTTCCTTCTTTCCTTTCTTCCCCCTCTGCCCTCTCCTCCCTCCCTTCCTCTCTTTCCCCTCTGCCCTCTCCTTCCTTCCTTCCTCCCTCCCTCTCTCCCTCCTTCCAGTTTGGGCTGGGTGGGTGCAAGGTGCTCCTCTGCATCCTGGACACCCACCAAAGAAGGTGTTTTTGTGGATCTGGACGCAGCCTGCCAGGTGTGCTTGGACTCCAACTCCCATCGTTTGATGCCTGGGATTTGCCCTTTCCTCCCTCCAGACCCATGGATGGGGCAAGGGGTTTTGCAGTGGTGGGTGGGCATTGGGGAAAGGGGCCAGGAGGGCTTTATGGAAATTGGTCTGTCCCTAATTCACCTTTGCAAAGCCCACCCCAAACAAGCACCTCTGCAGTTCAGGAGAGAAGTGGGCTGCATCTGTACTGCAGAAATAATCCAGGTTGACACCACTTTAACTGCCACGGCTCAATGCTATGGACCTCTGGAAATTGCAGTTCCATAGCACTGAGCCATGACAGCGGTGTGAAACTGGATTATTTCATAGACTCCTAGAGTTGGAAGAGACCCCCCCAGGGCCACCCAGTCCAACCTTCTGCCATGCAGGAACTCTCAATCAAAGCACCCCCATGGACAGATGACCATCCAGCCTCTGTTTAAAGACAGCCTCCAAAGAAGGAGACTCCTCCACACTCCCAGCTCAACCTTTTTCCTTGTCCTTCCAAAAGACCTCCCTGGTCCCACGGCCGGAAAGCGGGGGTCTTGGCTGGACGAGGAGGGCCTGGGGCTCAGTCCCCTTTGCCCCACCTGGACTGCAGCCTCAATTCCTTGGGCCCCTGAGCGTCCAGGAGGCTCTGCACCATTGGAAGCCCTGTGCAGAGACAACCGGCAAGACGCAACAAATGACAAGTGTACTCACCTGTTCGACCGACCAACCGACTGACTGACCGACCATCTCCTGGGCCCACCTGAATCGCCGGTTTCCATGGGAAGCTGTGATTCACAGCGCTTCTCTTGCAGGTCAGGTTCACCTTTGCTGAGGTAGCCAAGCCTGGCCATGGCCACCCACCCAAACCCAGGCCAAGGTCCCAGCAGGAGGCACAGAGGGACCCCTTGCCTGTCGGGATTCTGCAAGGCTTTCACTCCTCTCCCTCAGGGGCACGGTTCACCCAAGTCTGAATCACAGAAATGGAGAGTTGGAAGAGACCTCCAAAGGTCATGCAGTCCAACCCTGAAGACACCATCAAAGGCCTCCCTGGGACTGATGGCCATCCAACCTCTGCTTAAAAACAGCCTCCAAAGAAGGAGATTCCACTTCCTATAGTTTGAACCCATTGAGGCTCCATTGGGTCCTATTCTTGGAGCAGCAGAAAACAAGCTTCCTCCATCCCCAACATGGCATCCCTTCAAACACTTAAACAGGGCTATCATGTCCCCTCTTGACCTTCTCTTCTCCAATGATGCCGCTGAAACAAAGGCCCTTGGTCTCAAGGTGACCAGACATCCTCCTTTGCCAGGAAAAGTCCTACATGTCAAACCTTCCGTCCTTCAGGAATATCAAAATGCCCTCCATTTTGTGCATGACTAAGAAGCATGAATACATTTACATTTATAGTAGTACGTAGAGAGATCTTGTAATACCTTTGAGACTAACTGAAAGAAAGAAATTGGAAGCCTGAGCTTTCCTAGACTTCAATCTACTTCCTCAGATGCATTTGGTCTGTGCCTGACGCCTCCACCAAATGCATCTGAGGAAGCAAACTGAAGTCTAGGAAAGCTCAGGCTTCCAATTTCTTTCATTTAGTTAAAGTCTCAAAGGTGCTACAAGATCTCTACAGACTGATCCTACAGACTAACACAGCTATAGCTAATAATAATAATAATAATAATAATAATAATAATAATAATAATAATAATATGCACCTGAGGAAGTAGACTTTGGTCTATGAAAGCTGTTGCTGCCAACTTTCTTGCAGTAAGTCTCAAGGGTGCTACAAGATCTCTCTGTATACTGACTCTAGAGACTAACATGGCTATATCTTCGACTTCTATTAATAGTAGTGTGTTTAGTTTTTCCTCGGCCGTGCCGTCTCCTGTTTCTGGAATGCCCTACGCTTTGCAGGGCCTTGTCCTCCTTTGCGGAGGGGAGGATATCTGGTCACCCTGTCCTTGGGGGCCAGTGGGTAAGGGCCCCACGTGGTTACCGGCCCCACACCTGCCCAGACCCCCAGGTTTCCTGTGCTGCAATGCTCCCGAGGAGGACCAAGGTTTCCCACCTGAGTAATGGGTTTGCCAGCAGTGCATTGCCATCACTGTCCATGGAAACCCTGCCTTGGTCACACCAACTCAGATCCAGATTTGGAGGGATGCACAAAGTCCCTTGGGCCTCAAAAGGGTACCCCACACCTGGACCCAAGGGGGGTGCGAATGCTGTTCCTGGCCCCCCAGGTGCCTTAACTCAGCCACGGAGACAAGGGCTGCTGTCTTCTCCTGGAGCCCCAGGAACCCTCCACCTCCCCAGGAAACCTGCCCCACCCCACCCCACCCCCAAAATCACAAACTGCTCCCCCAAATCCTCCGGAGGTAAAGGTGATTTGACATCTAAGTGTCATTTGGCTGCCTTGGACCCCTTTTAGGTCTTAAATGGCCCTTTCTTAGAAATGGGAAGAGATGGCTTGGAGTTGGGAAGACTATGAAATACACAGATATAGGATGGGGGGCACCTGGCTTGACAACAGGACATGTGAAAGGGACCTAGTAGACCACAAACTGAACATGAGTCAACAGTGTGATGGAGCAGCTAAAAAGGCCAATGTGATTCTAGGCTGCATCAATAGAAGTATAGCGTCTAGATCAGGGTTAGGCAACCTTTTTTAGCCGGGGGCTGGTCTGCTGAAGAGCTCCCTTCCGGTGGGCTGGGGGGGGAATGGTGGCGCACGCGCTCACACGCACAACCCCTGCCGCCGTACGCGACCCCCGCTGCGCACGCTGCCACCACCGCTGCTGCACACGCTGCCACCGCCGCCGCGCGTGTTGCGCCCGCCATTTTGTTTTCCAAAATGGCGGCTGTGACGCATGCGGCCGCACGGCAGCCAAAACTCGCGGTGGCAGGCGGCGGTGACAGGGGTCGGCGGGGGCCGGTAAGCGCGGGGCCCGGGCCGGAAACGGCCCGTGGGCCATAGGTTGCCAAGCCCTGGGCTAGATCAAGGGAAGTCATAGTGCCACTCTATTCTGCTTTGGTCAAGCCTCACCTGGAATAATCCTGGGTCCAGTTCTGGGCCCCACAATTCAAAAAGGATGTGGAGAAACTGGAGCGTGTCCAAAGGAGGGCAACTAAATGGTGAAGGGTCTGGAAACCATGAATCCCTATGAGGAAGACTTTGGAAACTGGGTATGTTTAGCCTAGAGAAGAGATGGTTTAGAGGTGATATAATAGCCTTGTTTTAAGTATTTGAAGGGATGTTATGTTGAGGAGGGGGAAAGCTTGTTTTCTGCTGCTCCAGAGAATAGGACCTACTAGAACAATGGATGCAAGGTATAGGAAAAGAGTTTCCACCTCAACATTAGGAAGCTCTTCCTAAGGACTGTTTGACAGGAAGATGCTGCTTTGGAGTCTCCTTCTTCGAAGGTTTTTAAGCAGAAGCTGGATGGCCATCTGTCTCATGGACCTGAGGAAATACTCAAGGCTATGAAAGCTCAGGCTACCACCTTCTTTCTTTCAGCGAGTCTCAAAGGTGCTGCAAGATCCCTTTCCATACTGATTTTCCAGACTAGCATGGTGATGTCTTTGAACTCTGTCCCAGGGAGGGCTTGGGTGATGTCTTCCTGCATGGCAGAATGGGGTTGGACTGGATGGCCTTTGGGGGACCCTTCCAAATCTAGGGCTTTCTGATTCTCTGGCAGTGGCTGGCACTGACTCTGGACTGGCCAGTGGGTCCTCCTCTGCCTTCAGGTGAGCCTGTTTTCCAGGTAGAGGAAAGGGGAGGCTTCCAGAAGGGTGTTTTAAATGGGTCACAGAAAGAGAGGCAGGAGGGGGGGGGGGCGGCAAGCTCCTGTGTCCAGTAAATCCTGGTTTCCTTCCTTCCTTCTTTGATCTCCTCCTCTGTTTGCTCTTCTTTATTGATGGTGCATTTTTCACCGCAGAGCAGAGGAACAGTCCCTGCATTCAAGGCCAGGAGGGTAGAGCAGAACAAGTTACCTTTATTGGGAATAAATGCAAAGGCACACCTGTGGGAGTGGAAGGAGGAGGAGGGAGAGGGGACTCTGGGTCCTAGAGAGTGCCAACTCCAAGCCAAATGAGGATTTGCCAAATGAGGACTCCCCAAAATCTCTTGGGATTTCAGGGCCAGAACCTGAGACCCAGGGGTGAGGCCTTGCAAGGTCAAGGGGCAAGCCCTGGTGATGCCATTAAGCACGAAGCAGTGAGCGAAAATGATATAAATGCATCAATAAACACACATTTAACCTAGACAATGAGGAAACTGGAATAGTAAAAGAGTTCCTGCACCTTGGGTCTAACATTGATCAGAATGGGAATTGCAGTCAAGAGATCAGGAGAAGATTAAGAATGGGGAGGGGGGCTATGAAAGAGCTAGAAAAGATCCCCAAATGCAAAGATATACAACTCAGAACAAAAGTTAGAATCATAGAAGCCATCGTATTCCCTATTCTCATGGATGGATATGAGAGCTGGATAGTCAAGAAAGAAGACAAGAGGAAAATCAATGCATTTGAGCGAATGTGTTTCTGGAGAAGATGCTGAGGAGGATCCCATGGAGAGCCACAAGGACAAACAAAGGGGTCCTAGAGCAGATCAAGCCAGAGATATCCCTAGAAGTCAAGATGATTAAATGGAGGCTGTTGTACTTTGAGAAGGCAGGATCATCAGAAAAGATAATAATTCTGGGAAAGGTGGAAGGAGGTAGGAAGAGAGGAAGACCACAAGACCACTCTATTGAGGAACTCATGGGTATGACTTTGCAAGACCTGAGCAGAGCAGCGGAGGATAGGGAGCCTTGGCGATCTCATCCACAGGGTCGCCATGAGTCAGGATCGACTCAAAGGCAGTTAATAACTATAGTTTTTTGTGGGTTTTTGGGCTGTGTGGCCATGTTCTAGAAGAGTTTCTTTCTGACGTTTCGCCATCATCTGTGGCTGGCATCTTCAGAGAAAACTGGAATGGAAGAGAATGGGTCTATATATACTGTGAGGCCCTGGGTAGGGAGGAGTGGTTCCCAGGTGAACTGTGTATTGTTCTGTGTTGAATAGGTATTGTTCTGTTGTTGATGGCATGGCTTCAGGGTGTGAGGAAATGCACTCAAGGTTATTGTCTGCTAATCCCACGTAAACTGTGTATTGTTCTGTGTATTGTTCTGTGTTGCAGTTAATAACAACAACAATGTGCATAAATTGCAGCTGTGAAGATTAGGAGATTCAAACAAAACCCCACCAACACCAAATCTAGCTAATGAGAAAACTCACGTAAGCACACATTTTTCAAGACCATGCCCTCACCCTGAGATTCCTCCCTCTTGCCCAGAGGACCAGAGGGAGGCTCCGGGCCCTGGAATACCACAACCTTCCTCCCACTGCTCAGGCGGGGGGGGGGGGGCTTCAGCTCGTGGAAAAGTTAATTCTTCCGAAAAATAACTTTCCCAGCTCTGCAAGGGAGTGGAGTGGGTGACCTCCAGGGAGAAAGGAATCCATGGGGAGCTTTTGCACCAGATCCCAGAGAGAAACCATTTGCTGGAGCCTGATGCAAAAGATGCGTCCTGGAAAGCAGAGGATTCTCAATGGTGGAATTTGCTTGGGACAGAATGGAGTGTTTTGTACAGAACGAAGCTAGTCCTCCCTCTGCCAAAATCCCACTCAAGCCATTACCCCCAAATTTCAGCCGTATTGATTTAGGGCTAAGGGGAGAATAGTTTTGTTGCTACTGTTATTAAAGAACAGAGAGACAGAAAAGTTCTGTAAATACCCCAAAGGTAGGGTAAATTGACCTTTAGTGCCAGCCCTGGGGAGGGCACAATATCTTAGGCCCCGTTCAAACTACGAAAATAATCCGGGATGAATCTGGGTTGAATCCTTGTTGTTTACACATGTCCTCAGTACACTCAATATGCTTTTTTGGGGGAGAGGCTGGCAAAAAAAACCAACCTGGGATATTCAATACCAGGTTTTCCCCCGTTTTCCTGAAATATCTGCATCGATCCGCATTTTCGGCATTGTGACTAAGCTTCCAAATCAATTCAGATTGCTCTTTATCATTCAAGGGAATGGAGGCGGCTCCATTTTATCCCAAAATGATGCCAAGTGTGAATTAAAAAAGGGTTTACAACGACTCGAACAGATTCGCAAACCCAAAACAAAATGGGAACAACAAACCCAGTATGCATCAGGGTGGCGATCCACATCTCCTGGGGACAAAAAAGTGAGTGTGAGTGTGAGTGTGAGTGGCCTCTTCCTTGGTTGCCCAACTTCTCCCCTTCCTCTTGCCACCCCCCAAAGGACAGATGCCAGGATCCATGGGTCCGGGGGGGGGTTCCTTTGTCTGCGTACCCATTTTACCCTCCAAAGCACCACTGTAATGGGTGTAAGGGGGCATTTCCTCCCGAGGTGCCCAGGACACACGGCCACTCACGGACAGTTGGGAGCACGACCCAGGCTGGGCTATCCTTACAGAGGAACATTTAGAAGGTCTTTAAAAAAGAAAAAGTGTTTCTTTATTCAACCATCATCATACCTGTAGCAGAGTTTGGCCATTATACAGCAAAGACAAAGGGGTCAGCCCCAGGAGAGACCCTGCGCCTTGTGGGGGGCTCCGTCCACCCGTCCTCTTCCAGCCACCCACTCGGCCTCTTGGTGTCCATCTCAGCCAAAGGTCCTCTCACAGGGCATCTCCTCCTCCTGCTCTGGATCTTTGCAAGTGGGGACTGGTGACCCCAAGGCCTTGCCCTCTTTGTGGTTGGCGTGGCGTGGCGTGGTGGCATGGCTTTTGGTCAGCTCTGCGCCAGGCACAGCGAGAAAAGGAGGAGGAGGAGGAGGAGGAGGAGGAGGCAGTGTCCAGCCGTGGCAAAGCGTGAGCAAGGCAGGAAGCCGGCGGATGGTGGCACAAGGGTGGCACAGTGAGGAGACTGGTGCTGGCAGGAGGAACGGAGGAGAGAAGGAAGGATGGAGTGGGGGAAAGGAGGGGAAATTTCTCTGGGGTACGACAGACGCAGATAAATAACGAAAGGACAGACTCGATTTACCCATTCTCCCCCTCCATCTCCATCTCCTTACTGGTGGGCTCTGGTGGCTTGGATGGGCACTGGGAGTGGAGTGGCACCCTCTGCCCATTTCGGACCACAGGACGGCTGTGGCGGAGGGCACAGAGGGCACGAGTGATGCCGCAGAGGGGGCTTCTCAGATGGCTGTGGCTGCGGGAAAGGGACAGGCGGTGCCCACAGACAGGCGTTGGGGAGTCCTCCCTGCCCAGGACCCACCGGAGCCAAGCTACCAGCCTCCAAGCTCCAGGGTGGCAGACCTTCGGACTGCAGCACCGGCTCAGAAGGGGAGGGAGGGAGCCTGGATGGGGGCTGCAAGAGAGTGGGGTGGGTGGGCTTCCTCATCCCTCCCTTTCCAGGCTGGGCTGCTGGGGGGGGGAATGCCCGCCTGATCCTCTCCCGGCCCACCTAGACCCCCAACCCGTCCTCATAGAGCAAGGCTGCGCTGAAGACGGTCAGGGGCTCGTCCGGCGAGTGGGCCAGCTGGCCCGAGACCAGGTCCACGCAGAGGGTCTCCTCGGCCTCCATGGGAACAATGAGGGTGAAGACCGCCAGGGCCCCGGCGCTGGGCTGGCGCTCGGCCACGGGTTTGTTCTCCAGGCCTTCGGGCTGGTAGCCGGCAGAGTCACTGCGCGCGATGGCCTGGTTGGAGCGCGACAAGACCGCCTCGATCTTCTCGCCTCGGTGGCCGGTTAGGACGGCACTGACCAAGTAGCGGCCGGAGACAGGAGCGGTGAAGATCCCTGCGGGGCAAAAAAGAGGGGAAAGTGTTATGACTCTGGGGTTATTCAGATGATGATGATGATACCGGTAGAATGTGGGGTGAATCTTTGTTGTTCACACACATTTTGAATACACCACAGTAATTATTTTTGGGATGCCAAAAAGCCCACATAATCTGGTATAACTGACGCTGGGGTTTTTCCGGGTTTTTTAAAAAGATTTGCATTGTCGGCTGTGTGAATAACTGATGCAAATAGACCCAGGATAAACCGGGATAAAACTCTGCATGCCTTGAATGTGTTTTGAAAACACCTGCATCATCGACTCCATCTTTAATCACAGTGCTGACATGTGTGAGCAACCAAACTCGTAGAAATGTGCAAAAATTCCAATTAAAAAAATAAATACTGTGAACAACAAAACAGGAATGCCTGGGTGAAATTATTCGGATAGTCGCGCTAAAAACGACAATGTCTGAATAACCCCTTTGTGTTTCAGATGGTCTTGTGTGAAAGGACCTGGGAAGAGAGTCAGGGGAAGGGTCCAGAGGGGCCAAAGGAGACCCCAGAGGGCCTGAGTGAGACCCTCGGCCTGATCCAACTGGGGGTCTCCCCTGGGGGGTCTTCTGAAGGGACGCTCCCCCCCTCACCCCCCACCACCGACTGACCGGAGTCTGGGTCGTAGAAGTCGCCGTCATTGACCAGAACCCTGTCAAAGACGATGGTGCCCGTGTCCACGTGCCGGGAGGTCAGTGCTGCCGTGAAGGAGACTTTGGGCATCGTTCCAGCTGGACCAGGGAGTCCTGCAAGAGGGCGAAGGGGCAAGTGTGAGGAGAGCCCCCCAAGGACCACGAGCCCCCTGCCTTGCTCTGCCCAGCCCCACAAACATGGGAACATCTAAATAGAGCCCTCTGAATGTATTCCCCACGATCCTCAGAGATCAGTGGGGTGCAAATGGGGGTGAGGGTCTGATCCATCAGGAAAAGGAAATGGAGTGTGGGGTGGAACCCAATTTCCTTGGAGCCCATTTTGAGTCCGATCTGTTGGTGGGGCACAGAAGGAAGGAGCAAGGTGCCTCAGGGCCAGTTTCTAATAAAGGGCTGCAGGTTCACCATAGGAAGTTTTACCTTTATTCATAGGCAATGAATTGCTGAAGCTGAGGGAGCTGCTGGCTTAACATGCAAACAGCCGGGAGCCTGGACATTTGGGGTGATGCTGTGCCCCCTCTCGCCCCACACAATCCCTCCTTCGCTTGAAAAGACTCCCCACGCTTTATTGAATTGCCAGAGAGAGGAAGGAGGACAGAGTCCGACCGACCGGTGAGAGAGGAGAAGGTGGACACTGCTTTCACCATTGGCCCTGACACAGTGGCAGCCCAAGGCATTTGGCTGCCTGAGGCAGAGCAGCAAATGAGTGTCTTCCTCCAAAAGTCATGATGCCTGGTATCCTGTGTCAGCTGAGTTATTTTGGCACCTTGGGCAGAGAGTCTCACAAGCGTCTCCCTCTTCCTGGCCATGAAAGTGCCATCACAAGGGACCCAATGACTTGTCTTCTGCCCAGCCCTGCCATGCACCCCTCTTGCCCACGGAAGACCCCCAGTTGGTCTGGGGTTCAGCACCCCCTCCCCTCCTGTCCCCCTGCCCCCCCAAAACGGCAAGGGCAGCCCACCGCCACCCCGGCCCCAGGCCAGCTGTGCCCACCATTTACCTTGCTCTCCAGGGAGACCTGCAAGAGAAAAAAAGGGAGACTCCTGAGCCCAGGACAGACTCCGGAGGGAGAATGGGTGACTGGGGGTCCACTCCCCCAGATCCATCATGGAGGGGCCTGGCATTGTCATGATGGGCAAGGAATGGCAGTCAGAGAAGGCTGGGAAAGCCTCCTTGGGAGGGAGGGCAGCTCTGGACGCACCCCTGTGATAGTGAGCAAGCCCTGTGGTAGGGGCAGTCTTGGGGGGCCCTTTTATCCGCTGCCTCCCGGACAGCCTGAAGCCTCACTGGTGTAAAGAGAGACCCCTTGGATGTCCTGGGGTCCGAATTCACCCCTCCCACAATGACCCCCCCCCAGCCCAGACCTCTCTTGCACTCTGAAGCTAATAGGGAGGGGGGTTCTTGAAGGGGGACCCCCAGTGTCTCCCCTCCCTTTCCTTTTCAGCAGAAAGCCCAAGAGGTTTTCTGCAGCCGGTACCTCTCCCTTCACACCTTAGTGTGGGGCAGCCACTGTTTGGGGACCCATGAGACCCCCCCATCCCTTCAATTCTGGAGACCCTAAGGGGAGGGGGATGCCAGGGGGAGGGATGGAGGGAGGCAGGTGATTCTCAGAGGCAGCAGGGCACCCTCCAGCGAGTGAACCTGCACACACACACACATGCCCCGGATCACACCATTTTGTCATCCAAAGCTCCTCACCTGGGGGCCCCATGGACCCCATCCTTCCATCCTTTCCAGGGGGCCCCATTGGGCCTGGGAGCCCCTGTCTCCCCATGGGCCCCATGGGTCCTGGAAGTCCTGGGGGGCCTGAGAAAGGGGAGAGAAAGGAAGACATTTCAGTCAGTAGCCCCAAACGCAGGTAACAGGACCTTTCCCCAGCCCTGCCACCCAGACTGGGACCCACAGGGCACACCTGCCCACCCTCCTGCCCTCCACCTGACTGCCTTCCTTTTCTCCCTTCCTCCATCCCTTCCTTCCTTCCTTCCCTCCTTCCTTCCCTCCCTCCCTCCCTTCTTTCTTCTCTTCTTTCTTTCCTTCTTTCTCTCTTCTCTTCTTTTTCCTTCCTCTCTCCCTCCCTTTCTTCTTATGCCCTCCCTCCCTCCCTCCCTCTTTCTTTCCTCCCTCCCCTTGCACTTCATTCCTTCCTTCCTTCCCTTTCTTTCTTTCTTTCTTTCTTTCCTTCCTTCCTTCCTTCCTTCCCCACTCGCTCTTCCTTCCTTCCCTTTCTTTCTTTCATTTGTTCCTTCCTTCCTTCCTTCCTTCCCCACTTCCTTCCTCCCCTTGTTCTTCTTTCCCTCCTTCTTTCCTTCCTTCCTTCCTTCCTTCCTTCCTTCCTTCCTTCCTTCCTTCCCTCCCTCCTTCCCAGGAGGGCCAAAGGTCTACCTGTGAAGTCCTGCAGGGTGAGGCCATGGAGCTGATCCTGGAGGGTCTGGAGGGATCCGTTGAGGGTGCTGAGGCGGCGGTGGAGGGTGACCAGCTGTCCGCCGTGGATCTTGTCCAGCAGGGCCTCGTGGGTGCGCAAGGTCCCGTTCATCTCGCGCAGGCAGCCCCACAGGGCAGAGACATGCTTGTCCAGCCCCTCTTTGATCTTCTGCAGGCTCCCAGAGACCTGGTCCAGCCTTTCGCAGGACCCCTCCAGCTTGGCCAGCCGCTCGGCCAGACCCCCGGAGGCCCGCCGGCAGTCGGAGGCTTCCACCCGGAGGGTCCCGCCAAAGCGCTGGAGGTCCTGTCCCAGCCCTCGGAATCGCTCCTCACTCTCGCTGGCGTGCTCCGTCACCTCCTGCTGCACCCGGTTGATCTCGGCGATGATGCGGTCCTTGGTGCTGCCCAGCTCGTGGATGTCTGTCTGGTGCTTCTCCACCGTGGCCTGCAGCCCGGCCAGCGTCTCATTCAGGGAGCTGAAGCCCAGGATCACCTCCGAGAGCTCACCCTGCAGAGACTGCAGGTGGACCGCAGAGGTGCCCCCAATCACGCTGAAGCCGTCCAGGGGCTTGGAAGCCTCTCCTGGCAGTGGACGCTCCCCACTACCGCTGCCGCCCAGAGGGTCCGGCCTTTTCCCTGCCGTCTGGCAGACCGTCTGGCAGGCCTCCACCTGTGCCCGGAGTTGGTCCACCTCGCCACGCAGGATGGAGCAGGCCCCCAGTCCCTCCACCTCCTGCTCCAGCCTCTCCAGGCGCTGGTTGGTCCGGTTGGCATAGTGGGCCAGGTCCGGGGGACCGGCGCTCCCGGAGACCACCAGCCGGTTCTCCAGCTCGCCCACTTCCCCAGCCAGCTTGCTCAGACCTTCGCTGTTGGCCCCCACCAGACCATGCAGCTGGCGCAGCTTGCCTGAGAGGTCCAACTGGTGGAGGCTGGCACCAAGCAGGCGCAGCTGACCCTCGTTGTCCAGCACCCGCCGCTCCAGGTCACTCAGGATGTCGCTGATCTGGGAGTCCTGGTTGCCCGGTGGGGTGCAGATCTGGGTGCAGGCATGGACGGAGCCACGCACCCGGTCCAGGGCCCCCTGCTGCTGGAGGCTGCTGTCCTTCAGGGCCCCCACATCTCGCGAGAGGTTGGCCAGGGCTCTGTGGACATGGGTTTGGAAGTCGTTGAGGCGGGAGAAGACAAAGTCCAGCTGCCCCTCGGCTCTCCGCAGCCTCTCGTCCGCCCCTTCCAGCATCACATGCAGGTCCGCAAAGTGCTCCTCCAGGCCGCGCCGGGTGGTGTTGACACGGCTCTCCATCTCAGACATGCGCTGGTCCAGGCCCCAGGGAGGGGACTGTGGTTCTGGGCTGCCCGTCTGCCCGGTCAGTGTGTCCAGGGAGTCTGAGAGAGCATCCAAGCGGTGCTCCAGCCCACCCACCCGGCTGTCCAGCTGTGCGCAGCACTCCTCCTTAGGCAGCTGGTTGGCCAGGCCCCTCACATGCTGTCGGATGGCATCCATGGCGTCTCGGTTCCGCTGGTCCACGGTGGTAAAGAGCTTCTCCAGGGCTCGCGTCCGTTCACGGTCCTCCGCTTGCTGCCGCTGCAGCCCCTCCACCCCAGCCAGGCAGGAGGCACATGAATCCTGCAAACGGCGCTCCACCTCCTGGAGGACTTTGCCCTGGACATCTGAACTGCTGCCACCACCCGCCGCCCCTTGGCCATTTTCGTGGTCAGAGATGCGGTTGTCAAGGCGCTGAAGGTGACGCTGGATCTCATTGAGGGTCTCCTTCATCTCAGGGTGGGCAGCTGCGTCTGCTGGCTGCTTGCCATTCAGGGAGGCTTCCACGGCCCGGCGAATGTCCTCGGTCAGCTTGGCGTTGTTGGCGTGGAGGGTGGACTGCATGTCCTGCAGCTGCTTGCTCAGGCGTTGGACCTTCTCCTCCAGCTGCTGGACCTTCTCTGAATCCCTGTGACCTGGTTTTGGGGAGAGAGGGGAGAGGAGAACCAAGCCAGGTTGGGGTCAAACAGGGGCACTGTCTCCCTGACAAAGCAGAGCCTTTCCCCCCATCCATCCACCCAAAAAGTGACAAAGGAGTCACTGTGGAAAAGATGAACTTTTCTCCCAATCTGGTGCTTTCAGATGTGCTGAACCACAACTCTGGGTCTCCCACCATCATTATACCACACTGGCTAAGGATGATGGGAACTGAGATCCAACACACCTGGAGATTCCCCAAGCTGGGCAAGGCTGGGTCAAGGCCCTGCCTGCAAGTTTGGGTCACTTGCCATTTTATTTAGCTGAAAATGAAAGGAAGCAGATTTCTAGGTTCTAACCACAGAGACCCAGCGTGGCTTAGTGCTTTCAGAACTGGATTATGACTTTGGAAGCCAAGGTTCAAATCCTTGCTCAACTATGGAAACCCATTGGGTGACTCTGGGCAACTCACACTTTCTTAGCCTCAGAGGGAAGCAATGATGGCAAACCTCCTCTGAACAAATCTCTTCACGAAAACCCCCTGATAGGGTCACCATAAGTCAGAAACAACTTGAAGGCTTCTACGTAGTTGTTGTGCACCTTCAAGCCATTTCCAACTTATGGTGACCCTAAGGCAAACCTATCATGGACTTTCCTTGGCCAGATTTCTTTAGAGGAGGTTTGCCATTGCTGTCTTCTGAGATTGAGAGAGTGCGACTTGCCCAGGGTTACCTGGTGGCTTTCATGGCCGAGAGGGGATTCGGACCCTGGTGTTCTGGAGTCCTAGTCCGATGCTGAAACCACTACACCATGTTTCTCCTTTTGGCTGTCCATGGGATCCTCAGCACTCTTCTTCTCCAGCCCCACATTCTCTCAAATGCATTGGTCTTCTTCCTATCATCTTTCTTGATTGTCTGGCTCTCACATCCATACACTTAGACTTACTTCTTCATTAATATTCTACATATGTCTATGTAAGGAACCCCAAACATACTTAAATGGACTTCAACTGATAAGGTGCTGATGGCACTATGGACAACTGCGATTGACCCAGAAGGACATATTGACACGGCAGGTACCTTCTCCGCCCAGACTGCTGAGCGTGTTGCTGAAGCCAGAGAGGTTGGGCCGGCCAGGCGGAAGCCGCGGCCGTGGGGTGGTCAGGGGCACCCCTCCTTCTGCGCAGTCGTCCCCTGAGTAGCCGGGACAGCAGCGCCATTCCATGTCCGAGACTGTCTTGTAGGCCACCTTGTAGCGCGGGCGCATAAAACTCCGGTACCTGCCAGGAAGGAAGGAAGGAAGGAAGGAAGGAAGGAAGGAAGGAAGGAGAGTGACCCCAGCTGGGATTGGGATCCAGGGTACCCAATGGGGTGTCCAAGGACATCAGGGTATCCTTGGGGCTCACTGCAAGCCCCCCATAAGCAAGTAGCATCTGTTTCAGGCTTGCAAGAATCCTTCTCACAAGGGCTGTGAGACTGACCTGGTCCCTGCAGGTCTCACCTCTCCTGCAGCTGTTACATCTTCCTTGCCCCAAACAACCAGGTTTACCACCAAAACTGCAGAGACCAGCACAGACCTTCCAGTGGCAGATGCTTTGAGTTGCCAGGTGAAAGGTGGAGAGGGCAGTCTCTCTCTCTCTGTGCCTTCAAGCCACCTCTGGACTTATGGAGACCTCTTGTATTTCTCATAGCAGTTTTTTCTTGGGCAAGGAACCTCCAGAGGCAGTTTTTGCCAGTTCCTTCCTCTGAAACGGAGTGGTCTCCAGCAGCACCTGGCATCAGTGACCAGCCTCCTTCCTGCCCAAGTGCTAACCAGGGCTGACCCTGCTTAGCTTCCAAGGCCAGAGGTGACCTTTTGGTGCCTTTAGGGGATTGAGGCCTCTAATGGCTGTGCCGAAGAAGAAGGGATTTCAGCCAGTCTTGCATTTAAAAAGGCACAGCTGCCTTCTCCAGTTTTCTCTCTGGCAAGTCTATGGAGGCTCCTTCCAAAGGCCAGGGACCAGGGCAGATGGCATGGCCAGTTTCTGGAGCCCTGGCTCTCCAGGGGCCCTTCCGCATGACCCCATGAGGGTAATAGGAGGAATAATAATAATAATAATAATAGGGTAATTTAAGTTTCCCAAGGCTAAGGTCTAGCTTTAAATCAGCAGAGCAGCAGAAATGTGCCTTTGTCTAACTATAATGCTTCCCTAAAAACTGAGACTGACTCAATAAACAACAACACAAGTAGCTTGTAGTTCAAACAAAAGTTTACTAATGGCTTTAATCTCTCTCTCTATCTATAGAAGCTATACCCTAATCTAGCTAGTGAATAGTTCAGGTAAAAAGGAATCTTTATCTCACCATCTTTCCAAAGAAAGCTGAGAGAGGAGAAAGGCTGAAAACATGCATTGCAGGAGAAAATCTTTGAGAGTGTGTGTTAGTTTCCCTAAAAAGGGGGAGTGACCTAAATCACATGGATAGTTTGAATGAGAGAGGGATT
Organism: Phrynosoma blainvillii; assembly: GCA_026167975.1. Classification (NCBI taxonomy): domain Eukaryota; kingdom Metazoa; phylum Chordata; class Lepidosauria; order Squamata; family Phrynosomatidae; genus Phrynosoma; species Phrynosoma blainvillii. The sequence continues at coordinate 3,468,642 of JANUYF010000001.1, read as the reverse complement.
TGCATGCAGGAAATCCCTATCTACCTAAGGAGGGGGAAAGAGAATGCAAAAATCTTGCAGTGATGATGATGATGATGATGATTTAAAACACCCTTTTCACCAAGGGCGGTATGTTAGAACATATACAATCAAAAGCAAATGATGAAACATAACACTATAAAATGCTAAAATAGTACTAAAATGCAGTATTAAAGTGATATACTAATATGCTAAAAACAAACGAAACAGTTGCGGATTCCACTTGCAGCTGCCACGGCGGCATCCTCTGCAATCCTGAAATTTTAAATTTGGGGAGGAGCACCGCAGGCACTCTCTGGCTGTGAATGCTAAGCACCCTTCTAGAAACCTGGAGACCGCAGGATCCCACAGGATGGAGGGAAGCGTGGCAGCCGGCCGGCCGGAGTGGCCTCATCCCAGTGGTCCTGCGGCCTTCCCTCTGCAGTGCCAGGGGATGCCCAGCAGGGGGCGCCCCACCCCCTTCCCATGGGCCTGGTCCCATTGGACCCCTCTGGCGCTCTCCCAGCCCCAATGGCCCAGAGCCTTTCCCCGAAGGGCTGGGCACGTGCCAGGCATCCGGCCGGCCGCAGGCATCCGGCCTCTCCTCCACATCTGGCCACGAAGGAGGCCATGACCCAGCTGCATTCCACCCAGAAGCCCAGCCAAGCAGCCCTGTCTCCATCACAAAGCGGCATATCCTCTGCCCCAAAAGGAGGGGCACCCCAACACAGCTTCACCCCCCAAGTGAAGCAGGGGTCCCAAGGGGCTCGCACTCACGTCAGGACCCGGGGGCACTGGACCTGGCCCCAGACACACGGCTGGTAGTCCGGCTTCACGTAGGTGTCAACGCCGTCCTCCACCACACAGCTGACGCTGCGCGACACGACGTAGGCGCACCAGTTCCTGCAACGGAGGGACAGAGAGAAAGTGTGGGGCCATTGGGTCTGAGAGCCCCAAGACCCTGCTCCCAGAGGACCCCCGGTTCCTGACCCCCAACGCCCAGAGAGGCCCCAATCCTCTGCTCCTCGTGGCGCGGTGAGGGCCCCAAACGCCAGAAGGAAGCTCCAGCGTCTGCGGTGTCCTCGCTTCTGGGCTTGTAGTAATAAAATTTAGTATTTTATATATTAAGTGCAGCAGCAGCAGGGTGTGATCCAAGAGGCCAATCCAACAATATATCCATCCATCCATCCATCCATCCATATAAACAGGATACATAAAAATAAGACTTCCTTTATTGTTACAGAGAATTCAACTAGCACCTAGGGAAGTAAGCAATCAGTAGAAAAATCTATACTGTGTTGGGGGATGCCTATGCCTGACCCTATGCATGCAGATAGGAAGAAAAGCATCCTTAGAGGGACAGCATTATGGCTGCATCTGTCTTGGACCAAGGCAGGAAAGGAGGAGAAGACCCAAAACAAAGACTCCTAAATCTCAGTGGGAGAAGATAGGAAGTGACCTCTTGACGGTCACTCTGACCAAATGGCCATAGAGACAATCAGTACAGCCAGGAGGAAGGCATCCATCCCCACTGGCTCCCAGTTCTTCAGATACAAGCCTTGATGCTATACTCCAGCCCAGAGGGCCTTCTGGGCTCAGTCTGGGTCAGTGCCGGGCAGCAGCTCCGGATATTTGGGCCCCGAGAGGACGGTGCCTCCAGAGGAAAGGATGAGGCAGGTATGAGACCTCTGCCTCCTTTGGGGAATGAAACCCCCAACCCACAAGGCCGGAGACAGATTCAAGGGGCATCAAAAAAGAAGGCATGCATCCATCTGTGCCAACTTGGTTACCATTTTGGACTGCAAAACACCTGCCATGGCCGCACAGTGGCAAGACCAGCAATTACTGGACCCTCCAAATTTCTGTGCCCCAGTAGCCCCTGCCTATGCCCTTAGGACCATAGCATCAGAGAGCAGGAAGAGAATGCGGGAGTCATCCAGTCCAACCCTTTCTGCCATGCAGGAACTCCCAGTCAAAACCCTCCTAGGGTTAAGGGGATGGGTTGGTTTGATTGAAATGATGTGGGGATTTTTACTGGAAGCCACTTGGATTGCTGTCATTAAGCGGGATACAAATAAATTTTATTATTATTATTATTACTCCTAGTGACAGACGGTCATCCAGCCTCTCTGTAAAAACAGCCTCCAAAGAAGGAGACTCCTCTGCCCTCCATTGAGGCAGCATCATCTTCCACTGTCACACAGCTCTTACTATCGGGAAGTTCTTCCTAATGTTTAGGTGGAATCTCTTTCGCTGTAGTTTGAACCCATTGCTTAGGTCCTATTCTCTGGAGCAGCAGAAAACAAACTTGCTCCAACCTCAGTATGACACCCTTCAAATACTTAAAGAGGGCTATCATATCACTTCTTAACCTTCTCTTCTCTAGGCTAGACATATCCACCTCCCTAAGCTGCTCCTCATAGGGCTTGGTGGTTTCCAGACCTTTCTTAGGGTTGTCAGGGACTCCAAGGGCCATCTAGTCCAACCCTATCATGCAGAATATACCATCCAAGCCTTCCCTCTGACAGATGGCCATCCAGCCTCTGTTTAAAGATTTCCTCCAAAGAAATAGACTCCACTGCACTCCAAAGCAGCAGCATCTTCCACTCTCGAACAACCCTTACTCTTAGGAAGTTCCTCCTAATGTTGAGCTGGAATCTCTTTTCCTATAGCTTCCATTCATTGCTCCATTGTGTCCTGTTCTCTGGAGCAGCAGAAAACAAGCTTGCTCCATCCTCAAGCTTCACAGAGCAAGGGAACAAGATGAACTTGAACTCTTAACACACAAAGGCAAATATGATTTAATTTTGAGGGGAAATCTCTTTTCCTCTAGTTTGAATCCATTGTTCTGGGTCCTATTCTCTGGAGCGGCAGAAAACAAGCTTGCTCCATCCTCAATAGGACATCCCTTCAAGTACTTAAACAGGGCTATTATATCACCTCTTAACCTTCTCTTTTCCAGACTAAACAGACCCAGCTCCCTGTAGGTTACAGTTGTCCATGCTGTCATATTTCTGATTTCTGTGTATAAAGCCGAGAGCTGGACAGTTAAGAAAGAAGACAGGAGGAAAACCAATGCATTTGAGAGAATTATGGGGCTGGAGAAGATGCTGAGGAGGATCCCATGGAGAGCCAAAAGGACAAACAAAGGGGTCCTGGAGCAGATCAAGCCAGAAACCTCCCTGGAAGAAGAAGCCAAGATGACCAAACTTTGAGACTGTCGTACTTTGGAGACATTGTGAGAGAAGAGGACTCTTTGGAAAAAGACAATAATGTTAGGAAAGGTGGAGGGAAGTAGAAAGAGAGGAAGGCTCAATCATGGAGGACACAGGCCTGAATTTGCAGGACCTACAGCAAAGGGCTAGAGGATGGGGGGCTTGGAGACCTCATGTTCACAGGGTTGGTATGACTCGAGGTCAGCTGGAAGGTAGCTAACAACAACAACCACCACAATGCCCCTGTTTACATGTACCCCTGTAGAGTTGTGCCAGAGATGGTGTGGGGTGGGGTGTTGGTGGTCAGCCACGAGGCCCATTGACCCTCCCTGGGGGTCTGCTGGGTTCCTGGAGAATCTGCTGGTGTCCTCCACTGCAGGGAGAGGGTCCAGATTCTTCACCCATGGCACATGGGGGGGGGGGGGAATCCACATTTTTTGGGGGGGAAGACCCCCTTGCAGCCTGCCTCCCTGCCCTCCCTCCCCTGCAGCCACACAGAGGAAGGAAGGAAGGAAGGAAGGAAGGAAGGAAGGAAGGAAGGAAGGAAGGAAAAAGGCAAAGGACAAGCCCTCTGGACTGACCTTGCCAAGAAACACAAACACAAACACCTGGGATGGCTTCATTGAAGGGTCCCATAAGCCATTTTAATTGGAGATGGTACAAAATTGGGAGGGGGGGGGTCGCGAAACATTGGACGATAGGAACAGAATTCAAAAGGATAAACTGGAAAAGTAAGCCAAAATCAACTACGGTAAATGAAATTCAATAGAGAATTCTACATTTAGGTCACTGAAAAGAAATGCACAGGTATGCTTTGATTTTGAGTTCCTGCATGGCAGAAGGGGATTGGACTGGATGGCCCTTGGGGGTCTCTTCCAACTCTATGATTCTGTGATTCTATGAGATGGGGATACTTGGGCAGCCAGTGTGGCATAGTATGGGATTATGACTCTGGAGACCAGGGGTCAATGCCACGCTTGGCCATGAAAACCACCAGGTAACCTTGAGCAAGTCACACTCTCTCAGCCTCAGGGGAAGGCCATGGCAAACCTCCTCTGAACAAATCTTGCCAAGAAAACCCCATGATAGGTTCACCGAAGTCAGCAATGACTTGGAGGCACACAACAATGACAAACTTGGTTCATCAGTACTCCATGTGAAAGAGGCCAGTGGATTACTGTTGATCATAAATTGAACATGAGCCAGAAATGTGATACTGCAGCAAAGAAGGCAAACGCCTGCATTAACAGAAGCATAGTTTCCAAGTCGAGGGATCTACACTCTGTGACGGTCAAACCTCATCTGGAGTCTTGCATTCAGCTCTGGGTGCCTCATTTTAAGGACAGGTTGGAGCAAATTCAGAGGTATGGAGAACAAAATGTATGATCTGGGCATGTTCAGCCTGGCGAAGAAAAGATGGAGAGGTGACAGGGTGGCCCTCTTTAAGATCTGCCCCACAGAGAAGGAGGCAGGTTCTTTCCCACCCGGAGAGTAGGACCAGGTCTAAAGGTTTGAAGTTACAGGAGGGTAGATTCCGACTGAGCATTAGAAGGAACTTCTTGATGGGAGGAATGGTTGGGCAATGGAGCCAAATGGCTAGAGAGGTGGTGGGCTCTCACGCTCTGGAGGTCTTCAAAAGGGCTGGACAGCTACCAAATGGGGATGGTCTACCTGGAGATCCTATGCTGGGCAGTGGTTTGGACCCCATGGCCTCTGAAGGGCCCTTTCAACCCAATCTTTCTGGTTCAAGACAGTGCTCTTGCCCTGAGATTCCTCCTCCTTGCCTTAGAGCTGGAGAAGAGGGTCCCATGATCTGGGATCCTGAGTGGAAAGTTTTCTGGAGGAAAGAGGAGCCCTAACTGTCCTGGCCCTCACCTCTCTGGCCAAAGACCTTCTTGGGTGTCTTCTCAAAGACCTCTTTGTCCGGAGGCGAGCGCTGGACAAAGGGAATGTGTGATAGATGACCAATCCCAGAGGGTCCGGAGACCGTGGGGACGCACTTGCCTCAGCCGCAGCCAGTTGTGGGGGAAAACCAAAGGGGCAAGCCTTGTAGCTCCGAAGAAATGGGCAGGAACGTCCGTGGATAATAGGCCATGCTGTCCGACAGTAAAGCGGAAGCAGCCAGATCCTACAGAAGGCAACTCAGAGGGATGACCAACAACACACAATGAGGCTTGTTGTTGTTGTTGTTGCTCCTGTGTGCATTCAAGTCCCTAATGCAAACCTATCATGGGGGTTTCTTGGCTAATTTGTTCAGAGGGAGCTTGCCTGCCTTTTGAAGGCTGAGAGAGTGTGACTTGCTCAAAGTCACCCAGTGGGTTTCATGGTTGAGCTGGGAACCGAACCATGGACAGTGAGACTTACTCCCAGGTAAAGTGTGTATGGAATTGCAATCCTGGTCTTTCAGATGCCACTGGCCTCCGTTCAAAGGAATATATTCCTATTCAAAGGAACAGAATCATAGTTCTGTTCCAAGATTGCAATTCCTTGGAGGAAACCTCAAGAGGCTATCCAGTCCAGCCCCTTCTTCTGCCCTGCAGGAAGTCACACTCCAAGCCCTCCTTGGGACAGATGGGGCTTCTCTCAAGGCCCTTGCGACCCCGTGGCTAGATGAAGCCAGGAGCTGGCCGGTCTCTTTTTAAAAAGGGCATTTGGCTTCCTGGTTTGTGGGCTACTGCCCAAATAGGACTTGGATGGGAGACCGCCAATGGACATTAGCCGCTGGAGGCTCTATTTCAGAGGAAGAGACTGGCAAAACCAGCTGTGAGGGTTTTTTTTGGGGGGGCAGGACCCCTTGTGGGGATCCAGTATGCTATGGAGCTGTGAGCACTGGACTAGGATCCCCACTTGGCCATGGAAACCTATTGGGTGAAATTGGGCAAGTCACACTCTCTCAGCCTCAGGGGAAGGCAATGGCGACCCATCTCTGAACAAATCTTTCCAAGAAAACCCTGAGAAAGTTTTGCATTTGAAGCCCCTGATACGGCCAGGCACTCACTGGGGCTGGGGGTCCCCAAAAGTCCCTTGAGAGGAGTTTGCTCAGAAAGGTCATCTTGGCACTGGTGCCCTGGCAAGAGCGAGTGACCGGGTGGGATGTGGGGGTCTCCCATCCAAGTACTAACCAGGGCTGACCCACTCCACATCCCCCGGGAAGTGCTAAGCCACTCACAGAAAGGGAGGGGGGCTTCATGAGCCAATTGGGGGTCCTGGCGCCATGACACCCTGACCCTTCCTTGCACCCGTTCCCCTCTTGAAGGAATGTGGGCTTTGCAGTACACTGTGCCTCTCCCCTTGCCTGCCCACTCCATTGCAACCGGCAGTGACCATGGCTGGGTGTCCGATCCTGGAAGCTAAGCAGGGTCACCCCTGGTTAGGACTTGGATGGGAGACCACCAATGAACACCAGCTGCTGCCGGAGGGTCTGTTTCAGAGGAAGGAAGTGGCAAAACCACCGGTGAGATTTCCTTGCCTAAGAAAACGGTATGAAATCTGTGAGGTCAGTCAAAAGGCTACTTGAAGGCACCTGTAAACACACACAAATAGTTAAATATACTTAAGTAATGGACCTAAATACCCTAAAAGTTACCATGTCTTGTCTGATCTTGGAAGCTAAGCAGGGTCAGTCCTGGTTAGTGCTTGGATGGGGGACTGCCAATGAACACCAGGTGCTGGAGGGTCTGTTTTGGAGGAAGCAACTGGCTAAACCCTTTCCCCTAAAGAAAACCCTATGAACTTGAAGACAGGTATGTTGTTGTTTGTTGGGATGGTCCTTCAAATCATTTCCAACTTCTGACTTCCCCAAGGCAGCCCTATCCTGGGGTTTTCTTGGCAAGATTTGTTCAGAAAAGGTTTGCCTTTTTTGCCTTCTTCCCCTGAGGCTGAGAGAGTGTGACTTGCCCAATGGGTTTTAATGGCCGTGCAGGGAATCAATCCCTGGTCTCCAGAGTCATAGTCCAACACTCAAACCACGATGCCACTCTGGCTCTCTAGACAAGCAGACACACATACATAAATAGTTCATTCCACTTAACTAATAGGCCTAAATCCCCTAAAAGGCACCAGATCCTTCTCTGATCCTGGAAGCTAAGCAGAGTCAGCCCTGGTTGGTACTTGGATGGGAGACCATCCAGGAATCCCAGGTGCTGTAAGCTCTATTTCAGAGGAAGGAACTGGGGGGGGGGGGGAACACCTCTGAGGATTCCTTGCCTTAAAAAAACCCTATGAGAAAGTCAATGGGGTCGCCATAGATCAACAGGCAACTTGCAGGCATTCAGACAACAAAGACTGACCCACAGAGGGCTGGCCGCTGGCCAGATTGGTCAAGAGGCCCTTTGGCGGTCTCCTGGGGAAGCAAAGACCTTTGGTCAAGGAGGGCTGAGCACTTTGGGCCTGGCAAGGCTCCCCGCTGGACGGTTAATCATTGCTGGAGTCCCCGGTTCAGGAAATCCTTTTTTCTGGCATTTCACAAGAGCTGGGACTCGGCTCCAGAAATGGTTCTCAGTCCAATAATAAGAGTATGCTCTTCCCACCATGCACAGAAAGCCTTTTCAGCCTGTGGGAAGGAAAGGCACTCTGCACATGCACAGAGGGACCCTGTTACTCTTTAACGTAAAGGAAATTCCAGGATGGAGCCCTGGCTGACAACGTTCGACGTCATTTAAGGGGAGCGGAGAGTATTGCCGGGGGGGGGGGGTCAGGACCCCTTGTAGGGAGCCAGCATGGTATGGAGGTTTGAGCATTGGATGTTGGGAGACCCAGGTTCGAATCCTCACTCAGCCATGGAAACCTATTGGATGAAATCAGTCTTGGGGAAGGCAATGGCAACCCATCTCTGAACAAATCTTTCCAAGAAAACCCTGTGATAGGTTGGCATTCTGGTCACCATAGGTCACCACGACTTGAAAACACACAACAACAACAACAACAACAACAACAACAACAACAGCAGCAGCAGCAGCAGCTCCCTTGGCCTGGACCGGCCGTGTGGCTCTCCTGGGAGAAGCCGTTCTTTCTGCCTGCCTGCTTTCTAAACGCATGAAATGGTTGCCGGATCATTTTATCCGCTTCGGGCGTGGAGGGGGCGTGGGAGCAGAACGGTCAATAAATCTAATTAGGAAAAAAGAGGAATAAATGACCTCAAGGCTCCCCCCTGCCCCCCCCCCCCATAACCAGCCTGGGAGGAGAGACCCAAAATCGGTGCAAAGTCTATTTCCCCATCCCAGTTGTTTTGGGAAACTCTTGGAGAAGGAGGATGGGGTTTGGGGACAAAATGGTGGCTGGCATGGACGCACTGTCCTCTTGGGCCTGGGCTCTTCTCCCCAATTTGTCCTGGAAATGTGGGTCTCCTGGACTCCTTCTCCCCATGTCCACAGCCGTGGCCCCTTTTTCTGGTGCCAGCTGCAAGGCTGGACCTCCAAAGTGTCCCCCCATCTTCTCTGAAGATGCCAGCCACAGATGCAGGAAAAACATCAGGAATAAATTCTTCTAGAACACGGGCTCACAGCCCGAAAACCCCACAAAAACCGACGTCCTCCCATTGCTTGCGCACTCACTGCCAAATAAAGTGGCCATCTGCCCTCAGAGCCTCCCTTCTCCCAGGCCTGGCATCCCTCAAAATCCCAGAGCCCTTGGCTTCTGCCCCCCATCCCAGCAAGGAAGACCCCCAAAGGAAGGTCCAGCAGGGAGGCGTCCCCCAAGCCCCCCTCCTCCTCCTCAGGCCAGGGCACACGCACACCCCTCCATGGGTCAAGGGCATCCCCCTCCCCAGCAAAAACTCTCCAAAATCTGCAGGTCAGCTCCTTGGCCGAAGCGGCCCCTGCCCAGTTGATGCCACTCTCAGTCTCTGGCCGAGGGGAAGGTCGGCCCAATGCCCAAACAAAGAAGGAAGGGGCAGTGGCTGGACGGCGGCCAAACACGTACTCTGGTTCCAGACTGGCCGGAGGGCGGTGGGTCTCAGGCCCCACATTGTACCCATCCAACCTGTGGGTCCAGGGCTCTTTCCACTGCCTCTCCCTGGACATGGATGGGTGGGAGGGCCAGGCCCCATGGCCAGAGCAACAGCCCCCCTTCTCCATCACTCCCAACTTTGTGCCTGCCTGCCTTCCTTCCTTCCTTCCTTCCTTCCTTCCTTCCTTCCTTCCTTCCTTCCTTCCTTCCTTCCTCTTATTTTAAATATTTTTAGACCCTCTGCTGTCCCTCTCAGGATTTCAGGGCAGTCTGCGGTCAACGGTGCTAAGATAAATGCAAGAAAGCCATACAAAAGCATTGTCCATCCCCCCCCCCCCCATCAGCCACAGCCCCTTCCCAGCCCTCTAGCTTAAGCCTGGGAGCCCCCCAACTCTCCTGAGCCCCCCGCTTCTCTGGTGGCCCTTGTGGGGGGGGCTTGGGAGCCTCTGGGTGCTACCACGGAAGCAGAACCCCCCCACACACACACACACTGATTTTTTGGACTAGGGCTTGGAATGTGCCTTTTGGGGAAGGGCAGAAGAAAGCTCCCCCCACCACCACCAAAAAACCCCAAAACTCTGCCAGCCTGTGGTTTGCAAAAGGGACATTGCCAGGTTCCAGAGAGAAGGAGGGAAGAGAAAAGTGGTTGGGTGAAGGAGTGCGGCTCCTCCTTGTCTTAGTTGCCCCTGCCCCCCCCCCCGCTTGTGGCCCTCCTCCTCCTCCTCTTCCTCCTCCTCTTCCCCATCAGAAGCAGCTGCCCAGCCCAGGCCAGGCCAGGCCAGGCCAGAGCCCAGCCCTCCTTGCCCAGGTGGCCGGCCATGCATGCCACTCAGGTTGGCCTCACCTTCTCCCAGGCAGAGAAGGGCCTTTCCCCTTTCCCTGTGGCCCACGGTCCTGTCCCCCTCTTGCTTCCAGTGCCCCCAAAGGAGACCCAGGCGAAGGTGCTCCCCTCCGGCCGGTCTTACCTGTGGCGGCTGGCCACCCGAGCCCCGCCGGGGGCCTGGGCAGTGGTGCCCTGGAGCTGGGAGAAGGGCAGGGCAGCCCCTGTGTAGAGGCTGTACCTGGGGGGGTAGTTCATGGCCCAGGCCAGGCCGGCCAGCAGGCCCCACCAGATCCAGAGCCATGCCATGGCCGTGGTGGCCATGCCGGGCTCTCCTCGTGCCATGCCCGGGGGCTCCGGTCAGCTGCGCATGGCCCTGGGCCACAGCTCCAGTGGCGTGGCGGTTGCAGCTGCTGCAGCGTGGAGCAGGCCCTGTTGTGGCCGTGGCCCCTGGCTGGCTCTCCTGGCTCTCTCTCTGGCCAGGCGTCCGTCCCTCCGTCCGTGCGTCCGTGCGTCCGAGGGCTCTGCTCCCAGGCTCTGGCTCCTGACACACTGACAGCTCTGCAGAGCCTTCCCAGAGAGGGCTGGCCGGGTGGCTGGACGGCTGGAGGGCTGGGTGGCGGGTTCCCTCCCTCACTCCTGCTCTCCCCCCTGACTTCCTGCCTGGCAGGCCTGGGCCCCAGCGCCCAGCCCCACACCCCCAGCCCTGCTGGCCCTCCTGGGCTGCCCCACTGCCCTGGCCCTGGGACCCTCCAGCCAGATAGGCGGCCGGCCGGCCGGGCCCCAAGGAAGGACCAAAGTCTGCAGCTTTGGTCCCGGGACCAGGGCTCTTCCCCCTCCACCGCCCCTTGGCTGGATTTGCACAAATGCTGCTGCTGCTGCTGTTGCTCACATCTGCTTCTCGTTACAGTCGGGACAGGAACTCTCCAGGCAGAGAGAGAGAAAGAGAGAGGGAAAGAGAGAGGGAAAGAGAGGGAGGAAGGATGGGAAGGAGAGAGTGGGGGGCCCATGGGAGTCCAGCCCCACGGCTACCGGGGAAGGTCCCTGCCACAGGGCCAGGGGAAGGGAAGAGGCCGCGCACGGACATGGCGGTGGCGTGGCCCCTTGGCACAACCAGGGCCATGTTTGCCCAGGGCAGGGACGGAAGTGACCTCAGCAACGCCGTGTCTGGTGTGAGCCACGGGTTCCCCGCACTCGCATCCCGGCCTGGTTCTCCCACGTCACACTCTCCAGGGCGGTTTTTCCAGCAAGCCAGCCGTCCGTCTGTCTGGACGGTCCCAAGGGGAGCATGAGTGGATGTGTGCGCAGGAGACAAGGCAGCCTTTGTTTCAGAATTGGGGGCTGCTGCTCCGGGCCTCCTTGCCGTGGGGCAAGATGGCAGCTTTGTGCTCTCTTGCATCCCGGTCCTTCCTCGGCCGAGGCCCAGCAGGCTCCGTCCACCCCAGGGTCCCTTGCCTGTCCACTTAGGCCCCCTCACCCCAAGGACTCCAGTGCCAAGCCCAGGGTGAGGAAGGGGTGCGCCAGACTGCAGAAAGGCAGGTAGCCCCCCCCCCAGACACACCTGGGGGTCTGGAGAGGCCATGGGCCACCAAGGCAAACCCCTGGGGCTCTGGGGAGGGGGCCTTGCAGGGAGACCCCCACCTTCCCAGCCCCTCTGTCTCTCCTCTCCTGGCCCTGGAGCACAGGAGCCTCCTGGGGGCCCACCTAGCCTCTGGACCCCTTCCTTCCTTCCTTCCTTCCTTCCTTCCTTCCTTCCTTCCTTCCTTCCTTCCTTCCTTCCTTCTTGTTGTGCTCATCTTCACACCAAGCTGACCGATGTTGGCTGGCCAGTCTCTCTCTCTCTCTCTCTCTCTGCAAATGCCATTAGTGGGATTGAGGCGGGGCGGGGGGGGTGAGAGCAAGGGCCAGGCAGGCCAAGCCAGGGCCCCCCCCTTCCTCTGGAAAGGACACCAGCCATGCTGACCAGAGAGAGAGATGGAGAGAGCCATGCAAGACCCACCACTTCCTCCAGCTGGGAATTGCCAGCAGACACAAGATTGGCTTTTCTCCTGGGGCGACATATTTGGCCCAGGAGGAGGATGTGTACACACAGTCTGTGCATGTTTGCGTGTGGGGAGGAGCAGGTCTCGTACTCAGATCCCGTGCATGAAGCAGAGCTCAAATTGCAGGGAAGGAGGCAGAGGGACTCCAGCCCCCTTACCTTTGGGGCTGGGCCCCTTGGCTCCCATTTGTCCACAGGATTTGGCTAAACCCGGGAGGGGGGGTTGGCTTGTGGGTTTCATCCAGCCCCCCCCCCCCCACACACACATACACTCTGTCTGCTGTGTACAAACTGGGCCGGGGTTTTCAGATGCAATGCTTTCTTCCATGCTTCCAGGCCTCCTTCCTCCAGCCGCACCTGGGGAAGCCCAGCTCACCTCTTCCTTCCTTCACCTGCCATAAAGGCGGAGGCAGCGTTCATTCTGCTAGGCAGAAATCCAGCATCCACGCCTGAACTTGTGCCTAAATGGGGCAAGAGACGTGGAATGGAGTGAAAGGAGAAGCCCTTTCGGAGGGTGGGGTGGAGGAAGACTGTGCACTCCCTACATGCCCAGAGGCAGCCTTGCAGTGCTTGGCACAGAAAAATAAAGGGCAGCTTGTGGGACTCCCTGCAGTCCGCCTTCTTGCAGTCTTTGGGGTCAGACAAGCTCTCCAGCCCCCGGCCAGCCTGCCTGCCTGCCTGCCTTCCTTCCTTCCTGGGCCCCATCCTCCCTTTCTGCCACCCCTCCGCTGGGTGCCCACCAGTGTCCCCTGTGAGACCCCCCCTCCTCCTCCGGTGGTCACACACGCCTCTACTTTCCTCCTCCTCCTCCTCCTCCTCCAACCAGAGATGGGACCCTCCTTCCCTCCCAGAGACTGGGCTCCCAGCCAGGGGTGCATGGCTTCCTTGCTGGTGGCTGAGGAGGAGGAGGAGGAGGAGGAGGAGGAGGAGGAGGGGGAGGAAGGCTGGGGGGAGAGCAGGGCACACAGGCCCCTCTAAGTGGCTTTGGCCAGATGTGCAAAGCGGGTGCGTGGGAGGGATCCCAGAAGATGCTGCCCACTGCCTGGCTTAGAAGGCCACCTCTGTACCCCAGGGATTCAGCACAGTCAATGGGTCAAGCCTTGCCACCCAGAACATTCCCCCCCCCACCCTCCCAAACCTCCTGGGTTTTGCATTTGCCTTGGAGAAGAGGGAGGTCTGGAGCGAATCTGGTACCAAGACCACCCACCCAAACCCCAAACTTCATGGCGGTGAGGGTTCCCAGTCCCTGCTCTGCAGGACAAGGAAGGCAAGGTCTGGGAACCAGCAAACCTTCTGAGGGGCAGGTTAGGGAGCTGGGGGTGTTTGGCCTGGGGAAGAGGAGGTTAAGAGGTGATAGGACAGCCCCATTTAAGTACTGGAAGGGATGCCATAGTGAGGAGGGAGCAAGCTTGTTTTCGGCTGCTCCAGAGAATGGGACACAATGGAGCCTCAATGGATGCAAACTGCAGGAAAAGAGATTCCATCTCAACATTAGGAGGAATTTCTTGACAGTAAGGGCTGTTCAAACATGGAACACACTCCTTCCTCGGAGATTTTGGTGGAGTCTCCTTCTTTGGAGGTTTTTAACAGAGGCTGGATGGCCATCTCTCAGGGGTGCTTGGATTGTGAGTTCCTGCAGGGCAGAATGGGGTTGGACTGGATGGCCCTTGGAGGTCTCTTCCAATTTAATGATTCTAAGATTCAAAGCCAATCTCTCTCTCATAGACAGACAGACGGAGGGCTGGATATCTGCCTCCAAGGGCTACCTAAGATGGATGCCCTGGCCTAGTGCTTAGAGCCCAGCAAGGGAAAGCCCAGAACCACACTAGGATTTGCAAAGCTTAGAAGCCAAATGGGGCAGGGGCGGAAGAGGCACCGGAGGGAATCACCGCTGGTGACCTCACTTCTGGCTCCAGTCCCTTCTTGGGAGGTGATGATGTCATGGAGGGAAGGAGCGTGAGGTCACTGAGTGGCCGGAGGAGGCCAGGGGCTCCCACTGAGGCTCCCACAAGGCAAGCGCCGGGGGGGGGGGTCTCATGGGGGCGAAAGCAGGCTCCTTTCCCTGGAGGCCTTCAGAATGGCCAGTCCAAGCAGGTTGCCCCTTTCAGAGTGTCAGGTGAAAGAAGGCGCTATTGGGGGTGAAAGGGGTGTTCAGCCTTTTCATGTCTGCACTCCCTGGGAGAGACCCCCCTCTTTGAAGGAGTGGACAGGCGAAAGCCCCCCTCCTCCTCTTCTGCCTGGGATTGCCTTGGGCTCCTTCCCTTTGGTGATTCCCGCCACCAACTGCTTTGGGTATGGTAGAAAAGGCTGGGGGGGGGACACCTGTGTGCTTGCCCCAAGTCCCCTGAAGTAGCCCACGGCCTCCATGGGATGGTGGAGGAGGCCTCTGGTCCAGAACTGACCCCACAGGAGCCGGCCTGGGCTCCAGGATCTTCGGTGGAAGGAAGCCCCTTCTCAGCCCCCAGCACAGGCAGGGCCTTCTCAGAGGCTGCCCCCAGACCCTGGGCATCCCTCCTCCCTTGGGAAACAAGAGCAGCCCCTTCCTTGCTGCCCTTCCACCAGCAGACACCACTTGCTTCCGCTTTGGTTGGACCTCAGCTGGAATCATCCTGGGTCCAGTTCTGGCCATCACAATTCAAGGAGGAGTGGAGAAGCTGGAGAGCGTCCAGAGGAAGGTGACCCAAATGGTGAAGGGTCGGGAAACCATGAAGCGCTATGAGGAGAGACATAGGGAAGAGAAGGTTAAGAGGTGATTTGATAGCCCTCTTTAAATATTTGAAGGGATGTCCTCATATTGAGGAGGGAGCAAACTTGTTTTCTGCTGCTCCAGAGAAGAGGACCCAATGGAGCAATGGATGCAAATTACAGGAAAAGAGATTCCAGCTCAACCTTAGGAGGCACTGAAGGTAAAGGCTGTTTGAGAGTGAAAGATGCTGCTTTGGAGCCTTCTTCTTTGGAGGTCTTTAAACAGAGGCTGGATGGCCATCCGTCACAAGGAGGGCTTGGATGGTGTCTTCCTGCATGGCAAAGGAGGGTTGGACTGGATGGCCCTTGGGGGTCTCTTCCAACTCTAGGGTTCTCCGATTCTGTTTTTATCCAAACAGACTTTTAGAAATGTTTTTTTTTTTAAGGAAAAGACATTGCAAGTGTGTTGCATTCTTTTACATTGCACTGCTTTCTAAACTTTTTAAAAATAATTTTAAATGCATGTTTTCAATTTTTTTTTTAAAAAATGTGGCTAATAGTTTTAATTCTTCTTCAATACCAATTTTTTGTAATCACTTTAATTCGTGAGCTACCTGGAGTCCCAGTTTTGGGGAAAGACAGTAACCATGCTTTCCATTTTCATGATTATTCTTACTTTGCACCCCAGCAAAGGTGCCTCACCTGGCTCTTTGTTTGCCTCAGGTGGCAAAGAGTCTGCTTTCTAGTCTGTCCTTGGCCAGTCTTGCTTGGGTCCAGAATCCTTTGGCATCCTCCTGGAGCCATGCTGGGCGCCTCCTGAACCCGCATCCTCTCCTTCCATCCCTCCATCCTGTGGCTCTGCCTTTTTCTGCCTTGGCAGGGCCAGGCCAGAGGAAGGGAAGGGAAGGGAAGGGAAGGGATGGTCAGGGGCGGTCAAGGGGTCTGGCAGGGCTCCTGGCACCTGGGCACTGCCTGCGTCCCATGCTGGATGTGGCCATAGGGGATGGGGGGCACAGCAAGGCCGGGGGGGGGTGAGGGGGGGTGGGGGGAGGATGTGCCTTGTCCCCTTCTCTGCCCCCCCCCCACCCCCAGTATTATTACACTCATGGAGGCATTGGCAGCCAAGGAAAACCTCCAAGCCTTTGCCCTGAGGAAGGAGATGATGGAGGGTGTCCCATGGTCCCCTTCCCTCCCTTCCTAAAAGCAAACTGGAGCATGCTCTCCCCCAAAGACCCTCTTGGGAAGCCTCAGCTCCCACCCTCCACTCCTCCTCCTCCTCCTCCTCTTCTCTTCTCTTCTCTTCTCTTTCCTCCCTCCTTCCCTCCTTCCCTCTCTCTATTTTTAGCTGCCTCCAAATAACTTGTTTGGGGCTTGGAAAGCAAGGCTGCCCCCTCCCTCCTCCTGAGAGACTGGGAACTTTTTTTTGGGGGGGGGGAGGGGGTGTCTTTTATGGGTGCCACTCTTGAGGCTGGAGGCGGGGGGGCATCACTTTTGGGGGGGGAGGAGGAGGAGGAGGAAAGGCCTGAGATGCAGAAGGAAGGGAAGACCACCAGGAAGGCTTCCTGGGGGGGGGGGGAGGAAGAAGGAGGGCTCCCTTGGGCTGGGAGGGGGGACTGGGGGGGTCTTTCTTCCCCAGGGCAAATGGGGGGGGGCTGGGGGGTGCCATGGGCTGGGCAGAGTCTTGCGGGGCTGGGGTTTGTCTCAGTGGGGTACAAAGTGCCCCCCCAAAGTGTGAAGGGCCCCGAGATGGCAATGGGGGGGGGCAGTGTCTCTCACTGACATTCCCAGGCTTTTTTTTTGGGAGAGCAAGGCCTGGGGGGCAATGGGGGTCCCTGCCCCCCTCAGCCTCCCTGCCAGCCTCCTCCTCCTCCTCCTTCTACTCCTTCCCTCCTTCCTTCTTTCCTTCCTTCCTTCCTTCCCACTTTCTCTTCGTGTCCACTTTCCCTTTTATGGCCAAAGGCTCTCTCTGCAAACGAAGGCAGCAAAGGAGCAGCCCCGCCCGGCCCAGACCCACTCCCCCCCCAAATAATAAAGGACTCCCTCCTCCTCCTCCTCCTCCTCCTCCTCCTCCTCCTCCTCCCTCCAGGGATTTGGGGGGGGGCCGCCAGGCTGGGGGTCCAGGAGACCCGAAAGCCCCCCTCTCCTGGGCAAGTCACACTCTCTCAGCCTCAGAGGACGAAGGCCACGAACAGGAAAGCTTGCCACAAGAAGACCGGCAGAGGCTGGCATAGGGACCAGACAGGTCCTCCTTTCCCAGGGCCTGTCCTCCATCCCAGCCTCCTGTCCAAATGCCCTCCACTTGGATGGAGCAGGCCTTGACCTTTCCAGGAGTCCTTTTAGCTTCTCTTTTGGAATGCCCTCTTCCCTTGTTCTTGAAGTTTCTCCATTTGGCATTGCCTTGTCCTCCTTGGCATCAGGAGCCGGAGGACAGGGGGAGCCCAGGGCCCCAAAGCCAAGAGGGACCCCAACCCTGGCCAGGAGCCCTGCGAGGGAGGCATGCCAGCCCTTGACCATTGGGGTCTCCAGACCCAAAAGAGCTTACAAAAGGTATGGCCCCGGTATGGCCTTCCTTTGCCCAGAAGTCCCCAAAGAAAGGGCCAAGGAGCCTCACGCCGGACGCAGAGGCAAAATGGTCCTCCAAGGAGGCTTCCTTGGCTGCTGTGCTAATAATGGACTTTCCATGGAGTTTACAAGAGAGGAGGAATGGCCTCTGCCTCCATCCCATGAACAAACATAACAACATCTGGACAAAATGCAGGTGTACGGCTCCTTTCTCTCTCCTGTTTGGGTTTTAACATCTTTGCCTGATGAAGAAGCCGGTGGAGCTTCAAAGGCTTGCCACGTGACTAAGGCTACTGCTGGTTGTTGGATTGTGGATGTTATTGCACTTTGCCCTGTGGCCAACACGACTACCTCTGGACATAGAATCAGAGAATTGGAAGGGATGGACGGATGGACACTGGTGGGTTCACCCTTGGTCCCTTCCTTCCCTATGGACCCCAACAGAGAAGGGAAGGGGAGGGGAGGGCCCCTTTTGGCAGCCAGCCCTTTTTGCTGCCCCACCGGTGGGTGAAGGCCCCCAGGCCAGCCCAGGGAGGCCTGAGTTCCCTCCGGTCAGCAGGGCAAGGGCAAGGTCCAGTGGCTTGCTGGCTGCTGTTTCATGATCTTGCGGATGGCTCTTTTTCTGACTGTGATGGCTACTCCTCCTGCTGCTCCTTGCTCTGGTGTGTCTTTTGCTTATTGTGGTTCTTGCTCTGTATTTTTATAGCTTCTGGAATGACTTGATTGCTCTGGACAGACTTTGCTGTTAGGGAGATGCGAGATGCTTATTGCTTCTGCGGAAGAGTTTGGAATAAATGGTTGTTAACGCACGGAAAGGCAAAGAAACAAACAAACACCTTTCAGATAAAGAGTACAGATGGGGGAAGCAGCTCAGCCCTTGTGCCCAGCCCAAAAGACCGCTGTCTCCTCAGGCTTTGGGCTCTGGCCCCTCTCCAGTGGAGGACACACATGCAATGGGAGCCCCACATGGATCTCACTCTTTTGGACTTCCCCAGGGCTGGGGATGACCCCAAGGAAGGGATGCTTCAAGGATGCTTCTCCCTCTTTGGAGGCTTTGAAGCAGAGGCTGGATGGCCATCTGTCCCAGGGAGGGCTTGGACGGTGCCTTCCTGCATGGCAAAGAAGGGGGCTGGATTGGATGGCCTTTGAGGGTCCCTTCCAACCCTAGGATTGATTCTAGGATTCTCAGTCAGGAGGACTGAGCATTTCTTCCTCCACATACCAATGCTGGGAAACGCCAACATGGTGAGCACGTGTGCCCAAATATGCCTGTGTCCATTCCATGCCCTCCTTTGGGATTTCATCTGGCCGCCTGCCTTGGGGGCCGAATGCTTTGCTCAAGAGGCCTCTGGTCGCAGGGCTCTCGCCTTTCCTTCTGGCATCCTGCCCTGGCCAGGTGTGGGCTCTCCTCCTCCTCCTCTGTGGATTTGGAGAAGCTGAATTCCTCTTTTGGAGAAGGGATCTGTGCATCCAGCTGTTCTGCCTTCCTATCTATCAGCCAGAAGCCTCCCCAAATCCTTCCCTCTCTTCCTCTCTTTCAGGGGGAAGGACGTGGGGGGCAAAGGGCAGGAGCCAGAAGGGTGATGCCCGGCCAGGGCCAGGGCCAGGGCAAGAGCCAGGCTGGCCATCGGGAGTGACCCACCAGAACCACATGCTCAGGGGGAGCCCCAGTGCTGCCTACTGTATTCAAGGGGGCTGAACTCCTGGGCTGGCCAAGGAAAGAAGGCAGGTGACCCCCAGAAGCGCAGGGGACTGACATGGGGGGTGGATGGGGAGGGGGTCAGGAATCTCCCAAACAGCCCCAAAACAAGCAAGCCAGAGGCCACGGAAGAGGTCCCTGGTCCGGTGTCTGTTCAGGAAGGGTTAAAGTGGGTTTCAGCCAGGCTTCTTGGGGGGGGGGACTGGACACCTGCATCCAAGAGACGCCAGGGATGAGGAAAGGGAAGACAAAAAGCAGAGGGACAGCTGGACCTTATGGGGAAAAGGCCCAGCAAAGAGGCAAAACTAAGAGGTCAGTGTTATATTTAGGATGGGAGGAGAAGGACGAGCCCCAAAACTATTGGAACTGTTAAAGATCTAATTTTGTCATTGGGTCTTGGGGGGCCTTCAGGTCATTTCTGACTTAAAGCAAAACTATCACAGCGTTTTCTGGGGCTGAGAGGTTGTGACTTGCCCAGGGTCACCCAGCAGGTTGCCAATCGATTGGAGAATCGAATCCTGGTTTCCAGGTCCCTGCTCAAACCACTAGGCCACACTGTCTCTTCATTGGGTGTTGTTGTTGTTGTTGTCGTCGTTCTGGACTTATGGGGAGCCTAAGGCAAATCTATTCTGGGGTTTTCTTGGCAAGATTTGTTCAGAGGAGGATTGCCATTGCCTCCCCCCCCCCCCGAGGCTGAGAGATTGTGACTTGTCCAAGGACACCCAGTGGGTTTGGGCTACCCATTAATTAAAACAGAAAAGCGTTGAGGTTTGTGGTCACTGGAACTTTTGGGGAGAGAAAGAGCCAGAAGGAGGATGGCCGGAGGGAGGGTCCTCCTAAACCTAAACCCAAGAAGGCTACACACTTTGTGTTCCTTTTCTCTAATCTGCTCAGGTCATTTTGAATGCTGATCCGGTCCTCAGGGGCATCGGCTATCCTTCCTAATTTGGGGTCTGATTTGCAGATGACACCAAATTAGCCGAATTCAAAATGACCAGAGCAGATTAGAGAGCCGAGCGGCGGAAGCTAGCTAACAAAATGAATGTCAACAGGGAGAAGAAATGTCAAGCACATGTAAATGCAAAGCTTCTCAAATTTGCAGGTGGCACGAAATTTGGAGGGCTAGCTAATGCCCCAGAGGACAGGGTCTGAATTCCAATTAAGCTTAACAGCTGGAAAGTTGGGCCCGAACTAACAAAACGAATCCCAGAAGGGAGGAATGGAAGGGGCTACACTTGGGCAGCAAAAATGAACGGCGGAGATATAGGCCTGGCTTGGGCGCGTATGTGCGTGACTTGTTGGTCCTTTTAAACTCTTGTCTATGTTTTAATTAATTAAACCTTAATTAATAAATGTGTTTTAATTGCTGTTGTTCATGATTGATTTGTCGCTGTTCCCCACCTTGATCCATGGAGAGGCTGGTAAAAAATAAATTGTTGTTGTTGTTATTTTTATTGTTATTATTGACAGCAGTACATGCAAAAGGGATCTAGGAGTCCAGGTAGACCACAAGCTGAACATGAGCCAACATTGTGATGCAGCAGCTAAAAAAGCCAATATGATCCTAGGCTGCATCAGTAAAGGTCTAGTGCCTGGATCAAGGGGAGTAACAGTGCCACTCTATTCTCCTTTGATCGGGCCTCACCTGGAATAATACTGGGTCTAGTTCTGGTCACCACAATTCAAAAAGGATGTTGAGAAACTGTGTCCAGAGGAGGGCAGCCAAAATGGTGAAGGGTCTGGAAACCATGAAGCCTTATGACGAGAGACTTAGGGAGCTGGGTCTGTTTAGCCTGGAGAAGAGACGGTTAAGGGGTGATATGATAGCCCTGTTTAAGTATTTTAAGGGGTGTCCTATTGAGGATGGAGAAAGCCTGTTTTCTGCTGCTCCAGGGAATAGAACCAGAAGGAATGGATGCAAGCTCCAGGAAAAGAGATTCCACCTCAACATTGGGAAGGACTTCCTGATGGTGAGAGCTGTTTGACAGTGGAAGATGCTGCCTTGGAGTGTATTGGAGTCTCCTTCTTTGGAGGTTTTTAAACAGAGGCTGGATGCCCATCTGTCACAGGGAGGGTTTGGATGGTGTAATCCTGCAGAAGGGGGTTGGACTGGATGACCTTTGAGGGATCCCTTCCAACTCGAGGAGCCTATGCATTCCTGCATGGCAGAAGAAGAGGGTTGGACTGGATGGCCCTTGGGGGTCCCTTCCAACTCTAGGATCCTATGTATTCCTCCATGGCAGAAGGAAGGGATTGGACTGGATGGCCCTTGGGGGTCCCTTCCAACTCTAGGATCCTATGTATTCCTCCATGGCAGAAGAGGCTTGGACTGGATGGCCCTTGGGGGTCCCTTCCAACTCTAAGATCCTATGTATTCCTGCATGGCAGAAGAAGAGGGTTGGACTGGATGGCCCTTGGGGGGGTCCCTTCCAACTCTAGGATCCTATGTATTCCTGCATGGCAGAAGAAGAGGGTTGGACTGGATGGCCCTTGGGGGTCCCTTCTGATTCTAGGATCCTATGTATTCCTCTGTGGCAGAAGAAGGGGGCTGGACTGGATGGCCCTTGGGGGTCCCTTCCAACTCTAGGATCCTATGTATCCCTCCATGGCAGGTTGAACTGGATGGCCCTTAGGGGTCCCTTCCATTCTAGGGTCCTATGTCTTCCTGCATGGCAAAAGAAGGGGGTGGGATTGGATGGCCCTTGGGGGTCCCTTCTGATTCTAGGATCCTATGTATTCCTCTGTGGCAGAATAAGGGGGCTGGACTGGATGACCCTTGGACTGGATGGCCCCAGGGTTCCAACTCTAGGATCCTATGTATCCCTCCATGGCAGGTTGAACTGGATGGCCCTTAGGGGTCCCTTCCACTCTAGGGTCCTATGTCTTCCTGCATGGCCGAAGAAGGGGGCTGGACTGGATGGCCCTTGGGGGTCCCTTCTGATTCTAGGATCCTATGTATTCCTCCATGGCAGAAGAAGAGGCTTGGACTGGATGGCCCTTGGGGGTCCCTTCCAACTCTAGGATCCTATGTATTCCTCCATGGCAGAAGAGACTTGGACTGGATGGCCCTTGGGGGTCCCTTCCAACTCTAAGATCCTATGTATTCCTGCATGGCAGAAGAAGAGGGTTGGACTGGATGGCCCTTGGGGGGGTCCCTTCCAACTCTAGGATCCTATGTATTCCTGCATGGCAGAAGAAGAGGGTTGGACTGGATGGCCCTTGGGGTTCCCTTCTGATTCTAGGATCCTATGAATGGCTTAAAATCCAAGGGTTTGGGATGACTTCTTTCCGTCCCTGTGCATTAAAATGAAACAAAGCCAAAACAAATGTGCTCAAAATAGCCGAGAGGATTTCAATGTGAGAGTCAGAAAGATAAACAGTGGAAACAGCTGGACTTACTCCTTTCTGTGTGTTTGTGTAAAAGTGGAGCCTCCTTGCCTTTGGACAGTGGCAGATTCCGCAGCCCCAGGAGGATTTCTGGGATCCC
This sequence comes from Phrynosoma blainvillii, assembly GCA_026167975.1. Classification (NCBI taxonomy): domain Eukaryota; kingdom Metazoa; phylum Chordata; class Lepidosauria; order Squamata; family Phrynosomatidae; genus Phrynosoma; species Phrynosoma blainvillii. The sequence continues at coordinate 3,446,190 of JANUYF010000001.1, read as the reverse complement.
CTTCAAGAAGAAAGTTGAGGCTAGTTTTCAGGAAGCTTTCAGGAAGGTTCCTAAAGGCACCGGATCCTCTCTGATCTTGGAAGCTAAGCAGGGTCAGCCCTGGATAGTCCTTGGATGGGAGACCGCCAAGGAGTCCCAGGTGCTGGAGGCTCCATTTCAGAGGATGGAACTGGCCAAAACACCTCTGAGGAGGATTCCTTGCCTAAGGAAACTCTTTGAATTTACAGATAGTCTATATCTATCTGTATAGATAGTCTGTAGTCTAAATTCTATGAAAGCTAATGCTACAAATTTCTTTTATTTTTCATCAGTTAGTCTCAAAGGTGTACAAAATCTCTCTCTCTATTAAAACCCTTTGAGAAATTCATGGGGTCGCTTTAGTCGAAAGGCACATGCTCACACACACTGAAGAATTTAGGGCCTAAGTAACCCCAAATGCACCTGATCTTGGAAGCTAAGCAGGGCCAGCCCTGGATAGTCCTTGGATGGGAGACCGGCAACCAGTCCCAGGTGCTGGAGGCTCCATTCCAGAGGAAGCCACTGGCAAAACTGCCTCTGAGGATTCCTTGCCTGAGAAAACCCTACGGAACCCATGGATTGCCATAAACCAAGAGGCTATTTCAAGGTAGATGGGCGCCAGCAAAAAGGAATTAGTAAGAAAGGTGGACCATGTGAAGAGAAGCGCCATTCTTCTTCAAACCCTGACTCTGGGTTCTCTTTTGGGCCAACTCCCAATTTGCAATTCTTTTTTAGTCTGAGTTCCCTCTATCCAGATATAAACCGATCTGCCATGTCTCATAGAATCCTAGATTTGGAAGAGACCCCCAAGAAGGGCCATCCAGTCCAACCCCCTTCTGCCATGCAGGAACTCCCAATCAAAGCATCCCCCGTGACAGATGGCCATCCAGCTTCTATTTAAAGACCTCCAAAGAAGGGGATGCTTTGATTGGGAGTTCCTGCATGGCAGAAGGGGGTTGGACTGGATGGCCCTTGGGGTCTCTTCCAATTCTAGGATTCTATACACACACACACACTGAGGCTTCACAAATATCCTTGGGGACTTTTGTGCCTTGCAGCTGATCAGTACAGACACAGAATCATAGAATGATAGAATCCTTGAGCTGGAAGGTACCCCAAGGGTCATCCAGTCCAACCCCGACTCTGGGCCCACAACCAACTCCACTTCCCAGAATTCCATAGCCTTGAGCCAGGGCACTTAAAAGCGGTGCCAAGCCGGGTTATTTCTCCAGTGTGGACGCAGCCTCTCCTGCCCAGGGGAGCCTCTCTCTATACACAAACACACACACAAAGAGTTAATAACTGGGCACCCATCCGTCCGGGGCCGAGGGGAGAGCCAGCCTTATGGCTTGGAGGTCTGGATTGTGGGTGTTGAATCCCATTTCCACGCCTTGATGCGGCCCCCCAGCGCCAGGACATTTTGCATTGCATATCACCCTCATCCTCATCCTCATTCCCCCTGTGACTGTCGATGCTTTCCCAAGGAATAATAATAATAATAATAATAATATAATAAATTTTATTTGTAACCCGCCCCTCTGCATAGCAATGGGGGCGGCTTACAACAATTGAAATACAGTTAAAAGAATGGCTGCAGTCTCTTCCATTTGCACCCCCCCCGTCCCCCCGGTCTGCAGCCTCTGACCCCTCGGACCCATGGAGGGCCAACTGGGGTGTTCCCTTCTTGGCCCCATTGCTCTCTTGACCGCAATGCGGGCCCCTTTGTCTTTCATTGGGAGAGTGAGGAAACAGGATGGGAGGGATGGCACTCCTCTCCTCCTTCTTCCCTCTGGATCTAGTTGTGTCTTGTCCTGCTCCACTCCTTCCTGCCAGAAACACAGACAAAGACAGAGACAGAGAGAGTGTGAGAGGAAAAAGCTGCTTTTGCAAAAGTTTTGGCTTCCGACAGACATTTCAGCCATTCCTTGGCTTGGAGCGGAGCGGCTTTTCTCCCTCAACTTGCATTTGTGCATTTGTGTGCGGTTGGAGGACTCCCTTCAAGCTGCAGAAAGCATAGGGATCCCTGCCATTAGCTGGCCCCCCATTCACACTCATTGGGGAGACAATCCCACAGAACAGTCTTGGAGGACTCCTGGAGGACAGGAGAAGTCAGGGAGAAATGCTAACAGGAGACAGAGAAAAGGCAGAACTACTCAACGCCTTCTTTGCCTCAGTCTTCTCCCAAAAGGAAAAGGGTCCTCAACCTGAGGAAAATGGAGCAGAGGACACAATAGGAGAATTTCAGCACAGAATAAGTAAAGAGGAGGTACAGGAATACCTAAAGGTTAACCTAAATGAATTTAAGTCTCCAGGACCAGATGAACTACATCCAAGGATATTAAAAGAACTGGCAAATGTCATCTCAGAGCCACTGGCAATAATAATCTTGGAGAACTCCTGGAGAACAGGAGAAGTCCCAGCAGATTGGAGGAGGGCAAATGTTGTCCCCATCTTCAAAAAGGGGGAAAAAGAGGATCCCAACAACTATCGCCCAGTTAGTCTGACATCAATACCAGGAAAGATTCTAGAACAGTTCATTAAACAGAGAGTCTGTGAACATTTAGAAGGGAATGCCATAATCACTAAAAGTCAGCATGGGTTTCTCAAAAACAAGTCATGCCAGACTAATCTGATCTCTTTTTTGGATAAAATTACCAGCTTGGTAGATGAAGGGAATGCGGTAGACATAGCATATCATGATTTCAGTAAAGCTTTTGACAAGGTCTCCCACGATATTCTTGCAAACAAGAGAGTAAAATGTGGGCTAGACAATGCAACTGTTAGGAGGATTAGGAACTGGTTGACTGACCGAACCCAAAGGATGCTCAGCAATGGCTCCTCTTCTTCTTCATCCTGGAGAGAAGTGACCAGTGGGGGGTCCGGTGGGGTTCTGTCCTGGGCCCATCTTTATCATCTCCCAGAATTCCTGATTATTGACCAATCTGGCTGGGGCTTCTGGGAGATGAAGTCCAAAACATCTGGAGGGACAAAGTTTGGGAACCACTAAGGGCTGACAAAGTAGAGGTTTGCCTCTGGGGCCTTGGCCTCCCTCGGGTCTGACTGCAGCCCCATCACAGACATTACCCATCGTCCACAGCTTGGATCTGCACCTCAAGCAGAGCAAAGAGGGCAATGCTGCTGCTGCTGCTGACCGCTAGGCCCTAGGAAATGGACCTGTGTCCTTCCTTCTTCCCTGTCCAGGGCTGCCCATTCGGGATTGTCCAGGCCCTGCGGTTTCTGGGCAAAACCCTAATGCCTAGGAATGGCTGCTGGGGATGTTTGTGATCTGGCTATAAATGCAATAATTAAACAAACAAACAAAGTATTGTGCATTAAGTGCCAGCCACAGTTGCACATAGAGTCTGATTCAAACACACGCAGAGAGAGAGGCATGCACAGAAAACATGTTTTCCTGTTTGGGAACTAAAAGGTAAATCTTAGCTAAAGGGGCCATTCCCGGATGAAATGAGAAGATTGCAACGGACCTTTGGGATCGGCTGGGGTCTGGTTCCAGGTCCCCCGTGAATCCCAAAATCCGTGGATTTTGTCCCATTAAAGACAATGGTGCAGTAAAATGGTCTCCCTTATAATAACATGGCAAAATCAAGGAATTGCTTTTGGAATTTAAACTTCCAAACCATGGATGGTTGAATTGTGGATAACGAATCCATGGATACACTGAGCCAACTATATTTTGCTGTTTTTCCCTGCCTTCAAGTCGTTTCTGACTTATGGTGACCCTAAGGCGATGAACCTATCATGGGGTTTTCCTGGTAAGATTTGTTCAGAGGCAGTTTGGCACTGACTTCCCCTGAGGCTGAGAGAGTGTGACTTGCCCAAGGTCACCCGGTGGGTTTCATGGCTGAGCAAGGAATCGAACCCTGGTCTCCAAAGCTGCAATCAAACATTCGAACCACACTTCGCCACGCTGGCCTTTTCTCTCTAGGGATCTCTAGGTCCTCCAGCGTGATTTCTGCAGACGCTGGCCATAGAGTCAAGCTGGAGGACCTAGAAACTCCTAGAGAGGACGTATTAATCAAATCCGAGAATAATCCAATCTGCAAAAGTCAAATCTGCAAATGTGGCGGGACGAGTGTAAAGACAGAGACACATCCAGCACTGGAAAAAACAACAATGCTAGGAAAGGCGGAGGGATGCAGAAAGAGAGGAAGAGGGATGCTATTAAAGGGATCACAAGCACCATATGCCTTTGCAGGACCTGAGCAGAGCACTGGAGGAAGACAGGGGTCTTGGAGAGGTCTCATCCACAGCAGGGTCACCAGGGGTCCAGATCGACTGCATGCTGCTCGGTCATGCTCAAAATGGAGGACATTTGGGAATTCCTCCTGGGCAGAAGGCTGAAATCTAGAACATGTCCTGGAAAAGGAGGACATTTGGTCAACCTGCTCAGGGCCAAACCCTGAAATCAAGCAACCCTGTACCCCATTAGACTGCACAAAAGCATCATCTTTTGTTTTGCTTTTGGCTGATAATTGCGGTGGTTCCCCTGGCCAATTCCAGGAGGAACATATGCATCTGAGGAAGTAGGTTCAAGTCTAGGAAAGCTCAGGCTACCAACTTCTTTCTTTCAGTGAGTCTCAAAGGTGCTGCAAGAGCCCTTTGCATCCTGGAGAAACTGGAAGCCTCTGGCCAAAGCTGGACTCTTTGTTGGGTTACAGAAGGGCTTTTGTCACCACAGAAGCAACACATCCCAGCTGCAGTGTAGAATCCTAGAATTGGGAGGGATCCCAAAGGCCATCCAGTCCAACCCCCTTCTGCCATGCAGGAACTCACAATCAAATGGCCATTCAGCCTCTGTTTAAAAACCTCCAAAGAAGGAGACTCCACCAAAATCTGCAAGGGGAGTGTATTCCACTGTCGAACAGCTCTCATTGTCAGGAAGTTCCTCCTAATATTGAGGTGGAATCTCTTTTTCTGTAGCTTGCATCCATTGTTCCAAGTCCTATTCTCTGGAGTAGCAGAAAACAAGCTTGTTCCCTCCTCGATATGACATCCCTCCAAATATTTAAACACGGCTATCATATCACCTCTCAGCCTTCTCTTCTCCAGGCTAAACATCCCCAGCTCCCTAAGTCGTTCCTCATAGGGCTTGCTTTCCAGACCCTTCACCATTTAAGTTGCCCTCCTTTGGACACACTCCAGTTTCTCCACATCCTTTTTGAATTGTGGTGCCCAGAACTGGACACAGTATTCCAGGTGAGGCCGGACCAAAGCAGAATATAGTGGCACTATTACTTCTCTTGATCTAGACACTATACTTCTACTGATGCAGCATAGAATTGCATTGGCCTTTTTAGCTGCCGCATCACACTATTGACAGTGTAGGGAAGTGATAGCTGTGTAACAAACAGCAGGTCTGGCCAGAGTGGGGCCTTGGCTTTGGCCAGCTCCGGCCTCTTTTCTGGGCTTTGGCCGGATTTCCCTGCTTCCTCCTTGCAGGCGATGTCCATCGGCTCCTGCCTCTTCTCTGCACACCCTTCTTTCCGGTCCCTTTCCTTTCCAGCTGCTCCAGGAAGAAGGTGCCTGGCATGGATGTCCAGCCAGAGGGAAGGACTAGGAGAGCTGAATCAGCAGAAGAACCAGAGGCAGTGGCCGAGGGGCCCCGCGGAAGTGTGTCTGTGTGTGTGTTGGGGGGGTCCTGCTTTTACACACACACACACACACACACACCCGCCAAGGTCTGGATGTGTTTGTGTGTCTCTCTGGTGCCTGTGCCTGTAGCAACCCAGAGATGTCGGCTGCTTCTTCATGGGTTGCCTTGCTTCTCAGAGGGCAGCACAGGAGCATCACCCATGGGTTATCCTTGGCTCTCCTTATGGGCAAAGGCCCTTTTGCTGGAACAAGAGGCCGCCAAAAGGTCTCTGCAACCGGACCCTTGCCAATCTGGACCAGCAGCCCAGCAGCCCCACAGCGTCCATAATGCGTCAGTTCCCTTGAAGACCCAGAGGGAGCGTGTCCACCTCTGTTGCACGCACAAATGTCCATCCGGTCACTGGTGGGCAGCCCTAAAAGCCACCCAGAGTGGTGGGGGGGCAGCTCCAGAGGAGAGGGACCACCGAGGAGGGGCAGCACTCCCTTCGCCAGAAGTCTCCGGAGGGTCCGGTCCAAGCCAGCTGCCCCGTCCAGAGTTGCGGTGTGGCTCTGCTGGAAGAAGCCACTCTGGGAATGGCCTCTGCATCCCTTTGCAGCGGTGGAACAGTGGCTCCTTTTGTCCATCCTGCAGCCGCTCCTGCCAGCTGACCAGTAGTACGACTGTACTGTGTCCTTGGACACCTTGCCAAACTACGTTAGCTGCTCTGACCCCTGTAAGATCAAGGTTCCAGCACAGCCACTGGCTGGGGGATTCTGGGAGATGTAGTTCCAAAAAACCCCACCACCCCCAAGCTTTGAACATCACAAAAGGCAATAGCAATAGCAATAGCAAGTACATTTTTAGACTTAAGCCTTCCCTAAGCGGTTCACAAAAGGCAGAGGAGAGAGGCTGCTCTCCAACATTCAACTGCACCCCAAGAGGAATTGATTCATTTATTATTGTTTATTGTATTTTTGTCAATTAATTCACTGATATCCTACCTTTTTCATGGCTTGAGACCTAAGGTGACTGTTTTGTATTTTGTATTTTTGTATTGTTTATCTGTTGCCTCTCAAACCCACCAGGATTCCTGAGGGGATGGATGTTCAACATTAAATACAAATAGAAGCAATTAAAAACTCTTTTAGAATAAAATTAGGTACAGCTCAGACATCCAGAGCAGATCCCCCCCCCCAACTTTCCCAATTTGTCAGGGACAATTCTGGTTAATCCTCTGCCATCCCACTTTTTCAATAGTTCTTGGAATGCTCCGGTTTCTCTCTCTTCCTGCTCCTCACCTCCTTTGTCCTTAACTTACTCCAGTTGCTGCAAACCGCATTCAAAGTGCAAAAGTAGTTAATTCAACTAATTCATCACAGGAGAGGAGAGGAGAGAGGAAAGAATCTTGCCCTTTCCAGTTGGCTCAGGCAAGAACAAACTGCTGCAGCCTCTCCTAGCTTTTGACAGCTTTGGCCATCTTGACCACACTTGGATATTGGTCAGCTACACCTCTCCCAGATTTCATCTGTGAAATGTTAGCGGGTACGGGCATTAAGGACCAAAGGGCATGTGAAACAGCGGCCTTACTTGCCCTGTGGGGAAGGGCATCCGATGACCTTCCAGGTTGCCAGGTGTAGCTCAGCTTACCTGTTGGGGGGGGGATGGGACACTGAGGTGTGTTGCGGGTGGAGGGTGGGTTTCCAAGAGAGCCCCCCAAAAGGAAGGATCCGGGGGTCTGGCCTCCCCGATAGTCCTGCCTTCGGCCCTTGAGGGCAGACTGTCCTCTTCAGACAGCAGCAGATCTGACCACGCTTTGGCCAAGCTACAGACCATCAGGAAGTGGTGTCACTAGGGTTGGCATCCCCCGGTGTGGTCACTCATGCGGCCGGAAGGAGGGGGCTTGGAGGTCTTTCATTCATGGGGTGGCCATAAGTGAGAGTCAGCTTGACAGACAGCCTTCCTATTGCTTTGCCCAGCAAAGGTCACAGAGAGAAGCAGATCTTGGTCTCAGCCGTTGCGGCAGCCGTACCGTCTTGTGGCCGAGTCCGGCATGGTTCTCCCTTTCCTGGGGGTCATTCCTTGGTTTGCGTCAGGGGTAGGCAACCTTTCCCCTTTAAGGGCCGAGGGACTTCAGCTCCCAGAAGCCTCAGCCATGTTGGCCAATAGCTCCTGGGATTCTGGGAGCTGAAGTCCCTCGGCCCTTAAAGGGGAAAGGTTGCCTACCCCTGATTTGCATGTTGGTCTGGGTCTCTCGCAGGCTGGCTTCCACCCGCCGCTATCCCGCTTTGCAGTTTTAAATGAATCCTTCAAAGAGATGTGAACCCACAGAGCCTCTGGGGAACCAGTTTTTCACCAGTTGCCATGGGGTGCAGGGGTGCGAGCCAAGAGTTTGCACCCCAAGATCCTTGTGCGCCTACAAGGAGCCTCCGGGAAAAGAGCAAGTAGCCCACAAGCTGCTGAAGCCCCCTGAAGAGCCAGGAGCCCAGTCCTAGGAAGGCATCCCTGCCTGCCTTGCCAAGCCAAACGCCCCAACAGCCCTGGGGACCTTTGCCCAGCCTGCTCCTTCCCACACTTGGCTCAGTTTTGGAGATTTGGACCCAGGGTTTCTCGTAAAGGCAGAGCTTCAAAAAGCCCAACCGTTTCCCCAGATGGGCCAGAGGTGCCAGAGCAGCCACAGATGGAAACCACAGAAAGGGTGGGACTCCCTGCACCCGGCCCTGCGGCGGCTTCCAAGTGGCTTCTGAACTCCGAATAAACTTTGCCAGGACTGGAAGATCTGGAGGCTTCCTGCAAAAGGAGATCGACTACAAGGCGGACAGCCCTTCCCTTGGAATCCCCTTAATTTGCTCTTGACTGAGAATCCAGACATGGCAGGGCTGGGGTTACGGGTTAACTGCCCCTTTGCTGCCCCTTGGCCGGTCAGCTTCTTTTCCCTGCCCTTTTTTTCCTGTAAAAAGAAGTGTGTGGAAACAACAGCTGATGCAAGTGAAGGGCAACTCTGTAATGCTAGCCAAGCTCCTCAGCGGCTTGAAGAGGAAGCAATAAAAGGGTCAGAATCAAGCCAAACGGAGGAAGGAAGGAAGCTACTAATTAATAATGCAGATAGGACCAGCCTCGGAGTTGCTGCCATGGAAGGACCTTGGCTGGATAAGACATTAAGTGCTATCTGGAGCCGATTGTGAGAAAACCAGCCCTACTTGCACCACCAAGGAGCAAACGAAGAGCTCTGTGCTCAGAATCTGCACACCTGAAACCGTTTGCACACCAATCCGGTTGTAGGTTCAACAACGCTGAGCCAAGTGGCTTCGCCCCATATGCTTTCCCCACTCCCTTTCTCCCTCCTTTGATTTGTCAAAATGTTCTTGAGGTCCTGGAATAAGAAGCTGAAGCCTACAGGATGAAGATGCCAGCCACAGATGCTGGCGAAACGTCAGAAAGAAACTCTTCTAGAACATGGCCACACAGCCCAAAAAACCCACAAAAAGCTATGGATGCCGGCCATGAAAGCCTACGACTCTACAGGATGAAGTTCAGGGGAAATAAATGGAGAGGGGGGGACACACAAAACTCACATGAAAGTGCAAATAAATAAAGTGCTAAGGCAGCTTTACTGCTGAACATACGGGGAGAAAAAATAATGACCACGGAAGATCTACACAAATTCAGCCTAGACAATGAGGAAATTGAAATGGTGAAAGATTCCTGTTCCTTGATCAGAATGGAGACTGTAGTCAAGAGATCAGAAGAAGACTAAGAATGGGAAGGGCAGCTATGAAAGAACTGGAAAAGATCCTAAAATATAAAGTTATATAACTGAGTTAGAATTGCTCAATCCATTGTTTTCCTTATCACCATATACAGATGCGAGAGCTGGAGAGTATGGAAAGCAGATAAGAGGAAAACCAATTCATGTGAGGTGTGGTGCTGGAGAAGAAGGTACTGATGGTACTGTAAATGTCCAGAAAGACAAAGAGTTGGACCCTAGAACAGATTGGGCCTGAGCTCTCCCCGGAGGCCAAGATGACTAAATTGAGGCTGTCATACTTTGGACCCCTCTTGAGAAGGAAAATCTCATTAGAAAAGACAGTAAGTAATGATGCTGGGGAAGATGGAGGGCAGTAGGAAGACCGTAGGTAGCCCAGGTGGACGGACTCTATCCCGGAGGTCACGGGTGTGAGTTTACAGGACCTAAGCAGAGTAGTGGAGGAGAGCGGGGCTTGGAGGTGTCTCATCCACAGAGTTGCTGCCATGAGTCGAGATCCATCTGAAGGCAGGTAAGAACAAGAAGAAGAAGTGCAAATAAAGGACATGGAAATAAGACGCAGGAGACCCAGTTCAGCAGCACTTCTTTGTGGGAAGGAGCCAGAGATCTGAGTGGAGCTCTCTCTGTGTCTGTGAGCCTTTGGGTCGCCCTTTGACTGACTTCTGGTGAGTGACCCTGTGCCTTTCATAGACTGACCTTGTTTTGTTTCTGCCCTGCCTTTCTCCTTGGATGGGGCTCAGGCTGGCTTTGGGATCCCAGGGAAGGAACAGTCAGAAGTGGCTGGCCATTGCCTTCCTCTGGAAAGAAAGGAGGGCATTGACGACAAGCCATTCCCGCGGCATGAGAAGCAACTCCTCCGCTCCGCTTTGCACTGGTCTGGCTGCCATTGAAGAACTGTGCCCATGGAAAAGGACACTGAGAGATGATCCTTCCTTCCTTCCTTCCTTCCTGCTCCTCGGCCTCTTGGGGCTTCTTCGCCGGCTTTGGCAAAACCCAACTCCAGTCTGGCCCTAAATGGAGCCCCAAATGCGAACTGCAGGGAGGCAAGGGACTCTGCTGTCCGGTTTCCCAAGGGTCAAGAGGTTCTCTTCACTGGGACCGGCCTAACTGGTGCTGAGGAACTCTGTCCCACTCAAACTGGGACCGTTATCATGGACCCTGATTTTGCTTGACCGCAAGGACCAAGCAGGGACTTATGTGTTACTACAAAGTTTCCTTCTCTGTTGATTGTCCAGGATGCCTTCCCCTGTTACACAAGCGGCTGAAAAGGCAATCTGGGCCCTCTTTCCTGGGGAGCCTGGAGCATCCCAAAGGAGGGACCGGCTGGAGCCAGGACACGAGGGGAGGCCATGGTGGGACCCCCTCCCCAACACACACACACACACAGAGTCAGCCCTGGCAAGCCCCTTCCCCACCTCTGCAGGGTGATTAAAAAAGAGTGGTGCAAAAGTCAAGCTGTCCTTAGGCGTCTTTGCACCATCCTTTTCCAATCATCCTGCATTTTCAGTAGGGCTTCAATGCAGTGGGACTTAGGGGCAGAAGCCCCCCTCGGCAAGACAAAATTGGCTCTCCCTGGATTTTGCCCCAAAGGAAGCCATGCCCTTGACCATACATACCCTGACCACAGTGGCCTTCCACCTTCATCATGCTCTTCTTAAGGCTGAAGTCTTTTTTTGCATCGGTCATCTTCAGGCCCAGAAAGAGAGAGAGAGAGAGGGCTTTGGACTCTTGCACAAACAGAGCAGTTTGGGCTGCCTTTTGCTGTGTTTGTGAAGGGAAGGAGGGAGGGAAGGTTTCATTTTGTGAGTCCTCATAAAAACAACATGATCTGTTCTTGGTTTCTCTGTGGTTTAGGGCCAAATGCATTTCCTGGCAAAAAGGAACCCAGTGATCCTGTATCTGTGAGAAACATTCCTTTCTTTTCTTTTGTTGCGTGTAATTTCAAGGAAACAATGACACAACCAAATGCTGGTTTTCCCCTTCCTGCTGGAACTGTTTCTTTTTTCTTTTTAAAATGCATTTCAATCTCCATAGCACTAACTTTTGCAACCCCTAAAATGCACACAAACCGCATCTGTCACATGCAGCTTGTGATCCAGTCCAGAATGTTTGGCATTAAGAGCTTGGACCGTTTTCCATCCTAGAATTACGACCTTGTTTCTTATGCAACCTCCATACTTTTTTTTGGGGGGGGGGGATTGTCTTGCAAATATGCATTGGAGATGAGGCAGAAGCATTAGGATCTGTTGGTCTGTGCATACTCATTATTATTATTATTAGATTTATGCAGTGTGAGTTCTCCTGTAGTTCAGTTTAATCTGGCTGTTTTCTTCTTCTTTTGGATGCCATAGAAAACCAGCTTCCTTCCCTCCCTCTGCCCCATCCTCCTCCTCCTCCTCCATAATTGCCCAAACAGGAGAAAACATCATCACCGCTGGGCTGTTTTATTGTCTCCCAAAGTACAAGAAGCCTCTGGTCAGGGAGGCCCAGCCCTCCTCCTCCAGGGATTATTATTCCGCTATGTGCAGCTGAGTAATTTCCTTCTCTGGAATAGCCTGCTCCAGATCCAACCTGACCAGACCCTAAAGCCCTAGACTGGCCCCATGGGGTCAGCTCCTGAATGGTAGGTAGGCAAGTCAGCACTTTGAACAGCTGACCCTCCCCATGAGGCCAGGGGAGATGACCTGGCAGCCCCCAGAGGTTGTTGGGGTGCCATCCCCAGCTAGCCAACCAGTGGTCAGTTCTCCTGTTTTGGAATGCCAAGGGCTGCAATCCAGCAAGAGCCCACCGTGATTTGGACCCAGGGCCCCCTGTCCTCCCTCAACAGACCAAGCAGCTTTCGGGGAATGTCCTTTGACTCCCTTTTGCATGCTCAGCCCCCCTTCCCTCCTGTCAGCTGTTCCACTTGGTCTCCATCTTGATGCAGCCCAGCTGGACCTGCCCCCCCTCCGTCCGTCTGTCCATCCGCCTGTCTGTCCGTCCAAAGCAAAGCAAAAGCAGCTTATTTATATACCGCTTCATATCACGCTATGGGATGTCTAAGCGGTTTACAATTGTGAGCTGATTGCCCCCCAACAGTTGGGTACTCATTTTAGCGACCTCGGAAGGATGCAGGCCTGAGTCGAGCCTCAGCCCTGGCTGGTATTGAACTCGCAACCTTGTGGTTTATGAGTGAGTGGCTGCAGTACAGGCATTTAACCACTGCGCCACCCAGGACTCTGGGTTTTCTGAAAAGGGCCTGAAATAGGACGCAAAACAGGGTCAGGGCTGGTCAGTACACAGAAGAAGAGAGACCACCAGGAAATACCAGGCGATGATGGAGGCTGCATTCCGAGGAAGGCAGGAGTGGCAAACCTCCTCTGAAGAAAAAAAAGAAAGAATACCTTGACTTGACTTGGAACTAGTATGGTTTGCATTTTGGACTGGGATTCCAGGAACCCAGGATTCGAATCCTTGCTCAGCCTCAGAAGCCCACTGGGTGCCTTTGAGGCAAGTCACTTTCTCTCAGCCTTAAAGGGAGGCAATGGCAAACCTCCTCTGAAGATATGCAGGGGTAGCTGTGTTGGCCATTTAGCAAATTCAAACAAAAATCCACCAAACAGTGAAACCTTTATTGGCCAACCGAAATTCACAATATACTTGTTGTAAGCTTTAGTTAAGTCTTTGCAAATCTCCCAATAGCCACAGGGCCAGAAGGAGGAAGGGCCAGCATGCAAAAGATGTCCTCCCTCTCCACCATAAACCATCTTAACTAAAGATTGGAACAATAGCATCCAAATGCAGGCATCCGACTAACATCTGCAATTGCTTTTCCTCCTGTTAGGTTTGTAACATCTTGCCTGATGAAGAAGAAGAAGCCCATGGAGCTTCGAAAGCTTGCAACAAGGATATTGTGCATTTTGGTTGGCCAATAAAGGTATCATTGTTTGATTGATTTTATTTTTTGGCATATATATATATATATATATATATTGTTAACTATCTTCTTATTGATCTGGACCCATGGCAGTGACCCTCTGGATGAGAGATCTCCAGGCCCCCTCGACTGTCCTCTCCTGCTCTGTCCAGCTCCTGCAAACTCTTATTCGAGGTCTCTTTAATAAAGTCCATCCATCTATTAGCATGTGGCCTTCCTCTCTTCCTACTTCCCTCCACACTTCCTAACATTATTGTCTTTTCTAAAGAATCCTCTCTTCTCATGATGTGTCTAAGTCTTGTCATCTTGGCTTCTAGGGATCTCTCTGGCTTGATCTGCTCTAGGACCCACTTCTTTGTCCTTTTGGGTCTCCATGGGATCCTCAGCATCTTCTCCAGACCCACATTATTCTCTCAAATGCATTGAATTTCTTCCTATCCTCTTTCTTGACTGTCCAGCTCTCACATCCATCCATGGGAATAATAGGGAATGCAATGGCTTCTTGTAGGATTCTGACTTTTGTGCTGAGTTGTATGTCTTTGTATTTTAGGATCTTTTCTAGTTCTTTCATAGCCTCCCTCCCCATTCTTAGCCTTCTTCTGATTTCCTGGCTGCAGTCCCCATTTCTATCCAATGTTTGATCTCAGGTATAGGAATTCTTTTACTATTTCTATTTCCTCATTGTCAAGTTTGAACTGTCCTTGTTAGTCATTATTTTTGTTTTCTTTATGTTCAGCATTAAGCCTGCCTTTGCACTTTCTTCTTGGATCTTCCTTCGTAGGTGTTTTAAGCCTACGATGCTTTCTGCTAGTATTATGGTGTCATCTGCATATCTTCGATTGTTGATATTCCTTCCTCCTATTTTCATTCCTCCTTCTTCTGTGTTCAAGCCTGCTTTTCTTATAATATGTTCTGCATATAAGTTGGACAGATTGGGTGAAAGGATGCAGCCTTTTTTGACCCCTTTGCCAATCGGGAACCATTCTGTTTCTCCGTCTTCTGTCCTGAGAGTAGCCTCTTGTCCTGATATATTTTACATTTGATATATCTCAGATTGCTGACATTTCTTCCTCCTATTTTCCCTCCTCCTTCTTCCATGTCCAAGCCTGCTTTCCTTACAATATATTCTGCATATAAGCTGAATAGTGGTGGTCTATTGCCGCTGAAGAAATCTTGCCAAGAAAGCCACCAGAGAGGGTTGCCAAAAGTCATACTCAGCTTGGAGGCATATAATAATAAGAGCTAGCTAGGAAAATGCATGTTTTGCTTTCTTGTAAAAGCTGCCTTCTCTTTCTCAGCCTTTAGTTTCGGCAATTCTCCACAGTTTGGGTTTGTGCTTTTTTTAGCAGCAACTTTCTGTTTCTGAACTTTCCAGTGAACCTCTGTAATTCCATGTAGTTCTTCAGCCTCCATGGCTCTCACTCTTTCTGTTTTGCTCCCTTTGCCATTGCTTAGGGTTTCGTGGCTTTTAAATCCAAAGGACAAAGAACAAACATACATGCAACCTAGACAATGAAGAAATCGAAATCCTTAAAGAGTTTCTGTACCTAGGATCAAACATTGATCAGAATGGTGACTGCACTCAAGAAATAAGAAAACTAGGAATGGGAAGCTGGATAAAGAGTAAAGCATATAACTGAGCATTAAAATCCATGGGATCCTCAGCACTCTTCTCCAGAAACACATTCTCTCAAAGGCATTGGATTTCCTTCCTATCCTCTTTCCTAAATGCCCAGCTCTCACATCCTTACATGGGAATAGGGAATAGGATGGCTTGCATGATTCTAACTTTTGTGCTGAGTTGTACATCTTTGCGTTTTAGGATCTTTTCTAGTTCTTTCATAGCCGCCCTCCCCATTCTTAGTCTTCTTCTGATTTCCTGACTGCAGTCCCCATTTCGATCAATCTTTGATCCCAGGTATGGGAATTCTTTTACTATCTCTATTTCTTCATTGTCTAGGTTGAACTTGTGAAGGTCCTCAGTGGTAATTATTTTTGTTTTCTTTATGTTCAGCCTTAAGCCTGCCTTTGCACTTTCTTCTTGGATCTTTCCTAGTGAGTGTTCCAGGTCTGTGAGGTTTTCTGCTAGTATTATGGCATCATCTGAGCCTCATTACACATTAAAATACAAACTGGTGTAGATGGGTCCTGGAATTTTCAGGAAGGATTTGCTCTCCTGAACAAAGGAATGGGAACATCAGACTTCCCTAAAATCCAAATAGTCAGGGTACCACTTTTAGTTCTTCTTCTTGGGATTAGAATCACAAAACTACAGGGGACCCCAAGGGCCATCTAGCGGCTGTGCAAGAAGCCCACAGCTAAAGCCTCCTTGAAATTTGGCAAAGGAGAGTTCACCGCTACCACCTTTTTAAAAGCTCTGATCACCAGGAAGGGGCTCCTAAGGCGTAGTCAGAATCTCTTTTATAGTTTGACTCACCACCATTTCCATTTCTGCCCTCTGGAGCATCTCAGGCCAAGCCTCCTTTGTCTTCCATGTCCATTGTTGTTCTTTTTTGGCAGGGGGGAGGGAGCAACAAACTAGGATCTGGGGTTCAGACACAATGTGAACCAGTCCCAGGCTGGCCCATTTACCTGCAGAGGTGAGCAGAAAGGACAATGTGGGCACAAACAAGCTGCAGGCCCAACACACAGCTCGCTCCTCTTCTTTTACATCCCATTTTTCTTCTTTTCATGGAATGCATGGCAGGTAATCTGGGTTTCCCAGGTGGTTTCCCAAGTGGAAATGATGGGGTGAGCTCCTGTCACTAGTCCCAGGTTCTGCCAACCTAGCAGTCCGAAAGCATGCAAATGCAAGTGGATAAATAGGTACCACTTTGGTGGGAAGGTAAACAGCGTTCTGTGCAGCCATGCTGGCAATCACAGGATCACAGAGTAGTCTCTGACAACGCTGGCTCTTTGGCTTAGTAACAGAGATGAGCACCGCTGCCTATGGTTGGACACGACTTGACAACCTTGTCAGCGGGGAATACCTTTACCTTTACTTTTCCCAAGTGGGCATAAATCTGCCTCTGTTCAGCAAGGATATTCCATCATGACCATCCCCTTGGAACCCACACTGGAAACAGTGTGCGAATTCCAACATCCATCTATTATGCAGCTATTGAAGCATCTGAAATGGACAACAGAAATCTCAAAGTGTTGTGTCCCTAGACATCTCTGACAGATAACATCAATTCTTCTTTCAACACACTTTCCCAGAACAAAATGTACGCTGTTTTTCTCAAACGTTCACAAGAAATGACATGACACAGGAAAAGAAAGATCTTTGCACTCTACTGGAGCACAGTGACTGTGTCTCCATTTGCTTTTCTTTAGGAATTCCCGCCCCCCGTCCCCCAATTAAAGCCCAGTTAGTCTAAAGCTGGATGGAATTCAGTTGCTCTACTGCACCTCTCCTTACACTGATCATGAAACGAAAAGCATCGGAGGCTTCTCCGCCTTGTTAGCCTGACTCAGGTGCCAAAGGGATCCAGGCCCCGGTATTTGTGCCTCGGCGTTTGCCAAGAGCGTGTCGGATAAACAGCATCTCCCTTTTGAGAGTGGCAGCAGGTGGCTCTCCATTGCAGAAGAGCAGGCGTTTACTTGGTATTTCACAGGATTAATTGAAATGCCAGACCCACTTTCTCCTGCTGTGAGAAACTGCTGCAGGTTCCATGTTGGCAACGATTAGGAAAGGTTACCATGTTCTTATCTTAGAAAGATGAAGTGTCCTTGGCCTGACAAGAAAGGAGAGGAAGAAATGTTTTCCTTACAATACTGGCATGATAAGGCAGCTCTTATATTTTGCCAATTCCAAGCCCTCCAGGTACCAATTAAGAGTTAAAACGTGTCAGACCAGAGTTAAAGTGCTTGCACAGTGTCTGTATATGATGGCACTTGTGAACGAAATCAATCCTAAAAACTGTCTGGGCTCAGGGCCAGCCAGCTCAGAACAAGGCAAAAACTCAAGCCTAGGTAGGAATGCAGCCAAGAGGTGCTTCCAGGCCAGCTGACTTAAGAGTGACTTGCATCTCAAGAGGAGCAAAAACCTCTACCTGGGAACACAGGTAAGATGAGGAAGTGGCCACCTCAGCCACATTGTCAACGCAGGCCTCAGTTATGTGCCACGGAGGATGGAGGTCTCACAGCATGGACCTTGAATTCAGCCTCTTGCCTGTGAAGCTTCTTACTTTCTTTTTTAAAACATTTTTATTTCAAAAAAGCTTATCTGTACAAATATAAACCAAATTAGAAAAAAACTTCATTTTACACCATTTTTCTTTTGCCGTTATCTGTACATATTTTCCATTCCTTTATCTACCATGAATCTATCTTATGCTTATATTCATGGTACAATTGTTGTACAACGGAACTGTGTCAGAATTGTGAAATTGAAGGCTTTAACGGCCAGCATCCATAGTTTTTTGTGGGTTTTTCTGTCTGTGAGGCCATGTTCTAGAAGAAGTATTCCTGATATTTCGCCTGCATCTGTGGCTGGCATCTTCAGAGAATGGTGGCATGGAGGTGTGTGGGGTATATATATACTGTGAGACTCTTGGTATACCCCACACACCTCCATGCCACCATTCTCTGAAGATGCCAGTCACAGATAATAATAATAATAATAATAATAATAATAATTTATTTGTACCCCGCCTTTAGCCGAGGCTGTCAAGGCGGCTTACAAATTAAAAAATACACCCATACAATCAATGACAAAATAACCCCCCTTAAAAATGTATTAAATCGTTATACAGAATAAAATCACAATTACAGTAAACCAATAAACAACTAACATAGACAGACAGCAGCAACTGTAAACATCTCGGAAGATGCAGGCGAAACATCAGAAATATTCTTCTAGAACACGGTCTCATAGCCTGAAAAACCCACAAAAACCTATGTGTCAGAATTATCTGGACTTATACTTTCTATATAATAAATGATCTAAATCATATTTCTCTGAATCATTACTGAAAGCTGAACATAACCAATATTTTATTACTGCAAATTAATCATAGATTTCTATTTCAGATGAGCAAATGTGAGTCACAGGAATAGAAAGCCCTTTGTCCAGTTGGAAAGGGAGACAGTCTTGTGTGCCCTGTTCGGCTAAAAGTTGGCAAGGACTGTAGAAACTGGTAAAATTGTATAGAGATGCTGAACTGGAGCAAAGGGGTGTGAATATGCTACAAAGCTGAACTGTTTGAAAAGGATCCGAACTGCCTGGGGTAAGAAGCGAGGTGCCTTAGATGTACCACAATGTACTGGAAATGCCACCAAGTACAACAACACACGTCAGTGCCTGCGTGAGAAAGCCTCAGCAGGTGAACTATGAATCACAGTGCATCAAGACAGTGTAAGTTGATGGTCTTCACCATGGCAACACATTACAAATACCAGTTGTCTTACAAGTACAAGAAATATTCATTTCAAAAGACAATATGCATAATAGCCCTGTGAAATGAAATTTGCTTATTAATATGCTGCCTTCCTCCCAAATTGGACCCAGGGCAGCTCGCAAAGGATGCTTAAAAACAACTGTCTCTATGTCTGTAAGAAGCAGTGTGTCTAGACTATGCCGTGTTTATGATGAGAGAATGCATAATACAATCTGGGAAGACACCACAAAGGCCATCCAGTCCAACCCATTCTGGCATGCAGGAAGATACAACCCATGCCCTCCCTGTGACAGATGGCCATCCAATCTCTGTTTAAAACAGCCTTCAAAGAAGGAGACTCCACCACCTTCTAAGGCAGTAGTGTCTTTCAGATCTTACTCTCAGGGAATTCTTCCTAATGTTTAGGTGGAATCTCTTTTCCTGTAGTTTGCATCCATTGCTCCGTGTCTTGGTCTCTTCAGCAGCAGAAAACAAGCTTGCTCCATCTTCAATATGACATCCCTTCAAATATTTAAGCATGGCCATCATGTTAGCCCCTTAACCTTCTCTAAACTGGCTAAACACACTCAGCTCCCTAAGCCACTCCTAATAAGTGGTTTCCAGACCTGGACTGGAGTCTGATAAGACAAGCTTCCACAAGGAATGTCAACTTGCACATGTTAAATGTTATGTTTAATAAATATATAAAAGAGTATAAAGCTGCATGTTTGTTCTCAGATTCAGGCAGCACTTAAGACAAGTTGAACATAAGTCAACAGTGTGATACAGTAGTTAAAAAAGCCAATGCGATTCTAGGCTGCATCTAGATCAAGGGAAGTAATAGTGCTGCTCTATCCTGCTTTGGTCAAGCATCACCTGGGATAATCCTGTGTCCAGTTCTGGGCACAATTCAAAAAGGACATTGAAAAGCTGGAACTATGTCCAGAGGAGGGCAACCAAAATGGTGAAGGGTTTGGAAACCACCAAACCCTATGAGGGGAGACTTAGGGAGCTGGGTGTTTAGCCAGGAGAAGAGAAGGTTAAGAGGTGGCATGAGAGCCCTGTTTAAATATTTGAAGGGGTGTTACATTGAGGATGGAGCAAGCTTGTTTTCTGCTGCTCCAGAGACTAAGGCACACAGCAATGGATTCAAACTTCAGGAAAGGAGATTCCACTTCAACATTAGGAGGAACTTCCTGAGTAAGAGCTGTTCAATATTGGAAGACAATCCCTCAGGGTGTTTTTGAGTCTCCTTCTTTGGAGGTTTTTAAGCAAAAGCTGGATGGCCATCTGTCGGGGATGCTTTGATTGTGTGTTCCTGCATGGCAGAAGGGAGGTTGGAGTGGTTGGTCCTTGTGGGTTCTCCCAACTCTAGGATACTGTGATTTATTTTATTAGTAACATTTGTGAATATTAATCCACTTCTTCAGACACATGGAGTCATTGGGATTATGAATTATTCTTCTCCTCCCATTTAATTTCTTCAAAATCCAAAACGTATCAGAATCAGGGAATACTGACATTCATCTGATGATTGGACTGTTGCTCTACGATCTTGGGAGCTCAGATGACCAAAATGGTAAAAGTGTATGCAATCCTAGCTAGATATGGATTGACAAGCGGAAGCAAGGAACTCTGTCTCTCAGCAAAGAAGCAGATGGGTGGGGTAACCATGCCTTGTTCACTAGAGTAGCAAGACTTTAGTAATAGGAATATTGTTATCAGTTGTTTATTTGTTAAAATGGTTGTACATATCTACATACACATAGTATAAAGCTAAAACTTTCTTTAAATTTCTTTTATTTTTGTTGTAGTTAATGTCCCAATTGTCTTTTTGGGAAGTTGTGGTTGAACAACCAGATTGCTACTGAGACAAACAAAAGGAAACAACAGCAAATTAGCCAAACGTTTTCTCCACTGAGGAGAAGGAGCGAGAGGGGCTCCTAGGGAGTCAGAGGCGGATGGTTGACAAAGAGGCCCAGAGCAACAGGACAATCCAGCAGCCTCCCCTCACTGCCCACATAGTCTCTCTGGTGGACAGAGAGGCCTCGGCCACCTGGCAAATAAAAAAAGATTGCTCTGGCCATCTTGGGAACAAGGGCAGCCATCTTCTTCTGAACTGGCCAAGAACAGGTGGATGGCTTTTTCTTTCTCCAAAAGAACAGTAGTATAATTCTATTTTACCATAAAAGCCTACAATTCAAAAATGAGGGAAACTATTTGGATTTTGAAGGGAGAGAAGAGAAATATTTACAACACTGGTCTCAAAAGGCCCCTCAAAATCAGTCCACAGCAAATCAGTTTGAAAAATCCCTCATTCTTGACTGTGGAACATTTAGTCTGGGTTCTCCCAATAGCTTAAAGCAGAACAGTATTCAGGGCACCCAGCCCTAATTATAAAAACTATGGAAACCTGAAGCTCTGATCTCCGATGTAACAATTCCTATGGGAGAAAAGAGCACTGCTGTCCTCGTGGCGCAGGGGAGAGTGGCGGGGATGCTACTGCACAGCCCCATCTGACTCCAAGACATCCACAATGTGGGCGGCCGGCGGGCGCTTCCTGGCATCCTCCATGGTGCAGAGCGCGAAGAGCTCGATGGCCTTCTGGTAGGAGGGGCCCAGCGCCTCCATGTTGAGGGGGGGCCGAGTCCCAAGCGCTGCGTAATAGGCGTCCTCATCAAAGTCATCTTCGTCAAAAGATGCATCTAGAAAAGACATCACAGGAAGTGTGTGTGCATAAGAGAGGAGGCGCAAGAAAATATGTTGCTCAGCATGTGCACTTTGGGGGCCATTTAAGTTCCACAATGCATCCCCAAGGCAGTTAGGAATGAACAAGAGAGAAGAGTCGTAGGCTTTCATGGCCGGCATCCATAGTTTTTTGTGGGTTTTTCGGGCTGTGTGGCCATGTTCAAGAAGAGTTTCTTTCTTTCTGTCAAGGAACATGAGAGACACTGCAGACTGGGCCAGCCAGAAAAATCAGTAGTAGCAGAACACATTATAAACCATCCTGGGCATAAAATGCTGTTTGAAAACACTGAAATTTTGGACCATGCCAACAACTACCAGGTCAGAATGCACAGGGAAGCCATCGAAATCCACAAACACTTGGACAACTTCAACAGGAAAGAAGAGACCTTGAAAGTAAACAAAGTCTGGCTACCAGTCCTGCAAATTAAGAAAATCAGCACTCAGCAAATGCAAATGGGAAACCAACCAGGGTCAGGGGCTTTCCCAGCAGACAATAGGAGACAATATCCTTGTTTGCATATCCTCCCACCCTGAAGCCATGCCATTAACAACAGAACAAAATCTATTCAACACAGAACAATACACAGATTACATGGGAATCACCCCTCCCTACCCAGGGTCTCACAGGATATACAGACCCACTCTCTTCCATTCCAGTATTCTCTGAAGATGCCAGCCAGATGCTGGCAAAACGTCAGAAAGAAAGAAAGAAACTCTTCTAGAACATGGCCACACAGCCCGAAAAACCCACAAAAAACTAAAGAGAGAAGAGATTTGGGTGCCGGGGGGGGGGGGGGGGGGGAGGAAGAGGATATTCTCTAGGGCACTTTTCCATTTCAGGTTATTGTTTCACTATGAATAACGTCTCTTTCAATTTCAACTGAGCAGAAAGTTTATTGCAAAAAAACTGCAGTGAGATGATGGGCTTCTGCTCAATATTTGACTTTCCAACACTCTTTCCCCCACCCACCCTCCACTCCCAGGTCAAGGATTTTTGGTTTTTTAGAAAGCGGCACTACCTGCCCTGGCTCAGCTGGGCCAAGAGGACTCAGCCCCAGACGCACCTTCATCCAACTCGTCATCATCTCCCGGCAGGTTAAGATGGGGCACAGAGAGGGTCATCATCTCCCACAGAGTCAGCCCCAAAGCAAAGATGTCTGCCTTGTCTGTGATGACCCCACCTTCCTCCAGAGCTTCCTTGGGTTTCCAGGGCTCAGTGCCAATGTAAACTGCTTCTGGGTCACTTACTGTGGAAAGAGAGCAGCCAAGTCAAATCCCAAGAGTAGCCTTAGAACCTGGTGAACATCTCTCAGGAGGAAAAGCTGGCTGGTCAAGATGGCCGCAGAGACAGAGGGACAAAAGGCAGAGAGGAAGCCAGGAGAGGCAGTCACTGGAGCTGGGTGGGAAACCCAAATGGCCTCTCCAGCATTCTGGGAATCGGACTTCCTTCCACATTCACTCCTCTCCTCTCTGAAAAGCCTTCACAAACTAGCCAGATTTGAAGGTGTGCTGGAAGCTTTCTAATTTTCTAAACTTTCTAATTGGTGTGGGAAGGAAGGAAGCACTTCAGTCCCCTGCACAATTCTTGCATCCTTTATGTAGTTGAGTACACGACTGTTTTACTTGCATGTAGATGCAATAGCAGTGATTTTTAAAAAAGCCTGAGAATCACAGGCTACACACAGCCTCATATATAGCAAAAATCATGACTATGGTTGGGAGAGTTGTTCACAGCCTCATCCCAGGACTCCTCTGCTTCCCTACTAGTGAAGAAAGAAGCTGGGAACAGTGAGACACGCCAGTTAAGAGAAAAAAACCCTCATCTGTCTTTCCCTGTAAAGTACTGTGAAGGAGCCTGGAGGGAGAGAAAGGGAAAGGCAAATGGGGAATGCATCCCAGCCCTAGCCCACCTGCCTCCTCCTTACGCAGAATCTTGTTTTCCATTCCTGCCTTGGAAGGACAGCACAGTTTTAAGCCCAACATTCACATTCCTGCTTTACAAGCTGAACAAGCTATCTAAGAAGGCCCACACACAGTGGGCTTTCCAGCAGTGCAGGACCTTTTTCCAGACTTCCTTGCAATCTCTCTTGACTGTTAGGCTTTTTCTTTGGGAAGGCTATGCACCAAGTTGCTTAAACATGCTAGCAAAGCAGGACTGCTTTCTCTGTCTGAATCGTCTACTACTGCTTGGTGAGAAAGAGACCCTAGGAGGACTCCAGCTCAGGCAGCATTGCTACTGCCTTCACTGAGTCAAAATGATGACACAGGTTCAACCTACCCATCATATTTTCATCTAGAGGCAGTGAAACACCCACATCACAGATCTTTATTGACTCAAAGTCGCCCTTAATGACAACATTGGAAGATTTGATGTCACCATGAAGCAATTTCTTTTCATTGTGAAGATACTGAAAAGATAGATAAAAGGGGTCAGTTGAGGATCTACCTGTTTCCAAAGGAATCTAGACAGAGGGATCTGAAAAAGTGTGAGTCTAGTTGCAGCCTCTTGAGGACTCATCCAGAATGTCAGGTGCTGTTAAAGTGCAGAATTAGCAGACTCAAGAGCCACTTCCCTTTAGGAACCTGCTGTATACAGTGCATCCATCTTCAGATCATCCACCTTTGAAGAGGTCACCTCTAAGGAGTGCTGATGGCTGGCATAAGCACCAGAGTTTCATATCCTGAGTTCTACAGCCTTGGAAGGGTAGGAACAGATGGAGATGGTCCAGCCAGTAATGCCAGGGGGAGAAAGCTAATTTCTTTCAACAGCCTCTTCTGCTACCACCCTATTCTGTTTTCCAAGACCTGCCATAGCATCTGTCCTGTCCATTTCAATGTGTGCTGTAAACTTCTCAAAACAGGGACCACATCACCACCAGGCTTGGGCACAGGCTCCCCCATTTGTTTGTTTCCTCCTTGGATGACCATAGATCTGTGTCCCCTTCTCCCCATGCCTTTCCTGAGGCCTTCTGGGAACAGCTCCCCTCAACCTACCACCCCTTTCCCAAAATACTAGGCCAGAGGAGTGGAAAGTGCAGCCCACGGTCTGTAGGGAGCCCCAATCTCTTTTATGTAGCTCCCAAAGGCACCCACAAAGCTCCCAGACTTAGGAGCAAAATGTTGTCCTGCCCCAAGCACGCAATCTGCTGCTATATGGTGAGGTGGTTAGTTTCCCCTCCACAACCCCCTTAAAAGCAAAACCAGAAACAATGTCCCGGATGTGGCCAAGCAGGGAAGGGCATGGGGGCAACAAATGTTTCCTCACTACTTCCTAGTAATTGCCACTATTAGTAGGTGAGCCCATCTGTCTCTTTCCCAGTCAGCCTCTCCTCCTAAGAGCCATGCTTGGGGTACGCACCCCACACACAGAGACCAGGATGAACTCCCACCCTTTTGTCCATGGGATCAGAACAAACCCCAGAGGAAGGAGGGAGAACCTTTTCAACCCAGGCCCTGTCCTTCCCACCTTCTCCTTTGTAGGGCGGTGATAATTTGCACTCAGGTGTCACATGCAGCCTACCTTCAACCCCCTTGCCATGTGCAAGGCAACTCTGAGGATGGTTGCAGCAGGGAAGGGGCCCTGGTGGCTGGCCTGCCTTTCTTCAATGAGGTCATTGAGAGACTTTTCTCCCCCATATTCCATGGCAAGGCACATGCTTCCATCTTTTGCTTCAGTGAAGGCACGATAACCTGCAAAATGTCATACACACCGCATAATTGTTTAGAAGCCATGGCAACTACCCAGACAACTCAACATTCCCACTTCAGGAGTAATTCAAGACTTCTGTGAAGAGGAAGAAGACAAGATATGAGCCTTAATGTGCGAAATATTTGTTTCCAGCCCTGTAGATCTACAATTCTTTATCCATGGATGCAACCATCAACAGTTTGAAAATATTAAAAAAATATAAATTCCAAAAAGCAAATCTTGATTTTGCTATTTTATATAAGGCACACTATTTTACTATGCCATTGTATTTAATAGGACTTAAACATCCTCGGATTTTGATTATCTACGGGGGCCTTTTTTTTAAAAAACCTTGGCACCAAATCCGGTCGGATACCAAGGGCCCGCTTTACTTGACGTACCTTCAAATTGCCTCTTTGCAACCCCATGAATTTCATAAGGTTTTTCTTAGCAAGAAATACTGAAAGGTGGTGTGCCATTGCCTTCCTCTGAAATGTAGCCTACATGATTCCTTGCTGGTCCCACATCCAAGTACTCACCAGACCTGACCCAGCTTAGTTTAAGATTGAACATGGAAACTACAGCTCTCAGTGTACAAACCTTTATCTGGCACCAAAAATTTAACCCTTATGGCCCTGGGGAGGCCCAAATGGGTCACAATCCATCTTAGCTCATATAGCGGGGAAGCTTTTTAAAGAGCCACAAAACTCTTTGTTCTTTCATTAGATGTCTGTACAGCTGCATTCTCTACAGATAGGGATGCAGTGGCTTAGTAGGTAAGATGCCAATTCTGGTGATCGGAAGATCAGAAGGTTGGCAGTTCGAGGCCCAGATGCTGCATGACCCTGTCACTAGTCCCAGCTTCTGCCAACTTAGTAGTTCAAAAGCATGCAAATGCAAGTAGATAAATAGGTACCACTTTGGTGGGAAGGTAACAGCATCCGGTGCAGTCATGCTGGCCACATGACCACCAGAGTAGTCCTTGGACAACGCTAGCTCTTCAGCTTAGTAATGGAGAAGAGCACCGCTCCCTTAAGTCGGTTATGTCTAGACATTCCTGTCAAGGGACTACTTTTAGCTTTACAGTAGCTGCATTAGACAGAAGCGCCTGCTTATTTAGAGAGGGCCAAATGGAGCCCTGGGAATGTCAGCCCAGAAGAAAAACAGTTAACAGGAGTCAGAACGAAGTCTCCTTCCCCCACTTAGACTCACCCACAATGTTGGGGTGCTGAAGGTTTTTCAGAATATTGGCTTCTTCATTCAGCCTCTTTTGATATGTACTTCGCTGGCTGGAGTCACATTTGGGATTGATTTTCTTCACTGCCCAAGGAGAGCAAGAGATGCCTTTGGGAGACCTGGAAAGAAGGAGCCTCAGTTGGGAAAGGATCTCTGAACAGACTGGATGTTCTTTTTACACTCATCTATCCTGCTCTATTTTGAGATGGCAGAGGGTCAATACCTAGATTCTAAGCCTACCCTACAGGGGCTATTACTGAAACTCAGCTCCTCCAAATCATGTTGGTCAAAAAATCCTGAATTAGTTTTGACTGACATGTTTGCTGCAGCAACACTATGAAATTTACTCAAAACCGTCTTCTTGGGCCCTCTAAGCTGCAGCCACACACCACACAGAACAAGTTCAGATAGGAGACACCATAATGAAGAATCTGCATAGTAGCTGAGGCACTCCAGCAAGTGAGCCAAGCCACATGAAAAAGGTACCTGCCCCAGGAGTCAATCTCACTCAGAGTTAATACCAACATTTGTCCCAAATCTGGAAGCCAGGTAAACCCAGGGATAAAGCATCCACTCTTCCTGGAGTTTTCTGGAAGGATAAGAGGCTTAAATCCACTTTACAGCGATCTAAAACTTGTCTTTCCTGCCTTTTAAGATGCCATACCTTTTCATCAGGTAAACACTGACTCCAGTTCCATACCCAAGCTTCTGCATGAAGGGAGAGGCTGGAATGGTTATTGAGGGTGAAGGGCTACCCTGTCCTGTATGGCAAAGAGAGAAAGAGATTATATTCATGCTTCTAGTGGATAAGCTTTTGTTAACACAATGCAAGAATGATTTTTCAGGCCCATGTATATGTGGCTTAGCTCTGCCACAGATTTCCTGCATTAACCTGGAAGTTATTCCATGTAGCTACCATATATGATGATAGGATAATGCACCTGCCTTAGTAGTCGTTTGTCTTACTCCGGTTTTTCAGTCAAAACAGTGCAGGATAGTAATGGTTCTGAGTAGTTCATGACTCCAAGCCTTCCTTTGCTTTCTCACAGAGAAGCAAAACCACATAATTTTGCCATTGTGGTGTGCAAGAAAAGCTGCAACGGGGAGGAATTCCAGGAGGCTTAACTCTATGCATGGCTCTTTCGTAATCTCGATTTGAGGTTCAGGCACTAGAGGGAGTCCTGAATTTGTTGTTGTCTCAAGCAATGGAGACAAAAGAAACTGAAGTCTAAGTATATAAACCCTTCTGAGCACCCTAATTGTAGAATCCTCCAGAAAGTGTCATCTATTCATTTATTTAAAGTATTTCTGTATCACCTCCCAGTCCACTAGGGCTCCCAAGGGGATGAGCAAATCAAAAACAGTTAAAACAATACAAAGATAAAAACAATTTTGAAATGCATTAGAATACTCTATAAGCAGTCTAAAAACAATCCTAGTCCTACCCATGGCCATGCTGGAAGACACAACACAACCTTGATTAAGAAGCAGGTTTACGTCTTAGAAGGAAATGTGCATTTATTTATTTATGGCATTTATTTATGGATTCTTAACCCACATGGGCCCCTGAGGCAATGCACAAAGCACCCACATCCATAAAACAGGTAGGCCCAGCACCATCTCACCTGATTTCCTTCTCTCGGAGGGCTTGCTGGGGGTCTTAAAGGTAGCTCCTGAAGCCATAGCTGGAAATTATCTTCCAGAAAGAAAGAAAGAAAGAAAGAAAGAAAGAAAGAAAGAAAGGAACCCTTATTCTGTGGTGTCCTTTTGCAGAGGAACCCAGAATCCCCACAGGAGGGGCATCAGAGAAGGACCCGGGGAACCAAGAACCCGAAGGTGCACCCTTCAGGGTGGGTGGCCAAGCCCCTGCATGCCAGGACAGCCATTCTCCCTACAAACGCCCTCCTCAAGGACCCAAGGACTCCTGGTTTCCCCTCCAGGCCAGCTGGGGAGGTCCTCGCCTGGGGAGGAGACGAGAGACTGGGCCTTCTCGGTGGCTGCTCCCAACCTCTGGAACTCCCTTCCACTTTCCTATAAGCCCTGGAGGCGCAGTGGTTAAATTCCCATACTACAGCCACTCACTCCCAAACTGCAAGGTTGCGAGTTCAATACCAGCCAAGAGCCCAAGCTTGACTCAGCCTGGCATCCTTTAGTAGGCAGCTAAAATGAGTGCCCAGATTGTTGGGGGCAATTAGCTTCCAGTTGCAGTATAGAAATGTACTTGCCATTGATATTCCTTTCCCCGGCAACCAAAGACGTTTTTATTCAGGCAAGCCTTTTAGTATAATAATCATGACAGTGTGACTTTTAACTAGATGATTTTAATTGTTTTAAATTTTATATTGTAAAGTTTTTTAAAAAAAATATTTTGTGAGCTGCCTTTCTAGGAAAAAGGTGGCATAAAAATGAAATAAATAAATAAGGATGTAGAGAGATCTAGTACTACACTACACTACACACATTTCGACACTGTCTGACCCCATCCTCAGGGAGGCATCCTACACTCATCTATTCTCTTCACCTACAGGCTAGTTTCCAAAGCCAAACTGGCCTTGCCTCTTCATTTCCATACACATGGGCCAGTTCCCAATGTCTTTGTTTAATAAACGACCATCATTAAAACTGGACTTGCTACTTCATTTCCACAAACAAAGGATTTTGAATTGGAATTGACATTCTCACATCATACCAAGGGCATATATATATATATATATATATATATGTGTGTGTGTGTGTGTGTGTCCCTGGTTTCCACTCCACTAAACGCATCTGAGGAAGTAGATTTTGGTCTAGGAACGCTCCTACTGCCAACTTCTTTATTTCAGTTAGTCTCAAAGGTGCTACAAGATCTCTCTACATACTGATTCTACAGACTAACACAGCTATACCTTTGAATTCTAAATAAATAAGGAAAGGGAAGGAAATTGAGAGGCCCTGCTAAGGCCATGGTTAGGTCTATTAGAGCCCCAGAAGGCTCTGCTGAAGGAGAAGGAGGAGATTTTGACATTTTGGTTCCAAAATGTAAAGAGAGAAGAGACATTTCAGGGCAGGGATGATACAGAGCAGGAAGAGACCTGCAGGAATCATCCAATCCAGACCCATTCTGCCATGCAGGAAGACACAATCAAAGCCTTCCTTGTGACAGATGGCCACTCAGCCTCTGTTTAAAAACCTCCAAAGAACATGGGCCCCTCTACCCCCTTCTGACCCCCCCCCCACTTTTCCCCACCTCCCCCTGAGTACCCCCTCCTCCCATCACACTCTGGTGGGCCCCTGGGCTCTTCCTTCCCCACATCCCCCCCCCCGGGGTACAGAGGCCCCTTCTTCCCTCCTTTGAGCTGGACCGCAACCCCACCTTGTGCCCCCAAGGATGACCCCCGGGTCCCCTCCACACTCTGGGGCTCCCAGGCCCTTCTCCTTTCCTTCCTTTTTATTCAGGCAGGTCTTGGGATTTCAGTTATGAAGCCGTAACGGGTGGATGGGAGGCTGCAAAGAGTAAACATGTATTATATATATGTACACACACACACACACACAGAATCACAAAGAACATCCAGTCCAACCCCCTTCTGCCATGCAGGAACTCTCAATCAAAGCACCCCAACAGATGGCCATCCAGCCTCTGTTTAAAGGCCTCCAAGGAAGGAGACTCCACCAAAATCTCCATTGAGGGAGAAATGTGTTCCACTGTCGAACAGCCCTTACTGTCAGGAAGTTCCTCCTAATGTTGAGGTGGAATCTCTTTTCTTGCAGCTTGCATCCATCGCTTCAGGTCCTAGTCTCTGGAGCAGCAGAAAACAAGCTTGCTCCACCTTCAATGTGAGATATACACAGTTTATACATACACTTGTTCCTCCACATTTGTGGCTTTGATTTGATTATTCACGGAATTTGTTAATATGTTCTCGCTAGGAATATCTAGGTCCTCCAGCGCAACTCTATGGTCAACCAAAAGTCGCATTGAAGAACTAGAGATTCCGAGAGAACAATCCACTAGGCATCTGTAGCTCCTCCAGCGCAACTCTATGGTCAGTGTCTGGCAGATGTTGACCACAGAACTGCACTGGAGGACCTAGAGATTCCTAGAGAGGTGTGTTCTTAAAATTAAAATTGTCTTTTAACTATTGTATTTTAATTGTTGTAAGCCGCCCCGATTGCTATGCAGAGGGGCGGGTTAAAAATAAAATTTATTATTATTATTATTATTATTATTTATTAATTTATTCTCTCAGATTAAAAACATAGTGTCTTTGTCATTTGTGGCCTTCGCACATTCACAGCTGGGGTCCTGTGTCCCTAACCCCAGCGAATGTGGAGGGACGAGTGTATTCTTAATCCACTTTCTTGGAGGGTGGTGGAGTCTCCTTCTTTGAACACAGTTTTTAAGCAGAGAGAGTCCCAGGGAGGGTTGGATGGTGTCTTCCTACATGGCAGAAGAAGGGGGATGGATGGACATTTGGGGGGCCTTTCCCACCTCTAGGGATATATACATATACATATATATATATATATATACACATACACACACACACACACACACAAACACTTAAAAGCCAGCATGGTGTAGTGGTTTAGATGTTGGACAATGACTCTGGACAGTGATTCCTTGCTCAGCCATGGGAACCCACTGGGTAACCTTGGGCAAGTCACACTCTCTCAGCCTCAGGGAAAGACAATGGCAAAACTCCTCTGGAGAAATCTTGCCAAGAGAACTTCAGGATAGGTTCACTTTATGGTCGCCATAAACGAGACAACTCAAAGGCATGCAACACACCCGCTATATATATATATATATATATATATATATATATACACACACACACACACACACACACACACATAAACAGCTGTTTTGAATAGTTTTAGCTGTCTTTAAGTACGCTTTTAATGATACTGACATTTGATTTTTTTTTAAAAAAACTTTTGGCAAGCAATGTTTTAGCTGGACCTTTTTTTAAAAAAAGAATATATATTGTCTCACAGTTGTGAGATAAACAAGAATGACATGCATTGACTACCATGGACCCTGCTGTTAAGGCTCCTGTTGTTGGTGTAATTTCAGACTGGTTTAATTAAAAATAAATAAATAAATAAATAAAAACTATGGCAAGCCGCCTTGAATCCCATCTTGGGAGAAAGGCGGCCTATAAACCCAGTAAGTCCAACGAAAGAAGCTTTCTTTCTCCCTCCTCTCCCCCCAACAGCGCAGCCTGGGAAAGTTACTTTGTTCCGGACTACGGCTCCCAGCATCCCCTTCCTACCCAGCTCAAGAAGGAACTTTCCCAGGCCGCGGCCTTCCCTCGAGTACCGAAGCCTCAGCGGGAAGGAAGGAAGGAAAGTCCTCCTCCTTCTCCTCGCCGCTCCTTCCGTCTCTTCGTTCTCTCTGTCGCTCGCGCTCCTTCTTGTTTTCCCACAGCGTTTCGAATATGGGCGCGCAATGACGTCAGAGAAGGCGGCGATACTACGGCGGCCGCCGAGGCCCAAACAAGACCCGGAAGCGGAACGGAAGGAATTTTCCATCGCCCAACTGTGCCCTTTAAGGGCTTTTAGACTCCAGCTCCCAGAAGCCTCAGCCGTGTTGGCCAATGGTTTAGGTTTCTGGGAGCTGGAGTCCAAAAGCCCTTATTAAAGGGCACGGCGGCGCTGTGGGACGTACCATTCGAAAACGCGGGATGTGGGGAAGGAGACATACTGAGGGAGCCGTTGGGCGCCCCAGTCCGCCTCCAAGCCTGCTAGACGCGTGTCCGCGCTTCCCGACGAACACGAGAGAGCGTAGGCGTGGGCCGAGGGAAAAGGAGCGAAGGAGCGCTGCTTTCCCCCTCAGAGCCGCCATTTCGGGGCCTCTCTCTCTTTTCCTCACAGCGTTGGTCCCCCAGAACAAGGCTAAGATATAATATAATATAAAATATACATGTTATTTATAATATAACGTAAAATACAATATTCAACAATATTTGGGTGTATAATCCCCCCACTAAAAATAAATAAATACCTCACACACTCGAGGTGGGCCCTGAAGGGTAGGAAGGGAGCCCAGCTGAGGGAAACTCCTCCTTTGGGTTTTATATATATATATATATATATATATATATCCCCCAGCCCTTCCAGGAGTTCTGTGTTTTAGGCGATGAATCGCATCTGGCTGATGATAAGGGATCATAGCTTGAGAATTTATGTAAAGATTTATAATGTGGGAAATAAATGTACCACCGAAGTTCATCTTGGTCAGAAGCGGGGAAAGGTAATCCCATTGTTTCAGAGGTTTTTAACGGTCCAAAACACACTGCAGAAACAATAATCCAGTTTGAAACTGCTTTAACTGCCTTGGCTCAATGCTAGGGAATCCTGGGAAGTGTAGTTTTTGTGAGAAGACATGGAGCCTTTTCTCTGTCAGACTGAGAGCTCTGGTGCCACAATAAACTACAGTTCCCAGGATCCCCTAGCGCTCATCCAGGGCAGTTAAATTGGTCCCAAACTGGATTATTGTTTGTGCAGTGTGTTTGGGACCCTATTCTCCCTATAAAATATCACATCTCCTCAAATGTTTAAAAACAACTGTCACATTCTCTGTTAAGGTTGCTTTGAATTCTAATCCTGTCTTCTGGGGTATTTATTGCTGACACACACACACACACACTCAAATTTGGTGCCTTCTGCAAATTTCATGTGTGAAAGGGATCTAGGAATCCATGTGGACCACAAGTTGAACATGAGTCAACAGTGCGATGCAGCAGCTAAAAAGGCCAATGCAATTTTAGGCTGCATCAATAGAAGTACAGTATCTAGATCAAGGGAAGTCATAGTGCCACTGTATTCTGCTTTGGTCCGGCCCCACCTGGAATAATCCTGTGTCCAGTTCTGGGCAACACAATTCAAAAAGGATGTTGAGAAGCTGGAGCGTGTCCAAAGAAGAGTGACTAAAATGGTGAAGGGTCTGGAAACCATGAATCCCTATGATGAAGGACTTAGGGAACTGGGGATGTTTAGCCTGGAGAAGAGAAGGCTGAGAGGTGATATGATAGCCGTGTTTAAATATTTGAAGGGATGTCATATTGAGGGGGGAGAAAGCTTGTTTTCTGCTGCTCCAGAGACTAGGACCCGAAACAATGGATGCAAGCTGCAAGAAAAGAGGTTCCACCTCAACATTAGGAGGAACTTCCTGACAGTAAGGGCAGTTCGACAGTGGAAGACACTCCCTCAATGGAGATTTTGGTGGAGTCTCCTTCCTTGGAGGTCTTTAAGCAGAGGCTGGATGGCCATCTGTCAGGGATGCTTTGATTGGGAGTTCCTGCATGGCAGAATGGGGTTGGACTGGATGGCCCTTGTGGTCTCTTCCAACTCTATGATTCTATGATTCTATGATAAATTATTTTGTATTGTAGTTAAATGTGTTGTAGGTTTATGTCTAGATGTTTAGATCGACAGATAGATAGAATATATAGTGTAATATTTGGGAGGGTTTTTTTTGTCTGCATTTTAATAAAAGTTGTTTTTTAAAAAAAGAAAGGCTGGGATGGCGGCTTTTGGCTCTCCTTCTGCTGTGAGGCAAAGACCCTTTTATTTCAACATGTACCGTATTTTCCGGCGTATAAGACGACTTTTTTACCTGCAAAATCTGTGGCTAAAGTGGGGGGGGGGGTCGTCTTATACGCCGGATATAAGGATAATGAGGATAGAGGGGCAAAAACTCTATTTTGACTGGAAAAATGGGGGATCGTCTTATACACGGGTCTTATGTGCCGGAAAATACAGTATTTTAAATTTTTTTGCTGTTAACTGCCCTCGTGTGGATCTCGACTCATGGCCACCCTATGGATGAGACATCTCCAAGAAGACACACACACACACAAGTCCTCCCCTGCTCTGCTTAAATCCTGAAATCCATGGTGACCTCCATAATAACAGAGTCCCTCCATCTGGCCTGTGGCCTTTCTCTCTTCCTACTCCCCTCCACCTTCCCCAGCATTATTTTTTCCAACAATTCATCCCTTCTCATGATGTGTCCGAAGTACAACAGTCTAAGGGGGGGATGCAGTCGGGCCGCCCTGGGAAGCGGGGGATCGAGGCCGAGGCTGCTGGACAGCGTGACCTCGATCTTCCCTTTTGCTGGCCCGGAAAGGAGCAGCAAAATGTCGGTCCTTTCACAGCTGGCAAAAGGCCACTCTAAGAGCCGTTGTGTGGCCCATTGGCGCCCCTTCCAGCACAGCGTGTCAAAAGCCTGCGCCAGAAGGACATCCTGACGCCGCGCGCCGTGCAGAATGGCACACGGCGTCAGGACGTCTTCAGGGAGGGGTTGAGGCGGCCGGCGTGCGGCTGTTCCTCCCCATCCCTGCCTCCAGGATGGCCCAAAGGGCTTGTCTGTAGAGGCCCTAAGTCAGGGGTAGGCAACCGTTTTGAGCCAAGGGCTGGGTTGCTGTCCCTCAGACAATTGGGGGGCCGAAGCACCAAAAATAAATAAATAAATAAATAATAAAATAAAAAATATGTATGCACACTCTCTCAGCCCCAGAAAAGCCATGGCAAAACCCGTGTGGAGATTTTGCCAAGAAAACCCCACGAACAAGTGATAACAACAATAATCAATATCATCATGGCGGGGGGGGGGGGGGCGGCGGCGGCGGCAGAACCGGCCTGGGGGCGGTCCAAAGGCCTCGGGGGGCCGCATCCAGCCCCTGGGCCTTAGGTTGCCTACCCCTGCCCTAAGTCTTGTCATCTTGGCTTCTTCTAGGGATCTCTCTGGCTTGATCTGCTCTAGGACCCCTTTGTTTGTCCTTTAGGCTCTCCATGGGATCCTCAGCACTCTTCTCCAGCCCCACATTCTCTCAAATGCGTTGATTTTCCTCCTATCTTCTTTCTTAACTGTCCAGCTCTCACATCCATCCATGGGAATAATAGGGAATACAATGGTTTGTATGGTTCTAACTTTTGTGTTCAGTTGTATGTCTTTGCATTTTAGAATATTTTCTAGTTCTTTCATAGCCACCCTTCCCATTTTAAAATTACCTGGTTGCAATATTCACTTGCAGGGAGGCATAAAACAGGGATGCCCTACTCTTGTTTGCCATTGCACCTTTAGTTGACTGCAACTGATGACGTTTTGTTTCTGTTTTGTTTTCTTGTCAGATCTGGGCACTTCCTTCCCACCCTTGATGAAAATAGTGAATATATTTGATATGTTTACAGGTATGAATTTCCAAAAATTAAAGCTGCTCTGCCCAAATACATGAATTTGCAAAAGAAATGGGCGGATATTTCTGATTTTCTTTACTTATCTTGGGCTGCAGCTCACAAAAGACATTTTTCAATTAATCCCCCACAGCTATAAATCAATTAAAAAGGTAAAGGTATTCCCCATGGACAAGGTTGTCAAATCGTGTGCAGCCGTAGGGGCTGGTGCTCATCTCCATTACTAAGCTGAAGAACTGACTAACAACTGGATAAAAATAAAAACAGAAGCTTGGGGAAAAAAGTCATGTTGTTTTTGCTAGGATGGATTGCTCTCATTAAGACGTTTCTGGTCCCAAAGTTACTCTTTTTATTTCAAGCTCCACAGCTAAGTCGCCCTCTTTTTTAAAATTTGGCAGTGAACTATTACTTTTATTATCAGCAATCAGAAACCCAGATTATCAAAACATTAGATTTGTTCCATCACATAGTGGGGAATTGGCTATATCAAATGAAAAAATTTGCTTTGCACCTTTTCAGCTAAACCACTGTATCCAATTAATTCAAGAAGATAATTATAATGACTGGATTAATATGGAGACTGAAAGGGAAACATGCCTGGAAATGAATTTAATATTCTCTCAAATTACTTCAAAACTAGTCAATGAAATTAAAAATCCCTTTCTTCATACTTCCCTCTTAATCTGAAAAAAAAAAATGGAAGCATTTAACAATCCCCTGATCCCTCCCCCATTCAATCATTCTTACTTCATCCCAAATTTACTAGTTGTGATAATTTTTTTTCAATTGAAATCATGGGAGAACAGAGGGTTTTACAGAGAACCTTTTCTCTAAAAACAAACCTAAAACTAAGGATGAATTACCTGTATCTTTAGCACCTTTCTAAACTACCTGGCCCCAGATCCAACTAATTACTTCTTTTCTAACAGATCTGGTTCAGGATGAGGGAACCCCACATTCCCTAACAGTTTTTAAGCATTTTTGCTCCATAACTAACCAAAGGTATTTCAGGGAAGATTTACAGTTGGCTAATAGAGGAGTCTTAGGGCACTATAAGAAGGGATGGAAGCTGGAACTGAACATATCAGTCCCAGATCCTGATTGGCAAGAGGTCTGGAGTTCCCCTGCTTTCAGGTCAAGGTCTCCTTAAAGCTGGTTCACAAAAGGTACCTCATCCCCAAAACAGATAGCAAGAATTTCACAAAAATAATGTTGGAGAGGCAGTAGCGACAGAGGAACCGATGTGTCAGATCCTCCCCATTCCCTTCAGTTCAGTAAACCAGTCTTCTGTGAGATAACAGCTAAAGTTTATTTCAGCATCCAAAAGAAGTTCACAGCTTGGCCTATGCAGACAGAACTACCATAGACCCCTATAAGTACATAAAAAGCAAAACACCTTTCCAGGGATTTGCAGGTTTCCCTCCTCCACATTTGCCCATTCCCCAAAACATTTGCACATTCAGTCCTGCGCTCCAGTTTCAGACCCCTGCCATTCCTTCCCATGAGACTGACCTTGGCTATAGCTAGTGCCATACATTGCTTATTATCCAGCCAAGCATTCTTTCCCCTCCCTGCCATGTACAAACACAACATGTCCCATCATATGCTACAACATAACCCCTCATACATTATCTAAATGCTGCTATAGTGTTACTTAAACATAGTTATAATAAAAACAACAAAAACCAAATACTGAAACCAGTAGCATAACAGAACAAAGGAAGTAAGCAATAACATTTTATGGCAGGAACTGCCGAGAATCCTGACACATGTAGTTTCCTTGCTCTAAGATTAATTCCTTTTGGTTGACAGTAATTTCTACAATTTCAGATGTCAAATACCAATAGATTGCTCCCTGTCCTGGACTCATATTATTATCTGGTACAAACAGAGATATGAAATAAAAAGGGCTGACTTGCTTCTTTCTTGCTCTTACTAGGGGGTTGTCCATACAGGCCAAAAGGACTGTGTTCTCCCTGGCTTCATGTCCAGGTCAGACGACACAGGCCAAAAATCCATTGCCAGTATTGGGCCCGATCCTGCCAGACCGGACACGGATCTCATGGATCCAGCCCAATCCCAGGGTAAACAGCCTTTACTCTAGGTCAAGCACAGGATCAGCCCCTGCTATCTCGGCCCATCTGCTCAGTGCCTAGGTTAGGAATCGCTAAGAATGGGAAGACAGGTGAATTAGCAACAGCATTTACATTTCTGCATTGGGGCCCTGCAGGAATCGAACCCACAACCTTGTGGCTGCAGTATAGTCATTTAACCACTGCGCCACCAGGGCTCCATTACACATTGATATCTGATGGCATAGAATCTGGGATGTTAATGCAAAAACGGTCAGATAGAACACATAATATACAAACCTTTCGCAGAGAAAGAGTTTTCCTTTATAAAGTACATTGACAACTCTCAGGCCTTGAGTCCACTGGCCCAACACTTGGGTCTCTGGAAGAATGCTATGCATCAGGCCTCATACCAACCCTCAGTGCCATTGTAATTCATTGCTGCTGCTTTCATTTTTATATTCTCTTCCATCAGCATCCTTTTTTGTTTTACCTCTGTTTGTTACATGATTGCGTCTGATTTGTTGAATTGTTACCTGTTAAATTTGAATCTTTCCACCTTTCAACATGAAACCAATAATTTAAAAAAAAAAACAGTCTTACACAAAATTACATAAAAGAAACTTCTCTTCCTTTACTAGGAATATCTAATATTTTTAATCAACTTTTAGATTTTCCCTTTCTCAACTTACAATTTGTTCTCTAATACTATTAATCTGTATCATATTTTGTACTATACTTCTTATCAGTTTTAACATTCCGCAACTTATCATCATTTTTGATATGGACACACATTTCTAAAGACCAAAACTGTAATTATTTGTCATCAGCTTCGATATATTCTATACATTACTTATTTTCTAACCCATTTAAAGTGTTCATATAAATTATCAACAGTTCAATACAATTTAATCTTTCAGAGCAATCGCACTGTTTTCACCCCATAAATCCTTAAAATAATTTGTTACTGGTGCCCAATCTCTTTCATATTTATTCTTTGTATATCCTTTGTGGTATTTGTTAGTATTAGATGTATGTATGTATGTATGTATGTATGTATAGATAATTAGAATATCCTATGTCTATATATGAATTTTAATATGTGTGTGTGGAGGGAGGAAGAACAGTCTTACATTACTCCTTAATTGTCATGAATATTCTGAGAAATTTTTCTCAATCTGCCTGCCAAGATAGTAGTAAATATAGTCATTATTTTTAGGGGAAATAGGTCTATAGTTCTTTGTTTTATGTCTGAAACAAAAGCAAAGTTTGAATGGGCCTATGACAACTAAGGAGCTTATTGAAGCAATTAAAAAGATTAAATCTGGAAAAGTCCCAGACCTGCAGTATATGATAAGAATTTTGAAGACAAATGATTGCAGCCTTTAAAAATGGTGTGTGATGAGTTATTAGAAAAAAGGGCAGATGCCAGTTTCTTGGGGAAATGTCTACATTACAGTGATTTATAAAGAAGATACAGATAACATTAACAAAGAATTGTAGACCTATTTCACTACAGAAAATTCTTTAAATGTCTGGATGCGGTGTAGGCAGCATAAATGTCTTCTTTCTTTTCATGGCAAAATATATCATCTAGCTCTTAGCATGGTGAGTGATCCGATCAGAATGAATATTACTTTCTCTTTAATATCTGTTTGAAAATACTCCAGGAAAAAGAAGTATCCTGAAATCTTTGCCATCTTGACTATTTTCCTGCATTTGTGAAAGAACTTCTGTTTTCTGTAAGCTTTCCCACTGCTCTGGTATTGCTCCCTTTCCTTTGAAAACACCATTGTGGGCTTTCTCTAGTTCACTTCTAAAGTGGCAGATGAACCATTTCCAGTAATCCTGTACAGAATTGTTAAAGTGACGATAATGTTTTTGTCGGATGTACCATTTTGCATAATCTGATCCTGCCCTTTGGAATTCTGAACAAGGAATCTTCTCTTCATTGAAGGTGAGGGTGTAGTTTCCTCTTACAATAGTGGAGCAGGTTTCAATGACAAAATGATTTGTTCCTTCCCACTGGATTCCAGCCAAAGCCTGTGGACGATGGAAAGCAGTTCTGTGCGCTCCATCATGCCCTGGAATAGTGCTGGTGCAGAGAGCTTTGCAAAAGGGGCATTGCTTCAGGCACCCACAGACTTGCTCCAAGAGAATCTCATGAGGTTTGGTAAAAAAGGGTTCGAAGTCTGTTGTCATGAATTCCTGTTTCAGATGATCTAGCACAGCTCCCAGTGAATCATTTATGGCTTCTTCAATGGCCCTTATGTTTGTTACCTCTTGGTGCTGAATGCTACTCAAGGTGTGCCTTGGGAGGGCCAGGTATTCTCCTACCCTGATGCAGAATTCATCCAGCCACAAAGAGGCATTGCCCCCTTTATCTTCAGTGCTTCTGGTTGCGTTATTGATAGCTTTACTGAGCTGCTTTTGGAAATCAGAGAGATGAGAATTTAATACACCCATTAATCTTGGCTGCTTTTTATCTAAACAGTACTGATCAACTCGCTGCCTAATGAATTCTCCTATATAGTAATTGGGGCAATAAATGTACTGCATGTATTTCTCAAAGTTTTCCTGTTCAGCGAGATGGATGAGCATGTACTTTTCCAGCATCTTTCGATTACTGAAAGCAGGGTCTTCGGCCTTCATAATATCAACTATGTTGATGGCAGCCTTTTCATAGATTGCATCCTGGATCGCCAGTTGTAAATTGTTGCACAAAATGACAGCAAATGTTGTGACAGATTTTGCTCCTTGGCAGGAGATGGCAAATGACTGAAAGAATTCTTCCCTCTTGCTTTCAAGAAAGAAGGAAGGGTCATTCTCTTTCTGCAACTTGTGGTACATCTCTGTAAAACTTTTTGCTGCCTTCTGGCACAAATAGAGGGATATGTCCACTCGGTATGCAGTTGGCAGGGTCAAGACCCCATCTGTAAAGCTAGATATTTCCTTATTTATTATCTGAACTATCTCATGAAAATAGGATGAACTATAATTCACAATTTCTATTTGTTTCATTTGAACATAGTTGTTAACCTGCTTCTCCAGAGAATGTGTTAATATACGTACCATAATCAGTTCTAGATCAGATGCTTTAGCTATGCTTTTCTTTTCTGAGATTTGTTGAACAATTCTACTACAGAATTTTTTTGTAGCTGCCTTACATCTGTTAATCCACGTCTCAGCTGAGATATACCGAGAAGACGCATAAGGGAAGCATATCAGTTTAGCAGATTGTTTAATTCTCTCGCTGATCCCAGGCTCACTTTTGAAGTGCTCACAAAGGAAGTGCTCCACATCCACCTGTATGTTGACGTTATTAATGTGAGAGGCAGGAGGAGACACTGTGCTTATCCATCCTGCCCACATGTTATTAAACTTCTCTCTCAGTTCAAGCTCACTCAGCTCTGTATTTATGAACTGTTTGGCTAATTCTTTGCTTCTCTGAAGAATCTCGTCTTGAAATGTAGACCTCTTTTGTTCAAAACTCTTCCAGCGACTCTTCCGGTTAATGTTTCTTTCACAATTCTGGCAAACTGTATTAACAAGCTCTTCCATTAAGAAGTCTAATTTCATTTTAGTTTTCCCTTTCCATTGAATTGTTTGCTTTCGGTATCTATCCTCACAAAAATATTTTTCAAAATCCACCATAATCTCCTCATATTTGCTTTTAATGCTTTCTGTCACAGATGCTTTGTGTATGCTGTGGAGTTTGTCATTCTCAATCTGGATGTTCAGCCTGCGCTGTTGATCAAGCACAAACCTCCTCAGTTCCCATGACCACTTGCTATATTTGTTCTCTAGCCTGCTGTAGACAGCAATTTCCAAGGTATTTTTAAAGCTGAAAACGAACGTTTCATTCAACATAGCCTCCCACAGGTTCTGAATGTGAAGTTTTAATTCAGACATCTTGAGAAGACCTTTTTGGGAGGATTTTTCTTTTGCATCTGTGAGAATCTTGCACCTCAGTTCTTGTATGTTTTGGCTGTAACTGGGGTTGGGGGGTGCCATGGGCGGCTCTCCTTCCCAGAGGTGAGAAAAGTAGTGAACGTGGGAGTTCACATCAAAGTGGATCACATCACTGAAAGAGCTCACGTCACACGATTCCTGCTGGGCTGCTGTGACGGCCATTTCGTCCAGGTTTTGCTGGATGTATCTCCGGGTTTCCCTGTTTTTTTCTTCTCTGGTTATTTCCCCAACGTTCTGGTGCACAAACAAACAGCTGGGGAAAAGGTGTACCTGCTTCATCCTTAAAAATGCCTGTACGGCAATCTGAAGAACATCTTGCATTTCTGAGGGGTTCTCTCCAAAAATATTGATCACGGTCATGTTGCCAAGACCAATGACAAAGGTGGCCAGCTCATTATCCCGATTAAACATCGATCGGTCTGTGTCTTTTGCAGCCCGAAGTCCTTCTGTATCTACAATGAGCATAAAGTCCAGCTCCAGTATTGGCCGGAGCTTGTCACTTATCTTAACCAGTTGCATGAATGCGCCTCTGGTGCATCTCCCTGGACTGACGCGGAGCTGAAGGCCGAACATTGCATTCAGGAGGGTTGACTTTCCCGAACTCTGGATGCCAAGGACAGAGAGGATAAACACTTCTTTGTCACCTAGCTTCTCTGCTAATTTGTCCAAGACGGCACTCACCCATTTCAGTGGCACGTGTGAAGCATCGCCATCCATCAGCTCAATGGGATAGCCCAGTTCCATCATATCAGCCGCTATCTGTGGCAGCAACTGGACGACCTGTTTATCTGGCGGCGATGTCACATCCAGAGCTTCGTAAAGCTGACCTATCTCTCTCAGAAGGTGCTCTAAGCCAAAGGTGGCCTCGCTTATTTCACTTGCTACTTCTTTTAGCTTATGAGCCAAGTAACCATCTTCTCCCGCCTGCTTTTGGGTCCATAGAGTGTGGTAAATCTCTTGAAGTTCTGCAAGATGGTCTGAAGTCAGGTCAGCGAGTAATACTTTCATCCACTGCAGAAAGTACATTTTGATGTTACGCGACGGGGAAAACAGACACGTAAGCAGTGACTTCATCAGGTCGTTGAGGGGTGAGGCCTGATTCAACTGCCTTTGCCTTATTATTTTCTTTTTAGAGTTTATTTGGCTTATCTGCTGCTCCAGGCCCATGTCCTTATGATCCTGCAAATGGGTCTGTTCTCTCTCTTTCTCACACCACTGGAGCCATAAGGATCCTTGCAGAGGAAGGAATCTCCTTTTGGCTTCCAACATGTTTTCCTTTTTCAAAATATTTACCACGCTTTCTGCCATTGCTTTGCCTATTTTACACTCTTTTTTGTCTTCATCTACAAGGAAGCCATGCTTCTGGGCAATAGGAGCACACTTCTCAAGACTGTAAAAGTTGTTTGAAAACCTTAGGGTAGACTTAATTCCTTGTATCAGCTGTTCAATTAATTCTGCTTCATTACGGTTCTTGGCTGCAATTTTTATTCGTTTCTCATGCTTGTTCATTGAAATTTGCTCTTTATCTAAACAGAGGAAGATGAAAGGCTGAGGAGACTTGAGGAGTTCTTTCAGAAAAGTGCTGCTATCTCCTGTTCTGTCATTGTCTGACAAGAGAATGACAGTGACTGAGGCTATTTCTTGCAAAAATTCAACTTGTTCCTTATGTTCCATTGCATTCCCATGGAGGTTAGTGAATGCAACACAACTGTCAAAAGTGTCATCATCCTTCCCGCTTGGACAATACCAAGTAATTTCCACAACACCTTTCATCAGAAGACAGTTTTTGCTGCTCCCTTTACAGTGACGGTGGAAAAAGATGTCATGCTTTTGCTTGCTCAGCAGATGATTCAGAAGCAGGGACTTAGAGACTGGAGATGTGCTAAATCTTATGAAGGACACCAGAGGTGTCCTGGCTTGATAGATCAGTTCGTCTTTGCATTTTCTGATCCCCTTCTCTTGAAATTCCTGAGTACACTGCCATTTCTTGTTAATCTGGCAAAGGGACCAAAGAGGGAATTCTATCTGTGAAGTACAGGGATTTGGCACCAAAAGCGGGAGGGCAAACTGGCAGACTGAGAGCTTGGTTGCCATGAATTGCCTGGCGAAGTCATCCGCACAGAAGAAAATGGCCATCTGGACGTCCATGGGGTGGATGTGCTTGCGACT
Source organism: Phrynosoma blainvillii (assembly GCA_026167975.1). Taxonomy (NCBI): domain Eukaryota; kingdom Metazoa; phylum Chordata; class Lepidosauria; order Squamata; family Phrynosomatidae; genus Phrynosoma; species Phrynosoma blainvillii. The sequence continues at coordinate 3,402,448 of JANUYF010000001.1, read as the reverse complement.
GCTCTGGACATCTTTGTGGCACTCGTCAGGAGTGGCATCATCAAAAATGTAGTCCAAGTCATCTAAACATTTGTCTGCCTCCTTCACAAAATCTGACTTACTGTGCTGTTCCATGCTAACATTATCCTTGCATGACAGGTACCTTGCGCGATAATCTAGCATTAATAGTTTTTCCAGGAAATAAAGGGGCAGTTCTCTTTCAGTGCTGGGCTGTTGATCGTATGAAGATATTTTGTGAATGAGGTGGAAGTCTGTCATTTGCATTTTGTTTGGGTAATACTTTTCCAAGTCAAGTGTCTTGATCAAATTCAGAAACTCGTGATTTGTGATGCTGCTGCATCTCGTGTCCTGGCTGTAATCCAGATCTTTGCATTCTGTGTTCCCTGATGGGTTGCTGGCCTGAAATATATCTTTCAGTTCTCTTATGACACTCTCTTTCTGTTGTTCATAATTTGTGGCCTCATAATTCCCATCAACGAGGTAAGCTAAATCTTTCTCCAGCAAATTCCAGTCATTCTCGATGTTATGCCTTCCAAGGACATTGGCAACTTCCTTTCCCCAAGATTCTTGCATGTGCTTCTTCATAAAAGTCAAGCGTCTTCCCTTCTCCTCTGGAGGCACTTCTTTGCCATCAGCTGATACTGCCAGACCCATCAGGACAACGTAAGCCTGAGCACGAGGAGCATGCTGACGAAAAAGAGCCTGATATTTCTCATATGCTTCTTTTATTTTCTGTAACATGAAGTCAATTTCTGAGGATCCGAGATGATACTGGAAACAATTGTTTTCTACATTATATCCTACGCTATGTGCAATGGACAGCAGTAACAGGGCTGTCTCTTTCTGGGAGCTCTCCCTCAGGGCCTTCAGTAAGGAGCAGATGCTGAAGCTCAGGTCAGTGGAAACCTTTGCCATTGTCTCTTGTGATGCTTGCTCAAACTCCTCCTCGGCCTCTTTAATGCTCTCCTTCATTTGCTGAAGGATTCCAGTCAAGTCAGTCAGTGTTGGGACACAGACACCTTCCTGCTGTTTCTGTTCTGGATAATCAAGGACCCACCTCATAATCTCTGATGAACTGGGAAAATTAGGGACTGAATAGATGTGTGACTCCAGAAGACAGCGGAGAAGAAATCTGGCATTGCCAGTGTTCTTGGGCAGAGAACGCTTGTATAGTAAAACGTTTTTTTCAAGAAAATCTTGAAGCGCCTTATTTGAAAGGCATAGTTTAATCCACATGCAGTCTGAATTAGTAGTTGCATACAGCTTCTCTTTGAAAAGAAGCAGTTCCTCTAATTTCTCTTGCTCCCCGGTGACCTTCCATTCCTTGAGATTCTCCAAGAATGCCTTGGCCTCCTCCTCTGCCACAATCAGCTCCTCTCCATGCAGCACTTCGACTTTTTCGCCAGTCAGGGCCGCATAGCAGTCCCTTAGACCGTTAGCTATTGCAAGAACATCTTCAAAATCTTTCTTGTGGTTGGCTAAGACAATCTCCCACACAGGGATGAACTTGTCGCCCCGGTCAATGACGCTCCAGGTTTTGTTACTGGCCGACAGACCAGCTTTCCACGGGATGAGCAAATCTGCTTCAGGGGGGCCGCCTGTTTTGGTCACAAAGAGCTCAACGGCCATTTGGGCAGCCTGTGTGTTGGCATCTTCAGATGATGCTGAGGAGCTTGACCAGGATCCCTTAACACCATAGGTAGCCCCCCAAACAGCATTTGCACCGCTGGGCTCTGTGCTGGATTTCTCCTTGGATTCTTCATCAGAGGCAAGGTAACCGGCAGAGCTACATCCCGAGTTGAAGCTGAGGATGCGTGAGATTTGATTCTTGATGGCTTGTCGCTTTTCGGCCTTAAAGCCCTCGGAAGACACCCTCTGCCAGAATATCCCACCCAAATGCAGGGGTCCCTGGTTAACATGGGAGCCAAAAGTGTTGAAAAAGCCCTCACATCTGTTCTTTAGGATGTTCTCCTTGTCCTTATCTGAAGCATATCTCAAAAGTTGTTCCATCTTTCTAAGCTCTTGCAAAGCTGAATGGGAAAGCCTCAGCTGGTCCTTTGGAAAGTGGCATGAAGCAATTGGGATGTAATTATACTGGGTTGTGCAAATATAGGAGTGTTCAGAGCAAGACTCGGAGCTTTCTTTGGATTTTGAAGAACGTCTGTAGCTAACGTTGCTCTCTATATATTGTTCCCCAAACCCATATTTAAATGCAAGGCCAAAGCTGAGGCCTAACTGCTCTACGGCCTTCCTGAACGTTGATTCTGCTTCTGAAGAGGAAAAGTCCCTTTTCTCCGACCGTGGCCCTTGGCTTGGACCAAGGAGCCGAAAACCTTCTGGAATCTGGATGAGCTGCTCTCGCTTCTGTACACAGTCTCCAAGCTTGCGGGTTTGGAAAATGCCCTGCAGAGCCAGCCCTCCCGACGCCCATCTTAAAATGTCATTGTCAGAGAGGCTCTCATTTCTGGCCGCTGACCCTTCCAGAAGGTCCTTCCCTTGCTGGTGCCTCTTCTCCGTCTCCTCTTTCAGGCTGTCTTTGGGCTCCTTCCAGCCTCCAGGGAGGACATCCATCGCCTGCCGCAGGGCCTCCTCCTCCTTCCTCACAGCCTCCTCTTCTCGGGTTTGTTCTTTCTCCAGCTGCTCTCTTACTTCTCCCAGGGCTGACTTTGCCCATGCCTCCCTCTTCTTCAGCATCTTCAGGGGCTCCTTTTCCTGACCTTTTGGGTCGGTCTGGCTCTCCATCTCTAGCAACTGGGATACTCTCTTTGTCCCACCGGGATTCTTTCCAGAACAGCCACTTTCTGTGGGGACTTTCTGATCTCACACCATCTGCCAGCAGTGTTAATCCTATCAAATGAATAACAAAATCAATATTTATTTATTTTTTGCAAGAACTAATTGCTAATATTGTAAGCAAGCTTTCCAAACCAATGTTTCTCTTACTTACATTCAGGCTTGAGCACCAGAGACAACATATTCATTGGTTGTTTGAGCTTCTGGTACAATTCTCTCCCGGTTTCCAGATCTTTTCTTATAGATAAGGGCTGTAAAGAAGGCAGCAAAGAGAGGAACATTAATAGAAAGATAATACTCCTCAGCTTTGGAAATACCATAGAACTTTCTCTTCAGATAACAGCTTCCCACACTTTCTATCTGGCACTGCAAAAATGCTATCCATCATCATCATCATCATCATCATCATCATCATCATCTCTGGTCTTATCCCCAAAATTGAGACTCAAGGCAGTTTAGTTTAAAACAAGTACACTGTAGCCAAAAGCATGCATGGATCAAGATTAAATAGAGTTAAACTCTTCACAGTATTGAAACTATTTAAAACATACCTGTAAAAAGGATTAAAAGGTGTAATAATAATAATAATAATAATAATAATTTATACCCCACCCCTCTGGGAGCAATCGAGGCGGCTAACAATATTAAAATACAAAATACAATCAGCCCCCCATACCCACCCACCCTTAAAAAAGTATTAAATCAATGAAATTAAAATTATAAAAATTAAATTAAATTTAAAATTTACAAACAACAACACAACATGGACATATCGCAACAATTTTTTAAATTTTTTTATTTTTTTTGGGCAAGCGGGTTAATAGAAAGGTGGCTGTGTCATATTGGGGAATTCAAATTCAAATATTGGGGAATTTTATTAATTAACACCTTTCAGCGATGCAATACAAACAGTACAGTGCCTTATAAATACCTTTCTTTAAAAGCCTGTCTTTGCCTTAGCATTGGATGGGCTTCTGTGGCCCTTGGATTGGCTAATTTTAGAGATACTGTCAGGATCAGAGTTCTTGCCATGCTTTCTAGCTATGGGAGGCTTTGTTGTGCTTTTCAATTTCCTGCAGTACTGGATGATGGGATGTGCTGTACCACTGATGATTCTGGCTGGAAAGATTGTTTATCATATACTGACCTTGAAGCCTCCCAATGCGATGTCTCCTCTCCACACATCTGCTCTTTAACCACTCTATATATGATAAACAAAGTTTCCACTCAGCATCATCAGTAGTACAGCACATCCCATCATCCAGTACTGCAGGAAATTACAAAGTACAACAAAACCTTCTTTTGCTAGCAAACATGGCAGGAACTTTGATCCTGGCATCAGCGATCCTGGACATGGCCCTAACCAATAGCTGGTCATTGGGATTAAAGCGGTTGGTACTTTAGGGGGGAAATAACCATGATGTAATGCTAGAATTCATGATGGTGGGACAGGCCATTCTCTCTGCAAAAACAAGACCAGGAGCAGTTGTGGCACTGACCATGAACTATTAGTATAAAAAATGAGAATAACGCTAAAGAAGAACACATGCCAAAATGCAATCTGAAGAACATCCCTGTAGTACTTAAAGATAATGTAGGGGGGGAAATATTTAATAATAATAATAATAATAATAATAATAATAATAATAATAATGTTTATTTGTATCCCGCCCATTGGTAATCCAATCCAGGCAGCTTACAGTTAAAGCATACAGTTCACAATAAAACATATAATATGAACACACACCCTCCACAGATGCTCAAGTCCCATTGTCCTCAATGGTGGCATGGCCATGCAGCCACGCCATCATTGGGGACAATGGCCCTTTGCCCCCCACACCCAAGCCAGCCTTGATGCTCCCATTGAGGCGGGGGGGCGGCGGGCTGCCTCCTCTTCCTCTCCCTCCTCTTCCTCTTCTCCCTGCCGCTGCCTTCCTCTTCCTCTTGTGCCCCCCCCACATGACAAGTCCGCAGATATGGAGGGGGGGCTGTACTGCAACCAAAAATGAAAAGCAGGGGTAGGCAACCTTTCCCCTTTAAGGGCCAAGGGACTTCAGCTCCCAGAAGCCTCAGCCATGTTGGCCAATAGTCCCATGTTGGCCAATAGCTCCCTCGGCCCTTAAAGGGGAAAGGTTGCCTACCCCTGATGAAAAGCCTCACTGGATGGCAGGTGAAATTCTGCAAGCAGTTAAAGGTAGACAGAAGCAAAAGTAAAAGCTGACAGATACAGGATCAGAATCCTGAACGCAGTTGTTCAGAAACAAAAGCATGGACAAAGAAAATCAATCAGTGCAGAGAAACAGAAGATGACAGCAGAAAAAGATAGAACTAGGCCTGGAACAGAGGGGCAGGAAAAAGTGGCTCAATCTCACTTTTTCCCAAAGCAGCAGCAATAATAATAATAATAATAATAATAATAATAATAATAATAATAATAATAATAAAATAATTTTATTTTTAACCCGCCTCTCTGCTCAGCAACCGGGGCAGCGTACAACAAATTAAAACAGACAACAGTTAAAACAATCCTTCAGCCCAATCCCTAACCCTCCCGCCCCTTAAAAATAAATTAAACTAGAACAATATTAGAATAGCAGTTAAAACAGCATACAATAAAATACAATACAATAAACGGAGCAACTTCTGTTTTAAGGGGATGGGAGGGTTGGACTGTGGGTCCAGGGAATGTTTTTAACTCTGTCTGTTTTAAATGCTGTTACCCGCCCCGATTGCTGCGCAGAGGGGCGGGCTATAAATTTATTATTATTATTATTATTATTATTATTATTATTATTATTAGGGAAGCAGACAATGGAGGCAGGGAAACAGGGAGCAATCCAGACTCCTATTAGGTCGGGAGATTATTCCGGGAAGGCCTGCCGGAAGAAACCCCGATGCCCGCATGGCCCACTCCCAAGGCGGGCTGACTGTCCATGGCGTCAAGCCCCGCTGCTGGGAGCCTCATCCCGTCTTCCAGGCTCTGGTTGCTGCTGCCCCCTTCTTCTTCCATTTGCTCCCCAACTGCCCCAAAAGGCAGGAAAAGAAAGGAAAGGAAAGGAAAGGATGCAAGCAGAGATGGCTTTGTGTTGGGTTGTGATTGTGGCAGTGGCTTGAGCCTAGGGCTAAGCCGCATGGTGGAACTTTGCTTCCAAACAGCCTTGAGAGAGCAAAGGGACTTGGGCTGCTTGGAAGCCTCCCTCTCTTCACACCAGCTGGGAAAAAGAAGGAAAAACCAGGCCTCACCTGGAATAACCCTGTGTCCAGTTCTGGGCACCACAATTCAAAAAGGATGTGGAAAAGCTGGAGCATGTCCAGAGGAGGGAGACCAAAATGGTGGAAGGTCTGGAAACCATGAAGCCCTGTCAGGAGAGACTTAGGGAACTGGGTCTGTTTAGCCTGGAGAAGAGATGGTTAAGAGGTGATATGATAGCCCTCTTTAAATATCTGAAGGGATGTTATATTGAGGAGGGAATAAGCTAGTTTTCTGATGCTCCAGAGAAAAGGACACAGCAGAGCAATGGATACAAGATACAGGAAAAGAGATTCCACCTTAACATTAGGAGGAACTTCATGACAAAGTGGAACACACTCCTTCCTTGGAGATTGCAGTGGAGTCTCCTTCTTTACAGGTCTTTAAACAGAGTCTGATGGCCATCTGTCAGGGATGCTTTGATTGAGAGTTCCTGCATGGCAGGATGGGGTTGGACTGGATGGCCCCTGGGGTCTCTTTCAACTCTATGATTCTAGTACTGAGGTTGAAACATAATGGTGGAAAAGGTGCAATGAATAAGGTGTTGATTTAGCACAATCAAAATGCATATCAATAATATGCATATCATAATTTTTGTTGTTGTTAACTGCCCTTGAGTAGATCTCAATCCATGGCAGTGACCCTCTGGATGAGACCTCTCCAAGACCCCTCGACTGTCCTCCACTGTGCTGCCCAGCTCCTGCAAACTCATATTCCTGGTCTCTTTAATAAAAGACTCCATTCCTCTGGCATGTGGCCTTCCTCTCTTTCTCCTCCCCTCCACCTTTCCCAGCATTATTGTTTTTTTATGAGTCCTTACTTCTCATGATATGTCCAAAATACAATAGCCTAAGTTTGGTCCTCTTGGCTTCTTGGGATATCTCTGGTTTGATCTGCTCTAGAACCCATTTGTTTGTCTTGTGGGCCTTCTGTGGGATCCTCCTCTGCACTCTTCTCCAGCCCCACATTTATTCTCTCAAATGCTGCATTGGTTTTCTTCCTATCCTCTCTCTTAACTGCCCAGCTCTCACATCCATCCATGGGAACAGGGAATACAATGGCTTGTAGGATTCTAACCTTTGTGCTCAATTGTATGTCTTTATATTTTAGGATCTTTTCTAGTTCTTTCATAGCTGTCCTCCCTATTCTTAATCTTCTTCTGATTTTCTGGCTGTATTCCCTGTTCCTATCAATATTTGAACCCAGGTATGAGAATTCTTTTACTATTTCCTCATTGTCTAGGGTGAATCTGAAAACCCCCAAACATAATTATAATAATTTGCATTATGTGCAAATAACAAATTGCATAGATGCCTGTACATGAAGGACAGGAATATGGCAACCCTATCTGGAGGTCCCACCCCTTGTCTAGCCTATCTGTGAACCTTAAGCCCTAGAGGAAAGCAGTTTGACAGCCCCAGCAGATAAGCCGCCTGCAAGCAAAGTCCAGCCCCAGCACCTAGATAAGCACCACCACCCCCAACTCGACCCAGCAGCCTAGATAAGCGGTCACATAAGTGGCCTTGGTAGCCACGGCTGGTTAAGCGTTGCCCATCCCAGTCTGGCTCCAACACAGCAAGGACAGGAATCCCATGGAGCTCCAGGGGTTGGCCAGTCTCACAGCTGGATGGATGGATGGATGGATGGCAAGCAGGTAGAGAGGAGCAGCCAGGAAAGAAAGGCCCTTGGATGGGCACAGAGCCAGGAGGGCAGCAGGTCAAGCACTTTTAGGCAGGCAGGAAGGCGGGGAGGGTGGCACAGGGGACGACACCGAAGGCCAACGAAGGGGGGAATTAGTATCTTACCTGCCCACCTTGCAGTCAGTCCATTTGCTGGCTCTGCTCTCTAGCAGCACCCAGAAGAGCGGTGGCTTGCTTCTTCACGCTGGCTTCTTCATTCTTCTGAAAAGTGAGAAACAATCCTTCCAGGAAGAAGTGCCTGGCAGAATGAACCCAAGAGTAGGCTGTTTCGGTTTTACTTTAGCTTTGCCCTTTGCTAAGAGAGCAAAGAGTAACCCCACCCAGAGAAGGAGAAAGAGAAAGAGGTTTTGGTGGCCTGAAGGCCAAAGGACCCCCAGGGACTTTCCAGCCACTTGTTCATTTCCAAGACAGACTCCAGGCTGACCCACATCAGGACCACAGCAGTGGGCAAAAGTGGGGAGCTAAGCAGAAAAGAAACACATACACAAGGGGAGGAAATCCTCAGGTTAAGCAGCCTGAGAGTGAGAGAGACTCCTTGGCTCTCCTCCTCCCAGGGACACTGAGCACAAGAGCAAAGGAAAAAGAGAGGATTGATCCATCCCGCTTGGAGGGCAAATTGAAGTTGTCTTGGAGGGCTTATTTTTATATCAGCATCTCTCCAGAGGGTCAGTGTGGTGTTGAGATTTGAGCATCAGGACTCTGGAAACCAGGGTTTGAATCCTTGCTCATCCATGTCACACACTCTCAGCCCCAGACACCCCCATGATAAGTTCCCCTTAGGGTCCCATGTCAGGATTGACTTGAAGGCACACGGCAACAACAAAACACAGATTTATTATCAAGTTCACAGAGGCCTTTTATACCTTTTTACAAGACAGGAGTGAAAAGGTGTTATGACACATGCTGACCTTTACAACTTGCCTAGCTGAGCTGAGACACCCTGTTTATGGCTTCCGGAGGTTAGCCTGGTGGACAGGTGGGGCCTTCTCTGTGTTTTACAGGTAAAGGTCGTGAAAAGGAGAGAGCTGTGGATGATGGGCAGCCATGGCCATGGGCAGAAGAGAGAAGAAGGCTTGGCTCCTCACTGGGTTCACTGCCATCCAGGAGGAAGGAGTGAATGGGTGGTTGCACCTGTATCTCTTCTTTGGAGAAGGTCCTGCAGTTTTGGAGAGGAAGGAGAAGGAGAGGCAGCAGCAATAACCAAGTAAATAAAGCCCTTGGTGTACCAGTATTTCCCCCTCCATGCCAGGTGCGGATGCTGGCTCTCTCAGAACAATTTTTTTTTGGGGGGGGGGGGAGGGAGTGCCCTTCTAATCCCATCCCTTGGCTTCAGGGTGTCCTTTTGGGGTTGCCCTGTGAAGCCTTCCCTGGCCTCCCTAGACCCTGAGGGTCTCTCTACTGTGGGCCCCCACAAGAGTGAAGAAGCCCCCATCATGGGGTGGCCATTTTGTGCTCCTGTATGTGCCTTTTCCTGTATGTGACCCTCCCTGCACTCAGCCCATTGCCCCTCACCACCAGTCATAGAATCATAGAATTATAGAGTTGGAAGAGACCCCAAGGGCCATCCAGTCCAACCCCATTCTGCCATGCAGAAACTCCCAATCAAAGCATCCCCGACAGATGGCCATCCAGCCTCTGCTTAAAGACCTCCAAGGAAGGAGACTCCACTACTCTCCGAGGGAGTGTGTTCTTGCATGGCTTCAAAAGAAAAAATGCTGCAATGAAAAAAAGGAGAAAGCTTGTGGTGGATCGGAGACCTGTTCCCTTTGGCCAAGGGTGGTCGATGTGGGATATAGTTTTCTAAGTACCAAATCAAATTAATCAGGACAAAGCAAGTAAAGCAGTAATCTCAATTTATTATTTATAATCTTGTAAGAAGGGGTGTCCTAGGCGAGTCGAGGCCTTTGGTGCTTCCCTATCAGCATGGTGGTCTTTTTATGTGGACCGCTGGCAGCCATCATTTTGCGTTTTGGGGTCAGGTGTGGCACCTCTCCGCTCTTGGCCCATCATCCTCGACTGCTAGGAACTGGTTTCCAGGGCCCCGCAAGCCGGGAGGATTGCCTTCCCCATCACTCTGTTGCAGCACAGTCTGCTCTGAAGAGGGGTAATAGGAGGGGTGGGCTCTCTGGTCTCTGCCCTTGCGGCATGGGTTTGGGTGAAGAGGTTTTTCAGAATGGGGCCCGCTTTGAACTGTGCCACCACCACCCCTCCATTCCTCCATGGGACCTTCCCCCCCCCCCCCCGCCCCAAGCAAATGGTTTTCTTTGGAATTATTATTATTATTATTATTTTGTAGAACATTTTGAGGTTGTTTTTTAAATAACGTATTCATGCTTACCATAGTCATAACAAAAGTTATTGAGAATAAAATGTGTCTAAACTAACATTTCTATCTGAAACAGGAACCTTGTAGCTCTACTTTTTCTCTCTCAGAAATAGTTCTCTCTGGATATTTTTGTTTGTTTGTATTTTTTGTATTCTTTTTTTAAAAAATCTTTTTTGCTTTTTTTGGATGCTACTGTTCAGTATATACTTTGGAAAAGGTCTTTATATTTAAAACAGTTCTGGAGGGTAGAGGAGGAAAATTCCTCCGTGCCTAACAGCCTTCCAAGGTCAGCTGGGGCCAGAATTCACCGTCCTGTGAAGACAGTGGCTGGGGAAGAGCACTCACTCACTTGCACAAGATTGTGTACAAACATACACACAGACACACACTAAGTAGATTCAGAGGTAAGAAAGACCCAGCAATCCTCTCTCCATCTATTCTCTTACAGAAAACCTGACAAGCTTTGATACCCCGGTTTGGTGACTGCTTTGAACTTCACAGAGGTCCCTAGAAACCAGCATCAAACCTGGATTCCTGGTGTTGACAGGCCCAGTCCATGCCTTCCTCAGGACTGCAAGGCTCCTGGGTTGGCCTCATCTTCAAAAATAAAAGGGGTGGCGGGAGAACTGTGGTTGAATGGTAGCTGTGTTTCCCCCTCCTCTTTCTTTTACAGTTAAAACAGTGGTTCCCAAACCCCGGTTCCCGAGATGCCCTGGACCTCAGCACCCCGAATTCCTGACTGTTGGCCAACCTGGTCAGGGCATCTGGAAGCTGGAGACCAACAGACCTGGAAGACCAAAGCCCAGGAACCACCATGTTAAAGGTACGTGAAAACGAGGAGTTGCAGATCCTTCCACAGGATTTGGAAGAAGGGAGAAGATGCTAGAACCAAGCATTTACACATACGTCCACCCACCTCTAGTGTTTGTTTAAAAGTAAATGCTCACAATCGTTTAATTTTGTTTCCTTGCCCTACATGGATCCATACTTGGGGGAGGGATGTTCCCCCCCCCCCCCCCCGTTAAAAGGCGAGGGGGAATGTGTCCGTCCATTGTCTGTCCATTGTGTCCATCCATTGGATTCCTCTTACCCAGGACACCAGGCTGAGCCTGCCAATTCATCACCTCCATGAAGCCCACATGCTCAAAGGCACCGCTATGTGGACTGGGCCAGGATTTGTGCAAGGGTCAACCTCAGGGAAATCAGGCTTCCCCCACAGCAAATGTTCATTTTGGAGTAACATGTCACTCAATCCCTAGGCTCATTTCAACCCCCTGAATTAGCTAGGAAGGGACGCAGTGGAGCAAGCAGTTAAGATGCTGACTCTGTTGATTGCAAGATCTGGAGGTTGGCAGTTCAAGGCCTGGGTACCACTCCCATCACTAGTCCCAGCTTCTGCCAGCCTAGCAGTTCGAAAGCATGCAAATGCAAGTAGATAAATAGGTACCACTTTGGTGGGAAGGTAAACAGCGTTCTGTGCAGCCATGCTGGCAATCACAGGATCACAGAGTAGTCTCTGACAACGCTGGCTCTTTGGCTTAGGAATGGAGATGAGCACCAGTCCCTATGGTCGGACATGACTTGACACCATTGTCAATGGGGAATACCTTTACCTTGAATTAGCTAGGAAGAGATTTGCCCCCTCCAGCCCCAGCCCCACCCGAGGCTCTTACCATTCCAATGGCAGCCATCTTTCTTTGTGCAAGTGTGCGTTGTTTGGGGTAGGCTAGCCCTCCCCTCCCTGGTTGGCTCTGGGCATCACCATTGACCAAAGGGAACAGGCCTCCATCCACCGCAAGCTTTCTCCTTTTTCATTGTAGCGTTTTCCTTTTGACAAGTGATGGTCAGTTCTTCCTCCGCAAGCATTTGTTTTGGGACAGGGTGTGATGCCTCTCTGCGCTTGTCCCACCACTTTGGATTCATTTTTTTAATAATCTTTATTAATACACTCAATAAAATACAGTTTTTATTCCCTTGTAATCTTTACAGTATTCTCTTTGCCTTGTCTTCCCTCCGCCTCCCTAACCCTCACATCGTCCATTCATATAGTTGTAACTTCTCTTTAGATCAGGGGTCGGCAAGGTTTATGTACCTGGGGCCGGTCGCTGGTCCCCAGGTCTTCCGCTGGGCTGGGGGGGGGGAAGGCGTCACACGTGGCCCCCACAGACCGCCGCCACCCCCCCGCCGCTGCCGAACAAAATGGCGGCTGCGACTTGTTTGCGCATGTGCAGGAGTACTGCGCATGTGCAAACAAATCGTGGCCACCAGTTTGGCAAACAAAATGGCGGCAGCGGTGGCGCGTGTGGCGGTGGCAGCAGCAGCTAAATTAATTGAGCTAAATTAATTCTCCCGTTGAACACAATTTGTGGGTGCCCTCATGGGACCCTAGGTTTTTGGGTAACAGCATTCCTCTCCATGTACTCCCACATGGGTATGTAGAACCCACAGAGCCCCAAAAATCTGGTTATTATCCGTAAAACATTCATACCTGTGGTCTTTCTTCTTTTGCTATCTCCACAGCAGCCCTTCAAGAACAATTACAAGGGCTTCCTTCAGCTGCATAATTTCATCTGTCTTTCATGGCTCTGAAGAGGGGATCAAGGGGAGTCTGCCCCAGGGCTGCCTTTCCAGAATATTGCCATTGTGGATGGCCTCCCTTTCCCCACCTTCTGCCCAAACCGGTGGGTCCCAGGCAGTTGGGGGGACATACCATTGTCGAATGACATCTGCAACTGGCTCTGGTCATTAAGAGCCAGAGTGGTGCAGTGGTTTCAGTGCTGGTCTACAGTTTTGGAGACCATGGTTTGAATCCTGGCTCAGCCACGGAAACCCACTGGATGACCTTGGGCAAGTCCCACTCAGTGGCGTTCCAAACTGGGGTGTCAAAGCCAAAAGGGCACGCTCCCAACTCCCTGTCCCATATGGCGCGACAGGGAGGGAGAAGGCCCAGATCAGGGGTCGGCAAGTTCCCCTTACCTGGGGCCGGTCCGGGGATCCCCTGGTCTTCTGCAGGCCGATGGTGGTGGTGGGGAAATGGTGGCGCGCACGCTCACACGTGTGTGCATGTGCAGTACACTGGAAGTACTGCACACGTGCACGCTTGCTCACGCATGTGCAGTAGTTACAGAGTACGGTGCATGCGCGAACGAGTTGTGGCTGCCATTTTGGAAAAAAAAATGGCGGTCGTGACGTGTGCGGCGACAGTGCACGCGGCAGGGGTCGGCAGGGGCCGGTCCAAAGGCCTTGGGGGCCGGACCCAACTTGCGGGCTGCAGGTTGCCGACCCCAGGTCTAGATCCTGCCCCTGCCATGCAAGGTTTTACTTGCAAGTAAAGCCTCATGCGGCAGGGAGGGGAGGCACATGGTGGGGGTGGGTGGGGTGCTCACCATGTGTCACCCCCCTTCTGTGGTGTCACCCGGTGCGGTCCACACCCCCTGCATCCCCCTGGTGACGTTACTGGTCCCACTCTCTCAGCCTCAGGAGAAGGCAAAAGCAACCCCCCTCTGAAGAAATCCTGCCAAGAAAACCCCATGATAGGTTTGCCTTAGCATCAACATAGATTGGAAACAACTTGAATGTATACAACAGCAGCAGCTTTGCTCATTAGCAATCCCAGGGCAAGAAGTCAAGTGTGTCACTCGGACACCAAGAAAACAAACCAGGTAGAAACAACATTGGAAGATGGTTCTAGGTGTTGGGGGAATCGTGGTCGGGACTTCCACTGGAAGAAGAACCAAGCGTGGCGTCCAGCATCCGGTCAGCATTTGTGGCCACTGCCGCCTTCTGCAGAAGCAAATGGCAGAGCAAAGGCAGCGCCAACTAATAATAATAATAATAATAATAATACTTTATTTTTGTACCCCGCCTTTTGCCTAGGCATCAAGGCGGCTCACAACAGTTGCATAAATAAAACAAACCCCACAATAAACAGGAATGACATAATAAAACAAGTTACCCCCCCCCCCTTTTAAAATTACATATAATGCTAAAAAATTTTAAATAGCTGGTGTTCTAGCACCAGTAATTATGAAAGATATAACAAACATAAAAACATAATACAAACATAAAAAGAGGGAGAGACATAAATTGGGTATGGTCTGTTCTATTTGGGGAAAGGCCTGCCGGAAGAGATCCATCTTGATGGCTCTTTTAAAGTTCTCCAAATTGGTTATTTGACGGATCTCCTCCAACAAGGCGTTCCATATTCTGGGAGCAGCGACAGAAAAAGACCTCCAGAAAAAGACCTCATAATTTCAGTTTGGACCCTCAACTTTTTCTACTAGGGATTTGTTCAGATGAAATGTTAGAAAAGAAGTCTGGAAAACTAATTTTTTATTCTTTGTCTGCTGCTAGGCTGTTTTATGCTGCAAGGTGGAACACGAAAGAAATCCCACTTTTGAATGATTGGATTACAAAAATGTTTGAATTGATGGAAATGGACAAACTTACAGGAATGATAAGAGGGGTAAACCTTGAGACATTTAAAAGAGATTGGGAACCTTTGATTAGGTTTTGTATTTCGAGAGGTATTAGGATAAAAGTGTGGTAAAGGATGGAATAAATGTATTCGATTGGGTCTTTTTGTTTGGTTTTTCAGAATAAAAAAAAAAAAGAAAAAGAAAAAAGAAGTAAAAACGGGATTAATTGTAATAAAATAAAGATATTTAAAAAGCTTGACGGTAACATGTGGTCCTGAAGGATAGAACGTTAACTTTAACAGTTTGTAATCAAATGTATCGTAGGATGTATAACTGAATGATGGGTCTTTATTCTACTTTTGTTTTCTATTTAATAGTAGCGCATATCGAAGTCATATCTATAAGGCTGAATGGCGAGCTGTACTAAATGTGGAAGTCTATTTTTATTTGTTGAGTAATTAGACAATTGTATTTTGGTGTGTTCGTTTTCTATTAATATTATTATTACTTTTGTTTTTGTGATATTATTATATTTAACCATAGATAAAGTCATAAAGGGTTTAACATATGACTTTAAATAGATTGTGTGTAGAACAATAAGAAAATAGTTAATTGAAAGTTTAAAATGGTATTTGCTAGAGTAATGAACGAAATGAAATTTATATAATATAGGTTATTGTGATATGCGTAGACATATATATTTATAGAGATTGTTTCTTTTGTTTTGATTTGTTCATTATCGTTCTGTATGTCTTATATATTAATGGTTTTTTGTTATAATTATGTTTTTGTTTATGACTCTTTGTTTTTTCTTGGTTCTGTAATTGTCATGTAGTGTATTATTATGTTTTTAATCAATAAACTTTTTAAATTAAAAAAAAGAAAAGAAAAAGACCTCCAGGAGGTTGCTGTTAATCTAGTTCTCCTCAATTGCTCAACTGAGTGGCAGACAGATGTCTTCAGCCTGGCCCTGTGAGGAGCCATTCCCCAAATATATTCACTATTTGCTGCTGCAGCCACCATCGCCAAGGGAGGCATGGCAGACGTTCTGATGGCATCGTTTCCGGTTGTTGACAGGAAGTGATCCTGCTAAGTAGAGAGCAGCACGAGGAGCTTTCCGAGACTTCAGTCTACTTCCTCAGATGCTTTTGGTGGAGTGGAGGCCAGGCACAGATCCTACAAGGGCAGGGTGCGACCCTAGTCTCTGTGTCCAGCCCAGCATCCTTGCCCAGAATTTTCCAATGCTACTACTGTTAGGTGGATTTGTAATTGTTTGACCGGCCGAATGCAAAGGGTGCTCAGCAATGGCTGCTCCTCCTCTTCATCCTGGAGAGAAGTGACCGGTGGGGAGCCACAGGGATCTGCCCTGGGCCCAGTTTGCTATCCAACATCTTCATCCACAACTTGGATGAAGGAAATAGAGGGCATGCCTATCAAATTTGCAGGTGACACCAAATTAGGAGGGGTAGCAAATTTGTTTTCTGCAGCTCCAGAGAATGGGACCCGAAGCAATAGATGCAAGCTACAGGAAAAGAGATTCCACTTCAACATTAGGAAGAGCTGCTCAACAATGGAAGACGCTGCTGCCTCAATGGAGTGTGGTAGAGTCTCCTTTTTGGAGTTTTTTAAGCAGAGGCTGGATGTCCATCTGTCCCAGGGAGGGCTTTGATTGTGTCTTCCTGCATGGCAGAAATGGGGCGGTATTGATTGGATGGCCTTTGGGGGTCCCTTCCAACTCTAGGATCCTATGATTCTAAGCTATAGATACAGCTCTATCTGGGGCCTGCCGCCTGGTATGGCAAAGGAAGCAAGGAAGAGATGGCGGCCAATGCGCATGTGCGCTCTCTCTTCTTTCTCTTTCTCTCATTCTCTCAGCCTGACTGTGGCCGAAGGATGCTGCAGAGCCATGCTGCCCCTCCGTGGCAACAGAGATCCAGGCAGAGCCACCTTCAGAGGAGAGGCCCATCGTCGGCAGGAAGGATGCCTATGAGTAAACTGCCCACGGATGGAGGAGCCTTCGCTATCCTTGTCTGGCTCACGACTGGCCGGTATGGACTGCAGGTGACCCAGGTGTGAATTTTAAAAAATAAAAGATGAAGCCCCTTGCTTTGAGACCTTCATCATTTGGAGACATATAAACGCGAGGTGACTTTGCTTCCACGGACCTTTGGTTCTCGTGCCTCTGCCTCCATCCTGTGCGTTTTAACCTAATAGGTGAGAAAGGGGAACATCCTCTCTGATTCATATCTGCAAGCCTTCCTTGCTTAAAGTGGGATAGGACCTAAACAATCCCAAAGGTTCCCGTCGCCTTCATTCCTTGCCTTTTGGACATATCAAATTAATCAGAAAGAACGGAAGCCAGTTCCTATTCAGGACTGTTGAGGAACGATGATATAAGGCAGGTGGAATGAGATGTATATAAGTTATATATATAAGTTGGGCTCTGAAGTCATCTGGTTGTCTCACTTTGAATCTCTTTCTTCCCAAGTGTATACCTATTTCTGCAGAAATAAACTTTGCTTCTGTTGCTTCTGTTAATTTTGGACCCTTTGCTGGGCAACAAAGCTGACTCTTGCAACACAGGGAGCTGCTTGGCTTCCAGGTTTTGCATCTTAGCTGGGACCTGAAATCAAGCGTGTGTGTGTTGCGTTGGGAGCATATAAACACAGGGTGACTAGAAGTCCTCCTTTTCCAGGACATGTCCTACATTTTAACCTTCTCTCCAGGAGGAACTCCCAAATGTCCTCTATTTGAGCATGAATGAGAAGAATGAAATTATATTTATATTAGAGTTTTTAACTTTTATTTTGTAATGCTTTATATTTTTCTCAAACGTCCTACAGCCTATGGTGCCTTGTCCTCCTTTGCAGTACTGACACTTGGTCACTCTGTGTATACAGAAAAGGTAGAACAAGGATGGGCGCCTGTCACAGGCTAGAGGGCTGCAGTGGTCCCTCGGGAGACCTGGAGGGTCACCCCCCCATACACACACACCTGGCTTTTCCTTTTATTCCGGGGGGGGGGGGCTAGAGGTAGACCACGGCCCACACTTTGCTGACCGCCAGCCCAGCCCTCCTCTGGAGCATGTCTGGAAACCATAAAGCCCTCCCTCTGAGGAGAGACTTAGGGAGTTGGGGATGTTTAGCCTGGAGAAGAGAAGGTTAAGGGGTGATATGATTTTGTTGTTGTTCTTCAAACAAAAATCCACCGAACAGTGTTACCTTTACTGGTCAACCAAAATGCATAGTATCCTTGTTGCAAGCTTTCGAAGCTCCATGGGCTTCTTCTTCTTCATCAGGCAAGACGTTACAAATCTAACAGGAGGAAAAGCAATTAGAGATGTTAGTCAGATGCCTGCATTTGGATGCTTCTGTCCTTAGTTAAAATGGTCTGTGGTGGGGAGGGAGGATATCTTTTGCAAGCTGGCCTTTCCTCCTCCTGTCGATGGGGCTATTGGGACATTTGCAAAGCCCAGGAAATTTAAAGTCCATTTGCATCCCAACAAGGACCCCTCCTCTCTTGCAATCCAATATGCCTCCATTCCTGTGAGGTCTCAGGCCTCTTTGTGGCAGAGAACAATGGATTCCTCAAGGAGTCTCTGTGTTTTTGCATCAGGAATATTTTGGTGGAAGTAGAGGTAAAACATGTGAATTCAGTCCAAATTTAAGAAGAAAAAATGAGGGGGTCTTTGTTAAGATGCAAATGGATTTTAAAATTCCTGGACTTTGCAAATCTCCCTATAGCCACATTCTAGTGTTTGGACCTAGTATACAAAGGTAAAAGATCCCCACTTTTTAAAGTTACCGAAAGCCTTCTCGCTGCTCCCTTGAGCTAATTGATTAACTCCCCTATCAAAGTCAATTTTGGACAGGTTGACATCAATATTAAACCAAAAAATATGGACAAATGGGGAAAAGTATGGAAACCAATGATAGCAACAATGGAAAGAATATAGAAATCAAGGGGGGAAATGATGATGATGATTAAAGTTTATTTCTAAAGTGCTGTCAATGTACACAGCGCTGGACAAAGAGACAATCAAAGCATAAAATAGAATAAAAACCTACCAAAGGCATATAATCTAAAATTACGAAACAATAGGTAAAATAATAAAAGTCAAAATAAATAGACACAAGTAAAAAAGGGGAAGGGACACAGTAAATATTAAGTATTGGTAGAAAAGGGGAGTTCTGATTCTAGATTAAGAGCATTATTTTCATGGTATTATCAGGAGATTATTTATAGAAAGTGACATGATTATAGAATGTATTGGAAATATAATTTGATTTGTTTGTTCTTCAGAAATGATACTCAAAAGAAGAGATGAAGTGAAGCAAAGAACAAAAGGAAACCAAACTTTGGAAAGTAGAGAAAAGGAAGTCAACAAAGGACTTAAGCAGAAGAATAAGAAGACAAGTAAACCAATAAGGATAAGAAGGAAGATACATGATGTATATTTCGTAAATAATATCTTTAATGTTAAAATGTAAGATCGAAATCTTTGGGGGTTCAAAAAATGTCAATTTTGGAGCATTGTAGGTCACAGTAGCTCTGGAGCCCTGGACAGAGGCCTTCCTCTGCTATCATCCCATAAATGTCTGGAGCAGAACAGCCAAGGATGTCATAGAGCACCTGCTGAAGCTTCTAGAACAGAGAAGAACCGGAGTGGGACCAGGAGAAGCACCGCCGGCCGAGAGCTGGTGGCCGCCATCTGGAGGGACTGGCTTCCATTCCCCATCAGGGCCATGAGTCCGGCTGGCTGTAAGTCGAAAGAAGCAACACAGAGAAGGGCTACCATCCATCCATCCATGCAACCAAGATAACCAGCCTTGGCCATGATGCAAGGAATAAAACAACTCCCACAATGTGGGATCCAAGAAGTGTAGTGTAAGCACCAGCTCTCGTGTTTCCGTTATTTGTAGCCTTTTAAAAGAAAAGACAGAGATTGTCCCAGAAGAAGGGAACGAGGGATAGGTGGGGAGATCTGTCTTGTTCACACAACAAGGACTGCTGTCCCAAGGCCCCAAGTACTAATTTAGCAGGCAGTAAGTGAAAAGATGGAAGAATCTGGACAACCATTTGACCAGGAGGTCCCTGGGAATGAGGACATGCTCGGTGTTGAGGAGCAGAAATGTCACGGCGAAATTAACGAGGATCACAGCGGGACGACTCAATTGCAGGAGAGCGGAGATGCCGTTCCAGCAACAGAGCCAGGGGCTAGAAACAGAAGGGCTTCTGGTAAAGACATGCCGAACCAGTCTCTGCAGACGGAGAGTGAAATTGGCATTTTCCAGTGGAAAGGACAGGTGCACCAAAGTTGGCAGACAGAGATTTGTGGCAGCGCAAACAGCGGCATAACACCTCTAAGGAAAGAATCCCACTGGAGTAACCCTGAAATCCTTGGCCAAGAGTCCCAACATGGCAGTCAACAATCTGTCTGTCGTCAGGATGGTCAGAGCCAGACATCTTTTCAGGAGCACCAGGCGATTTTTCCCGATGAACCCAGGCCAACAGATTCACGGAGGCAGCCCAGTCAACCGCCTTCCATACTGGGATCCCCTCACACCATTCACCAGACAGAGGGGCAAGAGTGCAGGACAGAGGGGCAAGAGTCCAGCCAACAACCAGATGCCAAAAAGTCTAACCCACAAACATCTAACTCCAAAATCAAGCAGTATAGGGGAAAATGCAAAAATAAGGTTGACCAGTTTCAACAAACAGAGAGTGCAGAGAATGTGGGCAAAGGGCTATCTGAAAAGGGTCTGCAGACCGATACCTCTGGAAATGAACAAACCGGCACAGCAGCTGACACCCAGCAACCCTACAGGAAAGGGACCTGGACATTGCCCCAACTCAGTTGAAAGATCCCTGATCTGATAGCCAGGTGTTGAAGAACCCAAAATCTTTAGCAATATCCTCCCAGGAGAAAGGCAGGATTCCCGTCATGGAAGCAAGTTGGTTAGTGCCCAAGAACTTCCGATTCATTTATAGGATTTCCACTGTAAGAGCATTCAGGAGCAGGAGCTGCAAGAATTCAGCCATAGTAGCCTCCCTATTGAATTGCAAGATTCTCTTAGCAAGGTAGTTGTCTTACAAGAACTTCATTGTGGCAGTCTCCTAAGTGAGACAGCAAAACCTGAACCCGATACTCAGAAACCTGTGGAAGAATACCGCCAGAGCAGCCTCTCCTGAGAACGGCAAGAATGCCATCGTCTTTATGAAGAGAGAATGGGGCAGGACTCTCCGCAGAAGTCTCCAGAGACAGAAATACAAGATGAGTTTTGAATGCGAGCCCAGGTTCCTCCTGCTTTTGCTGGTCATACCATGTTGGCAAAACAAAAAGCTTAATTTGCTCAGCAGCAGGCATAGAGCATCATTCAATTTGAGGGAACTACTTGACTAAATAGAGAAACTGGGAACCTAATGACAAACCAGTGCCAACAGACCCAAGATAGTTAGCTCCAGAGTTATAAGGCAAAAACCGCTCTACCATCCTAGCTCTTTGCCAGAGCAGAGGACTTGCTGACCGACAGATAAGCGAAGGTTGGTAGCCACCCTGCCATTGTGATGAGCCATACAAGGGGCCTAGAGGGATCGGATGCAAATCCCTTGAGAGAAAATTGAGACTTCTGATAACCAGCTGGCCCATTGATCCCAGGAATTTGGATTCTGGCCACAGAGCAAGAGTAAGGCCCCTGGAAATATGAGAAGCAGAATAAAAAAGGGGGAAACCTATATATTTTGTGGTTCATCTCTTTGCATGTCGATTAATCCATTTCTGATAGCATTATACCATTTCCTCACATTGGCAGAGAAGTAAGGTACGGGTACATGTGTAAGCGACAGGACTGAATGAGTCTTGCCATGATGATGGTTGTATGATTTCAGGTACATACTGTGATCCAATTGCAATGTGTGACGTATGATTTCAATGGGAGGGAATGATATTCTGCCTGGATGCTTTAACTCTGATGTTGGGATATGTAGGTTCATGCTGCAGGAGGGCCAGGACCCAAAAGAAGGGTTTGCATCATATGGGATATCTGATACAAATTGGCTATGAACCTAATCATCTGATTTTATGTTTATCTTGTAGATATAAAGCTTATTAGATATGTCTGTTGACATGTAGGTGCTTATGAAGTAGATATCTATATAGCTGTAGAATCATATTGGTATGATGCATTGTTCTTATTAAGTTGGTATAGGGGTGGGGGGTTTTGGTTTGCATTGCCCTTGAAGGAGGGATGCAGGGCTATTACATATGTTTAACAAGCAAGAAACTAGTCATATATTATTATCAATGGATGGATAGATGGCTAAACGTGTGACGAATTTATGTTAACTGCATAGCCTAATGTAGCTTCAGGAAGAGGGATTGAGTAATATCCCTACTTCAAGCCTTGAGGAGAGGCAGAAAAGAAATAAAAATATGATGATGATGATGATGATGATGATGATGATGATGCCTTCACTGAGTGTTTGGAATGAGCAGGGTCGTCCCCCCCACCGTTTTCTCAGCTTTTTAGGCCGCTGTTATCAGCTTTCCGTGATGGTGAGAACAGCAAAGCAAGGATGCTCTGAGAAAGAGAGGAAAAACAACCCAAGATGAACCAAGTATTTTGAGAACGGAAAAGAGTTTGAGCCCACCATTTTTGTAATTGGGGCTAATGCTTTTGGTATGCTTACTGTATATACTTACGTCTAAGTCTAGAAGTTCTAATCTTAAAAATTGACCCCAAAAGACCGAGCTGATTTATCCACAGGTCAATGTAAGTGCTGTACTTTAACTCTTATTTTTAAAAAAGGAAGCATCCCCTGGTGAAAGTCAAGAGTGTAATCTGTTCAGGAAGCACTGACCCCTTCTACTCTCTCCTCCATTCAGCCTTTGAGCACAAACAGTCAGCGCCTGTGGGATTTTATAAGTTCTTTGGCATTGTTTCCCTCCCCTTCATCCTTTACATCCTTTGTTACGTGCTCTTAGGTTTTACCCTCAACTTACTCACGGGTCAGTGCAGTGGCTCAAGTGGTTAAGGCGCTGATTCTGTTGATGGCAAGATCGGCAGGTTAGCAGTCCGAGGCCCGGGTGCTGCATGATGGAGTGAGCTCCCATCACTAGTCCCAGCTTCTCCCAACCTAGCAGTCCAAAAGCATGCAAATACAAGGAGATAAATAGGTAATACTTTGGTGGGAAGGTAAACAGCATTCTGTGCAATCATCCTGGCCACAGGACCACAGAGTAGTCTCTGACAACGCTGGCTCTTTGGCTTAGGAACGGAGATGAGCACCGCACTCTACAGTTGGACACGACTTGACAATCTTGGCAACGGGGAATACCTTTATCTTTTTACTATCCACGGGTCAGATCAAAATCCATAATTTTGGCCCCAAAACCTGCCCTTGACTTATACATGAGGTTGACTTATAGTCGAGCATATATGGCAAGTTTGATGTATTGCGTGCTTGGCTTTTAGTTCCCTGCAAGACGTCCTGCAGCTAGCCACATCTCCCTGACTTCTGAAATAAAGCTTGCTGACCATCCACAGGACCCTGGCTTACTGAGTTTGGGGAAAAGGGGAACCAGTTCCGACCATGAATCCCTATGAGGAACGACTTAGGGAACTGGGGATGTTTAGCCTGGAGAAGAGGAGGTTAAGAGGGGATACGATAGACAGCCCTGTTTAAGTATTTGAAGGGATGTCATATTGAGGAGGGAGCAAGCTTCTTTTCTGCTGCTCCAGAGAATAGGACACAATGGAGCCTCAATGGATGCAAGCTCCAGGAAAAGAGATTTCACCTCAACATTGGGAGACAATTCCTGACAGAGCTGTTTGAAAGTGGAACACATTTCTCCCTCAATGGAGATTTTGGTGGAGTCTCCTTCTTTGGAGGTCTTTAAACAGTGGCTGGATGCCCATCTGTCAGGGATGCTTTGATTGGGAGTTCCTGCATGGCAGAAGGGGGGGTTGGACTGGATGGCCCTTGTGGTCTCTTCCAACTCTATGATTCTATATATCTATATCTATACACATGTATGTATACATACACACACACACTTAAAGGCCAGCATGGTGTAGTGGTTTGGATGTTGGACAATGACTCTTTTAACAGAGGTTGGATGACCATCTGTTGAGGATGCTTTGATTGAGAGTTCCTGTATGGTAGAAGGGGGTTGGACTGGATGGCGCTTGGGTCTCTTTCAACTCTATGGTTCTATGATTCTATGGGCAATGGTGTCACAACAGATGCAAGCTCCAGGAAAAGAGATTCCACCTCAACATTAGGAGGAACTTTCTGACAGTGAGAGCTCTTCGACAATGGAACACACTCCTTCCTCAATGGAGATTTTGGTGGAGTCCCCTTCCTTGGAGGTCTTTAAACAGAGGCTGGATGGCCATCTGTCAATGGGGATGCTTTGATTGGGAGTTCCTGCATGGCAGAATGGGTCTGGATTGGATGACTCCTGCAGGTCTCTTCCAAGATTCTGTGATTCTATGAGCAAGACCCCAACACCATGATCCCGGCCATTATCAGACTGACCTCCCCTCAAGACGGAAGCGCTTGCTTGGCCATGCAGGCCTGTGGCTTGGCTGCCATCTCTGGCCGTGTCTCGGGGGGCTGTGCTTGTCCTTGTGGCACCCCCATAATCCCCCCAGACCTTTCTTCCTCTTAGCGGCGGCAGGAACGGTCTCTGGGCTCACAATTCTGGCGCTCCTTTTCCCTTCTTCTGTATTATGTCTTCCTCTTGAAAAGACACAGCTAGGAAAGAATGAGACACAAGGATTTGGGATTATTAGTTCCTGGGGATAACAACAAAGAACCTCCGCAAAATTCTAAAACTCTGAAATCATCTCAAAAAATAATAATTATTATTATTATAAAATTCTTGATTTGTTGAGTCGTATCAGCATTGAGCTCCATGAGATTTTACAAACAATCCAGCCGGCAGACCTACAATTTTATATTTAATTGTTGTTTTATGTATTTTGATATAAATACTGTGTAGAGGTGCATTCTTAATATGTGTATTTTATGGTAAGGATTTGTGTTTTTTAACTATGTTGTAACCCGCCTCAAGCAGGTAAGAAATTATTATTATTATTAATGTTTTCTTATTACACTTCCCATGTTTCCCCTGGCATTGAGAACCTTTTATTTTGTCGATATATTTATCCTTTTTGGGGTGTCTTTTTTAAAAATATATATTCCTTTTACAACAAATTCTATACAAGACCTTTTACCTTTAGTAATTATTATTATTATTGTAATAGACTTTGGTTGCATCCACACTGAAGAGATACCTCGGTTTGACAGCGCTTTAACTGCCTTGGCTCAATGCTATGGCATTCTGGGTACTGAAGTCTGTGGTGGCTCCAGAGTTGGGGCCACCACAGACTTCAATTCCCAGAATGCCATAGCATTGAACCAAGGCAGTTACAGCGGGGTCAAACTGACAGAACCATAGGCCACACCGGTGACGCAACTACGTCCTCTGACGTCACGACGCCGCCTCAGGCCAGGAAAGAAACAAATCGAACGGGAAAGGCGGGGCCTGAGGGGAGCGTCGTGACGTCAACGGAAGGCGTGGCCGCCCCCGCCTGAGGGAAGAGGATTGCCTCTCCCAAGATGGCGGCGGCGCGGCTGGAGGGAAGGAAGGAAGGAAGGAAGGAAGGAAGGAAGGAAGGAAGGAAGGAAGGAAGGGGACGTGGCGTCTGACGTCACGGGTGGGCTGATCTGGGCCGGCGGGTACGGGAGCCGCCGAGGGACGCGCGGGCGTCTTCCTCCTCTTTCTGGGTCTCCCAGCGCCATGGCCGGCCACGAGTACGTCAGCGCCGAGCAGCTGGCCGGCTTCGACAAGTACAAGGTAGGGGAGGCGGGCACTGCAACTCCCATCACCCCCTGTGCTGGCACGGCTCCCTCCTCCTCCTCCCCATGGCTCACTCTACCCCCCATCATCCCCCTTCTTCCTCCCCATTCATCCCTTTCCAGTCAGGGAGCACTGCAACTCCCATCACCCCCTTTGCTAGCAGAGCTCCCTGCACCTCTTCTTCCCCATGGCGCACTCTATCTCCCATCATCTCCCTTCTTCCTCCCCATTCAGCCCTTTCCAATCAGGGAGCACTGCAATTCCCATCGTCCTCAGCCACCGTCATGGCCTTTCCCTCACCCACAAACCCCTAGTGCCCTCCAGGCGTTCCTCACTGCAGCTCCCATGATACCCTCCCAAAGCAGCTTCTCCCACCCAAAGCGGCCCTTCAAATGTCTGGCACTGCAACGCCTATCATCCTCTCCCCCCCCCCCCCCAAACAAGCCTTCCAGCATGGTTTCCCACGCTCCTGCTGCCTTGCGCTGCAGAACCCTGGTCCACAGCCAGCAGTGGCCGGAGTGGTGGTGGTGGTGGTGGGGATGATGGGCATTGCAGTGCAGAGACTGTGGTAGGCAAGAGGCCTTTTCTTCTTCGGCTCCTGCCCAAAGGTGTTGGCCCACGGCTGGGGAAGGGCTCTTGCTGGACACTTTGGGGCCCAGAGGAGGAGTGCAAGGCCCAGCATCCCCTGGCCAACACAGACAATGAGTGGGCCCCAGAGGGGGAAGGTAGAAGCCTTTTCAAAGCAAGTATTTCTGGGGTTAAGGTCGCTGAGGATCCTCTGGCTTAAAGCGGGAACATCAGGGTGATGATGGACTGCACCTCCCAGCATCCCTGGCCATTGCCTGTGCTGGCTTGGGGCTGCTGGGCCTTGCAGTCCAACCACGTCTGGAGCACACCTCATGATTGCTTCTGTGGTTCCTTATGGAGACCCCACCTGGGGATGATGGACTGGGCTGTCCTTCTGCATGCAAAGTGGGGGCCCTCTCCACCATCCATATATTGACATGATGATGATGATGATGATGATGATGATCTTCACATTTATATTAATGTCCTTCTTTTCCCCCAAAGTCAAAGGGGCTGACCCTGACCCTCCTCTGTGGCGACTATGGAAGGGGCTGGGGATAATGGGTCTCTGACAGGGAGGAAGGGGACCCCTCTCTGCTTGCAGGGAACATCCTTCTGCCCTCGTAAAGCGGCCAACTTTGTGCTGCTGCTCCGCTTCCCCCACGAATACCCATCATCCCCTTCCCTCGCACTCTCCCCTCTTCTCCCCCTGGGGGGGGGGTATTTGGCCCCACTGGGTTTGTGTCGTTTCCCCCCCCCCCCCCCGATCCAAGGCCTCCCCAATTTCACTAAAAAACCTTGAAAAGGGGCCTGTTGGTGGTCCAGAGTCTGCTTAATGGGTTGCGTTTACCATTATCCCCGTTTGGCAGGTTGCGTTTGCAGGCGCTTGCAGATCTCCTTTTGAGTCTTATGGCGATCCTGCAGTATTTTTTGTAGGGTTTTCTTAAGCAAGGATTCCTCAGAGGCGGTTTTCCCAGTTCCTTCTTCCGAAATAGAGCCTCCAGCATGTGGTCTCCCATCCAAGGACTAACCAGGGCTGGTCCTACTTAGCTTCCAAGATCAGATGGGAATCGGGGGCCTGTGTGCCTTCAGGTCTCCTATCTACTTATGGAGACCCCGTGGATTTTGTAGGGTTTTCCTGTCCAAGAAATCCTCCTCAGAGCTGGTTTTGCCAGTTCCTTCCTCCGAAATACAGCCTTACCGTGCTTGGTATTTGTTGACGGCCTTCCATCCAGGTGCTAACCGAGGCTGACCCTGCTTAGCTCACAAGATCAGATGGGATCTGGTGTCTTTTGGGATGTGTGTGCGTACATGCCTTCAAGTTGCCTGTTGACTTATGGCCACCCCATGGATTTTGTAGGGTTTTCTTAACCAGGGAATCCTCCTCAGAGGTGTTTTTCCCAGTTCCTTCCTCGGAAACAGAGCATCCAGCACTCAGTACTCCTTGGTGATCTCCCATCCAAAGACTACACAGGGGTGACCCTGCTTAGCTTCCAAGGTCAGACACAGGATCTGGTGCCTTGTCTATATGTGCCTCATGTCTTAGAATGGAGGAGACCCCATGACTTTTCTTAGGCCTCAGAGGTGCTTTGGGCAGTAGTCCTTTCCTCTGAAATAGAGCCTCCAGCACCTGGGATTCATGGGTGGCCTCCCATCCAAGGATTAGCCAAGGCGGATCCTGCTCAGCTTCCAAAATCAGACAGGAGGAGCTGGTGCCATTAGGGCATTTCTGCAGCCATGCGTGTGTGTCTGTGTTTGTGTGTCTGTGGATGTGGATATACACACGCCTCTGTGGGAGCCATGGGAAAGGAAGCCCAGACTCGGGTTGAATGACCGAAAGTGGAAATCCAGCGCCTTCTTCACAGACTCTGGTTGAGGTTGCAAAAAGAGCAGCCTTCCACAGGAGCAGGGTTTGGGGATAATGGTGATTCTCTAAAGCTCACCTGGGGAGGGAAGCCACAGGTGGCAATGGAGGAAGGAAGGAAGGAAGGAAGGAAGGAAGGAAGGAAGGAAGGTGCAGGTGCTGGAGGAGGAAGAGGAGGCTGCTTGGAGCCGGGCAATGGCCCTCCTTGGCCCTCAGATTGGGAGGAAGCCCAGGAGGGGCCTGGCTGCTGGATGATGGGTGAGGCAGTGGGATTCCCTCTGCTGCGCAGGGCCACTTCCCGGGGCTCTGGTGTCCAAGGAGGGGCAGTGGCCCCTGGGCAAGACCCCTGGAGGCTCTGGGCTGCCTCGCTTCTTTGGCCGGGAGGGACTGGGCTGGACGAGAGAGAAGTGACCGCTTTCAGTGCTGTGTAGGGATGGGAAAAGGTGGAACGTTAAAGCAGTACAGTGTGGCTTAATGGTTTGAGTGCTGGACTTTGACCTTGGAGACCAGGCTTCAGATCCCAGCTTAGCCCTGGGACCCAGTGGGTGACCTTGGGCAAGTCACACACTCTCAGCCTTAGGGCAAACCTCCTCTAGACAAGAAAACGCTAGGATAGAATCATATCATAGAATCATAGAATCATAGAGTTGAAAGAGACCACAAGGGCCATCCAGTCCAACCCCCCTGCCATGCAGGAACTCCCAATCAAAGCATCCCCGACAGATGGCCATCCAGGATAGGGTTGCTATAAGTTGGAAGGAAGGCGCACAACACAGTCTCGCACACACAGCAGTACTGATGGCAGTGGGGGAAGCCAGGTGGCTAATCCCTAGCCTTCCCTTCCCTGCAAAGGAAGGGGATGAGATGCTTCCTTGGCCACAGATGTGGCCTTTGGCTTGACCGTCCGAAGAAGGCAGCCGGAAATGTGGGCCCCTCTGGAGGTCTGTTCAGGAGAGCCAAGGCTGGGGTCCCAGTCCCTCTGGTGCCTGGCCCTCCTTTATTACCCTGCTCCCCCCTTCCGCTGCCCTCCCTTGCTGTCTGCTCTCTCTTTTGCTTCCATCCTCCCTTTTCCAAAGACCTCTTTCCTTTTCCGCTCTGCATTCAGAGATAAGAGCCGACAGCAGTCCATTCCAACCAAAGGTTAGAAGGTGTGCAAGCAGCGTGGCTGGTCCCTGCAGCTCTCCCCTCCCACAAGTGTGTGTGTGTGTGTGTGTGTGTGTGTTCAGTTTTCCTGGGTTTTTAGGCCTCCTGGGCCTCCTTCCCACCCCCACCCCCCCATGCCAAGAGATGTGGGGTGTTCTCGCTTGTGCATGCAGCCCCCTGCCCTTGCTCTTCCGTGGGGGTCCTCCTCTGCGTGGGAAGATGGGAGCCCTTGGGCCGGTTCCTCCCCGGGGTTTGCAGCCCCATCCTCTGTAACTAGGCTAGACTTTCCCTCGGGACTTGGTTGTCTGCACATCCCTCCCTTCCGCTCTGAAGATCCAGCTCTGGGAGGGGGCCTGGCACCAGCGGCGCACCC
Organism: Phrynosoma blainvillii; assembly: GCA_026167975.1. Taxonomy (NCBI): domain Eukaryota; kingdom Metazoa; phylum Chordata; class Lepidosauria; order Squamata; family Phrynosomatidae; genus Phrynosoma; species Phrynosoma blainvillii. The sequence goes on along the minus strand of JANUYF010000001.1, from coordinate 3,373,147 downwards.
TTGGTTTGCTGGGCACAGCTGGAAGGGAGGGAGGGAGGCAGGGGTGCAAGAGACCGCTTTCCTCATTTGCGAGCTTCCTTGGAAATAGCCTCCCGCGGTCCTTCCTTCCTTCCTGCCTGCCTTCTTTCGGAGGAGGCCACGGTGGTACCCAGCCAGGCTTGAAAAGCTCACGGTGCCTTTCTCTGGAGGTTCAGGAGGGAGAGGCAGACCTTCTCCTCCTTCGGGACTTGTTCCTGGTCTGCTCCGAGCGAGCGCACATGGCTCCTCTGCAGCCGTTGCAGACACTGCCAATTTGCTCTGGTTCGTATTATTGGCTCCGATCGCTAGGCAAGGCGTTGCGTGCGAGAGAGACACAGAGGGCCATCTGATAGCACTGAGAGGCTTGTGAGCATCTGGGAGCTTTAGAGAAAAACCCTCTCGGGAGGCGATGGCGTGTTTGTCAGGCACGCTTGCAAAAGTGGTAAGCAGGTTTATTGCTTTCACACATCAACACTAGCTGACCACTCTAAAGATCATAGGATCATAGAGTTGGAAAAGACCTCAAGGGCCATGCAATCCAACTTTTTATGCCATGCTGGAATTCATAGTCCAAGCCCTCCCCGGGACTCTTTAAAAACCTCCAAAAATGAAGACTCCACCACTCTCCAAAGAAGTGTGTATTCCGCTGTCGAACCGCTCTTACTGTCAGGAAGTTCCTCCTAATGTTGAGGTGGAATCTCTTTTCTTGCAGCTTGCATCCATTGTTTCGGGTCCTAGTCTCTGGAGCAGCAGAAAACAAGCTTGTTCCCTCCTCGATATGACATCCCTTCAAATATTTAAACACTGCTATCATATCACCTCTCAGCCTTCTCTTCTCCAGGCTAAACATCCCCAGCTCCCTAAGGCCTTCCTCATAGGGCTTGCTTTCCAGACCCTTCACCATTTTAGTTGCCCTCCTTTGGACACGCTCCAGTTTCTCCACATCCTTTTTGAATTGTGGTGCCCAGGACTGGACACAGTGTTATTCCAGGTGAGGCCTGACCAAAGCAGAATAGAGTGACACTATTCCTTCCCTTGACACTATACTTCGATTGATGCAGCCTAGAATTGCATTGGCATTTTTAGCTGCAGCATCACATTGCTGACTCACATCCAACTTGTGATCTACTAGGACTCCTTCCACATGTTGCTGCCGTGCTTTCCGAAACGCAGCTCCTCTTCCTTTTTCCTGAGGCCTGGGGGTCTGGGGCCCATAGAGATGGGGGTCAAATCTCCATTGAGGGAGTGTGTTCCACTGTCGAACAGCCCTTACTGTCAGGAAGTTCCTTCTAATGTTGAGGTGGAGTCTCTTCTCCTGCAGCTTGCATTCATTGTTTCGGGTCCTATTCTCTGGAGCAGGAGAAAACAAGCTTGTTCCATCCTCAGTATGACACTCCTTTAAATATTTAAACAGTTCTTCCTAATGTTGAGGTGGAATCTCTTTTCCTATGGCTTTCATCCATTGCTCCATGTCCTATTCTCTGGAGCAGCAGAAAACAAGCTTGTTCCATCCTCAATTATGACATCCCTTCAAATATTTAAACAGGGCTATCATATCAAACAGCTCCTACTGTCATGAAGCTCCTCCTAATGTTGAGCTGGAATCCCTTTTCCTGGAGCTTACATCCATTGTTTCGGGTCCTAGTTTCTGGGGCGGCAGAAAACAAGCTTGTTCCCTCCTCGATATGACATCCCTTCCAATATTTAAACACAGCTATCATATCACCTCTCAGCCTTCTCTTCTCCAGGCTAAACATCCCCAGCTCCCTAAGTCTCTCCTCATAGGGATTCATGGTTTCCAGACCCTTCACCATTTTAGTTGCCCTCCTTTGGACACGCTCCAGTTTCTCAGCATCCTTTTTGAATTTTGGTGCCTGGAACTGGACACAGGGTTATTCCTGAGCAAAGCAGAATAGAGTAGAATAAAGAATAGAGTAAAGCTCTGAAAGACCTGGATTGCCTTACACTGCCCTTTGGAACAGGGACATGATTTGCATCTTTTTGGTTCCTTTTACATTCCATCCCACAAGGGCATAAGTAAGCTTTATGCCTGGGGCCTTAATACCACTCCATGCTGCATCCAAAGAAATGGGTTGATATCCACCAAAGCACATGCAAAAGTAAAAACCAGTTAGTCTTAAAGGTTGCCACATTCCTTTTTTTCTCCCCCGCTCTTCCTCCTTTTTGAATTTCAAAACACCCTCCTGGCTGCAAGGAGTCACTTGACTCCTTTTCTCTTTGCCTAAAAGGCAAAGACCTTCATAGTGGTTCCTCTGCCCTTTGGGTTAGGCTTTCCAAAAGGTAGAGCTGAGCAAGGCCAAGCTCATAACTCCTATCCACCCAGAAAAGGTGTGTGCAGAGTGTGTCTCAAAGTTGGCTTTGAATGGACCCAAATCTCATTGCAGGCAAGACTGGAAAAAGCCATAATGCCTTGTGAGGAGCAGCTGAGGGAGCTGGGCATGTTTAATCTGGGGAAGAGAAGGTTAAGGAGTGACACAGTACCCATGTTTAAATGTCTTATTAAGGATAGAGCCAGCTTGTTTTCTGCTACTCCAGAGACTGGGACATGGAGCAATGGATGCAAACTGCAAAAAAAGAAATCCCACCTCAACATTAGGAGGAGCTTCCTGACAGGAAGAGCTGTTTGGCAATGGAAGAGGTTGCTGCCTCGGGGTGTGATGGAGTCTCCTTCTTTGGAGGTTTTTAAGCAATCTGTCGGGTGCTTGGGTTGTGAGTTCCTGCATGGCAGAATGGGGTTGGACTGGATGGCCCTTCGAGGTCCCTTCCAACTCTAGGATTCTGTGATTCCATCTAAACCTTAGGAACAACTTCCTGACGGTGAGAGCTCTTCGACAATGGAAGACATTCCCTTGGAGGATGCTGGAGTCTCCTTCTTTGTAGGCTGTTTTTAAAGAGAGACTGGATGGCCGTCTGTCACAGAAACGGCTTGGATGATGTCTTCCAGCAGGGCCGAAAGGGGTTGGACTGGATGACCCCTTGAGATCTCTTCTCCAGGCTAAACATGCCAAGGTCCCTAAGCCATTCCTCCCAGAGCAGCGTTATCATCCATAGGGTTTCTGTCTCAGGCTCTAAGATTTCAGGGCCAGAACCTAAGTGAGTTGCTGGGCTGGGACAGCTGTTCCCAGGTCCCTGTTCCTTCTCACTGCTGGGTCCCATGAAATCAAAACAGGTTCTCCTGATTTCATACGTTTTTCTCTTCAAAAGAACCACCTAATCCTAGAGTCGGAAGAGAGCCCCAGGGTTTCTGCCCCTGCTCCCTTTCCTTGTGCGTGAGGCTGATGGGCCCAAGAACACAAAGAGCAGTTGTCTGGCTTCTTAAAAGTCCAGAGTCCGGCTGTGTGTGGCTGTTGCTGCCCTCCTGGGACCCTGGTTTCCTCCTCGGGGTGCAGAGTCCTCCGTGGGTCCCTGCCTGGCCACCTCTCCTCACCCAAAAGAGCAATGACCCTGGCAGCATCAGCAGCAGCAGCAGAAGAAGAAGCAGAAGAGTGGGAGGCTCCCTCCGGAACTGGACAGAGGCTCCAGATGGAGCCAAAGGCTGTGCAAAGGCTTCTGCTGCCCCTTGTTTGGGGAAGGGCTCGGTTTGGCCATTGGCTTGGACCGACCCCTGACCCCCTGCCTTTCCTAATCCGGGGGCCAATGCTGGAGAAAAGCCCAGACAGTCTGCAGCAGAGAAGCTTAAGCCTGGTTATTTCCTGGGGGCTCAGAAAAGCATTTAATCTGCAGCTAGACATCCACCTCCAAACAACGTGGGTTTGTTTTTTCTCATAGGTATGAGGAGTGAATGCCCAATCTTGGAAAGTTACTTGGCTGTCTCTATCCATGGATTCTGCGTCCACGGATTCAACCATCCATGATCTGAAAAATCCCAAAAGCAAACCTGGATTTTGCCATGTTATACAGTGGGCCCTCCACATTTGCTGGGGTTAGGGATATAGGGCCCCCGTGAAAGTGGGAAAATTCAAATTAAAAAAACACACCACTATTTGTTTTAACCTGACAGAACACCTCTCTGGGAATCTCTAGGTCCTCCAGCACAACTCTATGGTTAACATCTATCAGAGGCTGACCATAGAATTATGCTGGAGGACCTACAAATGCCTAGAGAAGTGTTCTCTCTAGGAATCTCTAGTTCTTGCAGCGCAACTTCTGATGAAAGTTGGCCACAGAGTCTCACTGGAGGACCTGGAGATTCCTAGAGGGAATACATTAATCAAATAATACATTTATAATAAAATATAATGCAAATAAGCAAATCCTCAAAAATCAAAGCCACAAATGTGGAGGGCTGACTATATAAACACCATCTTACTACTCTACTGTATTTAATGGGACTTGAGCATCCATGGGTATTGGTATCCACAGAGGGTCTTGGCACCAAATCCTGGCAGATACCAAGGGCCCATTGTAATTCATTATAGCTGTAGTTCCATGACTATCTCGCCCTGCCCTGACAGCCCTCTTTAAATATTTGAAGGGGTGTCCTCATATTGAGGATGGGGCAAGCTTGTTTTCTGCTGCTCCAGAGAATAGGACACAATGGAGCCTCAATGGATGCAAAACTATAGGAAAAGAGATTCCTATAGTAAGAGCTGACAGTAAGAGCTGTTCAACAATGGAAGATGCAGCTGTCTTCGAGAGTGATGGACTCTCCTTCTTTGGAGGGCTTTAAACAGAGGCTGGACGGCCTTCTGTCGGGGATGCTTTGACTGTGAGTTCCTGCATGGCAGAATGGGGTTGGACTGGATGGCCCTTGGGGTCTCTTCCAACTCTAGGATTCTGTGATGCTACCTTCTGTAGTTGGTTGCTATTACAGGTATAGTTTATTTTAAACAAATAACACAAAAATAGTTAGGGTATTTATTTATTTACTTGTTGTGATCTGAGTTGCTGGCAGTGATTAGACAAGGTGCCCTTGCCTCCTGTCTGCCTTGTTCCATCACCACGGACTACAAGGCGCATCTTGAGCCAGCACTGGAACGCCATAGTATTCCTCCTCTTTCATTCATTGAGGCCCCACCTCACAGGAAGAATAAAGGTATCCCCAGTTACATTGCATTTCTCTTCTTCTTCTTGTTATTCATCATTATTATCCCACTTTTCTCCAGATATAAGGACTCAAGGCGGCTCGAGTTATAGCTTTGTTCTCCCATAATGTAACTAATTATTTGTACCTGATTATTAATAAGCCATAATTAAGAGGTTGGGCAAGTTGTTGCTGCTGCCGCTGCTGCCGTTGTCTTCCTTGAAGTCGTTTCCGACTTATGAAAGCCTTAAGGTGAAACTGTCGTGGGGCTTTCTTGGCTAGATTGTTGAGAGGGGCTTGCATTTGCCTTCCTCTGAGGCTGAGAGAATGTGACTTGCCCAAGGTCACCCAGTAGATTTCCATGGCCAAGAGGGGATTTGAACCCTGGTCTCCTGGAATCTTAGTCCAGAACACAAACCACAATGCCACACTGACCCTTTGGAGAGAGGCTAATATAAAAGCAAGCCCTCCAAGCAACTAGAATTTGCTCTCCAAGTGGGATCCATTGTCTCATTTTCTTTGCTTTTTGCTCCATCTTCCTGGGAGAAGAGCCAGGTAGAGTCGAAAGCCAGAAAACCTTCTCTTTGCAGGGAAAATGGGACGATGATGGCTCACGCTCCTTCCAGTCCTCTAGGAATTGTAGATCACAGATCCCAAGCTTTTGCCAGGTTTCCGAGAACCAGAGGTACTTGTGGCCATCTTTGGCCCTGGGAGGGGACGGAGGAGAGAGGCAGGCGGCCCAGAGCAGGACTGTCCAGGGGGACGCTGGGGACCCCCGGCCCTTCCTGGGTCTGGAAACCATGAAGCCCTATGACGAAAGACTTAGGGAGCTGCTGGGTAGGTTTAGCCTGGAGAAGAGAAGGTTAAGGGGGATATGAGAGCCCTGTTTAAATACTTGAAGGGTGGTCATATTGAGGAGGGAGCAAGCTGGTTTTCTATTGCTCCAGAGAATAGGAAACAACGGAGCAATGGATGCAAAGTACAGGAAAAGAGATCCCACCTCAACATTCGGAGGACCTTCCTGAGAGTAGGAGCTGTTTGACAGTGGAAGATGCTCCTGCCTTGGAGGGTGGTGGATTCTCCTTCTTTAGAGGTTGTTTCTAAGTAGAGGATGGATGGCCATCTGTCACAGAGAGGACTTTAATGGTGTATTCCTGCGTGGCAGAAGGGGGCTGGACTGGATGGCCCCTTGGGGTCTCTTCCAACTCTGTAATTCTGTGTATTCCTGCATGGCAGGATGGAGTGGACTGGATGGCCCTTGTGGGGTCCCTCTGAACTCTAGGATCCTTTGTATTCCTGTATGGCAGAAGGTGGTTGGACTGGATAGCCTCTTGGGGTCTCTTCCATCTCTCACGATTCAGTGAAAAACACTGATCATAATTTTTAAAAACATATTAAAAATGCCACCATCCCTTTCTGCGACTTAGATTTTCAGCTGGAGACCTGCCCCCATAAAAAGGCCTCAGGCTGCCGTCCGGCCAGAGGAAAGGGGAACCATTTGCGGGAGGGAATTCCCCAATCTGGGAGCAGCTGCTGAGACGGCCATGGATCCCCCCCCCCCGCCCCAGGGGGGGCCTTCCCTAAATGTCCCTTTGAGGGTGATGGGACCCAGAGACGGCCTCAGCCCCACCACAAGATCCGCTGGGACCCTACGCCCGAGGCAGGCACCACTGGCATCCTGGCCAGAGGTCATATTTGGGGGCAAAAGGCGTCTGAGCGTGGCCTTGCTTGGGAGGAGGCAGGGAGCCCTTGGGTTGTATGTACCCCCTTCCCCAATACCGTAGGTGCTTATGGAGCTCACCATTATCTCCTCTTTTCTAACTGAGTCAAAATGGAGGAACCCCAAATGACCCTGTAACGTTTTCAAAGTCTGCTCTCCCTTTGATTTGGACCATTGATTGGGAAGAAAAGAAAGGTCTGTTAAGCAATATGGGTGCCTCCATGGAATTGGTGAAACCCCGTCGGACAGAGGAAGAAGGCGACAAACGTGTGCGAACGAAGAACTCCAGAAGCTGTGGAAATCCTGGAGGGTTTTGGGGTGAGAGGAGTGGCATGGCGAGCCCAAGACCCGGCCGGCAAGAAAGGTTCAGTCGCCTGCATGTTCCATGCAGCTCAGGAGGCAAGATGGTGGTTGTGGTTGTGGTCATTGTGTGTCTTCCAGGCACAGTAAGTCTCCTCTTCCCCGGTGCTTCTGGGGAATCCTCTTCCCGTCCCAGACCAAGCCCTCCCTCTAGGAGTTGTCCAGCCTGGCTTTGGGGTTCCTCCTTTGCACCAGGGAGGAGAAGCAGAGCGGGCGGCCATCTGTCCTTGGGGATGCTTTGATTGAGAGTTCCTGCATGGCAGAATGGGGTTGGGCTGGGTGGCCCTTTTGGGGTCTCTCCCAACTCTAGGATTCTGTGATAGCAGCAGTGGTACGTTGCTCCCTGGGGCCTCTCCGCAGGAGGAATGTGCAGCGGAAACTGAATAATCTCTGCTGGTTGTTTGCATCCCAAGATAAGAAACCGCAAAGCAAATTTGATAGAGCCCCAAAGCCCCAGACGCCACTTGGTCCTGCGCAGCCGTTCCTCAGTCCTTGCTGCGTAACCCAGTCCTCCCAGTCTCTTGGCACTGTGGGAAACCAAATCTGCCTTCACCGCACCAGTTTGCTCGTATGCAGGAAGACCTGTAGGGCCTTATTGGCCATCCCCAGACCCATGGCTTAAGCGGCTGTGGCTCCTTCAGATCAGATGAGGATCTGGTGGGACGCATGGCGAGGCGGGTGGGCAAAGGGCGCCTTCCAGGGCATTGGACTCTATCTCCCAGCCTTCCTTGCCTTTGGCCTCGCAGGGCAGGATGGACGGACAACCCTCCATGGTCCTCAGAAGCACAAAGCATTGTCTTTATCCGCATTGAGGTGGGAATCCTGGAGCCTCTGGGATGTTGTTGGACTGCATCCCCCGGGAGACCTACCTTATGGCAGGAATGCTGGGTCTTGCAGTTCAACCTCATCTGGAGGGGCCACACAGTTCCCACCCCTGGTCTGGAAATTTCATTTGGTGGGGAAGCCAAGACAGACTGGGAGCACTAGTACCCCAAAGTAACTTCCCTGGGCTTTGGTCCTTCCTTGTCCTGTAATGGCTCACAAAGAAGAATGCAGGTGTGTTTACTTTCCTTTCATCCTCCTTGAAAATGGAACTGGAGGGCACTTGCTGACCGTCTGAATGCAAGGACCCCTGAATCTTGGTCTCTCCCCCAAGGCCTGGTGGTGGGATGAGGGTTATCGCCCTCTCAGTTTCTGCCTTAGGAGTGGGGTGTGGACTGTTACTTCCCTCGATCTAGATACTATAGTTCTGTTGATGCAGCCTAGAATTGCATTGGCCTTTTTAGCTGCTGCGTCACGCTGTTTATTCATGTTCAACTTGTGGTCTACTAGGACTCCTAGATCACACATAGTTGCGTTAAGCCAGATGTCCCCCATCCTATATCTGTGCATTTCATTTTTTTCCCTTCCTAAGCATAGATTAGTCTGGTGGGACTTGTTTTTTGAAAAAAACCATTTTGACTTTTTGCAGTTACAGCATTCCTTTCTAAATGGTTGCATACTCTCTGATTAATGATCTGCTTTAGAATCTTTCCAGGTATTGATGTCAGACTAACTGGGTCCTCTTTTCCCCCCTTTTTTGAAGATGGGGACAATGGGCCTTTGCAGACTGCCAGAAATAGTGCAAATTGAGTCCACTTTAACTGCCCTGACTCAGTGCTAGAGAATCATGGGAAATGTAGTTCATTGTGGCACCAGAGCTCTCTGACAGAGAAGGTTCAATGTCCCAGAAAAAAATACAATTCCCATGATTCCCTAGCACTGAGCCAGGGCAGTTAAAGTGGACTCAATTTGCACTATTTCTGGCAGTCTGCAAAGGCCCAATGTTTGCTCTCCTCCAGTCTTCAGGGACTTCTCCTGTTCTCCAGGAATTTTCAGAGATTTTTGGCAGTGGTTCTGAGATTACTTCTGCCAGTTATTTGAACACTCAGTCTGTGCAGCATTTTCTTGCTGCTTCCACCAGCCAAACATTGAAACCCACCTGCTTTGGTAAGGAGGTCATTTCCCTTCCGCCGCTCTGTTCTTGCATAATTTAACAGGTTGGCTTTCTTGCGCTTGTATCTGTTCAGATAGCACAAGGCAAATGGTTTCAGGCTGTGGGTCAAAGAGGGAAAGACCTCAGATGCTGCAGCCATCTCAGATATATATATATAATTTATATCCTGCCTCCTTCCCTCCCAAGGCAGTGCACAACACTTTAATAACAATACAGTTTTCAAAACCCTCTTAATATAAAAATTAATATACAACTAATTAATTTGAAAACACAAGTTATAAGCACAAGTTAAGACAGCATTAAAAAGCATTCAAAACATGATGAAATAGCTTTATCTGCTGTCACCAAATGCCTTCTTAACTTAAAAAACAACATCCTCACCTGCCGGTGGAAAGTTAGCAAGGAAGTTCCCCTGTTCGTTGGTTTAAATTTCCATTTGATTTCTTGGATCCTGTGGAAGAGTTCTCTTGTTCTTCCTTTTTTGTTGTCACCTTCTGTTTCTCTGCACTGATTATTATAGTAGTTTTCCTTGTCTCTGTGCACAAGTCGTTGAACAGTTGCATTCATGGTTCTGTGTCTGCTTCTTGTCTGTCCTTAAATACCTGAAGATTTTCATCCATTGAGGCTTTTCTTTCTTTTTGGCTCTGCAGACAGATTGTACTCTTGCATTCCTCCCTGATAAGGTCCCTGGCTTCAGTCCAGAATTCTTCTGGCTCCTGATCAATTACGCTTAATGGGGCAAATCTATTATTTACATTCTCTTTAAACTCTACTGGGATGTTCTTCAGGTTATATTTCGGCATGATGTTTGGTTTAGTGTTCTTCTTTAGCCTTACTCTAATTTTTGATATTAGTACAGTGGGGCCTTGGTATCCTCTGGGGATTCAGCTTGGATACCAAAATCTGTGGGTGTTCAAGTCTTGTGGTGGTGTAATAAAATGATATTCCTTATAGAAAATGGCAAAGTCAAGGTTTGATTTTGTGTGTGGGGGGGAATTGTCTACCAGTTAAAATAATTTTAAACTATTGCTATAACAATAAATGGGGAATAAAATGCTGGCACATCTATTTTAAATCCTCTGGCAGCCGATGGTTTGTTGGTATAAACTCCCCTTCCTCCATTGTAGGGCCCCGATGCTACTTTTGCTGCTTCTGGGCTACTAAATTTAATATTTTCCAAGTTGCTCAAAAAGCTGAAGCAGCCGCATTGTCTGTAGGGGAAAGGCCAAGCTCTGTAGTGACCAGACCAACGCTGAGAGCAGCAGCCAGAGGCAGTTTCCCCTCTTTCCCCCTTCCGCTTTGCCATTTTGGCCGGAGGCTGCAATGCTTAACCGTGGGTCCTTCTCTGCTTGTGCAAAGTGACTTCAAGGCAGGACTTGCAGCCATCTGCCAAGAGAAAACCGTCTTGTCTGGTGAGCAGCTGGGCTGGAAGGACCGCCGGACGGCAAAAGGGGGCAACTGGTTCCTCCTGCCCCGGTCTCAGCTTCCAGGAAGAAATGCCGCTTCCTCCAGCAGACCCCTTCCTTGGGCAGAAGGGCTGTTTCCCAAAGGACAACCGGTCATCGCGGGGATTAAAAGGCGTGTGCCTGGAAAGGCCAAAGGCAAGCGGATGGATCCCTGTGGGTTTCCCAGAGATATTTGGGGAGCGACTGTGGGAGAGCAAGGTGATGGGCAAGAGAGGCATTGCCCCTGGTCCTGGTCCGCTGGGGCTCTTTTGAGACGCTAGGCAATTTCTGACAAAGCAAGAGCAATGCAAGAGACTAATGTGGCTACTTCTTTGAAAACTACTGCAGTGCAAAGACTTTGTCCAGAAAAAACGCTGGGAAGAGGGCTAAGGACTGGTGTCCAGGCAGGCTGGTTCTTTTTCCTGCTCTGTACCTCCTGACTTTACAGATGGGACAGCCTCTGCAGCCCATACTTCAGGTTGGAGGACTCCCAAAATGAGGTTTCCAGTTGTCGGTCTGCTCTTGTTCTGGCTTCCTGACCCCTGCAGTAAATGCCCAGTGACTCTGTAAAAGGGGAGGTAAGGCATGGCTGGGGCCAGGCGTCCGTCCGTCCGTCCGTCCGTCCGTCCGTCCGTCCGTCCGGCGCAGGGCTTGACTTGCAGCTAGCCATTTCTCTCCATTGGCTGCAGAGTCACCTGGGGAGCGAGAGTGGACAAAGGCAGTTGCAGTGTAGTTCAAAAGGCGGATTGCAATGTGATCCAAAGTGAGGCTGGCCACCATGACTGGCCTAATTGGAGCTGTTCATCCCCTCGGTCTCTGGAGGGGATGGCCGTAGCCTGGAAACAGAAGAGACTCCAGCCAGAAACCATTTGTAGGATCGGCACTGGATGCTTCTCTCCCTTGTTCAGCTGCCTTCTCCTCCTCTGAGATCCCTGCAGGAGAATTGAGGTTTCCCACTGCGCCTTACGAAGCCCCCCAAACCCTCCAAATGGAGAAGAGGCAACTGGTGGATGAACTTGGCTTGTGGCGGTCAGCTGCCTCTCGTAGGTCATCCTGATGCATGGCAGACGGCAGCCACAGCGGAGGGAAAGACAAACGTGGCAGTGCTTTATCAGAGCCTCCCCATCTGTCTCTGGCTCTTCCTCCCCCAGCAAGGAAAAGGCAGAGACCCCTCCACTCTTGCAAGTGGGGTGCGCTTGCCCTCCATCAGGCCTGGGCTTGGGGGTCTCTTGCCTTCGCTGGAAGACGGGAGGACCACAAAAGCCGGGGGGAAAGGGATGGAGCTTGAGGGAGGCTGTGGTGGGGGGTCCGGCGGCAGAGGGATGGGGGGCAGAGCACCATTGCCGTGCGGTGGGAGCGCTGGGTGGCATTAGGGCCTGGACAGAGCAAACAGCCCAGCACCCTTAAAGCCAGGCAGTTTGGGGGTCTCTTGCCAGGAATGCGTCTCCTTCTGGCTCTGTCCCCCGATTTTCCAGAACAGAAGTGACCAGCGAAGCCCTTGAGCAGCCTCCACCTGTCCAGCCTTTGGAGCTTGTTCTGCTGCTTCTTGGCTGCCCATACCGCTGTCCGGCGGTTGCTGCCCAGAGCGGGCCCCAGCGTGGCTTCCCTTCGGCTGCAGAGAAAGAGGATTAGGGGCCGGCCAGCCAGCCAGCCAGAGCTCCTTGCAATGTCTCTTAGGAGCTGGAGGAAGGAGTGGGGTTCTCTGGTGCCCAAACTGTCCAAGGGGCCCAAACAGAGGCCAGGCACTGGTTTGGCTGGTCTGGGAAAGCCGCTGGTCAGGTAAACGCACAAACACCCGTTGTAGCTCTCCCCCTTTTGCTTCAGAAACAGGCCCTGTGACAAGCGTGGTGCATATGCCACACATTTGAATTGTTCTTTGTTTTTAAGTTGTGAACCGCCTTGGGTCCCATGCCAGGAGAAAGGCAGGGCAGGACAGAAAGAAAGCTAACACAATCCAGCTGACCATCAAGGTCGCCTTAGGTTAGGTGCCGGGCCATAAGTGTGCATTTCTCATGTTGAGGGGGGATTAGAACCCCAGTCTTCCAGAGTCCAAGCCCAGCACTTAAACCATAACACCTTGCAAATGGGAATTGTTAACGCTGAAGAATATTTGAAAGAGGAACCAAAGGCTAGAGGGAGATTTGGAGATTGGGGCGGGGGGGTCTTCTCTGGCCATGATTTGAGCCCTCTGTTCCTCAAAGGGGACTAGTGGGGAGGGTTAGGGTTGGTTGCCCCAAAGCCTTATTCATGCCCTTTGGCCCCTGGTTCTGCAAAGCAATGAGGGCTTGGAGGAATCGCGGTCCAAAGGTGGTTTCCGTTGCTGAGTTGTGGAAGAGGCAATGCAACCTTTGCGCGTTGTGTGTCCAAATACCTGCCATCCTTTGGACTCAGGAGAGCAAGGAGTTGGGACTCTTTCCAGCAGAGCAATCTTGCCTTGTTATCTCCGTCCTTTTGCCTGGGGGGCTTTTCCAAAAGTGGTCATCGCTGGCCTTTGCCTCCTTCTGGTCACCAAGGGCTTGGCAATGGCCGCCTTCGGGGGTCTCAGGGGCGAGCGGGTGGGCTGCCCTGGCTTCCCCTCGGCTCAGCCCTTGGAATAAATGCCCCCCGTCTCTGCTTTCTTCTTCATCATCTTATTATTATTATTATTATTATTATGATTATTATTATTATTATTATCCCACTCTTTCCCCCAAATTGTGGCTTACAAGATTAAAAACATTACAATTAAAAAGATAGAAAAGTCTTACATTAAAACAGAGTTAAATTATTACAATATTAAAAGAGATTGCATGTAAAAGAATAAAATATAGTAGTGCTTAAAATACTTTAAAAGAATACATCATCATCATCATCATCATCATTTATTTATATAGCACCTTTGATGTACTTAGTGCTTTACAACGGAATAAAACATTAACTACTTCAATATAAAATGCAATACTAGAATACAGTACTAAAAATGCAGTAGTAAAATGCAATGCAAAAGAAGAAGAAGCTACACACACAAACACAAAATTTAGAATAAAACATATAATTATAGTAAAAATAATGGTTTTACATATGGCCAAAAATAGCCCTAGCGGTATCTTTTGACCCTTTAAAACCTGTAAGGAGAGCAATTCTTGTAGTTATGGTCAGGGCGACCAGATGTCCTAACCACAAAGGAGGACAAGGCACTGCAAAATGGAGGACTTTTTTTAAAATGGAGGATATGGCAAAATAAAAGCTAAAAGCACTGATATAAATGTAAATTCATGCTTCCTAATGATGCCCTAAATGGAGGACATTTTGAAATTCCTTATGGGTAGAAGGTCGAAATTTAGAATATGTCCTGGAAAAGGAGGACATCTGGTCACCCTGGTTCTGGTTCTGGTTCATTATCTACATATGGTGACCCTAAGGTGGAACTATCTTGGGGTTTTCCTGGCCAGATTTATTTCTCAGAGGAGCATTGCCACCATGGCCTTCCTCTGAGGCTAAGAGGAGAGTATGGTCCAATGGGTTTTTGTGACTGAATGGGGATTCGAACCTTGGTCTCCCAAAAATTCTAGGTCAGTTCCCAAACCACTACACCACACTTGGCCGGATTTCTTCAGCGAAGGTTTGCCATTGAGGCTGAGAGAGTGTGACATGCTCAAAGTCACCCAGTGGATTTCCATGGCTGAGCAGGAATTCGAACCCTTGTCTCCTGGAGTCCTAGGCCCATACTCAAACCAATGCTCTGTCTCTTGTCGTAAGCGCTATCTTTAACAAATCGTCAGATAAGAGTGGATTAAAATGAAAGAGGTTTCTTATGAGGAAGGAAAAAGTACTTTGAAAACAATGAATTAAAATCACTTACTTTGAGCATATAAATAAGTAGTAGAATACTATTGCAATGAAATGGAGGCAAGAAAATATTGCTGAGATGCAAGTATTCCCTGTCACCTTTGACTTATGGGCATTTCAGATCATAAGTCGTAAAATAAATGTGTTTTTAGCGTTTTAGCTGTTTTAATCAAGTTTGTAATAATGTTGATGTTCAGTTCCTTTTTAACTTCTATAAATGGATGTTTTAGTTGGATCCCATTTGGGAGAAGTGTCATAAATAGATAATAAATAAGAACTGTTTCTGCCATACAATTGGATAATTGTTCCCAATTTATGAGCGTATGGAGTAGGGATCTGGATAAAGAACTGGTGTATATTGTCAGGTATGTTGCACCTGTCTTCGCATGGGATGGCCATGTAAATTAGTGGGAAAAAGGTGAACTATCCAGTAGTATAAAAGGATAAACTGCTTACATGTTAAGCTCATCTTAGACACTTCATTTGTGAAACACAGTTCTAGAAAACCCAAAATATCTCTGGCATTTGTTGTTGTTATGTGCCTCTAAGTTGTTTCCGACTTTTGGCGAACCTAAGGCAAGCCTATTATGAGGCTTTCCTAACAAGGTTTGTTCAGAGGAGGCTTGCCATTGCTTTCCCCTAAGGAGGCTGAGAGAGTGTGACTTGCCCGATCCTCATCTCCAGAGTCATAGTCCAACGCTCAGACCGACAGTGCCATGCTGGCTCTCATACCAAGAGTTAATATTAATATCACATGCAATATTTATAAATGTCAATCCCGGAAGCTGACCAGAGACTTTAGACGGACTGAATGACCAAATATAAGTGGTATTTCTCTGATATGACCCCAAAACTGACAAAACCATGCACTATACAAAGGGATCTGGATGCAACTTTGAAATTAATTGAGAAAAAGACATTTGCAGCCTAAGCTTTCTTTATCAGCGGCATGGAGCAAGGCACCCATAGAAAGACAGGCATTTATTCCAATAGGTGTGTGTGTGTGTGTGTGTGTATATATATATATATATATACGGTATTTGGGGTTGTGTGTCTGTGATTGAGAGAGAGAAGAGCAATAGAAATGCAAAACCTATAGGTCTGGTTTTAGGATGGCAAGTTCAGTCCCAAGGATGGTCCAAAAGAGGAGTCGGGGACAAATGTGGGAAAGAGGCTCTATTTCAAGACCAGGTGAGAAGGAAATATAGGAATATTGGAAGTTCTTGGTCACCTACCAGAAAGCAGTCAGGCACACAATGCATAGTTTAAATTAAATAACATTTTCCAGATTAAGCCATTTCTCAATGCAGTATATGCTCTCTTGGTTTGTAGTGCCTTGTGTGTTTTCCCGCTTATGCAGTAGCCTTTTTTGTTGTTGTAAGGATGGATGTTACTGTAGTTAGTAGCCGCAGTTGCCGTTCATTCATTGATGCCCAGCCCTTTCCCCCAGTATTGCTACTGAAAGTGGCTTGCAGAATATTAAAACCAGAACAGATTAAAAACGTACAAAAACATCAGTAGAATATATCTAAAAATTATTTTGCGAAGCAATTAAGCCGGGTGCAGAATTAAAACAAAAACCCATTGCAAAACAGATGAAGATAGGAGACTCTCTCTTCCTTTCTTAGACATTGGGAAAATGGCAAAAACTCAAGGCTTGCTTTTTGGACCTTTTTGCAGCAGGGTTGTATTTGCAAGTCATGGATGGTTGGACCCATGGATGCAGAATCGCACTGGCATTTGGAAGTTTTGGAAAGTCATAGTGCCACTCTCTTCTGCTTTGGTCAGGCCTCACCTGGAATAATCCTGGGTCCAGTTCTGGGCACCGCAATTCAAAAAGGATGTGGAGAAGCAGGAGCGTGTCCAAAGGAGGGCAACTAAAATGGTGAAGGGTCTGGAAACCACGAAGCCCTATGAGGAAGGACTTAGGGAACTGGGTATGTTTAGCCTGGAGAAGAGAAGGTTAAGAGGGGATACGATAACCCTCTTTAAATATTTTATGGGGTGTCATATTGAGGATGGAGGAAGCTTGTTTTCTGCTGCTCCAGAGAACAGGACACAATGGAGCCTCAATGGATGCAAGCTGCAGGAAAAGAGGTTCCAGCTCAACATTAGGAGGAATTTCTTGACAGTGAAAGCTGTTTGACAGTGGAAGACTTTCCCTCTGAGATTTCGGTGGAGTCCCTTTCTTTGAAGGTTTTTAAAGAGAGCCTAGATGGAGGGGTTTGATTATGAAATCCTGCATGGCAGAATGGGGTTGGACTGGATGGTAGGGACCCCGAGGGCCATCCAGTCCAACCCCCGAATGCCATGCTGCTAAAGCACTCCCGAGAGATGGGGTTTAGGAGCCCTGCCTTGCTCAGGAAGCGCGAGGGACGGTGCAAGTAAGTGGAGTCACGCTCAGTCTGCAAGAAAAGCGCAGCTCAGTGGCACGACCTTATTGTTCGGCCGCGTGAGCAAAGATTAGATTAGTCTACTAGGATCCCTGCTAAGTGATTAAACTAAAATGCCAGCGTGATTACTTCACGGTGCAAAGATTACATGCTCAGGCCAGTTTCCTGCAAACAGCGGCCCTGTTCTCTCCGTCTCTTTCTCTGTCTGTCCCAGGCTCTGCTCCAAAGATGCTCCCACGCCTGCTTTCCTTCCTTCCTTCCTTCCTTCCTTCCTTCCTTCCTTCCTTCCTTCCTTCTCCTCCTCCTGAGGTTGAGCTCCCCAGAGTAATCTCACCCGCTGGGGCTTAAAGGCTGCAAAATGGGGAAAAGGATGGCTGCTTGTAGCTGACAGCCGGGGGCTATGGAGGGGAGCCATCCGGTCCTTGATTCTGTGGAATGATTTGGTTCTGTTCATGAGCTTGGAAAGTGTCTGGGGCAAGATTGGGGGTCACAGACGACCCCCCCCAGTCCTCCCTACAGTCTGCCCCCCAGGAAAAAAAAGCAGAATTCTGTGCCTTGTATTGTTGTTTGCCATCAAATCAGCTTTGATTTGTGGTGGCCCTCTGCATAAGAGTCCTCCAAGCACCCCCTTGGTCATCCCCAGCCCTCCCCTCCAGGTCATAAATCATAGTACCTTAGAGTTGGAAGAGACCTCCAAGAGGTCATCCAGTCCAACCCTCTCTTGCCATGCAGGAATAGTCAAACCCCTCCCTGTGACCGATGACCATTCAGCCTCTGACTAAGCCGGCTGGAGGATTTTGGGAGCTACAGTTACTAGAGTACCTTTTCCAAGTGCTGCTTTGTGGTTGTTCGTGGTTCTGTGAGTCGGGACAGGACTTAGTGCAAGCTGCCCATCCTCCTTGTTCAAGTGGCAGCTCAGCCTGCAAGGCGGGCAGAGATAATGGGATTTAACGAGTCTGTGAAGGATCTTATCCCCCTTCGTTAACTGAAATCTCATTAGCTCCTAAATCGCTTGGGAGGTCTGTGTTTGGAAATGGCGTGGCCCAAGAACAGCGTCATGCGGGATTCCCTTGGCGCTGCCAAACTATGCTTCTCTGTTGCGTCTGCCCAGGGAGGAGGGCTGGGATACGGGGCACACGCACACCCTCCGCAGCCCCTTTCTGTTTAATCTTGGCCCTTGTATCTTTTGGGAGCCTCTTAGTGACAGAGCAACCGGTTTTGGGGACCAGCAGAAACTCTGCCATGCAGGGAGCAGCAATTGCCATTGGGTGAGAAGGGAAATGCTAAATACAATTTTGAACAGGGGTAGGCAACCTTTCCCCTTTAAGGGCCGAGGGACTTCAGCTCCCAGAATCCCAGGAGCTATTGGCCAACATGGGACTATTATAGGCCAACATGGCTGAGGCTTCTGGGAGCTGAAGTCCCTCTGCCCTTAAAAGGGAAAGGTTGCTTACCCCTGATTTTGAATGATAGAATCATAGATTGGAAGAGACCCCCAAAGGCCATCCAGTCCAGCTCTATTCTGCCTTGCTGGATAACACCATCCAAGCCCTCCTCCCTGTGTCAGATGGCCATCCAGCCTCTGTTTAAAGACCTCCAAAGAAGGAGATGCCACCGAAATCTCCAAAGGAGCATCTTCCACTGTTGGAACAGCCCTTACTGTCTGTAAGTTCCTCCTAAGGTTTATGTGGAATCTCTTTTCCTGGAGCTTGCATCCATTGAGGCTCCATTGTGTCCTATTCTCTGAAGCAGCAGAAAAGAAGATTGCTCCCTCCTCAATGTGACACCCCTTCCAATACTTAAACAGGGCTGTCTATCATATCCCCTCTTAACCTTCTCTTCTCCAGCTAAACATGCCAAGCTCCCTCAGCCATTCCTCAGAGGGTTTTATGGTTTCCAGACCTTCCACCATTTTGGTCACCCTCCCCTGGACATGCTCCATTTTCTCAACATCCCTCTTGAATGGTGGTGCCCAGAACCCAATACGATATTCCAGGTGAAGTCTGACCAAAGCAGAACAGAGTGGCACTGTTAGTGATGCTATTGAGCGTTTGGGAATCTTCAAAGGTGTATGGCCGCGGTGAATAAAGTGTGGCCCAGGGCCTTTTGGGGGGCCTTCCATCCTCCATACCACCTGGACATGTCTTTTCTTTCTCCTCCTTCCTCCCGAGGCGAACGGCCTTTCCCAGAAGCCCCTGGAAGTGGCAGTTTCTCTTTCAAAGAGGTTGCAGCCCCCACCTCCGGCACTTCACTCTCTTTTGCATTTTAGAAAAGCAAACCAGTTTTCCAAAATCTGAAGGAGGGGCATCTCAGCCACGTTACTGTTTCTCTGTGAGTGTTTTGGGAGTCCCTGGGGTCCCCAAAGAGTCATAGGGGCCGAACATTGGCCCCTGGATCTGCCACGGCTACCTGCCCCACGGCATGCCATGCGCAGCTGAATCTTGTGGTCTGGATGGAGATGGGCTGGAATCCTCCGGAGGAAGCGATGTCAGAAGCGGAAGGAAGAAAAATGTTTGAATGAATGAAACTGAGCCCTTGAGCTCAGGGTCCAGAGGTGGGAAGCACTTCCAGAGGGGCTCTCATAAAGACTGAACCTTTATCTCCCTGCATCTTTTTAACAGCGTTTGTACTAGTTTAACACATGTAGGAACATGACCCTTCCAACCCTTTACTTTAGCCATTTGGCCGTCAGCATCAACGCGTTCTTTCTATCGTTTCTGTTAAGGCATTACACAGACATTTCCCAAAGGGTTTTCTTATGTACAGAATTTTGTCCTTTTGTCATATCCATAATCCTCTTAACAATACAACTTAACCAATTATCCACTCAGGTGTACATTCTCATCTGATGAGAAACTACAGTCGTCCCTCTGGATTCGCTGACTTCTCTTTCATGGTTTTGAATTTCCGTGGACAGGAAGCCAGAAGGGACAAAATGGTGCACACTGGAGCGTGCCTTCATTATTTTAAATGGGGCTCAAATATTTGCGGTGTTCCATTTTCACGGGGTGCTGGTGATTCCAGAACAGATCCCCCACGAATTGGGAGGGGCGACTGTACATACAAACTGAAGGCCTAAGCAGACTGCCAGAAATAGTGCACATTAAATTGAGGCACTGCCCTGGCTCAGTGCTAGGGAGTCATGGGAATTGTATTTTTTTCTGAGACATTGAGCCTTCTCTGTCAGAGAGCTCTGGTGCCACAATTAATTACAGTTCCCATGATTCCCTAGCACTGAGCCAGGGCAGTGCCTCAATTTAATGTGCACTATTTCTGGCAGTCTGCTTAGGCCCTGAGTCTCCCTTATCCAGAATTCCAGAATCCAAAATTTCCTGCATAGGTGACCGAAATAACAATACCTGTGCTTTCTAATGGTTCCATGTTCACAAACTTTGTATCATGCACAAAAGTATTTAAAATATTGAAAATAGGAGGAAGAAATATCAACAATCTAAGATGTGCAGATGACACCAGAAAGATGTGCAGAAAACCTCACAGACCTGGAACAACTACGAAAGAAGATCAAGGAAGAAAGGGCAAAGGCAAGCTTAAGGCTGAACATAAAGAAAACAAGAATAATGACCACAGAGAACTTAAACACATTCAAGCTAGACAGTGAGAAAATAGAAAAAGTAAAAGCGCTCCCATACCTGGATCAAACATTGATAGAAATGGAGACTGCAGTCAGGAAATCAGAAGAAGACTAAGAATGGGGAGGATGGCTATGAAAGAACCAGAAAAGATCCTAAAATGCAAAGATATACAACAAAAGTTAAAATCATACAAGAAGCCATTGTATTCCCTATTATTCCCATGGATGGATGTGAGAGCTGGACAGTCAAGAAAGAAGATAGGAGGAAAACCAATGCATTTGAGAAAATGTGGGGCTGGAGAAGATGCTGAGGAGGATCATGAGAATATCATCTCCATATCACCTCTTAACCTTCTCTTCTCCAGGCTAAACATACTAAGCTCCTAGGCTTTTAGACTTTACAGCCCAAAAGCATATTAAGCTATCTAACAAGTAGAACCAGTCAGCAGCTAAAACTATGGACATGTACAGACTGGATGCAATCATTGCACTCCAAAGGCTTTAATAAAAAGTGAGTACCAGTTCCAAGAAGCTCCTGTCAGAACAGAAGATGGAGAAACAGAATGGTTCCCGATTGTCAAAGGGGTCAGACAAGGCTGCATCCTTTCACCCAATCCATTCAACTTGTATGCAGAACATATTATAAGAAAAGCAAGCTGGACACAAAAGAAGGAGGAGTTAAAAGAGAGGAAGGAATATCAACAATCTGAAATATGCAGATGACACCATAATACTAGCAGAAAACATCACAGACCTGGAACAACTACTAAGGAAGATCCAAGAAGAAAGTGCAAAGGCAGGCTTAATGCTGAACATAAAGAAAACAAAAATAATGACTAACAAGGACAGTTCAAACTAGACAATGAAGAAATAGGAATAGTAGAAGGATTCCCATACCTGGGATCAAACATGGATAGAAACGGAGACTGCAGTCAGGAAATCAGAAGAAGACTAAGAATGGGGAGGGAGGCTATGAAAGAACTAGAAAAGATCCTAAAATGCAAAGACATACAACTCAGCACAAAGGTCAGAATCATACAAGCCATCGTATTCCCTTATTCCCATGGATGGATGTGAGAGCTGGACAGTTAAGAAAGAGGATAGGAAGAAAACCAATGCAGCATTTGAGAGAATAAATGTGGGGCTGGAGAAGAGTGCAGAGGAGGATCCCATGGACGACAGCCAAAAGGACAAAGAAATGGGTCCTAGAGCAGATCAAGCCGGAAACCTCCCTGGAAGAAGCCAAGAGGACCAAACTGAAGCTGTCCTACTTTGGACCCATCATGAGAAGAAGAGAGGACTCTTTGGGAAAGACAGTAATGCTGGGAAAGAAGGAGGGAAGGAAGGAGGAAGAGAGGAAGGCCACAGGCCAGGTAGAGGGACTCTATGAAGGAGGTCCCCATGGGGATTAATTAAGGGGCTGCAGGAGTTAAGCAGAGCAGGGGAGGACAGAGGGTCTTCTATGAGATGTCTCATCCATAAGGTCACTGCCATGAGTCCAGATCAACTTGAGGGCAGTTAACAACAAATAACAAATATGAAATCACCTTCAGGCTCTGTGTATAAAGTGTATATGAAATATAAATAAATGTGAAGTCGAAGGGTTTCATGACTGGCACCCATAGGTTTTTGTGGGGTTTGCGGGCTGTGAGGCCATGTTCTAGAAGAATTTATTGTTGACGTTTCGCCTGCATCTGTGGCTGGCATCTTCAGAGAATGGTGGCATGGAGGTGTGTGGGGTATATATATATATATAAACCGGCATTTTCGGGAGGTGTCCAGAATGGAACCTCCACAAATTGGAAGAGTCTACTGTATATGCAAACATTCCAAAATATGAAAAAATCCAGAACATTTCTGGTCACAAGCATTTTGGATAAGGGATCCTTTGCCTGTATCTCTAAGCAGGCATTCAAGGGTTAATCTTCTTGAGCCTTGTTAATATCTGTTTCAACATCGGCATATATCTGTTTTAGCATAGCCTTGCTCATACCCGCATATATCAGCACTTCCTGGCATTTATCTGTCTATTAGTCTATCAAATGGCCTCCTTCATGCCTTGCAGAGCAGTCTAATCTGTAGCTCTGACTTAACTCCTTTCATGCTCTCCATAGACTTGCCCAGCTAATCACTTATCCAATAAAAAATAAAGCATAGCAGAGCGGTTTACTACCTCTGGCGGCTTATGCTTATCCAATCAAAACAAAGATCTTCAGGATTCGTCCCCTGTATACTTGGCATCTGATACTAGCCAGATTTCCTCATCCAGTGCACTAACAAGAGGGATTACTCCTGGTCAGTCTAATGGAACTCCTCCTTGCCTCTTAATAACAATGGTGCAGGCATTACCCTTATCTCATTTACTTTCCAGCATATCTGACATTTCCCCCAGTTTCCGAAACTGAAGATGAAGCTGGTTTCTCCATGATAGAGGCCCACACTTTAACAGCTCTAGTCGCCTGTATTAGTTCTTCTGCTCTATACCTTATAGCAGGGACAGGCAACCTTTTTGAGACCTGGGCCGGTCTCCCGAAGCCCAGGTCTCGGCTGGGCCAAGGTGTGGGGGGGGAATGGCGGTGCGCGCGCTCACCCTCCGCCGCTGTGCGCGACTCCAGGGAGGATTCCCTCGCCGGTGACGGGCCTCCTGGAAGCCCGTCGCCACCGAGGATCCCCCTGAGAAGGCTTCCCTCGCCGATGACGGGCCTCCAGGAAGCCCGTCGCCACCGAGGGTCGCCCCGGGGAGGATTCCCTCAGCGGGGACGGGCTTCCTCCCGGGCACCGGGTGCGCTGCCGGCGGCGCGGCCGGGCAGTGACCGAACCGGGCAGCGGCGGCAGGGGTCCGCCTGGGCCGGTAAGTCCGGCGACCTGGGCCGGAACCGGCCCGCGAGCCGTAGGTTGCCGACCCCTGCCTTATAGTCTATAGGCAATGCTAGGTTACATTCAGTACCTTACAAACATATTACCAGGGTGCAGTGTTGCCAACAGGATAATCTGGCCTATAACATGAGCAAATAAACGGCCTTTTATCTAGTGGGTTTATAGGATGGAGGGATCTTGGATTAAATGTGCTGAGCCTTTATCCAAGGTGGCATGCTCCTCGCTTGCCCCTCCTTGTCGTGGGATAAATAATCCAGTGGAAAGTGTGACCAGCACCTTCTCTGTTGCAGCACCCTGGCCGTGGGAGGCCCTTGCCTTGGAAGCCCAATGGGAACTGGGTTTTGTTTTGTTGTTAAATGCTCTTGGGTCGATCTCGACTCATGGCGGCGGCCCTATGGATGAGACATCTCCAAGAAGACCCTCTGTCCTCCCTTCCTCTGCTTAATTCCTGCAACTCCTTAATAAATACCCATAGGGACCTCCTTAACAATAGTCCATCCACCTGGCAGCATGTGGCCTTCCTCCTTCCCTCCGCATGACCCAGGATTATTGTCTTTTCCCTTCTCATGATGTGTCCAAAGTACGACAGTCTAAGTCTTGTCTTCTTGGCTTCCAGGGTGGTTTCCGGCTTGATCTGCTCTAGGACCCATTTGTTTGTCCTTTTGGTTGTCGTCCATGGGATCCTCCTCAGCACTCTTCTCCAGAAACACATTCTCTCAAAGGCATTGGATTTCCTTCCTATCCTCTTTCCTAAATGCCCAGCTCTCACATCCTTACATGGGAATAATAGGGGATAGGATGGCTTGCATGATTCTGACTTTTGTGCTGAGTTGTACATCTTTGCATTTTAGGATCTTTTCTAGTTCTTTCATAGCTATCCTCCCCATTCTTAGTCTTCTTCTGATTTCCTGACTGCGGCCCCCATTTATATCCATGCTTGATCCCAGGTATGTGAATCCTTTTACTATTTCTATTTCTTCATTGTCAAGTTTGAACTGTCCTTGTTAGTCATTATTTTTGTTTTCTTTATGTTCAGCATTAAGCCTGCCTTTGCACTTTCTTCTTTGATCTTCCTTAGGAGGTGTTTCAAGCCTATGATGTTTACTGCTAGTATTATGGTGTCATCTGCATATTTCAGATTGTTGATATTCCTATTTTCATTCCTCCTTCTTCTGTGTCCAAGCCTGCTTTTCTTATAATATGTTCTTCATACAAGTTGAACAGATCGAGTGATAGGATGCAGCCTTGTCTGACTCCTTTGCCAATTGGGAACCATTCAGTTTCTCCGTCTTCTTTTCTGGCAGTAGCCTCTTGGAACTGGTACTCACTTTTTATTAAAGCCTTTGGAGTGCAATGATTGCATCCAGTCTGTACATGTCCATAGTTTTAGCTGCTGACTGGTTCTACTTGTTAGATAGCTTAATATGCTTTTGGACTGTAAAGTCTAAAAGCCTAGGAGCTTAGTATGTTTAGCCTGGAGAAGAGAAGGTTAAGAGGTAATATGGCAGCTAATTTTAAACATTTGAAGGGATGTCATATTGAGGACGGAACAAGCTTGTCTTCTGCGGCTGCAGAGAATAGGACACATGAGGGCAATGTAGTCGAGCTACAGGAAAAGGCATTCCACCTAAACTTCAGGAGGAACTTACTGACAGTGAGGTGTGTTCATCCATGGAAGACGGTACCTCAAAGCTCAAGAGTTTCCTTCTTTGGAGTTCTTTAAACAAAGGCTGGATGGCCATCTGTCCCAGGGAGCGCTTGGATTGTGTCTTCCTGCGTAGCAGAATGGGGTTGGACTGGATGGCCCCTTAAGGACTCTTCCAACTCCATGATTCTATCTTGTATTTTCACATTTAAAATTGTTAAAATTGATTTTATTGCACACTGTCTTGAGATCTTTGGCTATAGGGTGTTATGCACATATTTTTTAAATAAAAGAAGTAACCAAAGAGTAGCAGCCAGTTGCCAGAGGGTCACGAAGTGCAGCGTGGGCCAAGGTCTGGAAGGAGCCAGCCCAGCTCCTGCCCCATTGCTCCTCTGAGACCAAGGATTTCTCCGGCCAAGGATGCCCTATCTCTTTCTCCTCCGCTTGGAGGCTGGCAGGGGCCAGTCCCTTTCTCAGGGGTCTGCCTTGAGCCAGAAGAGCTGTGACCCCACCAAGCCAACCCCAGCAGCAGACGGAAGGCTGGCCTGGCCTTGGAGGGGAGAAGAACCGAATGGGCAGTGCCTGCTGGACCTGGTCCACTTCTCCGCCACCATTCCCTTATCCTTTTGTGCCATGGCTTGTTTGACCGTAAGCCTGAGGGCAGGGAACGGTCAAAGTGGCAATCTATAAGTTGCTCTGAGAGCCTTTCTCTCTCTCTCTCTCTCTCTCTCTATATATATATATATATATATATAAAAATAAATGAACTCCTGGGTTAGGGAAAGTTTATCGATCAGTTAATCGACCAGATCAAAACAGTTAACAGCAAATGTGGTAAAATACGAGAAAAAACCACGCAGAAAATACGATGGGTTAAGATAAATTAGGCTAAAATAAGATGACGTATAAATTGTTGTCTTATATTAAACAAAGGAATAATACAATACAAAGCCAAACTATGTTTAAATAAGCTCATCTCCTTTACAAAACATGTTCTCACTTGGATAGCCCTACCTATACATTTAGCAGTTCTAATTATTATTGCATGTGTATTTGTACCTTGAAGAAAATGGGATGGCTGTTTACTACGTTCCCAGTATGTAGTCCTATCAAGTGTTGTCTGTGGCATATAAGTGGCAGTTAAATAGGACATAGAAATAGAAGCTCCACAGACACATGTTCTCTTGATGTTTGGTTGTATTTATTTTATATAAATAAATAAACTCTTCCAGGGGTTCAAGATCCAGGAGATGCAAAAGGGAAGGGTCCTGAGGCATCCTGGTTGCATGGGACGTTGCGGCTTGGGTGGCGGGGGGCATTGAATGGGGGGGGTCTCTATTGGCTGGGTGGCCCTGCGGGAAATGGGTGCTGGACCTCTTCTCACCCTTTCTCTCCTTTCTCTCTCTCGGCTTCCCTTGCAGTACAGTGCTGTGGACAGCAACCCGCTCTCCCTCTACGTGATGCACCCGTTCTGGAACACGGTGGTCAAGGTGAGTCGGGCCCCTTGGCCTTCTGGGGCCCCCGTCTCAGGCGGGGTGTGCTCTTTGCTTGAAGCGGGCCTCGTTTTAACACAGCGCTCCCCGGCCACTTTCTGGAGGCTGTGACCCCCACACCCCCCGCGCTTCAGCCGGTGACTAACGGTCTCCCCATCTGGAGAGACGGTCCCGTTGTGGCCTGGACGTCTTGTGCCCCCATCCCAGTGTTCCAGCAAGCGAAGCTGCCGGCGGCGGTCTGGGGGCTGCTGTCTGCACCCACTAACGTGTGTTTTCTGCATGTGTTCTTGCTGCTTTTCCCTGTAGATCTTCCCCACGTGGCTGGCCCCCAATTTGATAACGTTTTCTGGCTTCCTACTGCTTGTCTTCAACTTCTTCCTCATGGCTTACTTTGACCCTGACTTTTATGCATCCGGTAAGACTTCACACGTTGGACACATGTTTATGGGCAGGAAAAGGGTGCACAGATCATGCGAGATGCATGCACCTGGCATCATCCGCTTGGGGGCACTACATTGCTCTCTTTCCTCCAGTTCTGCAATAAGGGATGCTCCAGAAATGAGCCCCAACCCCATCCCACTGAGGGGCTCCAAAGGGTTGTGTGTTTGTTGTGAGGCTTCCTTGATGCTGCTGTGAGATGCAGTTTAAACAACATTTCCACAGAATTCATTGACAATATAAGGAACTGATTTACAGTACTAAGTATAGTACATCGTGAACCAGAAGAGCTTTGGTCTGAAGCCAGGGACATAATAAAAGAATAATGCATAAAGACACTCCCAATAAACCCTAAAGGCTTGGAGGGATTCCCCCATGAGGAAAGGGTGCGTGACAGTGTGGGCCAAAGTAATAATAATAATAATAATAATAATAATAAAGTTTATTTTTATCCTGCCCCAACGCAATCGGAGAGACGCACTAAAGGAGCCACGAAAGAGGGGTAGAACATCATGCAGAGTATGGAATAATTCTCCTCTCTCTACCTGTTGAAACCCAGTTGCGGGGGGGGGGAATCATCACAGATCCATAGAATTGGAAGGGACCCCCATAGACCATCCAGTCAAACTCCTTGCTCAGTGCAGGATCTCCATGTATAACCTCCCCAGCAGCATGGAGCTCTCCAGACTCTTTTGGAAGACCTTCAGAGAAGGAGATCCCACCAATTCTCAAGGCAATTGGGTCCATTTCTGAATTGCTCTTATTGTCAAGAGGTTCCTCATAACGTTCAATCAAAGCCTACCCTCCTGTAACTTAAAACGCTTACAGAACTGGTCCTACCTTCTGGGACAGCAGGGAACAAGCCTGCCCCCTCCCCTCCGGATTAGCCCATTGAAACAGAATGATGGAAGACTGAGGAAAGGCAGAAAGAATCCTGAAGATGATATTACAAGCGGGGGGGGGGGGGTAAGCTCCCACTGGGCTGAGGATTTAAGAGGGGATTAGGGAAAGAGAAGGAAGATAAGGCTTCCAGGGACCCCAGGCCATGCTGGTGGTATGTGGCTGCTGGTTGCAGGCAGACCCAGAGGTAGTGGCGGGGGGGGGGGAGATGCTGGGCCCCCTCACATCTGGTATGGGGGCTTAATCTGGAAGGCATCTGCCTGGTTGGCCCCTTTCAGGAGGCTGCCTTCAGACCGTTGTTCAGATATTCCTGCATTAAACAAAAAAATGGGAAAGATATCAAGATGGGGGGGGGGGAAGGGAGGGGCACAGAATAGTCCAGCAGGGGCCAAACATGCAGAATGGCCAGTTCCGAGGGGGGGGAGACACACAGAAAACCAGGCAAGGTGTGTGGGATGGTTGTGGGAGGGAGCATCCTGGGCTGCGTCCACACAGCAGAAATAATCCAAGTTGTCACCACTTTAACTGCCCTGGCTCAGTGCTATGGATTTCTGGGAATAGTAGTTTTGTGAAACAGTTAGCCTTTTCTGTCAGAAAGCTCTGGTGCCACAACCAACTATGATTCCCATAATTCCATAGCACTGAGCCATGGCAGTTAAAGTGGCATCAAACAGGATTATTTGTGCAGTGTGGATGCACCCCAGATTGAGTGACAAGATCCTTGACTAGGAGCAGTTCAACACTGAAGCATCCCGTGGCAGGTCCTGCTTGTCCCATTTGGCAGCAAAACCGTTCTTTCAGCTGCTTAATTTTGACCTCAAGATCACAGGCAGCGCATCAGACTGAAGCCTGAGAGGTGGAAGAGTCCTCTGTTTGCTGTCCAAGGAGCAAATGGCATTTCACAGGGCAGAAGAGTGTGTGTGTGTGTGTGTGCAGAGATAAGCCATTGGGAGAGTTAATCAGCAATATCATTCAATTCCCTTGGATTCAAGGCAGCCCATGAACATTAAAGCAGATGCAGGCAAAAGTACGTAGTGAAAACACATGTGAAGTGAGCCACCGTGATGTCGTGACTTGGAGGCTGGACTAGGACTCAGGAGACCAGGGTTCGAATCCCAAACCAAACTGGGTTTTCTTTCCACAGCCCCTGAGCAGGAGCATGTTCCAAACGGAGTCTGGGTCATTGTGGGTCTCCTCAACTTCATGGCTTACACACTAGGTGAGTGGGATCTTCCATGTCTGGATGGTTAGTGCAAAACATTCAACTTAAATGGCATTTTGCCCATTCATGTTAGTGGCAGCAGAGGGGACAGACATCCAGCATTCAAGAGCTGCCTGCCATTGCAACCTTGGCACCTGTGCTCCAAAATGCACACCCCTGCAAGGTAGGCTCTGCCCACTCTTCTGCGCAGAGGCAGTGGCAGCCCCCTCCTTGAGGCCAGATCAGGAGGGCACCTTGTTCCCTTAACTCCAGCCGCTATGGCCTCTGAGATGGATGCTTTTCTCTTCCTCTGGGACCTCTTTGCCTCCTGTGACAAGACCCCCATGGAGGCAAGTGATTATAAAAACACCTGGAAGAGACCTCTGGATGCCACTAAGCCCTGGAGCAGCCCTGCTGAAGTTTGGGGATGCTGTGAATGTCCCTTTGGCCCTCGGCACATGTCTACCCCTGCTTGAAAGTAATCAGAGTTCCTTTTTCAGTCCTGGAGGAGGGTTTCTCCTAGCTGGCTCTTCCAGGTTGGGGATGGGGGAACATCATGTGTGAAAAGAGGTTACAGGTAGCTTCACCTTCTTCATTCATGACTGAGCAAAGTGCAGAAATGCTTAAAGGTGGGACCAGCTATGGAAGCCCCCCAGGTCCAGCAAGGCTTCTGGGCTGGGCTGGTAGTGCCTTGGGGGTCCAGGGCTGAGAGAGGCCTTGGGCAGGGGTTGCCACAGAGCCAGGGGAGCCCCTTCCCCACTTCTTCCAGCACCACCGTCCCCTGCCTAGCCTCCCACTTGCATTTGCTCACTCACTTTTGGCTGCTTCCTAGAGGAAGGAGTGCCATGAGGGGCCTCCACTCTCCTGTGGCTTTGCACTGACAGTTTCCCACCAGCTTTTTCTTTTGCCCCACTGGCTTTCCTCGACACTCATGGTGACTGCAACCCCTCAGCCGGCTATGAATTAACTGCTCTCTCTTTCTCTCCCACCTGCCTGCCCCCCGTTTTACACCCCTCTCCAGATGGTGTGGACGGGAAGCAGGCACGCCGCACGCAGTCCTCCACCCCCCTTGGGGAGCTCTTTGACCACGGCTTGGACAGCTGGGCCTGCATGTTCTTCGTGGTGACGGTGTACTCCACCTTCGGCCGAGGCCCCAACGGTGTCAGCGTCTTCGTCCTCTACCTTCTCCTCTGGGTGGTCCTCTTCTCCTTCATCCTCTCCCACTGGGAGAAGTACAACACTGGCATCCTCTTCCTGCCCTGGGGGTACGACATCAGCCAGGTGGTAAGTCTGCCCACTGTTCCTGGCGCCAGGCCCAAGCCGAAGATGCCCCCACCCCTCGAACCACCCAGTCTGCCCAATGCTTTGGGCTGACCTCAGCTTTCATCTGTGTTTGGATCCGTTTCATTGTCTGGTTTTACTTGAGCTGCTCTTTTAACATTGCAAACTGCATTGCGTTTGTCCAAGGGGCTCAAGGGTGGTATAAGATGCAATCGGAGCTGCTGCTGTTGCCATGTGCCTTCAAGTTGTTTCCAATTTATGGTGACCCTAAGGCAAACCGATCATGGGGTTTTCTGGGGCTGAGAGTATGTGGTTTGCTCAAGGTCACCCAGTGGGTTTCCATGTCTGAGGGGGAATCAAATCCAGAGTCATAGTCTCACATTCGAAACACTATGCCACGCTGGCTGTACTTCCCCCCAAATTAATGTGGGCTGCCTTACGTTCCAGTGGTGCTTCTGTCCCCAGAGCTGCCTGAGTAGCAGTGGGGAGGGGGGTCAGGGGTGCCATTATTACCTCATTTTCAGAATGCTGTGAGCAATACTGTTTATCTTTTGGGATGTTCAAGAGGCGGGAAGGTGAAGTGGTGGTTTAGCGGCCAGGATCTCTGCCCAGGTCCCTGTTCAGCTGTGATGATCCCCTTCATGGTAGCCTTGGGCAAGTCACACATGCTCTGCTTTGCTGGGTTGAGAGTAGTCTGGCACTTGACCTGTAGTAGCCAGAAAAAGTTTCACGGTATTCATAGGGAAAAGTTGCAACGGGTTCTCCTTGAATCTAGAATGCTTCTCACAAGGCAAGCATGGGTCACTCCTGAGGAATGAGCTGCAGAATTGTGGCTGCACCCCTTGAAATTTGGGGATGAGGGGCACTGGATTGGTTTTCAAACAGTGCCCTCAATAAAGCAAACAGCAGACAGTTTCTTTAAAAGGTTCTTTGAAAAGTTTCAGGTGAATGAGTGCCCTCTTGGACAGTGTGGGGATGCCTTCACCACCAGCTTTGGTTGGATGGACAGGTGCAGCCGTTCCTACGAACTAGGTACTGCGGCTGCTCTGACCACTGGCTGGCTGACCACCAGAAAGAAGTGCCAGGCCCTCGCCTGTCTTTATGGCCAAGAAAGAGGAGGGCACAGCCTCAGAGTCCCAGTGCTGCCTTTGCTTGGAGCTTTGCTGAGCTAGACAGGCACAGGGCCCAGTTCGATCAGAATAGGTGGCTTAGCCAAAGGACCCCCCCCCTCTTAAATTGTTGTTTGGTGTCAGGATTTGAGGAAATGGAGTTTGGGAGCAGAGTTGTTATCTGCTGTCCATTTTATTTAGTCAAAGGTTAATGATCCATTTGCCTCCCACAGGAGGGGTCCAGCATGTTCTGGGGAGTTCAGTTCACTGTGTTCATTCAGTGAGCCTGGCTATCCCTTGGATTCACCACATCTATTGCTTATAAAGTGCTGAAGGGCAAATGTAGTGCTTGACTCTGTTGACTTCAGGATGGGGCTATGGCAACACACTCTCCCCTGGCAGGCCCTTGAGACTAGTCTAGGAGCTGCAGGCGGCCGGCACAGAATATGGCCTCCTCTCTGCCAGAGCCAGCCCTTGGCGGCCGTGTGAGTCCATACTGAGAGTTGGGGCTTTGACCCATGGGCACCAAGCCCTGAGGAAAGTGAGGCTGCTACAGCTTTGGACTACAGCACTCAGAGTCCACCGTAACCAAGAAGGCTGGAGGGAGCCGGTTTCCTTTCCTTCTGCATTTTATTTATTATTTATGTGTCTGACTTGTGTCCGGCTTTTCTCCCAGGGCCTGCTACAAGAGTAAAGGCACGGGTTCCCCCATCCCTCTGTCTCTGCCCAGCTGTTTTGCTCAGCGGTGGAAGCTTGCTGGGAGTTTCCCTTGTGCCAGATGGGCATTGAGGGCTGTGCATTGCGGCAGGGCCAGGGATTGACCAGATGGCCCTTCTAGTTCCTTCTGTGAGTCTGTGGCTGCACCAAGCATCCCTGCTCCTTAATACTAAGCAGGGGCCATTGCAGGGGAGTTCCTTCACTTGCCCCAAATCTTTCTTTCCATGTGTGCTTCCCCTGAACTATTTATTGCCCAGCCACGTCCTTCCATCATCATTTTGAAGGCTGCTTATTTGTATAGTTACCTATCTTACTAGGTTTCATTGGTATTATTTCATGGCTGAAATATTTCTTATGCCTTGAGTGGCCTATAAAGTTCTTTAAATAAATATAGCAGCGCCTTCTGTAAGAGGTAAGCCTAAAAGTCAAATAGGCTTCCCTCAAGTCTTTGCCTTTTTCCAGAATTCAAGGCC
This sequence comes from Phrynosoma blainvillii, assembly GCA_026167975.1. Lineage (NCBI taxonomy): Eukaryota > Metazoa > Chordata > Lepidosauria > Squamata > Phrynosomatidae > Phrynosoma > Phrynosoma blainvillii. The sequence continues at coordinate 3,340,617 of JANUYF010000001.1, read as the reverse complement.
TCCCTTCAAAATTCAGAGCAGATACAGATCACTAAAACATTCAAAAGATTTAAATGTAATTGAACAGTCAATAGAATGAAAAGGAATTTAAAAGCATATCCATTAAAGTAGTTCCACAAACAAATTAATGTTGGTTGTAGCGCTGGCCACTAACTGGCAAGGACCCAGGGTCTCCTCTTGACTCTGTTACTCCAAGGAGGATGTACAGCTCCTTGATGGAGCGTGTCCAGAGGAAGGTGACCGAAATAGTGGAAGATCTGGAAACCATGAAGCCTGAAGTTTGCTTAGCCTGAAGAAGAAGGGGCGATAGGATAGCTCTGTTTAAATATTTGAAGGGATGTCCTATTGAGGCTGGAGCAAGCTTGTTTTCTGCTGCTCCAGAGAGTAGGACCCAATGGATCAATGGATGCAAACTACAGGAAAAGAGATTCCTGTACCTAAACATTAGCAAGACCTTCCTGACAGTGAGAGCTAGAACTGGAGGCTGTTAAGAAAAGGGCTTCTGGAAGGGTAATGTATTGTTTGACATTGGACTGTTTTGGCTCAGAGGAAGGCAATTGCAAACCATCTCTGAACAAAATCTTGCCAAGAAAACCCCATGATAGGTTTGCCTCGGGGTTGCCATAAGTTGGAAACAACCTGAAGGCACACAACAAGACTGCTTTTTATTCTGTCTAATTAACTTGTTTTAATTAATATTGTTAATTGTTTGGTTCTACTATAGCCCCTCCTAATTCCGTTCTGGACCTCCTCGCGAAAATGGCGACTCGCACATATTCAAATCCCATAGAAGTTAATGGGGTGCGTGCCCATGGCGGGGGCACACGGCATCATTATAAGCAATAGGTGCTTGTCCCTCCCATGAAGAGCAAGACCGCAGATTCCAGGTCCGCGAAAAGGGAGGGACAACTGTATTTCAGTGTTGGTTTTTTGCATGTTTTTAACTGTATTGTAATAATTTTAATTTGTAAGCCACTGTAAAGTCTCAGTCTTGGGGGAAAGTCAGGGTGTAAATAAAGTTTATTATTCTTACTTTACCTCCCCTCTCCCCAAAGTGCTGTGGACAAGCCTGTCCCTACTGTGCCCCCCAGCCTTCCCCTCCCCACTGAATGCAAAGCTGGCCTTAATTTTCCCTCCCCACAGAAGAAGCCCAGCTCCTTGGCCCTCTTCGTAGGTTTTTAAACAGAGGCTGGCTGGCTGGATGGCTATCTGTCGGGGATGAATGAGAGTTCCTGCATGGCAGATTGGGGTTGGACTGGATGGCCCTTCGGGTATCTTCCAAGTTTATGATTCTGTGATTGTATGAACTCCCATCGCTTCCATGGAGGAGGGATCAGCTTTTGCAGGGACAAATTGCTTTGAAGGAGGGACCATGAGGTTCCTGGTGCAAATTCCACTCCTGAGAGAGAACAGGAGCAGCAGCTGCCAAACCCAGACAGTGTGTTCACACTGCATAGAGCACATTGAGACCACTTAAACTGTCATGGGCTCATTCCTACAGAATCATAGAATCATAGAGTTGGAAGCCCAGCCCCCTTCTGCCATGCAGGAACTCACAATCAAAGCACCTCCGACAGATAACTATCCAGCCTCTGTTTAAAAACAGCCTCTAAAGAAGAAGAAGAAGAATCCACCATCCTCCAAGGCAGCAGCATCTTCCACTGTTGAACAGATTTTACCATCAGGAAGTTCTTCCTAATGTTCAGGTGGAATTTCTTTTCCTGTAGTTTGAATCCACTGCTCCGTGTCTTGGTCTCTGGAGCAGTAGAAAACAACCTTGCTCCATTGTCTATGTAGCACCCCTTCAGATATTTAAATCCTGGGATTTTTAGTTTTGTGAGATGTCTAGAATTCTCTGCCAGATTGCTCTGGGGCCTCACCCCCAAACCTCAAATCCCAGAAGCCGCAGATGCTAAAGTGGTGTCCTTGTGCATTAGACCCAAGCAGATGTTGGTAGGGCTTGCAGTGACTTTTTCCAGAGGTGCTTTTAACACCAGAAACAGCTGGATGGGTTTTCTGTACCTTCTGCCCTTGGGGCTCAGCTGTCGGACAAAGCGAGCGCCTTCAAGCAGATATACACACACACACACACACACACACACACACACACAACGATGCTGGGATAACATTGTCAGGAGTGGAACTGTTCAGCTTGCCTGCCATGGTTTGGAGGGTGTAAATGGTGTAACTTCCCTTACTGGCTATTTGCTGAGCATTCCATGCTATCCCAGAACTGTGGGTAGGTAGGGGATGGGATATGCAGTGGGTATTAATTTCTGAACCACTGTTGACCACATTCCTTGGTGTTTTACGGGCAGAAAGGAGAGAGTTGGGGCTGGTCAGTCTCATCCACAATAGGGGAAAGAGAAGGAGGAAAGGGGAAAGAAAATGGCATTTTGCTTTTGTAACGAATGAGAAGGTGGCTTGCTTTTATTATGCTTTGCTAATGTTTGCTGGTTAGATGTGTCAGCCAGTAACTCTAGTGAACATCTCCAGTTGCTGAATGAAGGTTTCCTGAGTCTCACTCCTTGATTTCTGAACTTGGGGGATATTGGGCTTGACATAAGCAGGGAAGAGCTTTCTAACCCAGCTTTCGGTGAGTCTTCCCAGGCACTGATACGCCGCGGTTCTCTTGGCTTCCCTTTCCAGACCATTTCGATAGTGTACATTGTGACCTCCATTGTAGGCGTCGAGGCCTGGTACAACCCATTCCTGTTCAACTTCTTATACCGGGACCTCTTTGTGGCCATGATTATCGGTAAGGCTCTTATCTCTCTATATATATATATATATATATATATATAAAAAATCATTTATACCAATTATTGATATTCAGTTCACAGGCCATAGGGCCTTGCAATATTTGTCTTTAGTTGCCTTAGCTGGGCAGAAATCACTGGGTCACCCGGGGCTGGGGGAGCAAGAGGACCCTCTCTCAAGATCTCACCCTATTTGAGCACACCTTGAAGCCAGGTGAGTTGTGGATTGAGAACAAGTTGCTTCCCCCCGCCATACACACACAGACACACACACACAACTCAGGAGCAATTGTGGTTGCATCCTGCAACATTAGTGTAAAATAGCATCACAATGAAATGCCAGGATCCCTGCAGAGAAGGGAGCACAATTCTAGAAGCGGATGTTGATAAGTTTTAAAGATGTCTGTTTCTGGACCAAGGCACTTTCTCCCTCCTAAATGTTCCATTTCACTTTCCAGAAATCAAGAGATTGTGTTTGCACAAAGGCAGTCTGAGGGAAAGGAGGAGGGAGCTGAATGGGCCCAGCTCTTGTCTTTCCCAAGCTAGCTGTGCTAATGCGTCACATCTTAATTTAGAATTACAGAGTTGGAAAGGGCCCCATGGGCCATCTAGACAGCCCTATTCTGCCATGTAGGAATCCAGTCAAAATTGCAGTGTCAAGTCCTGGTTGCCACCAAACAGACACCAAATTCTCCTGGGGACAAATACATGCTCTCACACTAATATTTGTAATAATAAAAGTTTAATTTAGGGGAAAATTCATGTCTCTAGATCAGGGGTAAGCAAAGTGAAGCCTTTCTCCAATAGCTCCCATCAGCCTCAGCCATTGGTGAGGAATGCTGGGAGTAGCAATCCAGAAACATCTGGAGAAAGGCTGCCTGCCCCCATCCTTTCCCTGAGAAGCAGAGTGAAGCTTTCAGCTGTAAAACAAGGGCTGAGACAGTGGGGCATCAGCTGCCTTTGTTGCAGGAACATGGGACTTTGAGTGGGGCAGAGGAGTAATGCCACTTTCTTCTTCTTCTTTCTCTATAGGGTGTGCGCTCACAGTGACCATTCCCATGAGCCTCTTGAACTATTACAAGTAAGTGCTCTCTGAACGGAAACGCCATCGCTGCCTTTGCTTTTCCGGAGGCATTGCTTGAATCTCTGCTTCTCCAACCTGTTCACCTGGGGCACCGGGCCAGGCTACTTGGGGTGAAGCTGGATCTTCCTTTTTTGGTCTCCATTGCGGCCTTGCGGATGGGCTGGAGGGTCCAGGAATGGCAGAGGGTGCCTGGGCAGTAGTCCTGGATGCCTCTTGCTGGCACTCCCTGGTCTTCCCTCACACACATACACCCCCCCCCCCCAATGCCTTACAGAGCCTACAAAAGCAAAACGCTGAAGCACCACTCCTTCTACGAGGCGATGCTGCCCTTCCTGTCGCCGGTCCTGCTGTTTGTCTTGTGCACCATCTGGATCTTCCACTCCCCCTCCGACATCCTGGAAGCCCATCCCCGCCTCTTCTACTTCATGGTCGGGACGGCCTTTGCCAACATCTCGGTGAGCAACCCTCCCCTTCCTCCTCCTCCTCTTCCTCCTCCTCCTCCTCCTCCTCCTCCTCCTCTTCTGGGCTTCAGAATGTAGGGTAATTTAAGTTTCCTAAGGCCTCAACCTTTGGTAAGGAAACAAAAATATTTAACTATCAAAAATATCAAAGCCAAGCCTGTTAGCGTCTAGCTTTAAATCAACAGAGCAGCAGAAATGTGCCTTTGTCTAACTATAATGCTTCCCTAAGAATGAAGACTGATTCAAAGAATAACACAAGTAGCTTGTAGTTCAAACAAAAGTTTACTAATGGCTTTAATCCATCCATCTATCTCTCTCTCTCTCTCTCTCTATCTATCTCTCTCTCTCTCTCTCTCTCTCTATCTATCTATAGAAGCTATATCCTAATCTAGCTAGTGAATTGTTCAGATAAAAGAAATCTTTATCTCACCATATTTCCAAAGAAAGTTGAGAGAGGAGAAAAATTGGAACATGCAGTGCAGGAGAAAATATTTTGAGAGGATGAGTTAGCTTCCCAGAAAGGGGAGTGACTTAAATAATATGATTAGTTTGAATGAGAGAGACAGAGTTTGCATGCAGGAAATTCCTATCTATCTAAGGAGGGAGAAAGAGAATGCAAGAGTAGCCCTGTTTAAGTATTTGAGGGGGTGTCATATTGAGGAGGGAGCAAGCTTGCTTTCTGCTGCTCCAGAGAATAGGACCCAGAGTCTTAATGGATGGAAACTACAGGAAAAGAGATTCCGCCTCAACATTAGGAGGCACTTCCTGACAGTAAGAGCTGTTCAACAATGGAAGATGTTCCCTCGGAGAGTGTGGAGTCTCCTTCTTCCGAGGTCTTTAAACAGAGGCTGGATGGCCATCTCTTGGGGTTGCTTTGATTGTGATTTCCTGCATGGCAGGGGGTTGGACTGGATGGCCCTTGGGGGTCTCTTCCAGCTCTATGATTCTGTGATTCAATGAATCTTCCAACACAGAACCACACAAGGCCACTGTCTCAGGATGCAGAGGATGCCTTGAGGGTGGTGGTGAGGGTGGTCTCATTCACACCATATAGCTTTCCATCCAACCCTGGACCCTCCAAATTTGCTCCAGAACCCCAATGGTGGGGGTGGGCAATGGGTGGTCAGGGTTTAGTACATCTGGAGGACAGCTGGCACAAGCCACCCACCAGAGCTTGACCAAGGAAAAAGAAGGGGGATCTCTCTGCCTTTGTGACTTCAGAGCAACAGCTGGGACCCCCGGACCCCGGAGGTTGGGTGGGCACTGAGGAGCCAAGTGTGTGAATGTGTATTTGGGGGGATGGACTGGACAAAAGGATCCCCAATAGCAGGGAGGGAGAATTCCTCTGCTGGATGGTGCTTTGCCCTCCTGTGGCTGCTGTCCTGTCAACCCTGCAGCTGAACTTGGCAGGCAGGAAAGTGGATGGGGGGAATGCCTGTCGCCATGTTCCCATCAGTGAAGAAAGGTCTCTTCTGGAACTCTCAGGGCCCAGGAATGTTAATGTAGAATCCTAGCATTGGAAAGGACCATGAGGACCATCTAATCCAGTCCCTTCTATGAAGGAACACACAGCTGATGCACTGCTGACAGATAGCTGTCCAATCCTTGTTTAAAGTCCTCCAAAGAAAAAGACCTGCCCTTGCTTTTCCACTTTTGAATGGTTCTTACTTCCAAGGTCTTCCTAGCATTTAGGACATCCAGTGGGTCTGGTGGGTGTCCGGTTGGGGAAGGCTAGCTCAGCTTAAGGTCCCCTTTCAGAGGCAATTCTCTTCTGAAGAAGAAACTTGCTGGCATGGGACTCTGTGTATGACATCTTTAAGTAAGCAGCCCAGAGAGGGGTCTGGAATAATAATAATATAATAATAAAATTGTATTTATACCCCGCCCCTCTGAGCACAATCGGGGCGGCTAACAACAATTAAGAATACATAAAATACAAATCCGAAAGGACCAATGCCCACCCACCCCCCCGGATTGTGTGGCCCCTGAGCCCTGTGGGACCTTTTTGTGGGGGGCCCAAAGCACTTTGTCAAAGACAAAAATGAAGACTCACCCCTCCAGAAACCCTTTGGAGTTGGGGGAAAACCCCTCCCATGAGACCACAGGTGCCCTTCCACCCTGCAGAGGGTCAGGTGTGAGGTGTGGGTTGCTGGACCCTCGGTGGCCCCCACCCAGCCCTGCTCTACAGCATTTAGCTGTGAATCCTCAAGTAGGCCCTGCAGGTTAGGGGCAGCTGCATGGGGGGCAATGGGTTGGCGTTGCCCCCCTTGGAATACCCCCCACACTGAGCACCACTTTCCCGTGTCTCCCCTCCCTCCAGTGCCGCCTGATCGTCTGCCAGATGAGCAGCACGAGGTGCCAGCCGCTCAACGTGCTGCTGCTCCCGCTAGCCCTGGTCATCCTGGCGGTCATCTCGGGCTTCCTGCCCCAACACGAAACCTTCCTCCTCTATTTGCTCACCTGCTTCATCACCTTGGCGCACATCCATTACGGCGTTGGCGTGGTAAGGGTCCCCACTGCCACAAGGCCATCTGGCTGTCTTGGGAGGGGCTCATCCCCTTCCTCCTCCTCTTCGGTGCAGTTAGCAGGAGATCAACCCACCCTCTCCTCCAGTTTCCTTTCTCTTCAGAGCTCCACTTCCCTCGGAGGAGCTTCTGTGGGGGGCCAGCTCTGGGGAGACCCCTCTGGGAGTGGCACAGACAGGACGGTTGCTCTGTTGTGGTGCCGCCTTCTTCCTTAGACCACATCCTGGCAGCTTGTCCAGTGAGGCAGATATTTTTGCCCTCAGATAGCCAACACTGCCATGTGTACACTCCCTAGCATCAAGGTTTGTGTATGACTGACTGGCCACCTTATCACAGATTCAGTCGTTTTCATGAGGACCTGATCAGACCTCTTCTTTCAAAACAAGAAGAGACTCGCCAAAACAGGAAGTTACTCCCTCTCCCAAAAAGCATGTACAGTCCCCAAAATGGTAAAGCTCTTGAAACACAGAAATGGCTAGAGCTCTGGAACAGGAGATGCTATGGGTCCTTTAGCTTTTTTGGTAGGATGAGGGCACAGGGAGCCTTTGGGTCATAGAAATGGCCTTGGGATGGGCTGGGGGTCCTGATGTGACCTGTGGGCCACACTTTGCCTACCCCTGTCTGCAGCCACATGACCGACTCTCCCTGCTGCATCCCCACAGAAAGGGTGCATAGCAGAAGGGAGGGGAGCGTTTAGGGGTCTGGCATCTCCGCCAGCCCTCTTGTGAGACTCACCTGTCCCTTGCCCCTTTGCCCCCCCCCTTGCAGGTGAGCCAGCTGAGCAAGCACTTTAACATCCGGACCTTCTCCCTTCGGAAGCCCAGCTCTGACTGACTAGGCGTGGAGATGGCAGCGGAGGAGAAAGCCAGCCTGCACTCAGTTGAGGCACTGTAAATCCCGTCCGTTGCCTGTGTACATATTCTTCAGCCATCACCATGGGACTAAACTTGGACTCACCTTGGACGGTCAGGGGGCCGAGGATGTGCGAGGTGCAGCAGTTGGGCTGGGGGCCTTCTTCCCCCTCTTTCCTCCTTGCTGCCACCATGACCGCCGGCCTCTTTCTCACCAACCGGGCCAGGGCTTCACACTCCAGAACATCTGCGTGCCACGTTCTACACCTCCAGTCTGGGCCGTGGGCAGTGCCACACAGATGCTCATGAAGGCAGTGGTGGTGGAGCTGTTGGATTGCCACGGGACATCCATGAGCCTGCAGAAGGATTTGCAGTTTGATGGAGGAACAGGTGGACTGCCCCACATCCTGAATCACGGACTCAGTCACACCAGTGGCTTCTGGGAGAAAGAGAAGGAAGCTATTGTTGGAAAAGGGGTGTTGGTTGGCACTTGGGTAACCACAGCTCAGCTGTAGGCTGTGTTCTCCACCAAGAGTTTTCCGACCCACAGTCGTACTCATGCCTCTCGCCCCTTGAATGTTGGGACTTGGACGGGACCCTCAAGCCGTAATGTTGGCACAGTGGGTGCCCTCGCTCTGGGAGTGGCCTGCCAAGTGGGAGCAACCTTCACCAGTGGAGCAGAATGACCGGCTCTTCCTCCCTTACCACCGCAGCAGGAGATGTTGTGGGCAGCAGCGTCACCCGTTTGTGTGGCAAGAGGCCTGCTCATGCCACACCATGCCATGCCACGCCAGGATGGTTGGACACGGGAAGCGGACAGAGGCGGCATGCTTCTGCAAATCATTTGTCAGGCCACATGCGTCTGTGTGTGCGTTCGTGTTTACATCCTCTCAGAGCTGCACTGCTTCACACGGGCGGAGGGCTAATTTAGTTTTCTTTTGCAAAACCCAATTTGATTTCCACGCCCAGATTCAGCAGATTCCTCCAGTGATACGGCTCCTTCCTGGCTTACCATCCAACAGGAAACGTGGGCATTTCCCCCTCCCTGGCCATCTTTCATCCTGTTTCATTGAAGAAGTGGTGAAGACAAGGGCCGATTTTTCTCTTTTGTTGGCGGCCTTATTTAATGAAGAATATTTTTTTCTTTGTGTTTATTTGTGTGCTTTTATGAAGAGTGCAGCCTAAACCCAAACTCCTTGGAATGGTTGCACCCGGAGGAAACTGAGCGCAGCAAAGAATATTCCTGTGGAATTGACAACAGGGCGGGCGGCAGGTTTTTATTTGGGGGGTTTGAAATGAAAGGAAGTCTCCCCCTTGAGGGGGACACATTCCATTCTTGGGGGGGCAGAAATTGCAATTGTGAATGGCTATTTAACTTTTCCTTTGTAAACTTGAATCATTATGTCAGTGAGCAAGATGAAAGCGATGTAACATCCTAGAACCGACTCTTAGATCAGTTTTTCTCCTCTCCTCTCCTCTCCTCCCTTCCCCTTGTAAATATATCTTTCTTTCTTTTTAAGAAAAAAAAAAAAAAGAACTCTTTTAAGTTTGACCACAAATGCCATTTCTGGTATGTTAGGAAGCAAGAGAAAAGCTGGTTCCAGTTGTTAAGAGATGAGTGTTTCAAAGAGCAGCAGGGGAGTAGACTGATTTGGGGGCACAGATGAAGAAACAATTCAGATTTGTCTTTATTAGTCCGGTGTTTAATGGCTTTGAAATAGATGGGGATGAGGAGATTTGCCTTCTTTTTTAATTAAATGGCTTTGCACAGGAAAAAAAAAGATATGGGTGTATAGAAGAATGGAGGCACACTTGAATACATGAAGGTATATACAATTTGGAATGTAATTCAGTAATCATTTATAAATCACAAAAGAGACATTTGACTCTCCCAGAGCCCTTTTGGGGTGCTGGAGTTGTCCACTTCAGATAGGGAGAGGGTCTTTTTTGGTGCATTTTGAATAAGGAATCATTGTGCAAACATGTGGCTCTCTGTCTCTTTGGGGGGGGGGGAGGGGAGAGAATGGCTGATTATTATGATGATTGTTGTCACACTTTGGAAATAGGGTCTTCCGGTTGATGGTTCTGGGGCGTTGGGGATGGCAAGGGGTGCTTGGCTGGTGCTTGCTATAACAGTCCTTTTGGGCAGGAGGGTCTTCTCACCAGACCCTCTGGGAACCGGAGGACCTTCTCCATGTATGTGTGGGTGTCCTGCAAATCCCATGATGTGATCTGGTAGAAGAGGGTCCCCCCAGGCCAGGGGTGGGTCCCTGAGGTCGCAGAATGGGAAGGAGGACACCTTTGAGAAAAAAACCTTGCCCCCTTCTTCACCCTCTGCATCTCTTCCGTTGACCTTTGGATACGATGGGAGAAAGGGAGGACTTATCCTCTGGTGCCAAAGAGCAGGACAGGGCATCTAATGGGGCTTCTTCATAGTCAGAGGCGGAGGAAGAGGTACACACACCTCTATTTTGGAAGGAAGGGAGAGGTAAGGGGGAATTAAACAGGCAAACCCCACACAAGAATATTGGCCTTTTCTTCTTTGCTGCAGTTTATTGCTGCGGCATGATTCAGATGCTGATTCAGTGGCGGGGGGCTGAAGATTAGAGGCTGCATGCACCCTTGGGACCCCACGAAGCTGCTTTAGGAGAGAGAGAGAGAGAGAGATGCCTGCTGTCCCTCTGTCCATCCGCCTGTCCCTCTCCCTCCCTCCGTCCGTCCATCCGTCCCTCTCTGGCGGCGTTGCCATTGCCGCTTCTGCCTGTCCCTCCCTTTGCACCGACTGGCACCAGACTCCCAGGCAGAACAGGACAGAAGAGAGGGTCTCTCAGGCTGCCTGCAGAGGAAAATGGGGTTTTGCTTTCCTCGCGGTCAGTTGGGGTTTCTCACTGAAGGAACTTGGTGCCTTAAATGACTCCTCAAGTTGAGGCAAAAAGTTGCCTGTCTTACTTTTCTTTTCTTTTCTTTCTCTAAGTGTTGTCCTAGTTAAAAGGAGTATTAGATAAGTGGAAGTGAGGGGGGGGGGGAGAGGGGATGCTATAATGTCTTAATTTTACTGCCATGTAAAACTTCCTGCAAATTCAGTGGGAATCAAATGCAAAGGGAGTGCTGTGTTTTTGGAAGTGGGGAGGGGGTCTTCTTTCTTCTCTTTTCTCCTCTGGTACTTGGGCCACCTCCTCCGCCTTCATCTCACGTATTCTCAAAATTAGAGGTTTCCTGCCTGGAAGGGATCGACAGGTACATTTGTCCGCTTGTTCTCAGCATGTTTGCAAAAGATCACTTGAGATTCTTGCTCTGCCGGTTCCTGTCCTGCTTCCTAGATTACCTCAGTGAGCAAAAGGGGCTTCCCTTTGTGGGGAGTGAAATTCTCAATCTGTTCGGACTGCGTCTTCTTTGGCATTTTGCAATTTGTGTTTTCACTTTGCATCTTTGAGGGCACAAACTCTGTTTTTCTTTCCCCTTCATTTGCTGCTAGCTCTGTCCCGGCGAAGGCGTGTGCGTCTGATGGCATGGATAAAAACGCTTCTTCAAAGAGGGGCATGTTGGTGATATTTGGACACGAAGCATGCAGCATCAACATGCTGGCCTTTGGCAAGGTCCAGATTAATCCGGTGGCAGCATTCAGTCTGAAAAGGGGGCTGCTGGGCAGAGAGGATGGCTGCCCTCAGAAACCCCCTTTGCAGCACAGTGGCCACTTTGCTTTTGCAGACCGGAGAAACCTGGATCTGAACAGAGTTGGAGATGGAGGGAAAAGTGGTGGCTGGTCCCGAACCCATGTTGTTTCTCCTTGGTCTCAGCCAGCTAAGGATCAGGATGAGCTTAGCAAACCCCAAATTGTTTGGGAAGCGTGAAGCTCACGGGAGCTGTCCCTTGGCCCAATTTCAGAGCCAAGTGTGCTGGCCAGGAGACCCCTGTGCTCAGACCAAGGAGGGAGCATTGGGGTCTGACGGGCGTCTCCGTCGCAAGTGTTGTTTCTGCTCGGGTGCAAATGCCTGGGAGAATGACAGGGTCCAAGTTGGCACCAGCCCCACCGCCATTGTTGTGATGGCCCTCTTTGCTCCAGGGCCATCAGGCTGCGCAGATTTTCCCGCGTGAGTCTGGTCCTTGGCGACACCAAGGGATTAAGCTAAGCGCCCACAGGATGGGAAAGGATCCCTCCCCACTTTCCCTTCCAGGGGCCATGGCACTTGCTTAGTCTGTTGACTGCAGAGCTTCTAGCTAATGCCATTCCTCGGATGTCTCCAAGTGGGGAGATGGGAGTAAGGATTGTTTTCTCTGCACAAAAAACCAGTCCTGGAACGATGGGCGGACAAGAGGGGAGGCATTCTGGTCTGGAAGCAGGAACCGGGGACCCTGGCCTCCATTTTGGACCAGTTGGCCTTCCTTGCTTTGGGGGCTCTCTTGGACCCCAACGTTTTTGGGAAGCTGTTTTCTAGCCTGTTGCAGGGATGGAGAAGGAGAGAGGTGTGGAACTGGAGTCGTTCATTTTCTGTAACTGTTTACTTGGGGGGGGGGGGCAAATGTGGGAAGGGAGGGAGCACTGCTTGACTCAAACCACCCACCCACCCACCAAGATCCCCCTCCCGGATGGGCCTTCTGGGGGTCTTCCTCCGCATCCCATTGATGCTCTTTGCATGGAAGGAAGGAAGGAAGGAAGGAGATGCCCTTTTTCTTGTTCAAGGGGATCCCTGGCCCCGGTGGACCCCCAGACTCTGCCCAGGATCAAAGCAAACTGACAATGGGGAGTAACAATAGTATTATTAATATTATTATTATTATTGCTGTCATTATTGGCGAGAGGAAACTGTAATAGGAAACTGTGTGTGGCTGCTGTGGGTTCCTCCACGCTTCATCCGGATTCATGTCTGTCTTAGTGCATCATTGGGGGTTGGCTGTCTTGGGCAGGAGGGGATCTTTGAACTCTGGTCCATGAAATGCTATTATTACTGGTAAATATTTATTGTATTTAAGAGGAAGAAAAGCCTCAAAATCCTATTATGAAATAAAACTTCAATAAAAAAAATCCAAGCCTTTTTTTAACATCCTCTCTTTCTCTCTCGTCATCCCTATCAGTGAGTTTTCATTCTCAGAGAGGAGGAGGCCTCAGAAGAAGATGGTTGCCAGTACTTGCCAAGGTCCAGCAGGAGTGGCCGCACAAGCAGAACAAGGAGCCCCTGCCTGAGACCTCGGCCTCAGAGGGAGGACGCAGGTGGCCCATGGGATTTCCAGTCCCTTTAGTGCAAAATGGGGAGGGGAAGGTGAGGGTCAAGGAAGGGAGACCCCTCTCCCCTGGCCTGAGCTTTTGACCATCTTTCTAGGTGCAACTTTGGGGTCAGGGCCCCCATGCAGGCTGTTGTGGAAAGCATGCCCATTGTCCTTAAAACACCCCCTTCTCCTTTTTATAAAATGGCTGAGGAATTCTATTCTGCACTTCAGTGTTATTTTTCAGAGTGGTGTCCATTAAAAAGATAACCCTATCAACCCCCTGAAATACAGGGAAAGCATCTTCCGGTACTGAAAGGCAGGGAGGCATGTTCTGGCTCTCTTTGGGTTCCAGGATGCCCTTTGGGCAACGTGACCAGACATGTTCTCCTTTTCCAGGACATGTCCCCACATTTCAACCTCCTGTCCAGGAGGAATTCCAAAATGTCCTCCATTTTGAGCATGACTAAGAAGCATGAGTGAGAGCCAGCATGGTGTAGTGGTTTGCATGTTGGACTATGACTCTGGAGGCCAGGGTTCGATCACCAGCTCAGCCACGGAAACCACTGGGTGACCTTGGACAAGTCACACTCTCTCAGCCTTGGAGGAAGGCAATGGCAGACCCTCTGCCAAGAAACCCCCATGATAGGTTTGCCCTAGAGTTGCCATAAGTCAGAAATGACTTGGAAGACACACAACACATACACACACAAGAAGCACGGCTTTACATTTATATTAGTGATTTGAGCTCTTATTTTGTAGCGCCCTACATTTTTCTTGAATGTCCCACATTTTGCAGTGCCTTGTCCTCCTGGTCACCCTGCCCTTGGGTCTTCAAGGCATTCAGGGTCTGGTGCCAAGCAGGGCCTGATGGTCAGCAACGTCCAAGGCTGGCCATGGAAAAGCCCTCAGTGGTGCACAAGGGGGATGAGGAGGGTTCTGGGTTGCTTTGATCCCTGATAGATGCCCGATATCCTGGCAATGTCCCATTGGCCCACTTGAGTCCTGAAAACCAGGTTCAGCCACTGGCAAGGCTCTGGTGCAACAAGGGCTAGATTTATCCAGTGATGCACCCAGCCCCAAATACCTGTGGGAGCATCCTTGTGCCTGAAGTCAAACCGACACAGAGCGTTCTTCAAGAAGACTGGAAGGAGATTGGCCTCAAAGAGATCATTGGTCCACCATTTTAGAATCAGCAGCATAAACACCTAACCATGTGTGTCCAGAGGAGGGTGATATGAGGAGAGACTTAGGGAATTGCTTGGTATATTTAGCCTGGAGAAGAGACAGTTAAGAGATGATATGACAGCCCTCTTTAAATATTTGAAGGGATGTCATATTGAGGCTGGAGCAAGCTTGTTTTCTGCTGCTCCAGAGAACAGGACACAGTGGAGCCTCAATGGATGCAAGCTACAAGAAAAGGATTTCCAGTTTAGGATTAGGAGGAACCTCCTGACAGTAAGAGCTGTTCAATAGAGGAGGAGGAGGAGGATGCCTCAGAGAGTAGTGGTGTAATAAGAACTTGGCCTTGGGTAAAATTTTAATTAGCTCAAAATTAGTAAGGATTGTGACCCAAAGTGTTCAGGGAGAGGGAGGTGAGAGGATAAAAGTACCATTCTTTGGACCTTCGCAGAGACAGCATCCTTCCAAAGAATGGTACTTTTATTATTAAGGGAGAAAAATAAATCAACAAGCAAACACACACATACACACACCCACAGAGGATACATGAAATCTGTAAGAAAGGTTTCACACACAAAATAGTTACCTAGAAACTCTGCACTCCTTGTAGAAGAGTGAACTCAGCTGCTTACTTATGGAGTGAAGTTGCGTTGGAGGCAGCCGAGGGAGACTGGTCAGGAATTTCAGGGAAGGCATGAGATCCCCCCCCTTCCCTTCCCTTCCCTTCCCTTCTAAAAACCGGCGCTCAGAGCACAGATTTGGAGGTCTTAATATAGGCTGAAAATAGCCTGGAGCGAAGATTGATTATTGTATGTCAAAGGATTCCGGATAGGTTGTCTTTGAATCCTGGTTGTAAATCTCTGTGCCTCCGGATTTCAGAGGATGTGAATGTCCTGCTTTTGCATCTCCTAAGCCTGGCCTTTTGATCTGCTAATTGTTGCAGAGGCAGAAGTGACCCCTCAGGTGCCTATGTCAGGTCCTTGCCTTGGATCCATGGCAGTTGGGCTTTTTCAGGTTTAGGGCCATGACAGGAGACCCACAAAGGGTTTTTTGATATTAAAGCAATTCTTGTCACAGTGGCGTCTCCTTTGGAGGTCTTTAAACAGAGGCTGGATGGCCATCTGTCACAAGGAGGGCTTGTACAGATGGAGGTTGGACTGGATGGCCCTTGGGGGTCTCTCCCAGCTCTATGATTCTATGCTTCCTAAACAGTGCATCCCATCCTCTGTTATCCACTTGCCTCCCCCGCCTGCAAGGACTGGGACACCTGCTTGCAACACAACCTCTCCCTTTCAGAAACGCAAGAAAGATGCAGCTGCTTTTTAAAAATGTTTAATCCAGATGGACAGAGAGAATCATAAAGAGTTGGAAGGGACCCCAAGAGGAATCTGGTCCAGCCCCCTTCAGCCATGCAAGAACCCACAACTAAAGGACTCCAACCTCTGCAAAAATGCCACTAAGGCAGTCTGTATGCCACCCTCCAACTGCTCTTAGGGTAAGAATGTTATTCTGAATATTGAGGAGGAATCTCTGTTCCTCTAGCTTGAACCCATCATTCTGTGCCCAGAAAAATAAAATTTGCTCTATCCTTAATATGGCATCCCTTCAAATATTTAAAGATGGCTATGATGAAAGAGCATCAGGTTAGTTTAAAGATGAATACGGTGTCATGGAGAGCCAGCGTGGCATAGTGGTTTAAGCGCTGGACTAGGACTCTGGGAGACCAGGGTTCAGTTCCCAGCTCAGCCATGTAAACCCACTGGGTGACCTTGGGCAAGTCACACTCTCTCAGCCTCAGAGGATGGCAATGGCAACCTCCCTCTGGAGAAAGTTACAAAGAAAACCCTTTCATAGGTTCCTCTTAGGGCTGCCATAAGTTGGAAATTACTTGAATGCACACAATGACGATGACAGCAAAAGACGTCATGGATGCTCTCCAAGAGGTAAGCGGACTGAGCTGGCCCCACAATGTTGGGGGAGCAGTGTTGGGCATAGAAAGACGCGCTGTGTCCTCCATGAGCACGTGCAGAGTTGTTCCACGTCGACAGGATGCCAGGAGAAGGATTCCAGAGAGTTGTCTGCAAAAGGACTTCTGGCAGAGAAGGATAAATTCCTTCACAGCAGCACATGGCCTTGAGCTCTGGCTTTCTTCCAAATAAAGACAGCAGCAAGACCAGCCTTCACTCAACACGAGGGCTTTAATCTTTAGTTGCACAATGTACAATATATACATACAGAGTATTGAACAGCCGTCTCAAATACTCACAACTATGCAACACTCCAACAAACTGCTTCGCCAACCACCATACACAACAAACCCACACTGGAGATATTCCCATCTCCTTTTTATAGGCAGTTAACAATGCCTGTTGCATCAGGCATCTCGGGTGTGTATATTTCCAATTACTAACCCACACACACTTGCCCCCTGGAGCTGAACTGCTTGCATTTCCTATCCTACAGCTCCACCTTGTGGTCACATCCATGTCATTTTCCTGACAAGCAGTCCTCTTCCATGTGCCCTCCCAGAGGTCAAAGAACAAAGTTGCTTGGAGTTGCAAGACCCGTCTTTTGAGGACTAGCAGAATGAAGGAGGGCATCCCAAATTCTCATCCTACAATGGCCATTGCTCCCTTGGCCTGCAAGCCACGGCTGCCTCTGGCCACTTCTGCCCTCTGCCAGTCCTTGCTGGGAAGTCCAGTTCAGGTCGGCCCTTTTTGCCTTCTCTCGCTCTCCAGGCAGACATTCCTCTCTCACTCTGTGAAAAGGAGAAGATGAAAAGGATCCCATGAGACCCCGAACCCCAAAACAGCAGGAAAAGCAAACCCTTCACTGCAGCAGCCAAAAAGCTGAACGAGGGACCAGGAGCCTCTGGCAAATCCCACCGCCTGTAAGACTAATGCAAGGGCTGATGCTACAAGATCAGATATCACTATGTTCTGTTAAAACAACATACAAGCTGTATTCAGGGAGAGAGCCCTATTAGTCTGCATTAGTATACAGTGCGCCCTTGGTATCTGCTTTGGTTTGGTCCCGGGTCTCCCCATGGATACCAAAAGCCATGGATGCTCAGGTCCCATTATGCTGCTATTATTATTATTATTATTATTATTATTATTATTATTATCATCATCATCAATTTCAGTGGGCTTTCAGTATCCACCAGGGTTTGGGTCCAGGACTCCCCAAGGATATGAAAATGCTCAAGTCCTATTCCATACAGTGAAGGATGATGATGATGATGATGATGATGATACCAGCACTTTAACCACCATGGCTCAATGCTATGGAATCCTGGGAACTGTAGTTTTATGAGACATTTAGCATTCTCTATCTAAGAGCTCTGGGGCCACGACAAACTACAGTTCCCAGAATTCCACAGCATGGAGCCATGGCAGTTAAAGTGGTGACAAACTGGATCATTTCTGCAGTGCAGATGCAACCCAAGTGAGTATGTTTGCCTGTGTAGACAATGCCTAAGTCTCAAAGGTGTTACAATATCCCTTTAAACACAACTTTTAGACCACGCTAAAAGTTTTAACATAATTGTTTAATATTAAACCACATTAACTTTAATGGGGGGGGGGACTTACCTGCCTTCTCCCAAAGTCTTTTTGTTCTTGGGCAAGTCACACTCTCTCAGCCTTAGAGGAAGACAAAGGCAAACACCCTCTGAACATATATCTTGCTAGGATTCTGAGGATGCCAGCCACAGATGCTGGCGAAACGTCAGAAAGAAACTCTTCTAGAACATGGCCACGCAGCCCAAAAAACCCACAAAAAACTACGACTTCACATCTTTTTGTTCTGCTGAGATGAAACTACTGATCTGCCTTTAAAGCTTTTTCAGTGATCTATTTATTGGTTTGCAGCTCTGTAGAGCATGGCTCTCATGTGGAAGCTTGCATAATAATTAAATAGATTTAAATTTCCTGTTACAAAATAATAGCTTAGCAACAAATGCAAAGCCCAGGCAGGGCTGTCCCAAGACTTTTTGTGCAAATCCTAGCAAGATATATGTTCAGAGGGTGTCTAAAAACCTTTTGGGAAGCAACCTTCTCTCTGCACCCCACCTGCAGGATGATGGGTTATGCAGTTGAAATGGCAGCATCCCTGTGCAAGACGGAAGCATTGCTCTCTCAACTCTGTGTTTTTAAAAAATTGAATTCTTTTTTTTTAAATAAAAATCCCATTCTTCCAAATAAGAAAACAAATGTGAAAGCATGTGTGTATGTTTTAGCCTTCAACACCTGAGAGGGTAATAGATTGTTAAAATATATATGCTATAACTAATCAATAATAGTAAGGAATAGTTAAAGGCTTGGAGCTGATTTCTAAGAGAGCATCTGACCGAAGTTTGAACTGTGTAATTACTTTGGGTGAAGGAAAGGTGAAATGGATATGGGAGGAGGGAAAAAGGAGTGATTTCATCCTGTCTACCCAGAGTGTTGATAAGGTTCAAGAGATAATGAGAATGTAGGGGATGCAGCAGAAAAGCTCTTTGATACATGTCCTTGGTAAAAGAAGGAGTGAAAGAATGTCCTGAGCAAGAGAAAAGGAGTGAGAGGATGCTGACATGCCTAGGTCAAGTTAACCTTCATAGTATGAAGGGAGTATAATTAAAAAAGTACAGATGTTCAAGTCACTGGCGTCACTTGTCTGGAAAATGTGTTGATTATGGAATTTTTTGTAACTCTTAACATGTATAAAAGTTTCATCCTAGACTGGGCTCGGGACCACTCTTTCTGAAACGATTCAGGGGTGGTTCAATCTCTATTGCTAGCAATAAAAGCAATCTGTTCAATGAGAGCATCTAGTCTGCTGTCTATGCTTTATGAGAAATTATTATAACTGATTTTTGACCATAACACACCCATCAGCCTCAGCCAGAGTGGCTACTAGGGAGGGATTGTGGGAGTTGTAGTTTGGAACATCTGGAGGGCCAGAGGTTGGTTCTCTTGCAAAGCGTGGCTCATTGGGGAGGAATGAAGCCTTTTAGCAAATTTAGAGCCGGCCTTGGCATGTCTGGAAGGTTTTTAGATGTAGATTTAAGAAAGTCTTGAAGGGGATTGAGGATTTGTCTGAAAAGGTCAGCTGGCTGACCCTCTCCGTCTGGGCGGTGGCCGGAGGGTCTCCCTGGTGTTTCTCCCGGCCATTCTGGACGATTCCAAAGCCATTCTTAGGGCTGGCCTCCATGAAGTCTAGGAAGGCAAGCCATCGGTGGAGAAAGGCAGGCAGTTGGCTGCAAAGAAACCAAAAACAGGTCCATTCATTTTAGGAATCTGAGTCATTAAAATGCACTAAGAGCGAGGAAGGGAGAATGGGATAAAAATGATAGCAATGGCACTAAGCAAGTACATTCCTATATTGCTTATCAGTGAACTCAGCACTCTCTAAGCGGTTTACTACGTGTGTAAAGCCAGTTGCCCCCCAAAAGCCCCATTTCACTGACCTACGAAAGGATGGAAGGCTGAGGAGTCAACCCTGGAGCGCTGCAGGAACTGAACTCACAACCTTGTGGCTGCAGGACTGGCATTTAATTAAATCAAAGAATCCTAGAGTTGGAAGAGACCCCAAGGGCCATCCAGTCCAACCCCATTCCACCATGCAGGAACTCCCAATCAAAGCATCCCCATTGACAGATGGCCATCCAGCCTCTGCTTAAAGATCTCCAAGGAAGGAGACTCCACCAAAATCTCCATTGAGGGAGTGTGTTCCACTGTCGAACTGCCCTTACTGTCAGGAAGTTCCTCCTAATGTTGAGGTGGAATCTCTTTTCTTGCAGCTTGCATCCATTGTTTCGGGTCCTAGTCTCTGGAGCAGCGGAAAACAAGCTTGTTCCCTCCTCAATATGACATCCCTTCAAATATTTAAACACGGCTATCATATCACCTCTCAGCCTTCTCTTCTCCAGGCTAAACATCCCCAGCTCCCTAAGTCCTTCCTCATAGGGCTTTATGGTTTCCAGACCCTTCACCATTTTAGTTGCCCTCCTCTGGACACGCTCGTTTTTCCACATCCTTTTTGAATTGTGGTGCCCAGAACTGGACACAGTATTCCAGGTGAGGCCTGACCAAAGCAGAATATAGTGGCACTATTACTTCTCTTGATCTAGACACTATACTTCTACTGATGCAGCCTAAAATTGCATTGGCCTTTTTAGCTGCGGCATCACACTGTTGACTCATGGTCAACTTGTGGTCTACTAGGACTCCTAGATCCCTTTCACACATATAAATCTCGTTAAGCCAGGTGTCAGAGAGAGAGAGAGAGAGAGAGAGAGACTCATAGAATCATAGAGTTGGAAGAGACCCCAAGGGCCATCCAGTCCAACCCCTTGCCATGCAGGAACTCCCAATCTGACAGATGGCCTGACAGATGGCCATCCAGCCTCTGCTTAAAGACCTCCAAGGAAGGAGACTCCACCAAAATCTCCATTGAGGGAGAAATGTGTTCCACTGTCGAACCGCCCTTACTGTCAGGAAGTTCCTCCTAATGTTGAGGTGGAATCTCTTTTCCTGCAGCTTGCGCCCATTGTTCTAGTTTCTGGGGCGGCAGAAAACAAACTTGTTCCCTCCTCAATATGACATCCCTTTAAATATTTAAACAATTCAGTATTGCTGGCTTAGAGGCAAGCTAAGAAGCAAAACTTTTGGATTAGCTAGCTCACTGTTGGGAGAATGGGCAATTGTAAAAAGAGCCTAGAGAGGGAAAGGTATGTGTTCCTGTGTTCAGAAAGACCAAAAACTGGGAGATACATACAGCGGAATACATTTTTAAACATTGAATCATCAGCTGTAGACATTTTTTAAAAAATTGAAACTGGCTCTGCCTGCACTGTGTTTATAATAGTGGCTGGACACAAAAAAATTTAAAAACAGGGTAAGACAGCAAACAGTGCATTTCTATCAGATGTGTGCATGCACAAACATGCATGCACAAACACTTAGTTATGTGTGTGTGTGTTGTGTGCCTTCAAGTTGTTTCCAACTTACAGTGACCCTAAGGCAAACTGATCATGGGGTTTTCTTAGCAAGTTTCTTCAGAAGGGGGTTTCCATTGCCATCCTCTGAGGCCGAGAGAGCGCGACCTGCTCAAGGCCGTCCAGTGGGTTTCATGGCCAAGCCAGAAATCGAACCCTGTTCTCCATAGTTGTAATCCAACACACAAACCATTATGCCATGCTGGCTCTTACGGTACTGTAAAAGGCAACTATTCTCAAATTATATGCATACCCAGATTAATCAAAATATAGACTTCTCAACTGCTTTGTTTGGCAATGTTCATGTTGTTATTTTACCTAATCTATGCATCCATTATACTAGGAAATGTTGTATCTCATCTTTAAAAAGTTAAGAAGGACAGGCAAGGAGTTTTATTTGCTGTCTGCCGGTAAATTATATTTCTTCTCTCATTCATTATAAGTAAATTACTATTCTGCAATAGGTTGTTTCATTTGCTCGCAGTGCTTCCCTTATAAATAGCAATGAGGTAAGAAACTACAGGTTTCCCAGGAAGTTCATGATCTGGCTGGCCCCACCTTGCATGAAAATAAAACCAACCCACAGCAGGAGGAAACAAGGGACTGTCAACATTTCCCTACCTGAGCAAATCAGCCGCCAAGTGGAACAAAACCCTGCCTTATTTGCTTCAGCAAACAAGCAAAAGACTTAATTTCACTTAGGAACCACCAAAACAAGTCAATATTTTAAAGTAGGGAGAACAAGATTCGAGCCAGAATGGTGTAGTGGTTTGAGCACTGGACTAGGACACTGGGAAATCCGGGTTCGAATCCCCATTCAGTCATGGAAACCCACTGGGTGAACCCGGGCAAATCACACTCTCCCAGCCACAGAGGACAGCAAGGACCAACCCAATCATAACAAATTCTGCCCAAATAATACCCCCTCCTTCTGATATCTATGCATTTAATTTTTTATGCCCAAGTGCAGTACCTTACATTTCTCCGTGTTGAATTTCATTTTGTTAGCTTTGGCCCAGCTTTCTAATCTATTTAGGTCATTTTGAATTTTCATCCTGTCCTCTGGGGTATTAGCTATTGCTCCTAATTTGGTGTCATCTGCAAATTTGCTAAGCATGCCCCCATTCCTTCATCCAAATCATTGATAAAGATGTTGAATAGTACTGATCCCTCTTACACACCGGCCGGTGCCCACACACACACACACACACACACACACAGAGCCCACCCAGTCCGCACAATCACTCTACGCAATTGCAGCTGCCGCAGCTCCTTCCTTCTGCGCAAAGAGAGGTAGGTCCCAGGGTCTGGTGAGGTCCAAGAGGAGCTCTCTGGCTGACCAGTCCAAATGCCCCTCAGGACTCCACTGGACAATGCCACCATGGCATTTTACCCTTTGTTGGGACAGAAGATTGAGCAGGATGGAGGGGAAGGAGCACTCCTTTTCCACCTTGACATTTCCCCAGGATTGGGTCACACACTCTCAGCCTCAGAGGAAGCCAATGGCAAAGCCCCTCTGAAGAAACCTGCCAAGAAAGCCCTATGATAGGGCATACGTGTCTCCTTCTTTGGAGGCTGTTTTTAAGCAGAGGCTGGCTGGCCATCTGGTGTGACAGGGAGGGCTTGGCTTGTGTCTTCCTGCAGGGCAGAATCAGGTTGGGCTGGATGGCCCTTGGGGGTTCCTCTTGACTCTAGAATCCTATGTATTCCTGCATGGCAGAAGGATGGGGTAGGACTGGATGGCCCTTGGGGGTCCCTCTTGACTCTAGGATCGTATGTATTCCTGCATGGCAGAAGGAGGGGGTAGGACTGGATGGCCCTTGGGGATCCCTTCCAACTCTAGGATCCTATGTATTCCTCCATGGCAGAACAAGAGGGTTGGACTGGATGGCCCTTAGGGGTCCCTTCCAACTCTAGAATCCTGTGTATCCCTCCATGGCAAAAGAAGGGGGTAGGACTGGATGGCCCTTGGGGGTCCCTTCCAACTCTAGGATCCTATGTATCCCTCCATGGCAGGTTGAACTGGATGGCCCTTAGGGGTCCCTTCCACTCTAGGGTCCTATGTCTTCCTGCATGGCCGAAGAAGGGGGCTGGACTGGATGGCCCTCAGGGGTCCCTTCTGATTCTAGGATCCTATGTATTCCTCCATGGCAGAAGAAGAGGGTTGGACTGGATGGCTCTTAGGGGTTCCCTTCCAACTCTAGGATCCTATGTATTCCTCCATGGCAGAAGAAGAGGGTTGGACTGGATGGCCCTTGGGGGTCCCTTCCAACTCCAGGATCCTATGTATTCCTCCATGGCAGAAGAAGAGGGTTGGACTGGATGGCCCTTGGGGGTCCCTTCCAACTCCAGGATCCTATGTATTCCTCCATGGCAGAAGAAGAGGGTTGGACTGGATGGCCCTTGGGGTCCCTTCCAACTCTAGGATCCTATGTATTCTTGCATAGCAGAAGAACGGGGTTGGACTGGATGGCCCTTGGGGTACCCACTGACTCTCGGATCCTATGTCTTCCTGCATGGCAGAAGGAGACGTTTGGACTGGATGGTCCTTGCCAATGCTATGCTTCTGTGACACCAACAGAACCTCAGAGTCATCTCAGGTCTTGGCCTCTGTACCAAATGGTTTTATTTCTGAAATCTCCCAAAGTCACCAAGGGATCTTGAAGGAATGAATCCCTTTTGCAGCCAGAGGCTCTGGGTTGGAAAGCATTCCCCTAAGAGGCCATCCAGACCACTCTCCCCACAGACACGACATGGCCAGGCCAGATGTCCCAGTGCCAAATATCTGACCTTGTCTCCCCCAATTGCAAGGGGCACAGCGTTTCACACACGGCCGAACTTTTCGATGCCAAAGCAGGCACTTTTGGGCAACAGACACTCGCTCGCCATCCAGCAGATTCTGGAGCTGTTCCGGAAGCGAACCCCAATGCGGCAAAGTGTTGCCTGGGTCCACTGAGGCTGTGGCCCCATACAAGACCCCTTCCCACCAGATCCCCTCACCTGTGCTCCAGGTATGGCCCCAGGTGCTCTGCCCAGGTGCTCTGCCCTCTCCTTCCACTTACCTCCAAGCTCACTGCCCCTCCGCCTCCCTGTCTCCTGGGCCAGGCATGATGGGACTTGTGGTTCTGGGGTTGCAGCCACTTGCTCAGCCTTCCAGGCAATGCAGGCATCCATTCCTCCAAATCTGCTCCTCTTCCCCACAACCTTGGCCCACCTGGTCCACTCCTTGCAGACCAGTACCTGCCTTTCGGCCATGCGCTCTCGCTCGCTTATGGACGCACCTGTGCGCACCACACCTCCTTATTTGATTCTCTAGGGGACAACCAGTACCCTGCCATCCTTCCCACTGGGCAAACTGGCCGGGACTGGTGGGAACTGGGAGAGCTGGTGGTAGTGCTGGCTGGAGGGGTTTGGGAGCCATAGCTCCCCAAAATCTAACTTTTCCAAACTCTGGTCAGGGAGAATTGACAGACTGCCTTTCCAGTTTAAAGTGATTTTGAGATGATGATGATGATGATGATGATGATGATGATGATGATGATTTTATTTCTTACCACTTCTGCCCAGGATCAAGGCAGGGAACAACCACACATTAACAAACAATATCAGTTAAAACAAACCAGTCAAAACACACATCTCCCCATGGACAGGGATATGGCACCTCCCGCACCCGGTTCCGGCAAGTCCAGGAGAGTGAGTCCCTGGAGCCCAAACAACTCATGCCAGGCTCCTTTGTTGCCTGGACCCCCCCCCCCCCGCCCGCCCCCCGCTGACCCCAGTTCGAATCCTGGCCTCCTGTCCACTCCCTGCCCCTTGAACACACAACCCTTGGGCTGGCCTCATCCTGCCAGGATTTGCATCCCTGAGCCAGTGCCAATCCTCTGCCAGTCAGTCCTGGGCAGGCGGGCGACGCTTGGCAGGAGATGTTGGGGGTCCGAGAGCCCCCCTTGGGCCTCCTGGCGCTGGTGGTGCAAGTCCTGGTCATTGGGTCTGCAACAAGTGGCCTGACTCTGGCCCTGGGGGTCACAGTTCTGGAAGGAGCCACAGCTGGCATGGTGAGTCCCTTGCTGCCACCCCCCCATCCCCAATTTCCTTGCCCTCAGGTCAAGGCTTGGAGGTCTTTAAAGCCCCCACCCCACCCCCACCTCTCACAGCGCACCTGTCTGGGGGGGATTCCTTTGGGACCTCTTGGCCTTTGACCTGGGGGTCCCTCCTTGGGGCTCAGGCTTCTCCCCAGTGCTGTCCAGCATCTGTCTGTAGCAGTGGCTCCCAGACTTTGGTCCTCCGGGCGTTTTGGACTCCCAAAACTCCCAGCCGGCTTGGGCAACAGTCACAAATTCGGGAGCGGAAGTCCAAAACATCTGGAGGGTTAAGCTTGGGAACCACGGATCTACCAGAAACCCCTGGGAGAATTTTTCCAGAGTTTTGGGGTTTGGAGTCGCCAGTGTGCCAGTCAGGGACCCCCGGTTCTGCTTCCCACTGACCTCCAAGGATGCTCCTTCCTTCAGGACTCGGTTCTCTCATCTGTGCTTTCTATAACATCTAGGGAGTTGGGAGTTTGGGGTTCAGGTGTCACCAGTATGTGGATGATGGTTGTTGTTGTTGTGTGCCTTTAAGTCGTTTCCAACTTATGGCAATCCTAAGGTGACCCTATCATGGCATTTTCTTGACATTTTCCTCAGGAGGTTTGCCATTGCCATCCACTGAGGCTGAGAGTGTGTGTCACTTGCCCAGAGTCAGTTAAATTGGTGTCAAACTGCTTTCATTCTGCAGTGCAGATGCAGCCCTAGAGAAGGCAAAAGAGTAAACAGAAGAGTGTCTTGGGTTGAAGGATTTTCTTTCTCTGCAATGCTAGAAATTGAGGGACAGAAGGGAAATTTAATGGGGACCCCGAATTCTTATTTTTTTTGGGGGGGGGGAGCAATTACCTAATTAATTTGTCTCCTTCCCCATAGTTACACCTCTGGTTTTCCCTGAGCATCCCAAGAGCTGCAATGGAGATAGTGGAAACATTTCCTTGCAATCCCCAAATGGATCTTTTGCTGAAAGGAGTGGAGAAATCCAGTTTAATTCTGCCATGGAGATGGCTAGGCAAAAGGCAACCTCTCCCTGGTCCAGTTTGGCCCTTTTTCTGGTCCCACCAAAGCCACTCCGGCCCCCTTCTTGCAAATGCAGAGTTTTGCATTCAGGTGGGAGATTGCGCATCTTCTGCAAGGGAGGGGGAGGCATGCAAATCCCTGGGGGAGAGATGTGGAGAATGCTTCCTCCCCAAGGTGTACTCACCTGCCTCCAGGTGTGTCTCTGGGGTCGGAAAGTCAACACAAGGCCAGCAATGATAGCTTGTGGGCACCAAGCTGCAGGCAGCTTCTTCTAGCCTTTGCCAACTAATCGCCCTCCAGATGCGTTGGATAGCAACTCCCACGATCCCCGGCCAGCTGGGCATTGTGTTGACTTCCCAGCTTTGCTGGCTGGGGATGATGGGAGTTACTATCCAATGCATCTGGATAATGGCTGGTTGGAGAAGCCATAATGCATCCATAATTTTGGGTGTTTTTGTTGTGTGCCTTCAAGTCGTTTCCAACTTATGGCGACCCTAAGACCCCCTTTCATGGGGTTTCCTTAGCAAGATTTGTTCAGGGAAGGTTTGCCATTCCTTGCTTTCCCCTGAGGCTGAGAGAGTGTGTACCTGGCCACCCAGTGGGTTTCAGGGCCAAGCATGGAATTGAACCCTGGTCTCCAGAGCCATAGTCCAATGCTCAAAGCGCTACTCCATGCTCAGGAGATGTGGCTTGGATCTGGCCAAGCGGATCCATCTGCAAAGTCTCATTTCTGCCTTGTTCTGCCCCTTCCCTCTTAGGGCCCATGGACGGAGGGGACGGGCTCCTGTGGCCCCCCAAATCGGGCCAGAAGAGCCGCTGGTGAGGAATGACCCTTTGGGGACCCGGGTTCCATCTTCTCCTTTGGGTGCTGCATGGCCAGAGCTTGACCCTCTGCCTCTTTTCCTGCAGAATCCTTTTGCATTTGGTCACCTGCTGCCTCTGCAGGGTTGCATCCATGCTTTTTCATTCTGCACAGTGCCAGCGCCAATTTAAAAGGACAAATAAGATGTAGACTTATTAAAGCAATCAACATCTAAACTTCATCATTTAAAACTCACAGTTTAAAAATCATCAGGATAAGCTTGTTGGGAGAGACTGGTCTTTTAAATGCCTACTCTTTTAAATCCAGACAGTGTATTCAACTCTGGTCTTGGAACCAGAGGTGTTTTGGAGTCTGAATTTATTTTGGGATTTTGGAATATCCATATTTGCATGCTTTCAAGTCATTTCCTTTTTCTTTCTTTTTTCCCCATTTTATTTATATAAACATAAAAATACAACAACATAAATACACAAAACAAACAGAACAAAAAACACGAAATAAAAATTTGAAAAATTTAAAATTTTTATTTCAAGTCATTTCCAACTCATGGCAACCCTAAGACAACCCTTGAAGAGAGATCTTATAGCACGGAGCTTTCATAGACTACTACCCTGTCATGAGGTTTCCTTGCAAGATTGGTTCAGAGTGGGTTGCCCTTGCCTTCCCCTGAAGCTGAGAGAGTGTGACTTGCCCAAGGTCACCCAGTGGGTTTTTATACTCAAGCAAGGATTTGAACCCTGGTGAGACCTAAATCTAAACACAGAATTTATTGATGTTTTATATACACCTTATACACATAGCCTGATTGTATACAATTGTATACAATATTTTAAATTATTCTGTGCATACATGAAACTAAGTTTGTGTAGACTAAACCACCAGAAATTGAAGGTGTCACTATCTCAGCCACCCATGAAAAAGGTTTTGGTTTTTTGGAATATTTAGGATTTTGGAATTCCACATAAGGGATATTCAACCTGTATTTTATTATTATTATTATTATTATTATTATTATTATTATTGAAGAGGACAAAAGGACAGGCAAAACATTTGAATGAAAGCACCATACACAGCATCACAATAGCATAATAATAATAATAATAATAATAATAATAATAAAATTTATTTATACCCCGCCCCTCCGACAAGCAATCAGGGCGGCTTACAATTAAAATACTGTATCATATAACAATTACAAAAACTGACACCACTTGGAGCACTTTTATCTTTTTTTAACTGCATTTTATTCTTTTAATGAGTGATGCATTTTAATACTGCAATACATAGTTTGATTCTCTTTTATTGCTCACTTTTGTATGTTGTTAATTGTACTGTGCTTTTAAATTGTAAGTCGCTTTGAGCCCCAATTTTGAGGAAGAAGCAGGATATAAATACATAAATGATGACGGTTATGATGATGTTGCATTATCTGATGAGACTCAAAAGGTTTAGATCAAAAGGTTAGTAGCACCTGGTAGACTAATTAGCAATTAAAGTGATTGAACAGAATAAGTGATTATCGACAATTATAATGATGATGATGATGATGATGATTCAGTGTTTCCTGTGAGCGATGGGAAAACTCACTGGGAACAATTCCAAAAAGGCTGACAAAAACATCTGAATGAAGTCACTTTCGGCAGGATCACAATTGCAAAAAGTGAGCTTACTTGAAATATGTCACATTATCTGATGAAGCCTCACTGAGGCCAGAACCAGAACCAGAATTAGAATAAATTGCCAGTCCAAAAATACAAGCAGCGGCATCTTCTAGATTGTGGAACTGAGAAATCATCATCATCATCATCATCTTGGTCTGGGACTGCTGCCAAACTGCAGAGGCAATCCAGTTTGACTCTGTTTTAACTCAATGCTATAGAATCCTGTTCAATTGAACTGCTGCAATCCACACTGACAGAGTCAACTCTAGTGTTAGCCAACATATGTCAACAGATATGGAAAGCAAAATGATGGCCAGCAGATTGAAAGTGGTCAATATACATCCCCATCCACAAAAAGGGAGACACAAGAGACTGCAGCAACTATAGGACCATAGCACTGATCTCTGACGCAAGCAAAATCATGCTCCAAATTCTGCAACAACCATACATGGAAAGAGAGATTCTAGAGGTTCAGGAAAGGGAGAGGCACTAGGGACCACATTGCAAACATACAATGGCTAATGAAGCGCAAAAGGGAATTCCAAAAGAAAATCAGCATGTGCTTTATAGACTGTAGCAAAGCCTTTGACTGCATAGATCAGGGGTAGGCAACATTTCCCCTTTAAGGGCCGAGGGACTTCAGCTCCCAGAAGCCTCAGCCGTGTTGGCCAATAGTCCCATGTTGGCCAATAGCTCCTGGGATTCTGGGAGCTGAAGTCCCTCGGCCCTTAAAGAGGAAAGGTTGCCTACTCCTGGCATAGATCATGAAAGGCTATGTAACGCCCTTAAAGACATGATGGGAATGCCAATACATCTGATAGTCCTGAAGAGGAGGAATCTGAACTCAGGACAAGAGGCTACTCTCAGGACAGAAGACAGAGAAACAGAATGGTTCCCGATTGGCAAAGGGGTCAGACAAGGCTGCATCTTATCACTTTACCTATTCAATTTATATGCAGAACATATTGTAAGGAAAAAAGGCTTGGACATGGAAGAAGGAGGAGTGAAAATAGGAGGAAGGAATATAAACAATCGAAGATATGCAGATGACACCATAATACTAGCAGAAAGCATCGTAGGCTTAAAACACCTACGAAGGAAGATCAAAGAAGAAAGTGCAAAGGCAGGCTTAATGCTGAACATAAAGAAAACAAAAATAATGAGCACCGAGGAGGACCTTCACAAGTTCAGCCTAGACAATGGAGAAACAGAAATAGTAAAAGAATTCCCATACCTGGGATCAAACATTGATAGAAATGAGGAGTGCAGTTAGGAATCAGAAGAAGACTAAACATGGAGTCATAGAATCATAGAATCATAGAGTTGGAAGAGACCACAAGGGCCATCCAGTCCAACCCCCCTGCTATGCAGGAACTCCCAATCAAAGCCTCTGCTTAAAGACCTCCAAAGAAGGAGACTCCACCAAAATCTCCAAGGGACTGTGTCCCACTGTCGAACAACCCTTACTGTCAGGAGGTTCCTCCTAATGTTGAGGTGGAATCTCTTTTCCTGGAGCTTACATCCATTGTTCCGGGTCCTAGTCTCTGGGGCGGCAGAAAACAACCTTGCTCCATCCTCGATGTGAAATCCCTTCAAATATTTAAACACGGCTATCATATCACCTCTCAGCCTTCTCTTCTCCAGGCTAAACATCCCCAGCTCCCTAAGTCGTTCCTCATAGGGCTTTATGGTTTCCAGACCCTTCACTATTTTAGTTGCCCTCCTTTGGACACGCTCCAGTTTCTCCACATCCTTTTTGAATTGTGGTGCCCAGAACTGGACACAGTATTATTCCAGGTGAGGCCTGACCAACGCAGAATAGAGTGGCACTATTACTTTTCTTGATCTAGATGCTATGCTTCTACTGATGCAGCCTAAAATTGCATTGGCCTTTTTAGCTGCTGCATCACACTGTTGACTCATGTTCAACTTGTGGTCCACCTGGATTCCTAGATCCCTTTCACACGTAGTCTCATTCAGCCAGGTGTCCCCCATCGTATATCTGTACTTTTCGTTTGTCCGCCCTAAGTGCAGAACCTTACATTTCTCCGTGTTGAATTTCATTTTGTTAGCTTTGGCCCAGCTTTCTAGTCTGTTCAAGTCATTTTGCATTTTGATCCTGTCCTCTGGGGTATTAGCTACTCCTCCTAATTTGGTGTCATCTGCAAATTTGATAACTATGCCCCCAATACCGTCATCCAAGTCATTAATAAAGATATTGAATAGCACTGGGCCCAGGACAGAGCCCTGTGGCACCCCACTGGTCACTTCTTTCCAAGTTGAAAAGGAGCCATTGTTGAGCACCCTTTGCGTTCGACCAGTTAACCAATTACAAATCCATGTAACAGTTACTTTGTCTAGCCCACATTTTACCAACCTGCTTGCAAGAATGTCATGGGGAACCTTGTCAAAGGCCTTACTGAAATCAAGATATACTATATCCACAGCATTCCCTTCATCTACCAAGCTGGTAATTTTATCAAAAAAAAAAAGAGATCAGATTTGTCTGGCATGACCTGTTTCTCTGAAACCCATGTTGACTTTTTGTGATTATGAAATTATCTTCCAGATGTTCACAGACTCTCTGTTTAATGATCTGCTCCAGAATCTTTCCGGGTATTGATGTCAGACTAACTGGACGATAATTGTTGGGATCCTCTTTTTTCCCCTTTTTGAAGATGGGGACAACATTTGCCCTCCTCCAGTCCGCTGGGACCTCTCCTGTTTTCCAGGAATTCTCAAAGATTATTGCCAATGGTTCCGATATTACATTTGCCAGTTCTTTTAATACCCTTGCATGTAATTCATCTGGTCCTGGAGACTTATATTCATCTAGATTAACCAGATGTTTCTGTACTATCTCTTTACTTATTCTGTGATGAAATTCTCCTATTCTGTCCTCTGCTCCATTATTCTTAGCTTGAGCACCCTTTGCCTTTTCTGAGAAGACTGAAGCAAAGAAGGTGTTGAGTAATTCTGCCTTTTCTCTGTCCCCTGTTAACTTTTTGCCATCTTCTCCACACAGTGGCCCTACCATTTCCTTCTTTTTCCTTTTGCTACTGACATACCCCCAAAAGCCCTTTTTATTGTTCTTAACCTCTCCAGCAAGCCTGATTTCATTCTGCGCTTTAGCTTTTCTGACTTTACCCCTACACGTGCTAGCTATTTGTTTGAATTCCTCTTTGGTGATTTCCCCATTTTTCCATTTCTTATACATGTTCCGTTTAAAACATAGTTCAGTTGCAAGTTCCTTAGTCATCCATCCTGGTTTCTTGAGACACCTCCCATTCTTCCTCCTCATTGGCACGGTTTGAAATTGTGCCTTCAGTATCTCCCTTTTGAGAAACTCCCATCCGTCTTGAACTCCCTTCTCTTTTAGTATTCCTGTCCATGGGATCACACTCTCTCCAAGAGTTTTTAAAAAGAATTTAAAAACTTACCCTCTCAAGATGGCTGCCTGGAAACTGCTTTCTTCCTCTTTCCTAGCAGGGACTGGCCTGAAAAGCCTCCTTCTCTGTCTCCTTTCCTGGCAGAAACTGCCTAGAAGCCTCTTTCTCTTTCTCTTTCTCCTTTCTGTTAGAAACTGGCCTGGAGAGCCTCCTCCTCCTCCTTCCCCTGTCCTGGCCGAAACTGACCTGAAACTGGCCTCTGGCAGAGTCTGTGGCTATGAAAGAACTAGAAACAGTTCTAAAATGCAAAGACTCAGCACAAAAATCAGGATCATAGAAGCCACTGTATTCCCTATTATTCCCGTGGATGAATGTGAGAGCTGGACAGTCAACAAAGAAGATAGGAAGAAAACCAATGCATTTGAGAGAATATGGGGCTGGAGAAGGATTTTGAGGATCCCATGGATGGCCAAAAGCAGAAAGAGAGGAAGGCCGCATGCCAGGTGGATGGACTCTATCAAGGAGGGCACAGGTATGACTTTGCAGGAGCTGGACAGAGCAATGGAGGACAGTGGAAGGGGCCTGGAGAGGTCTCATCCCGAGGGTCACTGCCATGGGTCAAGATTGACTAGAGGGCAGTTAACAACAACAAATAGAATCCTGGGCTTTGTAGTTTGATGTGGCACCAGCACCTTTCGGCAGAGAAGGTTAATTGTCTTGCAAAACTATAAACCCCAGCATTCCATTGCATTGAGCCATGAGAGTTAAAACAGTGTCAAGCTGGATTAATTCTGCAGTGTAGATGCAGCCTGGATGACAGTTTGGTGAAACAAGGCAGAGAATTTTCCTACCAGACCTGATGGTGGACCTTCCCTGCAATAAAGCTGCATTTCTCTTCACTCAGAGTTGGCTTACTCAGTTATCCATTATGTCCTCCCTCGGTCCTGGCTTTGCCCTGGACCAGCCGAAAGGCCTGGGGCTGATCAGGGTCAGACTTCCCAAGGAGAGAGACCTCCTCAGCAATTATTGGGTTGCCTTTCTTGCCCTTTGCTCTGTGGTGCCAGCTACCTCAAAATGGCACCTGTGGTCCCTCCCAGCAACCTGATGGTGAATTTCCCCTGCCATAAACCTGTGTCTTCCTTTGCTCAGAGTTGGCTTGTTCAGCTCTCCCCATTGCCCTCCCTCAATACTGGCTTTGCTCTGGACTGACCGCCAGGCCCAGGTCAATCAGGGTCGGACCTCCCAGCCCATATTGGGTTGCCTTTCCTGCCCCAGGGCTCCTACTTTATGGTGTTGGCTACCTCAAGATGCTGCCTGTGGCCCTGGCAACCGGATGGTAGATTTTCCTTGCAATAAAGCTGCATGTCTCCTCACTCTGAATTGGCTTGCTCTGTTCTTCTCGATGCCCTCCCTCAGCATTGGCTTTGCACTTGACCCGCCGCCAGGCCTTGGCCGGTCAGGGTCAGACTTCCTCCTCATATATTTGACTGCCTTTCCTGTCTCAGGCCCCCTCCTCCGTGGCACCGGCTACCTCAAGATGACCCCCGTGACCCCGGC
Source organism: Phrynosoma blainvillii (assembly GCA_026167975.1). Classification (NCBI taxonomy): domain Eukaryota; kingdom Metazoa; phylum Chordata; class Lepidosauria; order Squamata; family Phrynosomatidae; genus Phrynosoma; species Phrynosoma blainvillii. Next base: position 3,307,042 of record JANUYF010000001.1, on the reverse strand, counting down.
AACCTTAGACCCCTCCTGGACTCAGCAGTTCCTCCACACCGTGAGGCTCCCCCGGGATGTGAACGGTGCGGCCGCGACCACCATCAGTGCCCTGGCCATAACGACTAGTGAGTAGCCAAAAGATACCCCTCCGGCCCCCCTGCAACTGGGCTGGTCTCCCCCAAATCCCCTTCCAAGGCAGGGGTGCATTTGGGGGCTCTTAGGCAAGCAAGGGCAATGACTCTGCTCTGGGATTTAGTCTGAACTTGATGGGATTGTCCACTAACACAGGACTGCCAACTGCCCCCATTGCTTCAGATGTCCACCCCTGAGGTCATTATTTTACCAAAGAGCTTGGAAAGTTACTTTTTAAAGTAATTACAGTGGGCTGTGGGTATCCTTGGCTGGAGTTTGGTTCCAGATCCCTCTCTGGATACCAAAATCTGTGGATGCTGAAGTTCCATTGAATACAATGGGATGGTATTATTATTATTATTATTATTATTATTATTATTACTACAGTGGGCCCTTAGTATTCACTGGGTTTGGTTCCAAGACCCTTCCATGGACAATACCAAAATCTGTGGATGCTCTGTCTAGTCAAATGGTACGGTAATATCCCTTGCATAAAATATGGCAAAATCAGCCTTTGCTTATTGGCATTTATTTTCCAGAAAATATTTTCAAGCCATGGATGCTTGAATCTGCAGATTTTAAAAAATCCATGGATATGGAGGACCGGCGTATTTGTATTTCTGTTACTTGTTGCCCAATTTATGTTTAAATAACTTGGCAGCAATTTGTTGCATTATATATGTTGGGTTTTTCCCATTGTCGTTTTTTAAAAATCCGTTAAGAAGAAGAAGAGAATGGCATTTAAAAAAAAATACTGATGGGAGGAGAGAAAATCCTCTCAAAATGCCCAAAAATTTTCCCTGGAAAGTCACTTTTAAAAGTCACCAAATCCCTTTATGGTAATAAAATGACGCTTCATTTTAATTATGTTTAATTTAGTTAATTTTGTTCATTGAATATATTTTATGATGCTGTGTTAGTTTTAAATTGAGGGTAAGGGGATGATGTTATTTTATCATGTTGTTTTATAGCTGTATTGTTGTATTTCATTATTGTTACCCGCCTTGATCCTTCGGGGAGAGGAGGCAGGTTAAAAATAAAATTATTTTTTTATTCGTTCCCACCTGGTCTATGACTTTTAAAAGGTGGCTCCATCCGGCTGCCCTCGTTATTTCCCTGCCCAAAAGTAACTTCTTATAGGTAACGAAGGTGCTGCATGTGCATACCATGAGTAACTTCCCCAAGATAACTCCCATTCTCTTTCCCAATATCACACTACTCTGTGAGACATCTATATCATCTATCTCTATATCTATATTTATACACACACACACACACACACACACACACACACACACACACATATACATACAATGGGCCCGCCACATTTGCGCTGTATACCAAATACCACAAAGAAGAAACAGCTAGGTTTTTCAAACTGAGAGAACACCTCTCTAGGAATCCCTGGCGCAACTCTACGGTCAACATCTGTAGGAATTTGACCATAGAATCATCTTGGAGGACCAACAAATACCTAGAGAAGTGTTCTCTCTAGGAGTCTCTAAGTCCTCCAGTGTATGGTCAAATTCCAGAATTTTGATTTTGAGTTCCTGCATGGCAGATGACATTGTACATTGGTGGCACTTTAGAAATAAACTTTAATAATAATAATAATAATAATAATAATAATAGAATGGGGTTGGACTGGATGACCTTTGTGGCCTCTTCCAACTCTATGATACCATGATTCTAAGAAAGATTCACACTGGAGGACTTAGAAATTCTTAAGCCAGAACATAGTAATGAAACCCATGAATAATCAAATGCACAAGCCATAAATGTGGAGGACTAGCTATATGTGTGTGTGTGTGTGTGTGTGTGTGTGTGTTTCTACTTTGTCTGCTCTGGCTGCCTCCTGTGGCATTCTGGGATTTGTAGTTCTGTGAGGCCTGAGAGGCCCTTGGCCGAAAATGCTAAATCACCCCTCCCTAAACTGGAAATCCCAGGATGCCACAGGAGGAAGCCATTGCAATTAAAGTGGAATAATACCGCTATAACAGTGTAGTGTGATATTATCATCTGACTCCTTTGGGTTTTTTTTATTTGCATTCATATTTCTGTTTACATTTATATATACATTCACATTTTTCTCATATTTGCATTCATATTTTTGCTATGGCTGCGCCAGGAGGGTGAGGAGAGGGGGCTCTTTTGGGGTGGATTAATTTTACTTCTGTCTGCTGCCGATGTACATTTCTCCCTCCACATTTGTGGCTTTGATTATTCACAGGTTTCATTACTATGTTCTCTCTAGGAATATCTAGGTCCTCCAGCGCAACTCTATGGTCAACTTTAATCCAAAGTCACACTGAAGGACCTAGAGAGTCCTAGAGAGAACACTCCACTAGGCATTTGTGGGTCCTCTCTAGCACAACTCTATGGTCAATGCCTGGCAGATGTCGACCACAGAGTTGCACTGGAGGACCTAGAGATTCCTAGAGAGGTCTTCTCTCAGGTTAAATACATAGTGTTTTTGTTATTTGTGGTTTTCCCACATTCACAGCTGGGGTCCTGTGCCCCTAATTCCAGCGAATGCGGAAGGACAAGTGTATTATGGGGGGGGTGTTTTCTGGTTTTGACTATGTGTTTTTAATTTATGTTTTAATATTAATAATATTTAATTATTATTTTTAACTTTTGTAATCAATGAATTATTGTAACCCGCTTTGAATCCCATTGTGGGGGCAAGGTGAGATATAAATCCTTGAAATATATATATATATATATTGTTGCATTTATCAAATTCATATTCCACCACCCCTGCAAGGCGGGAGATGCTGTTTTCTCTCCCCACACACACCAATAGCCAGGGCTAGATTAATAATAATAATAATAATAATAATAATAATAATAATGAGCTTGGACAGGTAGACCCCTACCCTACTGGGGGTCTTGGTGGGAATTGACCCCCTATTGCCGCCCCCCCCCCTTTTTGTGTCCTCCTCGTCCTTGCAGGTTGTGACCCCTTGAAAGGGGGCAGCCGGAGCTGCCGTTGTCTCCCCGGATATCAATGGGGTGACGGTCATTGCAAGCAGCTGCCGGCCTGTGGGGGTCTCATTGGGGCCGTGGTCTCCCTGGTCACCGCCTGCGACTGCCTCAGTTTCCCTGCCGGAAAGACGGGCTACTGCTTGCCACCGCTGCAGGCCTCCCCAGGTAAGTAAGTGCCAGCCACCCCTCTCTGCCCACCTGCACCCCCATCTCTATGGGCCCCAGACCCCCAGGCCTCAGGAAAAAGGAAGAGGAGCTGCGTTTCGGAAAGCACGGCAGCAACATGTGGAAGGAGTCCTAGTAGATCACAAGTTGGATGTGAGTCAGCAATGTGATGCTGCAGCTAAAAATGCCAATGCAATTCTAGGCTGCATCAATCGAAGTATAGTGTCAAGGGAAGGAATAGTGTCACTCTATTCTGCTTTGGTCAGGCCTCACCTGGAATAATCCTGTGTTCAGTTCTGGGCACCACAATTCAAAAAGGATACTGAGAAACTGGAGCGTGTCCAGAGGAGGGCCACTAAAAGGGTGAAGGGTCTGGAAACCATGAATCCCTATGAGGAACGACTTAGGGAGCTGGGGATGTTTAGCCTGGAGAAGAGAAGGCTGAGAGGTGATATGATAGCCGTGTTTAAATATTTGAAGGGATGTCATATCGAGGAGGGAACAAGCTTGTTTTCTGCTGCTCCAGAGACTAGGACCCGAAACAATGGATGCAAGCTGCAAGAAAAGAGATTCCACCTCAACATTAGGAGGAACTTCCTGACAGTAAGGGCTGTTTGACAGTGGAACACACTCCCTCAATGGAGATTTTGGTGGAGTCTCCTTCTTTGGAGGTCTTTAAATAGAGGCTGGATGGCCATCTGTCGGGGATGCTTTGATTAGGAGTTCCTGCATGTCAGGGGGTTGGACTGGATGGCCCTTGTGGTCTCTTCCAACTCTATGATTCTATGAAAAACTGACACCTCTTGCAACATGGATCTGACAAAACAAGGCAAAGGTGCAATGTTCACACATCCCCGGTGTGTAGCTGTGTGGTTATTGTTAGAATCATAGAGTCCTAGATTTGGAAGAGACCCCAAGGGCCATCCAGCCCTACCCCAAAGTGCCATGCAGGAACTCACATTCCAGGCCCTTCTCCCTGTGACCGGTGTCCCTCCAGCCTCTGTTTGAAGACCCCCAAAGAAGGGGACTCCGCCACTCTCTGAGGCAGCAGCGTCTTCCATGTTTGTGATGATGTAGTTTGAGCGTTGGACTGTGACTCTGGAGACCAGGCTTTGGATCTCTGCTCGGCCATGGAAACCTGCTGCGTGACCTTGGGCAAGTCATACTCTCTCAGCCTCAGAGGATGGCAATGACAAACCCCCTCTGAGCAAACCGTGCCAAGAAAACCCCACGCTGGGTTTGCCTTAGGGTCGGCATACGTTGGAGAAGGCACACAAAAAGGGAAGATGCCGGTAGGGTTGGGGGCCCACAGAGATCTAGGGGTGCAGGTGGCCATGGGGGGGGGGTGGCTCTTGGTTTAGTATCAGCATCATTCAGTTCTATTTCAATGCAGACATTTTGTCTGTTTCTGACTATATTGCATGCAAAGGGATCGTGGATGCTACAAGGTCCCTTTGCATACTGACTTTCCAGACTACCTTTGCATTCCAACTATATTGTATTTATTCTATTTTGTAAGCCTTTGTATTGAGTCCCAGAAATGGGAGAAAGGAAGGTTGTCATTGTCAGTAGCAATAGACACACCAGCACCAGAATTCTCCTTAAAAGTAATCTTAGATATTGGGATATATAGCAATAGCAAGTATATTAAGCACTCCCTAAGCGCTTGCAATGGGTTTTTGGCTAATTGCCCCCAAGAAGCGGGGGGCTGGCTCATTTTAGGGACCTTGGAAGGATGCAAGCCTGAGCGGAGCCTGAGCCCTGGCTGGAACTGAACTCACAACCTTGTGGCATTGAACCACTGGCATTGCCTCCGGGGCTCAGATTTTAAAAAGCAGGGGAGCTGATATGGAAATGGGATGAAATGGGGTTAAACTTGGAAAAATGAGAAACTAAAGTAGAGCTGTGGTTACCCAAGTGGCCACCCAATAGAGACAGATGGGCAACTTGAGTATGGAAGAAAACATAATTATCCGGCCATTTTTTGCTCTTTCGAGAATTCTGTGACAAGGTTTTTTTCCCCTGTTAGACCTGCATTAAAAAATGGGAATGTGAGAATGAAAACCTTAGTTTATAACATACAACCTTCATTCTCACAAATATAACTAGAAATGACTAGTATGTAAATAATACCATTAGCTATGTTTTATTTGTATGCTATAAAGGTTATAAATAAAATATTTTTAAAAAAAAAATGGGAATGTGGAAGGAAAGCGCACCCCGCATTGTGTGCCGTTGTGAAAGGAAGGTACACAAATGCATTCTCTTAAGGGGAAATGGTCTGGGGGAAATGCATAGCTTGGGCATTATAGTGTACAGAATTAAAAAATAGCAATAGCAAGACGAAAAACCATGCAGCTTTATGTTTATGGGAACTCTAAAGCTCCTCTAGCCTCACCTAGATAGGAGGAACCTGCAGGAGCCCTGTGGAGTATATACCCTAAAACAGGGGTAGGCAACCTAAGGCCCGGGGGCCGGATGCGGCCCCCTGAGGCCTTTGGACCAGTCCCAGACCGGTCCTGCCACCACCACCGCTGCCCGCCCGCCATGATGATATTGATTATTGTTGTTATTACTTGTTCTTGGGGTTTTCTTGGCAAAATCTCCACACGGGTTTTGACATGGCTTTTCTGGGGCTGAGAGAGTGTGCATGCATATTTTTATTTTTTTTTTATTTTATTTTATTTTTATTTATTTATTTGTTTGTTTATTTTTGGTGCTTTGGCCCCCCAATTGTCTGAGGGACAGCAACCTGGCCCCCGGCTCAAAAAGGTTGCCTACCCCTGCCCTAAATCGATACCCCTAAACTTTTCTAGCTATATATATGGGGGTGCCATGTGGGCACCCCCCTGCCAGGCCTCCAAGTCACCCCTGAGCCCTTCCTTCCTTCTTTCCTTCCTTCCTTCCTTCCTTGCTTTGTTCCAGCTTCCAAAACATCAACGCTGCCCCCCAGGGTTGCCCCCCAGGAGGGGGACCTGAGCCTCTCCTTCCAGGTGGGAGAAGGTGCCACGGACGTGGAGCTCTACCTGCTGCGGCCCGAGTGGACCGGAGAGGCCAAGGAGGTCCGCAACGGGACGGCGGTGGCGCTGGTGCTGGACGGCTCCGAGGCGGCGCTGAGGGTCTCCTCTCTCTCCCCGGACTGGGCAGGTGATGTGGGCCTCTCCCCTCTCTCCCCTAAATTGCAAGGGGTCCCGGGGGGGGGCACCCACAAATTGCACTCCATGGGGAAATTAATTTAGCTCAATAACTTAGCAGCCACAGGGCCAGGGTACCACTAGCCAGGACACAAGCCTATGATGACTGGTTCCGAAAAACTAGAACTCGAGAGTGCTAAGTACAAGGCAATTTTATTATTTGAACTAGAGGGATGTCAACATTCGCACGAAACATTTACACACACATGGACTAAGATATAAAAGGTAGTAGTGGACAGTGGATTAAAGGACTGCAATGGGCAATGCTTACCGCTTCCAGAAGCCAGGATCCAATCTGGGAGAAAGCTGGGAGTTGAATATGCAGACAGTTGCAGATCTTAAGGGCCTTGTTTCTGCCTGATTGCAAAACTAAACAAAAATGCCCAATCTGGGGTATTTATGGGCCAAACTGAACTTGAGGCAGTTTAAGCTGATTTTCCAGGAATGCCAGCAATAATGGGAATCTCACCAGGTTGATGGTTTTAACTTCAGTGTTACAAAAGGAATATTTTTGGTTGATGCAGTGACACCGATTTAACAAAGCAGAAATAAGACCAGGACAATCCCAGGGAGTTTGGGATAGGATCAGGTGTGGGGAAGGTACAAGAGAGATTCATCTGGGGTGCAAATGCCCTCATTTTGCCCCCCTTCCCATAGTGACCCTTTGGACTGCAAAGCCCATCAGGAACCAGTCCGTCAGCTCTCTCTGTTCTCCCTCGCAGGGACCTACGTCTGCCGCTTCCAGCGTGGAGAGGACCTTTGGGAGCTGCGGCAGGAGGTCTCTGTCCAACTGGTCACTGCGGACTTCCTCCCGGGCCTCTCCCAGGTCTCCATGAACTGCAGCTCCCATCATCCACTGACCCTGCAGTGCTGCATCCAGGACAGAGCCGGAGGAGGAGGAGGAGGAGGCCGTCTCCAGGCAGCCTGGGACCCTGGGGCTCCGGCCTTCGGTGGGTGGAAAGAGGGGGATAATGGGTGTTTTCATACTTCTTCTGAGGATGCTTTGGAGATGGGAAGGCTGGGGGAAGAAGAAGGAGGAGTAGCAGGAAAATAAATGGGTCAAAAAATCAGTTTTCCCTCATTTCCCCAGTGGAAAAATTGGACTGAGGAATATTTCATTCCTTATATAATAATAATAATAATAATAATAATAATTTATTTCATTCCTGCCTCTCCTCAAGGCTCAAGATGGAACATAACATAGTAAAATACACAATTAAAAACACATAAACCCACAATTAAAATACAACAAAGGCATACATTATGCATATATACCTCATATACAAGGTGTATTTTGTATTTTTGCTGTTGTCGCTGTGTGCCTTCCAGTCCCTTCCAGCGTCCCTAAGGCAAAGCTGTCAGAGGGTTTTCTGGGGCTGAGAGGGTGTGACTCACTCATGGACTCGATCCCTGGCCTCCAGACTTGTAATCCAGCGCTTCTCAAACTACGACACTACACTGACCCTCTCTTGTATTTATTCCCCCCAAATTGTTTCTGCAAACTTTGTCTCAGGTAGACATTTCTGCAAGGCAATCTATAGTGGCCCACCGTCTGGACCAGGAGCCATCATCGGCTGCCACACACACGGGAGAGTTAATCCAGTTTGACACCGCTTTAACTGGCCCAGCTCAAAGGTATGGAGTCCTGGGATTTGTAGTTTGACAGAGAAGGCTAAACGCCTCACCAAAACTCCCAGAATTCCATAGCATGGTGCCACAGGATTTAAAGCGGTGTTGAACTGCATTGATTCTGCAGTGTAGACGCAACCTCTGTCTTGCTTGTAGAGTCGGCCGTCCATCTCCACGGCTTCTTCTTTATTCGTGTTTGGAATTCAAGTAACCACAGCTTGAAAATATTCATATATATATATATATATATATATATATATATAAATTCAAAAGACCCCAACCTTGATTTTACCATTGTATGTAAGGGACACCATTTCACTGTGTATGAATGACGCTGTATTTAATGGGAATTGAGCATCCACAGATTTTGGCATCCAGGGGGGAACATTTGTTTTATAGTTCAGGATCTTGTCCTGATCTCCATTTGTAAGCAAACGTAAAACTTAAACAAGTGCATTCAACCTGTAAGTATTTTTGAACATTTTTATGCCAAACCAAATTATACACAGTGCATTTTATGTTCCTAAAGAACCAAGTGACCATCTGTCTGTGAAGCATGCTGGTATTTCAGTTTTTCTAAAGATCTCCATCCGTTTACAGCAAACAAGCAAGCAAACAAACAAACGAACCAGATCTTTAATGTCCAAAATAATGTTTGTTTATGAAAATACCCTTTGTGCTGCTACTGCTTTAGTATGGCCATTTCATTAGCTACTTACTGGGTCTGAACATCTGGCTTCGTTATGTCACCTTTGGATGGGGAAAATGCTTTGCTGTGATAGCTCTGAAAATAATAATACCTGTCTGCAAATATCTGAAGGAGGTCATGCAGAAGATGGAGCCAGCTTGCTCTCTGCTTTCTGGGCTCCATAGACCAGAACACAAACCAGTGGCTCCAGATTGCAAGGAATGAGATTCCACTGGAATATGAATTATGGCAAACTTCTTGACTATAGTGGCATATTCTGCCTCAGAGGATGCTATGCTAAACTCTCTGTCTGTCTCTGTCTCTCTTTATGCAGAGGCTGGATGGCCCCTTTCAGGAGTGCTTGGCTTTTGTGTTCTGGGAGCTGGACTAGGTGGCCTTTGGGGGTCCCTTCCAGCTCTCAGGTCCCATGTTTCTCTGTCCCTTCCCAGTTGCCCCAGTGGGAGGCAAAGGGGGCTCGCTCTGCCACCGCCTGCCCCTGGCCTCCTGCCCCAACGAAGAGACCACTTTCCAGTGCACCTTCAAGGGAGAAGGGCTGGGATCCATCCAGACCACCGTCCAAGTGACCCCCATCCAAGGTAAGAGGGATGGACGATGGACGATGGACGGGACTGGGGGAAGAAGAGGAGGAGGAGGAGGAGGAGGAGGAGGAGGAGAAAGAGCTGGGCCTGGTGGCCAGACGTCCTCCTTTTCCAGGACATGACCTATACATTTCAGCTGTGTGTCCAGGGGGAATTCCAAAATGTCCTCTTATTTTGAGCAGGACTAAGAAGCGTGGGTTTACATTGATGTCAGTGTTTTTAGCTTTTATTTTGTAATGTCCTACATTTTGCATGTAGAGAGATCTTGTAGCACCTTTGAGGCAGCATGAGCTTTAGTAGACTTCAGTCTACTTCCTCAGATGCATTTAGTGAAGTAGACTTAAGTCTAGGAAAGCTCCTGCTGCCAACTTCTTTATTTCACAAAGTTGCTACAAGATCTCTCTGCATACTGATTCCACAGACTAACACGGCTATACCTTTGAATGCTACATTTTGCAGCATCTTGTCCTCTTCGTGGCTATGGCACCTGGTCACCCTGGCCTTGGCACGCGCAGTCCAGTCCTACCAGGTGCACCCCCATAATGGCGCCAGCAAAGAGGGGGCCAGAGCACCCTAAACTGGCTGGGTCTGGGTTTCTCCAGAGGAGGAGTGGGAAAGGCCCTGGGGTCCATGCAGGCAGCCTTCCTCCATGGCTCCTCCAGGATCCCGGGGCGCCTTTTGTTCTGGTCAAAAAAATTGGGGTGCATTGCCTCCCACAAGCCTCCAGTACAGGCCATTCATTCATTTTGAAAATGGGTTGCAGCTCCCCTGGTAACCTCTTGAGCATTTTAAAGCATCACGCCCTCCAACTGGTCCCAGTCTGGCCCCAGTCAATCCTCTGTTATCCCACTTCTCCAGCTGGTGCATCTCCAGATGACTTTGGGGGAGGCTGAAATTGTTCTGAGTCCATAGAGAAAAAGTTGTTTGCACTCCATTAATCCGGCATGCGGAGGAGAAAGGAGAAAGGAGACGAGGGGTTGGGATGTGGCCCTTCCCAGCCAGCTCAGGCAAAAGCAAACTGCTGCAGGAGGCTCTTCCAAGTTCCCTGCTGTTCTTCCTGGGGCCTGGGAGGGAGTCCTCTTCTTAATGGAGGCAAGGTGAGGCTCCAGAGATAAAGATCTGAATGGCGCTGGCAGGTGTGGCCTGTCCCAGGTGCCTTCCTGGCCATTTTGCAAGAACCGACGCTCCTCCTGAGCAGAAGCCGCAAGGCGGTTTGGGAGGCGGCATGGAGAAACATGGAAGGAGGACGTGGAGGGCCTCTGGATGCATTTCCCACCACTTGCAAAAATTACAACATCTTCACAAACCTTTATGCCATTTGAAAGCACAACTCTTTGGCTGGAATCCTGCAGATGTCTTATGGCTGCTGACATTAAGTTTCCCCATGGAATCGGTTGGACAATTTCTTCCTCTTCCTCGTCTTGTTCTTCTCTTTATTTATATCCCGCTTTCACCCCAAAATTGGGACACAAAGCATCTTTCATCCAGAGAGGAACATCTGCATCCAGGTCAAGGATGCAGAAGCCTTAGGCAGGCAGATGTGCAAGCAAATGCAGATGTTGGGGTATTTCCACTGTGCAACGTTGCCCTGCAACGCAAAGCTTGTGTAGCACAATCTGCAATGCCACACGCAGAGCTTGGCATTATGCAACCCCAATACATGTGTTTTTATCTACATGTGTTTTACTTGGGGAGTGAATTACTTAACTAAACATTTCAAAGGCATAGCATGTTAGTCTGGAAAATGTCTGCAAAGGGGTCTTGTAGCACCTTGGAGACTCACTAGAAGAAAGAATTTGGCAGCATGTGCTTTTGTAGACTTGGTCCATCTGAGGAAGTAGGCTTTAGTCAAGGAAAGCCCATGCTGCCAACTTCTTCCTTTCAGTTAGTTCCAAATACAGTACAATCCTTCCTCCTCTGGAGAATGAATAGCAATTGGGGGTGGGGTGGGGGGTCAGGACCTCTTGGAGGGTGTCAAGAAGCCCCTAGGATGGGGAAAGGGCTCCTCCTGCCCCTCTGCCCACCTCCCCTTTCCAGTCCCTTGCCAAAGGGAACACCGGACATTTCCTCAGCATCGTGGGCTTGCAGGCAGAACTGGACGCAGGTGGACCTCTTCTGCACGGAGTCTCCCATCCTTTGTGTCCACTTTGACTGCGTGGCATAGAATAGCATGATTCCATGGCAGGCGCACAAGGGTGGTCTCCATCCATCTGTCTCTTCCCTGTGCCACAGCCAGAGATGCCTTCTGCCCCACTGAGGAGGCCGGGGGCCGGTGGGAGGCCACCAAGGTGGGCCGCATGGCCGAGCTCCTGTGTCCGGAGGGCAGAGAGGGGAAACGTCTGCGGAGCTGCTTCTCTGGAGGGACCTGGGGAACGGTCCAGGAGAACTGCACCAGCCGGCACCTGCGCTCGGAGCTGCGCCAGGCCCAGGTGCGTGGCCCTTGGGGGGATTGGGGGCTTTCCTCTGGGGCCAAGGAGGGAAATGGCTTCCTGTCTAGCAGGAAAATGGGACTAGAGACCTCTCAGAGTGAGGAAGGTAATGCCAGCGGGAACAGCAGGAAGGAACTTTCCAGAGATGCCGAGCCCCGAACTGTGCAACTGAACATCGTTTTATAGGGTCACACACACACAAAGAGCATTTCTCCCCCCAGGCACTACCAACCGAAGGGTGCAGCAAAGGGGTACCCAAGCTCCGTGCCCAGGAGGAAGAGGGTTAGGGTTAGGGTCAGGGTCAGGGTTAGGGTTAGGGTTAGGGTTAGGGTTAGGGTTAGGGTTAGGGTTTGGGTGGCACAGATGTGGTTTAGACCAGGAACATGTTTCAGAGATTCAGGAAACAGCTGGATTTGGCTTAGTCCCATCCTGGGCGGGCACCAGATTTCCAGACGGTGGAAGCAAAGCATTTAAAGCAGTGAGAAGCAGTTGCTCTTTTTCCCTCTCTGGTAATGAGATGAGATGAGCTTCCCTTGGAAAAAGAAGGAAACAATCAGGGGAAAACACTCCCTCGGAGTGGAACACACTCCCTCGGAGAGTAGTGGAGTCTCCTTCCTTGGAGGTCTTTAAGCAGAGGCTGGATGGCCATCTGTCGGGGATGCTTTGATTGGGAGTTCCTGCATGGCAGGGGGTTGGACTGGATGGCCCTTGTGGTCTCTTCCAACTCTATGATTCTATGATTCTATGATTCTATGAAAAATACTACTCTTAACTGACTAACGCAGCCGGGGGGGGGGGGCGTCCGTCAATCCCCAATATTGTCAGCTCTGACCAGCAGCAGCAATGGCTCTGCTGGGTTCCCTTTATTACAGGCCACATGATTTAGTGGTCACCTTTTTGCCCTGTTCATATAATTTCAAAAGTATGGAAGTTAAACTGGTATTGCCTCTCGAGGGCAAAGCATGGCCTAGGATTAGATGCAGGGAATTGGAGCTGGGAGCAGTGACATCCTTTGGGGTGCGGACCCTAAATGGGGGTGACACCACTGACCCTCAGGCATCTCTGCCTTTTGGCAGAAACGGTCATTTGCCTGTGTCTCTTTAAAATGCTGAAGGGAAGGGGTGAGGCTCATGGGAGGAGGAAGGAGAGGCCCCAGGTTTTGGTCTTGGGTTTTTTAATTAAAATCTAAAATTTCAAATTTTTATATATTTTTTTTAATTTAATTTTTAAAAATTTCTTTAAAAACATCACATTTGATCAAACTTTCACTTTAAGCACATTAAACAAAGTATCTGTAAATACATTTATTCTGTGCATATGATACTGAAATTTAAAGATATCATTTTAAACTGTGCCACCTGTTTTATGTCACAGCTGTTACCATGACATTCAGTGATATTTGGGAATTATGATTTATGAGTAAAGTTAATACAAAAATAACAAAACGCCGTTACTAAGGATTTTGTATGGTGTGGGATGGGAGGAGGCCAATAAAAGGGGGGGGGTGAAACCATGAGTGACCGCACCGGGTGACCTGGGGACAGAAATTGGGCTTCAGGTGCCATGGCATTTTGGGAAGAGTGCAGGTGCTCCGACACGTCAACAGGTAAGCCAAACTCCTGTGCACCTGACTCCCCAGGAATTTATAAAGTCTAAGAGATGGGGGGGGGTATGTGGAACCAGGCCTGTTTCATTTTCCTAGCCAAACTAAGGGAGCCGCCCTGGGAAGTGGAGGATTGGGGCCGAGGCTGCCCCACACCTCGGCCCCAATCCTCCGTCTTGCCGGCCCTGAAAGGAGCAGCAAAATGCCACTCCTTTCAGAGACGGCAAATAGGATGCTCTAAGAGCCGCTGCGTGGCTCTTCTGCGCCCCTTCCGGTGCAGCGTGTCAAGACACTGCGCTGGGAGGATGTCTTGACGTCACGTGCCATGCTAACGGCGCGCGGTGTCACGACATCCTCGGCGTGGGGTTGGGGCACCCGGCGTGCGGCTGCCCCTCCCCATCCCTGCCTCCAGGTGAGCCCTAAGGCTCCATTCACACTGCAAAAATAATCCAGGATGAATCCAGGTTGAATCCTAAGTGTTCACACACATCCTGAATGCACTCTATGAATTTGGGGGGTGGGGGTGGGGGGCTGGCAAAAAACCCACTTAACCTGGGATATTCGATACCACCACCACCACCCGAGTTTTCCAGAAAGATGTGAAGTTGAAGGCTGTTATGACTGCCGTCCATATTTTTGGGGGTGTTTGGGGGGCTATATGGCTGTGTTCTGGAAGAATTTATTCCTGATGTTTTGCCTGCATCTGTGGCTGGCATCTTCAAAGAATGCTGGCATGGAAGTGTGTGGGGTTTGTGGGGTATATATATACTGTGTGACCCTTGATTGACAGAAGGTGGTTTAAATGTTAATCTGTGTGTTGGTCTGTTGTTGAATGGCAAGGCCTCAAGGTGGGAGGATAGGTATGTCTATTTAATGAGCAATCCATTCTCTGTGGGGAAACCCTCTGACCCAGGGTGGATCTGTGAACCCACTTCCTGGAAGATGAACTGAAGCACCTAAAGTGGGCTCTACAGGCGAATGGTTACTCCAGCTCAGACATCTGAAGAGCGGCCAGACCCAGAAAACAAAACAAAACACAGGAGTGAAGAAAAACAACCACCCAAAGGGAAGGTATTTTTACCATACATCAAAGGAGTCACAGACAGAATAGGGAAACTGATGAGGAAACACAACCTCCAAATGATCTACAGACAACCAAGAAAATCCAGGAAATGCTGTACTCAATGAAGGACAGGAGAGACCCTATCATGGTTGCAGGAGGTTACTGCATACTATGTAGCTGTGGACAAGTCTACATAGGGACCCCGGAATGTTAAAATGTAAATCAAGGAACACGAAAGACGCTGCAGACTGGGCCAGCCTGAAAAATCAGCAATAGCAGAACATGTTATAAACCAACCTGGGCACAAAATGCTATTTGGAAACACTGAAATTCTGGACCATGTCAACAACTATTGGGTCAGAATGCACAGAGAAGCCATTGAAATTCACAAACACCTGGACAATTTCAACTGGAAAGAAGAAACCTTGAAAGTAAACAAAGTTTGGCTACCAGTCCTCAAAAACACCAAAATCAGGACTCAGCAAATGCAAACGAACATCACTCAGGGTCAGGGGGGGTTCCCAGCAGACAATGGACCATTAAGTAAATAGACACTAATCCTCCTTGCATATCCTCCCACCCTGAGGCCTTGCCATTCAACAACAGAACAAAACACAGATTAACACATGTAAGTCACTGCCTCTCAATCAAGAGTCACACAAGTATATATACCCCACACACCTCCATGCCACCATTCTCTGAAGACGCCAGCCACAGATGCTGGCGAAACGTCAGGAATAAATTCTTCCAGAACACGGCCATATAGCCCAAAAAAACCCACAAAAAACTATTTTCCTGAACGATCCGCACCGATCCTCAACAGGAAAGTTGCCTTAATAATGAGTGGCAATGAGTTCCAGAGGAAGCCTCACTAGCGCCTAGTCTTTCCTCCACTGCTCTTGTGGTGCGTTCTAATGTTCCCTTGGTTCTCTGTTCCTGTGCAGCTTCTCCAAGAAGGGTTGGGTGATCCCCAGGTGGCGGTCCCCACGATGTTAGCCGTGCTAGAAGGGACACTTGCAAAGGCCAAAGAAACCTCCCCGTGGGACCTCCTGACAGTGATCGCCACCATGGACGTCCTCTCTCACGTGGCTCTGGAGTCCCAACTGCGCCTGGACAGCAGCGCGGTGGCTGTGAGTGACCGGTCAAGGGGCTGCCCACTGGGGATGGGGCAGGGAAGGGAGAGAGGCATCTTAGGTGGACGGTTTGAGCAAGCGCTGACCTCCTTGAGCAGCGTGACCAACCATGTCCTTCTTTTCCAGGGCATCTCCCACATGTCCACCTTTTGTCCAGGAGGAATTCCCAAATGTCCTCCATTTTGAGCATGGTTAGGAGTAGCACCATGCTTGCTGCTCTCCTTCGAGAAATGTGTCTTCTTGCCAGCCTTTCCCTGCTGCACATAAGAGAATAAGATGGATCCTTGTAAAGTTCTTTTTTTTCTAGAAGCAGCAACAGGCAAGACTCGCACCCAAAGCTTGGGTGTGTTTGTTTCTCAGAGGAGAAAAAGACAGCAGATGTGTTAGGCAATGGGCTGCTTGAGGACACAATGCAAATGTGGGAAGGGTTTCCCCCCCTTAATTTTAGCACAGTGGACTAATGAAAGGAGTAATTTAAATATAGATTCAGTCAAGGGTTTGATGCTAGTAACGTACAATTTTAAGCCTTTCTCTTGCTATAAAGTTCTATAAATATATTGCAAGCCAACAAGGCATTTTAGCAAAGATAAGTTCATCAGAAAAATATGGTTGAGAACATAATAAAATACAGTATATGTAATGCAGCTGTAAATAAACCATACGGGATGAATTTATATTTATAATAGTGTTTTTAGCTTTTATTTTGTCATGTTCTACATTTCCCTTGAGTGTCCTACATTTTGTGGTGCCTTGTCCTCCTTTGTGGTTATCATGGCACTGGTCACCCATTCTGAGGGAATGATGCAGGACTTTTGGTCAGAGCTCAGCACCAGACAGTTGTCAGAGTATGAGGAGCAAGGGAGCAGTTTGTCATGTTTCTGATGAACACAGTTATTTATTTAGTGCACCACTCCCTTGGAGATGCCTTGTGCAATCCCTACAAGGAATACCAAAGCAGCGTGACATGTCTGCTAGGAACCCATGATGCATGCGCAATGTGCAGCGTGCCAAGGCAACACACGGACACTAAGTGCGTTCATGCACTGCTCTGTCTACTTAATGGGCTCCCATCCCAAGCATGCAACTCCATTTAGACGGCCATTGTGCATTGTGGAAATAAACTCTGTGTGTGTGTGTGTGTGTGTTGCTGCATTGGAACCATATGACAGGAGACTGTATACTCTCTGGTAAATTTAAGTTTAAACTCTCCACTCCATCCCATGCATCTGAGGTCTACATAGGGACCATAAAGTAGACTGAGGTAGTGGACTGAAGTCCATGAAACCTCAGGCTACCAACTTCTCTCTTTCGGTGAGTCTCAAAGGTGCTACGAGGTCCCTTTGCATCTTGATTTTCCAGACTAACATGGCAATGTCTTTCAGTTCTCTTTTCCTGCTGCACACACCTTCTAGTTGCAAGACTGAACCCATCTTTTCTCCTTTCCAGAACTTTCTGAGTGCTGCCAATGGGATGCTCAGCTTGGACCTGAAAACAGAGTGGTCAGCAGCAGAGGCCTTGAACCCCCAGGCGGCTTCGGGGTTCCTGCAGGCCGTGGAGAGCCTCACCAGCCTCTTGGCGCCTTCTCCCGGGGGCTTCAACTTGTCCCTCCCCAACCTTGAGCTTCACAGCACCCAGCTGGGTCCCGACTCCACGGAGGACGGTTACCTCAAGACCTTTGACACGGCGCCTGTGGTCTCCTTCCACATCTCTGAGGAGGAGCTGGATGCGCTGCTGCGCCGGGAGGGGAGCATCACCATCACCTGCTTGGTGCTGAAGAAGATGGCAGAGATCCTGCCCCGCAGCCACAGCCGTGCCACCTTCAGCCTGGGCAGCTTAGTGATGTCCAACGCCATCACCTCCCAAAACAGGAGCATCACGCAGGTAGCGGTAGACATGATGTTCGGCCACCAGAACGCAACCAACAAAACTGAGGATGACACGGAAGGCGGAGAGGAGCAGCAGGTGGCCCGGTGCGTCTTTTGGAACCACAGTCTTCTGGAGGGAGTGGGAGGCTGGTCCACCGAGGGGTGCCAGACCTGGGGCACCAAAATGGGCACCAACTGCACTTGCCGCCACCTCACGTCCTTCTCCATCCTCATGTCCGCCGGCCCCGTACCTGCCGGTCCAGCCTTGACTGTCCTGAGCAAATTTGGCATCTGTGCCTCCATCTTGGCCCTGGTGGCCACTCTCCTGATCTACTATCTCGCCTGGCCTTTGGTGGTGAAGAACAAGGTGAGCGAGGCCTGGAGGACCGCTCCCACTCACCCCTCCTTTGCTACAGGTTGGGATCCGGGTGGTGCACTTACTTTCCCCAGGATTGTACAGTAGGGCAAGGGAAGGGGTAGCAACACTGGGATCCTGTGGGTGATCCAGGGAGATGTAACCACCTACCTGTTTGTGCCTCCATATCTGCTTTGTAGGCCATTGCACAAGGAGGTGTTCGGTGCCTCCTTACGCAGTGACCCCTTTTGCAATGCCACTGACCTTTCCAAGCCAGTTAGTGGTCAGGGAAGGGCAGCCCAGGAGTTTCTGGCTGCATTTCCACAGCCAGAAAGTGAGGAAATTTCCACAGCATGCAAAGGGTGAGATCCTCTTGGTGACATATACACATGCTTTGCACGGTTGCATTTTTCCAGGTGTTGCACAGCAGGCATGGCAAAGGGGGGGAAACAAAACCTGATGACTCCAAGCATTCTCTCCTTCTCCAATGCCTTCAGAGCAGCTGCAATGCTCATGATTTCTTTCCTGATCCTTCTGGCACCCACGCCAGTGTAGTTACCCTGGTGTAACACAAAATACGTCCTTGGCTGTAAAATCTGGACAAGAGCAGGCAGAAGGGCACCCTTGTGAAGGAGCTGGCAAATGAAACTGCTCTGGGTGACTCAAGTGAGTAAGTCAAGCTACATGCTGCTGGCAAAGGTCCTCCTTCCCCAGAGTCCCCAAACGGCAACCAGCCAGCCCTCCTTGGGACTAATTTAGGCCACAGGGAGATGCCAGGTGAGATGTTGGAGAAACTGGACCATCTCACTGAGGATTGCCTACATTGACTGGCAGTGGATTCTGAAGATGCTGCTTCCTTGGATTCTGTTGTCCAAAAAAGTACGTAGCACATCTGAGCTCTGACTGGTGGGATGATTCTCCAGGGTTTTAGCAGGCATTTCCCCCCAAAAGGAGATACCAGGGATCAAACCTGGGACCCCCACCTGCCTACAACACAGGGACTCAGTCATATTGATTGGTTGGTTGTATAGGATTCTCCAAAGGGTACTTTTCCAGAAAATTGTCTGAGCATCTTTTTCTGGAAAGGTGCGCAATCATTGTGTTACAGGCCACTCCTCTTGACAGTTGTGAGCTGTGCATCAATTTGAAAAGACAGTGTGCCTGCCTACCAGATTCACCATGAAACAGCTTAGAGAGATGTGTGTATTTAGCTTGGAGAAGAGAAGGCTGGGAGGTGACATGGTGGCTGTCTTTAAATATCGGAAGGGATGCTGTAATCACGAAAGGTCAACATGGGTTTCTGAAAAACAAGACTAATCTCGTCTCTTTTCTTCATAGGTCACAAGTTTGGTAGATAAAGGGAATGTTGTGGATGTTGCATATCTTGATTTCAGTGAGGCCTTTGACAAGGTCCCCCATGACATTCTTGCAAACACACTAGTACAATGCGGGCTAGACAATGCAGCTGTTAGGAGGATTTGTACTTGCTTGACTGACCAAACCCAAAGGATGCTCACCAATGGCTCCAACCCATAGACTCATAATAATAGTTGGAAGAGACCCCCAAGGGCCATACAGTCCGACCTCCTTCTGCCGTGTGGGAGGACTTGGATGGGAGTCCCTATGACAGATGGCCATTCTTTTTTAAAAACAGTCTCCAAAGAAGGAAGACCACCCTCCAAAGCAGCGTATCCCACTGTCAAAGAGCTTTTACTGTCAGGAAATTCTTCCTTATGTTGAGTTGGAATCTCTTTTCCTGTATTTTGAATCCATTGCTCCATGTCCTAGTCTCTAGAGCAACAGAAAACAAGTTTGCTCCATCCTCAATATGACACCCCTTCAAATATTTAAACAGGGCTGCCATATCACCTCTCAACCTTCTCTTCTCCAGGCTGAACATACACAAAGTCTCTCCTCATAGGGCTTTATGGTTTCTGGACCCTTCACCATTTTGGTCACTCTCCTTTGGACATGCTCCAGCTTGTCAACATCCTTTTTGATTTATGGTGCCCAGAACTGGACACAGGGTTATTCCAGGTGAGGCCTGACCAAAGCAGAACAGAATGGTGCATGGCAGGGGGTTGACTGGATGTCCCTTGGGGTCCCTCCCAAGTCTGAGTTTTTATCATCACATGAGTGGTAGCTGCAATATTCTCTCATCTCTAAAAAACGGGTGATCTATGAATACTGTCCCAACCCAGTTCCCTGTAATCCCCGGATTATCTCCCCATCTCTCCCTTCCCAGGTCTCCTACCTCCGCTACACCACCGTGGTCAACATCACCCTCTCTCTGTTGCTGGCAAGCTTTTGGTTCCTGGCCACCTTCCAACTGACCGCCAGCCACGAGAACAAACTCTGTGTGGCGGCCGCCTTCTTCACCCACTTCTTCTACCTGGCCACCTTCTTCTGGATGCTGGTCCAAGCCCTGATGCTCTTCCACCAGCTGATCTTTGTCTTCCACCAACTGACCATGAGCTCCGTCACGCCAGCCATGGTGGCGGTGGGCTACCTGTGCCCCCTGGTGATCTCTGCGGCCACTGTGGGTGCCACCTTCTCCAAACGGAGCTACGTCCAGGAGAAACTCTGCTGGCTCAGCTCCCAGAGCATGGCCATCTACGCCTTCTCCATCCCTGTCCTGGTCATTGTCTTGGTCAACCTCCTGATCCTCTTTGTGGTGCTGCTGAAGCTAATGCGGCCCTCGGTGTCGGAGGGGTCTCCCGGGGAGGAGAGGCAGGCGCTCCTGGGCATCTTCAAAGCCCTGCTTGTCCTGACGCCAGTCTTCGGCCTGACCTGGGGGCTGGGGGTCATCACCATGACAAGCCAGGCCTCCCAGTTTGCCCATTATGCCTTCACCATTCTCAATTCCTTCCAGGTACGTAGGAGGCAAAGTCACTCATAGAATCATAGAATTGGAATACACTTTTGTATGTCTAAATGCACACAATAAGGAGAGACAGAAGTAGGTGATGGTCAGGCTAAAGCCACAACTGCACAAACCAGCATGCTTCCACTACCATCCTTAGTGTTGTGGCTCATGGTTTCTTTTCATGTAATGCACTGGGTGAGACAGTGTGATGTAGTGGTTTGAGCATTGGACTACGACTCTGGAGACCAGGGTTCGATTCCCCGCTCGGCCATGAAACCCAAGGGGTGACCTTGGGCAAGTCACACTCTCTCAGCTCAAGGGGAAGGCCTCCTCTGAAGAAACCTGCCAAGAAAACCCCATGATAGTTTGTCTTGGGGCCACCATAAGTTGGAAACGACTTGAAGGCACACAACAAAAGTAACTCATGCTAGGTATGCAAATCCCTGTTAATTGGGGGAGAGTTGCCAGAGAGAAGAGTGTAGAGGGCTCCTGTCCCTTGCCATGGTTGTGTAGAAGAATGGGCCAGAACTAACAAAATAGACTTCAACAGGGAGAGATGCAAGGTACTACACTTGGGCAGATAAAATGAAATGCACAGATACAGGAAAGGGGACACCTGGCTTGACAGTGCATCTGAAGGGGATCTGGGAGTCTTAGTGGACCATAAACACGCATGCCAGGACTTAGCCAGGCGCTTCTGTTCTGCAATGCCCACCTTTCTCCTCCATCCACTGAATGGCTGGTGAGGGGCTTCAGAGGCCCTCTGTATGGTCGGTCTTGAGGGATGGGGTTGGCCCTTGCGGAGGAAACAAGGGAATACCAACCTCCTCCATGATCACAGACGGGTTGACCAACAACGCCTGTGCATGCCACCAACAGAACTGCCAGGCAAGGTTGGACAACGGCAAACCAAGATGGGCAACGGAGACAGACTTCCAAGGGACTTTGTGAGCGCGTTCCTTAGGTGCATTGAGTGGAGGCAGAGGCAGCTGGGATGGCGCCTGTGGCCTTGGCACATTCATACCCAACATCCCCAAGAGTCACCTGGATGGACCAGCCTCATGGACTCTGTCCTCTTCAAACTGCTTGCGGAGCAATGCTCAGGAACAGGCTCTGTGTGTGGGAGAGAGATGTTCGTTTCTGGATTGTGTTGTTTCAAGGCTGCTGGATTTTCTGAGCCAAAGCCCTTTCTTTTCTTCTGCTTTGCAGGGAGTCTTCATTCTGATCTTTGGCTGCTTGATGGACAGGAAGGTAAGTGCTCCAATCGATGCATCACAATTCCTTTCCTTTCTCTACCAGGTCTTGGGTTGCCATATTCCAAAGGCAGAGCAGCTGCTGTGCAAATGCCAAGTGCATAATTCCCCCAGGCATCAGCATTGGTGTCCTTCCAGAAGCCAGGGCTAAACTAAGATGCATTCATGGACCACTGTGCTTTTTGCATCTCAGAGAAAGAAGATTGCATCTACCTGCCCATTATTAATCCTTAACGGTTAATCCATCTCAGGTTGCTTGCTGACACACTCTCTCACACACACTCCCTGCCTCCCTCTCACCAGGTGTGTTGCTTCCTTGGGTGTGTGTATGTGCTTTCACATTGCTCTTGACTTATGGCAACCCCATGAATTTTGTAGGGTTTTCTTAGGCAAAACAAATCTTCAGAGGTGGTTTTCCCAGTTCCTTCCTCTGAAATACCACCTACAGCAGCACCTGGGATTCCTTGGTGGTCTCCCATCCAAGTGCTCACCAAGGCTGACCGGCTGACCTTCCAAGATCAGATGGGGTTTGCTGCCTTTAGGGCATTTAGGCTCCCTTGCAAAAGGCATTCTTGAGAGAGAAGGAAGGAGTGCCTGCCCAGCGCATGATGTTCCTGCATGGGAGGCCAGGGCTCAGCGCATGGTTTCCTTGCAGGTGAGGGGAGCCCTGTCTAGACGCCTTTGCAAGTCTCCCAGAGTCCAGGCAAGCACCACTCAGGTAAGCCCGGCTCCTCTCCGCTTCTGCCTCTTTGCCCACCTTGGGATGCAGCATCCAAGAGCTGGGGGACCTCATCTGCCTCAAGCGGGGGGGGGGGATTATGGGAAGCCCCCTTGGCAGATTCACACCTGTCGTCTTCTGGGGGGGGTTGTGGGACTGGAACATCTCCTCTGGAAGCCATGGGTCCTTCTTGCTGCACGGCTCAATGGTCTGCTTGAAGGCTGGATCTCATCTGTGCAAAGGTCGCAAGAAGGGCCTGACCCTCAGGCCCTCCTACAAAAGGGCCCATGTTGGCCAAGGAATTTTGGGAATGCAGTCCAAAACCGAAAAGGCTTCCAAGAGCTGGGTTATGTCCCCTTTTCCTCCCTTGGGGAGACCTTCTTGGCTATTGGACTCTGCTTCACAACAGCATCCTTCCTTGCTGTGCCTCCTTTCCGGACCCTCAGGAAATCTCTGCCCCAAAAGGCAAAGGGAGGTTTGGCTCTTCCAGTTGCATCAGTGCAGTTATACCCGAAAAATCCCCCCCCCCAACACACAAAGTCCTGCATTTCCTCATAGAGGTCGAGTCTCCCTTATCCGAAATGCTCGGAGCCAGAAGTGCTTGGGATTTTGGAATATTTGCATATACATGATGAGCTAACTTGGAGATGAGACCCAAAGCTAAACATGACGCTCGTTTATGTCTCATACACACCTTATACACATAGTCTGAAGGTAATTTTATACACAGTACTTCTTGAAATAATTTTGT
This sequence comes from Phrynosoma blainvillii, assembly GCA_026167975.1. NCBI lineage: Eukaryota > Metazoa > Chordata > Lepidosauria > Squamata > Phrynosomatidae > Phrynosoma > Phrynosoma blainvillii. Next base: position 3,283,629 of record JANUYF010000001.1, on the reverse strand, counting down.
GGATGAAACCAAGTTTGTGTAGATTCAACCGTCAGAGAGCAAAGGTGTCACTATCTCAGCCATCCTTGAAAAATGTTTTGTTGGTTGGAGTATTTTGGAGTTCCTCAACCTGTATAATCTCACGCTGCCTTCTTGCACCACAAGCAATCTCTTTCACTGCTTTCGCTGCTCCTTTTGGAAGGGTTCCTCTAGCCCAGCTCCCTGCAGGAAGGCCCTTCTTTTCGTCCCTGATGGATGGACAGATGGACGGATGGCACTTGGAAGAGGGAGGTCCACTTTGCTTGCTGCTGCTGCTGCTGATGATGATGATGATGATTCTGGGGCTGTGGGGTTGCAGAGGGAGGCATGGGAAGACCGTCCCACACTCTCATGGCTATTATCCCTCTGTCTCAATTTCTGCTTGCAGAGCAAGGTTGAAACGTCCAAGGCTGGACACTAAGAGGACAGAAGGTTGCAGACGTGAGTGAGGATGGTGGACGCAGGAGGGTCGGGTGATGCGAAAGAGCGGGTCATCGTGGCCAGGAGAAGGAAGAGTGGTGGCAATGCTGACTTCACAGAACTCTAGACTTCGAAGGGACCTTGTGGGAGATAGAATCATAGAATCACAGAATCCTAGAGTTGGGAGAGACCCCAAGGGCCATCCAGTCCAACCCCCTTCTGCCATGCAGGAACTCCCAATCAAAGCACCCCCTTTGACAGATGGCCATCCAGCCTCTGCTTAAAGACCTCCAAGGAAGGAGACTCCACTACTCTCCGAGGGAGTGTGTTCCACCCTCGAACCGCCCTTACTGTCAGGAAGTTCCTCCTAATGTTGAGGTGGAATCTCTTTTCTTGCAGCTTGCATCCATTGTTTCGGGTCCTAGTCTCTGGAGCAGCAGAAAACAAGCTTGTTCCCTCCTCGATATGACATCCCTTCAAATATTTAAACACGGCTATCATATCACCTCTCAGCCTTCTCTTCTCCAGGCTAAACATCCCCAGCTCCCTAAGTCGTTCCTCATAGGGCTTGCTTTCCAGACCCTTCACCATTTTAGTTGCCCTCCTTTGGACACGCTCCAGTTTCTCCACATCCTTTTTGAATTGTGGTGCCCAGAACTGAACACAGGATTATTCCAGGTGAGGCCTGACCAAAGCAGAATAGAGTGACACTATTCCTTCCCTTGACACTATACTTCGATTGATGCAGCCTAGAATTGCATTGGCATTTTTAGCTGCAGCATCACATTGCTGACTCACATCCAACTTGTGATCTACTAGGACTCCTTCCACATGTTGCTGCCGTGCTTTCCGAAACGCAGCTCCTCTTCCTTTTTCCTGAGGCCTGGGGGTCTGGGGCCCATAGAGATGGGGGTCAAATCTCCATTGAGGGAGTGTGTTCCACTGTCGAACAGCCCTTACTGTCAGGAAGTTCCTCCTAATGTTGAGGTGGAATCTCTTTTCTTGCAGCTTACATCCATTGTTTTTCGGGTCCTAGTCTCTGGAGCAGAAGAAAACAAGCTTGTTCCCTCTTCAATATGACATCCCTTCAAATATTTAAACACGGCTATCGTATCGCCTGTCTCTTCTCCACTTCCCTAAGTCTCTCTTCATAAGGCATGGTTTCCGGACCCTCCACTATTTTGGTCACCCTGCTCTGGACATGCTCCAGCTTAGTAGTTTAATAATAATAATAATAATAATAATAATTTTTATTTATAACCCGCCCCTCTGCTCGGCAATCGGGGCGGCGTACAACAGATTAAAAATACAACAGATAAAAACAATTCCTACCTCCCACCTCTAACCCACTCACCCCTTAAAACAGGATTAAACCATCATAAAGTTAAAAAATAAAGCCGAGATAAAATACAGTTTGAATGCATTGTTCCACGTCCGATTCTCTGGAGCAGCAGAAAGTAATCTTGCTTGTTTCAAACAGCTTTGACACTACAGTACCAGCAGTTTAATTACATTGCATATTGTATATTCTAGGTTTTGGATTATTTAACATCGTTGATGGCAAGACCGGCAGGTTAGCAGTTCGAGGCCCTGGTGCTGCAAGATGAAGTGAGCTCCCATCACTAGCCCCAGCTTCTGCCAACCTAGCAGTCCGAAAGCATGTGAAAGCACAAATAGATGAATAGATAGGGACCACTTTGGTGGGAAGGTAACAGTGTTCTTGTGCAGTCGTACTGGCAATCACACAATCACAGCTTTTTGGCCAAGTAACGCAGATGACTTGGATGACGGTATTGGGGGCATAGTTACCAAATTTGCAGACAACACCAAATTAGGAGGAGTAGCAAATACCCCAGAGGACAGGATCAAAATTCAAAATGACTTGAACAGACTAGCAAGCTGGGTCAAAGCTAACGAAATGAAATTCAACACGGAGAAATGTAAAGTACTGCACTTAGGGCGGAAAAACGAAAAGTACAGATATACGATGGGGGACACCTGGCTGAATGAGATTTCTACGTGTGAAAGGGATCTAGGAATCCAGGTGGACCACAAGTTGAACATGAGTCAACAGTGCGATGCAGCAGCTAAAAAGGCCAATGCAATTTTAGGCTGCATCAGTAGAAGTACAGTGTCTAGATCAAGGGAAGTAATAATGCCACTGTATTCTGCTTTGGTCAGGCCTCACCTGGAATAATCCTGTGTCCAGTTCTGGGCACCACAATTCTAAAAGGATGTGGAGAAACTGGAGCGTGTCCAAAGGAGGGCAACTAAAATGGTGAAGGGTCTGGAAACCATGAATCCCTATGAGGAAGGACTTAGGGAGCTGGGGATGTTTAGCCTGGAGAAGAGAAGGCTGAGAGGTGATATGATAGCCGTGTTTAAATATTTGAAGGGATGTCATATCGAGGAGGGAGGAAGCTTGTTTGCTGCTGCTCCAGAGAATAGGACACAATGGAGCAATGGGTGCAAGCTCCAGGAAAAGAGATTCCAGCTCAACATTAGGAGGAACTTCCTGACAGTAAGGGCGGTTCGACAGTGGAACACACTTCTCCCTCAATGGAGATTTTGGTGGAGTCTCCTTCCTTGGAGGTCTTTGAACAGAGGCTGGATGGCCATCTGTCCCAGGGGATGCTTGATTGTGAGTTCCTGCATGGCAGAATGGGGTTGGACTGGATGACCCTTGTGGTCTCTTCCAACTCTATGATTCTATGATTCTATGAGCACCGGCCCTGACGGTCAGAAAACATTTGACAACCTTGTCAGTGGGGAATACCTTTACCTTTACCATGTGCTTAATATTAAATACTTTTGTAATTTTTATTTAAAGGCATATTGTTTTTTATAGATCATATAATATATCATAGGGCCAACATTGATTTTAAAAGTTTTAGAAGGTTTTAATAATTTTTGTTAAGATTGTAATTTGATAGCTACAATGTGTATTTGGCTCTCACGAATAAACTGTACGGTATACATTCTAGGTTTTCAGAAATCTGGTCTACCTGTGAGTAGAAGGAGGGGTGAGAGGGCCACCATGAATCCCATTTTGGGAGAAAGGTGGGAAATAAATCCAATAGGTATATGACTTTTAGCCTCTTGTGGGAGGGAGTTCCACAGCCTCGGAGCAGCAGGTCTCTTCCATGAGAGGCCTGTGACGATGGAGGGGTTAGAAAAGCCCTTAAAACACAGCCACGCTCATAGAGGCTCATACTGGACTCTGGCTCTGGAGACCAGGGTTCGAATCCTCTTTGCTCAACTGGGGAAACCCACTGGGTGACCTTGGGCCTGTCACACTCTCTCAGCCTCAGGGGAAGACAATGGCAAACCCCAGTCTGAACAAACCAGAGTGCTGGTACCTCACAACACTACAAATCCCAGGGGCCAGGGCAGTTAAAGCGTTGAGGGCGTATCTGCACTGTGGAAATAATCAAAGTACTGTAACCACTCCGCCCTATGGGACCCTGGGATCTGTAGTTTTACAAGGTCTTTATAGCCTCCTTTTCCAAAGAGTGCCTCACCCAAACTACACATCCCAGGATTGTGTAAGATGGAGCCAAAGCAGTTAGAACGGAGAGGGCGCATCTGCACTGCGGAAACAACGCAGTCTGAGACCAAAGTGCTGTGACCACTCTGTCCTATGGGACTCTGTAGTTTCACAAAGGTCCTGAGTCTCCTCTGGCAACCCCCCCATTTCCCCCCACTTTTCGGAGGGCAGACCTGCTCTCAATCCACGTCACGCGCGCCCCCCTCTCCTGCCTCCGTTCCTCCCTTGGGCCCCCCAAGGCCGAGGGCCCCTCACTGCACGCTTCGATGCAGTAGCGTTCTGGGTCTCTGTGTGTGTGCCATAGGTGCCCACTGAGGCTGAGAGAGTGTGACTTGCCCAAGGGTCACCCAGTGGGTTTCCATGGCCCAGCCGGCATTTAAAAACCCCTTCAAAAGGAGATGCCAGAGCCTCTGTCCATCCTTCTCCGGGGACTTTTGGAAGGAGCACCTTTGCCTGTGTGCCCTTTCCAATTTATGGTGACCCCTAAGGTGAACTTACATAGCATGGGCTTGTCTTGAGAAGTTTTTTCAGAGGGGCTTTGAGGCTGAGAGAGTGTGACTTACCCAAGGTCACCCCAGTGGGTGGGTTTCATATAGCCAAGAGGGAAGGAATTGAACCCAGGTCTCCAGAGTCATCGTCCAACACTCCAACCACTACGCCGCTAGGTTGCTTGTCCTCCTTTGGGGTTAGGTGATCAGGCATCCTCCTTTTCCAGGGCATGTCCTACATTTCAGTCTTCTTCTGCCCAGGAGGAATTTCAGAACGTCCTCCATTTTGAGCATGACTAAGAAGCATGAGTTTATATTTATAGTAAGTGTTTTTAGCTTAAGTTTTATATTAACTGGTTTTTTAAAGTCCTACATTGTTCTTAACATCCCACATTTTGTGGTGCCTTGTCCTCCTTTGTGGTTAGGCAACTTTTTCAAGGATACGTCCTAAATTTCAACCTTTTGTCCAGGAGCCTGATGAAGAAGCATACATTTCTATGTATATTAAGTGTTTTTAGCTTAAGTTTCCTATTAAGTGTTTTTTAGTCCTACATTGTTCCTGAACGCCCTCCATTTTGTGGTGCCCTGTCCTCCTTCTCTGTGGTTAGGACAACATCTGGTCACTCTGCCTTAAATGCCATTGCAAGAAACAGCATGGGTAACATGGGAATGTCTACATTTGTGTGTTGTGTTGGGCAGCCAAGTGTGAGAAGTATGGACACACATGGCTAGAAGGCCAGACACTCATGGCTCTCCAAAGTGGACACACAACCGTTGCCTCTAAAAGGCCGTTGTGCTCTCCATTCTCCTTCCTGTGTGTTAGAATCCTGTTAGTATTCTATCAGATATGTAGTATAGTGTGGGGATGATGGGAAGATGGGTTAGTAATGGTAGAGCGCAGGTGCTTTATCAAGTGACCTTGGGTGGCTGGCTCGGCTAGCTGGGAACGAAAGAGATGTTTGGGAAAAGGAGGGAGGGGTTGGGAGCGCGGGCTTTTTGCACATTCTTTTCACTAGTTGTAGAGGGGGATTTTTTCAGTCTCAGCTAAAACGTCTGATGGCCAGGACTGGCCTATGGATCTTCCAATAAAGTTCTGTTAATTCTTTAATTAAACTGACTGGTTGGATGTCTAAAGGTGCTGCTGTCTATTTCATGACAGTTAGCTGAGACTCACAACCAAGTTTTATTTTATTTTTGGGTTTTGTTCCTGCTCTCGGAGAGATGGATGCAGGAGAGGGGATATCTGCCAAAGAGTGTCAAACTCCTGGAGATGAAGGAGAACCTCGGACGGTGGACAAAGAAACCGGCGCGGTGCCAAGGGCCAGGACCCAACAATTGCCACAGACCCCACTAGTGTCTGGGAGATGGTTTGGTGCTCCAGTGGCCCCAGTGCACACCAAGGAACGCCGGCGGGCTGCGAGGTGGTCGGATTGGAACACCGGGTTCACGCAACCGCTGCAGCTGCCCTCGGGAGAGGGGACCGACCTGGAGACACAGGTACAGCAGCTGAAATCGGAGGTGGAGGAGATGCGAGGTACCATGACCACGATGTTAGAGATCCTCCAACAGATGGCGGGGGATGGAGCAGGGGGTGCCGGGGTAGGAGCCGCCCGGGCCCCAGCCCCAGGTGGGCAGCCCCCAGCAATGGGAGCAGGGGAAGATGGAGCTTTGCCCCCAGGGCCCCCACCAGCCGCCCTTCCACAGCCGAGGGTCCCAGATGCGCAGGCTAAAAAGATGGGGGTCAAGTTCGACGGGGATCCCCAAACGCTGCCTTACTTCCTATTGCAAGTGGCGGATCACATGGAAGAGTGGGGGCCCGTTTTCCCTTCAGAAGTTGCCAAAGTGAAGTGCGTGGCGAGGCATCTACGAGGAGAGGCGGCCCGCTGGTTGGTGCAGCTCTATGATCGCCGAGCGCCGGAGCTGGGGAACCTAGATGAATTCATGAGGGCCCTTAGGACTAGATTTGAAGACCCTTTTCAGGCCACCAAAGATGGACTGCGGCCAGAGATAGCCAAATGGGTGTTGATGATGGGCAAACCCCTCACGGCCATGGAATGGATTAGAGTGGCGGGAGAAGCGGAAGGCATTTTACATGAGGTCAGAATGTTAGATCAAAGACAAACCCAAGAGACAAAAGCGAAGGGGGCCCGAAGCCAAGCCCACAAGGGGAAACCTCCAGCCAGCTCTGCAGAGACCGAGAGAGAGAGACGCCGGCGGTTAGGCCTGTGTTTAAAATGCGGCCAAAAGGGGCACTTAATTGCTGCTTGCCTAGACATGGCTCAGGAAGGAAAGCCCAGTTCCTCTCAGGCCCCTCCCGGCAAAGGTTCCAAAAAGGAAAAGAGCCAGCAGAAAAAGAAATCTTCCACTGAACGTAGCCTGAAGGTGGAGGAGTCCCAAGAACCGGGGGTTTGGTCGGACTCAGACAGCTCCGAGACTTCCACGGGTTCAGAGGGGAGCCTTTAAACTTCCAGAGCCTGCCTTAGAAAGCGGCGAGAGGCAAGCTGTGGGAGCAGAAAGCCGCAAAAGGATGGTGAGTGGGGGCATTCCCCTGTTGTCAGTATCTGTAACTTTGGTGGTGGGGCCCAAGCAAAAAGCTATGCAGTTAATTGCAGCTATTGACTGCGGGTGCACAAGGTGCCTGATAAACCCAGCGGTAGTAGATAGTTTGAACACAGCCACTCACCCTCTGAGAGAGCCCATTCCCTTTGTCCAGATGGATGGAACTTTGATGGGGGGCCGTGCTGCAGAGGAAAAAACCGCTCCTGTGTGGCTGGGGATAGCAGACCATTGGGAACAGCTCCAGTTGGGGGTGGGAAATACTTATAATTACCACCTAATGTTGGGCATAGACTGGCTACACCATCACAACCCTGAATTGCGCTGGAGGGAGAGACAGTTAATTTTCAATGATCCGGATTGTGCAAACCATTGCCTTGCCCACGGGATGGTGCTCCCCCCTCTCCTCCCCACGGTGGCGCTTCCCGGACAAAGAGAAAAAGACGCAGCCGCTCACTTGGAAGGGCTGCCCAAGGACAGAGATATTGGGCAAGGTGGGGAGGGGTCGCCCGTCATCCCTCCGGTTTACCGAGATTTAAAAGGGGTGTTTGAAGAGAAAGAGTGTGATGTGTTGCCTCCACACCGAGAAACAGACTGTGCTATTGAAATATTGCCAGGGGCTCCCCTTCCTAAACCCAAACTGTATTCAATGACCCCAAAAGAGCTGGCCACATTGAAAGACTATATAGAAAAGAACTTGGCTCGAGGGTTCATTAGACCCTCTACTTTACTTTTGTTGCTCCAGTATTTTTTAGGGGAAAAAAAGATGGTTCTTTGCGGCTGGTGGTAGACTATCGCAATCTAAATGGGATTTGCAACACCAACAAGTACCCTTTGCCCCTAATGAAAGACATGTTGGGGAGACTGGGCACGGGCAAAATATTTACAAAATTGGATTTAAGAGATGCTTATCATCGAGTTAGGATTAAGGAGGGGGATGAATATAAGACTGCTTTCAACTGCCCTTTGGGGGCATTTGAGTACCTGGTTCTTCCTTTTGGACTGTCGGGGGCTCCCGGGATTTTTATGAGGCATATAAATGAAGTACTGCATGATTTGCTTTTTGAAGGTGTTTTGGTATATTTAGACGACGTGCTCATCTATTCAAAAGACTTAGACAGTCATGTCAAACTGGTGAGAGAGGTACTCAAAAGATTGTGGGATAACCAACTGTATGTGAAACTGTCCAAATGTCACTTTCACACCAAGAGACTAGATTTTTTGGGGTACCGAGTGTCTAACCAGGGCATCGAAATGGATCAAGCTAAGGTACAAACAGTGTTGGACTGGGCACCCCCCAAAAATAGGAAGGATGTACAAAAGTTCCTGGGCTTTGCAAATTTCTATAGAGAATTCATTCCTGACTTTGCTAAGATCGCATTGCCCATTACAGACTTACTCAAGACGAAAAAAATGCCCAAAAGTGGGGAAGGGGGTGCGTCCAAGCCTCCCAAGCCCTCCTCCCTATCCAATGGTCCGAAAAGTGCCAGAGAGCTTTTGAACAACTGAAGCTGTTGTTCAGCTCTGAACCTATTTTAATTCACCCAGACGCAGACAAACCCTTTGTGGTTCAAGTGGATGCCAGTGATTTTGCTATGGGGGCTGTTCTGCTGCAGAAAGATGATAAAGACAAACTTAGACCTTGTGCCTACCTGTCCAAGAAATTCCAGGGGCCCCAATTATCTTGGCCCTGCTGGGAACAGGAAGCTTATGCAGTCAAGCATGCCCTAGAAAGCTGGAGACAATTCCTGGAGGGGGCTGCACACCCTTTTGAGGTGTGGACTGATCACAGAAACTTAGAGGCGTTACAGACCCCCCGCAAACTTAGCCCCAAACAAAGGAGATGGGCGAAAGATTTTTACAAGTGTAACTTCAAATTAAAGTTTTTCCCGGGCCGCCAAAACATTTTGGCAGATGCATTGTTCAGGTTGCCACAGCATGGGGGAAAAGAGGCGGTTCCTCTTGAGACCATCTTTTCCCGGGAACAGTTAGGTTTGGCGGTAATTACACGCAGTAGAGCCAAAGCTTTAGCCCAACCCCTTTCACCGGGTGACTCACCACCGCCATTAGATGACCTTTTGCTAAAAATCCAGCAGGGGGCAGAAACAGATGAGTGGCTACAGCAGCATAAAAATCAACTGTCTAAAAATGCACAAGACCTATGGGTGTGGAATTCAAAGATCTATGTTCCTGCTTCCTTAAGAAAAGACATCCTTCAGATATACCATGACTCTAAGGCAGCAGGGCATTGGGGATATTTAAAAACTTTGCACAAGATCAGCAGCACCTACTGGTGGGATGGAATTCGTGCAGATGTAGAGGTTTATGTTAAAAGTTGCCCGGTTTGCGCTAGAGCCAAACCAAGAGTGGGCAAACCTAGAGGACTACTTCAACCTTTGCCTACACCAGAAGGACCTTGGAAACACATTGCTATGGATTTTATAACAGACCTGCCTCCTAGCAAGGGCCGAGATACTATTTGGGTGGTGGTAGATTTGTTCTCCAAACAAGTACATTATGTGGCCTGCAAGGGGATGCCTTCGGCCCCCAAATTAGCTGATCTGTTCATAGCGCACATATATAGACTCCATGGCCTCCCAGACCGAATAATCTCCAATAGAGGCAGTTCTTTTACTTCTAAATTTTGGAGGGTGCTACAAGACAAATTGGGGGTTCAATTGGCCCTTAGCACGGCTTTTCACCCGGAGACTGACGGTCAGAGCGAGAAAACTAACCAAAGTCTCCAGAGATACCCGCGTTCTTATACTAACTACCTGCAAGGTGATTGGTTTGATCTACTTCCACATGCCGAGGTTGCTTTCAATAGCGCAGTGCACAGCAGCACTGGGAGCTCTCCCTTTTCGATTAACTATGGTTTTGAACCTAAGCTCCTCCCCGCCCTGCCTGTGAATAAAACTGACTACATGGGGCTACCCTTGTTCCTGGTTCGGAAATTACAGCTGGTACAGAACATGGCAGCCAGGCTTGTTTCGGGAACATCTCGGAGGGACCACATTACTCCGGTTTTGAGGTCCCTCCACTGGCTGCCTATCAGCTTCCGGGCCAGGTACAAGGTGTTGGTTATCACCTTTAAAGCCCTAAATGGCTTGGGTCCAAGCTATCTCAGGGACCGCCTTCTCCCATACAATCCTCCCCGCGCTCTCCGGTCCTCCGGGAGGAATTTGCTGCAACCCCAAAAATCGAGGCTTGCGGCTACCTCCCGGGGGGCTTTTTCAGTTGTTGCCCCTAGACTCTGGAACGACCTGCCGGACGAGATCCGTCACTTAACATCACTTGACAGCTTCAAGAAAGCTGTCAAGACGGATCTCTTCCGGCAGGCCTTTCCAGACTAATTACCCCGGCCTCGGGTAAAAAAACAACCCTCCCCCAGTGATCCTCACGTGGCCCCATCATTGATGGTTGGATTATTGTGGCTGGGTACAGGCTCTGGGTTTAGTATTACTATTAGTATTTTAATTTAGTATGTAATTATTGTGTATGTTATTTTAAAAATTATCTGATTTAATACTGTTTTAAGGGGGGGAGGGGGGTTGTTGTATATATATGTTTCATGGATATGTATATGTTTTAATCTGTAAGCCGCCCAGATTGGTATTCCAGAGGGCGGGGTATAAATAAATTTTATTATTATTATTATTAGTTCAGGTGACCCAGTGGGCTGACAAAGTCAGAGGGGCTTGGCCTACCATTATCAAAGCTTTACATGAAGCTAAAAAACAATATAAAAATCAGGCCAACAAAAAACGGGCAAAAGGTTGGGATATTAAGCCTGGTGATATGGTTTACCTTTCCACAAAGAACTTGAGGTCAAAGTTTCCTTCCAAAAAGCTAGGCCCAAAGTTTGTGGGTCCTTTTCCAGTTAAGAGACTTGTTAATGATGTTACTGCTGAGTTGATTCTTCCTGAAACCTATCGTCATCTTCACCCAGTTTTTCATTTCAGCTTGTTGAAACCTGATAGTGCTGTTGACCCCTGGAAACCAGTTGAGTCACCACCCCTTCCTTTGATGGTTGATGGACATCAACACTTTGAAGTTTCGAAGATTCTGGACTCCCGGGTTCATCGAGGCAGACTACAATATTTAATACGTTGGAAACACTTTCCTGTTGACCATTCTGAATGGGTGTCTGCTGTTCATGTCAATACTCCTGATCTAATTGCTCATTTTCACGAACGCTATCCAGACAAGCCTTCCTTGTCTTCAGTTGTTTGATGTTCCTTTTCTTTCTCTGTATTTTGTTTTAGGGGAGTTTCTGTTTTCAGGGGGGCAGCCTGTTAGAATCCTGTTAGTATTCTATCAGATATGTAGTATAGTGTGGGGATGATGGGAAGATGGGTTAGTAATGTTAGAGCGCAGGTGCTTTATCAAGTGACCTTGGGTGGCTGGCTCAGCTAGCTGGGAACGAAAGAGATGTTTGGGAAAAGGAGGGAGGGGTTGGGAGCGCGGGCTTTTTGCACATTCTTTTCACTAGTTGTAGAGGGGGATTTTTTCAGTCTCAGCTAAAACGTCTGATAGGCATGACTGGCCTATGGATCTTCCAATAAAGTTCTGTTAATTCTTTAATTAAACTGACTGGTTGGATGTCTAAAGGTGCTGCTGTCTATTTCATGACACTGTGGCATATGGAGGAATGGTTATGTGTGTGCTTTGTGTTGTGTGCCAATGAGGAGTGCAAAGCTGGAGCAAAGCTGGGAGTTCCTGCATGGCAGAATGGGGTTGGACTGGATGGCCCTTGTGGTTTCTTCCAACTCTATGATTCTATGACTTTCAGTGGCCTGGAGAAAGTGACCCTCTCTCTTGCTAACTTTTGCAAACTACGTTGGGAGGCCAAATGAGCATCGCAGCTTCCTCTTGTTGCTAATTCTGACCCATCTCATTTATTTAAATCTTGATTTCAAAGTCCTACTGGACAAGGTGACCAGTTGTTGTCCTAACCACAAAGGAGGACAGGCACCGTTGAATGTTGGACATTCAAGAAATAATGTAGGACATGACCAAAGAAAAGCTAGAAACACTTACTATAAATGTAAATTCATGCTTCTTAGTGATGCTCCAAATGGAGGACATTCTGAAATTCCTTCTGGGCAGACAGTTGAAATGTAGTTGTGTCCTGGAAAAGGAGGACACCTGGTCGCCTAACCACAAAGGAGGACGAGGCCCTGCAAAATGTCAGACGTGCGGGGGAAAATGTAGGTCACAAGTAAAGGAAGACAGGGCACCCCAAAATGTTGGACTAAAAACACTTACTATAAAACTTAAGCTCCGTACACTTAATATAAATATAAATTCACGCTTCTTAGTCATGCTCAAAAGGGAGGACGTTTTGAGATTCCTCCTGGACAGTAGCTTGAAAGGTAGGGTGTGTCCTGGAAAAGGAGGACGTCTGGTTGCTTAACTACAAAAGAGGACAAGGCATCACAAAATGGAGGATGTTCAAGGAAAATGTTGGACTTGGGAGTTTACCACATGGGGCTTATCCCGTGCAGAAATGGGATTTAAAATGGGGAAATCCCGCAAAAACGGGATCATTTTCACACGACGCCAGGGGCATTCAGCATTAGCGCGAAAATAACCCACACAGGAAGTGGACAAAATCTGCCTCTTTTTACTTTCAGGGTTCTCCCGGAAGTAAAAAGTGGCCAATTTTGTCCACTTTGTGTACGGGTTATTTTTGCGTTAATGCTCAATGCCCCCGATGCGTCTGAAAACGATCCCGCTTTTGTGGGATTTTTCCGGGATTTAAATCTTATTTCTGCACGGGATTTAGGCACTTAGCCTCCCGTGTGATAAACTCCTAAAAATACTTATAATAAAAGTTAATATAAAAGTTATTCTAAAAACATTTAATATAAATTTGTTTGTTGTGATTGGTTTGTTTCTGATGTGAGAGGCAGACAGAAGGAAAGCCCACTATTTGAAAACGTCTTTCTGGAGAATCTATGCAGTCAAAGGCTTTGCTATAGTCTATAAAGGACATGCTGGTTTTATTTTGGAATTCCTTGCTGCGCTCCATTAGCCACTGTATGTTTGCAACGTGGTCCCTGGAGCCTCTTCCTTTCCTGAATCTTGTTTATTTGTTCCAGTACCTAGGATCAAATATAGATTGGTGTGGTGAAATGAGAAGACAATGAGGATTAGGAAGGGCAGCTATGAAGGGACTAGGAAAACTACTGAGGAGTAAAGATGTACAACTGAGCAGGAGAGTTAGCATTGTCCAAAGCCACTGCACTTCCCATGATCCCCGGGTACGGATGTGAGCGGCAGATAGAAGGAAAGCCCACTATTTGCAAACGGCTTGCTGGAGAAGATGTATGCCACGGAGAGCCAAAAAGAGAGAGGGGGCTCCTAGAGCAGATCAAGCCAGAGAGGAGGCCAAGGGGACAAAATGGAGGAGGGCCTACTTTGTCCATAGAGGATAATGAATGAGACAGAGGTGGCTGGGGAAGGCAAGGATGCAAGGGAAGAAGGGAGAGGAGAGGGGAAGAAGGCCCACAGATCAAGGGGGAGGCAGGGGCATGGCGTTCAGGCAGAGAAGGGCAGCACAGGGGGATTCTGGGAGACCAAGCTCCACTGACTCCAAGGCAGAGAACAACAACAACGAGTTTAAGGCTGTTCTTCCAGCAGTCGCCGCTAGGGGGCGGCAAGAGAGCGAGGCCGGCTCAGAGGGCTCCGTTGCCGTGGCGACGGCCTCGTGACGCAAAGGCGTGTGCGCCGTCGCCTCATCCGGGCGCCACGTGACCGTCGCGCTCTGGTGGTCACGTGAGGCAGCCAAAATGGCTGCGCCCAGCTGGCACTTCCTGGCCGGAGTCCTTCCCGCGCTCCTGCTGCCGCGGCGGCCTCCTCGCCTTCTCGGCTCCGCGGGGAGAGCGGCTGCTGCTCCTCTGCGGGGGCTGGGAGAGGCCTCCTCCTCCTCCTCCTCCTCCTCGAGGCCGGACGGTGAAGGAGGCGAGGGCAGAGTCTCCCCGGAGGAAAAGGAAAAGGCAATAAAGGTAGTCCTTTCGTGAATGTCAGCCTGCGGTGCTCATCTCCGTTTCTCAGCCGAAGAGCTGACGTTGTCCGAGGACTGGCAGCGGAGGGCTGGCGTTGGGGGCCGAAGGATCCCTTTGCCTTTCCTCCTCCTCCTCCTCCTGGCTCGGTGAAGGGGGCTAGGTCACCCGAGGTCCTCCTGACCGCCCAGGAGGACAGAATGGAGGACGTCCGGGGGAAATAAAAACTGGGAACACTCACGTAAATGTAAATTCACGCTTCTTAATCATGCTTCAAATGGAGGGCATTTTGGAATTCCTCCTCCTGGACAGAAGGTTGAAATGGAGGACATGTCCTAGAAAGGAGGACATCTGGTCACCCTATCTGAGGGGATGGGGTGGGCAACTGGCCACAACTCCTGCCCCAGAGGCCCAATGAACGTCCTTGTCCAGCAGAGTTTAGGGGAAGCTCGCTGCCCACTGCCCTGGACATGAAAGTGTCCAGCCCCAAATGCCCTCCTCTTCCGCAGGGAAGCTGAATTGGGAACTCTGGCTAATCTCAGGCAGCTGTGTCTTCCTCTTGGCCTCTAGGCTGGACCTGAGGAACTGCTCCCTGCACAGACTCTGCTCCAGCTTCCAGGAGGCCAGCACCGCCATCATTATGTGAGTCCAGGTTGCTCTTCAGCTGCTGGCTGGCTCCTCTTGCAAGATACAGGACCAGAAGAGGGGTCTCTGGCCATTAGGGCCCCCCTGGAAGGCCCCCTTCATGCAGGTGGGGGAGGAGGAAGGGGGAACCTCTGGCCATTAGAGACCTCCTGGAAGTCCTTCATGCAGACAGGCAGGGGAGGGAGGGAGGACAGTTTGTGAGTCCAATCCCGAAGGAGTGGGCTGCAGTGCTGGAGTTTGTGCGCAAATAGGACTAAATACACTACAGGCACCAGATCCTGCCTGATCTTGGAAGCCAAGCATGATCATCCCTGATTAGTAGTACTTGGAGGGGAGACTGCCAACGAGTACCAGGTATTGTAGCCTACATTGTCCAGGAAGGAAGTGGCCAGAGCACCTCTGAGTGTTGACTTATGGTGACTCCATTCATCTCAAAGGGTTTTCTTAGGCAGAAACACCTCAGAGGTGGTTTTGCCACTTCCTTCCTGCAAAATGTGGTGCACAGCACCTGGTATTTGTTGGCAGTTCCCCCCACCCCAGTACTAACCAGAGCTGACCCCACTTAGCTTCCAAGATCCGATGGGATCAGGTTCCTTGAAGACACAGACACACATTTGTGGACTGAAGCCTAAATACCGAAACAGCTCCAGATCCCAATAGGCAGGGACCACCTTCATGGGCCATTCTTAGCTCCTGTAAAAGGTTCATAGCAGACCACTGCTGGGTTCACGCATGTCGTTCTGGGAAGGGACAACCCTGGAGTGCAGGTTTTTGGGGGTGGATGGGAGGCGCTTGAAGTCTGGGTTGTAGGCGTGACATCCGTTTTTTGGGATAGGAAGGGACAAGTCACTTTAGTACAGTTAGATTAGAGTCATCACAGGGTGGTCAGATCTGGGGGACAGTGTGCAATACCATAAGTCTTTCACAGGTCAGGAAGGGGGAGCTTAGTTCAGAGCCTGAATGCACTTTCCTTCTCTTCTTCTTGCAGTGATCTGAGTGATAACCCATTGGAACCTCTCCCCATGGAGGCCTTCCGGGGATTATCTCACCTGGAGACCCTGTGAGTGGTGTGGAGGGAGCTGGGTCCAGATCCTGGACTTGGGCCACCTGCACTCCTTAGTGGAAGCGGTTATGGCAGGAAGTCCCTTGGACTGGAGGGTGGCAAAAAACATGCAGGGGAGGGCTGTGCAAAGCTGCTTGGGGCTGTCCAGCACCCCCCTTGCAGCTGGGCAGGTGTCCGCACGCTTGGCTTCTGGGTCCTGCTGGGGGTGGGTGGGCTCACTAGGCCTTGCCCCGCCGTCTCCTGCCAGACCCTGAAAGAATCCTTCCTGGTCTGCAGAGTTCTGCCTCCAAAGCTGGACTGCCCCGGGGGCAGCGAAGGATGGAACAGCACCTCTGTCCAAGGGAGCAGCCGGGTCTGCCAAGGCCAGAGGAACCCCTGCAATGGCTCGACTGGACTAGGTGCGGAGGGGAATGCTTGGCTTGGAGCTTGCACTGTGGGGCTCCCAAAGAGTGGCCTGAGGATGGGGGTCAGCAGGTGGGGAATGGATTTGGGGAGCCACCAGAGTTCCTTGTGGAGACTGCTGTAGCCTCACAGCACAGAGCAGGAGGCAAAGGACCCTCTGGAGGGCATCGGCTGCAGGATGATGGATTGGGGTAGGAGGCAGCGATGGGCAAGAGGGGAGTCCCAGAGTGGGTCCACTTCTTTTGCCTGGCATGGCAGCAGGTGCTGCAGGACTTCTGGCCTAGCAGAGCTCTTGTCTCTTCTCCAGATCCCTTTCTTCCAGAGGCAGCTGGACTGGGGCCAAGGAGGGGATGTGGCGGCCTTGGGCTGTGATCCCTCAAGAGGACAGGGCTCTTCCCTCTGGTCAGGGCTTGGCTTCTGGCATGTGCCATTTGGAGCACTTTGGCCCAGCAGCGAATTTAGGCCTGCTGGGGCAGAAATCCCCAAAGGCTTTGTCAGGGTTTGTTGCTGTTAGGGAGGGGGAAGTATTGAAGCAGGTATTTGCCCCCAACAATGCAGTCCTTCCCGATGTGTCCTAGGGGCAGCTGCTATGGGAAGGAGGAGGCCAAAGAGACCGAGGGGGCAAGAAGGGCCTGACAAGGGGCTGGGAGCTGAGTGCTAATGCTGAGCATGGCAGGAGGGGGAGCAGAGAGAAAGGGGGTCCCCTCCAGCTCACTTTGTCCCTGTCTTGCCCTTACTGCAGGCTGGCTGTGCCCAGAGGACTCCCTCTGTGCCCCCGATGGGCCTGGCTTGCCCCAGTGCCTGTGTGTTAGTCCCTTCCATGGCTACAAGTGCCTGCGCCAGGTGAGTTGGACCTGGGGAGGCAGGGATGGGGGCTTTTCAGAGGCAGTTGGTACTTGACGGAAGGGGCTGGAGGGAGGGAGCAGCTGTGAAGGGCTTTCCCTCAGCCCCAAGGCCCTGGGGTCCAGTGGGATGGACAGAACTGGCATCCTTCAGCCTCCCCTTTAGCAGCAGCAGCAGCAGCACCGGAACCACTCCAGGCAGACTGCAGCTGGCCCAAGGGGCTGTTCTGGAGGAGATGGCTCTAATGTCCAGGGACAAGAGTGACCACAAGAGATGCAAACCAGGCATCTCTTGTCTCAAGAGCGACCCCTCGATTCAAAGGCCAAATTCTCTCTCATGGGCATGCTGGGGGGACCTTAGGTCCAGCTTGCCTCTCCTCCCCCCCCCCCCCCCGTCCTTGAAAGTGACCTTTTTTTGGGAGGGGGTTGACTTAGTGGGGTGTAAATGATACCCTCTGACTTGTCTTTCCCTTGCAGGGCACCTTCCCTTACCTGCCCTTCTTTGGGACTTTGGGAGCCATCACTGCCAGCCTCTCCGTCCTGCTCTGGACCACCCAGCGGAGGAAAGCCAAGAGGTCCTAGTGCGGACGGCCTCATCCGTCCCCCATCGATGTCCAGCACAGAAGGGGCAGCTGGGATGGCCTTTAGAGTCCCAGGTCTATGGCCTCAGGCAGGCCAAGGGGGCCTCTAGCACTTGGGCTGGGACGTTCCTGATGGACCATTCCTGGGACAACAGCATCTGCTGGACACTTGGACATTTTTCTTTTCAAAGAACCGAGCCCAGTTGTGTGGGGCTGAGCTTCACTCTCAGCCCAAGGGGGCAGACTCATTTCTTGCAGGACTGTGACTGTTGCTAATAAAGTGGCTGCCCCCCCAGTTTGACCAGCGCTTTGTGTTTCCTGGATGCGATATCCTGGGGGGGGGGGGGGGGGGGCAAGGAATTACTAACCTCTGCAGGGCCTGATCCGAGTGGCCCCCATGGGAGGGACTTCCTTCTGTGGAAATGGTGGCATTTCCCAAAGGGAGCCTGCTTGCTTTGGGGGCTGGCAAGGGATGGAGCTAAAGGCACACAAGGTGTCCACATCGCCCTACAATACCCATGCCCCCCACCCCACCAAAGAGATTTGTGGATGACATTTGCCAGGACAGCAAAGGTGGAAGAGAAACCGTTTCCCCATTCCCAGCGATGGGGCTCATCCTCCCTAAAGGCTGGGGATGCACCTCCCCTCCCCCCCGTGGCTGCCTTGGGGTCTCCTTAGGAAAAGGGGGCTTGCAGGCTGCCCTGGGGTACCTGTCTGCCCCCAACGCAGGTGAAGCCTCTGTGACAATGTGCAGAAGTTGCCTTGCTCTCCCTAGAGAAGCACCTTTCTCCCCCCCCCCCATGGCTGCCATGGGGGGGGTCTCCTGCTCCTTCTGAGGCCTCTGCTGGGACCAACAACTGGCACCTCAGCCCCCCCATCTCTTGTAACCCCTCTCCAGTCTGGGGGGGGTTCTTGAATCAACCGCAGCCCCCTCTATGCAAAGAGCTTGGCTTGACCCTGGGCCGCTGACCCTCACGACTGCCGCTGGCCTGGCCCCCATTCCCCCTTTCCTGTGTGTCAGAGCAGTGGATCCTGGGCTGGATCCAAGATACAGCTTCTGGGGAAGGGGAAGGGGAAGGGGAAGGGGGGGCACCCCATAGGCCAGGCCTGGACGACTTGGGCCTTCAAGTGGGAAGGGGCCACAAGGAAAAGAGGCTGCAGACAGGTTTTGGTTAGCTATTAATGGATGAATAGGAGTGGCTGACTATGATGACCCCCCATGGCTGCTGCCCTTGGCCTGGCCCCCTTTCCAGGGTCAGTGTGAGCATTTGGGGGGGTGGGGGGGCAGTAGGCCCCAGGCGCTCGGGGGGGGCTGCGGGGGCTCCTCTCGCCTCCCTCCTCCCCCTCCCCACGAAGCCGGAAGGAAGGAAGGAAGGAAGGAAGGGAGGAAGGAGGGAGGGAGGAGGAGGAGGCCGTGCTGCCGGGTGGGACTCCGCCTCCTCCTCCTCCTCCTCCTCCTCCTCCTTCCTCCGTCCTCTTTCCCGGGGGCCACGCGGTCCTCCTCCTCCTCCTCCTCCTCCTCCTCCTGCTGCTGCTGCCCGGCGGGTGTCGGTGTGTCGGTGTGTCTGTGTCCGGCATGGGGCTCCTGGTTCTGGAGGACGGGACGGTGCTCAGAGGGAGGACCTTCGGCGCCAGAGGCACCAGCGCCGCCCAGGACCCCCGGCATGAGAACGACGCCCCCAACGCCAACGCCAACGCCGACGCCGCGTCCGGGGAAGTGGGTCAGTCGAGAGGGACCCCCGCAGCCCAGAGGAGGAGGAGGAGGAGGAAGAGTGCCTCTGGGCCTGTGCAGAGCGCCGGGAGGGGGGAGGGGGCCCTCCTCCTCCTCCTTCTTCCCCTCTCGGGGCTGGAGGGGGCCTTCCTTCCTTCCTTCCTTCCTTCCGTTTTGCAAAGACTGGGCCAAGGGGTGAGGGGCCCTTTGGGGGCGTCGCCCTCTCCGCTGCCTTCCTCCTCCGAGGCCCCAATGGCCCCCACCCCCAAGAGAAAGAAAGAAAGGGAGGGAGGGGGCACAGAAGGCCGGAACCGGTGCCCCTTCCCCTTCCTCTTCCCCTTCCTCTTCCGGGGCGCCAACGGAGGGGCCCCCCCTGCATCCCTCCCCGCCCCCCCCCACTGAGACGCCCAGAAAGAGGGGCCCCCGTGTGTGGGGGGGGTCTTGGGAGGGGCCCCGGGGTCAGCAGCCACAGTGGACCCCCTCCCTCCGACCCTCCCTCAGCTTCCAGCCTCCTCCTGGGGCCCTTCTGGGCTGGGGATGCCCCCCTCTTTCTCAAAAGGGGGGGGGGAGAACAGGGGGGTCCCTGTGGGAAATAGCCCCCCCCCCCCCCCCGCCATGGTCAAGGCAGAAGGGGGTCCAGCAGCCACTCTCTGGCCAAAGACGGCGCAGCCTCCCTCAGGACACAGCTGGACACACTCCCTGAGGGTCCCTGGCACTCTTCCTAGGAAAACGGGGGGGGGGGCCTGAGTGCCCCTCTGCCCCCCCCGCCCCCCCCCCCCCGGTCAGGCCTCTGGGTCACTCTGCAGAAGTCCCCCTGATCCAAAGGGCCAGCTGTGGGAGCCAGGGGGCAATGGGGGGCTTTTGCCCATAGAGACGGCTCTCCAGCTGTGGCAGCGGTCAGCCTCTTGTGTTTGCGGAGTGGAGTGTCCTGAGAGAAGGGGGCACCTGACCCACCCCCCCGGCACACCTCCTTCTGTCCGGTGCCTCCACACCTTTTGTGCATGACTTTTGCATCCTCCGGCCCTGGTTTAAGGGGCAGACTGTGTGTGTGTGTGTGTGTGGGACCCCCTTCCCCAGGCTCACCCTCCTCCTGCCCTTCCTCCCTCCCTCCCCCTCCCCAACTCTTTCGGCTACAGTCTTCCAGACCGGGATGGTGGGCTACCCAGAAGCGCTGACAGACCCCTCCTACAAGTCCCAGATCCTGGTGCTGACCTACCCACTTGTCGGCAATTATGGCGTCCCTCTGGATGAGCTGGACCAGTATGGACTCAGCCGGGTGAGTCTGGGGGCAGCGGTGTTGTTGGGGGGGCTTCGTGCTGCCCACGTAGATCCGTAGCACAAACGTTTCAGGTTTCTGGGCATCCCGGGGCAGGGCTGGGGCAGACCGGGAGATCTTCGTGGTGGCCAGGCTCTTCCCGGCTGCGGTAAGGGGTTGATTAGGGTCTCACCCAGCCTGATATTCACACACATGCTCTGCAGTGCCACAGAACTTAGCCTCCCATGGGGTTCCACAAGGCAGCGGGGTGCAGCGAGAGAAGCCCAAGCGTCCCCAGATGGGAAGAGGGTCAGGGGGTTCCCCTTGGCAAAGCCTGAAGCTTTGTGGTGTCCCTGCGGTGGGCACAGACCCTCCTCCTGGCTCTGGCATCTGGCACTTGGTCAAGGGGATGGGGCACAGAGATTGGCATGGGGCAGGCAGAGTGAGAAGAAGATGCTCTTAGGGAGGGAGGAAGGGAGGGTTGTGGGGCAACTTCTGTGAGGGCAAAGCTAGGGCCTACCCTGCGCCTGCCACCAAGGTGAGGGCATAAGCCAGGGGTAGGCAACCTTTCCCCTTTAAGGGCTGAGGGACTTCAGCTCCCAGAATCCCAGGAGCTATTGGCCAACATGGCTGAGGCTTCTGGGAGCTGAAGTCCCTCGGCCCTTAAAGGGGAAAGGTTGCCTACCCTTGGCATAAGCCAATTAGTTGTGAAGTCCCTGCTGGCAAGCAGAAGGCTGTGGTTCTCATCCTGGGCTTCTCCAGGTAAAGGCGACCCTTCTTATCCAGGCACTGTCCAGGATTGTTGGATTACAGTTCCCAGAATCCCCTCGCTGAAGGTTTGTGGGAGTTGAAGTCTTTTAAGACACCCAGGGGAAGGCTGCCCTTAGTTCTGGGCTCTTCCCCAACATGGAGGGAAGATGTTGCTGGATTATAGTCCCAGCACTTTTCCCCATTGGCTATGCTGGTTTAGTGGGGCTGATGTGAGTCGCAGTTTGGTGAGATCTAGAGGTCTGTTGATGTTCACTCTGCCTCTCCTCAACACAACATGGCTGCCTCTGCTGCTTTCTGGGCTTTAATTTGGGTTGTCTTTGGTCTCCCCCAGTGGTTCGAGTCTAGCTGCATCCACGTGGCCGCCCTGATCGTGGGCGAGTGTGCCCGAAATCCCAGCCACTGGAGTGCCATGCGCTCCCTCGACCAGTGGCTGCAGGAACAGGGGGTCCCAGGCCTGGAAGGTAAATGGTGGGCAGGGGAGGGGAGCCTGACAAGGGCAAGCCTTGGGCCGGTGCTCTCAAGTGATCTGGGCCCTTCCTCTCAGGGACACGATGCCCACAGACAAGACTTCTGGGTGGGGATGGGCACGAGCAGGTGGCATTCCTGTGATTCTGTGGCTCTAGGCCCTTTCGGCATCAAATACAGCCCCGTTGGCATTTGCAAGCCTGTTGGGTTTTGGTGTGGAATGGAGAACCCCCGCTGGGTGCCTGCTCTCTGCCTCCCTTTCCCATCTGTAAAATGGGATCACAACTTCCCTTCCCTGCAGGAGTGGACACACGAGCGTTGACCAAGAGGATCCGGGAAAAGGGGACTTTGCTGGGCCGACTGGTGCCGGACGGGGTTCACAGTCCACACCTGCCCTTCGAGGACCCAAACCAGACGCACTTGGTGAAGGAGGTCTCCGTGCAAGTAGGTGTCGGGACATGTGGACTGGGACCAGTGTGTGTGTGTGTGTGCGTTTTAAAACAGAGGCTGTTTGGCTTTAGTTTTTATTGATTTTGAAAAAGCTTTCGATAATGTAAATTGGTCTTTTTTGTTAGAGGTATTAAGGAAAGTGGAAGTGGGAAGAAAGTCTTATGGTGGATTGAAGTGATATACCAAAAACAATCGGCAAAGGTCTTAATAAATGGAGAAATGTCGAAAGCTTTATCTGTTCATAAAGCAGCAGACAAAGATTCCCCATCTCTCCGTTATTATTTATATTGTCATTAGAAATTATTTTTATTAATATTAAAGAGGATAAAGAGATTGAGGGGGTCAAACTAAAAGGGAAAGAACATAAAGTCTGTGTCTTTGCTGTTGGTTTGTTAATAACACTCACAAATCTAACTGATAATGTTGAATAGTTGTTAAATAAACTTGAAGGAATTTGCTGAAGTGTCAGGACTGTACCTAAACAAAAAGAAATCATCAATTTTAGCAATGAATTTGAATAAGGAAGAAAACATGAACTTGGTAGAAAAATCTAGTATGCAATTAGAAAAATCAGTGAAATATTTGGGGAATAACCATAACATCAAAAAATGTTGATCTGTTTAAAAAAATTATGTTAAAACCTGGACCGCAGTAAAAAAGGATCTAGAAAGGTAGAATAAACTTCATATCTCATAGTTGGGGAGAATTTCCACTCCCCAAAATGATGTTCTTATTTCAGAATGTCCCTATTACCGTATTACAAACATTATTCCATTCAAATCATGGCATAATGATTTATCAAGATATCTTTGGGGAGGGAGGAAACCGTGTGTTAAAATGAAAGTGCTGTTTGCTAAAATCAATAGAGAAGGACTTTTGTTACCCAACATAAGGATATATTTTGTTGCTGTTTGTTTTGAATGGATGTGGGATTGGTTGGAACTGAAGAACCTTGATATCTTAGATCTAGATAGAGAGTATAGGAAATTGTTATGGTTGACATGCATACCCTTTTTATGATCAACAAAAATCCAACAGAGATTTCTCCAATCATTTTGGAAGGAAGGCCTTATTTAGAGTATGGCATAGATACAAAAAAAGGAATCTGCCCTAACATCCCCAAATGGGCTTCTCCTAATTAAGCATTCTTTAGGGAAACAAAATTTGCTAACAAGAAATGGCTAACATACCAAGACTTAACAAAAATTGATGTTGCTACTAAAAAATTGAGATCTAAAACCCAACAGAAGAAGAAGACCTATATAAAGGATGGTACGTTTATAGACGATTTAGGGAAAGGTTTAATTTTGATATTCAAACTATAAGTATAGATAATGTGGAACAAGAGTTTCACAATAATAAAAGCTGAAGACCCTCATAGAATTTCAAAATTTTACTATCTCTTTTTGAAGTGGGACTGAGCAGGAGACTGTAAAAGAGGCGATAATTAAATTATTTCAAGACTTGAAACAAAATATATCCCTAGAACAGTGGGGAGGGGAACCGGGGGGGGGGAACAGTGGGGGGGGAACTGGAGTAAAAGGGCTAAGTTTACTTTAAGTTATGACTTGAGAGAAAATCTATATTATAAGATGCAATTTAGATGGCAGTTAACACCTGTTAAGATTGCTAAGATACATAAAATGCCCAATGACAAGTGTTGGAAGTGTGGAAAATCTGTTGGCTCATTTTTGCATATTTGGTGGGAGTGTAGAGAAACAAAAAAAATATTGGTTGAAGATCTATGAATTAATAGTAGAAATTTTGAGTTGTAAAATGAATTTTGATCCCAAATTTTATTTATTGAGCACAGCTATAAATGACTCTTTAGCAAACAAAAAGGGAAAGCTCTTGTTCTACGTGCCAACTATGGCTCGTATTTTATTTGCAAAAGGGTAGAAGAAAAAAGAATGTCCTGATAGCAAAGAATGGCTAAATAAATTAGAAGATTATATCGAAATAGACAAACTGTTATTGTTATTATTAAATTGTTATTATTTATTATTGCTTTTGTTTAAATAAATTTAAAACGGGTTAGAACAATGTTCAGGAAATTACTTTGTAAATGTTATATGTTTATTTGTTCTGTGGGGGGGAAGTGGGATGTTGTATATGTATGTATTATTGTAAATTGGTATTTGTACGTGCTGTTGTTGTGTCTGTCTCATTGTTTGTATTAGTTTTTTTACTATATTAATAAAGTTTATTAAAAAAAAAACCAGGATGTTTCAGTGGCCTCTGGCTTGTCTTCCGGACCCCCTTCGTGGCCCGGACGTGGCTGTTGCTACCCCTGCTATGGTCTCCTGTGTCCTGGCAGTCTGCTCACCTGACAACAACTCTCTCCATAGGAGCCCCACCTGTTCAACCCAGGGGGGTCTGTGAGGATCACGGCGGTTGATTGTGGCCTGAAACACAACCAGATCCGGTGCCTGTGTGAGCGTGGGGCAGCCGTGAGGGTGGTGCCGTGGGACCACCCCTTGGACAGTGCAGGTAAGAGGGCTGGGGGTGAGGGAGGGAGCATTGTGGGGCCCTTCCTTGGCTCTGCACTTGAGGTAGGGGATGCCACATTGGCAGGTGCCAGGGACCGATAATTGCTGGAGCCCGTTTTGGGCAGGGGGCACTGGGCTTCTCTTTGCTGATTCTGGTGGAAAGGTGTCCCAGAGTCCTTCCAACATTCTCTTTCTGCTCCCCTCTTCGCTGTATCCCAGACTTTGATGGGCTCTTTGTCAGTAATGGCCCTGGGGACCCCCAGTTCTGCAAAGCCACGGTTGCCAACTTGCGCCACATCCTGGAGCTTCCTGCTCCAAAACCCGTCTTTGGCATCTGCCTGGGCCACCAGCTGCTGGCCTTGGCCATTGGGGCCAAGACCTACAAGATGAAGTAAGTGGAGGTGGGAAGGGCACCCTCTTTGGGGGCTGTGGGGAAGTGTAGGGAGGGCAGGCAGTGGTCTCCTCTCTCGAAGGAAGCTAGCCCATCCATGTTCTTCTCCAGGAGGGCAGCAGCCCCCTCCGGCTCTGGCATCAGTAGGATCTCTGCCTCTCCACTGTGCCCCTCCTCATTTGCCATCTTTTCCCCCTGCCCAGGTATGGGAACCGGGGCCACAACCAGCCCTGCCTCCATGAGGGCTCTCAACGCTGCCTCATCACCTCCCAAAACCATGGCTTTGCGGTTGAGCCTGGGAGCCTCCCACCCGGCTGGGCCCCCCTCTTCACCAATGCTAATGACCACTCCAACGAGGGGCTGGTGCACGAGGCCAAGCCGTTTTTCAGGTGTGTTTGTGTGGCAGGGGGACTGAGGATGGGGGGCTTTTGCTGGCTGGAGGGAACGAAAGGCTGTGGGAAAGCACTGAGATGTGGTGTTGGCTTCAGCTGTGTCCCCCTGCGAGAAACGTCGCCAACATGTGCTTTCACTCTTTACCCCACCCCATAGCGTGCAGTTCCACCCAGAGCACAATGCCGGCCCTATGGACCTGGAATGTCTCTTTGACGTCTTCCTGGAGACCGTGAAGGATGTGATGGCTGGGGGGCCAAGCCCCAAGACAGGTGGGGACTTCCTCAGAGGGAGGGAGAGGGCTTGCCTTGCCTCCAGGCTGCCCCCTTGTCCACATGGTGAATCCATGCTCCCTCTGCAGGAGCATTTGCCAGCCCCTCTCCTGGCAGGGGGAAGGAGGAAGCCCTCATAACTTGGGTTATGGACCTAGAAAGGACCCCAAGGGCCACCTTGTCCAGCTCCCTCCCAGAGCAGGGCATCTCCTGCCAGAGTAGCCCATCAGGCTAATAGGGGTGGTGGTCCTTCCTTGCTCTCCCACCTCCAGTCTCTGAGCGGATCCAGCAGCACCTGCATTCAGCCGAAGCCCCGCCAGCCAGTAACGTTGCCCGCCCCCGCAAAGTGCTCATCCTGGGCTCAGGGGGTCTCTCCATCGGGCAGGCAGGGGAGTTTGACTACTCCGGCTCCCAGGTGAGTGGGTGGGCCACAGGGGGCTGTAGCAAGACGGGGAGGCAGGTTGCATGCGAGGAAAAAAAGCACAGGGTGTGGGGAGTGCGTAAGGGGAAACACCAGCACTGGCTTCCCCTTTGCCTTCTCCCTCCATCACCAAAAAAGAGGAAAGCCTGGTGTGCCCCGCATCCTGTAACAGAAAAACACTGCATGGGTACTAGAAGAATTTGGGCAGGCATAGCCTGGAACAGATTTTCTAGGCGCCTTCTTTTAAAACGGCCACCACCAAATGTTTACACCTGATGGAGATCAAGCGTTTTGTTTTCATTTTTGGTTTAATTATTTAGCAAACAAAAATTATGTGAAATTTTTTTAAGAACCTTGTAAGTGGCTTCCTTAATTTCAAATTTATGTTTAGACAATAGAGCAATATTTCATTTTGGGAGAAAGGTGGAATATTAATTCAATTAAACAAACAAATAAATAATAAACAATGTTCATATATGTTCATGGAATCCAAAATAGGAGCATTTAGAATTGGCAGCTGTTTGGAAGATGGCTGCTAGAAAGTGTGTTCCAGGTTATGGTGATGCCTACCCATTTTTTTCTGGGTTTCTTGCTTACATAAATCAGGACAGAAGCTTTCCCAGAACTTTATTTTTACGGGTCCTGAATTATTCTGGAAGGGAGAACAATTCAGTGGTATTATCCAACAGATTCTTATGGAAAGAAGATCCTTTCCTCTTTGGAAGCTGTCTCTCTAAACGTTGGTGGTTGATGCCAGCTTCCCATCTGTTCACCTTTACTGGAATGTCCTTTGGCGGGATGGGTGGGGGAAGCAGAGAGGCCAGAGGTCTTTAACCCTCCTCCCCTGTTAACCCCCCCCTCCACTCCCCAGGCCATCAAAGCCCTGAAAGAGGAGAACATCCAGACGGTGCTGATCAATGCCAACATTGCCACTGTGCAGACCTCCAAGGGTCTGGCCGACAAGGTCTACTTCCTGCCCATCACTCCAGACTACGTGGCCCAGGTGAGTCAAGCTGGGCTTCCTTGCCTCCCGCAGGACATGCAGTTCTCTGCCAAAGAAGTGGCGAGGTTTGGGTCTGTTAACCAGGGCTGTAAGGGAGAGACCAATGGGCTGGGCCATCGGCCTTCCCCATTGGCCCCTGGCTTGGCAAATGGGGCTCATCCTGGCTGGTTTGCTTGTGTGTGGGACTGGTAACTGTGGGCAGACCCTCTTTCCAGGGAGGAAGGGGTGGTTTGATCCACAGGGCAAAGAGGGAGACTTGCCCATCCGGGGCCTGGAGTTTCATGGCCCAGTCCCCTTTTCTGGGGTGGGACACTGGAGGCATGTGTCTTTTGCTCCCTGTGTGCATGTGTGTAAAATTGGATGAGCAGCCCCCTTCAGCCCTCCCCTCTTCCCTGCGGCCACAGGTGATAAAGAACGAGCGTCCAGACGGAATCCTGCTCACCTTTGGAGGCCAGACGGCCCTCAACTGCGGTGTGGAGCTGACCAAGGCAGGGGTGCTGGAGCGCTACCATGTGCGTGTGCTGGGTACCCCTGTGGCTTCCATTGAGATGACAGAGGACCGCAAGGTCTTTGTGGAGAAGATGGAGGAGATTGGGGAGCACGTGGCCCCCAGTGAAGCTGCCTGCTCCCTGGAACAGGTATGGGGACTGACTGGACTTCAGACAGCAGCTGCCTTGTGGGCCTTCCTACTGTGCCCTGGCTCCAGGGGCACCTTGCTTCCTTTGAGCTGCCAACGTAGGCAGGGAGTCCCACTTGAGGGTTGCATCCTGGCCAGGCTGAGCACGGGGAGAATGAAAGGCTGCTTCCAAGAGACGCTGGCTACTTTGGCCATAAACCCCACTGGGGTCTCAGCCCTTCCTCTGCCCTCAGTGGCTGGGTAGGGGAAGATTTTTTTGATGGTGGGGGTGGGGGTATCCAAGAGCTCTTCCTGAGCCCCTCTCCCCCATCCCATCCCAACAGGCCCTGGCGGCAGCGGAGCGTCTGGGCTACCCAGTGCTGGTGCGCTCGGCCTACGCACTGGGTGGGCTGGGCTCAGGCTTTGCCAACGGACGAGAGGAGCTGATGGCGCTGGTGAGCCAGGCCTTCGCCCACACATCCCAGGTGCTGGTGGACAAGTCCCTCAAAGGTTGGAAGGAGATTGAGTATGAGGTGGTGCGCGATGCCTACGACAACTGTGTCACGGTAAGGGAGAAGGGACAGAGAGGGCTGGCAGGAACCAGGCTTTCCTTGAGCTGTGGGCTAGGGAACCACAGTCAGCATTCAGGGCAGGCACGCCTGGAGTTAACCCTGTTTGCCATTCTGACTCCTCAAGAGAGAGAGGAAGCAAGAAATATCCTGTAGTCCTGAGGCAATAAGGATCCCCAGGGGCCATCTATCTCAATCCTCTTCTCCCTGTGCAGTAGTGACCCTGCCTGGGATTCTGTAAGGGAAAATGCAGATTAAAGAAATACATGAAACTCTGCCTAAGGGCCTTTAGTGCAAGAGAGTCCACTACTTTCCAAGGGAGTCTGTTCCACTGTTGATGTTTGTTACATTTAGAGTTCCCTTCTGGCTTAATTTGATGACAGTGCAGTGATCAGTAGGAGCCAGTGTAGATATGTTAAGAGTAAACTTTGCCAAAGTAACCATATATCATTTTAAAATCATATCACTAGTTTAGTAGATGCAGTGGGCCCTCCATATTCACTGAGGTTAGGGTCATAGGGCCCCCATGAAAGTGGAAAAGCCAGAAATACCCCCCTTTTTTAAAAAAAAAACCTGACAGAACACCTCTCTAGGAATCTGTAGGTTCTCCAGTGCAACTCTGTGGTCAACTTCTCATAGAATCATAAAGTTGGAAGAGATTCCCAGGGCCATCCAGTCCAACCCTTTCTGCCATGCAGAAAGACACAATCCAAACACTTCCTGTGACAAATGGCCATCCAGCCTCACTTTAAAAACCTCCAAAGAAGGAGACCCTACCCCAAGGCAGCAGCATCTTCCACTGTTGAACAGCTCTTCTGCTGGAAGATGGCCATAGAATTACACTGGAGGCCCCCCAAATGCCTAGAGAAGTGGTTTCTCTAGGAATCTCTAAGTCCTCTGGTGCAACTCTATCCAAACAGGCCCTGGCGGCGGCGGAGGCATACTAGAAAACCTAGAGATTCCTAGAGAGAATACATTGATCAAATCTACAAATAATTTCCCCGCTGCCACCTTGGCTGGAATGCCTCAGTCTGTATGATCCACCCAGAGACGGAAGAGATGCAGAGGGGAGACCAGGGGAGGTTGCTGTGGGGTTCTTTCTCCATAACTGCTCAGGAGCCAGAGCTGAGAGGCCTGGCTGGCTAACTTGTCCTCCCTCTGGGGATGGAAGTGGCCCTATGGCCCAGCGGCTCCCCTGCCGGGTTGTGGGGGGCACTTTGGGAACAGGGAAGGTGGGGCCCCAATTGGTATGCTGCTTTGGTTGGATCCAGCATCGGGGCTCTTCCAGTGTGCTTACGTCAGCTTGTGAAGTTCTCCCTCCACCTTTCCTGGCCCATCTCACCCTCCGGGACACCTCCAGTCCCTTGGTCTGGCGGGGGGAGGTTTTTTCTGTGGCCCCTTTGCCATTCTCCCTGCTATCCTCTTCGCTCATTCACCCATGTCCCTGTGCCCCCCCCTCCAACCACCCTATCCATTGCTGCTCAGCCCCTCAGCTGTGTTGCCCTGTGGGGGCTCTTACTTCCTACCCACACTCTCCACTGCTCAAATCTTAACCCATCCATTTGGGAATTCCCTGGGGTTGTGTGGCACGCTTCCTGGTCACGCTAGCCACCTTTCACTTCTGTCTCAGAAGCTGCACTGCCTGCTGAGATTCTGGGGCTGACACCTTTCCCTCTGGGAGTGAAAGGTGGAGGCTGGTTTGTGCTGCTTCAGTAAACCTCCTCCCTTCCCATCTCCCTTTTCTGACCCTGCACAGGTGTGCAACATGGAGAACCTGGACCCGCTGGGCATCCACACAGGGGAGTCCATTGTGGTGGCGCCCAGCCAGACCCTCAATGACCGCGAGTACAACCTCCTGCGCACCACGGCCATCAAGGTGGTCCGGCACCTAGGCATCGTGGGGGAGTGTAACATCCAGTATGCACTGAACCCCGAGTCTGAGCAGGTGAGGCTCTGCATTGGTATGGGGTCCCAACCCTGGGCCTCCATTTGGGAATGTGGAGCCGTGTGGGCCACATCCTGCAGGAAGCAGCTTCCGCCTGTTGCTCTCAGGCCTGTGCGGAACAGAGGGAATGTGCAGACTTGAGACAATTGGACCACTGTGATCCCCCCAAACTGCCATGGCCTCCCTCCTGTGGAATCCTGGGATGTGCAGATCCATGAGGTATTTGAATCCTCTGCCAAAGAGCTCCAGGGCTTCCCTAGATTACACGTTCCAGGATTCCATAGGCTGCAACTGTAGCAGTTCAACCTGCTAATGACAGGCCTATATAGGTCTGTCTTCTCCCAGGTTGGGAGTTGGATGCGCTTGCCCATTGTCCGCTGTAAGCCACCCAACACTCTGCTGGTAGCTGGTTCTGCCCCTGGCTGGCATAGACTTGCTAGCCATGGCTATCCAAGTTTCCAGAAGGGGTCTTTCCTTGGAAATGTGAGGGGCTGACCCTCAGGATGCAGATCATGGGCTTCCCCTCTGAGCTGCCCCAAGTCCTTCCCTGGACACCTACCAAAGACTTCCTTCCTCTGATCCCTTCCTGGAGGTGGACAGGAGGCCCTGGCCAGATGGCTGGCTAGCAGCTCCATCTTTCTCTTTCCTGCCCTGTAGTACTATATCATCGAGGTGAACGCCCGGCTGTCCCGGAGTTCTGCGTTGGCAAGCAAGGCCACTGGCTACCCCTTGGCCTACGTAGCCGCCAAACTGGCCTTGGGCATCCCACTGCCCGTCCTCAGGTAATCCCTGCCCAGATGCTGGTGGGGCATTGGGAAGTGAGCTGGGGGCTCTGTTTGGCTGCCTGGTGGGCACGCTCCCACCAGATCCATGAGTTGTTCTCAGGAATGTGTTGTGTAAACTCCAGCCTACTTGTTGTGTTGTTGTTTTCAACATGTGCATCATTGCTGGGGGAGGAGGATCTAGGGTGTTTAACTGTTTCTAGCCCACCTTGACCTCCCCACCTTTTCTGCTGCCCAGTTTGGGGGTGGGAAGGAAGAGAAGTGAGAGAAAACCAGCCCGGCCTTTGACACCTGCTGGGTCTGCTCTTCTTCCTTCTCTCCATCATATTGGGCTGGCTTTCCTTCACTCTCTGGGACACCAGTATCCAACTCTTCCCTTTGAGGCACTGAATGAGCTCCCACCACATGCCCTCCAGCCCACTTTCCACACATCCTGCAGGAGGCTCTGTGCCTTTGTCCCTTAACGACCCCTTGGCAAAAATGTTTTATTACAACGAGAATAAAAATACTGTGTGCCCACCTGACTGAAGAGTTCTTTCTCCTGCTTGCTCTTCTGTAGTGGAGGCAAGAGGTGTGTGTAGAGGACAGGAGGCTCTCTATTCCTTTCCAAATGGTGGCTTTGCACTCCTTCCTTGACGGCTCACGTCCTTACCGCTCTTCACAGAATCATAGACCCATACAGTTGGAAGGAAAGGCAGAGGTCATCCAGTCCAACCCCCCACCAGTCTCCATTTTCTAGCAGGCCAAAGAGCTTCTTTTGGTAGATAGCAGAAAGGATTCTATTCTGCCACAGGTTTTGTGAGTTTCTCTTTGGTCTGCCAGCGGAAGGGGGTTGTGCTTTCCCACTTGGTCTGGGTCTGACCCCTCTTTGTCTCCACACACACACACACACACACTTTTCTCCTGGCCAGGAATTCGGTCACCAACTCCACCACGGCCTGCTTTGAGCCCAGCCTGGACTACTGCGTGGTGAAGATCCCACGCTGGGACCTCAGCAAGTTCCTGCGTGTCAGCACCAAGATTGGTAGCTCCATGAAGAGTGTGGGTGAGTGGTGGGAGAGGTGGAATCTCAGGGGGATCAGGCTGGTTTTGTACTCTGGTGGATCCTTCCTTAGTACCTGTACTCTGGTGGATCCTTCCTTAGTACCTGTACTCTGGTGGATCCTTCCTTAGTACCTAGTACCTGGTGGATCCTTCCTTAGTACCTTGTGTTCCCTTGCCCCATGCAGTGGCATTAGGGGCCAGCCAGGCCTGGGGTGGGCCTTGCGACACAGCTGTTCCCCCCAGACCCACTTGCCTCCCTGCAGAAGTGCAGGAGGGGCATGGTTTGATGGCCACGGACCCCTCCGGCATCTACCCATCAGTTTCCATCGTCATTATTATTGTAATTGTTGTTAATATCCTGATTTTTCCCCACATTTTAAAAAAAACCACAGTTACAAAATTCACAAACTACAATCGATGAAAAGTTATTAAACTATCAAAAATTAGAAACATACGCCATTTTTAAAAACAGCAAAATAAGAAGAACTACCAATACAGCACATTGTTTAGCTGGACCTTGTATAATCAGATCTGAAAGGCCTGTGGAAACAAAAGGGTCTTTTCCTGTCTGAGGAAATTAAATAGGGAAGGGATCAGTCTCTAGCCTCTCTCGGGAGGAAGTTCCAGAGATCCTGGGGGCAGCCACCAAGAAGGCCCTGTCTCCTCTAGTGGCGCAGTGGTTAAATGCCTGTCCTGCAGCCACTCACAAACCACAAGGTTGCGAGTTCAGTACCAGCCAGGGCTCAGGCTCGACTCAGGCTTCCATCCTTCTGAAGTCACTAAAATGAGTACCCAGCTTGTTGGGGACAATTAGCTTACAGTTGTAAACCACTTAGAGAGATTTCAAGGCAAAGGCAGATTTATATGGAAGAACATGCTTCATTTATATACCACTTCATATCACGCTATGGGATGTCTAAGCGGTTTACAACTGTAAGCTCATTGCCCCCCAACAGTTGGGTACTCATTTTAGCGACCTCGGAAGGATGCAGGCCTGAGTCTAGCCTGAGCCCTGGCTAGTATTGAACTCACAACCATGTGGTCTATGAGTGAGTGGCTGCAGTACATGGTCTTTGTCTACCTCTGGAAGTGTTGGATTGGCCCCCATGCAGGGAGGAGGCCTATCCAACACTTCTAGAAAAGCCTGGGACAGCCACAAGGAAAACCCTCCCTCCATTGTTTCCACCAGGTGGACCTGTGAGGGTGGTAGGACAGAGAGAAGGACCTCACTACCAGTTCTCAAAACCAGGGCAGGCTTACCATTCTTTGGAAGTGACACTTTTATGAATGTCTGGGCCTCTGGTTGCTCAACTGACCCCCTACCTATTCCTGCTGCCCTCTTCTCTTCCTGTAGGAGAGGTCATGGCCATCGGCCGGAGCTTTGAGGAGGCCTTCCAGAAGGCCCTGCGCATGGTGGACGAGAACTGCCTGGGGTTTGACCACTCCGTGAAGCCAGCCTCTGACATGGTAAGGCTCCTCTGAGTGTTGGGGGGGAGGAGAAGGAGGGAGGAGGCAGTGAGGGGGGCTGAAGTCACAGCACCCTACTCTCCACCTCTCCCCACAACCCTTCAGGAGCTGGAGACCCCCACAGACAAGCGGATCTTTGTGCTGGCGGCTGCCCTCCGGGCCGGCTACTCCATCGAGCGCCTCTACGAGCTCACCAAGATCGACCGCTGGTTTCTGCACAAGATGAAGAACATTGCAGACCACGCCGTGTGCCTGGAGTCCTACCGCCAGGCTGAACCGGGAGCCATGCCGCCCCCCGTCCTCAGGCTGGCCAAGCAGCTGGGCTTCTCAGACAAGCAGGTGGCCCAAGCCATCCTCAGGTAATGGAGTGTCAGTGGCAGCCCAAAGGCTGATGCTGGCAGGAGGCGGGGAGGCTGGCCCAGAGAGAAGCTTTGTGGTCAAGAAGGTGGGACTGCTCTGTCCCTCTGACTGGTGGCCAGAAGTAGAGAGGCCTGGCACCACCAGCTGGGTGCCAACGGGTGGGAACTGTTTTTAAGACACCCACCCCTTGGAGATTGCTGCCAGTGCAGGATCAGGAAGAGCATGGGGTGGAGCAGCCAGTTCTCTCCTCTGTGCACTCCAAGAATTTCCATTTCACTGGAAATGATGTGATATCATTTGCAGTTGCCATTTTGATTGGGTCACTTTGAAAAAAATATGGAGACTCTGGGTGAATGAGGTCACTTCCCACCCTTCTTTTAGTGGATGGTCTGACTGCTGAGATGGTGGCACACAATGCTTAACAGATGTCATTCCAGCACAATGATGGGAGCTGTAGTCCCCCGTCTCCTCCCTGGGCATGGCCCAGGGCATTTGGTTTTGTACAGCGCCATGTACATCTATGGCGCTTAATAAATAAAGCTAATAATAATAATAATAATAATGGGCCATAACTGAGCACACATTGCTTTCAGAAGGAGAGGAGGCAATGTTTCACTGGTAGGGCCTCCGCTTTGGAGCCAGAAGTCCCAGGCTCCATCCCCCAAGAGAGCTGGGCAAGGCCTGAATCCCCATATTGCTGCTGCCAGCCCGTGGGGGCACTCCCATCACCATGGTCCTCCAGCAGGGTATTGGACATAAGACTTGCTATGTTGCAGCACGGAGCTGGCTGTGCGGAAGATGCGGCAGGACCTGAAGATTCTGCCGGTGGTGAAGCAGATTGACACAGTGGCGGCTGAGTGGCCGGCCCAGACCAACTACCTCTACCTGACCTACAATGGGACCGAGCATGACCTGGCCTTCCGGGAGCCCCATGTCATGGTCATTGGCTCTGGCGTCTACCGTATCGGCAGCAGCGTGGAGTTCGACTGGTGCGCCGTTGGCTGCATTCAGGAGCTGCGCAAGGTGAGGGCCAGCTTGAAAGCGGGGAGATGGATGAAGAGGAAGATTGTTACTTAAGATCCTTAAAATTGATCTGGCTAAAAAAATTCACTTCATGTACATGTTTAGAAGCTCCCCATCCCCTGCCCTGGGCCATGCCAGCCTTATATTGTTGTTATTGTGTTTATTATTATATTTATTTCTCCTAATAATGAAACTCAAGGCGGCTAATAATAATTTAAACAAGCCTTCTCATACTGCAACTGATGGGGGGCCCACCTTCCTGCCCCTCTGCTGGTTCTCCTCTCCCGGCTTTCTCTTCCAAAGCCTGAGGGCAGTGGTGTCATCTTTGCCACAGGGGCTCTTTCAGGTGCTAAGTGCTGGATATACCACCCCCGACATGGTGGCTGGGAAGGGGATCCCCATTTGTGTTTGTTTGCCTTGTGTAAGGGGGAAGAGAAGGAGGGGTGGTGCTGTGCCTGCCTTCTGGGGGTCCCCATACAAAGGATGAGGGTGGGTGTCACTGCAAACCTGAGTGCCAGGAGTGTAACCTCTGAGTACCCCATTTTCTGCCCCCAAACCCAGTTGGGCTACAAAACCATCATGGTGAACTACAACCCAGAGACAGTGAGCACCGACTATGACATGTGCGACCGCCTTTATTTTGATGAGATCTCCTTTGAGGTGGGTTCCAAGGAGTGCTGAGGTGGGGACACAGGTGTGGTGGGGGTCTTCAGAGTAAGGGAGAGGGGATGGGGTGGAGGTGGGGTCTCTGTGCCTCTGGTTTGGAGTGATGGAGGATCTGTCCCCAATGCCAAGCTTCCTGCCATGACAGTTTTGCCCTTAAAGCCTGGCTAGCTGTGCTGGGGGACAAAAGGGAACATCTTGGCTTGAACTTGGGGCCCTCCTTTTGCCCTCTTCCTTCCTTACCTCATGGGAGGGGGCTGGCTCTTGCCCTTTCACCTGACATATGGCCCCCTTTCTCCACACTCCTGCTTCCCTCAGGTTGTGATGGACATCTACGAACTGGAGAACCCTGAAGGCGTGATCCTGTCCATGGGAGGACAGCTCCCCAACAACATTGCCATGGCCCTCCACCGCCAGCAGTGCCGAATCCTGGGCACCTCCCCTGAGGCCATCGACTCCGCTGAAAACCGCTTCAAGTTCTCCCGCCTCCTGGACACCATCAACATCAGCCAGCCACTCTGGAAGGAGCTCTCGGACATGGAGGTGAGAAGAGACCCCAGCCCCCCTTGCCCCTCATCCTGACAAAGGTGGCTGGGAGCACCTCTGGCCCTGATCCACCCTTCCTCTGCACCAAATCTGCCAAGTGTGGGGATGGGGACAGCAGGAAAGACCCTTTTCACTTCTGCCCCTCCTTGTTGGCCAGTTTTGGCCACTGATGGAGTCTAGTGCCCAGTTGCCCCTTGCCCAGGTGCTGTGGCCCAGCCCTGGGTCCACTTCACTAGCCTTACTGCCTTTTCCTGTCAACTGGACTGGTGGGGCAATGCCCATGTCTTGAAGAGTGCATCCTGTGCCCCCTTTGCAGTTTCTCAGCCCTTCTTGTAACCCTGCTAAAGCCTCAGAATCCCTCCCTCAATTAAAAAGAAATCTGACCCAAAATAAAACCACCCCCAAAAGGCAAGTGTGTGTTCCAGGAGTGGCAGTTTAACTGAATGACCCCCTGAGCTCCCCCACCCTCAATAGCGAAATTTCAGCAAAAACCTACCCAGTTGGAAGGAGGCCTCTGGGTTGCTTCCTTGGACTGGTATTCAGCTGAAAGTGGTGCAGGATGGCCCCCTGCCCAGGTCCACAAGGGTGTGACCCAGTCTCTCCAAGAACTGAGCCCCCCCCCCCCCCCCGCACTGTGGCTTCCATTGCAGTCGGCCAAGCAGTTCTGCTGCAAGGTGGGCTACCCATGCGTGGTGCGCCCCTCCTACGTCCTGAGCGGAGCCGCCATGAACGTGGCCTATTCGGACAGTGACCTGGAGCGGTTCCTGAACAGCGCTGTGGCCGTCTCCAAGGAGCAGCCGGTTGTCATCTCCAAGTTCATCCAGGAGGCCAAGGTGGGTGTTCCAGGGCCTCCTTCCCAGGCACCATGGGCTCTGCAGTTCTGGGTGCTCCAGTTGTTGTAGGTTGTGGGGTAGTTCCTGTTGGCCAGTGCTGATATCCAGCAGGTACTCTGGGATTCCCCCAGGAGGATCAGAGATGTCTGTGGCCTGGGTGGAAGAGGACGCAAAATGCAGGAGCAAGGCAGCTATGGAGAGCTGTTGAAGTACCAGAAGGAGTTGGGGTGGGCATAGGTTTAGGGACAGACAGATTTCTAAATATGCTCCTCGTTTACTTTTGTGGGCAGAGACCTTTTTATTTTATCATTTTGGGCTGTCAGCTG
Organism: Phrynosoma blainvillii; assembly: GCA_026167975.1. NCBI lineage: Eukaryota > Metazoa > Chordata > Lepidosauria > Squamata > Phrynosomatidae > Phrynosoma > Phrynosoma blainvillii. The sequence goes on along the minus strand of JANUYF010000001.1, from coordinate 3,246,268 downwards.
GTTCTTGAAGAAAAGTCTTGTAATGCACTGGTACTATATTTTTTTCTTTGTTTATTATCTTTATTCTAAATTCAGTGTGTGTTTAGTCAGGTGATAATTTTGATTTAGTATGGAGCTGTTGTTTTTTGCTATGTTGACCAAGTTTTGGTCTGTGTTTTGTTTTCACCCATGTTCTGTGCCACTTTGGGTTCCATTCTGAGGGAAAGGTGGGATTTTTTAAAAATAGGTGGGAGGGTTGGGCTCTTGCAGATTTGCTGGGGGGCTACATACTTTGCTTCATATGCCGATTTGGCAGCCTCCAGAGCACACAGGCATGTGCCCTTGAGTGGTGGGAGCCGGAGGCTGCTGGCCTTGGGCAGAAGCCAATCTGGCCGACTGTGGAGTGTGGGGGGAAGCCAGGAGAGCCAGCCCAACATGGTCCTCCAGCAGGGTATTGGGGGGCTTGCCAAGGATGTCATTTCTTGTGGGGTTGGAGGGGATGGATCTACTGAGGGAATTTCAGACTCAATGCTGCCTGGCACTGACCACCTCCCCCTGCCCCACCCCAGGAGATCGACGTAGATGCTGTGGCCTGTGACGGCCAGGTGGTGGCTGTGGCCATCTCTGAGCACGTGGAGAATGCAGGCGTGCATTCGGGAGATGCCACCCTGGTGACACCGCCACAAGACATCACGCCCAAGACGCTGGAGCGGATCAAGGCCATCGTCCATGCCATTGGGCAGGAGCTGCAGGTGACTGGGCCCTTCAACCTTCAGCTCATTGCCAAGGTAAACAGGGACAGGGTGGCTGTGGGGGGAGGTAAGAGGCATTCACAGCTCTTGGGGTTTTTTGCCTGGTTCTGTGTGTGCATGCATGCCCTGCCTGCCTGCAAGTGCATTGTCTTCCTGTACATCAAATGGAATCCAGAGGAGGAACTGGCTGACCGTTTCCAGAAAGGGCTCTGTCAGTGAGCATCAGACATTGGCCTTGATCTGACTCAGCTGTGGAGTGGAAGGGGACCAGTACATCCAGTTGTGCCCCCTTGTGCTCCCTTGCCCCCTCCATAGAACCACAGAATCCTAGCGTTTGGGGAGTTCCCAGAAGACATCAATCCAGCCATCTGCTCTGTGCTGTATCCTCACCTAGTGCCTCCCCAACAGCAACAGCAGACAGGATACTCTCCAGGTTCTCTCTGAAGTCATCCAGAAAAGGAGATCCCACAGCCAACCCTCTGGGCAACTGGTTCTCTCTGTCTTTCCTCTCCAGCATGACCAGCTAAAAGTCATTGAGTGCAACGTCCGAGTCTCGCGCTCCTTCCCCTTTGTCTCAAAGACTCTGGGTGTGGACCTGGTGGCCTTGGCCACGCAAGTGACCATGGGGGAGGAGGTGGAGCCAGTGGGACTCATGGCAGGCACCGGCATCGTGGGCGTCAAGGTGAGCATGTGTTCAGGTGAAGTAGTGCTTCTGGTGCTGAGGATCCTGGGCACTGGGACCAGCCTCTGCTTGGCAGTGGCGGGATAAAAAATTGGTGGATTCCCACTGACCCTCATGGCCTTTTTCCTTTTTTCCACAGGTGCCCCAGTTCTCCTTCTCCCGCCTGGCAGGGGCCGACGTGGTGCTGGGGGTGGAGATGACCAGCACAGGGGAGGTGGCCTGCTTTGGGGAGAACCGGTGTGAGGCCTACCTCAAGGCCATGCTGAGCACCGGGTTCAAGATCCCCAAGAAGAACATCCTGCTCACCATCGGGAGCTACAAGGTGAGCCAGGAGACTCGAGTGGTGCCTCTGGGGGCAGAGCAGGGCGGGTGAGGGGTGCGATCTCTGCCGGTCAGATGAGTTTCCCTGGACTATTCAGCCACATTTGTCTCTAGTAACTGAGGCAGATGCTGTCTGGGGTCTCTTGCCACCCATCCACTTTGCTCCTTGCCCTTTGTCGTTTGGAAAGGGGACTGATTGCATGAAAAGGGAGTGAGTGCCAGGTCACTGGACCAGCATTCTGGTGCCATAGACCAGGGCCCACAAGCAAAAGACAAAAGAAGTTTTCAGGTGCTCATTGATGGTTGTATTTTATTCCTCATGAAGGTTTTTCATTATCATGTTTTGCAAAGAGCCCAATGCATTTCAGCCTTTATAATACCAAATGACCTTCTTTGGGCACTATACTGGAAGTAACCATAAAAATTAAGAATAAATAAAATTCAACATTTAGAAAGGACAACCCATATTTCCAAATGCATACATATAAAATCCTAATGATTCTCACCAATTATATTTAATATTGAAAAATATTTACATACCAATCAGTTTAGAAGCCTAGCCCCCTTCCCCTTTTATTATGTAAAAGTCCAGTTATACTGAGAGATATTTTTAGGTGACTCCAGAAATTTTTGCTGTTGAAAGACTGAATGGTACATACATGTTTTTTAAAAAATATTAAATAGAATTGATGTGGACTACAGCGCACCTCCTCCATACGCAGGCACGCCATACGCGGCTTCAAGGTTACGCGTATGGCAAGCCCCAGGAGTTACAATGGTGCGCAAAACCATGGGAATGTGCGGTCCTTGAAACAAGTGGGACTTGAAATCCCACGGGTTTTTTCCTTATGCAGGGGGGTCAGGAACGGATCCCCCACATATGCAAAGGGCCCACTGATAAAATTTTATATGTACATTAATTAGGGTTGTCATTTCTAAATTTTGAATTTTATTTACTCTTGTTATTTATGTTTACTTCTAGCATAGCCCCTGAAGAGGGCCATTTGATATTATAAAGGCTGAAATGTGTTTGGCTTATTGCAGAACAAGATAACCAAAAACCATTGTAAGAAATAAAATAGAAACAAGCGTGTAAATACTTGTTTCTCCTTTTGCCTGTGGATTTTAACACGTGCTTTCTGATTTGTGATTTTGCCATAGACCATCAAAAGCCATGCTTTTCCAGCGCTTGGGAACCTTTGTTGTGGGGGTGGGCGTGGGGGTAGGTTTGCCATGGGGCCCATGTGCCCAGAAGTGCTGAAAATCCTCCCTTCCTCCTCCTCCTCCTTGCATTCCTCCAGAGATAGCTGAGGAACTATAGGGTGGTTTGCGGGTCTCCTGTGTTGTCTGCCTTTGGAAGGAGGACCAAGTAGCAAAATGTCCCTTTCTAGTGATGTGGTTTTGGAAAATGGGGAGGAGGGAGACTAAATCAGAAAGAGTTGGGAGGGGGAGAGGTGAGACCAGGTTGGGTTGGGGGGCAGAGACTGCCAAGGTGAGTTGCACTTGGTTAGGATCAAGTGCGCTTGGCGGAGTGGGACATGTGTGCATGCGTTTGCCTTGGCATCTTGCCTGAAGTATCTCTTTCTCTTCCTCCCCCCAGAACAAAAGCGAGCTGCTCTCCACTGTCCACACCCTTGAGAGCCTGGGCTACAGTCTCTATGCCAGCTTGGGGACAGCTGACTTCTACACAGAGCATGGCATCAAGGTAGGCTTGCGGGAAAGATAGGGGGGCCTAACCAGGTGATGCTCAGACAGTGTCTCCAATTGCAGCTAGAGAAGAAGGGGAACAGGAACACCCCCCTCCAGTGCCTGTCATCATCAGGAGAAGAAACGGGGAAGAGTTGGGTTGATTTGGAAGGGGGTTTGGTCTGTGGCCCAGCCCCTTTGACCAGTGGTCTGATGGAGAGATTTGGGTCCCCTCCCTTGCCAGCAAGAAATCACTCCTTCTGTTCCTTGGGGTCCTGAATGCGGGTTCCCCCACCATCAGTTTCCTTTCCCTTCTGCTTGCTTTTCAGACCCCCTCCCTGCACAGAAGCATGCAGCCCCTCCATCTCTAGCCCATCCAAGGGCCCTTCTTCCTGCTGAGCCCACCATCCATTTTACTCACAGCCAACAGCTTTAAGCTTATTCTGTGGGGAGGGAGGGCATTCTGAGAAGTCTTCATCTGGGTGCTGAGGTTAGGAATGTCGGTTTGTGAAGGTGGCTTCCCCAGTTGCTGCTGCATTGGCACACTGCCAGCCAGTCCAGTCCTTGCCCCGTCCTGAGGTCTCTCTTCCCCACCCCACCCTGTGCAGGTAAAGGCTGTGGACTGGCACTTTGAGGAGGCGGCAGCAGCAGAGGGCAGTGAGGTGGCGGGCAAGGAAAACCATCAGCGCAGTATCCTGGATTACCTGGCAGAGAACCACTTTGACCTGGTGATCAACCTCTCCATGCGCAACTCAGGGGGCCGGCGGCTCTCCTCCTTCGTCACCAAGGGCTACCGCACCCGGCGCCTGGCCGTTGACTACTCTGTCCCCCTCATCATTGACATCAAGTGCACCAAGCTCTTTGTGGAGGTGGGCAATTAGCCAGGGGGCAGGCAGGGTGGGGAAAGGGGCATATTTAGCCCCCAGTGTGTGATTCCAGAACAGAAGAGGGACAGGGTCTGTGGGGGTCCTTTCCTTGCTAGGAACCCCCACCTCATCCTTCCTGGCATATTGAAAGTTCTCCCCGTGTGCTGCAGGCCCTTGGGCAGATCGGGGGGCCTCCTCCGCTGAAGATGCACATTGACTGCATGACCTCCCAGAAGCTCATCCGCTTGCCAGGTAGGCCTGGGGTTGGGGGGCAGAACTCTGGGAAGGGGGTCTCTGCCCCTGGACTGTGCCAGCTTCGGTTGCTGCCTCCCTAAGGCCAGGCTGGTAGGTTGGGAGCTGCCATGAATGGTTCCCAGTGGGCACAGAGTGGTGTTGGCTGGTGTTCTGTGACTGACTGCAGCTGTGGACCACCACTGCCGCTGCTGCCTCCTCCTCCTCCTCCTCCTCTAAGGGATGCTAGTCAGAGCTGAGGCTATAGAGGCCGAGCTCCCAGCATCCAGAAATATCAGGGACTACAAAGCCCATCTGAGCTTGTAAATAGGATTAATAACATGTGTTAGCTAAGTGGCAAATAGGTTTTGTTTTATTTTAATCTGGCTTGACTGAAATGACTGTTTTTGTAACTCACATTCTGTACCTACAAGGCAAGGAGGTCTTGTATGAAATGATAACCTTTTGCTCTATATTGTCTTAGAGGTATTTTTCACAGTGTGCCTGGCAAATTCTCGTCCCTTATGTATTGGGGAATCTAGTGTTCTAAAAGCTGACTGGAAGCGGCCTATGTTTTCCCCAAATGGCATTTACTGGCCTCCAAGAGGCAGGATTTGCTTGCAGATTCCTCCTTGCAGGAGCCTGGCACTGAATGGAGTTCCTCCCTGCCAAAGGAAATATTGCATGAGCTGCAGGAAGGTAGCTTAGAATCATAGAATCATAGAATCATAGAGTTGGAAGAGACCACAAGGGCCATCCAGTCCAACCCCCTGCCATGCAGGAACTCCCAATCAAAGCATCCCCGACAGATGGCCATCCAGCCTCTGCTTAAAGACCTCCAAGGAAGGAGACTCCACTACTCTCCGAGGGAGTGTGTTCCACTGTCGAACCGCCCATGGCTTGCCCATGGCTAGAGAGCCGTAGAGATCCTCCTGGCTGGTTGAGTTTATTGGGTGTTGGGGGTGCCATTCCACCCCCACAGCTCAGCAACAAAACAGTCTGCTTTGGTTTGCAGACAGTTCTGAGTACAGCTGCTACAAGAGACAGTAGTGAGACCCCACACACACACTCACCTTTTCTCTCTGAAGCCCTGGAAAGCGGCTGCCTGTCAGAGCAGGTGGGGCTGGGCCGGGCAGCCAGTCGTGCCTGCTTTAATGCAGTCAGTCCCCTTTGATCCCAGGCTTGCTACCAGAGAATGCGCAGCCAGCCTGGGCCATGCCCAGAGGGTTCTTGTGGGGGACCCTTGGGATGTAGCACATGCATCATGGGCTGGCAGAATTCAGAGCCCACACAGCTGGGTTGTGTTCTGTGCCAGAGCAACCCAGGCCTGCCAAGCTGTGTGGGCTTCCCTGGTAGTGGGTCCTTGTGAGCCCACAGAAGAGTTGCTTCCTGATGTGTGAAAGGGCAAGTGCCCACTCTGTGCTCCTTGTATGGTTCCCATAAGGGTTGGTTATTGCAGGGAAACAAAGACAGGCCCCCCTCTGCCCTCCACTCACTGCCCTCCCCCTCCTCTTCCAGGACTGATTGATGTCCATGTGCATTTGCGAGAACCAGGGGCCACTCATAAAGAAGATTTTGCATCCGGCACAGCTGCCGCTCTGGCAGGGGGCATCACTCTGGTCTGTGCCATGCCCAACACCTCCCCTGCTATCATCGATGCTGCCTCCTTTGCTCTCGTGCAGAAGGTAAATGTTGGCACATTTATAGAGAGGGTGGAGGGGGCATAGATCCACACGTGGTGTTTCCTCCCTGTTTGAGGCCATCAGTAGTAAAACTATTGAAATCAATAAATATTGCTGCCAGGCTGGATTACTGCAATGTGCTTGATGTGGAGCTGCTCTTGAATCATAGAATCATAAAGTTGGAAGGTAACCCAAGGGCCATATAGTCCAATCTCCCGCCAAGAAGGAATACACAACCTAGGAACTCCTGAGAGATGCCCATCCGGCCTCTGTTTAAAGACCTCAAAAGGAGAGTCCACCACCCTCCAAGACAATCTATTCCACTGTCAAATGGCTCTTACAGTAAAAAATAGAAATTTGAGGTAGAATCTCCTGCAATTTGAATCTATGAGTTTGTGTCCTAGTCTCTGGAGCAGCAGAAAGCAAGCTGACTCCCTCTTCTCCATGGCATCCTTTCAGATATTTAAAGATGGCTCTGTCATGTCACCTCTCATTCATCTTCTCTCTCTCTCTCTCTCCCTTGCATCCCCCCCCTCCCCCCGCACAGTTGGCAGAGGCTGGAGCCCGCTGTGACTTCGCCCTCTACATGGGGGCCTCCTCGGACAATGCTGGCTCCCTGGGGCCAGTGGCCGGAGCTGCTGCTGGCCTCAAGATGTACCTGAACGACACCTTCTCTGACCTGAAGATGGACAACGTCTCTCTCTGGATGGAGGTGGGTGCCTGGGAGCTGTCTTCATGCTTGCTCCTTCCTGTTCTGGATCCCAGGCGCAAGCTCTCTCAGTTGGTCTTTGCATGGCCTGCACCTGTGGCATCATCCTTCACCTTCTTTCTCCTCTTCCTCTTCCTCTTCCTCTTCCTCTCCCCCCATCTCTCCCTACAACCCTTCCAGCACTTTGAAAAGTGGCCCAAACACCTTCCCATCGTGGCTCATGCCGAGAGGCAAACCGTGGCAGCCATCCTGATGGTGGCCCAGCTCTACCAGCGCCCCGTCCACATCTGCCACGTGGCCCGCAAGGAGGAGGTGAGTGGCTTCAGGGTGGAGTGTTCTGAGCTTGAACAGGCTGCCATTCGAGGCCTCCCCAAGATGTTGTGGAGTACTGAAAAGCAACATCCACATCACTGCCAAAAGATTTTGTTTTGGTTAATTATTATTATTTTGTATATTTAATTGAGAGCTTGCATGTCCATCTCCCATCTCTCACCTTGCTTGGAGGGGGAACAGCACCAGCAAGCTATTGGTGGGAAACTATCTTTCCCCTGTTTGCTCACAGCCTTGAATTGTTGGGCTGAAGCACCCACCTTCCATCTGGGCCAACTGAGGCCAAAGTGACCCCTGCAGTGGGGAGCTGTGAATGTTAGGCCACGATGCTCAGGAGGACTCTAGGACCCATCTTCCTGGTGCTTGGAAGGGGTCGACCTCCTCTCAGAGAATCACACAAAGGGAAGGGTTCCCCAGAGGTCCCTTGTTCAGTGTAGGATTTGAGCAAAACCATCCTTGGCGGTTTGCTGTCCAGCCTCTTTTGGAGACGTCTAGAGAAGTAGACCCTACCACCTTCCTAGGCAATTTATAAGTTCCACTGCTGAACCATTCTCAGTATATCAAAAAGTTCCTTCTAAGGTTCAGTCGAAATCTACCCTCCTGTAACTTCATACCATGAGGCCTGATCCTTCCCTCTGGGGCAGCCCTGGAGGTATTTAAAGAGGATAATCATGGTCACCCCACCCCAGTCTTCTCTTTGCCAAGCGGAACATGGCCGGCTCCTTCAACCTCTTTTCCTGTCTCCTCTCCCCCTTGTAGATCCTGATCATCAAGGCAGCCAAGCAGAAGGGCATTGAGGTGACGTGCGAGGTGGCCCCGCACCACCTCTTCCTCTGCCAGGAGGATTTGGGACGCATCGGGGAGGGCCGGGGCCAGGTGCGCCCCACGCTGGGCAGCCGTGAGGACATGGAGGCCCTCTGGGAGAACATGGACACAATTGACTGCTTTGCCACAGACCACGGTAAGGAGCAGCTCGGCCAGAGAAGAGCAGCAGCCCACGGGTTTGGTCCTTTTGGGAGTGGCCTGCATGGCTGTGGGGCAGAGGCCTGTTGGGCATGCCTCGTGGCTGGGTTGAGGGTGAGGGGAGCACCCATGGGTGAGGAGTCCCTCTCAGACCCACCCATCTCTCTCTTGTCTCCCCCCCCCCCTCCACCAGCCCCACACACACTGGAGGAGAAGCTGGGCAAGGAGCCCCCTCCGGGCTTTCCTGGCCTGGAGACAATGCTGCCCCTTCTCCTGACGGCTGTCTCTGAGGGGCGCCTTACCGTGGAGGACATTGTCACACGCCTCTACGAGAACCCCCAGCGCATCTTTGGCCTCCCTGTGCAGGAGGATACCTACATCGAGGTGGGTGGCAATGGGAGGGGGCAGCAGCGGTCCTGGAGGCCGGGGGGGGAGTGGGGGGGGAGAGGACACCAACTACTCTGGGGGAGTACCCTCCTCACAGTGGCAACCCCCTAAGTACCTCTGGGAGTACCTCTGGAGCCTCACAGTGGCAACCCCCTAAGCTGTCATCCCCTCCCCATAGGTGGACCTGGAGCAGGAATGGCTGGTGCCCCCCAACACTTCCTTCAGCAAGTCCCGCTGGACGCCCTTTGAAGGGATGCGGGTGAAAGGGATGGTCCGGAGGGTCATTCTCCGTGGAGAGGTGGCCTACATCGATGGGCAGGTAAATCTGCCTCGAGGGCAGGGGGCATCCTCATCCGTATCAAATCATAGAGTTGGAGGGACAGTGAGGGCGACTGGTCCAAGCCCCCACCATTATTTTTATTAAGCTCCGCCTGTGGATGTGTCAGAAAGCCAGCGTGGTGTAATTGCTTGAGTGTTGGATTCTGGAAACCAGCGTTCGATTCCCAGCTCAGCCATGGAAGCCCACTGGGTGTCCGTGGGAAAGTCACACACTCTCAGCCTAAGGGGAAGGCAATGGCAAACCACCTCTGAACAAATCTTGCCAAGATGACCCCAAGATAATGTCTTCGGGTTACCATATGTTGGAAATGACTTGAAGACACACAACAACAGCAGCATGGATGTGGCACTGTGCAAACCATAAAACCTGACCTCCCTGCAGAAAGCATACCATCTGCTGAGACCTGGTGCCCACAGGAGCCCCCACCCCTGTTCCTTCTCAGCAGAATTGGTCTGTCTGCCAAACTGGTTTGTCTGACTGCTGCTCTGCTCTCTGACCCTTTCGTGTTTTGCAGGTCCTTGTGTCCCCAGGCTATGGGCAGGATGTGCGGAAGTGGCCGGCCACGGCAACACCCCTCCCAGTGCCCCCCAAAGAAGTCCTGAAGGTGGGTGTGGTGCCACTGCAAGAGGGCTCCCTGGGTGGGCACATCCGCCCTCCCTCCTCTAGTTGGGGAGTGAATATGGGGTTTTTGGATGAGCGTCACCCAGCAGTGAGCCCCCATGGAGCAGATGGGGGTGCCTAGGGCAGGTGCATCTAAGTGCTTCAGCCCCTCCTGCGCCCTCCTTGCAGACTCCTGAGCGCACCCACCCCACGGTGCAGACAGAGGTCCTGCGATCCCGAGCAGTCAGTCCCCGGAGGACAGCTCCGGCGGGAGACGGGCGCTTCTGTTTGGCTCCCCGGATCCACCGTGCCTCCGACCCTGGGCTCCCAGGTGAGGCTCTTTGTGGGATAGAGAGGCAGGGGGGGTTGTATGGGGGAAGCTGATCCTTTTCTGGGAAAGACAGGTGGAAAAGGGCACAGGAGGAGACCTTGGCAGGACCCCTCCACCTTTCTATAACCTCTGCCATTCTTCTCCCCATCTCCTTTCCTTCCTTTGGGCAGCTGATGACCTCAGGGAAAAAGTGGTGAAGAAAGCCGCAGAGCCTGGTGAGCCTTTTATGGGCCCTGCCCCTTATCATCTGGGTCCCTTTCAAGTGCTGTGGTTAGCCACAACCTGGGAAATGGCAACTGGAGACCTCCTTTGTCTCATTGACAGGCATAATTGAGGCCCCTTTCAATGCTTTGACTGGGTCAGATCATGGAGTGGAAGATTTGCCATGGAGAAGGGCAGGACCCAGTCATGGGGGGCGATTGGAGGGAATCAGGGGTCACTTGCAGATCCACTGATCAAGGAGGAGTGGGGTCAGCTGCTGCTCAGCCCCAGACATTTATTGGTTAGGGAGGATGTGGAAATTCCCTTCTTCCTTGTGGTTTTTAAGGGACTTCTGTGCAGCAGCAAACTTTGTTTCACCAAACTTTGCATGACTATATTAATAAATGAAAGAAGACAAGAAGGTAGAACGAACCAGCTGGGCTGCCCAGAAGTCAGTGAGAGCTCGAGAAGAAAGGCAGTCTTTGGTTTTAAATTCCTTTTCCTAACTAGCACACATTTGCTCCTCATACAACTTCAAACAAGCCCACCTAGGTTTATCTACCTTGCCAGCGGTGGTGCAGCCACACAAAGGCAGGCTGCTAGTCACCTTTTACTAGTGGGGGGGAGATGGACGGACAGACGCCCCTTCCTCCAGTGACTGACCCTTCTTTCTCTCTCTTCCCACAGAGCTCTCCATGATCCAGGATGGCCCCCTGTACCTCTCAGGCCCCTTCCCCAGGCAGATGTCCCCGCAGAGCGTGCCTCACCCCCAGCCCTCCCCGTTCCTGCACCCCCTGGTGGGGCAGCATGTCCTCTCGGTCACCCAGTTCACCAAGGGCCAGGTGGGCCGTGGCCAGGCCTTTCAGATGGAAGAAGGAAGGGCTTTGGGGGAAGGGGGTGCTTTTTTAAAATTGTCCTGTTTGTAACACAGCTTTCTATTACTGTTTTTAACTCTAGGTTTTAAATTGTTTTTAATTTTATTCATAGTTTAATTCCATATTAATGTTGACCCCTATACAGCATTTGTGAACTCCCTTGAGTCCTGGTTTGGGGAAGAAGTCAGGATAGAAGTAAAGCCCATAACCCACCCACCCCTCCCATGTGGGCACATGCACACTGAGCACCCCCTTCTTTTCTTTTTTTGCCATGGCAGCTGTCTCACCTCTTCAATGTAGCGCACAATCTCCGCATGATGGTCCAGAAGGAGCGCAGCCTCGACATCCTCAAGGTGGGCCAGGAGCCAAGGTTGTGCATGTGAGGGCAGCGGTGCTGGGGAGGGGGCTGCCTGGGGCCCGGTGCCATGGCAGAGGGACTGATGAGGGCTCCTTCTGTGCAGGGGAAGGTGATGGCCTCCATGTTCTATGAGGCCAGCACACGGACCAGCAGCTCCTTCGCAGCTGCCATGTTCCGCCTGGGGGGCTCCGTCCTCCCCTTCTCCGAGGCCACGTCCTCCTGCCAGAAGGGAGAGTCGCTGGTCGACTCGGTCCAGACCATGAGCTGCTACGCCGACATCCTGGTGCTCCGGCACCCACAGCCGGGGGCCGTGGAGGTGAGTCCAGGCGCAAAGGGGGAAGTGGAGGGAAGGGAAGACTTGTGGGAGGGGGATAGGAGGGCAAGAACCGGGGGAGGGAGGCTCCCTGGGCTGTCATTGTCATTGTCCAATCAGTGACTTATTTAAAACATCTATCAACCTCTTTGCCATCAGAAAATAAACCTTGCAGTATGTGCAGATGCAGCATGCACTAAAAACCGGATTTCAGAGGATTTCCTGGTCCATTCTGTGTTTGTTTTTCTGGCATAACTTCAGCCCATTTTTAGTACATCCCCCTGCCCGCTTTATGTGGGCCTCTGCTCTTTGTCTATTGTCGGGAGCCTGTCCTTTTTGTTTCCCTGCTGTGACATCAGCCACCCGTACTGGACCATTGTCACCTGTAGGCCTGTGGCTGAGTCTCTGGGTGCCTGCAGTGGCTCCCTTTGCCCTGCTGTACTCCATGACTGTCTACTGAGCCTACTTTGGGTCAGCCACTGAGCTGAAGGAGGATGGGTTGTGCCACAGGCCCCTCCTGTGCCCAGGAGCAACTGGGCTTCAGTTCCCAAGGACAATAAAAAGGGGAGACTCAACATGACCCTGCCACTGGTGGCCCTGGGATTATGAGAAGACCAACCTCTATCCCTGCTGACTCTGCCTCTCCCCCCTCCCTTTGTACCCATTGCCAGCTGGCTGCCAGGCATTGCCGCAAGCCCGTGATCAACGCGGGTGATGGAGTTGGGGAGCATCCCACGCAGGCGATGCTGGACATCTTCACCATCCGGGAGGAGCTGGGCACCGTCAATGGCATGACAGTAAGGCTCCTGGGGACAACATTGCCGCTGTCTGATTCTTTTGTTTATTGTCTATTTATTTTATTCTTTATTGTATGTTATTTATGATTTACTTTGTTTTAATGGATGTTAGTTTAATACATTTTTATGGGGGAGGGTGGGGGGTTGGGGTTTTTAGATTGTATTGATGTATTTTAATCATTGTAAGCTGCCCCGATTGTCTTAACAGAGGGGTGGGGTATAAATAAATATTATTATTAACATGGCTAAGACCACTGGCCACCCCTTTCCCTCACACCTCCCTCACTGAGTAGGCTAGTCTCTCATTGCCTTCCTCCCCCCGCCCCCCCAATAATTCTCCCACAGATCACAATGGTGGGCGACCTGAAGCACGGACGGACGGTGCACTCACTGGCCAGGCTCCTCACCCTCTACCGCATCAGTCTGCGCTACGTCACTCCCCCCAACTTGCGCATGCCCTCCGACATCTTCCATTTTGTGGCCTCCAAGGGGATCAAGCAGGTGAGGATGGGGAGACAGGTTGGGAAGGGAAAGGAAGGGAAGAGGGGAGCCTGCCAATGAAGGTGGGGGCCCCTGGCTGCTGACCACAACCACTCTTCCCTTTCCTCCTCAGGAGGAGTTTGAGAGCATAGAGGAGGCCTTGCCAGACACAGATGTCCTTTACGTGACCCGCATCCAGAAGGAGCGCTTTGCTACGGTCCAGGAGTATGAGGCAGTGAGTGCGAGATGGCGATGGTGGTCATGGTTTGACTGCTTCCAATGCTGTGGGCACAGAACAGCTGTGGGGAGGCTTTCCAGTGGCCCACAGGGCTTGGTGGAGGGAGCTTACATCCTGGCTGGCAAGGCAACATGTTCACCCCATCTTCTGTCAGCCCAGCATGTTGTGAGCCTGAGGCCATGCCCGCTGGGCTGGCTGGCTGGCTGGCTGGCTACCCACCCACCCTGCGCCCTGGAGTCACTCAAGGTCCTTCTAGGGACTGGGGGTATATGTGGAGGGATTGATGGGTAGAATGAAGAGCCACCATGAACTCATGTTAGCCCTTCCACTGTCTCCCTCCCTTCAGTGTTTTGGGCAGTTCATCCTGACGCCCCACATCATGACCCGGGCCAAGAAGAAGATGGTGGTGATGCACCCCATGCCTCGAGTCAATGAAATCAGGTGCAAATTTGGGGAGGGTGGAATCATTGGGGGGGAGGGCCTGGATCTGAGAGGGTCCCTCCCTTCTGCACTGATGCTTCAGTGCCAGTCCTCCAGCCACAACATTGTGAGTTTGATCCCAGGCAAGGCTCCAAGGTCGACTCAGCCTTCCATCCTTCTGTAGGTCACTAAAATGAGTACCCAGTTTGTTAGGGAAAATTGGCTTACAGATTGTAAACTGCTCAGTGAGTGCTTAAGTTCACTATGAAGCGGTATAGAAATGTACTTGCTATTGCTATTGTTTAGTGGCAAGTGGCCTATGTCTCAGAAAGAGTAGCCGGCTTCACGACTGTCTTGTTGAGCAGAGCGGGGGGGGGGGGGCACCTTTGATGGACTGGCCACCTGGCTGCAACTTCTCCCAGCCCCTCACAGTAACCCCATGGCCTCTCTTTCCTTCCAGTGTGGAGGTGGACTCAGACCCCCGGGCAGCCTACTTCCGGCAGGCAGAGAACGGCATGTACATCCGCATGGCGCTGCTGGCCACTGTCCTTGGCCGCTACTGATGCTCCTCACCCGTGGCACCCCTGACTAGGTGGACTGATTTCTGCCCAGTCCTGGTTCCAGGACTGGGCTGTCACCTCCAAAGAGCAAAGGATGATGCTGCTGCTGCTGTTGGTATGCAGGGCTTGTGCCAAGGACACTGGCAGGGGCTGGTGGGAGGAGCAGCTGTGCCAGTGGGGCAGAAAAGTCCTGTCCTCCTGAGTGCTTGTCTTCCATCTGGCCTCGGCTCCTGCCGCATCCCCTTGGGCCGATGGGGCCAGTTGATTGCCCACTTCCTTGGGCCTCTTTCTTATTGTTTGGGGTCCAGACCCCCATTCACTGCCTGCTTCCCACCTCTAGCAGCTGCCTCCAGTGACAGAGAAGGGGGGGCTGACCCCTTTCAAGTCCTGGGAGGGTGGAGGGCCTTCTTGTGGGACCATTCCAGGTTGTGACGCACATTGCTGGCTGCCCTGGGAGTAGCCCTCGGCTGCCACTTTTGTATTCAGAGCTGTGAACCAAGCTGACTCCCTTGTTTTTTCTTTTCCTTTTTTTAATAAAAGAAAAATACAAAATAGAATTAGTAGAATTCAACCTCTCCTCCTGGCATGTCTTTTCCGGGGGGGGGTGATGACCAGTTTGTGCGTGTGTGCCTGTGTGCATTTGGGTGTCAGTCCTGATGCAGATGGCATGGGGGGGTGTGGGGGACCAAAATGGGCCCTTCCCTACTGGGGTCCCCTCTTGCCTGGCATTGCTTATGTTCCCGAAGTTTTGGGGGGCCCTTGCTGGGCCATGGTGCTGGGGCTGTAGAGGTGTCAGGAGGGTTAGCTATCAATGGTGTTGCCTGAGTCTTGCTTTCACCTGCGCTTTAAGTCCCCGTGGCCCCATATTGGAAGAGAGGTGAGATGCCAATCTTAAAATATGCTAAAAGGATATGCCAGGAGATAGAGGAGAAGAGCGGGGTATAAGTACTCCAAATGAATAAGAACGAAGGTCTGCAGAGGATCCTTCACGCTTTGGGAGGCCGGAGGAAGGAGGCTGGAGGAAGGAGCCCTGGTGGCGCAGTGGTTAAATGCCTGTCCTGCAGCCACTCACTCATAGACCACAAGGTTGCGAGTTCAATACTAGCCAGGGCTCAGGCTAGACTCAGGCCTGCATCCTTCCAGGGTCCCTAAAATGAGTACCCAACTGTTGGGGGGCAATGAGCTCACAGTTGGAAACCGCTTAGACATCCCATAGAGCAGGGGTAGGCAACCTTTCCCCTTTAAGGGCCGAGGGACTTTAGCTCCCAGAAGCCTCAGCCATGTTGGCCAATAGCTCCTGGGATTCTGGGAGCTGAAGTCCCTCAGCCCTTAAAGGGGAAAGGTTGCCTAACCCTGCCATAGAGTGATATGAAGCGGTATATAAATGAAGCTGCTTTGCTTTGCTTTGGGAGAAAAGCTCATGGTGCCACTCTCTTTGGCTGCTTCCACACTGGAGAAATAATCCCGGTTGGGCACCGCTTTAACTCTTCCTGGCTCAAGGCTGTGGCATTCTGGGAATTGGGGTTGGACAGTCTCCACTTCCCAGAATTCCCTAGCCTTGAGCCAGGAGGGCAGTTAAAGGCGGTGCCAGAGTGGGTTATTTCTACAGTGTGGATGCAGCCTCCCTCCCTCCCTTCCAGTGAGTCTCAAAGGTGCTTCTGCTTCTGCTGGGTCTTTCTCTCCACATCCCTGACTCTACAGAGGGCTAGGTCTTTGAAGACGCTCCCTGCGCCATTGATAAAAACGCTGAAGAGTAAATGTGAATGGCCCAAGGCCCTTTTCCCCGCTAAAAGAGACGAGGCTCTCTCTGGTCACGAGTGGTCCTCAAACTCTGCCCTTTTAAGGGGTCTTGGACTCCAGCTCCCAGAATTCCAGGCTATTGGCCGACGTGGCCGAGGCTTCTGGGAGCTGGAGTCCAAAGTCTCTTAAAAGGGCACGCACAGTGGGGTCCGGCGGCCAAGGGATAGACAAGGAAAAACTCCTCCCTCCGAGCGCAAAAGACAGTACGGAAGGAGGGAGGGGTCAGTCTCCGCCAATCGGCGCTCAGGCGGGGCGGGGCCTGCGTTGCATCATCCCCCAGCGCCCGGGAGACCCTGGAACGCTCGCGGGGTCCTCTGGGGCACCGCCCCCTCTCTCCGCCAATCGGTGCAGGCGGTGGCGGGGCCTGCGTTGCGTCATCTCCCGGCGCCGCGCTCCTTCCTTCCTGCTCCTGGGGCCCCGGCGATGGCCGCCGTGTGGAGGGGCTACCAGCGGCTGATGGCGCGGCGCCCGCGGACGGTGCAGGTCCTGACCGCCGGTGAGGAAGGACGGACGGACGGAGAGGCGGAGGGAAGGGGGTCCTGGCCAAAGGGCTTCCGAAGGAGGAAGGAGGAAGGAGCGGGCTCCATAGGAAGCAGCCTGGCTGCAGAAGTCACCCGGTTTGGCACCGCTTTAACTGCCCTGGCCTGGCTCAAGGCTATGGCATTCTGGGAACTGGAGTTTGTTGTGGGCCCGGAGCGGAGCGGAGCGGAGCGCTGGCTTTTGCGGATTTGATTATTCACGGATTTTATTAATGTGTTCTCTCTAGGAATCTGTAGGTCCTCCAGCGCAACTCTATGGTCAACTTTAACCAATAGTCTCCCTGGAGGACCCAGAGATTCCTAGAGAGAGCACTCCATCTGTAGGCGTTTCTCTATGGTCAATGTCTGGCAGGTGTTGGCCACAGAGTTGCACTGGAGAACCTCCTAGAGATTCCTAGAGAGGTCTTCTCTCTGGTTGAAAACATAGTGTTCTTGTTATTTGCAGTTTTCCCACATTCACGGCTGGGGCCCTGTGCCCTAACCCCAGCCAATGTGGAGAGACGAGTGTAAAGCAGATTTCAGAGAGGAGGAGGAGGAGGCGGTTGGTGGGATGCAGGGCATCCTGACTCTTCTGGACAGAGGAAGCCCTCGGCTTCAACAGCGGGAGTGGCAGGAGCCTTCCTGGCTTGCCCTCCTTGCTGGAAAGGGCCAAGAAGTGCTGGGAATGAGGGGAGGTCTCAGGCCAGCCCAGGTTCGCAAGGCCTTGCCTGGGTGCCTCTCCTCTTCCCCTTCCCAGTTGTCTTTCCTAGAAGTCTCCAGGAGTGGAGTATGAAATCTATGCATTTCATATTTTTATTTCCTTAGTAAGATGTAGAACTCATAGAGTTAGAAGACACCTCAAGGGCATCCAGCCCAACCCCCTTCTACCGTGCAAGAACTCACAATCAGACAAACAGATGGCCATCCAGTCTCTTCTTAAAAACCTCCAAAGAACTCGCCTACACTTTTAAAAACTATTTTAAAAACATGTTGTTTAAAACCAGAAGTGGGCTTTTCTCAACTCTTGCTTTCAGTTTGGTTTTTTGGCATTTAACGTGTGTCCCCTGAGGGCCTGCAAATTGGCCTCTGAACTTCCCCAAATTAATCCCATCCCCCCCCCCCCTTGACTTCTCGGACGGGGGCTACCTTGGCAAACAAGACCTTGCAGACCAAAAGGCTCAAGGTTGACCTGGGAGGCATGGTTGTCTTCCATCCCTGCAAGGTGGGCTAGACCAAGGTCACCCTGGAGTCTCTTGGTGAGGGTCACAGGCTTCCTCTTCTCCCCACTGCACCACACTGCCTCTTGGGGCCTTCTTCTGAGCCGGCGGGGTTTGTCTTCTTGGGTGGGGGATACTGCTGTGGCTGCCCTTGGCTGGGTTCGGGGGAGGCGGCAAGGCTTCTTGACTCCCAGGTTTCCCGCATCAGGGACGCTCCCTTTGGATGGTCAGCGGTGCTTTATGGGGCAGGGGGTGGGGGCACCGGCCAGTGGGCTTCTCCAGGCCAGGGTCAATGAGGCCAAGGTCCTGAGGCCCATCTGCATGTGGGGTGTGACCCTCTGGGGAGGCAGTCGCCCCCAAAGTTACGTACTGCCTCCCAATGTCCCTTCTGGGGTCTCCTGCCCCATAGCAGCAGGAAAGCCTCCTGGGATGCCCCCCACTGCCATTCTCTATATCCATTCTTGGGGCACTTCCTCACAAGGCACCCACAGGTCCTACATTTCAGCAGCTGCTCTACCTCCATAGGACCATGGCCTGAACTGATCTTGACATGAAATGACATCGAACGACTACACTGATCCCTTGCCCCACTGAGATCCTCTAACACAGGGGTAGGCAACCTTTCCCCTTTAAGGGCCGAGGGACTTCAGCTCCCAGAATCCCAGGAGCTATTGGCCAACATGGGACTATTATAGGCCAACATGGCTGAGGCTTCTGGGAGCTGAAGTCCCTCCTTGGCCCTTAAAGGGGAAAAAAGGTTGCCTACCCCTGGGAAGGATGGATCCCTCCGAGGGTCTCCGAAAGGAAAGGGAAAAGAAGCGCCTGGAAGTAATGACCAGCCTCAGCCGCCATTCTCTCTCTGTCTCTCTCTCCCAAAGGAAGAAGCCTCCATCGGATGTTAAAGAGAAAGGCTCCCCCCCCCAGGGTAGGCAACCTTTCCCCTTTAAGGGCGGAGGGACTTCATCTCCCAGAATCCCAGGAGCTATTGGCCAACATGGGACTATTGGCCAACATGGCTGAGGCTTCTGGGAGCTGAAGTCCCTCGGCCCTTAAAGGGGAAATGTTGCCTACCCCTGCTCTAACAGACTACCGAGAGACATCATTATACATTAAATTTGCTATCACAAATTGCAGGCCTGAATCATGAGGGAAATAAGGTGTCTGTCTAGCTGGACCTCTTAACAGAAACACTGAGGAAAAGGCACTCATTCAAGCCCTTCACTACGCTGTTAATATCAGCAGAGGTAAAGTAAAAGACGACACCAAATTAGGAGGAGTAGCTAATACCCCAGAGGACAGGATCAAAATTCAAAATGACTTGAACAGACTAGAAAGCTGGGCCAAAGCTAACAAAATGAAATTCAACACGGAGAAATGTAAGGTACTGCACTTAGGGCGGAAAAACGAAAAGTACAGATATACGATGGGGGACACCTGGCTGAATGAGACTACGTGTGAAAGGGATCTAGGAATCCAGGTGGACCACAAGTTGAACATGAGTCAACAGTGCGATGCAGCAGCTAAAAAGGCCAATGCAATTTTAGGCTGCATCAGTAGAAGTATAGTGTCTAGATCAAGAGAAGTAATAGTGCCACTCTATTCTGCTTTGGTCCGGCCTCACCTGGAATACTGTGTCCAGTTCTGGGCACCACAATTCAAAAAGGATGTGGAGAAACTGGAGCGTGTCCAAAGGAGGGCAACTAAAATGGTGAAGGGTCTGGAAACCAAGCCCTATGAGGAACGACTTAGGGAGCTGGGGATGTTTAGCCTGGAGAAGAGAAGGCTGAGAGGTGATATGATAGCCATGTTTAAATATTTGAAGGGATGTCATATCGAGGAGGGAACAAGCTTGTTTTCTGCTGCTCCAGAGACTAGGACCCGAAACAATGGATGCAAGCTGCAAGAAAAGAGATTCCACCTCAACATTAGGAGGAACTTCCTGACAGTGAGGGCGGTTTGACAGTGGAACACACTCCTTCCTCGGAGAGTAGTGGAGTCTCCTTCCTTGGAGGTCTTTAAGCAGAGGCTGGATGGCCATCTGTCAGGGATGCTTTGATTGGGAGTTCCTGCACGGCAGGGGGTTGGACTGGATGGCCCTTGGGGTCTCTTCCAACTCTATGATTCTATGAAATGGGGATTCCCCTTCAAGATCATTATTATTGCATTTTTTTTTTGAGACATTGAGCCTTCTCTGTCAGAGAGCTCTGGTGCCACAATAAACTACAGTTCCCATGATTCCCTAGCACTGAGTCAGGGCAGTTAAAGTGGACTCAATTTGCACTATTTCTGGCAGTCTGCAAAGGCCCTATGACTCCAGAGGATAAAGACCCACAAGGAGCAAAATGGCAAACAGTGCAAAGAAAGAAAGACAAGAACACGACTGACTCCTCAGCTTCAGTCTGAATGAAAACAAGATCTTTGTACACTATTTCCCCGCTTCACCATCCATAAACACCCTTTGGAAACTCAGAAGAGAAATTGTACGCCATCTTGCAATGCCACCCTGCACATTGTTTTCCCGCTGAACAACCATCATCCATGGCTGCCATTTTCGAACGCAACTTACAAACATGAGACTTTCAATTTTCACATTAGAAAATGGCTTTGCTTGAAATGACAATCATAGAATCATAGAGTTGGAAGAGACCACAAAGGCCACCCAGTCCAACCCTCTCCTTCTGCCATGCAGGAACTCACAATCAAAGCACCCCCTGTGAGAGATGCCCGGCCACCCTCTGTTTAAACACAGCCTCCAAAGAAGGAGACTCCACTACTCTTTAATGGAGTGTCTTCCACTGTCAAAAAATGGTCTTTAAACAGGCTGGATGGCCATCTGCCCATGTAATTAAAACTGTAGGACCACTAATATTGTTTAGCTAAAGGGTAGGGGCGAGGAAATAAAGAGGAAAATCTATTTACCATGACATTTTAAGCAGCATAACATCTGATAAAATGTTAAAGTTTAAGACATTTTGGTTAGTGTCTTCGTGTATCGATAACCTGCATTGAGTTCAATCATATCTGTTCTTGTTCTTACTAACCTCATTAGAATAACAATTACAGTCATCCCTCCACATTTGTGGATTTGACTTTTGCGGATTTGATTATTCACGGATTATATTAATAAGTTCTCTCTAGGAATATCTAGGTCCTCCAGTGCAACATGGTCAACTTTCACGGGGGTCCTGTGCCGCTAACCCTAGCGAATGTGGAGGGATCACTGTATAGGCTCCTTAAGCTTCATCTTGTACCAGTGGAGCTATGCCCCTTTCACACACACCCCTCGAGAGGATCAGGAATAATGGGGGAACAGAGGGGAGGGGAGAGGAGGGGAGGTCCCGGACCCTTTTTGGGTGCAGGATAGCCAAAGTTGGCCAGGCTGTGGCTTGCCCTGCTGACTGACCCTGCAGTGCTGGACTAGGCACCCCAATGGTGGTGGTCATCCAGATGATCTTTACTTAGGCCTCTCACCTGTTCTCCCAAAGCAGGACTCACAATGGCTGGCTTACACATTAAAACAGTTGAAACAGACAAAGCAGCAACATTAAAAGTGGAATTTACAGAACAAAAATCATGTAAAGCATATAATTGTGAATGTTTAAAAGCTGTTAAAAAAAAACCAATAATACAGATGAAACAGAACAGGGTGCATTTAAACCCCTTTCTTTAGAAACTGTTGGTTTTCAGGGGCCTGTCAAAAAAAAGGTCCTACAGTTGAGCCTCCCCAAACAGTGCTATTTTGTTTTTTGAGCCAAGCTCCTGTTTTCCAGTTCAAAGGTCGGGGCAAATGTGGGTTTGCTGCAGTGCAGGAAAAAAGCAATGGGATTACAACCTGGTGGAGGGGATGTTGTTGGGGGGCACTCACAAGTCCACTGTGGCCATGCCAGTAACCCCCCCCCCCCGCCCACCAGCCCCGGGTCTGGGACTTTCCCACTCTTGGAGGTGCTGCCTTCTTGGTTCTGCCAGTAAGGCCAGTGCGTTGTTTTTGGGCAGGAGCAATGATGGGAGCCGGAGACGTCATCTCTCAGCAGATGGTGGAGCAGAGAGGGCTGGCTGGGCACAGCGGCCAGCGGACTCTGAAGATGATGGCCATCGGCTTTTGCTTTGTGGTAAGCAACATGGTGGGGGGGTCACAGTGGTGAAAGGATGGAGCCCTGAGCAAATGCCATGTGGCTCCAGCAGAATACAACCCAACCTGGTTCTTGTCCAACTTCCCTGCAGGGCCCAGTCCTTGGAGGCTGGTACAAGGTGCTGGATCACCTGGTGCCAGGAACGAGCCGGGTAGCCGCCCTCCAGAAGATGGTGCTGGATCAGGTGAGAGAGGCTTGGTCTGAAGCTCAGCCAGGCCCCCCCCCCCCCATGTGTGTCTATCCATGTGCTCTGGCTTGGGATTCAGGGGTAATCTCTGTCTGACCATCCATCCTTCTGTCCCTCCTCCCTTGAAAAGGATCTCCCCCCACCCCACTGCTTCTTGACACTGTTTGACATCTCTCTCCTGGTTCTCGGCAGCCCAGCCAACCCCCAAATCCCCCCTCCTGAATGCAGCCAATACCTCTCTCTTTCTCTTTTTCTAGGGGGGGT
Organism: Phrynosoma blainvillii; assembly: GCA_026167975.1. Classification (NCBI taxonomy): domain Eukaryota; kingdom Metazoa; phylum Chordata; class Lepidosauria; order Squamata; family Phrynosomatidae; genus Phrynosoma; species Phrynosoma blainvillii. The sequence continues at coordinate 3,224,051 of JANUYF010000001.1, read as the reverse complement.
TTGCCCCCTGTTTCCTTGGCTCTTTTCTGGCCGTGGTGGGAGCCCTCAATGGCCTGTCTCTGGAAGAGAACTGGAGCAAGATCAAGCGGGTGAGTTGGCCTGGGAAGGGGGTGGCCATGGGCAAGGCTGGGGCTGGGAGCCTCTAAAGGGGGTGGGGTGTGCCGCCATGGGTTTATGGGGAAGGAAGAGGCACTATCTGGCCAAGATGAGAGGAGACCATCATCCCCCCCCCCCAGCCATTAAGCCAAGGACAGGGCTGTGGTGGCAGGACAGGATTCAGACTGATGGGAAGGGAGTGTGGTGAGAAGGGAGGAGGGTGGGCAAACCCTCCCTCCCCAGGTGCCAGGCCTGCCTGCAAGCCCCCCCACCCCCCCATCCCACCCAGAGAGCCAGGTCTTCAGGTGGTGCTCAGCCCCAGCCTCCCCTCTCTGTCTCCCTCCCCATGACCCCTGAGCCTCTGAGCTGGCTGGGTGGTGGGGGCTCCTTCATTTGTAGACACAGTTGTTTGGAGACTCTCTCCTGGAACAGGCAGACCCCAGTGGAAAGTGTTGAAGGGGGGGAACAATACCAGCCCCGCCCCTGGCCTCAGGGCCCCATCCCAAAATCTCACAGCAGTGATTGCATGCTGGAAGCTGCTGCGACAGTGGGTCTCTGGCATCCTCACTGAGCTGGACACCACATGGGGCTGTATGGATTGGCGGGGGGAACCTTATCTCAAAAGCAAACCCCCACAACACACACAGCCCTTCCTGGGCACTGGGCACCAGGTGGCACCACTCCCCCCCCCCCCCATGCACACCTTCCTTTCGATGCCTCACAGACAGTGGCCCCTCCCTCTTCCCTTTCCTTCCAAATGCCTCTTGGGAATGTGCCCCCCCCCCCCCGTCTCTCTGGAGCCTTTCCACTCACCCTTGTGAGTCTCCTTCAGGTCTCTCCTGATGTGTCAGAGCCCCCCCCCCCCCCCACTTGGCACCCGCACTCCTGAGCTCTTGCCAGGGAACAGCCCTCACTTGCATTGACGGTGCGGGGGGGGGGGGTTGGAAGAAAGGGGGGCTTTTAAAGAGGGGAGGAGGAGACGTAGCAGAGGTACCTGAAGTTAAGAATGCTCTGCAGAAAGGGCTGAGAAGGGAGACCACCTGCCCCCTCCCACCCCTCATGGTCTCTATGGAACGCAGTGGAGGTAGGATGCCGCTCAATTAAAACAGGTAGAAGCAGGTGGATAGGGCCCTCTTCACAGGACCCCTGCACTACCCTTGAGTTGTAGTCCTGGCCACTATGTGGTCCAGCTTGGGAAGGCCAAGAGCCACCAAGGGTCAGTAGCCCTGCCTCTGCCTCTTGTGGGGGCCTCCAATGGGGAAGAGCATTTAGCTGGTCCTGTGGGGTGGGGTGGGGCAGGGGGGCAGAGTGATGGCTTAGACAGACCCCTGAGGGATTTAACTGACTTCAGGCAGGGCTCCTCACTCTGGAGGGGCAGCATGGACGGTCAGTCTCTGCCTGCTGGAAATCTCCCCCCCCCACACACACACACACGCCTTGCGCTGGTGCTGGAGGAACACTTGGATGAGGAGGGCATCAGCTGCTCCCATGTTCCAATACAAGGAAACCCCCCCCCACCGGACCCACACCTCCAGCAGGCCCTTGGCCTTTTGCACTGCAGCCGGTCTCTTCTCCATAGCCACTTGACTTGATGTCCATTCTCATTTCCCAGGCCGCCCTGGGGGGAGTGGGCGGCCTGCCTACCGGCTTACTGGTCACCTCTGCCCCCCTTTTCCTTCGCCTGTTATTAATGAAAGCGGATGAGGGATGAGCCGGAGCAGTGTTTGCTCAGCAGGGATGACTCACGGAAGAGACCATTTGGAAGCGCCTCCTGCCTTCATCCCTGCCCGCCTTTGAAGAAGTTGGTGGGAGATGATGAAGGGTCTGATGCCCAACAGAGCCCCCATCTCTCCCCAAAGTCCTGAGTCAGACAGGGCCCAGGTGGGACATGGGCACACAGCTTTGTGGGTATGCACATGTACGCACACAGAGTCCCAGAATCCACTGGCCAGTGGCTCTTCCCTGGCTGGTGTGGGGGCAGAGAACTGGCCTCACAGTCTCTTTGGGACCCTCCAGCACCCAAACTGCCCACTGCCTTGGCCTGGTGGCTGCCCAGCTCCCTCCACTGCGGGCTGTGCCTTCCTCCCCTGCCAACTCCCAAGGTGACCAGAAGGGTAGTTTGCAGTGTCCAGTGCCATTCCCTCCACCTGCCCCCTCTGGAAGGCTGTTTGTCCACCCAGCCACAGCAGGGGAAATCCCCCTTGATCCGGGGGGGGGCGGGGTTGATGTGACTGGAACTGGTGGGAGGGGGAGTCCAGGTGACCCTTGACCTTGAGGGGGCAGTGCTGGCCCCTTCCCCACAGAACCCTGGGCAAGGAGTGAATCCAGAGTTTACCTCTCCTGAAAGGGTCCATGTCTAGCAGGGTCAGCTGGAACCGGCCGCTCTGGGTCTTCAGCCGGGATTCTTTCCCAGCGCTGATCCAATACACACCAGGCCTGGCTCTGCTGCCTCTCTGCAGTCAGAGAGGGCAGGATTTTGGGGGTGCTGCTCTGGGGCCTTTTCACACTACACAGTCACAGCACAATTATCCTACTTTAATGATCATCAGGGCTGTCAGGCGGCAGGATTTGGGGGTGGGCTGGCGGACTGACTCTTGTGGGGCAGACGCATGCAGACACACACCCTCCCTCCCTCCCTCCCTCTGCTCTCTTGCAGGACTACAGGGATGCCCTGATCACCAACTACTACGTGAGTGACCACCCTGGAGGGTTTAGTGGCAACGTTTGGGCTAGGAGGGCTCAGGTGGGCTGGGGGCTGTGTTCCAGGGCCTTTCCAGAGACCCCCCAACCACCATCTGGCTGCCTCAGGGTCCAGCGCTTGGCCTCCCTTGCCTGCTCTTTTCCTTGGCCTGAGAGGCTTGAGTCTGGGGTGCCCTTCTGTGTCTGCAGGGGGGAGGCCCATTTGGCCTTTTGGCTTGCATGGCTTCCTTGGTGATGGCCCCACCTGCTCCTCTCTTTCTCTCAGATCTGGCCAGCTGTGCAGGTGGCCAATTTCTACTTCATCCCGCTGAACCACAGGTAGGCTGCCAAGACAGCCCTTCACCCCAGTGGCTGGTTTGACCCCCTGCCCATCTGTCCTGTTGCTGACCTTTACCCCCTACCACTTTTCTTCTCCCCCCCCCCCCCAGGCTTGCTGTGGTCCAGTGTGTCGCCATCATCTGGAACTCCTACCTCTCCTGGAAGGCCAACCAGCTGTGAGCCAACAAGGTCGGGGGACCCTCCCCTTCGGATTCAGACACACCTGCTGGACCCCATCACCCTCTTCCCCCCCCCCCCACAGACACACACACTGCAGGTGTCAGACCCTGGGCCCCCTCCAGCAAGGGCCAGTGAGGGGGCAGGCTTCTCACATACAGCCCCTCTGTGGACAAATGGCCTTCAGGGGTTGGCTGGGTGGCATCTGACCAACTGGACTAGGCTACAAAGCCCCCTCTGCCCTCAACTCTGTGCTTCCAGAATTGGGGAAGGGGTGCAGGTTCCAACGCTCAGCTCCTGCCCTGTGGAAAGCACCCCTCCCCAGGCTGCAGATTTGGGCAGCCACATCTCAGGTACACTGATGTATTCCTGCAGGACAAGGGGTTGGGTAGCTGACCTCTTGAGGTCCCTTCCAACTCTTAGGATGCTGTGAATCATAGAGTTCAGCAGCTGTCTCCTGGCTGAAGTTTCTCAGGAGATATGGGGGGGGGGGGGGGAGTGGCCTTCCTCAGTGCCTAAGAAGCGTCTCCCACCCACCTCCAGGCTTTTGGTCTCTTTGTGGGGTGTGGGGTCAGTGAAGTCGGCCCCCTCCCTCTGTTCTGCTGGCCCTCCCAGGAGCCTCTTGGCTGGCTCTCCAAAGGAATGGGGCAGGTTGAACAGTGGTCTTCCAGGGATGGCTTTCTGGCAAGCCTCCAGGCCCAGAGGCAGTCTACCTCTGGGGTCTTCCTCTTGGTGGCTGCTGGGGGAGGCAGGAGGAGGTTGGCCCCCTTTGTCGGGGGGGGGGGTTAGGGGAAAGGGTCTTGTGTGGAATAAACTATGAGTGTGACCCTCTGCCTGGTTTCCTGGAGTTGATCTGGGGGGCTTGGAGTCCCTTCCTGAAGGAGAAGCTGTGGTCCCCCAACATCGGGTGGGGGGGCAGGAGGGGCAGGAGCACCTGCACCCCTTTGGAGGGAGGGGTCCCCATGGAAGAAGTGGCCAGGGGTTTCCAGGACTGCTCCCTGCCTCCTGAGGAGAGGGGCTTGGGGAGGGAAGGGAGGAGACCCCCCCCAAGACACACAGGGCAGGCTAGAGAGAAGCCTCTAGGGCAAGCAGGGTCAGCCCCAGAGAGGACTTGGAAGGGAGACCGCCAAACTAGAGGATCTGGCCAACCCCCCTCCCAGGACCCCTCCCCTAAGAAAACCTGCCAGACTCGGAGACACACGCACACCTTAACGCCCCCCTCCCATCTCTGCCAGAAGGGTGGGGGGGCACGGGGGCAACTGGGCTTGTCCTCTTCGTGCCCCCCCTTCCTTCCTTCCCTCCTTCCTTCCTTCCCTCCTTCCTTCCTTCCTTCCTTCCTCCCTCCCTCCCTCCTTCCTCTTCCTCTTGGTGCCCTCAAGGTCCTCGGCCAGAGAGGAGGGAGCCCCCTCGGCAGGAGCCCCAGGGGCCCCGATCCAGCCTCCGAAGGGGAAGCCCAAGATGGCAAGAAGACAAAGTGGATCACAGCAGCCCCCTTGTCCTGCAGATTCTGCTGGGTGTCAGAGAGCATCACCGCAACACCCATCATCCGCACACTGACAGCCTGAGGGGCTGCCCTTGCCCTGGGCGTCACTGGTCATTCGGGGGCAGGGGACTGACGCCTCCCGCCTTCTCCTTCGCTCGGACCCTCTCCCTGTCTCCTTCCTCCCTTCCTTCCCTCCTTCCTTCCTTCCTTCCTTCCTTCCTTCCCTCCCTCCCTCCTTCCTTCCTTCCTTCCTTCCTTCCTTCCTTCCTTCCTTCCTCCTTCCTTCCCTCCTTCCTTCCTTCCCTCCTTCCTTCCTTCCTTCCTTCCTTCCTTCCTTCCTTCCTTCCTTCCTTCCTTCCTCCCTCCTTCCTTCCTTCCCTCCTTCCTTCCTTCCCTCCCTCCTTCCTTCCTTCCTTCCTTCCTTCCCTCCTTCCTTCCTTCCTTCCTTCCTTCCTTCCTTCCTTCCTTCCTCCTTCCTTCCCTCCTTCCTTCCTTCCCTCCTTCCTTCCTTCCTCCTTCCTTCCTTCCTTCCTTCCTTCCCTCCTTCCTTCCCTCCTTCCTTCCTTCCTTCCTTCCTTCCTTCCCTCCTTCCCTCCTTCCCTCCTTCCTTCCTTCCTTCCTCCTTCCTTCCTTCCCTCCTTCCTTCCTTCCTTCCTTCCCTCCTTCCTTCCTTCCCTCCTTCCTTCCTTCTTCCCTCCTTCCTTCCTTCCTTCCTTCCCTCCTTCCTTCCCTCCTTCCTTCCTTCCTTCCTTCCTTCCCTCCTTCCTTCCTTCCTTCTTCCCTCCTTCCTTCCTTCCTCCTTCCTTCCCTCCTTCCTTCCTTCCTTCCTCCTTCCTTCCCTCCTTCCTTCCTTCCCTCCTTCCTTCCTTCCCTCCTTCCTTCCTTCCTTCCTCCTTCCTTCCCTCCTTCCTTCCTTCCTTCCTTCCTCCTTCCTTCCCTCCTTCCTTCCTTCCTTCCCTCCTTCCTTCCTTCCTTCCTTCTTCCTTCCTTCCTTCCTTCCTTCCTTCCCTCCTTCCTTCCTTCCTTCCTTCCTTCCTTCCTTCCTTCCTTCCCTCCTTCCTTCCTTCCCTCCTTCCTTCCTTCCTTCCTCCTTCCTTCCCTCCTTCCTTCCTTCCTTCCTTCCCTCCTTCCTTCCTTCCCTCCTTCCTTCCTTCCTTCTTCCCTCCTTCCTTCCTTCCTTCCTTCCTTCCCTCCTTCCTTCCCTCCTTCCTTCCTTCCTTCCTTCCTTCCTTCCCTCCTTCCTTCCTTCCTTCCTTCTTCCCTCCTTCCTTCCTTCCCTCCTTCCTTCCTTCCCTCCTTCCTTCCTTCCTTCCTTCTTTCCTTCCTTCCTTCCTTCCTTCCTTCCTCCTTCCTTCCCTCCTTCCTTCCTTCCCTCCTTCCTTCCTTCCTTCCTTCCTTCCTTCCTTCCCTCCTTCCTTCCTTCCTTCCTTCCTTCCTTCCTTCCTTCCTTCCTTCCTTCCCTCCTTCCTTCCTTCCTTCCTTCCCTCCTTCCTTCCTTCCTTCCTTCCTTCCTTCTTCCCTCCTTCCTTCCTTCCTTCCTTCCTTCCTTCCTTCCCTCCTTCCTTCCTTCCCTCCTTCCTTCCTTCCTTCCTCCTTCCTTCCCTCCTTCCTTCCTTCCTTCCTTCCTTCCTTCCATTGCGGAACAGCTCTTGCAGTCGGTCGGGAAGGGCCTCTTCTCGTCTTCAGCCGGAACCTCCTTCCCTGTCCTTTGGGGGATTGAGGGGGGGGTCCTTAATTTTGGGCCGGACCAAAGTGTCTGGGGAGGGTGTAGGTACGTATTCCTGGCCTCGCCAAGGCCGCCGGACACAGGCTCTGGCCGAAGAGAGCCAACTGGGCACCGCTGCCGCTAATGCTAATGGCTCCCCCTGCAGCGGTCAGTCACTCCGTTAAGTCCAGTAAGGAAGGCTCTTGGAGGGATCCGCCTCCTCGTGGGATTTTGGGGCGAAGGAAGGAGGAAGGAAGGAAGGATGCCGGCAGGCAGCAGGGGGCACCCTTGGACAGCGGCTGGACTTGACGGAGTGACTGACCCCCCCCCCCCGGGAAAATAAAGTTTCTTGTAAAGCAATGGCGATGGTGGGCCTTCTGTCCGGCCGTCTCTGGACTTGCTTTGACCTTGCGACTCACACTTTACTCCCAGCTCTCTTGAAATAACTCCTAGGTCTCCTCAAAATCTTGCTCATTTTTATTGATTTTTCCTAATAAAGATTTCTAGTGCCCTGGTTGAGAAACCCTGGGCTAGACGCTAGCTTCCGAGGCAGGCTTTCTTTCTTTGTTTTTCTTTCTTTCTTTCTTTTTCTTTTCTTTTCTTTTCTTTTCTTTTCTTTTCCTCTCTGAACAAATCTTGCTGAGAAAACCCCTTGATTGGGGGGGGGGTCGCCCAAAGTCAGAGAGGACTTGATGGCAGAGGAGGGAGTTCTCCGCCGCCGCAGGGTCCCAGGGCCAGAGTCCAGCAGCAGGAGATGGACTCTGGGTGGGCAGCGACAGCGCTGTGGGGCCAGGAGCCTTGGGCCCATGGGGTGCGAGGGTGGCAAGCCGAGGCCAAGGCCACCAGAGCGGAGCAGAGCAGAGCAGAGTGCCCACCAGGTGCCCCCCCACCCCTGGCAAGGCCGGCCTGCCCACTCCTTCCTGCAATGCCCCCCAGGGAAGTCCTTCGGGGGGGTCTGCTACCAGAGCCCCCTTTCCTTCTTTCCCCTTTCCCTTCTTTTCCGCCTCAGTCAGGTCAGGGAGTGATGGAATTATTCTTGAGATTCGTTAGAAAGCTCAGTTGGGAGACATAATGGCTCATCATCTGAAGAGTCCTGAGTCACAGGAAGCTGATGACAGAAGGGCAGGAGATGAAGTCAGCAAGCTTCAATTCCGCAGTCATGGCTGTCAGGTGACAGGAAACTGGGTGACAGACCAGTAGTGGGCTGGACTCCCCACTGAACTTAGGTTACCTTTTTACCCTTGTTCCAGTTTCATGCCATAGCCACATCTATGACATTTTCTACCCAGAGTGCAATTTACTCTGACAATCCCCTCCAAAATGTCATCAGATGTGCTTTCATGTGACTCCCAATTCCCACATGTGTTGTGTAGAATTACATGCTGAGACCCAACCTGTTAGCCAGTCTTTCATGCCTTCCCACAAGTATGTCTGCAATGTTTTCTTCCGAATCAACATATTGCAGTTGCAGATATCTGAACTAACTCACACACACTTTGGTGGCTCACTCTTATGTATTTTGTTCTACATTTCATGTTTTCAGCTTCAGCCGTGGCAATGCATGCCTGTGAATCCTCATGTGTCATGTATTACGAATGCGTTGCAGAGGGGCGGGATAGAAATAATAATAATAATAACAATAATTATTATTACTGTTGGAGTGTTACATGCCTCTTTCAGATCTGTCAATAATTGCCTGACCCACTGGACCTCATTGGCTATTTCTGACAACGTGGCAAACTCTGCTTCTGTGGTACTTAGAGCAATACAATTTTGCTTTCTGGACCTTCATACAATTGGACTATCAGCAAACCTTATGGTTAAACCAGTCACTGATTTGCTATCATTTGTTTCTGATGCAAATGAGCTGTCCGCGTAGCCTTCCAGCTCTGACAAGCCTCCATTTACCATCAGGCATTTGTCCCTGGTACCTTTCAGATACCGTTCCACGTTTTTCACAGCCGTCCAGTCAACTAGCCTGGGTTTGGAGGCTCTTCTGCTCAACAGTCCCACAGCATAGCTGACATCGGGTCTCATGTTGTTGGCTATGAATAAGAAACTTCCAATCACAGAATGATACAGATCTGCACGCTCAAACATCTGTTCTGACTCAGTGCTTGAATATTCAGGTGTCATAGGACTTCGGACAACCTTTGCATCACACAATCCAACCTGTTCCAGAAGTTTATCAATTTTCTTTCTTTCTCTGACACAACCTGAACCTCCTCCCATCATGGGCTTTGTCTACTTCAATTCCCAAGTAGCTCTTCAGGTGTCCTAAATTCTTCAGCATGAATTGTTTAACCAATTCCTCCTGCACTATCTTGATTTCATCATTATTCCTAGCTGCAACACACAGATCATCCACATAGATTACCAGGAGGATGATGCCCTTTGTGCACACACATGCATCAGCCACACTCCGCTGATATCCAAGTCTTGCCAACTCATTGTGTATGCACTTATTCCAGCACCTTGCACTCTGCTTTAAGCCATATAAAGCTTTATTCAGTGTGTACACCATAGTGCTGCCAGCACAGTCGCACCCAGGACCTTGTTCCATGTAAACAGTCTCCTCCAGATAGCATTCAGATATGCTGTTTCAAAATTGAAATGGTTTACAACTAAACCTCTTTTTGCAGCTATAGCAAGAACCATTCTCAAACTCTCTGGCTTTGCAGAAGGAGAAAAAAGTTTTATCAAAGCTATCAAATATTTCCTGGGAATCACTGCACCATCTGGCTTCTCTTTCTTTTTGTAAATCCACCTGCATCCAACCACCTTTTGTCCTGCAGGCCTGTCTGCAATGTCAAACACCTTTTTCTTTTTCCCTACCAAGGCTTCAAATCCATCTTCCATGGCAGCATTCCACTTTTCTTGTTCCTCACTAGGATAATGCAGCATTTCCTGAAAACTCTCAGGTTCCTCAGCTATTACAGTGCAGACCCTTAGTTCTTGCACTACAAACCTGTCAGGTTTCATCCTAACTCTGTGAGTCCTCCGTGAAATGACTACTTTTGTTCTCCCTGCCTGATCTTCTCTTTTGCTACTTGTCCGTATACCTGTCTCTGTTACAGACCTCTGCTCTAGCTCAGCTTTTGGTGTTTGTGTCTGTATTGCAGTGTTTGTGTCTTGTGCTATACTGGGTTTTGTACCATTCTCAGCCCCTGACAAATCCACCCCTCCATTTCTGATGTTTGATTAGGCATTTCCCAATGGCACAAAAACATCATAATTACAGTGGATCTTGCCCCTTCTTGAGTGTTTCTCAAAGTTCACACTTCTTGAGAACATCACTCTGCCATGACCCAATGAAAACCTGTAGCTGTTCCCCTCGTAACCAACAAATCGTAACCTTCTCCATTTTAGTTCATATTTCTTTATGAACTGAAGTGGGATCAGTACATTTGTGTATTGCCCAAAGATCCTGAGATAATGCAAACTGGGTGCTCTCCCATACAATAGGCAATATGGAGTTTGTTGTACTGCACTACTCCACATCCTCTTGATGACATGGCATGCTGTTCTGGAAGCCTCTCCCCACAAACTGGGAGGTGCTCTTGCATCTAACATCATGAAGTCCTGCATTTGGTTTGTCATGCCAATGAGTCATTTGGCCAAACCATCTTTTGGAGGACAAGCCAGATTGGTCATATGGTAACATATGCTATTCAATATCTTTATTAATGACTTGGATGACGGTATTGGGGGCATAGTTATCAAATTTGCAGACGACACCAAATTAGGAGGAGTAGCTAATACCCCAGAGGACAGGACCAAAATTCAAAATGACTTGAACAGACTAGAAAGTTGGGCCAAATCTAACAAAATGAAATTCAACACGGAGAAATGTAAGGTACTGCACTTAGGGCGGAAAAACGAAAAGCACAGATATACGATGGGGGACACCTGGCTGAATGAGATTTCTACGTGTGAAAGGGATCTAGGAATCCAGGTGGACCACAAGTTGAACATGAGCCAACAGTGCGATGCAGCAGCTAAAAAGGCCAATGCAATTTTAAGCTGCATCAGTAGAAGTATAGTGTCTAGATCAAGAAGTAATAGTGCCACTCTATACTGCTTTGGTCAGGCCTCATCTGGAATAATCCTGTGTCCAGTTCTGGGCACCACAATTCAAAAAGGATGTGGAGAAACTGGAGCGTGTCCAAAGGAGGGCAACTAAAATGGTGAAGGGTCTGGAAACCAAGCCCTATGAGGAACGACTTAGGGAACTGGGAATGTTTAGCCTGGAGAAGAGAAGGTTAAGAGGTGATATGATAGCCGTGTTTAAATATTTGAAGGGATGTCATATCGAGGAGGGAACAAGCTTGTTTTCTGCTGCTCCAGAGACTAGGACCCGAAACAATGGATGCAAGCTGCAAGAAAAGAGATTCCACCTCAACATTAGGAGGAACTTCCTGACAGTAAGGGCGGTTCGACAGTGGAACACACTCCCTCAATGGAGATTTTGGTGGAGTCTCCTTCCTTGGAGGTCTTTAAGCAGAGGCTGGATGGCCATCTGTCAGGGATGCTTTGATTGGGAGTTCCTGCATGGCAGGGGGTTGGACTGGATGGCCCTTGGGGTCTCTTCCAACTCTATGATTCTATGATTCTATATGCCCTTCTGCTTAAACCAGGGGTAGGCAACCTTTTTGAGCCAGGAGCCGGGTTGCTGTCCCTCAGACAATTGGGGGGCCAAAGCACCAAAAATAAATAAATAAATAAATAAATAAATATAATTTTTTAAAAAATTAAAAAAATATGCATGCACACTCTCTCAGCCCCAGAAAAGCCATGGCAAAACCCCTGTGGAGATTTTGCCAAGAAAACCCCAAGAACAAGTAATAACAACAATAATCAATATCATCATGGTGGGCGGTGGCGGCGGCGGCGGGCGGGGGGTGGTGGCAGGACCGGCCTGGGGTCGGTCCAAAGGCCTCGGGGGGCCGCATCTGGCCCCCGGGCCTTAGGTTGCCTACCCCTGGCTTAAACCAATGCTACAATTTCTGGGTGAGAAATTCGCCTCCCCTGTTAGTGACTAAGGTGCCAACCATATATGGGAATTATCTCTCTATGGCATTTACCTGTTGCTGAAATTTCACAGCAGCATCGCTTTGGTCTTAAGCAGTGCCACATATCCAAATCTGGTGTGTCTGTCCTCCACCACCATGACATATTTATTACCCCCTTCACTCTCCACCTGATGTGGACCAGATAAATCTCCATATACCACCTAAAATGGCCTCACAGTGGTGCACTTACTTTCTTTTGGGACTGGATAAGCCTTTAACTTCATCTTCTTGCACACAGAACAGTCAACGTATTTGTCACAGTTGTTCACTTTTAGTTCTGGGCAAATCTTCTCTAAATGTGCCAAGCTTCTGAAGCTTGCATGCCCCATTATTCTGTGTAAATACGGTACTGAGCACAATCATAATGTAAAGGCTTGTAGGACACATTAGCAAATTGCACATTTGAAACCATCTGGTATTGTCAGAACCATGCCTGCATGCATGAGTTCTGCCAGATGTCTGTTGGAGAATATTATAGGCTTAGTTGCTTAATGGGGATGATAGGTGGGTTAGTAGGGTGGACAGTATTTGGCATAGTAGGCTTTGTAGGTTGTAGGCTGGAAGGGGGGTGGATGTTAGCTAGTGTGAGAATGACCAGGAAGGGGGGTTAATTGGACAGGGGGGAAGAGAGTTGTGGGAATAGTAGGTGGATGATAGGTTTCGCGCCAGATGAGGTGGGGTGGAGCCCATCAGTTTCAAAGGGTTTAACTTGGTATTGGCTGATGGGGGGGGGCAGTTCTGTCTTAAACGTTGTCTGGTGAATTTCTGACTGTGTGTTTCAATAAACTCCTAATTGAAGCAATTGGCTGGTTTACTGGCTACACAGAGTTCTGTAATCTTGCCAGACCTGACAGGTATACCTTGATTTTCTTCACAGCCTTACCACATATTGTCCCATTTTCAGAAATGAAGCACTCATCCCCCGTTAAAGAACACTTCATAACCATCTGTTATCAGGGATGACACACAAGTATTACCATTATTGTTTTTAATAACAACCCCTTCTGCCATTGAAGCAAATACCCTCCCTTCCTGAGGTTTCTTCCTCTTTGCAGACAATCCCTTTTAGGCTGCAGAAGACTTAGGACAATTCCACCTGAAATGTCCAGTCTCTCCACAGGAAAACAACGTTTCACCTTGCAGATGGTAGCACTCTCACTTGGAGATAAGGACATCTGGGTGTGTTGCACTGGCGTTCAGCTAGCTCTCTCCGCTTCCTTTGATTTGGCCTCGAAGTCTTGCCTCTGACTTCCTCCAAAATCCTTGAAGCAACAAGCTCTGGTCTCAGGTCTTTCTCAGCAACTCCTTGCAAACTGAACTTTAGGAAGTCCCAATCTTTGGTCAAGCTTCCTAAAAGAATGTAGGTCTTCTAGCAATCGTCTATCATCACTCCTCTGTTCTCCATCTCCATCTACAAACAGATCCTGCATTCTCTTTAAATGCTCTGTTACAGACTCTCCGTCTCGTAACTTGCAACTGTACAGTCTTTTACTCCATATCATTTTAGATAACGAGCTGCCAGACTGATGAACTTCACACAAGGCTGTCCACATCTCAAAAGCAGTCTGCTTCCCTCTGACATGATTTAGGAGGTTTGCAGACTGCCAGAAATAGTGCAAATTGAGTCCACTTTTAGGGTTAGGGTTAGTGCTAGGGAATCATGGGAATTGTTGTTGTTTTTTCTGAGGCATTGAGCCTTCTCTGTCAGAGAGCTCTGGTGCCACAATAAACTGCAGTTCCCATGATTCCCTAGCACTAACCCTAAAAGTGGACTCAATTTGCACTATTTCTGGCAGTCTGCAACCCCCCTTAGTTGACAGGGCTCTAAAGTCAACAAAATTGAAGCTCTTGCCTTTCTATCATCCTCCAGTTGGGGTTGATCTGGTAATGCCTCTACCATTTCCCAGAGGTCCTGTTTGACTAACAGGGCTTCTGCATAGATAGACCAGATCCTGTAATTGCCGTCTTTCAGCTTTTCAAATTGTACAGCCATCTCCATACTTGCTTTGAGCATTCAACCCTCAGAGACAAACAGACTTTTGACAAACGCCGAACTCTATCCAGGCAGACAGCCAACTCACTCAGCTTGCTTATAAGGCTCCCTGAGACACTCAGTTAGGCATTAACTCAGTCACTGCCAAGGATTCACAATGTGTAGAATGATTTGTGCAACCTGCGTCTATGATCCATATGCCTGAATCATTTTTGTTAGCATTGGTTGCTAAAACTTGTACCTTCATGAGAAGACTGTTTCGTCTCTGATCTTCCCTTGATTAATCACTTTGTCTTTGTCCCTTAGAATCTGCACCTTCAGGTCAGGTATAGCTGCCATTAGCGGGAGGATTCTTAGGGAGGGTACAATTCCTTGACATATGCCCCTTTTTATTATATCTGTAGCAAGTAACATCTGATTGGCCAGTGGGACTGGTCCTTCCCTGGGCTTGCCTTCTAGCAGAGAAATTTGACTGATTTTGTCTCTCACTGGGCAAGAACGAACTCCCTGTTTGCTCTATACACTCCTCCCTGAGCATACTCAGAACTTGGGTAAAGCTCATGTCTGGAAGAGCATTGATTACAGTTGAAAAAGCATCAAACGGTTTGCCCAATGTTCCCGTGAGATAAGCAACTTTAAGATTATCACATGGTTTAAAATCACAAAGCGACATCTTTTCAAATCAGTCATTTACTCTTGCAATATGTTTTTCACAATGCTGCTTGGAATTCAGCCTCAAATTCATCAGTTCTTTCTTTTATTACAGCACAGAAAGTCTTATTTGTTTTCTTCCCAAAATTCTCCTCAAGCCTCAAAACCATGTCTTTCACAGTATCACAGTCCTGAACTAGGTTGATTAACTCACTTGAAAGAGATTCCTGAACAATATGCCTTGCTATAGCATCTTCTTTTATCCAAATTAATTCTTGCTTTTCGTCACTTGGCATTTGTGATTCTAAGCAATGATAAATGTCATGAGCTTGCAACAATACATTCACCTTCACTTCCATTCTGAAAAGTTATGAGGAGTCAGCTTCAGCTTGGAGGACTGTAGCGGCATTTTTGCTCTGCTTGGTTAGCCACTCAAAATATAATAATAATAATAAAAAACTTAGCAAAAGAAATTAAAAAAACATCATCAGCTCAAAAGCAAAAACAAAAAAAACAAAAAACAGCTCTCTCTGGCAGACACAAGCAAATGGGAGAAAGTGGGGGAAAACGCAACAAATAATAACAAAACCTGAACAATCTAGTTTTAAATTGTTCACATCTGCTCATAAGCATCTGAGACCCATAACCTGATGGAATTTTTCTTGAGATTCATTACAAAGTTCAGGAAAATAGGAGAGATTGATTTAATCTCACCAGCAAAATAGCAGAAAGTCCGTGAGCAGGAAAGCAAAGTAGTCCGCTCTTATTCTTCTCCCAGACTGGCGTGTCTGCCCCCCCAAAGAATCAATACAAGTCTTTAGAGAGAGAAAAATATAAAATAGATTTACTTACAAAATCATGTGTATGCATATACACAGGTAAAGCTTCATGTTGCAAAGAAAATGAGGTAGAAAAGGTAGTCTACAGTAGTCCCTCCAAATTTGCGGCCTTGAGATTCGCGGTTTCAATTATTCGTGATCTCAAGGCCTCCATCCCCCCAGACCCCTTCCCTGTGCCCCTCCCTCCCCCGAAAAGCTTCAGAGAAGAGTCTCCGAAGCATCTCAGGGGTTAGCAGCGCCAGAGGAAGCGAGCGCTCCTTTTCCACGGATCCCTCCCACCCCTGAAAGCCTTGGGAGAAGTGTCTTCTAAGCCTTTCAGCGATGGGAGGGGCTGGGGAATGGGGCACCCCATTCTCCCATGTCCCTGCCCCCCCAAAAGGTTTGAGGGACACTTTCTAGGGTGGGAGGGGTGAGGGAAAGGAGTGCTCCTGCTCCCCTGCCCCTCCCACCCTGGAAATGGCTGCCATGTTGGGGACAGGGTTATTCGCGGTTTTTCCATATTCATGGTGAGGTGGAGAAGTTTCAATAATCAATATGTTTTAGCCATCTATGTTAGAAATGTAGAAAACAGATGCCAAGTTAGCCACATACAGAGAGGATTGTGGGAGTTGAGGCCCTGAAAAGAATGTAATGCTGGAATGTAACGCCCCCAAAGTACAGATATACGATGGGGGACACTTGGCTGAATGAGACTACGTGTGAAAGGGATCTAGGAATCCAGGTGGACCACAAGTTGAACATGAGTCAACAGTGCGATGCAGCAGCTAAAAAGGCCAATGCAATTTTAGGCTGCATCAGTAGAAGTATAGTGTCTAGATCAAGAGAAGTAATAGTGCCACTATATTCTGCTTTGGTCCGGCCTCACCTGGAATACTGTGTCCAGTTCTGGGCACCACAATTCAAAAAGGATGTGGAGAAACTGGAGCGTGTCCAAAGGAGGGCAACTAAAATGGTGAAGGGTCTGGAAACCATGAATCCCTATGAGGAACGACTTAGGGAGCTGGGGATGTTTAGCCTGGAGAAGAGAAGGCTGAGAGGTGATATGATAGCCCTCTTTAAATATTTGAAGGGATGCCATATTGAGGATGGAGGAAGCTTGTTTTCTGCTGCTCCAGAGAATAGGACCCAATGGAGCAATGGATGCAAGCTACAGGAAAAGAGATTCCACCTCAACATTAGGAGGAACTTCCTGACAGTAAGGGCGGTTCGACAGTGGAACACACTCCCTCGGAGAGTAGTGGAGTCTCCTTCCTTGGAGGTCTTTAAGCAGAGGCTGGATGGCCATCTGTCGGGGATGCTTTGATTGGGAGTTCCTGCACGGCAGGGGGTTGGACTGGATGGCCCTTGTGGTCTCTTCCAACTCTATGATTCTATGATTCTATGATTCTATGATTCTATGATTTTAGCAACAAGTATGTTTAGGTTTGTTTAAGTCAGAATGAACTCTTGACGCCAGAATGGGGTATAACAGCCATTGATAGCCCTCTGTGCAAAGGGGCCTCATGGTACCATCTTCTCTGCTGATGAGGGGCATTAGGATGACATTGGGATGTGGCCAGATGTGCTTTAAGTAAATTATAATGTATTCTGAAATCTTTACTCCTATTGCTTGAGATTCTATATGTTTAAAGTTTGAAAGGTCCAATGAATTGGATTTCTTTGTTTGGAGGTGTATAAAATGAAGCCATTTTCTTCTGTTCTGGGCCCAAAGCTTTGGAATGCTAATTCCTTTTGGGACCGTCGACATTAATGAAGCTGTGTTTACAAACTGACTTCGGTCCCCTCTCTCTTACTCTTGCTCTGCAAAGAGCTGAAGGTGCTGCGGGCTTAGCTCACAGACTGGTTTTTCTGCTAAAATGGGGGTCCTGATCCCCAAACTCCCGCAAACAGGGAGGGACTACTGTACATGCTTCTTAAGAAAGTTTCCTATCAGCATGCTTGGAAGTCATGCTGCTCCAGACAAGAACAAAGAGGATAAGCTAATGGCGATCCTTCCAGAGAAAAAGAAAAGTGTGCTCTTAGAGAAGGAGGAACGGAGGGGTCATAAAACAATAAACTATCATAAACATGCATCTATGTTCCTAGAAAGACTCAGCATGCTTAAGTTGCAGTATCCTCAACAGAACTCGCCTACACTTTTAAAAACTATTTTAAGAACATGTTGTTTAAAACCAGAAGTGGGCTTTTCTCAACTCTTGCTTTCAGTTTGGTTTTTTGGCATTTAACGTGTGTCCCCTGAGGGCCTGCAAATTGGCCTCTGAACTTCCCCAAATTAATCCCATCCCCCCCCCCCCATTGACTTCTTAGATGGGGGCTACCTTGGCAAACAAGACCTTGCAGACCCAAGAGGCTCAAGGTTGACCTCGGAGGCATGGTTGTCTTCCATCCCTGCAAGGTGGGCTAGACCAAGGTCACCCTGGAGTCTCTTGGTGAGGGTCACAGCCTTCCTCTTCTCCCCACTGCACCACACTGCCTCTTGGGGCCTTCTTCTGAGCCGGCGGGGTTTGTCTTCTTGGGTGGGGGATACTGCTGTGGCTGCCCTTGGCTGGGTTCGGGGGAGGCGGCAAGGCTTCTTGACTCCCAGGTTTCCCGCATCAGGGATGCTCCCTTTGGATGGTCAACGGTGCTTTATGGGGCAGGGGGTGGGGGCACCGGCCAGTGGGCTTCTCCAGGCCAGCGTCAATGAGGCCAAGGTCCTGAGGCCCATCTGCATGTGGGGTGTGACCCTCTGGGGAGGCAGTCGCCCCCAAAGTTACGTACTGCCTCCCAATGTCCCTTCTGGGGTCTCCTGCCCCATAGCAGCAGGAAAGCCTCCTGGGATGCCCCCCACTGCCATTCTCTATATCCATTCTTGGGGCACTTCCTCACAAGGCACCCACAGGTCCTACATTTCAGCAGCCGCTCTACCTCCATTGCTGTTTTTCTTTTGGGGTGGGGGCCTCTCTCGGCCTCATTGCTGCTGCTCTTGCTGTGGGCAGGGTGGGGGCAAGTGATGCCTCTTCTGCCTTTGGACTGGGACACTCTGGGAGAATTAGCAGGTTGGGCCTCTGGAGCCTGGTTTTGGGGGTCAGGAGGATGGCGATTCCTCTTCCTGCCTTCTCTCCTCCAGTTCCTCACACCTTCCCATCCCTTGGGCAGCTGTGCTGGGCCCCTACCTGGGAGGGACCCCAAGGGCCATCTAGTCTGACACACACACACACACTCCCGCCTTGCAGGGGTCCACAGCTAAAGCAGTCCTGAGAGACTTTGCCAACCATGCTCTGCTTAGAGGCCTCCCAAGCAGGTGAGTCCATTACCTCCCTTGAGGCAGTTTGTCCCACTGTCTACCTGTTCCTTCCACTGGGAAGTCCTTCCTAACATTTAGATGGCGTCCCCTCTCTTGTGATTTTCGTCCATTTGGATCTCTTCCTAGTCCTTGCAGCAGCAGAGAGGGACCATGTTTGGCTCCCATAGAACCATCGTCCGTGCTTCTCTCTTGAGGACCCAGTTCTGCTGGCACTGGTTCTGCCAGTGTTGTCCTTTAAGGTTGTTGGGGGCCTGTTAGGTTGGCACCTCTCCCTGTCCAGCCTGTGGTGTGGGCCAGTCTCTGTCCATTTGTCCCAAGAGGGGTGTTGAACACAGGCAGGTGGCAGGTGGTCCACTGGTCTGTGGGGAGGGCGCTCTGCCCCAGCCGCAGGTGGGGTCAGGGTCAGGAAGATGGGGTCCTGCCTCCCCCTCACGCGAGTTGGGGCCAGGCTCTCCCCCCCATCTGTCTGCCATATGCAGCCCCAACAATCCCAGGATGTGAGCTTGTCCATGTGTCACTTTGTGTAGTAAAAGTGTCTGTGAAATGGGCGCATTTTGACAAGGGAAGCATAGGTGTGAAAATTCACTCTACATGTTTTCTCTTTTACCAAGCCTGAGATGTTGCTGTGCCAGGTAAACATGGCCTCTGCCTCCTCCTCCTCCTCCTCCTCCTGGGCAATGTAGGCAAAGGGGAGTGTGTGAGACTGTGCCCTTTTCCCAACCAGAAGTGGGCACAGGCTGACCTCGAAACCAGCGGAGGGCCCTCCAGACCACTGGAAGCATGGCTCCCCTCGCATCCTCTTTCCCCCATCCCACTGGGGGTTGCGGCTTTTTTGGTGTTGTGGCTGTGCCCATGTGGGTCAGTGGTGTGGCATGGCCTAGCTAGCATTTCCCATTGACCCCCTCCTCCCATAGGGCCATGGCCATCCTTCCCTCTGTCTGTCCATCAGTTGTAACGGAATTGGCTGCCAGCCTCCATGAGGGGTGGCCATGGAGCCAAGTTGGCAGCCCCCCAAGGCTCCTTACAGGTGAGGTCATCGCCAGCCGGGAGGCATCAATCTCAGCAGCAGCAGCAGCAGCAGCATTGCTGGCAGAGATGCCCTTGTGTCCCATCGTTACACTTGGCAGGCCGGCCAACTGCGTCACTGAGGGGCCACCTTCACACAGCCTCCCTCCCCTGGCCAAAAACATGTAAAGAGGGAGGAATGGATAATGGAAGGAAGGCACCTGTTGGCAAAAGCAGCAACAAGCGAGTTGGGGAGCCATGCCAAAGCAGGATGGGCACAGGCAGCAACCTTGGCAGTCCTTCCTGCTGCTGGGCCTCAGGCAAGAGAAGCCGACCGACCCCCCCACCCCCACCCCCACCCCCACCCCCGTGGCTGAGCATCTGTCCCAAGTGTGGGGAGGGGTCTGCCCTGGGGGGCTCCATGTGCCGGGGGATGGGATGCCTCTGAGTTTTCACCTCTCTGGCACCCCCTGTCCTGCCTGCCTTGGCCTACTCTGGGCTCCCTGGCCCTCCTTTTGTGGGGACCCTCGGCTGGTGACCCTCATGGGGCTGGGTGAGGTGGGGGCGCTTGTCCACTCTCTTGGGATGGGGTTGCCCATCTGTCCCGGAGGAGATCCCCCATAGTGCTGCAGGCCCCCTGGTTAGAATCATAGAGTTGGAAGAGACCGCAAAGGCCATCCAGTCCAACCCTAGGAAGAGGTAGCTACTTGTTTTGGGGTGTGCAGGAAATCTTCTTTGGACTTGGGGTCATCTTGTGCCCCCTGAGCCTCCTGCTGGCCCTTCCGGGTGCCTTCAAAGCTTAGTTCTGGCTGAGGGAGCCTCAGGATCTCACAAGCCCCCTTGGGGAGGGGAGGGGAGGGGAGGGGAGGGGAGGTCCCAGGTCCTTTTTGGGTGCAGGTACCCCAAGCTGCCAGGCTGTGCTTGCCCTGCTGACCCTGCAGTGCTGGACTGGGCACCCCGATGGTGGTGGTCATCCAGATAGCAATAGCAATAGCAGCTTCATTTATATACCGCTTCATATCGCGCTATGGGATGTCTAAGTGGTTTACAACTGTAAGCTAATTGCCCCCAGCAAGCTGGGTACTTAATTTAGGAACCTCGGAAGGATGCAAGCCTGAGTCGAGCCTGAGCCCTTGGCTGGGACCGAACTCGCAACCTTGTGGTCTGTGTATGAGTGAGTGGCTGCAGCACCGGCATTGACCCACTGAGCCACCAAGGGCCTTGCAGATGACCTTTCTTTATGGATGCCTCTCACCTGTTCTCCCAAAGCAGGACTCACAATGGCTGGCTTACACATTAAAACAGTTGAAACAGACAAAGAAGTGGAATTTACGGCACAAAAATCATGTAAAGCATACAATTCCCAATATTTCATAGACATTAAAAAAAACAATACATAAGAAACAGGATGCTTTAATACCTCTTTCTTTAGAAACCTTTGGTTTTCAGGGCCTGTCCAAAAAAATGTCCTTGACTATAGGTTTTTGTGGGTTTTTTGGGCTGCGAGGTCATGTTCTAGTTCAGGGGTAGGCAACCTTTCCCCTTTAAGGGCCGAGGGACTTCAGCTCCCAGAAGCCCCAGCCATGTTGGCCTATAATAGTCCCATGTTGGCTAATAGCTCCTGGGATTCTGGGAGCTGAAGTCCCCTACCCCTGACCTAGGTCCCCATGGCTGAGTGGGGATTCGAACCCTGGTCTCCAGAGTCCTAGTCCAACTCTCAAGCCACTGCATCACACAGGCTCTCAGTCCTCATAGACATCATAATAATTGTGATAATAATAGTATTAATAAGTAGTAGTTTTGGTTGCAACCAGGACCTGGAGCAATTGCTGAAAAGGGTTAAGACAGAGCACAAAGGTAGGTTTAATTCTGAACACTGAGAAAATAAAAATAATGACCATGGAAGACCTACAAGAATTCATCCTAGACAATGAGAAAATTGAAATGGTCAAAGAGTTCCCGTATCAAATATTGATTGGAATGGACACTACAGTCAAGAAATCAGAAGAAGACTCGGATTGGGAAGGGTAGTAGCTATGAAAGAACTGGAGAAGATCCTGATGTTTCACCTGCATCTGTGTCTGGCACCTTCAGGGAATGGAGGAGTAGATGGGTGGCAGAAGTGGGGGTGCCTGGGGGTCTGTATACCTGACTGCCCCTCCCTGGCTGGGCCCTCCCCCCCCCCCCCCAGCCATTAAGCCAAGGACAGGGCTGGGGTGGCAGGACAGGATTCAGACTGATGAGAAGGGAGTGTGGTGAGAAGGAGGAGGGTGGGCAAACCCTCCCTCCCCAGGTGCCAGGCCTGCCTGCAAGCCCCCCCACCCCCCCATCCCACCCAGAGAGCCAGGCCTTCCTTCGGGGCAGCCATCCTGCCTTGCCAAGGGGGTGCTCAGCCTCAGCCTCCCCTCTCTGTCTCCTCCCCATGACCCCTGAGCCTCTCCCATTATTTTGGGAATGGGCCCAGCCATGGGGTCAGCCCTGAGTCCCAGCCCTGGAGTTGTTCTGTTCTGGAACAGTGGGGGGGGGGACACACCTGAGGTCCCATCCCAAAATCCCACAACAGCGATTGCACGCCAGAAGCTTCTGCATCAATGGGTCCCAGGCACCCTCCCTGAACTGGAAGTCTACCTGTGGGAGTTGGGGGGGGGCTTCTCTGAAAAGCAACCCCCCCCCCCCACAGAGCCCTTCCTGGACACTGAGGGCCAGGTGACCCCACTCTTCCATATTCTGACCCTGGAGTCCACCTGCCCCCACCCCCCTTTAGCTGCCCTGGCAGACAGGCGCCCCCTCCCTCTCTCCCATTTCCTTCCGAGGCCTCTTGGGAATGTGCCCCCCCCCCCGCTGAGTCCTTCCACTCCCCTTGTGAGTCTCCTTCAAGCCTCTCCTGATGTGTCAGAGCCCCCCCCCCAATCCCATCCCATCCCATTTGGCACAGACACTCCTGAGCTCTTGCCAGGGACCAGCCCTTGCTTGCGTTGACGGTGGGGGGGGGGGAGATTGGGAGAAACGGGGGGGGGCTTTTAAGGGGGGGAGGAGGAGGAGGAGGTGGCAGGGGTACCTGAAGTTAAGGATGCTGTGCAGGACGAGGCTGGGAAAGGCCTCTATGGTCTCTGTGGAAGAGAGTGGAGGGGCATTAAAACGGGGGGCCTCTTGGCATGACCTCTGTGCTGACCACTGGCTGACCCCTGCCCAGGAGGTGCACTGGCCTTCCTCTGCCTCTTGCGGGGGTCCTCTGGGGAAGGGCATCTAGCTGGTCCTGTGGGGCGGGGAGGGGGCAGGGCCCTGGGACTGATCCGGCTCAGGGCTCCTTGCTCTGGAGAGGCAGCATGGCTCTTGGGGCTTCCCCCCCCCCCCACACACACACACGGGAGGGACACGGGGGGTGGGGTGGCCATCAGTGCCAGCCCAGGAGCCCCCCCCCCCCCCCCGCAGCAGCAGCAGCAGCAGCAGCAGTCCCTTGCCCTTTCCTCCGGAGCGCCTCCCTTGCCTTGACGTCGCTCCTCCATCCATCTGTCCTCAGGCTTCCCATTCCGTGGGGACGTGGGCGGCCACCCCTCCCCTCCCCTTCCCCTCCGCTTGGTGTTAATGGGAGACGGACGAGGCCAGCGCCCCCCCCCGCCTCGTCCTGTTTGTCCAGCAGAGACCCCCCCCCCCGCCTGGCTTCGCTTCGCTTTGCCTCGGGCGGTCTGCGTGGAAGAGCGGCGTGGCAGTGTTTGCCCAGCGGAGATGAGTCACTCGCGAAGAGGGCCTTTGGAGGCGCCTCCTGCCTCCCTCCATCCCTCCTTCCTTCCTTCCCTCCCTCCTTCCATCCATCCCTGACTTTAGAGAAGTTGGGGGAGACGATGAAGGAGGGGATGATGCCCAACAGAGCCCCCTCCCCCCAAAGCCCTGCGGCAGACCAGGCCCCAAGTGGGACATGGGCTTACACGCTTTTGAACCCAGAGCCAGCCCCCACCAGTGACTCTTCCATCATGTCCATCATGGCGGGGGGGGGGGCGGGGGGCACACTGGTCTCTTCAGGACCCTCCGGCCCCCAAACTACCCACTGCCCAGCTGTGCCCTCCTCCCTTGCCAGAAGGGGACCAGAAGGGCCCCTATTCCCCCCCTCTTCCGCCCCCAGAAAAGCTGTCTGTCCCCCGGGGGGACCCCCCCCTTGCTTGCAGGAGGGGGCAGGGGGCTTTGTGTGACTGGTCTGGCAGGAGGGGGAGTCAGGGTGACCCTTCCCCATACAGTTGCAGGGCCCCTCTGGAGACCCCCCCCCAGCCCCGGCTGGCTGCCTCGGGGTCCGGCTCTTGGCCTCCCTCGCCTGCCCTTTTCCTTGACCCAGGAAATGGGGAGAGGCTTGGTTCTGGGGTGCCCCATATGCCCTGGGCTCCTCCTTTTGCCTTGCATGGGCTCCTTGGCGGTGCCCCCCCCCAGCCAATGGGTCCTTCTCTCTTTCTCTAGTTTCTACTTCACCCCCTGAACCAAGGCAGCCCCTCACCCCAGTGGCTGTTTGACCCCTCCCCAGGCTGCAGATTTGGGCAGCCACATCTCAGGGACGCTGATGTATTCCTGCAGGACAAGGGGTTGGGCTAGCTGACCTCTTGAGGTCCCTTCCAACTCTTAGGATGCTGTGAACCATCTCCTGGCTGAAGTTTCTCAGGAGATATTGGGGGGGGGGGGAGTGGCCACCTCCAGGCTTTTGGTCTCTTCTTGGGGGGGAGGCAATGGGGGGGGGGTAGGGGAAAGGGTCTGGTGTGGACTCAACGGTGAGGGTGGCCTTCTTCCTGCCTGGTCTCCTGGAGTTGCTCTGGGGGGCTTGGGGCCCTTCTGTCTCCGGCTGCTGCCCCCGAAGGAGGAAGGGTCGCCCTTTGAAAGAGGGGGGGGGCATGGAAGTGCCCGGGGTTTCCGGGGGGCTCCCCACTCCTGCTTCTTTCCTGTCGGAGGAACTCCCTGCCTCATGCTTCGGAAGAGGCTTCTCCCAACAGCCTGAAGGCGCCGTCGGATCCCCTCTGGTCTTGGGAGCTAAGCAAGGTCGACCCTAGTCAGTCCTTGGAGGGGGGGCCGCCTTCAAAGACCTGGCGAAGCCACCTCTGAGGGTTCCTTGCCAAGAAAACCCGACGGCTCTGGACACGTGTGCACGCAGGCCCCAATTTTGGGAGACCCCCGCCCTCCCCGCCACTGGCTCCCCCCGACGGCGCCCCCTCCCCCCTTCCCAGTCTCTGCCAAAGGGTCCGGGGGGGGGGCACCAGGGCTTTGGGGTTGGAGGGGTCCCTCGCCCTCGGATCCCGCAGGCTCTGCTTTCCTCTTCCGAGGGCGCCCCCAGGAGAGTAATAGCCCTGCCTTCTCTCCTCCGGCTCTTCGGCCCTCGGCCTGGACCCTTCGGACAGCGCCTGGGCGGCGGAGCCTCCTGCCTTGGTCCCTCTCGGGGGGGGGGGGGAGGGGAGGGGGCTGCGATGACCCTCCCGCCTCCTCCATGACCCCCGCCGCCGTCCATCCTCGGTCCCAGGGGTCCCCGCCCGCCCCCCCATCGGCAGTCTGTCCGTGTCGTCCGGCGCTGACGTCAGCAGCGGAGCTCCCGACCCACGGACCGACGGACCGACGGACGGAGGGACGGACGGAGGGCTCCATATAACCGGCGGCGGCGGCGGCGGCGGCGGTTCCTCCTGGGTGCGTCCTCCTGGTCCTCCTTCCCAAAGGCGAGGGGATCCCCGGAGGAGAGGTCCTGGGGAGCGGGCTCCAGGGGCCGCCGCCATGGGGTCGCAGGGGCCCCTCTTCCTGGCGATGCTGCTCCTCTTGGGGCTGCCGGGCACCGACGGCAGAAGCAGCGCCCCGACGGGGGCGACGGGCGACTCGGGGCTCCGGCTGCGGCTCCGGCTGCTGCTGCTCCTCCGCCGCCAGGGCTGGCAGGGCGCCCCCTTCTCCCTCCGGGGCCCCGACGAGGAGGACGAGGAGGACGAGGAGGACGAGGCCCCGCCGTGGCGCCCCGGTCCCTCGGCCCCGTCGGAGCCCAACCGCCGCCGCCGCCCGAAGCGCCTCCCGCCCCCGGAGCAGCCTCCGCCGCTGTCCATCGACCTGACCTTCCACCTCCTCCGGGAGATGATGGCTATCTCCCGGGCGCAGAGCCAGCAAGCCCAGGCCCAGCTCAACCGGCGCCTCCTCGACGCCGTCGGAAAGTGAAGCCCCGCCAAACACCGGAGACCGACCACCGCCCGCCCTCCGACGGGGACCAGAAAGGCGAGAGGAGCCACGGACCTTTCCCCGCCCAAAACACCGAGGGACGGACGGACGGACGGACGGACGGATGGAGGGACGGACTGGGGGGGCAGGCTCCCGTGGCCCAGGGTCGCCTGAGGTTTGGGGTCTGGGGGGCAGCGCCATTTGGGGACCCAGGTGGGACCGGAGGCGGCGGCGGGGTCAGATGGCGGGGTCCCAGTCCTCGGAGTGCAGCCGACCTCGCCCCGATGGGAGTTGTAGTGCCAGACTGAGCTCCAGTCCTCAGCCCCTGGGTCCCCCCCCCCCCGGTCTGGGAAGGGCCCCCGCCGGGGGTCTCCAGGGGGGCGGCCAAGGGATCCAGGTGCTTCTGGGTCCGATTCCTTCCTCCGTCGCCCCCCCCCCTTCCAGACTCCCTCTCGGCTGCCGACCCCTCCCTCCGGCCTCAGACAGCACCTGCAGCCAGGCCGCACGGGACCTTGGTTGGGGGGGCTGATGGGGGGAGTGGGGTCCTGGTCCCCGGACACCCCCTTCCTCGTCCGACTGAAGCCCCATCACCCCCCCCAAGGCCATTGGGGCCCGTGCTCCCACCCACCCCCCTTTTCGCCCTCAGGGGTTTCGGAGGGGGGTCCCGGCCTGTAGCCCCCCCATCACAGTCCTTCCCCCCCGGAAATTCCCTTCCGGTCGGCGTCAGTAATTGCGGGGGGGGGGTCAAAGGAAGAATCTCTGGGGGACCCAGCCCTGCGCTTGGCTTCAGCGAACTTAGCAAGAAGACGGCGGGGGCTTTTCCTTAATTTTGGGGCCGACCAAAGGTCCGGGGGGGGGGGGGGCGGGTATTTCTGTGGGATCCACGGAGAGAGAGAGAGCTCTGGGGCTGACCACTGGCCGAAGAGACCTCCGCTGGACGTCCGGCTGGGCGTCACTACAAACGGATTCCCTTTTCCATAGAAAGAGGGAGGAGGAACCGAGGAAGGACTACCGTTTTTTGGGGGGAGGGGGGTCCGCCTCGTGCGTTTTGGGGGCGCAAGAGGGAGGGGCCGCGGGGGGAGGAAGGAGGGAGCCTCTGTGAGGGAAGGGCCTCCGGCAGGCAGCAGGGGGCGCCCTTGGACAGCGGCTGGACTTAACGGAGTGAGTGACCCCCCCCCCGGGAAAATAAAGTTTCTTGTAAAGCAATGGCGATCGTGGGCCTTCTGTCCGGCCGTCTCTGGACTTGCTTTGACCTTGCGACCCACGGAGGAGCCTCAAAATATCATGATACCTGCAACTCACAAAACGTTTATTTATTTATTTATTTATTTCCAATCAGGATTTCTGGTGGAGCCCAAAAGGTTCCGGGGAGCCCTGGCCTTCTGGACAGTGGCCTCCAAGCCTTGAGTCCGGCCAGCCCCCCTCTCCCTCTTGGGGGGGGGCAGGAAGACCAGACAATAGAATGACCCCCCCCCAACCCTGCGCGCCTGCTTCTGTCCTTCTCCGGCCGCCAGCTTCCAGGGCAAAAGTCCGGCAGAGGACGCGGGGGGGGGGGCGCAGGGCGGTCAGTCGGGGTCAGGGACCACCCTGCAAGGAGCCCACAAGGGCATCGGGACCGCAAAGGGCTTGGCAGGATCGGCATAAGCCAGACTCTGGAGACAAGGGTTCGATTCCCGGCTCCGCCATGAAACCCACTGGGTGACCTTGGGCAAGTCACACTCTCTCAGCCTCAGGGGAAGGCAATGGCAACCCTCCTCTGGAGAAGTCTTGCCAAGAAAACCCCAGAATAGGTCGCCTGAGGGTCGGCATAAGTCGGAAGCGATTTGAAGGCACACAACACACACGTTTCACTTCAGCAACAAGGGCAGCACTCCTTCCTCTCTTCTTCCTTTCCTTCCTTCCTTCCTTCCTTCCTTCCTTCCTTCCTGTCCATCTGTCCCTCCAGCCCGTCCATCCGTCCCTCCGTCCCAAGGCATCCACCGGCGACGCTCCCGAGGCCGAGGGCCGAAGAGCGGCTGACCATTTGGACTCTTCTCTCTCTCGGCATCTAGAAGGGCGGCTACAGACTCTGGCCTCTTTTTAAAAAATAATAGCCAGGGATGGTGGGGGGGGGGGAATCTGGCCCTTTGTCCAGTCCTCCCCTGGAAGGCCATAACGCTTCGGGCTAGTGTTCGGTGACCCCCGGATTTTTCAGCGAATGGACGGGGGGGGGGGCAAAGGGATGACCGATCTGGGGCCTCAAGAGGGTCCCCCGAGGGCCCCCCATCTTTGACAGCCTTCAGCCTTAGGCCCTCCTGGAGGATAATCCAGCCTCAATTGAAAACCAGGAGCCCCCCCCCACAATGCCCCTCCCTCACCAGGGACCCCAAAGTAAATGGGTCTGTAGAGGGCCCCCCCCCCGCCCCCAAGAGACTCTTGACCGATGTAGCTTTACCAAAGGCACCACAAACTTTATTATCTCAAAACCGGGAAAGCCAAAAAGGGGAGTGGGGGGGGGCGCGGAGTGTACGAAAAATACGGGGGGGGGGAGAGAGAGAGAGAGAATTCAGGTGCCGAGGGGGCTCCAGCCGGAATTGGGGGTTCTTCTCCTGGTGCCCCGAAAGTGGGTCCTCAGTGCTGACCTGGGATGGAGGAGCAGAGAACAGGAGTGACCGGAAGCGGGCGAATGGGGTCAGGCTGTGCCCCCTCATGGGGTCCCACTTGGGCCCAGCCGCCGGGAAGAAAAGCCTAGGCAGACCCCCAGATCTGGGCCTGGGTGGGGCTCCCCCAAACTTTCTCCATGGGGGGGGGGAGGTTCCCAGAAGAAATGGCTTCAAGGAAGAGGGAGGCTTTGGGGGGAAGAAAGGGCCACAAAGCCCCCCCCCCCCATTTACAGACCCCTCCTGCTCCAAGATGGGGAGGGGCAAAAAGGAAAAGAGTTCTGCTGCCCAGCCTGGCCCTCCCCCTCCCTTTTTCTTGGGGGGGGTCTGAATGGCCCTCCTGCAACCCCCCCCCCCGGAAAAAGGAGCTCTTTGCTCAGAAAGGCAGGTTTGGGACGGAGGAGGCCGGAGGGTCCTTTTCAAGCAGGATGACCACCCTCTCCCCCCCCCTCCGGCCCTCTTGGTCCCCGAAGAGGAGGGTCCAGGGGTGGGGTGGGGGGGTCCAAGGGCGGTGGGGGGGGCACTTACCGCGGGAGGCCCCGGCTGCCTTTGGCCGGGAGGGCTTCGAGGGGCTCTCTCCGTCTACGGCGAGAAAGAGCGGCCTGAGAGGGAGGGGGCACTCGGGGACCCCCTCCCCCCAAAAAATCCAGGCCAGGTCAGGGGTCCACAGAGTCACCCGGACCCGGGACCCCTCCCCCTTCCTCTCATCCCAAGAAAAGGGGGGGCGCAGACCCCCTCAGTCCCCGAAGGGCAAGGATGGGGCGGGAGCCTCCCTAGGGGGAAATAAATACCTGGTTTTGGGAGGGGGGGGGTCACCCTTTCTCCCTGGCCCTCCCCTCCCCTCCCCTCCCCTCCCCTCCCCTCTCTCAGGCTGATGCAATGGGGCGGGGGGGCGGGGGGGCGACCCTGGGCCAGAAAAGGGGCTCCAGGTCCTCCTCCAAAGCCAGGCAAGAGAATAAGAAACCGCGGAACCCCCTGCCACTGGGCGAAGGGGGGGGGCAGAAAGCCGAGGCCCCCAGCAGCCCCCCCAGGCCTCTTGCCCCGTGGGTCCTGGCTTGGCTATCGGGAGGGATGGGGTGGCGGCCTCCCCAAAACAAGTGGGTCCCGACTCACCTTCCGTCCCTTCGGGGCTTTCTTGGGGGGCTCCCTCCGGCGGATCCTCCTCGCCTCCTTCGCCCCCTCCCTCGGGGCCCAATCCCTCCAGATCAGCGTCCTCCCCGACCGATTCTGGGGGGGGACAAAAACGCTCTGTGTGTGTGTGTGTGTGTGTGTGTCCGTCCAGAACCCAAAACCGAAGGGGCCAATCCCAAGAGCAGACTCCCCCCTCCCCCCCCCCGCTGTCCCCTTGCGGCGGATCCATCCTTTTCCCGGCCAGACCGGACCCTTGCCCTGGCTCAAGAGGTCACACCAGCAAGTGGGGAGATACCCCCGCCCCCGAGACCCACAGGAGTCCGGCCTTTCGGGACACTCTCCTCAAAGTGTGACTCGGGGGTCGGGGGGGGGTCTCTTCTCCCTGGACCCCAGCCAGGCTTCCCCCGGTGGGGGGGGGGCGGGCGGGGGGCGACCCGGGTTCCTGCCTGCGAGAACTGGGGGGGGGGGGCTCAGTGCTCTTTCCCCCCTCCCCCAGCCATGGGCCTTCCTCTGCCGCCGCCCCCCGCCCCCCCCGCGAGGGGTCCCTGCCTGGGCCAGGGCTAAGGGGTCATTGGGCAGCCGGACCCCAGAGAGAGGGTCTCCCTTGCCCCCCCGCCCCGCCCCGGTGTCCGGTCTCACCTGGCTGGAACTCGATGGTCCGGAGCATCTCGGCCACATGGTCCACGTTGAGGGCGAAGCGGTCCATCCGCTCGTAGCCGGGCTCCGGCCGGTCGCCGGGGGGCACTTTGGACATCTCCGCGATCCTGGGGGGGGGGAGGGAGGGGGAGGCCGAAGGGGAGGCCCGGTCAGCCCTCCGGACCTTGGCTTGGCACCCTCCGGCCACCGGGGGGGGGGAGAGGGAGGGAGGAGCAGAGGGGCCTAACCCTAACCCAAGCTTTGCAACGGGGGGGGGGAGGCCTTCGCCTGAGACCCCCCAGCGATGCCCTCAAGTCACGGGGGAGGGGCGAAAGGAGCTCTGAGACCTTTTTTGGGGGGGAGCCCTCCAAGTGCGCCCAGCTCCTTCCCCAGAGTCTCCCCCCATCGCTCTCCCCCCTCCCCCCCCCCCCCCCGTTTTGGGATGAGTCCAAGCGTCCTGGGAGGGTCAGATCCTGGGGGTTCCGGGGGAGGGGGGGTCGAGGGGCGCCAGGAGTCCAGGTCCGGCCAAGAGGTCAGTCCTTGTGCCTGAGGGAGGGGTCTGAAGGAAAGGAGGGCCGAGGATGATGGTGGTGATGGTGGCGAAGGCGATGCTGGTGCTGTGACTCACTTGCTGATCAGCTCCTTGGACTGCTGCGGGGGAGAAGGAGGAGGCAGGCCTCAGGGGGGCTCTGCCAGCGCCCCCAGCCCCCCCAAGCCCTGGCCCTGACCCCTGGCCCTGACGCCTGCGCCCCCCCACCTGGAGGTAGAGGGCCATCTGGGGCTCCTCCATGGACTGGATGGCCGACTCGACCAGCTTGGAGGCGGCCTCGAGGTGGTCTCCGTAGCGGCGGATGAGGGCGCGGACCCGCTGGACCTTCTCCTCCTGGACGCGGCCCACTTCGGCCAGCAGCTCCTTCTTCCGCTCCTCCAGGACCCCCAAAAGGGAGTCGAAGCGGAGGCACAGGTGCTGCTTCTGCCGGCGGCCGTTTTCCTGCCAAGGGCGGCGGTGGGGGTGGGGGGGTCAGCACAGAGGGGAGACCCGAGCACCCCCAGGACCCCCACCCCCGGGACCCCCGCCCCCCAGGACCTCCACCCCCGGGACCCCCACCCGCAGGAACCCCACCCCAGGGACCCCCACCCCCCGGGACCCCCACCCCCCAGGACCTCCACCCCAAGGACCCCCACCCCGAGGACCTCCACCCCCGGGACCCTCGCCCCCTGGGACCCCCACCCCCTGGGACCCCCACTCCCAGGACCCCCGCCCCCAGGACCCCCGCCCCCAGGACCACCGCCCCCAGGACCCCCACCCCCGGGACCCCCTCCCTCACCTCGATGCTCTTGCAGATCTCCTCCATCTGGGTGATGATGGCCTGGATGCGGTCGTTGCCGGCCACCAGCATGGCGATCCCGTCGCTCAGCTCTCCCTGGGGGGGCGAGGGGGTTCACCGAGGGAGGGGGGGAGGAGCCCCCCCAAGTCCCCCCCCTCTCTGTGCGTCCCGAGAAGCCTTTGGGGGTCCGTGCAGGAGGGGTGTCTGGGGGGGAAGGCGGTCCCCCTCCTCTCTTTCCAGGACCCCCACCTGCTCCCCCCGCCCCCCCCCCCCCGTTTACCTTCTGCCGCTTGTAGACGGAGGCGAGGGGGGCGACCTGGCAGTCCTTGTGGGCCCCAAAGACTTTGCACATGGAGCGGGTGGGTTGACCCTAACCCTAACCCTAACCCCCCCCCCCGTTTACCTTCTGCCGCTTGTAGACGGAGGCGAGGGGGGCGACCTGGCAGTCCTTGTGGGCCCCAAAGACTTTGCACATGGAGCGGGTGGGTTGACCCTAACCCTAACCCTAACCCCCCCCCCCCCGTTTACCTTCTGCCGCTTGTAGACGGAGGCGAGGGGGGCGACCTGGCAGTCCTTGTGGGCCCCAAAGACTTTGCAGATGGAGCAGGTGGGTTGACCCTAACCCTAACCCTAACCCTCCCCCCCCCCCGTTTACCTTCTGATGCTTGTAGACGGTGGCCAGGGGGGCGACCTGGCAGTCCTTGTGGGCCCCGAAGACTTTGCACATGGAGCGGGTGGGTTGACCCTAACCCTAACCCTAGCCCTAACCCCCCCCCCCCCCCGTTTGCCTTCTGCCGCTTGTAGACGGAGGCGAGGGGGGCGACCTGGCAGTCCTTGTGGGCCCCAAAGACTTTGCAGATGGAGCAGGTGGGTTGACCCTAACCCTAACCCTAACCCTCCCCCCCCCCCGTTTACCTTCTGATGCTTGTAGACGGTGGCCAGGGGGGCGACCTGGCAGTCCTTGTGGGCCCCGAAGACTTTGCACATGGAGCGGGTGGGTTGACCCTAACCCTAACCCTAGCCCTAACCCCCCCCCCCCCGTTTACCTTCTGCTGCTTGTAGACGGAGGCGAGGGGGGCGACCTGGCAGTCCTTGTGGGCCCCAAAGACTTTGCACATGGAGCGGGTGGGTTGACCCTAACCCTAACCCTAACCCCCCCCCCCGTTTACCTTCTGCCGCTTGTAGACGGAGGCGAGGGGTGCGACCTGGCAGTCCTTGTGGGCCCCAAAGACTTTGCAGATGGAGCAGGTGGGTTGACCCTAACCCTAACCCTAACCCTCCCCCCCCCCGTTTACCTTCTGATGCTTGTAGACGGTGGCCAGGGGGGCGACCTGGCAGTCCTTGTGGGCCCCGAAGACTTTGCACATGGAGCGGGTGGGTTGACCCTAACCCTAACCCTAGCCCTAACCCCCCCCCCCCGTTTACCTTCTGCTGCTTGTAGACGGAGGCGAGGGGGGCGACCTGGCAGTCCTTGTGGGCCCCAAAGACTTTGCACATGGAGCGGGTGGGTTGACCCTAACCCTAACCCTAACCCCCCCCCCCCCGTTTACCTTCTGCCGCTTGTAGACGGTGGCCAGGGGGGCGACCTGGCAGTCCTTGTGGGCCCCGAAGACTTTGCACATGGAGCAGGTGGGTTGACCCTAACCCCCCCTGCTCCCCCCCCCCACGTTTACCTTCTGCCGCTTGTAGACGGAGGCGAGGGGGGCGACCTGGCAGTCCTTGTGGGCCCCAAAGACTTTGCACATGGAGCAGGTGGGGGTCTCGCAGCTCAGGCAGTAGATGTTGATCCTCTCCTCCTCGTGCTCCTCGCACAGCAAGCGCTGCTCCGCCGCCCCCCCGGACTTCGCGTGGGGGGGGCTGCAGGGACCAGAAGGAAGGAAGGAAAGAAAGAAGGAGGGGGGCTCAGGGCAAGGCATGGGAGGGAGGGTGGGGGGGCCCTCAGGGCAGGGTCTCAGGCAGGGAGGAAGGGGCGCTGGGGGGGCCTTTCCCACCCTCCCACCTACCCCCCCCCACAGACTCAGGGGGGCTCAGGGCAAGGCCTAGGAGGGGGGTCACCAAGGGAGGGAGGGAGGGGGGCTCAGGGCAGGGTCTTGGCCTTTCCCCCCCCCTACCCCCCCATACACACACCGTGGGGTCCTTACCGGGCGGACTCCTGCTTGTAGATGTCGATGATGTTCTCCACCAGGAGGTTCCTCTGGAGCCCATAGACGCCATGCCGGTCCAGGACCACTTCGTGGCGGCAGGAGGGGCAACGGAACCGGCCCCCCGAAGACACCGAGGCTGACCCCCGGGACTGCCACAGAGGGTTAGAGGCCTAACGGGGGCGGGGGGGAGAAAGGGGGTGGGGTCAGGGTTAGGACCCCTAACCCTATCCCTATCCCTATCCCTAACCCAAGGGCGGAGAAGGGAAGGAAGGAAGGAAGGAAAAGCCCCCCCGTCCCCGTCGGATACCCCTTTGTTCAGGGGAGACTGGCCATGGCCTTCCCTGAGGCTGAGAGAGTGTGACTTCTAAGACTGTGGTTGTGGTTGTTGTGTGCCTTCAAGCCGTTTCCGATTTGTGGTGACCCTAAGGCGGTGCACCTATCATGGGGTTTTCTTGGCAAGATTTGTCATAGCCTTCCCCTGAGGCTGAGACAGTGTGACTTGCCCAAGGTCACCCAGTGGGTTTTTATGGCAGAGCAGGGGCTCGGACCCTTGTCTCCAGAGCCATAGTCCAACACTCTCTGGCCCTGGGCAGAGTTGGGGGAGGGTCTCCAAAAGACCCTCGGGGGGAGCCAAGGTGCCGGGGGTCCCTCCTCTGGCTTTTCCCTCCCGAAAGGAGCCCAGGAAGCGGCCAGAGGGGAGCCAGGTGGCCCCGGAAGGCGACCCCCAAGGACCCCCCCCAAAAGCAGCCACTGCAGAGGAGGCCCGGATGAAGGAGGGATCTAGCGAGGCAGAAGCCCCCCTCCCCCATAAAAGACACCTTCTGGAAAGATCCTGTGTCCGGCAGGAAAAAGGACCCTCGGTGCTCCGGAATGCGCAGATGGGGTCTGTCCCAGGGAGAAGGCCTTGGATTGTGAGTTCCTGCATGGCAGAAGAAGGGGGCTGGACTGGATGACCCCTGGGGGTCTCTTCCTGCTCTATGGTTCTGTGATTCCATGAGGAATTCGAAGAAACAGAATGGTTCCCAATTGGCAAAGGAGACTGGCATTCCGGCATCCTATTACCCTATTTGTTCAAATTATATGCAGAAAATATCATACAAGATCAGGTTTAGACTCAGAAGGAGGAGAAGAGAGGATCAGAGAAAGGAACATCCACAATCTAAGATACTCAGGAAACACTAAAGTACTAACGGGAGACATCATAGACTTGGAACAATTAATAAGGGAAGTTAAAGAAGAAAGTGCAAAGGCAAGCTTACTGCTGAAGGCAATGGAGGATCTACATAAGCAATGAGGAAACCGAAATAGTTTCCATTCCTAGATCAGAACAGGAAATGTAGTCAAAAAATAAGAAGAAGTAGACTAGGAATGGGAAGGGCAGCTATGAGAGAACTGGGTAACAGCCTAAAGAGCAAAGATTATATATATATATATATATATATATATATATATACATACACAACTGAGGACCAAAGTGAGAAAAGTCCAAACCATTGTATTCCCCATCATCCCCATGTATGGATGGGAAAGCTGGACAGTACAGAAAACCGAAAGGGAATCAATTCCTTTGAGAGGATGTGGTGCTGGGGAAGAGTGCTGAGCGAGGAGACCATAGAAGGCCAAAGGTCAAGCAAATGGGGCCTGGCAGATCAGGCCAGGAATCTCCTTGGAGGCCAAGATGAGTAAACTGAGGCTGCTGTGCTTTGACCCATCAATGGGAAAGACCATGGTGCTGGGAAAGAAAGATGGAGGAGGGATGGAGCATGAGGGGAGGAAGGCCGCGTGGCAGATGGACTCCACTCAGGAGGTCAGGGGCCTGAATTTACAAGACCCGCAAACAGAGGAGAGACGGGCTTGGAGGGATCTCGGCCACAGGGTTGCCATGAATCCGGCCACTGGACAGCCGTTAACAACAACAACAACCATAACAAGAACCCTCCTACCTGAGAAGTTGGCACTCAGGGCATTCACTGCCAGTAGTATAATACCCCCACCTTTCCTCAAACTCAAAAGTGACAGGTGCTCCGCCCCCTTTTTGGTCTTAGTCCCACCTCCTTGTTTTTGGGGTGGTTCTAGGTTTTGGGGTGCCAGTGTTTGGGGTTATAGATTTTGGGGTGCCAGTCTTTGCCACTTTCAAACATGTCTTGCGGCTATGCCGCTGATCGGAGAAGGATGGGGTCTGCTCCCAGTGGTCGGTGGGCCTGAGACAAATCCATAGAGGGGTCACATATCCACCCGAAAACATCTTTTGCAAAAAAATCAAAATGGCTGAACTTTTGGGGTTCAGGGGGAAAGCTCCTATTGAACCCCCCAAAATCTAGAACCCCCGCAAAAACTGACACCCCAAAATCTATAACCCCAAACACTGGCGCCCCAAAACCTAGAACCACCCCAAAAACAAGGAGGCGGGACTAAGACCAAAAAGGGGGCGGAGCACCTGTCGCTTTTGAGTTTGACAAAAGGTGGGGGTCTTATACTACTACTACTGCCCATAATAAGAGGGGCACGAAGGAGGAGGAGGAGGAGGAGGAGGAGGAGGAGGAGGAGGAGGAGGAGGAGGAGGAGGAAGAAGCATGGTCCGTTTGTGGCCCCTGAAAAGAGTCCTTGGCTGCAAGGCTGGCATCCCTCTCCATTGCCTTCTGGAGTCCAGACCAAGGAAGCCCACTTCGAGGCGGGGGGGGGGGGAAGGGGGGAGGCTGGATAACTCTGTCCGTCCATCCGTCCATCCGTCCGTCCATCCCAGAGCTGTGAGGATGGGGCTTTCCAAAAAGGTGTTGGGAAAATGCAATTATCCTCTTGCTTCCCCTCTTCAGATAGACAGACAGACAGACAGGATTCCCTGCATGGAAGGAACTCTGTCTACCCCCCCCCCAAAAAAAATTGAAAAGCCCCATTTGCTCCTATTGAACCCCAGGGCAATAAAGAAGGCCTTTGCGGCCCAAGAAACACACAAAGCGTGGGATCCAGGCCACTTCTCTGACAAAAAGAGATCCTCTTTGCTCCTGTTGGTCCTCCATCTTTCTCCAGAGAGATGATGAAATAAAGATTTATTCTCTTACTTAGACAATTAATTAGCCTACTTGGGATGTAGGCTCCCCATAAACATATATGTAGATTCAAGCAAACTTTTGTTTAAAGCGCAAACTCCTTTGTTGGAGTCAGAGAAGCATCCTCCAAAGACAAGGAAGGACACTTTCTGCAGCATCCTTAAAGCTGGACCCGAAGGAAGAGGCTTGGCTTTGGTATTTAGGGATTCTTGTTTCCTTCTCAAAGGCTGAAGGAGCCTTAGGAACCCCACATTGCCCCACAAAAAGCCAAAAGAAAACGTCCCAGAAGAAATCCCCCAAAAGCCAAAGTGGAGTCCTTGCCTCTTTCTGAGGCTGACTCAGAGGCAACACAAACAGCTTGCAGCAGTTTAGAAACAAAGCTTTTTACTCCTTCATGGCCTCAGTCTAGACATGCCCAGAGGCTACATCCTTACTAGCTAATGAATACTTCAGGTAAAAGAAGAAATCTTTCTCTCTCTCAGCATCTTCTTCTTTTGGGAGAAAGGAGAGAGAGAGAGACTAGGAAAGACTCTCTTTGTCCTAAAAGATGGTTTCTTTCACCAATTTACAAAGGTATTCATTGCCCCTGATCTAAAAGGGATGTTTCCAAGAGGGAGAGAGCGGAGGAGTTTGCATGCAGGAAGAGCCTGTCTATCTTCCGAGGGGGAGAGGAAGGGAGGGAGGGAGGAGAATGCAATTACTTTCCAACAGGAAGGAAGGAAGGAAGGAAGGAAGGAAGGAAGGAAGGAAGGAAGAGGGAAGCAAAAAGGCAGAGGAAGGAAGGAAGGAAGGAAGGAAGGAGGAAGGGGAAAGGCAAGCATACAGGCAGAGAAGGAAGGAAGGAAGGAAGGAAGGAAGGAAGGAAGGAAGGAAGGAAGGAAGGAAAGGGGAAGCAAAAAGGCAAAGAAAGGAAGGAAGGAAAGAAGGAAGGAAGGAAGAGGGAAGCAAAAAGGCAGAGAAAGGAAGGAAGGAAGGAGGAAGGGGAAAGGCAAGCATACAGGCAGAGAAGGAAGGAAGGAAGGAAGGAAGGAAGGAAGGAAGGAAGGAAGGAAGGAAAGGGGAAGCAAAAAGGCAAAGAAAGGAAGGAAGGAAAGAAGGAAGGAAGGAAGAGGGAAGCAAAAAGGCAGAGAAAGGAAGGAAGGAAGGAGGAAGGGTAAAGGCAAGCATACAGGCAGAGAAGGAAGGAAGGAAGGAAGGAAGGAAGAGGGAAGCAAAAAGGCAGAGAAAGGAAGGAAGGAAGGAAGGAAGGAAGGAAGGAAGGAAGGAAGGAAGGAAGCCGGGGGAGACTGCTGCTGCCCCCCCCCGGAGTTGTCACGCCTGAGGAGGGCTGGGGGTGACGGGGGGGCTCTCATTCTGGGGAGGGGCACCATAAGTGGC
This sequence comes from Phrynosoma blainvillii, assembly GCA_026167975.1. Lineage (NCBI taxonomy): Eukaryota > Metazoa > Chordata > Lepidosauria > Squamata > Phrynosomatidae > Phrynosoma > Phrynosoma blainvillii. The sequence continues at coordinate 3,186,262 of JANUYF010000001.1, read as the reverse complement.
ATGATGGCCAGATGTCCTCACCGCTAAGGAGGACACAGCACGGTAAAATGTAGGGCATTGGCTAAAATGTAGGGCGCTATCGAATCCAAGCAAAAAACACTCTTATAAATGCCTGCTCCTTCCTCCTGGGCAGAAATGTAGGACACAGGTCCAGGCAAGGAGGGCGCCTGGTGCGGCTCTTCTTCGGATCCTTAGCCTCCTTCCTCCGGCCTCCGGCCACCGGCGTCTTTCCATTGCCTGGTTTTCCTGGCCCTCCGCCGCGTTTGGGGTCCCTCCCGGGGTCTCTCTCTGCCTGTCTGTCTGTCCTGTCCTCCTCGTCCTCCCGAAGGAGGCTGGGAAAGGCTTGGCGCCCCGCCTGGAATCGCAGAGGGACCCCGGGGGTCATCCAGTCCGACCCGGCAAAAGAAGACCCTCGGTGCTCTGGGGGGGGAGGGGAGGGGAGGGGAGGGGGGGCCCTGAGGATCGGGTGTCCGTCCGTCCGTCCCTCTCGAACTCAGCTCCCAGCCCCTGGAAGTGCCCAGAAACAGTGCTCCCCCCCAGAAGCCCCCCTTCTCCCGGGCGGGGTCCCCCTTTCTCTCTCTGCTCGGCCGGAGCTCAGAGCCCGCTCCCTCCCCTTCCTCCCCTTCGGTCCTGAGTGCGAGTGACCCACCTGGAAGATGTCGTTGGCGCACTTGCGGCAGAGGTTGTGCTGGCAGGGCAGGATGACCACCGGCTTGGTGAACATCTCCAGGCAGATGGGGCAGATGAGCTGCTTCTCCAGGCTGTCCAGGCTCTGCGGCCCCGATCCGGCCGACGACGACGACGGCGAGGACGGGCAAGAGGCCTTGAAGCCCACCGGGAAGTTCATCCCGCAGAGGACCAAAAGCAGGAAGAGGAAGAGGAAGGGGAAGAGGAAGAGGAAAGGGGCTCGGCTGGCCGCTCTCTCCAGGGACCCTAATTCTCTCCCCTTCCTTCCTTCCTTCCTTCCTTCCTTCCTTCCTTGCCGTCCTCTCCGTCCGGGCGACCGGGCTTCTCTCCTCCTCCTCCTCCAGAATAGAATGGAATGGAATGGAATGGAATGGAATTGGGGGGGGGGTGTCGGTGTCTGCTGTGTTTTGGGGTATTTTTAGCCCCCCACGTGACCCCTGCGGCCTCCAGCTGCCATTTTTGTCCGGAGGCCGAGGGCCGGCGGCGTCAGGTGGCGCTTAGTCACCCTCCTCTTCGGGGAGAACGGGGTGGGGGTGGGGGGATGGGGGGGAGACCCTCCCCAAATGCCAGCCTTCTTCCTCTCCTTCTTTCTTTCTTTCTTTTGGGGGGGAGGAAATGGCCTCCCTCCCTCCTTCCCTTCCTTTCTCTGCCCAGAGGACGCTTTCGGAGCGGAGCCCCCCCCCGGCAGAAGTGACCCCTCCGCAGTCCCGGGGGGGGGCTCTCCGGACACCGAGGGCGGCGGGGGCAGCAGGACAATGGGGGGGGGGAGACCATCCCAAAGCCTGACCCCTTGAACCTCTCTCTGTCTTGGGTCTCATGCCCCTGGGTGCAAGCGGAGAGCAGGGTCCGATCCCCGCTCAGTCAGGGAGGGACCTGGGGCAAGTCACACTCTCTCAGCCTCTCTCAGAGGGAGGCAGTGGGGCAATGCTTCCCCGGTGCAAGCAGGAGAGGGTCGCCCTCCGTCCAGGGCTCCTAGCCAAAAGGGGCCTTGTGGGGGGGGGGGAGGGAAGGGAGGCCCCTCTCCGGCCGCCAGCCCAGCTGACCATGCGGAGCCTCCTGGGCCAAGGGTGCAAGGGGTTAACATCACAGGAGTTACATATAAACAGCGGGGAACAGACTAGGGCTCTTTCAGAAAAACAGCTTTAAACCCTCATACAGCCACATTTCTGGCAAGACCAGAAGGTCAGTTGTTATGGAGCCCCTCGGACTTGCTTGTGTGTGTGTGTGGGGGGGGGGGGTTTCCACAGAGACAGCCAGCCCCCACTCCACATGCACTGACCAGCCAAGCTCCCCAGGGGAGGACAAAGAAGGCCACTCACTGCCTGGGGTCAGGGTCAGGGTCAGGAGCACTTGCAGCTTGACTCCTTTCTTTGGGCCCCAAATCTGTGGCCCTGGGGGTCCCTCCCTTTCGGCCTTTCCTCTGCTCAGCACCAGGCGCTGCAAAGAGTGACCCCTGCAGCCGCCTCAAGGGCTCGGTGTGACCCGCAAAGGCCCCAGGCCTTTAGGCCAAGAACAACCGCCGGACTCCTGCGTCCAAGGCTCCTGGCTTTGTGGCCCCTGAGACCAGCAGCCTTGACCCTCCAGCCCTGGTTTCTGCCCAAAGCACTCACTGGGTCACTGGGCCAGGAGGCCTGGCTTCCGCGCCTGAAAGAGTTGGAAGAGACCCCCAAGGGCCATCCAGTCCAGCCCTCCTTCGGCCATGCAGGAAGCATTCCTGACAGATGGCCATCCAGTCTCTGTTTAAAGGCCTCCAAAGAAATCCAGCATTTGGGTCCCAGGGAAGCCAAGAGGTGGGTCAGAGGCCCTCAGCACCTGGCTCCCTCTCCTCAGTCCCAGTCCGGGATCCTGGAGGACCTCACTAGCCCTCCCCTTGGCTGGAGGAGGGATCTCCCCCTTGCCCTTCCCCACTGACCTTTTGGAGGGCCCCCCTGCCCCTCTCCTGCCTTCTCTGGCATGGAGGGTTTGGGGGGAAACCAACTCTGCCCTCCACCAAAGTCCTGGCAATCCCATTTTCCTCCCTGGATGACTGAAATGTTTTGGTCCAAAACACACTGCAGAAATAATGCAGTTTGAGACCGCTTTACTGCCCTGGCTCAAGGAATCCTGGGAATTGTAGTTTATGGTGGGAGCAGACCTCTCTGATAGAGGCAGATAAATGTCTCACAAAACTTCAGTTCCCAGGATTCCTTAGTTAAAGAGGTCTCAGACTGGATTATTTCTGTAGTGTGTTTTGGACCTTCCTCTGAGAGCCCTTTTCCTTCTCTGGGCAATTTGGGACCAATATTGGACTTATCTCCAAGTGAGACTGGCTCCTGGGGCAGGAGCCCTTTTCATGTGGCTTGGCTCACTTGCTGGAGTGGGCCATCTTCTAGGCAGACTCCTTGGTATGGTGCCTCCCATCTGAGCTTGTTCTTTCTCTGTGGTAAACTATGGCTGCAGTTTAGATTATCTGAAGACATGAGAAACGAGGACCCACACAATACAGTTTCCAGTAAATTTCACAGTGTTGCTGCAGCAAACATGGCAGTCAAACTCATTCCGGATTTGTCACCCAACATGACGAGGGGAGCTTAGTCACAGGGCCTGTGGCATAGGCTCAGATTCGAACTGTGGATCTGTTCCTTCAGCCACTCCAAAATATGTGTGTGTGAATGTGAGTGGCCCCGCAGGGATCACAGCAAATACAAAGGCTGGCAGCCAGGGATGAAGAGAGGGGAGGAGACAGGGGCAACAATAAATAGCCAGAGGCTCCTTTTCGGGGGGGGGGGGGAGAGGAGCTGGCAGTGACCCCCCATTCCCAGTGGAGCCTGACTGACTGGCTTAAATGTCCTGCAGTGCCTGGCCATCTCAAGGCCAGCAGACTCAGAGTGGTCAGAGGGCCAGACAAACTGTATGCCACACAGACCATCCTCCGAGTATGTTGGGCAAACTGCAGGATAAATACTGGCAAAGGTGGGACCCATATTTATTTCCCCATTCAATTCTATCCTTCAAAAGAATGTGGTCTGATTTGCATTTGCCCCGTCAGCTGCCTTGGGAAAGGAGAGGATATAAATAAAGGGATTGACTGTACAAACCCCTTGTTTAAACCTCCCCACTCCCCATCCGCATGCCTATAGAAAAACAAGAGTGGCACAGTTTTCTCCTTGGACCAAACCGCAAGGCGGGTTTGAGAACCCAGGCTCTCAGCCACACCAACAGGTCCAAAGACCCTTTCTCTTCCTCAAACTGCCTGGCCCTGGGACCCTGCTGGCTGCACAAGGGCCGGCCACTCACCACCCCCACCCGCCGCAATCGGCCACTGGGTCCTGAAGGGCTTGGCAAAAGGAGGCTGGACAGCACACCAGGGGCAGTTGGCCAGTAGCTCTGCCCCGCCACTCACAGCAGCCGTAGGGGAGGAGGTCCTGAAAACAACATTTTAAATTTGAATCGACATGTTTAGAATCAGAATTTGGGGGATTAAAAAAAAAAAAAAACAACGAGCCTGTGTTTCAATTGCTTTCAATTCAACACAGAACAACACACAGTTCACCTGGGAACCACCCCTCCCTACCCAGGGGCTCACAGTATATATACAACCAGACTTTTCCATTTCAGTTTTCTCTGAAGATGCTAGCCACAGATGCTGGCGAAACGTCAGAAAGAAACTCTTTCAGAACATGGCCACACAGCCCGAAAAAAACCACAAAAAAACTATGCTTTCAATTCTGTTTATAGATTAATCCTATTTTAAGTTTTAAAGGTCTTTAGCAATGTGAACCTTTCTCTGGACCTAGCCATCCAGCCTCTGTTTGAAAACCTCCAAAGGAGGAGACTCCACTGCCCTCCGAGGAAGCATCTTCCATTCAAGCAGCTCTTACCATCAGACGTTCTTCCTAATGCTGAGGTGGAATCTCTTTTCCTGGAGCTTACATCCATTGCTCTGGGTCCTATTCTCTGGAGCAGTAGAAAACAAGCTTGCTCCATCCTCAATATGACATTCCTTCAAATATTTAAACACGGTTATCATATCACCCCTTAACTTTCTCTTCTCCAGGCTCCCAAGGTGCTCCTCATAAGGCCTGGGGGTTTCCAGACCTTCCACCATTTTTGGTTGCCCTTCTTGACCTGTTTCAATTGCAAGCCACCTGAAGTCTCTGGGCTGGGAAAAATAAGTATAATCCTACCTGTGAAAGTCAAGAGGGCCAGTGGAGCCCCCAGACCTTGGGAAAAGGAGAGGAGGGGGAGGCTGGCCGGCTGCTTGCTTGCCACTCCGCCAAAGCGAAGCAAAGCAAAGCACCCCCTCCAGAACCACCAGCTACTCTTCCTCGCTCCAATCCATCCTCGCATATCCAGAACCCACAAGGACTCTGTCACACAGCAGAGAGGGATGGATGAATAGACAAGTGCAAAGCTGCTCCTTCCTTTAGAAACCTTTAATTGTGCAGCTAAAACTCTTGAACAAAATTATTTGTCACAGTGCGAGAAATGGCCCTTCGCAGGGCTGCCCCAGAGAGGGAGGATGAGGGAATGGGCGAAGCAGCCGCCTCACAGTGGCTGCAGTTTCCTAGAGCGGAGGTGCCTTTTGGGGTGGGGGCAAGAGAGGGAGCTCTGGGTCCACCTGCTCTTCACCTTCTGGGCCCCCAGTCATAGTTTGGCACCAACATGCGAGGGAGACAAGGCGTTCCTCTGCCACCTCCTGGAATGGCCTTCGTGGCTCTGCCAGGGCCTGGGGCAGGCATGGCAGCGTCTCCTCTCCTGATGGGAGCTGGGACTCCAAGCAAGACGGGGCCCCTTGATGACCAAAGAGACGGGTGCACCTCGGCCAGCCAGAAAGGGAGGGAGGGTGGGGCTGCTGACTTCCCCCACTTCCCCTCTATTTCCTCCTCCCAGCACTGACTTAACCAGGCCAGCCCTAAAGGAACATGGGCTCCGTGGCCAAGTCGCTTCTTAGCCAGAGAGCGAGCAAAGCCACTCCTTCCTTTAGAAAGTTTTAAGTGTGCAGGTAACATTCTTAAACAAAGTCATTTGTCACAGTGTGAAGAATGGCCCCATTGCTTGATGAAGTGACAGAGGGGGTCCCTTGGCGAGCCAGAAGGAAGGAGAGAGGGGCAGCTGATTGGGGACCCCCATTTTCTCCTCCTAAGCAGTGGTCCTGTAGCTGTTGGGGCACAAGAAGCTGCTTCTTGGTCAGAGAGAGGGAACTGTACTCCTTCCGCCCCTCATGACACCTCCCCCTTGGAAATCAGCGCCCGGCAAGATCCAAGCAAGCCCTTGGCTGTGTTCCCTGAGAAGAATGTTGGCAAAGTTTGAGCATGAATTCAAACTCCATGTGGGGGAGACACTCAGCCCCCCAGGCATCACAGTTCTATGAAGGTGGGAGAAATTTCTCTGCCCAGAGTCCAACAGCAGGCCGCACCCAGCACCCAGGACTGGGGGGTGTCTCTGGAATGGTTGCAGAAAGTGGGGGGCTGTGTTATGAACGGCAGCCTGACTCTGGTGGAGAGAGAGACAGACAGAGAGAGAGATTAGTCTCTCATGCACAGAGACACACATCCTGGAAAAGTGGGGTCCTGATGCAAAAGGAATGGGAGCCCACATTTGCCCAGAGGTCTCTCAGTCGGTGGCCCCGATGGGCTGGAAGTGAGGGAGGGGATCTGCCCTTTGGAGCCTCACAAAGGCCTCAGGAACAGAGGGGCCACCATGGTGGAGGCAGAAGGGTGTGGGAGTGCCTTCAGTCCCTCAGAGTGGGTGGGGGCTGCTCCCCAGGGGAGCCTCAGCACCAGGGCTTCATCTGGTGGCGGCAGCAGCAGCAGCCAAGCACCTGTCCCACTCTGCCCAAGGGTCCCCAGACCCTCTTCCACCGCTGGCTGCAGCTACTTCAGTCCTACAGAAGGTCCCAGGCTGCTTACGTGGTCACTGTTTGTGGGGCTGGGTCTCGTCTGTGGTCTGCAAGGGGGCGCTGGCAGTGGGCTGCATGCGGATAGCGTCGGCACCTGGGGGGCAAGCAGAGTCCACAGAGACTGTATAAGGGGTGAGATCAGCTGGACTGATCATTGGAAAGAGCAGCTAAAACAAGGCCCAGAAACAAGCACTGGGACTCCAAACACACACACCCTTTCTCCCCATGGACCATCCCTTCCCCACAGACCCAGCTAGAGTTATGTCTCTGCATCCTTTCCCTTCTTTAACTCCCTTCCAGTCTGCCGTGCCAGACATTCTCACCTCCATCCTCTGCCCGGATCTGGGCCTCCAGGTCCTCAGGATTGACGTACTTGTAGGCCTCCTCATCCTCTGGCGGGCGGCACTTCCCACAACAGAAGCAGCAACAGCAACAGCAGCAGCAGCAGGTCAGGAGACTGCAGCACACCATCAGCGGCTGGACAGGGGTTACGGGAACAAGGTCAGCCTCCTTCCTTCCTTCCTTCCAGCACCCCAACCCCTCCCATCTCTGCAAAGAGGGGCAGTTCTTGGCTCCCTCCCTCCCTCTCCCTGGCCCTCACCCACCTTGAACCACCACTTGGACATGAGGAAGTAGTACTTGACGCTCTCCTCGCCAAACTGCTCTGACACATAGAGCCCCATGGAGCCGTACTCATCATAGATCCGCCGCTTGTTTTCATCGCTGAGGGTGGTGTTGGCGTTGTTGATCTCCTTGAACTTCTCGGCTGCTTCTGGGTTGTCGGGGTTCTTGTCTGGGTGGTACTTCAGAGCCAGTTTCCTGAGAAGAGGAGGAGGGCGGGGAACAGGGGACAACCCAAAGCACAGGCTTAGTGCAGGCAGATGATGGCACAGTCCACTCCCCTCAAGAGGGCACCATCAGCCCCCTGGACCCTTCTTCCTTGGCTGGTGCCTGGGCCTTTCTTCTGCACCTTCAGACAAATAGCACCCATGGGGAGCAGGAAGGGAGGAACCTGGTGCGCACACTAAATGCTTCTGGCTGCAACCCTGGAGCAGAGAGGCTAAGATCTCTCTCTCTGTGCACATCCCAGCCCCAAGGGTCCCACCCTGGTTTAGAGCAGATAACAAGGGGCAGATGGCCAGTGGTCAATGGAGGCCACTTGAAGGCAAAGTAGGTTGTGACACACGTGGATTTGCTGCCCTGAGCACCGGCTCTGTCTCCAGGAAGGAAGCATCATGACCAAGCACTAACAACTACTCAGAGCTAATTTGCACATAGCAGTCCCTGAAGCAGAATCTAAATCCCCTAAAGGTGCCAGTTTATGTCTGATCTTGGAAGCTAAGTAGCATCAGCCCTTATTAGTACTTGCATGGGAGACCACCAACAATTACTGTAGTCTGTATTTCAGAGAAAGAACACACAAAACCACCCCTGAGTAAGGTTCCTTGCCTAAGAAAACACTGTGAAATTCATGGGGTCACCATATCTTGACAGGTGACCTGAAAGCACAGACACACAACAGGTTCTCCTTAACCTGGCAGTTCAAGGCTGGGAAAAGATAAGCTACAGAGGGGCAAACCTTTTTCTCAGCAACACACCTATCCTGTTCGCATTTCTATTCCAAGGGGAAACCAACCACACTTGCTGAATTCAATAATCTCCTGCTCTTTTGCTTACTTCTGGATGAAAGAATCTCTCCTAGGAATCTGCCTTCCTCAGCCTCTTTTTTTTTTTTTGGGGGGGGGGGGCAGTGCAGCCCAACCCAGGACCCACTTAGCCAGCAATGGGGATGGCTTTGGAACAGACCAGTAGCATTAGTTGCTTACAGGCCCAAACTGGTCACTTGCCACAAGAGATGCTGTAAGATAGCAGCCAAAGGACTGGGATGCTTCCTTTGCTGTAGGACTCCTGCAGCATCTATTTGCCACCCATCAACTTATTCTCACAGCGGTGACGTGTGGCTTGGTTCCCGATGCCAAGTGAAGTCTTGGGACAGCTCAGAACAGTTGCCATGGGAAAGCAGAAGGAGCTGCAAATAGTGGTTACTCTGGTCATACAAAGTCTGGGGCTCAACCCCCCACAAACAACCTCACCAGGAAGGAGTAAATCCTGCCTGTGCTCTAAGAGAGTGCTGGCTGCTCCCAGCAGGCAGCACAGACGATTGTGGGCAAGGAGGAGACGCAAGGGCATAGGAAAGGCCTTGTGCCCCTCCAAGCTACCCTCCCTTGCTGACTCTTCTCTGCAGCACAAGGCCTTGCAAGCAGTCAACAGCTGCCGTTTCAGACACCAGACACATCCTGCAGACACGCAACCCAAAGCCCCCTGGGAAGACCACCTCAGCTGCCCACACAGCTCAGCAGCAACCGTGAGCCCCAGAAGAATAAGAGTTGTGAAGAAGGGTGACGTAACCCCACACAAAGCAGCTCTGTACGCACGCCTAGAGATGTTCCTAGGCTGCCCCCAATGTAAGCCTACAAGGAGAGGAGAAAAGGGGGAGGAAGGGCAGAGCCCAGCATTTTTATATTAGATGGGAGATCAGAATAGGGAACCCCCTTCTGTCTGTCTGTCCATTCTTCCTGTGCCAGCCTGCATGCCACCCTTGAAAACTGATAGCTACTAGGCTATCTGTAAACCCAAGACTTGTGGCACAGGGAGCTGAGAAAGTCCCACATGCTTGCAAGGCTCTCTTCACATCCAGGATTGCTGCAAAAGGTGAAGTTCTGATGAGGCTGAACTTCGCACTCAAAGCAGGGTTGAAACAGAAGAACAGAATATCTGCCCTGCCCAGAAGGCAGCCACCTCCCATACCTGGACACAAGGGCAACAGGAAAGAAAATATCAGACGGTGCTAAGATGGCACTGCTCTGGTCAGTCTGCCACATCTATGTAAACTTTGCCCAGTGAAAATGAAACACGACAACTGAATTTCATATGCAAGTTCTTAATTCACAAAGTAATAGGAAGCAAAATGTTGTACGCCGCCCCGATTGCCTGGCAAAGGGGCGGGATATAAATAAAAATTATTATTATTATTATTATTATTATTATTATTATTATCATCATCAGACAGACTTGGAGGCTGCAAAGAATTAAAACAAACAAACATATTATTATATTCTATTATTATATTTTACAGAATCCAATATGCTAAATCAATTTGTTAACTCTGACTTAGACTACCCTAAATCAAAGTATGTGATCACACTTACTATGATGGATTTAAATCTAATACTTCTATCTTTTTAAATTATTCTGCCTGTAAATTGTTCTAACCTGCCTTGAATCCCACTGTGGGAGGAAGGTGAGATATAAATCCTTGAACTAAATTAATAAATGAATAATAATGCACAGACACGCACACACAGTGAGGTCACCGGGAGCCCAGTCACCCTAAATCCAAGGAATGATCTTGAAAGGGGCCCTTGGGCTGCAGTGAGAGTGTCTGGCATCCAATGCTAGGAACTAGGCTAGGGCTGGCATTGGGAAGGCCAATATCACACCTGCCTTTCTCCCAGATAGGTAGCCCAAGAAGTATCTCAGAACGAGGTTGAAACAAAAGGCGGCTAAAGAACAATGTTGACAATAAACTACTTTTTCAAAATGCAAAGGGATCTTGAAGCACCTGTTGAGACTGACAGATAGAAAGAAAGAAAGAAAGAAAGAAAGAGAGTGGTAGTGTGAGCCTCTGTGGACTTGAGTCTACTTCCCCAAATGCATTTGGTGGAGAATCAGAATCCTACAGTTGAAAGCGACCCCAAGGTCCACCTAGTCCAACCCTAGTCTGCTATGCAGGAACTCTCAATCAAAGCCCCCCCTGTGACAGATGGCCATCCTGCCTCTGCTTAAAGAAGGAGACTCCACCAAAATCTCCATTGAGGGAGAAATGTGTTCCACTGTCGAACAGCCCTTACTGTGAGGAAGTTCCTCCTAATGTTGAGCTGGAATCCCTTTTCCTGCAGCTTCCATCCATGGAGGCTCCATTGGGTCCCATTCTCTGTCTGGAGCAGCAGAAAAGAAGCTTCCTCCCTCCTCAATTACGACGACCTCCCTTCAGTTATTTCAGCAGGGCTCTCTCTCCTCCTCTCCCCTCTCAGCCTCCTCTTCTCCAGGCTAAACCTGCCCAGCCACGGCTCCCTACCGCTAAGCCTCTCCTGCCGACAGGATTTGGGGGCTCCCAGGCCCTCCTCCGCTGCTCCCAGTGCCGAGCGGGGCCTCCCTCCTCCGGATGAGGGCTCCCTTCGAAGACCTGAGAGGCTACCGCTCCTCTTGACCACCTGCCTGCCTGCCTCCCTCCCTCTGCCCCAGCCAGGCTGACCCTTGGGCCTCTCCCCGCCAGGGAGGGGAGGGCCGGGCCGGGCCCCGAAGCGCCGCTCTCGCTCGCTCGCTCTCACCGGTAGGCCTTCTTGACCTCCTCGGCCGAGGCGCCCTTCTCCAGCCCCAGCACGCGGTACAGGCTCTCTCCGGCCCGAGACATCTTCCGCTGCGGACGGCCAGACTCCGCCGCCATCTCGCCTTCCTGGAACCGGGAAGAAAAGGGGGAGGGACGGCGTCAGGCAGGAAGAGGAAGAGGCAGCAGCGCCGCCGCCGCCGCCGCCGGGGCCCTGGGTTCCAGTTCCGCCTCGGAAGACGAGGGGCGGGGCCCAATGACGTAGGGCCTCCCGGGGTGACGTCATCGGACCCCTTCCGGCGCGGCCTACTCGCCCGTCACCCCCCCACACACACACCGGCTCTGAAACACCGACCGACCTTCCCGCCGAGCCCCGGCCTGGCCCTCGCTCGCGGACACCGACTGACCCTCCGACCGCCCAGTCAGACCAGGCTGCACAGCCCTCGACGCGCATGCGCGGAAGTAGCTCGACTCCTGCGCACTCGCCATTCGCTCCAGCCCCTCCCCCTCATTAGCCCGGCCATTAGAGTTGAGGATGGACTTCCGGGTTCCCCGCCGCTCCCCAGCAAGAGCTTAGCGCCACCGCGCGCCCGGAGGAGGAATGGCAGCAGCAGAGGCGTGAAGGCAGGAGGCGGGGCCTAATGGGAATAAGTGAGACGCCCCTCCCAGCCAGCCGCGCAGGCGCAAAGGAGTCTCTTCCCTGGCCGAACGGGATGATGGGAGCTGAAGTCCACCGGCGCCAGCCTTGCTCCGCCTCTCCAAAGGGCCCTCGCGTGGTAGATTAGAGACCCAACAGAACGAATGGGAGCCAGGCGAGGGTCCCTCACCGAAGCCCCCCTCGTTTTCCTTGGACCTTCTCTCCAAAGGATAGGCGCTCCCCCCGCAGCTTGGACTGCAGCTCCCAGAATCCCCCAGCTAGCAGCCCAAGGAAGGAGGACGCTATTCTAGTCACGTGGGCCTCCCCAGGCCGTCCAGAGGGGGCGCCCCTGCTGCCCAATGCCCTCGGACACACCCCCCCCCAAGAAAACCCTGTTTTCTGTGCCTGGTCAGCCCCATGGGACTGCTACCAAGAAGCTCCCCCCCCCCCGAAGTCCCAATTCCGGGGAAAAGCCACATCAACCAGACCCCCCCACCAAAAAAAATAATGCCCCAGGGGTGTGTGTCCCAAGGCAGCAGCGACAAAGCCCCTGAGGTTGTGGGGTCTGTCCACTGAATGGCCAGTGGACCAAAGTGGGTGGGGGGGGGTATGTGGCCGCACACGAGGGATGGGCATCACAGTGAATGACACACACACACACACACACACACACAGGCCTTGTTTTTCTTAAAAGACAAATGTCATCCTCAGGGCGCTCTGCACATGCCCAGGGGACCCCCTCTGCCCTTCCTTCCCAGCAAGTGTGATGGAGGCTGAGCCAGGATCGCCTAGCCCCTCCAGAATGCCCTGACAGGGCAGAATGCCAAGCCCCCCCCCCCCCGCCATTCACTCCCCCCCCCCCCGGCAGAGATGGAGCCAGCAGGAGGCGCTGCAGGTCTTTTATTCTCCCATACAAAAGCAAGGAAGGCCGCTGAGTACAGTACTGAGAAAAGGGGGAGGAGGGGGAGAGGGCAGCCCTGGGCAAAGGGCAGTCAGTGGCGGCAGAGGCTGCCTGCCTGGCCACTGGAGTGGGTCCTTGCGGTCAGCCTGGGCAACCTGTGGGAGGCTCCTGGCCTCGCAGGAGTCGGCAGGCGGGGAAGCATGGAGGCCTCACCTGGCACTGCCCCAGCCAGAGCCCTGCCAGATGAGACCAGGCCGGCCGGCTGTGCCTCCCCAAGAGAGCCGCTGCTTCCTCTCCGCCAGGCCCTGGGAATGGCACGGCAGCCCAGCTCAAGGCCAGGAAGGCCACTGGCCAGAGCAGCACCAGCACCAGCACCAACGGTGGCAGCAGTGGAGGGAAGAAGGGTCTCCCAATAAATATCAATAAATACCAGCTCCCTCCCAGCTGCCTGGCAGAATGCATGTATGTGCTGGAGGAGAGGTCCATCCCGTCAGGATCACGGCTGTCGCCATGTGCAGCACCCCTGCTGTGGCTGGAGAGGACTTGGCAGTGGCACTCGGCCCAGAGGCACCACTCCCCACCAACTTCACCCCCCGGCCAGCCGGCCAAGAGATAAACCCCGTCCTGCAGGGCCAGGTCAGCAGTCCATGCTCTCGCTGTCGTACCAGGACATGGTGCCATCGGTGCCAAAGTATCTGTCTCCAAAGTTACCTGGTGGGACAGGAGTCACAGGTGGAGCTGGGCAACTCCTCCCAGCCCCTAATTGCTATTGAGGCCAAAGCCTTCCCACTGAGCCGCTGGCAGGCATTGCCCTGAACTCAGCCGCATCACGTGGCTTCCTACAGGGCCACTTTCCCAACTCACCAATGCCAGGGACAATGTGGAACTCCTCATTGACCCTCTTGTCCACTGCTGTGGTGATGATGCGCACACAGGGAAAGGCGTAGGCCACGGAATGGACCCCCATCTCTGCCATCAGCAGGGACAGCAGGAAGATCTTGTCCTCTTGCACCTCGTGGTCCTGTGGAAGAGCCCCACCCCACCCCTGTGAGCAGCGCTGGCAGTGGGAAGGGGATCCCAAACTGGTTCCACCTCGCACTGCAACGCAGGCTGGCAGGGCCCACTACCATCCCCATGGCAGCTGGAACAAGGCACCCCACTTTGTCTCCCCAAGCAGCCCAGGGAAGGGTCTCAACACACCAGCAGCACCCGCACAGCCATCATGGCGGCAGCACCTGTGGACACCGTGCTGTCCATCAGGATGACATAGTCCTCGCTGATCTCCTTGGGCAGCCGGAGGTAGTGCAGCTGGGAAGAGAGGGGGGAATATGTCATCTGGCCCTCCTCCCCGCAAGGGCCCTGCCCTCCCTCCTCCCCCAGAGACATGGCCCCCTCTCCCCCTCACCTCTGGCTCCCCAGTGTCATGGTTTGTCTGGATGAGGATTTTGCCCAGGCGGATGTCCTTGCAGACGGCAGTCAGTGCCTGCTCCATGGTCTCGCCTGCACGCAGGATGGAAACACCTGTGATCTGGCAGAGGAGAAAATGGCGCAGGCTGAGAGTTAGCCAAGTAACCCATCCTACAGCTGTCATCCTGCAACCTTCTTCCTTGGCAGTGTCCTTACTTAGCTGTGGGTATCCAGATGCCCTCCCTGCACCAAAGCCCCTCAGCCCCATGCCACAGCAGCCCTTGCCCTGCCTTGGGCCGTCAGCCAGGGAAGACCCAAGGCAAGAATGCGGAGTGTCCTAGGAGCAGCTCAGCTGTTTCTTTCCACAGACCCTTTCGGAAGGAAATCACTCACCCGCTGCCGGTGGAAGCGCTTCCCCTCATAAACTGTCCCCTGCGGTGTCTCCACAGTCACTGGCTGAAAAAGCCAAGGGGGAAGGGGAGAAGGGAGACGGAGGAAAAAGGTGGTGGGCAAAGGGGGAAATGGCTGAGGGAAGGAACAGCCGCTGCTACCACCCATGGACATTCAGCAAGGAGAGTGTATGGTGGGGGGGGGGGGAAGACCCACTCCTCAAAGACGGCCTGCAGCACCCAGGGGAGACACCTACATTTTATTACACAGTGAAACTCCTCTCCCATCTTGATTCCAAAGATAAGGGGGGTGGTTTTTTTGCTTTGTTTTTTACAATAAACCATATGGCTGTGACAGTGGCAGAAGCACAGGTGGAGGAGCAGGTGGGACACACCTTGAGGGGCAGGAAGGAGAGGGCGTGCTCGATCAGCAGGCGCATCAGGCGCTTGGAGTAGAAGATGAACTCGTCCCGGCTGGTGTCCTTGTTCCTGTGGGGCAGGCAGAGCGGGGGCCGCCCAAAGGGCCGCCCAGGTTCCTCAGCGCCCAGTATGCTCCCTTCCCAGACACCCGTCTCTACAAGGATTATTTCAAAGTGTGGGCCCAAGTCTCCCCCAGACACCACCTGCTCTGGGGCCAGCCATGCTCCCTGGAGGTAGGAGGGGGAGCCCCCCTGCCCTGGCCTACCTGATGATGGTGTGCATCCCCCGGACCTGCGGCGTGCTCTCCAGGACACTCAGGGTCTTGGGCAAGGGCTGTCCCTGGTGGGCTGATGCCAGGGCCGCTCTGCACAGGAGGAGGGAGAAGGAAGAGGAGAATGGGGGTCAAGATGCAGTCCAGGGGATAGTGAGTGGTATGCAGGCCCTGTAACACTCAGCCGCCCACAGCCCTCCTCTCTCTGATGCCCAGAGCTCCCCAACCCCCGATCTGGATCTCTTGGATGCTGACACCACTGCTGGCCTCCCTCCACCCACCACAAATACCATGCTGCAGCCAGGCACAAACAGTGGCAGTGGCAGGAGGGGCAACTGGGCATATGAGCTTTGGCCTCTGGGCCCTACTGTGCCAAGATGTTGGTGAGAGCCCTTAGCTGCCTGAGGCTAGCCTGGCACCACTGGGCACAATGTGGGGAGAGCAAGAGAGAAGCAGCCCTTACTGTCCACCTCCCATTCACCACCTCCAACAGGAGGTGGCTTGCCCGACTCCTCCCCACACATACATGGGGTGGTGGTCTGTGCAGCAGGAAAGACAGTTGAAACGGCGGCTTCCTTTTCTTCTTCTTAAGAATACTATCCCACCTTTTTTCAGTTTGGGACTCAAGGAGGCTTACAACAGTTAAAAGAGGAACAGCCACTTCTTCCTTCCTCCAAAGCACACAGAATGGGGACGGGAGAAGCAGACAGAAGACAAAGCCTCTCCACAGAGCCAAAACAGCTCAGCCAAGCCAGCATCAAACATCAAGCTTGGGGGGAGAGAAGGGGAGCAGACCCCGTTCATTAGGGAAGGGGACTCTTCTGGCAGACTAGCCCTCCTGTTCTCCCACTAGCTGTCTTGAAGGGTGGCAGGAAACAGTGCTGGGGACGGGGAGGAAATGGGGAGAAGGTGGCGCTGCTCCTTTAGGGCCACCACATCATACCTGACTGTGATTTCACGCTGGGCAATGGCAGGAAGAAGAAGAGGAGGAGCCCACACCAGGAGGCCGCAAAATCATTACAAAGCCAGGGAGGGAGATGGAGGGAAAAAGAGAAGAACAGCCAGTCAGTGCAAGGGCACCACCCCATGGGGTCTGCCTCCCACCCATCCCAGTCCCGGCATGTCCCCTCCCCCTCATTCCCTTCCCAGCCCCTCACCTTCTCCAGCTGGCTATGCACATGCTGAACAATCAAATCCAGCGCCACAAAGTTCTCTCCTCCTGGGAAGAAAAAACAAACAGACCCATCATCCATCATGCCGTGGCTTGCTCAGCATTCCCCTCCATGCAGGTACCCAGAGGCCGTTTGCAGGACAACTGCACTGCATAGCAATGGCACATGCAGCCCTACTGATTCCAAAACTCTGGCCTTCTGAGTGCTCTGGCTTTCAGCTTCCCACTCCGACCACTGGCTTAGATGACTGAGGGTGGGTTAGGGAATTGGAGAGTGGGTTAGGGAACTGATATATGTATTGGTGTTTTTAACTGTTGTAAGCCACCCCAACTGCGCTGCAGAGGGGTGGGATAAAATAAATTTTATTATTATATTATTATTGCTGGAAGCTGAAGTCCAAAACACTTGGAGGACCAAAGCTTTACTCCTTTGGGCAATTAACTGGTTGCTGTAGGAGGAGGGGAGAGTCCTTCATCTTTATCACCACATTTATGCTTTATATACTTTTACACTGTTTTATATTAGATCTGGCTTTGATGAGTTTGTTTACTTAACTGTTTTTTAAAAACTTTTTAAAGCTCCCCCCCCCCAAATTCTAACTGCACACAAAGGCTGTCTCAGCTGGAGATGGAAGCACCATCCTTCTCTCTCTGCCCGCCCCCCCCTCCGATGTCACAATTAGATATTAAAAGGGTTTTTACTGGAGGTAGGCAGTTGGGTTGCTTCCAGGAGGGAGAAGCAGAAGGACTAGGGGGGTGGGTGGGTGGGTGGGTATCATGGCACCAGGACAAAGCACACCACACACTGGGGAGACTGGGAAGGTGCCTTTGTCTCGGCTTACACTCGCCCACCTTCTTCCTCACCTCAGGACACTTGGTTGTTTCCCATCATCCCCGTTTTCCCAACCCAGGGCAGACTACAGATACCTGGCTTCCAGCTATGCCAACCCTGTTGTCCACTGGGCCATCCCTTTCTGGTCCCCCAACCCTACCCCAGATCCACGAATAGGAAGAGCTTCTCTTGATTTTCAGACCAAATATGAAAGGGGGTAGGTGGGAGGTTTCTGGATGGTAGTGGGGCACCCAGTTAGCCCAGCCAGGGCTTAAGAGTTCACTTCCAGTGTGACTCTGGATGCCATGCAGAAGAGGAAGACAGAGGGACCTAGCTTCTTTTCTTCTCCAGACTAAATCAGTGGATTCAAATTACAACAGATTCCGTATCAATGGCACTATTTGTTGATTCTATGAAGGCAGAAGTTTTTTTTGGCCAGGCTCCGTCCTGGGAGTTGTAAACAACATAAGCAAGCTGTGACCGGGGGCCTTTTCCCTGCTGCCACTCTCTGACTCTCCCGCACAACGCCAACGCTCACCACTTGCAACAGAGAACAGCTGAAGCCAATCTGCTCCAAATAAGCCCCACCGGCATGATTCTGAACTCTCTGAAACTGCCTCATTTTGACATGACTAATTGCATGGTATGCCTCTGGTCTGCTTATTTCTGTGTTTTAAACAATTAATTGTGTTGTATTCCACCTTGGGATTTTTAGGTAAAGTTAAATACATTTAAAAAATCACCTGACATTACTGTAATGTTTCGTAGCCCTGTCCACCTGCGTTCTCTGTACAGCGGCAGGGGAGGTCTGGGGGTCAGAGTGGTCATGGTTTACCAGGACTACAACTCCCTCACCAAATGCCTTATCCTACAGATTGAGTTTGAAGGTGGGTGACTGGGACAGAATAGGGATCCTGTTGGTGGACTGCCCACTCCACTGCTCAACAGTCTCTTACTGAGCTGGTTGAGTGGGTCTCAGTGTTGCTGTTGGGAGCCCCTCAGCTGGTTGTACTGGGGGACTTCAACATCCACGCAGAGACTGCTCTATCAGGAGAGGCTCAGGGCTTCATGTCTTCCATGACAACCCTAGGGCTGTCCCAAGAAATATCTGGGGTAAATATCATGGGCCACTCATGCTGCAGGACACACTCTGGAGCTTGTTTTTTTAGTTTGGGCAGGATGACAGTGATCTGGGCGTGGAAGAACTCTCTGTGGCTCCATTGTCATGGACTGATCACTACCTGGTAAGGTATAAACTAACTGTGACTCGGGGCCTCACAGAGAGTTGAGTCCAACTCTCAAACCACTACGCCATGCTCCTGTCTATGAGGAGTATATAACTCCCTTACTGAAACAGCTTCAGTGGCTACCAGTTCACTTCTGGGCACAATTCAAAGTGTTGGTCACAACCCATAAAGCCCTATACAGTTTTAGGTTTAGACTGTGTGAAAGGCCATATCTTCCTTTTTAGCTGCTGCATCGCACTGTGGACCACAAGTTGAACATGAGTCAACAGTGCGATGCAGCAGCTAAATAGGCCAATGCAATTTTAGGCTGCATCAGTAGAAGTATAGTGTCTAGATCAAGAGAAGTAATAGTGCCACTCTATTCTCACCTGGAATACTGTGTCCAGTTCTGGGCACCACAATTCAAAAAGGATGTGGAGAAACTGGAGCGTGTCCAAAGGAGGGCAACTAAAATGGTGAAGGGTCTGGAAAGCAAGCCCTATGAGGAACGACTTAGGGAGCTGGGGATGTTTAGCCTGGAGAAGAGAAGGCTGAGAGGTGATACGATAACTGTGTTTAAATATTGGAAGGGATGTCATATCAAGGAGGGAACAAGCTTGTTTTCTGCTGCTCCAGAGACTAGGACCCGAAACAATGGATGCAAGCTCCAGGAAAAGAGATTCCAGCTCAACATTTTGAGGAACTTCCTGACAGTAAGGGCTGTTCGACAGTGGAACACATTTCTCCCTCAATGGAGATTTTGGTGGAGTCTCCTTCCTTGGAGGTCTTTAAGCAGAGGCTGGATGGCCATCTGTCAGGCCATCTGTCAGATTGGGAGTTCCTGCATGGCAGGGGGTTGGACTGGATGGCCCTTGTGGTCTCTTCCAACTCTATGATTCTATGATTCCCATACAAACCTGACAGAACCCTAGGATCTTCAGGAAAAGGCTTTTCAGTTCTGCCACCATCACAGGCTTGCTTGGTGAGGACATGAGAGAGAGCCTTCTCGGTGGCTGCTCTCACCCTTTGAAACTCCTTTCCATGGGAAGCTAGGCTGCTCCCCTCTCTGCTTTCCTTTCACCGGCAGAGAAAAACCTACTTGTTTAAGCAGACTTTTAATATTTAACGCTCTCAGGGAAGCTTTTTATTGGGGTGTTTGCTTTATTTATTTATTTATTCAATTTTTGTAACTCTTGCGTCCTTTTCAAAATAATTTTATACTGTTTTAGGGAAGATGATCTTAATTGTTTTTAGAATTGTATTGTTATGATTTTCTCTCTGAGCTGCATTGAGTCCCACTCCAGGAGAAAGGAAGCATATAAAATAGATAAATATAAACAAAATGCCTATTCTCCAGTATTTGATGGAACACCCAGTACTGCTTTTAGAGTGATTTTTCATTGCAACATTTTTTCAAATTAACAAGATGCCAATGAAGACAAATGGTTCACTGTTTGAACTCTGAAAACATCTCATCTGCTAACACAAGTACTTTAGTTAAAAAAAAAAAAGTAACAACTTTTGAACAGTGAAGGTTGCAATCTGGAGTGGCAGAAATTCTAAATGAGAATTTAATCCAAACCAGAATAGACAAGAACTCTGGTCACACATTTCAAAAGAAATACTGACAACCTGGAAAGTGCCCAGAGATGGGTAGCCAAGATGATCAAAGATCTGGAAACCAAAAGTCCTATTAGGAATGTCTTAGGAAGCTGGGCAGGTTTATTTTGGAGGAGAAAACACTGAGAGGAGCCATGGGAGCCATCTTTAAACAGCTGTCATGTGGAAAACAGAGCAAGCTTGTTTTCTGTGGCTCCAGAGGGTAGGATGCCAACCCCAATGAATTCAAATGATAAGAAGGAAGATTCCAACTAAATGTTAGGAAGAGCCTCTCCTAATGGCTATAGCAGTGCAACAATGGGACTGCTCAGAAAAGGATGGACTCCATCTTTGGAAGTCTTTAAGCAGAGGGTGGATGACCATCCTTTGGGAATTCTTTAGTTGTACACTGCTGCATGGCAGAAGAGAGATGAACTACATGGCCTCTTCAGTCCTTTCCAGCTCAGGCTCTGTGAACCTACAAGGCACAGTGAGAGCCCAGCCACAGGATATACAGTCACCATTGGCCAATCCAAACGAAAGAAAAGGGGGTTGACTGTAAGCTCCCCCCACCCAGCAACTCCCTCTTAGCCAAGCCGGTCTTCCTTAAAGCTCAGAAGATGCACATGTGGTATAGAAATGTACTTGCTATTGCTCCTCAGCTTGACAGTGCTCCTGAATGTGCACCCCTTCTCTCCTCAACCCTGGAAGCACACAGCCGCTGCCAGCCTCTCCCCAGACCACCCTCCCTGCCCCCTCCTCTCACCTCGGGGGACCACAATGTCTGCGGCCTGCACTGTGGGCTCAATGTACTGCTCAAAGGCGGGCTTCACAAACATGCTGTACTGCTTGATGACGCCAGCCACGTCCCGGCCACGCTCCAGTATGTCCCGCTTCAGCCGCCGAACTAGTCGGATGTCTGAGTCAGTGTCAACAAACACCTTCATGTCCAGGAGCTGTCAGAGAAAGGGGAAAGCCCACAGCTGTGTAAGCCTGCATGAAGCTCCCGACCCCAAATCTCACTCTTGATGCAGCTGAAAAGCAGGCACTGCTCCCTGTTACTCTCTTGAGAGGCAACACACCTGGGAAGGGGCTCCAGAAGGGAGCCCAGATGCCAGGCTCTGCTTCAGACCCAAAGTTCCCCCACTGCACCCAATTTGCCCAGCCCCCTACCTGCAACAGCTCCTTGTTGGCAAACGCCAGTATCCCTTCAAAGACAATCACATTGGCCCCATAGATGGTTTTCTGGGAAAGGAGGAAGAAAGAAGACTCAGCATCTCAACAATCAGCCAGCAGAGGTGCCCTCTCCTTCCCTGGAGGACAACCCCTCCCTCCCGGTAGGCCATGCTTAAGGAAGGCAGGATGGCCCTCTATTCGAAATGGAGGGTGCAGCTGGCCATCTGGGGATGGACATCCTTGAATTTCTAAAGGGATGTCATAGAGAAGATGGAGGAAGCTTGTTTACTGCAACTGCCAGAACACAGAGCAATGGATTCAGATAGCAAAGGAAAAAAGTTTCCATCTTAACATTATTTTTTATTTATTTTATTTTATTTTTTTACCCTGCCTTTCTCCCCAAGTGTAACATTTTAAAAAATCCCACCAGATCCTGGAAGCTAAGCAATGTCAACCCTAGTTAGTGCTTAGAAAGGAGACCACCAAGAAATATCAAGTGCTATAGGCTACATTCCAGAGGAAGGAATGGCAAAACCACCTGTGAGTATTCCTTGCCTAGGGAAAGCCTATGAAGTTCATGGGGTGCCATAAGTCAACAAGAGACTTGAATGCACATACACATTTACACACACATGCACATTACAAAAACTATTTTACTATGCAAGCAGTTCTGCAGTGAAACATGGACTGCCTTGAGAAGTAGTAAATACTTTTTCTCTCAGGGTCTTTAAATAGAGGTCAAGTAGCCTTCTTTCAGGAGTGATTTAGTTTTGTATTCCTGAATGGCAGAAGATAGTTCTCAGGGGCTCCTTGCCACTCTATGATCCTATGCCCTGTCTGCCGTCTTCCCTTCCTAGATGGTGCTCTTCTTCTTTCACAAGGCATTCCCCACATACCATGCCACGAAACTACCCCTTGGAGAAGGACGAGGCTGGTGCAGGCAAGGACTTGAAGCCACAGAGGATGCCCACCACTTGCTCTGAGCTGCCTGCCCTACAGCCGCTGCTGGGAGGAAGGCCAATTGACCCACCCAGCAGCCTCTCCAACTCCAGGGCCTCATAGAGGAGCTGTTCTCCCTACTGCAGATGGGCAGGTCCAGCTGGGGCTCACTTGGGGAGGCAAGGAAAGGCCTCACTGACCAGCTCTCTTTGGACTTCCAGTCACACATGCGCCCGCGCAAGCACACGCATGCACGGGCTCAGGGATGGGGGGCACAGTTTCTACCATGCGGCCCTGTCACGCACCCACTCCTTGCGCCGGCTGTGTGTGGTGAAGTCATAGACGGGGACTTTCACACTTTTGCCCTCCTTGAGCCTCCGCAGGACACTGATCAGGAGGTCAAAGTCAAAGGCATCTGGGTGGTCAAAGTTGTATTCATTGCGGGCAGCCGCCTCCTGCTGCTCTTTGTTCAGCACCTGGGAGAGAAGAAATAGAAAACAGGGGCACAAGGAGATTGGGGGGGGGGTCCCTAAGGGTCATTCTGGAACTGGCCAGGCTTGCCATCCCCGTCCCTCCCCCTCCTGCACCGCTCAGGGGACCGGGGTGGAGTGTCCCTTCCTGGCTGCCCACCTTATAGAAGCTGTCCATGGAGAGGAGCACCACCCAGGGGACGTCCAGCGCCTCGATGATCTTGTTGGCCACCGTCGTCTTGCCGGACGCACTGCCGCCGCACAAGCCTGGGAGGACGAAAAGGAGGCGGCAGCGGATCACCCCTTTGAACAACAGATGAGGATGGAGGCAAAGACCAGGGGTCTGGGGAGAAAGCGGGGCCCAGGTGGGGCGGGGAAGAGGGCCCTTGGGGAAGTGGAAGGGGGCGACTGGAGGGTCCGGGGGGGGGGGAGAGGGGGTCTAGGGTTCTGTGGGGCCAGCCCCTGCCCCCAAAGTCCCTCTCTGCCGGCGCCCGAAGGGGCTGAGAGACCCCCGCAGGGGCCCTGTGCCGGAGGGGGAGACCCCAGGGCCTCTTCCAAGGGGGGGCTGTGCGAGGGCCCCCAGGCGCCCCCTCCTCCTCCTCCTCCTCCCTCTGCGCTGCCCCAGAGCCAGGGAGGGAGGGAGGGAGGGGGGGAGCCCCGTGGGCGGCGGCCTCACCGATGACGAAGGCCTCCTTGAAGGGGGTGCCGGTCTCGTTGTACCAGGGGGGCCGCCCGGCCGTGTAGATGGTCCGCTTGCTGGTCCGGAGCAGCGGCGGCTCCGTCTTGGACTGGCTGGTGGTCCTCTTGCGCGGCGAGGAGGGAGGCAACGGCGGAGGCAGCAGCGGCAGCGGCAGCGGCAACCGACGGGACAGGCTGAGGGAGGGAGGGAGGGGGGGAGGGAGAGGGGGCCCCTGAGCATGGGCAGAGCGCCGCGCCCAGCGCCTTCTTCCCGGAGCCCCGCTCCAGGCCCGCTCCTAGTTCCCGCCCTCCGCCCTCCGCCCTCCGCCCTCCGCCCCCCTTCGACGGGGCTCACCCTCCGCACCGCGCCGCCATCGCCATCGCCATCGCCTTCTCCTCCTCCGCCGCCACCCCGCCGCCCAGAGCCGCCATCTTGGTCGCGCCTCCGCCGCTGCTCTTCCGCGCGCGGAGCATGCCGGGAAGAAGGAGGGGCCTCTAGGGCGGCCAGATAGACAGCCCCTCACTGCGCCTGCGCGCCTCCCAGGGGAGACTGCAATTCCCGTCAAGCCGCGGGCCGAGAGCCAAGAAAAAGTAAGAGTCCCCGCGCCGCCCGGATAGGGAGTTTCCGGGACTCGAGTGGCGGAGGAGGAAGAGCCATTTCGGAATCTTCCCCTCTCCCCGCCCCAAAAAGACGGCCAGGTTGCTCTGGATCAGGCAGGGGATGATGGGCCCTGCGGTAGCTGCTGCTGGACTACAAGTCCCACAACGCCCTCCCTCCTCTGGCCCCGCTGGGTGGGGCTGAGGGGGGGAACTGGAGCTGTAAAAGGGGCCACAAAGGACCTTTCAAGGGACCCCCAAAGGCCAGCCAGTCCATGCAGGAACTCGCCACCAAAGCCCTCCTCCCTGGAGAGAGGGGCAGCATCCACACTGCAGAAATAACCCGGTTCCTGGCAGTTAAAGCTCCGCTCCGCTTCACTCTGGGCCCCACCACAAACGCCAATTCCCAGAATTCCATAGCCTTGAGCCAGGAAGAGTCAAAGCGGTGCCAAACCGGGCTCCTGAGGTAAAATGGCTCCCTTGGTCTTTGGAAGCCATGTTTTACACATAATACCAGGCTGGTGTTGCTCTCCTTTTGCTTTGTCCAAAATTGCAATTGAATGTTATTTCCTTCTTTTCTGAAGGTGGAAGTCTCTGTGTATGTTTTGTGAGCCACCTTTTTACGTTACATATAAGGCCTCTTAATTTAAGTCACATCAGATTCTTCAGGACATTCCTAGGGACTTTGCCTCACTATTCAACCTCTATCACTCACAATCTTATCCAGAAGTCTGTGGTTTTTGTGTATATGTCCAATGCATAAATCTGCTATTTTGGCCACACTGGACAGGCTTTGCACCCCACAAAGTGTACCTGTTTTGAGAACGAGTCTGTGACCTCCCATGTGGTATTTCTTCCCTTGCTGTCCATAATAAAGTCCATAGCTATATGCCTCCGGGGGCCGCTTGGCGTGGGCAGCGGTTGGAGCAACCCCTGAGGCTTGGCTATCACCGCCTTGGAGTGGGCACACAGCGGGCAGCCTTTCACGTAAGCCCCGAATTCCCTCCACCAGGACTGTTTTCTCACCTGGAGTCAGGTCTTCAGGAACCCTAGTGTCCTTAGAGTTGTGGCACAACTGCAGGACTCTGGATCTCAGCTCTTTTGGAAGGTAGGCCCGGTCTCCTTTGCGGCACAACCCGTCTTTGGGCTCCAGTGTGTCCGGATGGTCTGCCAGCCATTGATCCTTTCCACACACACACACACACACACACCACCTCTTTGATGCCTTGAAAGAAAGGATCCAGAGGGCCGGCTTAGGCCAGGTACGCTTGACTCCAGGAGGTCACTGCCGGCCCTAGTTGGTCAAGGATAAAAATAGTCTCTTCCAATGTTTGTCTCCGGCTTCATGCTGAAGCAATCTGGAGAAAGTGTCTGCAAGCACATTTTCTTTTCCTGAGAAGGCTTTTAGCTTGAATCTGAAGCGGGAGAATTCTTTAGCCCACCGACTCTGCTTTGGGCTTAGTTTCCTTGGAGCTTGCAAGGCTTCTAAACTGCGATGACCAGTCCAAACCTCAAAGGGGTGGCTGGCCCCTTTCAGGAATTGGCACCAAGTTTGCAGTGCCCTCTTGATGGCCACTGCCTCTTTCTCCCAAGTAGACCAATATAGCTGCGCTCCCTGGAACTTTTTGGATAAGGAAGCGCATGGTCTTAGCCCCCCTTCTGGGCCCTTTTCCATTAATACAGCACCCAACACAACATCAACAAATGGCTGGTCTGGATCGGGGTGGTTTAAAATAGGCTCCAAGCAAAAGAGTTCTTTCAGCTGTTCAAAAGCGGCTGGACAGTCCAGAGTCCAGCGCACCTTGGTGGATGGCTTGGGTTCCTCGCTGGATTCCCCGGGATGAGTCTTGGATTTTAGTAGGTCAGTGATGGGCAATGCCAGTTGAGCAGAATTCAGGATGAACTGTCGGTAAAAGTTGGCAAAGCCTAGAAATCTTTGCACCTGCTTTCACATCTTAGAAGGGGCCCATTCCAGGATCGTTTGCACTTTGGCTGGATCCATTCCTATTCCCTGAGTGGACACCCAGTATCCTAGAAAGTCCAACTTGTCTGTGTGAAATTCACATTTAGACAGTTTCAAATATAGATGATTGTCCAGGAGGCGCTTCAGGACCTCCCTCACTAGCTTTATACGGGGATCCAAGTCTTGGGAGTGAATCAGGACATCGTCCAGGTAAACTAGAACTCCCTCGAACAATAAATCATGTAAAACTTTGTTCACGAGTCTCATAAAAATGGTTGGTGCGCCCTATAGTCCAAAAGGAAGAATGAGATATTCAAAAGCCCCCAGAGACCAATTAAATGTAGTCTTATATTCATCCCCTTCTCGTATGCGCACCTGGTAGTAGGCATCTCTCAAATTCAGTTTGGTAAAGATCCGGCCGGTGACTAGCTGGCCCAACATGTCCTTCATGAGCTCTCCTGGCAGTGATGGAGGGTGCTGCCCCTTTGTCAGGCTGCTCAGCCGCCCATCCCTCCTTTTGGGGCATGCAGGCATCTGATGTCCCTCCTGCCCTCAGTCCCAGTGTCTCCATCGCTCACACTCCGTCTCCTGGGGCTTACTTTCTTTCTTTCTCTCTCTTTTCCTCAGGAGTGGCTTGGATTTGTGCTAGTTCCCTTGCTCACTCCCTGTTTCCAGTGGGTCATCCACTGGACCTTCTGCTGCGCCGTTTCGACCTCTCCTGCCAGTTGGATCCACTCTCTCACCCTCTGGACCCACTTCAACAGTTCTGCTGTGAAGTGTTGCACCTTGGTAGCTTCTCCGAACGGCCGGTCCGTGACTTGAGCTGCTAGTCCTCGAACCCCGTTGCATACTTGGTCAGCACCATCAGTTTAGCCCAGGCTTTCTCGATCCTGAAGGGGTCCTTGAAGCGGGCTTGCAGGGCTGCCATGAAAGCAGACAGGTTCTCCAACTCTGGAGCTCGGGCATGAAGCAGTTGCACTTGCCAGTCTGCCATGTCACAGACCTCACTCTGGCACACTCCATAGGGAACGTGGGTCCCCACTCCCGCGTGTGTGCCGCTACCTGGGTCATGAAGTAGGATAACATACTGGATCTCCCGTCAACCCGCCCCCCCAGTTGTTGCGCAGCCGGGTTCTGAGTGCGACTCACGGGTGCTATTGCGGATGTCCGGAGGGTGGCTTCTCCCCATGCCGGCCGTTGCACTCTCATGGCTCACATTGGCGTGGCCGGAGTCACTGGGAATGGTCCCATCACATAATAATAATAATAATAATAATAATAATAATAATAATTTTTATTTCTAGCCCACCCCAATCGGGGCGGGTTACAGCATAGTTAAAACACAAAGAAGTTAAAACATCTTACATCCCAATCCCTAACTCTCCCTCCCCTTAAAACTTAAAACATAGCTCCATGGGTTGAGGTTTCCGCTGCGGTGTCTGCCCACAGCGCTGGCCCCTCACCGGGATCCCCATCCCTCCTTCTCCGCCATCCTCATCGTCGCCACGAGCCCCCACTGGCCATCAGGGTCTGGCACCAGGAGAGTACAAGTCCAGCAGGTCCTCGGAGGTGTCCTCCCACAAACGGCCCATCCGAGGTTTCCTCGGGCCCTTCTTCTTCTTCTTCTTCTTCTTCTTCCGTGGACCAGTCCTCCCAGTCCAGGTAAGTGGGGCCTGTCCTGTTCCACATTGTCCAGTGGGACTCCTCCTGAGTCCTCGCTCGCTCCAGCCACCTGGCCGGAGTTCACTCGGCCTTCCTGGGCTGTGACCACCAAACCGCCACTTTGCTCTCCCTGGGAGGGTTCATCCAGGTCAGCTTTGCCTCGAGCCGCAAGCGGTGGCCGTCCGTCCGGTCGTGAATGAGATGAAGTTGGAGGGAGAGTTGCTTCAGTGTCATGCTTGGCAGCAAGAAACTTGAAGAACCAGGAAAACATTTTAAAGTGTAAATTCACTAAAGCTTTATTCGGGAATCAAGACACTTTGCCACAGCAATCCTTTGAGGAACAACTCTGAGTATTTCCCACCTAACCAGTACTTTAAAGCCCTCTGACCAATTCCCTTTTTCCCCTCCCCAGGGTCCGGTTGTCCATATCAAAGTATTTTGAAGTTTAGTTCTTCCATGTCCATCTCCTTTCATCTTCTGGGATCGGCGGGCAAACTCTCATCCCAGTCATAGACCTGCCCCAATGTCCATCTGCTATTACAATGCCCATCTGCCAAATAAAATAACAGTATTGTAGAGGCACTATAAAATAGCTGATCATATTGGCAGCCAAAAAGCCAAGCAGACAATTGTAATGTAACTTCTTTAGTTAGAGGTCCGCTGAGGGGATCGAGTGGATAGACCCACCGGAAGAGCTCCATCTTAAGCGCCTTCTTGAACGTATCTAAAGTAGTAATAAGACGGATCTCTTCTGGCAGGCCATTCCATAATTTGGGGGCTGTGGCCATGTACGATCTTTGGGAAGTCGTGCTGAATCTGGTTCTATGGTGTTCTAATAACTTCTTCCCAGATGTTCTGAGCGTGAGGGGGGGATTATGTGGGGAGAGGGGTTCCTTCAAGTAACTCGGGCCCAAGCCATGTAGGGCTTTAAAGGTAATAACCAACACTTTGTACTGCGCCCGGAAGCTAATCGGCAGCCAATTAAGAGATTTTAATATAGGTGTTATATGGTCCGACCTAGATGTTCTGGTGACCAACCTGGCTGCCGCATTTTGAACAAGTTGAAGCTTCCGAACTTGGTACAAAGGTAGCCCCATGTAGAGCGCATTACAGAAATCCAGATGAGAGATTACCAGGGCAAGTACTACTCCTTCAAGGTCCCTTTGGTCCAGGTAAGGATGCAGTTGGCGGATCAACCAAAGTTAGTACCAAGCACTCCTGGCCATCGCATCCACTTGAGATACAACTGTAAAGATGAATCCAGGAGTACTCCCAAACTGCGTACTTTGTCCTTTAGGGGAAGTGTGACCCCGTCCAGGACTGGATGGCAAAGCTCCTTTCCCGGACTTGGGGTACCTATCGCGAGTATCTCTGTTTTCTCTGGATTCAGCTTGAGATTGTTTTCCCTCATCCAGCCCATTACCGATTCAAGACAGGCATCAAGAGGAGCGATGCCATCCTTAGTCACTGCAGCAGTCGGAGACATAGCGAAGTAGAGTTGGGTGTCATCAGCATATTGTCTCCGGATGATCTCTCCCAGCGGCTTCATGTAAATGTTAAACAGCATGGGGGACAGAATAGCGCCCTGAGGGATGCCAGGTGTCAGCTCTCTTTTCGAAGAGCGACTATCCCCCAGCTGATATCACCATCTGGAACCTGTCCGAGAGTTAGGACCGTAACCACTGAAGGGCAGTGCCCTCAATACCTAACTCCCTCGGGCGTCCCAGAAGGATACCATGGTCTGTGGTATTGAATGCCGCTGAGATGTCCAAGAGCACCAACAGGGCCACACTTCCCCTGTCTATGCCCAGACGGAGATCATCGACTAAGGCGACCATGGCAGTCTCAACTCCGTATCCCGCCCTGAAGCCGGTTTGAAATGGGTCCAGATAGTTGGCTTCTTCCAAAACAACCTGGAGCTGAAAGGCAACTGCCTTCTCGATCACCTTGCCCCAGAATGGTAAAAGAGAGACCGGCCTGTAATTATTTTTCACCAGGGGATCAAGGGAGGGTTTTTTCAAGAGTGGTTTAACAACCACTAGTTTCAAACTAGATGGAAATTTCCCTTCCCTGAGGGATGCATTAATTATAAGTTGTAATAATATTTTTGCTGCATCACCTCCCTGGACTGTCAGCCATGATGGGCAAGAATCAAGAGGGCATGTTGTCTTCCTTACACTTCCAAGAAGCTTGTCCACTTCATCGGTCTTAACAAACTCAAAATGATCCAGTGTAACACAGTCCACAGAGTCCCTGGACATCTCTCTTATTGGTTCTGTTATAATGCCCGCCTCCAGATCGGCCCTTATCTGAGAGATTTTATCTACAAAAAAGTCATTAAAAGCATCACAGCAGGCTTTACTTGGTTTCAATAATGGGTTCAGGGTGGGAGGCAATTGAGTTAATTCCTTAACCACCCTGAACAGCTCTGCTGGACGAGACTTTGCAGATGCAATGCGTGCAGCATAGAAAGAATTCTAAGCAGCCCTGGTGGCGCAGGGGTTCAATGCCTGTCCTGCAGCCACTCACTCATAAACCACAAGGTTACGAGTTCAATACTAGCCAGGGCTCAGGCTAGACTCAGGCCTGCATCCTTCCGAGGTCACTAAAATGAGTACCCAGCTGTTGGGGGGCAATGAGCTCACAGTTGTAAACCGCTTAGACATCCCATAGCGCAATATGAAGCAGTATATAAATGAAGCTGCTTTGCTTTATTGCCACTCAATAGGAATCCAACATGATCCTATGATGTGTCTTGTCAGATAAACGTCAGTGTTTCCGCCAGCGGCGCTCCAGTCATTGTACAGCCCGCTTCCTTTGGCGAAGATGTCCCGTATACCAAAGTTTTTTTATTTGAAGCAAGTTGAAAAGGCTTCGACAGAGTCGCTGTCGTTCCCAACCATAAAACCCTCCAAGGCTTCCTTTTGGGTTCCATTAGCCTTCAAGGGCAGACCATTCTAATAGGTCCTTCACCCCCAAGGGGAATATGGGTAGCAGCCTTCAGTCCCACCTTGACCAGGAAATGATCCATCCATGACAGGGCAGAAGTCCGGATTACCTCTGCCCACGGAGATTCCTGATCCGTACTAAAGACCACATCGAGTGTATTACCAGCACAATGTGTAGGACCTGAGACTGGTTGGGACAGGCCCATGGCTGTCATGGCAGCCATGAACTCCCAAGCTGCTCTTTTCAGATCTAATGAGCCGGACTCAAAGGGGATGTTGAGGTCCCTCAGGACAAGAAGCCTGGGGGACTCCAACACCAGCTCCGAGACCAGCGGTGTCAGCTCGGCCAGGGAGTCTGTTAAGCAAACGGGTGGACGGTAAACCAACAGAATCCTCAGACCAGGGGTAGGCAACCTTTCCCCTTTAAGGGCCAAGGGACTTCAGCTCCCAGCAGCCTCAGCCATGTTGGCCTATAATAGTCCCATGTTGGCCAATAGCTCCTGGGATTCTGGGAGATGAAGTCCCTCGGCCCTTAAAGGGGAAAGGTTGCCTACCCCTGCCCCAGACTGTCCCTAGCCTTCAGGGTCAGGTAAATACACTTGATGTGAATAATGTTTGATCCCAGGTATAAGAGATCCTTTAACGATTTCAATTTCCTAATTGTCTAATTTGAACTTGTTCAGGTCCTCAGTGGTCATTCTGTTTGTTTTCTTTATGTCCAGCAGTAAGCCTGCCTTTGCACTTTCGTGCTTGACTTTCCTTAGTAATTATTCCAAGTCTGTGATGTTGTCCACTAGTAGTATTGGGCCATGTTATCTTTTGTCTAAAGCACACCCCACTTTTACATAAACTCTAATTCCCATTGTCAGGAATCCCTCATGTACTACTAACTCACAGGGTGACCAGAGGAAATTCCTCTTGGCCTTTGGTTACTTATTCCAAGGGGTACCTCTGACCTTCTTCCTAGACTTGAAACCTTAACCTAAGCATTTTCCTTTCTTTTACCAGAAAATGGGTAGACCTTGCCTTGTGTCTTAGGCTCCATATTCTGTAGGGCATAGATGGCCCGGAGTCCAAAAGACCTTAGCAGGGCAGTTGGTGACCTGGAGGACTCTCAGTCATCATAGGAGGACCATAGCTCAAGGTGGACCTGAGGGAAGTTAGCAATAGGTTTTCCAGGTTATATGTGTCCTTATCAAAAATCAGAGTTAAGTTGAAGAAGAAAGCAAAAAGCATCATTACGTATACCAAAATATGACCTGAATAACATTTCAGATGAATTCAAGGACAGTATAAGTAACAGAATTAAACTATTGAGTATAATCGACCAGAAACCTGAAGAACTGTGCACAGAAGTCAAAGACATGATTTAAAATGCATGCAAGAAAACACCAACAGTGGGCAAAAAGAAAGACAAGAACCAATGGATGACAGATGAAACACTTCATGCAATAAAGGAAAGAAGAAAAGCAAAAGCAAAGGGAGATAGGAACAAAGCCAGAAGTATCAACACAACTGTCCAGTCTCTGACACACAAGGATAAGGAGAAATACTACAATGACCAATGCAGAGAAATAGAAGACAACAACAAAAAGGGAAGAACGAGAGACCTCTATCAAACATCCGAGAAATTAAAGCCAAGTCCAAACCGAGGGCAGGGATGCTCTACGGAGAAAAAAAGAACATAATACAGGAACAAGAAGAAATAAAAAGACGCTGAGGGCAATGCACAGAAGAGTTATACAAAAAAGATGAGGGAATGAATGACATTTGGAACAAGGAGACATATGAAGACGAACCCCAAATTCTAAGAAGTGAAGTGGAATCTGCAATGAAGGAAATGGGGAAAAATAAATCACTGGGAACAGAGGATATCCCAATTGAACTGCTACAGTGCCCACAGACAGATGCAACTTCAGTGCTAACTGAAATATGCCAACAAATATGGAAAACAAGGCCAATAGACTGGAAACGCTTGATATACATACCGATCCACAAGAAAGGAGATACAAAAGGACAATAGCACTAATCTCACATGCAAGAAAATTATGCTCTAAAATTCTGCAGCATAGACTCCAACCAAACATAGAGAAAGAAATCCCAGAGGTCCAAGTAGGGTTCAGGAAAGGAAGGGGCACTAGGGACCACATTGCAAACATATGATGACTAATGGAGCGCACCAAAGAATTATAAAAACGAATCAGCATGTGTTTCATAGACTACAGCAAAGGATTTGATTGTATAGATCACAAAAAAATATGGAATGCACTCAAAGACATGGAGGTGCCCCTACATCTGAAAGTCCTGATGAGGAATCTGTACCAAGGAAAAGAGGCCACCGTCAGAACAGAATTTGGGGAAACAGAGTGGTTCCCAATAATAATAATAATAATAATAATAATAATAATAATAATAATAATTTATTTATACCCCGCCTTTAGCCGAGGCTGTCAAGGCGGCTTACAGTTAAAACACCCCCATACAGTCAACAACATATACCCCCCCCTTAAAAATATATTAAATCATTGTACAGGGGCTTTTGCTGAGGGGAAGGGAGGGAAGAATGATGTAAGATGTTTGAAAAAGATGACCTAATGAATCATTGTTAATTGACAACTATGTTGAGCTTTTGATTTTAGGGAGGTACTGTGTTCTGTAGAGTTTTAATAGGCAATAGGCAAAGGGGCCAGGCTAGCCTGCATCTTATCACCCTTCTTGTTTAACTTATATGCCGAAAACATCATTAAGAAAAGGAGAATTAGAATCAGAAAAAGGAGGAGTTAAGAAAGGAGGAAGGAACATTAACAACCTAAGATATGCAGACATAGGACGTTATCACACGGGGCAAATCTGCTGGTTAATCCACACAAATCCCAAACAGAAACTGGATTTGTGCCTCGCGTTTTCACACGACGTCGCACAGAAACTGGACAGAAAGTGGACAGAAACTGGTGTTAACCAAGATCTTTTGAAATTCGGTTGTTTGGAGGAAATGCAAATGCGAAATTAAGGTAATTTCGCATTTACTGTAATGTGAAAAGCAAATGCGCATTTGGGGGCATTTCCCTGCTGTTCCCATGGTTCCAGCGAGGATTCCTCTATCTGCGCATGTGCAAGAAGCTCATTTCTAATACATTTACGGGCTTTTTCCGCTTGTCTGTGGACGTTAAATGCGCTTACTTTAATTTCGCAATTAAGGTAATGACGTGTGAAAGCCATTTGCGGAATCAAGGTTTATTTTCCGTTTATTTTTGGAATGCCTCATTTCCACTTTATTATCACTTTCTGGCCCACGTGTGATAACGTCCATATTAACAAAAGACATTCAGGAATTGGAACAGTTAATAAGAAAGGTCAAAGATGAAAGTGCAAAGGCAGGTCCGATGCTGAATATAAAGAAAACAAAAATAATGACCAGAGAAGAAATATACAAATTCAATCTAGACAACGAGTAAATTGAAAGAGTGAAAGAATTCCCATCTCTAGGATCAATCATTGATCAGAATGGAGACTGCAGTCAAGAAAGAAGAAGACGACTAGGAATGAGAAGGTCAGCTATGAAAGAACTGGAAAAGATGCTGAAGAGGAAAGACATACAAGTGAGCACTAAAGTCAGAATCATACAAGCCATTGTATTCCCCATCATCCCCAGGGAAGGAAGCAGACAGAAAGAGAACCAATGCATTTGAGAGAATGTGTTGCTGGAGAAGAAGAGTCCTTAGGATCCCATGGAGAGCCAAGAAGACCAACAAATGGGTTCTTGGACAGCTCAGGCCAGGGCTCTCCTTGGAAGCAATGAGGGTCAAGTCGAGACTATCGTACTTTGGCCACATGATGAGAAGGCATGGATCACTAGGAAAGACAATAATGCTAGGGAATATGGAGGCTAGAAGAATCATAGAATCATAGAATCACAGAGTTGGAAGAGACCACAAGGGCCATCCAGTCCAACCCCCTGCCATGCAGGAACTCCCAATCAAAGCATCCCTGACAGATGACCATCCAGCCTCTGTTTAAAGACCTCCAAGGAAGGAGACTCCACCAAAATCTCCATTGAGGGAGTGTGTTCCACTGTCGAACAGCTCTCACTGTCAGGAAGTTCCTCCTAATGTTGAGGTGGAATCTCTTTTCTTGCAGCTTGCATCCATTGTTTCGGGTCCTAGTCTCTGGAGCAGCAGAAAACAAGCTTCCTCCATCCTCAATATCTGACACCCCTTCAAATATTTAAACACGGCTATCATATCACCTCTCAGCCTTCTCTTCTCCAGGCTAAACATCCCCAGCTCCCTAACCTAAAGAGAGGAAGGCCACAGACCAGATGGACAGACTTGGTCAGGGGGCTATTATTATGGGCAAGGGCTTACAGGATCTGCAATGGAGGAAGAGAGGGACTCTTCTTGGAGACGCCTCATCCAAAGGGTCATCAGGAGTCAGAGCAGACTCAAGGAGGGCAGCTAAGGACCACCACCACCACCACAAGAACAATGTGTCCTTACTTAATGGCATGTGCCCCTTTGACTGGTCTAGCCACAGGGGCTCCTTTTTCTGGCCTGTGGGGCCTGGAGGAGGGAAGCCCTGGGGGCTGCTGGGGGTTTGGGGGCCCCTGGGGAGGCAGGGCCCCTTCCAGAGTCCAGCCAGGGCCCCCACTGAGCCCAAGCGGCCAAGGCGGGCCCCATGCCTGTCCGTGGTCCCTGGGATTTGTAGTTGGGAGAGCTCTAGAGCCGCTGCGCTTCGAGGGTCCCAAGGGCTCCTTCCCTCAGCAAGCCTTCTGCCGGGTCAGAGGCGGCAGCCAAGGCCCCCTCCCTCCCTCCCTCCCTCCCTCTGTCCAGGCGGCCTTTGCCCCGGCCCAGGTCAGCCGCAGGGTCAGCCCCGGAGCTTCTCCGGACAAGGGCCTGCCTTCCTTCCTTCCTTCCTTCCCTCCCTCCTGGGCCTCTGTCGGCTGGCCAACCGGACGGATGGCCCTTCGCGGACAGCTCCGGAGGAGGCCAGGCCAGGCCAGGCCAAGAGCCATCCCTGGGGCCCGACTCTGGCTCCCAGCCCCGAAGGGAGGCTAGCGATGAAGGACCAGAAAAGGGCCTCAGGAGTGAAGAAGAGCCAGTGACTGCATGCCCCATCATCCCCTCCAGGGACGGAGGCGAGGCGAAGGAAGCGGGAGGGAGAAGGTGAGGGACCCGAGAGAGAGAGGGGGGGGGGCTGAGGGCCCTGAGGAAGGACAAAAGGCCAGACAAACAAACAAACAAACGCTGGGGAGTCACGTTTCCCAAGGAAGCAGCGGCAATCTTTAGTGAGGAAACAGAACATATTGTCCAAATGTCCAAAGGGTCAAAGCCAAGCCTGTGAGGGCCGGCCTTTAAATCCTCAGAGGAGCAGAAAGTGTCCTTCCTTCCTTCCTTCCTTCCTTCCTTCCTCAGAGGCAACACAAACAGCTTGCAGCCGTTTAGAAACAAAGCTTTTTACTCCTTCATGGCCTCAGTCTGCACATGCCCAGAGGCTACATCCTTACTAGCTAATGAATACTTCAGGTAAAAGAAGAAATCTTTCTCTCTCTCAGCATCTTCTTCTTTTGGGAGAAAGGAGAGAGAGAGAGACTAGGAAAGACTCTCTTTGTCCTAAAAGATGGTTTCTTTCACCAATTTACAAAGGTATTCATTGCCCCTGATCTAAAAGGGATGTTTCCAAGAGGGAGAGAGCGGAGGAGTTTGCATGCAGGAAGAGCCTGTCTATCTTCCGAGGGGGAGAGGAAGGGAGGGAGGGAGGGGGAGAATGCAATTACTTTCCAACAATAATTAATGAAGAGATGAAGGAAGGAAGGAGCCTGAACTCTCCCTGGAAGAGGATCGAGTTGAGGGAGGCTCTCCTACTTTGGCTCCAAGTCTTAGAAAAGACAGCGATGATGCTGAAAGAGAGAGAGAGAGAGAGAGAGAGAGGAAGGCCAATGGACGGACACCCCCCCACCCCCCCCAGAGAGGACACAGGTGTGACTTTGCAGGACCTGAGCGGAGGAGGACACCGGGGGGGGGGGAGGACAGGGGGCGGGGGGGGCAGGGTGGCCGTGACTCCGGCCCACTCCAGGGCAGTGACCCACAGGACCAGCCTGACCCTTCCCTGTCCGTTTCCTCCTCCTCCTCTTCTACTTCCTCTTCCACTTCCTCTTCCTCCTGGGACCAAGAGGGACTCTGGAGCTCAGGCCGACTCTGTTGGCTCCCGAAATTGGGAGAAAGGCGGGATTCAAGCAAACGACGACGACGACGACGACGACGACAAGAAGAATGCCACTGTCTCGGCCTCTCTGGCAATCCAGGGCCAGAGGGGGGGGCGGGGGGCCTGAAACACTTGTAGGGAACCCCAAAGGTCTCAACAGCCGCCATGCCCCCCCGTGAGGGTCCCAGGAGCCCCCCCCGCCCCACTTTCCTGCCCTGAGGAAGCCCCCCAAGTGGACCCTGGGCAGGGAGGGGCCTTGGTCCGTCCACATCCTCTGGCCGGAGGGAGGGATGGCCGGCAGCAAAGGGGGAAGCGGACGGGAAGCAAGGGTCAGTTTTAATACGGCCATGGTTTAATTCTACTCTTGTATGTTTTTAATTGCGCTGCGCTCCTAAATCGTAAGCCTCAGTGGGGGGGGGGGGCGGGGGGGGCGGAATATAAATAAATATAATGGTAATGATGAAGAAGTAGAAGTAGCAGCTCAGCTGGCGAAGGGGCAAGAAACCGGGGCCCGCATCTTCCCCCCCCCCCCGGTCCCCCGAAGAAAGGTCGCGGCATTTCGGACAGTCTCTTCCCTCGGCCAAAAGGGAGAGGAAGGGGAGGGGGCTTTTCTCATAGAGCGCCACTGCCCCCCCCCCCCGCGTCACAGGAGTTTGGGGGATCCAGGGGAAGGGGAAGGGGAAGGGGGGGCGGCGGCGGAGGAGGCTGCGGAACTCCCCGCCTCGAGGCCTGAGTTGCATGCAGGAAGAGCCTGTCTATCTTCGGGGGGGGGGAGGAGGAAGCTCTCTTGCCGGACATCTCCTCCAGCCCCCAGACCCAATGGTCCTGCTGGCCGAAGGGCCTCAAAGAAAGGGTCGCGACAGCAACGCCGGCCTCTCAAAAAGGACAGTTAGTGATCTTAAGGTTATTGGTAATAATTGTGGTTGTGATGCCTAACCCTAACCCTAACCCAATTTCTGCCTCCCCCCCCCCCCGGTTTGAAAGGAAGTTCCCTCTTCCCAAAAGCGTCTCTTGGGAAACTCCTTGATGGTCACTGGAGTCAAAGCAGCTGAAACCTTTTTTTTTTTGGGGGGGGGGGGTGTTGTGTGTCTCTAATTGCCCCTTGAGGGAGAGGGCAAATAAGAGCAGGGTCAGAGACAGACGGCCTTGGGCTTCAGGAAAGTTGATTTTTCGGGGAAATCGTGGCGGAGATAGAGGCCAAATGGAAAGGATGCCCCCCCCCCAAAAAAATAAAACTCTGGGATGGGATTCCTTTCATGGAGGAGGAAGAAAAGAAAGAATAAGTCGTTGCGGCTGCGCAGTAAACGCAAGGAGGAGGACGTGGAAAGGAAAAAGAGGAGGAAGGAAGGAAGGAAGGAAGGAAGGAAGGAAGGAAGGAAGGAAGGACAAGTCGCCGAGGAAGAGTATAGATATAGGAAATAATTCAGAGACATAGCCGTGTTCGTCTCTAGGCTCAGTCCGGAGAGAGAGAGAGAGAGGGGGGGGGGGTCTTGTGGCTCCTTCGAGGCTCACCGAAAGAAAGAGGTTGGCAACACGAGGAGCGTTCCCAAAGTCTACTTCCTCAGATGCATTTGGGAAGGGAAAGCTCAAGGTAAAGGGAAAGCAAGGGGCCACTAAAAGGGGTTTTCTTTAAATGTGTTTGAAAGCAGAGATCCAGGAAGAAGGAAACGGCGGGGATGCTGCTGGCAAAGAGGGGGAAACGGTATCGGATCGCATCAGATCAACACCCACTTTGCTATTTTGCCTATAAAAGAGTCAAAAGGAAGGACTGGATTTGCGGCATATTTGCTTGTTCATCCTCGTTTTTTAGGAATCTGGGCAGGCAAACAGG
The DNA here is from genome assembly GCA_026167975.1 of Phrynosoma blainvillii. Lineage (NCBI taxonomy): Eukaryota > Metazoa > Chordata > Lepidosauria > Squamata > Phrynosomatidae > Phrynosoma > Phrynosoma blainvillii. The sequence goes on along the minus strand of JANUYF010000001.1, from coordinate 3,147,989 downwards.
TGAGGAGCCAGAGGAGGAGATGCGCAAAGGTGGCCTGGCTCTTCCAGGGCCGAAAAAGGCCATCTGCCAAAGGGGATGATGCTTTGATTGGGAGTTACTGCATGGCAGAAGAAGGGGGTTGGTCTGGGTGGCCTTTTGGGGGTCTCTTCCAACTCTAGGATTCTATGAAAGAGCCGAAGAAGGGGCTGACGATGCTCTTCCATTTTATTCATTCATTTATTTAAATCAACGGTTTGGATGGGGCGAAGGGAATACTTGTCACATCCTCAGATGGGATTCAAGTTTCCTAAGGCTTCAGCCTTTCTTAAGGAAGCAAAAATGATCGAAATATCAAAAACGTCAAGCTAGTTTAAACCATCAGAAAGGCGCCCGTCTGCTGCCGTTCGTTGCTTGATGCCGCTTCTCTAGGAACCGAGGCTGACACAAATAAACAAATAAACAAACAACTTGGCTTCAGTCTACATAAACATGGGGACGGCATCCTAATTACCGAACGAATAGCTCAGGTAAAAGAATAAGTCTTTATCTCACCTTCTTCCCCAAGAAAGTGGATAAGAGCAGGGAGATGATGATGATGAAGATTGATGATGATGATGAAGATGATGCAGGGAATCTCTTTGTTCTGAGAAGCATCCCAAAAGGAAGCCGCCTGAATCACATGTTTTCTTTTCCAATTTACAAAAGTATTTACTGCCCTGTGATTCAATAAGCCCAAATGGGAGGTTTTAATAACTTTTTTTTTTTGGGGGGGGGGAGGGATTCAGATTTTACTTTTGTATGTTGTATTTTATTGTTGTGAGCCGCCCCGATTGATCTCAAAGGGGCGGGATATAAATAAATTTTAAATTATTAATTTTATTATTAATGAGGGGAGATAGCAGAGTTTGCATGCAGGAAAATGCTATCTATCTATCTATCTATTTATCTTGTTATTTTGTTTTAAGTTGTATTTATTTTATTGTTGTACACCGCACAGATTGGCTTGCCCCAGGGCGGTATATAAATAAAATTTATTTTTATTATTATTATTATTATTATTATTATTATTATTATTAATCTGTCTATCTATCTATTTACCTATCTGAGGGGGGGAGAGAGAGTGCTGAAATTTTCCATCAGGCACAAAAACGGGAGAATAATAATAAATAATAATCAAATTTATTCATACCCCGCTTAAATGAAGACAATCTAAGCGGAGAAGTACCCAACATTTCGGAAGACAGGAGCAGAATTAAAAAAGGCGCACTAGAAAACTGGGCTGAGATTCGTAAAATGAAATCCAGCAGAGAAGTGCAAAAATTGTACCTTTCAGGCCCAAAACGAAATGCAAAGGACGAGGGACACTTGGCTCGGCAGTTTCAGGCGAGAAAAGGACCTTGGGATTCTTGTGGATCCGAAATTGGACATGAGCCAGCAGTGCGATGCTGCGGCAAGAGAGGCGAGTGCTATCATCTCAGCCTGCATTAATAGGAGCATTTTTCAAAGGAAGAATTGTCCTCCTATATTCGGTGCCGGTCCATCCTCCTTTGGAGTTCTGTGTTCAGTTCTGGAGGATATGGACAAGTTGGGCAGGTTCAGAGGGAGGCAACGAGGATGATGGGGATGATGGGAGAGGCTGAAGGAGCCGGCCATGTTCTGCCTGATGAGGAAGACAGACAGGCTTTCAAGTCCTTTCGTATTTCCGACAGGGATCTATCTCTTGGCAAGGGAGTTTGGCACTCTGAGGCTGAGAGAGTGTGACTAGCCCAAGCTCACCCAGTGGCTCTTCATGGCCTGGCAGGGTCTCTCTCTCTCTCTCTCTCTCTCGGCCCCAATCCCTCCAAGTGGCTCTTCTCCTTCTCTCTCTGCTGACCCAGAGGAGCCGGCGGGGGGGGGGGGGCAGCGGCCTTTCCCTCTCTGTGCCCCCCCCTTTTGGCCAATGCCCCCCCCCCACCAGCTGGGCACAGAAAGGGTCTTCTGGACGGCTCCCTGTTGGAATGCTCTGGATGGATATTTTTTTTTGGGGGGGGGGGGCTGGACTGGATGGCCTTTAGGACCCCTTTCCAAGCCTGACCTTATGAGGATGCTGTCATTCTGCTGCAAAGCGGAGTCCGGCTTTGTCCTCCCTGAATCCCAAATCCGGATCCAGAAAACGGAAAACCGACACTGCCAACCCCCCCCCCCCCGGGAAATTTGCGCCTTTAGGCCCCAGACAGAAGCCTCCCCCCCCCCGGGAGCCATTTTTGGGGGAAAGGGAGGGGGAGGGAGGGGCTCTTCGCAGGGGGCACTTTCCTTGTGGGGGGGCCACATCCATTGGGAGATTACGGGGGGGCCCCACAAGGAAAGTGCCCCCCGTTTGCCTTTTTAAAAAGCGGATCTCGTCCGTTGTCTGGGGGGGGGGGCTCACATGGAAGGAGACTCGGACCCTTCGATGCCCCCCAGCCCCAAATGCTTCCTCCTCCCCCCTCCGGAAGGGTCTTTCTTTTTTGGGGGGGGTCCCCAGGCGGCCCTTCTCAATGCCCCCCCGCCCTCCAAGCGCGGTCCTTCTCAGCCGCATCGGAACCGGGGGGGGGCCTAGAGGCCTCCTTCGGACCTTCTCTGCCCCCCCCGTCTTCCCAGTTCCCCCAGTGACACAAGGAAGACCCCCCTCCACCAGCCCCCCCCCCCCGCCGAATGGAGACCTTTTTTTGGGGGGGGGGTCCGTTTCTCTCCGGGAAGAGGCGAGGACCCTCCTTCAGGGCTGGGGGGGGCACTGCCCGGGCCCCCCAAGATTGCCCCCCCTCCCCGGGAGACAAAGGTTTCTGTCGGCGCAGAGGGGCAGCCTCGTCCTCGTGGGCCCCCCAGGGAAGATCTCGGGGTCCCCCCCCTGCAAAAGCCCCTCACTCCCAATTCCATCGATTGAGGCGCATCGAGGGAGATCTCCAAGGCCCCCCCCGCCCCAAAGGACCCGTTTGAGTCCGTTTCCGTCCGGGAGGGGGGT